>JANXHW010000001.1:258507849-260907849 GCA_026170595.1 Plestiodon gilberti rubricaudatus
GGAAAACTGGGTAGATGCCATACATCCTTCCTTAAAAGAACCTTACTACAGCAAATTCAGGGCTCTAACCCTCCAACACCAATGCAGGGGAAGGGGGGGCACCCTTCTGCTTCCCCCAACTCCTCCCTCCAGCACCCCTTTCCAGCTGTATTTTTCCTCTACCATCTCTGAGACCAGAAAAAACCATCCAGCTGGGGACTAAAAGGTCTTGCCAGGAAGAAGAATATCAGGGAAACAGTGGGTGGCCAGCTATTTTGATGGCATAAATCTGTTAGGCTAAAGGGGGGGGGGGGTCAGGCCCTGGTACCATTGGTAGTGAGCCGCAGACCATCAGAGTAGCTCCAGCAATGGAGGCCCACACAATGCGCTGGCAGACCATGAGATCCACCAGAGTATCGGGCGGATAGGATAGGGCTGTAAGTCTGCTTTATAAGAACTGGGTGCTGGCTGCTCTCTACATTTGAACAGTCACAAGCAGGTGGCAACTGTTATGCAAAAGATGAAGCAATAGATCCTCATTTTCCAGGATACCGAAATGAACAACACACACACACACACACACACCGCACCACAGCATTTTCTTTACTGAATAGACTCTACAGGGAAGACAGGAAAGAACCCCTGGAAGCAAACTCCTCATGCCAGTGAGAACTCCAGCTGAGAACTCTGATGGGCTTCGCTTCCTGCTTCACCAAATGTATTATTATCACTGTTGTTATCATCATCATCACTGCCGTTATTATGATTATTCTAGAAAAACAAATAATGAACAGGCTTTAATTATGTAAGCATATCCTGCCTTCAGATACCAACCTTCAGGTTGGCTGACAAGATCTGTGAAACCATTTATAATGGAAATCTAATCCAAAGGAACGAGTGGTGTAGACTTGAGTCTATTGACTCAGGCTCGAGTCAGACTCAAGTCGCATCAATGACTTGACTCGGATTTGACTCGGTGATTGGAAAAGACTTGAAAGACTCGACTCGAGACTTGGAGCCTTTTATGACAAGTCCAATTTTATTCAGGTTTAAACCAGTTTTCCCCATTAAATAGATAGGGGCTCGCAACCAAAGACTTGGGATGTGGGGGCAAAGACTTGGGACTTGACTTGAGGCTTGGACCCAGAGACTTGGGACTTGACTTGAGGCTTGGACCCAGAGACTTGGGACTTGACTTGAGACTTGGAGTCAGAGACTTGATCCACATCCCTGAAAGGAACCAACCCAGTTGAAAACGTGCAGCTCCAGCAGAGCGGCAGGGATAATGTCATGGGGCAGCTAGGCTGCACGCTAGCGCCCCCTTCTGGCTAATCAAGGGGGGAACGGCATTTCTGCTCGTTTCTTTAGAAGAAGAGGCAGTGGTGCCACAACCTGCAGCATGCAAGCACCTGGTATCTGACTGACCATCTCCCTTGCTGACCTCAACAGCCCACGCCTGTATCACCTAATGTCATGGCTTGTGTGGTGTCATGGCTTGTGTGACCTAAAGGTCAAGGCAGGAATTCCTTCTCCCCTCCCACTGCCATGCAATGAGTGAGCCATCTTACCAGCCACCACTGAACTGCCATTCGCTAAACAGGCCAGCAAACAGAACAAAAAAAGGATATTTCGGGGAGGGTCTTTGGCAGGCCTGAACATAAACATAAGAAGAGCCCTGCTGGATCAGGCCAAAGGTCCATCTAGTCCAGCTTCCTGTATCACACAGTGGCCCCACCAGATGCCTAAGGTCTGCTACTGCCAAGACCCATACAAGTGCATGCCTTGTACGCAGAAAGTTCCAGGTTCATTCCCTGGCATCTCCGGTTTCAAAGACAAGGGGGGAAAGAACTCTGCTAGGGGAGCCACTACTGATCTGATTCAACAATACTGCAACAATCCAGGGGGTGGGGGACCGGTGGTCTAACTCAGTATGAAGCGGCTTCATCCACTGCTGTTGAGAAACTTTGCTGTTTAGGTCTCCAGACACTATACTGTTTGCAACCACTGATTGAATCTTATCATTGTTTTGTGGTCCCAAGTAAGTACGTCAGGATCCTGGGGTTTACAGCAAAGAAAACTGCATTACCTGTCTGGCCACCCACACAATGCACACCAACTGAACAAAGAGAAGTTCATGCTAGAGGGCTAAGCCAGGATCACACTAGACAGCTTGACAAGTCACAATTGGCCTTAGAGGCTGGTGATCTCTTTATTTTGGCGGCGGCAGCAGCAGCGAAGGAAAAGTGCTGATCTTTAAGGGACAAAAATGGTTGAATATGAAAACCGTCTCAGACTTACAAGAGAAAAGCAGAAGGCTGAATGGGGCGTAAGAGAATGTGAACATTCAAAGAAAAAAGAACTGAGGGAGGAGACAGTTGGAACAGGTTTCAACAGCCCACAGACATCTGGGTAAGGGACTTATTTGAAAACAAAATGGAAAAAGTTCCCTAAAGAGAAAAAAAGGCACCTGGAGAAAGTGATGCTCAATACTGGAGGCACAGATCATAATCATCACAGCAGATCGACTAACAGAAGCAACACATTTGGAAAAGGGGACATGTGTTCCTTTTGTAAATATTTAAAAAGTAAGGATGCAGGAACTTCTTTGGCTCAGCCATGTTCTTTAGAAAAGTAATTATTTATGCTGCAGCTTAAGCCACACCAAGCAAACATGTGTGCAATATCGTCAAAGAGCCATATTCCAAGCTTTGGTGGATTTTTCTTTTCCAGCTGTTTGAGTATGCTTGCTGGGGAAAGCAGCAGCAACTTTGTAGCTTCTTATATTTTTAGTTCAAGGGCATCTTACTTTCAGGATTTAAAGCATAGCAGCGGTTAAGTATTGTGCAGGATTGAGAAGTCCTCTCTCAAGACAGAGGAAGGAGGGTTGGTTTTATTTTTGAAAGATGAAGAGCACCATACTGTGCACCAAGGAGCTAAGTTAATTGAACACAGTAGGACTTACTTTCGAGTAGACATACAGAACTTTGTGCCACATGGCTGCGATCCACGTGCGCTTATTTGGAAGCAACCCTAACTGAAGACACTGGATTTACTCCTGAGTAAATGTGCACAGGACTGGATGGAAGGTGAAATTAAATTAGTGGAGATCCAGAAGGATCTCTCCAAACTGGGAGAATGGGCAGCAAAATGGCAGATGCGCTTCAATGTAAGTAAGTGTAAAGTGATGCACATTGGGGCAAGAAATCAAAACTTCACATACACGCTCGTGGGTTCTGAGCTGTCTGTGACGGATCAGGAGAGAGATCTTGGAGTGCTGGTGGACAGGTTGATGAAAGTGTCGACCCAGTGTGCGGCGGCTGTGAAGAAGGCCAATTCCATGCTCGGGATCATTAAAAAAAAAGAGATTGAGAATAAAATGACCAATATCATAACGCCCTTGTACAAATCGATGGTATGGCCACATCTGGAGTACTGCGTCCAGTTCTGGTCACCACGCCTCAAGAAGGATATACCGGTAGTTGAATTGGAAAAGGTGCAGAAAAGAGCGACCAGAATGGTTCGTGGGCTGGAGCACCTCCTTTATGAGGAAAGGCTACAGCATTTGGGGCTTTTCAGTCTAGAAAAAAGGCACCTGAGGGGGCACATGATTGAGACGTATAAAATTATGCATGGGATGGAGAGAATGGAGAGAGGGAAATTCTTCTCCTTCTCGCACAACACCAGAACCAGGGGACATGCACTAAAATTGAGTGGAGGGAGAGTTAGAATGGACAAAAGAAAATACCGTATTGACCTGAGTATAAGACTCACTTTTGTCCCCTAAGGCAAGTCTTTAAAGTAGGGGTGCGGCCTACAATCAAAGTCTAGGGTATTCTGCCTAGAGTTTTCTGCAAAGCGTCCCTTTTTCAAGCCTCTCCAAGTCTCTTTCAAAGGTAAAACCCTTTTTCTTTTTTTTAAACTGCAAAAGCTGTGTTTTCAGCTCTTAATCACTTGCTAAATGGCCAGGATCTCTCTAGCAACCTCTAGCCTTAGAGGCATTTGAAAAAATTAACCCTTAAGTTCCAGCCCCAGGACTCTGTGGAAACTAAGATATTTATTGATCCTACAGTTTGAAAGTTGAGAGCAAGAGTTCCTGCATAGGCTTATCATATCCAAAGGGGGACAGAGTGCCAACCTTTAGGCTACAATCCTATGCACACCCTCCTGGGAGTAAGTCCCATTGAATGCAATAGGACTTACTTCTGAGTAGACATGCATAGGATTGTGCTGTTAACCATTGAAATTTGGGCAGGTGCAGCTCATCATCATGGAAGGGTGCAACAAGCTGCACCTGCCCAAATTCCAAAGGTTAAAGGTAGGCACTCTGTCCCCCTTTGGATCTGGGAATACTAGGGTGCCCAGATTCAATAAGGGACAGGGTGCCTATGCCTTTAACTGTACTAAAGATGTACTGTTTTACTATTCTACTAATGTGTATATTTTCTTTAAGTTAAAAAAAGTTTAAAATGTATTTTTAAAAAAAAAATAGCACCAAACTTTAAGGGTGTGGCTTATAATCAGGAGCGTCCTATACTCAGGGCAATACGGTATTTCTTCACCCAGCGTGTAATTCATCTGTGGAACTCCTTGCCACAGGATGTGGTGATGGCACCTGGCCTAGATGCCTTTAAAAGGGGTTTGGATAGATTCATGGAGGAAAAGACCATCACAAGTTACAAGCCATAAGCAACTTCCTAGCTTTAGAAGTAGGTTTTCTCTGTGCCAGGTGCAAGGGAGTGACAACAGGAAACAGGTTATCTGGTTGGCTGTGTGCTCTCGGAGGCATCTGGTGGGGCTACTGTGAAGGCAGGGTATAATTTTTTTAAATAAATAAATAAATACATACATACATACATACAGGAAGCTGGACTACATGGGCCTTTGGCCAGCAAGGCTCTTCTTATGCTCTTATGGAAAGAAAGAAAGAAAGAAAGAAAGAAAGAAAGAAAGAAAGAAAGAAAGAAAGAAAGAAAGAAAGAAAGAAAGAAAGAAAGAAAGAAAGAAAAACCTTTAATTCTGAGTTGTAATTAAAGTGCTTTGGGATTCTTTTATGAGGCAGACACAGTGATATGGATGGTTAGCCAACACACTGGCTTAGTCCTATTAGCAGGGATTTCACAGAATTACTGAAATTAGAGACAGAACTATTAAGTCATCTGCTCCTTTCGCCGCCTTTTCCCTTCATGGCGGCCAGGACCGTTTTGTTTCTTAAGGGTGCTAGTTTTCAAATGCTTTTTAGTTTTCAATTAGCCAAGAGAGGACAATGCCACTGCTTCCCCAGGAATCTAATCTCACAATCTCAATTATCTCAGAGGTTCTGACTTTCCCCTCAGTCTTCAGAGAAAAATCAGGCAATTGCATTTTGCACCTCTTTGTTGTATCCGACTTGGTACTTTCTCAGCCATTTCCTCATTACTTGGCATTTAATGCTACAATTACTTCTGGAAAATTGTCATAACCTGCAATAGGCATCCTTCGATCAAACTAGTTTTATGTCCACAAATTACGCCAGCTAACAATCCAACTTTTCTATTCTTCTTCCCATTGTTTCTTTTTTCCAATCTATTTTTTTTACAAAAGTAGAAATACATACATACACAGAGACACAATGACAAATATTCAAATTTTAGAAGCATGTTTATACGACAAATAAAATAAACAGGATATTATCGACAAAGATTTCAGTGTCCAAAATCAAATTTCGAATGATTAAGCCTTTCCTAGAAAAATACTGTTCCAGTCTACTGTTCCATTATGAGATGACATGCAAAAATGAAATGAAAGGATCCCAGACCAGATAAAAATGATCTTTCCTTCTTCCATTTCTTTCTCATTCATCACCACTGTTCGCAGTTCAGTTACCCAGGGCCTATGGACCCAAAGGTTTCCCAAAGGCTTGTCTGGTGCAAGGTGACACTATTAAAGAGGCACTATACTACAATGTCAATGTGTACAACCCAGTCACAAAGACACCTGGGTCACATCCTGCAGTAAAGGAAGAATATGGCTGCGTGCTGGAGAATGTAGTCCTTAGAGGCCTACAGGGAACAGCAGTCTAAAGACGTATGACCAGCATATATAAATACGATGAGCCTGCTCAGATAAAAGCAGGCCATCAGGGATTGAAGAAGAAGGAGCAGCAGGCAGGCAGGCAGGCAGCTGTGATTTCCAAACAATGTGAATGCACCTAAGGAATTCTGTCTTTCTTCAGCACCTACACTGTAGCTCCCAGCCTGCAACCCAAAGCTTCTGTGTTGCTGCATGAGATCTAGCATTTGACCCTAGCAGCTTGGAGATCATTCACAAATTGGGATCATTGAGTTAGGCCCACAAATCGGGATCATTGAGTTAGGGTCTGGGCGGGCCCCCAAAGGTCGCTATTCCCCCCTGACCCCCCAAGCCCTGTGTATCCCACGTACCCCCTCCCCAAAAGTGCACCCTCCCAAAAAGCAAAAAAAATGCTTTTTCGGCCTGCGACACGTCTGAGTGGGTCCTCCGGCTCGCACTGCAAGCCGGAGGGAAAGGCTACTGCCCTGCCGATTCGGCAGGGCTGTAGCCTCTCCCTCCGGCTTGTGGCACGAGCTGGAGGACCCGTTCAGCAAGGCCGCAGGCCAAAAAAGCGCTTTTTTCGCTTTTGGGGGGAAATTTGGGGAGGGGGTACGCGGGGAGCATCTCGCGTACCCAACCTGTGGCCCGTACCACAGGTTGAGAACCGCTGAGTTACGGCAATTCCAAATACCCCCACGGTGCAAAAGTACAGTATCTAAAGAAGGGTGGGACTTGCAAAAAGTCTTGCCAGTAACATTTAATATGGAAGAATTTATGTGGCGGAGTCCCTAAAAAGGCTGATTTAATGGGTGGAGCACACTGTGGAGTGCGGCGGCATACTGGAAATTCAAGAGATATCTGAGGCTGCAGCAAACAGAGTAACCAGACCCTGATCGGAAATGCTTATTCCTCCCTGTGCTTATTCCAAGAAAACATGGAAACATAAAGAAGCTGTGGGTGGGACGAGAAAGAGGACATATTTTACAAGCCTAACGAGCTGCTGACTTTTATTTCCAAAAATTAAAATCTCCATAAGGAGATTGTCCGTCTGATTTTATTTCATCACCCTCATATCCTCAGTCCATTTTGTCACAATTAACGGCAGCTGTCTGAGAACTCTCCCTTCCTCAGTGCTGCACATTCAGCGCTTGGTTCCTTCATGCCCTGTGCAATTGCCTAGGTCTGCTGTTGCTCCCTTGTTGCCATTTAAATGGTTCCTCATCTCTTCTGTTGCTCTGATGCCTTCACTGAAGCTTGCAACCCCTCCCACATTATTATCTTCCAAGATTAAGTAATTGACTCTTTCCCGCTTTTAGCTCATTAATGCAGATGCTGAAACACGTCTTTGTAACACCAGCCCTTGTTGCACCTCCCTGATCCCTCTCCAAGGCAGTGGCAGCGTCCATTAAAATACAGTCCTTTTGCCAATTTTTAGACCCGCTTAATATGCATATATATGAGCCAATTAGAGAATGAATACCTCAAATACATTTTCATGGCGCACAATAACAGATACTTTCTCCAAACACCGCTTTATCACAGTTAGTGAACTTCAGCGCAGCACGGTTTGCAATTCAGTTTTTAAAAAGTGATTGAGTAGCTCATCTAGCATGATTAATTTCTTATGTGCCCAAGCTGCTTACACTCGGGGCTGTTAGATATTCAGTGTTTATGGACTTCCTTCTTAATATTGGTTCTCATTTGTTCACTGACGTTAGTGAACATATGGGACTAGCAACGCCAGATCACAGGCGTGATAATAAAAGGAAGTCCAGCTGTCATGTCAAATTAGGGTTGCCACCTCTCCCCTAGCCAAGCCCTTTTGCCCCCTCCCCCCAAGCTCCACTGAATGTTGCTCTTTGCACATGTTCATTCATTTAAATACAAGCCCATGCCCATTTAAAATAGTCGCACTGCCTAACGTGGAAGCTGTTTAGGTTGTGGGAGAAAAACGGCTAGGAGGTTAAGAACTGGGCAAAGTGACACCTCTCTGTGAAATAAGGTATTTATTTAAACCCACAGTCTGCCCACTAGCGAATTATTGACATCTGTTATCAGAGTCACAACTCAAGCCCCTTAGATCTGCAGTCTTGGGTCTTAAGCTCACAGCTAGCCATGGATGTTGGAAAAACCATACAAGTCCTTTACAACCTGTGCAACCCCTCTCATGCTGAGATGGGCTTTATTCAAGTTCCGATTGATTAAATGATAGCTTAGCATTAGCTGTGGCACAAGCCCTGGGCTACTGGTCTCCTCCTCCCCTTTCTGCACAAAAGGAGGAAATTTGCCACTTCCATTCATGATTTCAACCAAACGACGTTTTGTCACTGGCAAATCGTCACAGTTTGTTTTAGTCACACTTCATGAACAAGTCAAGATATCAAACCAGGATCTAATCCAAGGCATGTGCCTGCAATGCTAAACCATGGCAAAGTCATGGCTTAGTTTTCCATCTGAGTCCATCCTCTGTCTGAGATTTAGCTGCCATACAGTCTTGGCTACATGAACACCACCACTCCCACCTCTGCTCGATTTCCGTATTTAAAGTATTTCTGCCCTGACCAGAAGCGTCACTAGACGCGCGTCACCCTAGGGCAGGGGGCGCGCGTCACCCCCTGCCCTAGGGTGACCCCCCCAACACCCCCTCACCTCGGAGGGAGCCGGCCTCGGAGCGTCCAGCCCCGCCAGCGCTCCAGGGCCTTCTGAAGGCCCGATGGCTCAAAACCCATTTGCCCTCAGAAAAGTACTGCGCATGCGTGAAAAACGTAAAACTTTACGTTTTGAGCCATCGGGCCTTCAGAAGGCCCTGGAGCGCCGGCGGGGCCGGACGCTCCAAGGCCGGCTCCCCGGCCTCGGAGCGTCCGGAGGGTGACACGCGGGTGACGCGCGTCACGGAGGTGACGCGCGGGGGTGCGCGCGTCACCCCTTTGTGCGCATCACCTGCGTGTCACCCCGGGGCGGTCCGCCCCCCCGCCACGCTCCAACGACGCCTGTGACCCTGACTCTTAAGGGATCCTCAAGATGGCTTACAACAGGATTTGAAACCATTCACAATAAAAAGCAGAGAGGCAGAGATCAATTAAAATATCTGGAAGAGTCAGCACAACAGCACACTTGCGATATACTTTGCTGCTGATCCAGGGCCACTCCTGCCCCTGTTCCAGATCAGTCTTAAGTCTGCCCTTTTCTACTGTACATATTTGCTGGCTCATCAATGGGACATGAATCTCCCAGTACTGCCACCAAGGTCTACAAAATCTGGAACCTTACTAGGATTGCAATCACATGCGTACTTACATGCTGGTGAGGGACCATCCTATCCCCTGCCAGCCCAGAGCACGCAGTGCTGCTGACAGAGCATGCACCACATGCTATGGGTGGCAACCAGACGGCCCAGGAGAGGTATGTAAAACTTTTTCATAGTTAGCTCCCCGTAGGCCACCTGGCCTCCAATGGGTTTCCTTAGACCTACACCAGCTATTAAGTCTAAGGAGACTCAGAAGGCATTTCAGGGTGGGAAAAGTATAGGATCTCAGCATGTAGACTCTCAGCGAAGAGGGGCTTCTAGCTCAGTGGATGGCCACATGCTTACGTGCAGAAGGCCCCAAATTCAATCCCTGGCATCTGCATCTTATCTATCAGCAGCTCATGATAAAAGAGACCCCTGCCCAAGACCCTGGAGTCAGAGTAGACAATATTGGGCTAGATGGAGAGCTGCTACCAGCCAGTGCATGCCATAGACAGTGCTAGGCAGATCAACGTGCTGATGAGTAATTTACTGAATCATGCTCCAGTGGCCTCTGGTGGAAAAAGCAAGGTCCTAACACTCTTGCTGCTGCCTGCACAGGTGCAACATTAAAGGTAAACAGCTTTTTAAAACACCTGCACAGGCCGCACTGCCACCAGTCAGCCTCCTCCTGCCCCCCTCCCCCCCACACACACACCTGTTCAGTGAAAATGGCCACCCATTTTCAGTGCCAGTAAATTTGGCAGCGCGAAATGAGGTGGCACTTTTGAGCTAGTCTTCTTAACAGTACAAGGCAATGTCCTCAGTCTGTCCCAGATCTCTACAGAATGATGTGAGCTGCAGAAAACAAGCCAGATGGAAGAGCCCGCGAGATGTACATTGGCCAATCTGGCATTTTGTGGGGAAACTAAAGGAGCACAATAGAAATATTGCAATCCTATGCACATTTTCTTAGAAGTAGGTTCCACTGCCTTCAATGGAGCTTACTTCCAGGTAAGTGTGTGCAGTGTACTAGGATTGCAGTCAAAGGCCTTTAGGGGGGGGCACCTCCTGCATAAGCCTATACAGAAGATACACCTTGCCCAGTCCCTCTGAACTTTTTCCCCACGATGCGCTCTGAAGGTTAAGCCACGTCCCTCTAGCTGGTTCAAAAGTACAGTCCATCGAGGGGGTGACTCTGCCTACTTATTCTAAAGCAAATCCCAGCACTGCCAGAAGGAACAAGTTGTATTTTTAGCCAGGATGCTAGTAGGGTCACTGCTCATGCTGCGTTCACCCACAAAACCAGTTTTTCATGCAGTGAGCTGTATGCGCTTGAAGTCTCCACGAGGGCAACATCTGTCACGATGGGTTTGGAAAGATGGATGGTATAAGGTAGATGAAGGAGAGCAGGGAAAGATAAGGGTAACCCTGAAACGTCGCGCAGTAAAGTTAGGTACGGGGGGGGGGGTCCTGCCTATACCTTACAGACGGAGTAACCTGCAGAGACAAAGACCTTTGTTTGCCATTTTCTAATGCATCCAGTAGAGCGGGGGGGGGGGGGTCCATTTTGCTCTTGCAAGCCTGCCCAAGTTCTCACAAAGGAAAGAGAAAAAAACCTTTGCTGAGGCAGAAGCAGAGACTGAAGGAGCTCCAGACAAGGGGACGGGGAAGCAGAGGGAGGCCCCTGCGGTAGTACAAAGAGGAGAGAAGATTCTCTGGGTGCAGAGAGGAAAACAGACTATGCTTCAATCCCAATTCCAATTCCAAAACCTTTATTGGCATCAGAGGCGAAACAAGGGTGGAGCGAAGGCAAGTAGTTCTGCAAGACTCCGTTACACTGGAGTCAGCGGCCCCTCCCCCTTGCTGTTGGAGCCATTCTGGCAGCAAAGGCAACACGCAGGACACTCCCGTTGCTGCTGGAATGGCTCCAACAGCAAGGGGGAGGGGCCGCTGACTCCAGTGTAACGGAGTCTTGCAGAACTACTTGCCTCTGCTCCACTCTTGTTTCGCCTCTGATTGGCATCTTCGGACTATGCTCTGCAGAGCTTTATTCTGGGCTCTCTGCCTCACAACGTTCTCAGGAAGGACAAGCAAGGAAGGCCCAATCCAGGTTATTGCTCTCCTTATATATTTATTTTGTCCTATTCTCTGCCGTTCACACGGCACGTGAAGCAGTATACAGCAAAAATGAAAGCATGCAACTCACAATAAAATTGCAGCTCCTTAATGAAACAATCTGAAAAATACTTTTTTTTTTCTTCCCACTGCTTTGGGCAAGCTTGTACGTGTGACTGGCCAACCCTCTCGGCTGCAGGAATTATACATGGCCAAAATTGGAAACAAATCGTGCAATGGCAGTCTAGCGGTCTGGACTTCTCATGCTCCCGTTCCCTTGAAAAAGGCAAGAAACGACATTCTCCTGCCCTTGTCCGATACTTTCCTTGCTCTATTCACAGGGCCAAGAGGTGACCATGTGCGAGCCAGGGCTTGATGAAAAACTATGCTGTAGCACAGGGTTCAACCTCATCAAGATTCCTGACGGTCTATAAGTTTCTGAGAGTACTTTTGTGTGACAGGCCTATTTTATTTATTTTTCAAATCCATATCCCTCCCAACAGGCCCTCTAGGCAGGCTGTTATAAAATCCACTTAAAGTGCCGCGGAGGTGGGTTCTTCCTCCACCCTCCTGTTACATCCTCTCAAGGATGAATGAATGGGAAATATGGAAAGAAGAAGCTGGGGATGCTGTGCTTGTGAAGTGAGATGTCCTTTCTGTAAGTAAGATCGAAACCGTATTGAAGTGGTAATGTCTTTCCTGCAAGTTCCAGTTTGGGGAGAAGTGTGAATGTTTGAAGTATATGGAGAAGTCAGAGGACTGCCCAACTAGAGGAATAAAACTCCAATGTGGAGAGTTACCGCCTGGGAACCAAAAAGGTGTAACCCACCAGGTGGCCTGTTATCTGATGAGCAGGGGGGGGGGCTGCAAGGACAGAGACCAGGTGCTGTCAACTTGGAGATATGCCAGCCAGGCACCTGAGAATTAGAGGCTATGTGCCATAGCAAAGAAGGGGCCAATCATGACTCGGCAGATTTACGGGTTATTGTTTGGATGGGACCAAAAGGAGGATTAGCTACATAACTGGGGCAGGTCAGCCCATAGAGATGTGGTTTGTGACTGGATTGCAGCAGAATGCTCTGCCCGTTTGAACACCGACCCTGCACAGCAGGACTCTGAAGATGGGCAGCCCAATCCTAACCTGCACTGGATCTGCAGGGCTGCGGGGCCCACGCTGTATCCAGCTCTGGGGAGGAGCAGGCTGGAGGTCTCCTCGGGGTCAGATGTCCCCTTACCCCAAGTAAAGCCCCAGCCTCCACAACGGGGCTACTCAGATCTGCACGTGCCTCATGGCTGGCACAGATCCAAGAAGCCCCATACAGGCAGAAAAGGCCTGGGGTGAGGCATAGCAGGAGTTGGCGCCGCCGATTCCACCCCCTCCCAGGCCCAACTGCCACCCTCACACAGAGGATGACTGCAGGATCAAGTGATGGCTGCTTCATACAATGAATGCATGAATGCTCGCAGCGGGCAGGGAGGACCCCACACATGGTAGCAGTGAGGAGAGGCCCTGCCAATGTTGGTAAGTCGGCAGTGTGGGCAGAGAAGGACGGGGGGAGGAGAGGATTGGAGGGAGGGACGGGGTGTGTTGGAAGTGGCACCTAGTGCAAGTGACTTGCGACGACGGATGCTAACCCCTCCAGAGCCTGCCGACACGCCCCCTTTGTCTCCTCGGACTTGCACCAGCTAAACCTGCCACGGCTCAGGTCCGTGGAGACTCATTGGCAATCAAGGGGCTTACCGAGGGGTAAGGGAAAATATTTCCCCTTGCCTGTCCCAAGCCTCCCAATCGCCCCCCCTCCACCATAGCATGCAGTGCAGCCTGTTTTGGTGTGGCTGCATGCTATGGCACGGGGAAGGATAGGTGTGATCTCAAACCAACCCCCTGTGTGTACCTCTGTGTGTGTTCAGGCAGGGAAGAGTGCAGCGTAGGGACCAAGTAGGTGCCGGGACCCAGAGCCTGGTTCAAGCCCACTGCGACTCTCCATTTCCGGATCCAGCCTGCCCACTGACTCAGGCAACCTCTGAGGCGGATTCTGCTTCCCTCCTTTCTCCCTCCTTGTTCACCCTTTAGCTTTGTCCTCTGGCTTCTGACCAGGGGCTGCTGCTTCTTGAGCAGAATGTTGGCTTGCCCTGAGAAGAGAGGCGGCCTCTGGCTCCTTGGCTCTGACAGTGTTTCAAGCCTGACCTGGTGACCTGGTCCCTGGCAGCCACAGAGAGAAAGGGAAAATGCAGAGTAGCAATGTGCTCTTGTCTGTCTTCATCCAGCCCTGGAAACTGCCTGAGTTTGCTTTTGCAGAACCAACACTGGACTGGAGTCACACCAAGAGGGAAGCATGCGCCAATGAATGTACGAGAGATGACTGACACGAAAAGATAGATGGTCTAATCCATAAACTGTTGATGAATCAAAGTTGTGTGTGTGTGTGTGTGTGTGTGTGTGTGTGTGTGTGTGTGTGTGTGTGTGTGTGTGTGTGTGTGTGTGTGTGTGTACGTTTCACCTGTAACACCTACATAGGATCAAAATGTTCTGCTTTCCAGACTACATTATCCATTGTTCCTAAATGCCTTACTCTCTCTTTTTTTTTCTGTCTTCCCTTCAAATTCATTCGGAGCTTTCCTGCCAGACACATCTGGCAGACTATAAACATGGCAAACTGTTTGATTCAGTTAACAAGATTCTAATACATAGTTTCCTCTGCATGAGAGGACCTACATGGATTCACAGCCCGATCCTGCCCATCTTTAGGCAGGCGGAGTGAGTGCTCCGCCGGACTAAGGAGTTGCAAACTGTAAGGCACATTTGCGGCTCCTTGTGAGTAAGCAGTGCTGGCACGGAGGCCGGCGCTGCCGAATCAGACCTGAGCCAGTCACTGCAGGTAGGTTCCATGCTGGATGGTGCAGGGGTGGGGGGAGGGCAGGCAGGGGCTGTGAGTGGGGGGGGGCGCTATTGGCTGGCCCGGGCTGGGACAGGGCAGGGATATCGGTGCTGAGTTGTGCCAATATCCTATGTCCCTTCCCA
Organism: Plestiodon gilberti rubricaudatus; assembly: GCA_026170595.1. Taxonomy (NCBI): domain Eukaryota; kingdom Metazoa; phylum Chordata; class Lepidosauria; order Squamata; family Scincidae; genus Plestiodon; species Plestiodon gilberti. The sequence continues at coordinate 258,522,243 of JANXHW010000001.1, forward strand.
GTCCGGGCCGGCCTTACATGGCCTCCCCGGCTGCATGCCAGCTAATGAGCTGGCGCACATCCAAGGAGGTCCATTGGAACCTGCGCCACTTACACCGGGGGAAGGGAATGAGGTGGGCCAGTGTGGGCCCAGGCTGCACTGGTGCAGGCCACAATCCATGCAGGATACATGCAAACCTGTGTAGGATTGCACTGTAAGACCTGTAAACTGGCCTGTTTCCTGTTTTGCCCACAAGTGGAAGGTGTAGTCCAGTGGTTCCCAAACTGGGAGATGCGGCTCCCCTGGGAAAAACCGCGGAAACCAGCTAGGGGAGTCACGGAGTGCCACGGAATCCTCTTGGAACACAGTGTAATGCCAATTGGCAGGCATCAACAGAATGTAATGGGGAGTCACAGCTAATGGTCGCCAACGGTCAAGGGAGCCACAGGTTGAAAAAAGTTTGGGAAACACTGGTGTAGTCTGATTCCAAGCCACTTTGCTCATAGACCAACACTTGGACACAAACTGTTTATAACCAAGAACATGTCTGTTCCCAGCCTAGTAAAGGCTAAGAATGACTTTGATTAAGTGATGTCCAAACATGTTTTATTCTGGGAGAACCCTTAATACATTGGGACACCTGCCATGGAATCCCTAGGCATGGTTTTGTGCAGAATGTACACTCAAATTATTATGATGATTATGATTATTAAGTCCAACAGTCCTCTCTCAACATGTCCCACATGAGTTGTGTATGCCAATGGGAACACACTCTATGAGACCAACAATGATTAGTAGCTTGTTCTCCATTCCCATTCTTCTTTTCAAGGGAGTCTTGCTGAGCTTCTCCACGGAATACAGTCTGAAAACTGCTGATTTAGCTAACTATGATTCTGTAAATTTCCAGATAAAAGTTTCTTATTTACCACCTAGAAGATGTTGTATTAGTAGCTAACGACTGTGTTATTTTAAATTAAACTCTTGTAAAATGCTTTAGGGGATGATTTAGGATGACAAGGGCTAAACAAATACAGTATTTAAATAAATGGTTGGGATGCTATTTATGGTATTTTTCCAATGGACGATTAAAAAAAAAACCTAACTCTTTTGTTCAATAGTTCTTTCTGTATCCTGGGTAGTTCAAAACACTGATCACACCACAAAGCCTTGCTTGAATGCCTGAAACTCTATGATTCATATAATGCAGATGACAACAGGAGGGTTGTGCTAAATAGCAATCAATCAATGAATCAATCAGATATCCTGAGCAGGACATATATATATATAGCACAATCCTCACTAAGTACTATAGCCGATGCTCTAAGCCGTTGCAAACATGCCATCAGAGGCGTCATTAGGGGGGCGGAGACCCAAGGCGACAGGACGCCAAGCAGCGAGAGGGGGTGTACTTGCTTCCGGATCAGTCACCCCCTCTGCCGCTTTTTGTCTTCTTTTTGTCATCTTTGGTCGGAAGATTGGCCCATCCGCCCACCCAGGCTCCGTTTGGCTCCGAAATGCAGTTGAAAAGTGCTGGGGGGGGGGGGGGGTTCCGCACTGCACCACTGCTGAATTACGGCGGCGGCAAAAATGATGTCACCCCCAGGGGCAGGGCTTGTAACGTCACGTGGGAGGTGTTGCATCGGCACCCCCCACACACAGGGGGATGTAGGAATGCCACTGCGTGCTGTAAAGCACGTTTGTGATCACTCGGGTGTAAGCGGTGCGCGCGCTGAGGCCAGCATTGTTCACATCCCTGGTGGACTGAACCTGTGCCGGATGACGCAGGTAGGGTCTCCGCCGCTCGGTGCAGGGGTGGGGACAGGCAGGACGGTCCGGCGAGGAAGGGGTCCATTGGCTGGTCCAGGCTGGGAAGCGGCAGGGATATCGGCGGCGCATTCTGCTGATATCCTCTGCCCGTTCCCAGGCCAGTTTGTACATCCGAGGAGGCCCATAGGGTCATGGCTGGATTACACCCTGGGAAGGAGACAAATGTCCCCTTCTCCTGAAGTGCTCTTAGGCTGCCCAGGGCAGCCCAGGAACAGCAGAGGATACAGCGGCCAGCCCTTTAGGGTGGCCATGTATCTTTAGGTAGGATTGCGCTGTTAAATAATTATTCCACAGAACATTCTGAGAGCAACAAGTATCTCAAGAGTGACAGTAATCTCTGGACCACGACAAGCTGAAGGATGGTGTAAACTTGGTTTTTATTGACCTAAATCCGAGGACAATCAAATGAGACGTATCTCGAAGGGATGGGGTAAGAGTTGTGAAAGGATAATTTCACTTCTTGGATGGCGATCATTTGTTTGGCAGCCATATCTCAGAGCTTCTTCATACAATCGCTTTATTGCACAATAACTGTGCATTTGATTCTCGGTTGTCGTGACTTCTCTCAACTCACACTTCTGGTGCAGCAGTATTACATTTTCTAAATGCTTAAAGCTTGGTATTTTGTAGCTTAAAAAATGGGATACTTCCCCCAGGTATCCTATTCATTGGAATTTTCACTGCTGTGTGGAGTATAATGTACAAGTGTCACAGCCAGGCATATAGGGAATGTTTTTATTGTACAATTAACAGTATGTGACACAGCATTCCTCTTTTTCTTCTCTTTATGCCCATGCTATTTTGAGAACCTTCTGAATGTTAAGGTATTAAAATAATTATTTGTAGGATCCCAGCATGCAGGTTCAGCGTGTGATCATTTAACTAGTCGTATTTGTTTTTAAAAGAATAAACTCCAGCAAAGTTACCCTCCTTCTTCTGCCATTTTGTAAACTTTTCTTGGGTTTTACTTCTTTGTCAATTTCATTAACGATTCTTTGGAGCTCATGCATAGCCCATCTCTGGTACAGACAAGTGCATCTAACAAACGTATTGGTTTTAAGGATTGTTTTTCTACATTGCAGCGCACATAGAAGAGCAATTTGGACCAGGGGCGTCACTGGGGGGGGGGGGGTGGACCATACTGGGTGACACCCCAGGGAGGGATGACACCAAAATGTCTTTCCATTCTATTCCACTGGTACATCTTCGCAGCACCAGTAACAAATGGGATGTATTCCATTTGTTACTGATGGTGCGAAAATGCACCAGTGGTAGAAAATGGGTTTTGATTATTTTGACTGTGATTTAAAGAAAGAGATCATACTTGTTGGCATGCACAAGGTTCCAGATGCCTCCCCTGGCATCTCCAGTTGAAAAGGATCTCAGGTAGCTGCAGTGGGAAAGACCATTCCAGTAGGTAAAGTTATTTCCCTTGTAGGAATTCTCTGCATGCCCTGTCATGTTTTGTAGTCATGTTTCCTGGAAGTAGGAGCCTGCTGGCATAAGATTACTTAAAGGTAAAGGTGACCCCTGACAATTAAGTCCAGTCGTGTCCGATTCTAGGGTGTGGTGCTCATCCCCATTTCAAAGCCGAAGAGCTAGCGTTGTCCGAAGACGCCTGCATGGTCATGTGGCTGGCATGACTCTCCTTGCCGCAGCGCGTAGCATGCAGCTGGAACAGTTGCTGTAATTTATTGTTGGACCAGCAGGACTGCAGGCGCTGGGACTGAGAAGTCTTTGTTTGTTAACAAGAGGCTTGATTTAGAGGGATTGCAGTAGGGCTTCCATTCCTTCTGTCTGTTGGAATCTAGCTAGTCAGTGACCGGTTTGGTGGCTGCTCGATGTTATTGTATTGCCCCCCACTGAATATTGGGATCTCTAGGGGTTGACAGGGTTTATGTCACTACTATTTCCATTACATTCAGTGATATTCAGGAATTATTTACGAGTAACATTAGTACAAAAAACATTACTAAGGATTTTGTATGGTTTGGAACAGGAGGAGGACACCATGAGATGTGGCAAACCCTAGTGACCCCTCTGGTGTAGAAATCCCCCCCCCCAATGTGATTAATCAAACTGGAGTGGACACCGGTCTTAACTTTTGGGGGCTGGTTTCATGCATAATATATAGTCTGAGCTGGTCCATTGTCACTATAAAGCAGTGCTTCTCAATTTTTTTCTGTCATGCCCCCCCTAGGAAGAAGAAAAAATTTCGCGCCCCCCTAATATAACTAATGCAATAGTTAGTGTATGCTTTGCGCCACTTAACTAGATTGTAGGAGCCTCCAGCGACGATCTACTTCACCGACGATCTCTTCCGGGGAGCAGATCGTTCCTCTGCTCCCCGGCGCGAACTCTGTAACGCGCCTAGGAGCGCTCTGCAGAGTTCACGCAGACGACGATTGCGTCGTCTTGCGCATGCGTGATTCACAGCGTGAACTCTGCAGAGCGCTCCTAGGCGCGTTACAGAGTTCGTGCCGGGGAGCAGAGGAACGATCTGCTCCCTGGAAGAGATTGTCGGTGAAGTAGATCGTCGCTGGAGGCTCCTACAATCTAGTTAAGTGGCGCAAAGCATACACTAACTATTGCAACGAGCCCCCCTTTACGGAGCCTCGCGCCCCCCCTGGGGGGCGCGCCCCACTATTTGAGAACCGCTGCTATAAAGGAACTTTTGAAAATATCAAGTGAAGCTGGAGCATGCTTTGACGGGTCATGAGGAAAGACCCTGTGTCACAGTGCTTTCATGCACAGAACAAAAAAAGCACATTTGAGGCTTTTGTGCTGCTTCTTTTTTAATTATTGTTATTATTGCTACTACTAATATTACTATTATTATTCATTAGGTTGCTAAGACAGAATATAGAAGAAAAAATACATAAATTGTAGCCAATGTTCATATGTACAGTACATGGGGTTTATATTTGTATTAGAAATCAGTTAAAAACAATGCCAATGTAAACCTCATGTATAATCTGTCTGACTTGCCCTCAAAGGCAATTTGGCCTGCGCTCCTTTCTCTCCAAGGAAATGGTACATTTCATACATTTGGAGAGGCTATCATATTTCAGAGCTTTTTGTCCCCAATACTGAAACCTCTTATCTGATCTGCAACCCAGAGGTACTCTCACACATCATAACAGCAATCCAAGATCTTCAGAAGAGGCTTGGAGTGAGGTGATGACAAGTGAACCCAAATATGGTGTGAATGTGGCCATCCTGTCACCACCAAAGCTTGTTCCATTTAATGACTCTTAAATACCAGCAAATCAGAAGCAAATGCCCCTACCATTTAGCCCATTTCAGAAAGAACATAAATTGTGCACTGTTGTTCTCATTACCTACCGCTGGCAGCCTAGCAACCCACCCACAAAACTCCTTTGGGAATCACTCTCCTAGCCAATATTAATCAGGATTGTGCTTTGCTTGGAGCTTAACTGTGAAGAGGTGCCATTCTGCGGTAGCCATGGCTTCTTTTCTGGCTGGCTAGCTCAACATCATCACCACCACCATCTTCATTATGTATATAGAGTGACTAACGTACCTGACACTTTCCAAAGGAAGAAAGGACAGGTCCCAATCCTGAAGGACGCACAATCCAGACCAGCTACAAGGGAAACAACAGCGGAAGGGAAGGGAAATAGAGGCAAGGGAAGGCAAGGAAGACAGTGCAATTATTACTTTCTCATACTTCAGCTTAGCTACAGTAGGGGGACAGGTCTACGGTATTCTGCCAAAGCCTTCATGAAAAGGGATTTGAATGAATGAAGAGAGGAGGCACCATGCAAAAGTTCCTGGAGACAGTTTCAGTCCTAAAAAGTGGCAAGAGAGAAAGGGTGGAGATGCTGAGGGAGCAGGAGATCTTTGGATGATCATGGTGCTGGAGGAGCAGGCGTGTGGTGCTGGACAGAAGTGTGGTGGGATACAAGGTCTGAGAGGGAGGGAGGGGTGAGGTCATGAAGGGCTTTGAAGGTCTGGACAAGGAGCTTGTGTTGGATCCAGGAACTGATGGAGCCAGTGAAGGGATTTAAGGCAAGAGGAAGTGTGGTCAGAGTGAAGAGGTGGATGACTGCTGGGTGAAGGTGAGGGGGTCCAAGTGAGCCAACAAAAGACCAGTGAAGAGGAGGTTGCAGTCAGAGTCAGAGATGACCAGGGCATGTCACCTGAAGGGCCTGGGGAGAAGTGGGACTGGCATATTGTACTTGGTCCAGGTAGGCATCCTGGCCTGAAATCCTCTTACCAAGGATGGGTGGTGGTCAGAGGCGCCGCTACGGTGGGGGCGGTACCGTAGGTTCCACGCCGCCCCAGTCCCCGTTTACTCCCTGGTATGAGGTGGCCCCGCCCCCTCACCATCGGAGCCATTCAGTGCGGCGAAGGCAATGGGCAGGGAGTCTCCTGCCCGTTGCCTTCGCCACACGGAATGGCTCCGACGGCGAGGGGGCGGGGCCACTTCGTAACACAGAGTAGAACTGCGCGGAACTTACAGTGCCACCCCCACCGTAGCGACGCCTTGGGTGGTGGTGGTGCAGAATTAAGCTAAATTATTTAGATAGCATAATAAAAAGCAGAGATATCACCATGCCAACAAAAGTTCATATAGTCAGGGCGATGGTGTTTCCAGTAGCAATGTATGGTTGCGAGAGTTGGACCATAAGGAAGGCTGAGCGCCAAAGAATAGATGCTTTCGAACTGTGGTGCTGGAGAAGACTCCTGAGAGTCCTTTGGACTGCTAGGAGATCAAATCAGTCAATCCTAAATGAAATCAACCCTGACTGTTCCCTGGAAGGACAGGTACTAAGGCTGAAACTCAAATATTTTGGCCACCTAATGCGAAGAGAGGACTCTCTGGAGAACACTCTGAAGCTGGGAAAGATTGAAAGCAAAAGGAGAAGGGGAAGGCAAAGGATGAGATGGTTAGACAGCATCACCGATGCAACGAACATGAAAATGAGCGAACTCAGGAAGATAGTGGAGGACAGGAAGGCCTGGAGGGATATGGTTCATGGGATCATGAAGGGTCGGACACGACTTAACGACTGAACAACAACAACAACAACATTGATCATGTTTAAGAATGAGGATAAAAACGTAGTTCCCTGTGTCCAGCTCAGGTGTCCAGATCTTGCAAGATCTGCCGGACCTAGATAAGCAATATTCTGAACAGTGAGCTGCTAACTCAAGCCTTGCTCTGTCTAGAACAGAAAGAGAATGCAGGAAACAAAAAGGAACTCTAGGACTTGTGGTGTGGAAGACAAAGAGATGCGTGCCTTTGTATGTGAAATTATCGCAGGACCTTCAAATCCTAGAATTCCTTGGTTTCTGTATTTCCTATGCACAAGAAGAAGGAGTCAACAGGATGCGACCGTCAACTGACAGCAAGGTGGGAGGAACAAGCACCATAATTACCAGGGACTTTGGTTGATATGGACAATAGGAACTAGTGATGCTGATTTGAATTGCAGGCCACGAAATATTGAGTTAGGTTTTTAGTCTCTGAGGTACATAGAAAACTGAAACTAGATTATTCCAGAGACAAGGAATTGTGACGAAGGCAATGCTTTTCAACCAATGGTACTAATATCACTAGTGGTATTTGGCAGTATGGCAGATGGTACTTAGCCCCAATGTTATGGTGACCACGTAGCATTGCCCTGTCCTGATACAGTGGCATCACTAGGGGGTGCAGACTGCACCAGGTGACACCGTCGGGGGAGGGGGTGACACTACTAGTGGCCAAAATTGTGGAAGCCTTGTATTTATGTATAATACCATGATGTTCTATATCATTGGAAAGGTAATTTAATGCAGGATGTATTATATCAAACAATATAGCCAAATAATCAGAAAACGAAAACACAACTGCCTTAAGTAACAAAAAGTGGATTTCCTTAACTCAAAACTGACAATAAGACTGAGGGCGCAATCCACCGGAAGTCTGCAATTGTGGAGCGAGCGCTCCTCCGGTCCAAGACATTGTGAACGTGCTGTAAAGCACGTAAGGGAGTAAAGGAGGGAGGCCTCCCTCACTCAGTCGCCAGACCGGGACGCGGCCGCCAGAGGAAGGTAAGCTCTCCCACCAGCAGCTGCCTGGGCGGTCTGGCAGGCGACGGAGGGGGGCCATTGGACTAGCCAGCCCGGGAGGGGGCGGGGATGGCGCCTGTCATATCCCCGTCCCCGCCGGGTGGCTAGGCCGTTATACGGCCTCCTCTGACTTCCGCCAGCTATTTATCTGGCAGAAATCCGAGGAGGCCTATCGGGTCGGCCCCACAAGCATCCCCTTCCCTGAGTAGACCTCTGGCCCACCACTCGACGGGCAGCCTTGGCTCAAGATCCACCCTACACCCCCCCCGTGGGAGGGAGCCGCCGCCGTAACATCCCCCACGGGACGCAATACGCCCCCCTCAGGACGCAATACGCCCCGCCCCTGATGAATACACCCCGTCATCATCGTGCACCATCACGGCATGGAAACACCCCCCCTTTCGGCTCCTTTTGGGTGCCAAACGGCGCCTGGGGGGGCAGGAGGGCAAAACTTGCAGCCGACAATGGCTGCATGAAGATGGACCAGCGGCGGAGGGAGCAACGGAAGGTACACGACCCCCCCGTGACCCACCGGTTGGAGACCACCGCCCACGGGCATCACTGGAGCGTGGCGGGGGGGGCCACCTGGGGGTAACGCGCGCCATGGGGTGACGCGCGCACCCCCTCGCGCGTCACCTCCATGATGCGCGACACCCTCCGGACGCTCCGAGGCCGGCCCTTTTTGCCCTCAAAACGGTTTGCGCATGCGCGAAAATCCGGAAAATACCCAGATGAACGCGCTGCGTGGGCCTTCTTTCAGAAGGCTCTGGAGCGCCGACGGTGTCGGACGCTCCGAGGCCGGCTCCCGGGCCGGCCTCGGAGCGTCCGAAGGGGGACCCGGAGGGCGACGTGACGCGCAGGGGGGAGCCGGGTCGCCCCCACCCCCCCACACCGCAATGACAGAGCATCACTAGGGTGACGCGCGCGCCCTGCCCCAGGGTGACGCGCGTCCTAGTGACGCTACTGCCACCGCCCCAACGCCTCTGTTCGGCAGACTGTCTGCAAGCCTGTGTTGCACATGGAGGGTCTCCTGGTGTTTGCACTGGCAGCCCTGGCATGCATGCGAGTGGCATAGCTTTTGTGCCATCATTCTGGAACTTATGGTGACAGCTTGTGACATCCGCCATCAGAAGCCCCAAATAAGATTGGGCTATATAATATATGCCATTCTGCTACGTCTAGCTATAACCACAAATCATGTAGCTCGAAACAGAAGAAAATTAAGCCAAAAGAAATAGAAGAAATGAAAATGACACAAACCAATCTTCCTATTTTTTCAAAACAGACAAGGGCCATAACGGGAAGGGGATGCTACAAGTCTGTACTGGGCCCAGAGCAATGATGTTTGGACTCCCCTGACTTGTATTGTCATCAAAAGAAATTACTGGCAGAAATGTTTCTTTTCCTATCTGAAAATATGTTCTGATAGTCTGATTATATTCTGATAAACTGAAAATATCTTCAGCCACCTGAGCCGTGCTGAAAACGTACACTGAGCCGAACAATGTAACCAATAACACATAAGAAACTGACACTGGTATGCCAGATGTGTCCTTCAGCCAAACTGAATGACCAAGAGCCCTGGCATTGCCAATGTAGGGACCGAAGCTGTGACAGAATTTGACACTCGTTGCTTGCGACGGTGGCCAGTTCACGCACTCCAACATGTTGCATTTTGCAACAGCTGGAAAGCATCTAGCGTCAGCAGAACACTCGTTCCGGCACTCGTTCCTGCCATGTGAAAACCAGCTATTTTATACGTTCTGGCTTCAGTATTTTTAAGCTTGAAGTCCATGCAGTTCAATCGCATTCATGTTTACATGTATCCTAATGAGTTCAATGAGATTTGCTCCCAGATAGGCATGGGATTACACCTTTAGCCAGGATAGGCTAAAAGACTGCCGAGTTCCTACAAAAGTGTTGCTCCCGTGCCACGTGCCCACAATGACTTCCAGGAACAAATTGGATTACCAGATCAACAGAGAATGTTTCAATTGCGTTTCAAAGGACTACTGTTTCTAGTACATTTACATGGAACAGGAAAAGAAAGGGATACGATCCAGCCAAAATTCAACGGGTTGTATGCTAAGAACTTCTCCTGCAACTACAAGAAGTTCCATTTGCGCAAGGGGGGAAGAGGAGATCTCCCCTTCCCTCGGAAGCCTCCAGTGCCTACTGAAAATCTGCTCCTTTCTTCAAAATCTGATTTGGGGGGGGCATAGGGGGCTACAAAGAGAGGGCAATTGACAAAATCGACCCTCCCTCCTTGTACAGTATTTCTTCCACAAACAGAAGACATTCCTACGATATACAACCCAAAGACTTGAATGTTCCATTGTTTTCAGTAGGAGATGGGTACGCATCTCTTCCATCAAAATCAATTGGACTTAAAAAGCACTTATTGTTGGCTGGATTGTCGCCAAAATTCACAACCCCTAATTTCCTAACAATCAAACTAAAACATCTTACTTTGGAAATAAGTGTCATTGATTTTAATCATGAGTACTTCAAACAAGGCACGTGGGATTGGGGCATAACTTTTAAGCACCAGCTGGCCTCATTTCCCATTACCAATTCAAGGAATTGCATAGTATAGGTCTATGAATAGTTAAAGAAGGCAGTTAGTAAAGAAATACTAGGCAACCTTAGATTAAAAGTTGCCTAGCCTTTATTTTGTCTTTAGTGGGACTAGCTGCCCAATCCTACCCCCCACCATTGGCACCGATGCAGCCGCACTGATGGACTACATGAAGCATCCAATGGGGGGAGGGGCAATCGGACAGCCAGCAGGAGGTAAGTAAAATATTTACAGTACTTACCTATATATTATAGGTTTGCTTAAATATTAGGTATATGTACTTACCTAATTTGTTTACTTACCCCCTGGTAGGCTGCCCGATTACCTATGGGTCTTCTTAGACCTTCACAACCATTTTGCAGGCTTAGGTCCAAGCAGAGAAAAGGACAGCCTGGGTTCCACCAAGATCCATCCCCTCCCGGCCCCCTGCCCTCCACCTCCCTGCCCTGAAATTCCCCCTGCCCTGCCCTCCCCGTCCACAACAAGCCTCTGTGCCAACTTACCAGCACTGGCGGAGGCTTCAAGAGTTGACGCTGTGAGTGCCACACCATTGCCCATTTGCAGCAGTGGGCCAGAAGTACACAACGGCAGCACAGCTTTCACGCCACTGTAAAGGGCCTTGCGTTGCCAGAATGCTAGTTCCGGCAGCGCAAGGCCCCAGGGGATTGAGGCCTAAATCTGTTTAAATCTTAATTCTTCAACTTAACCAAGGAGTATTTTGAGCTGAGTTATTTAGATCATGCATATTTTATTTTATTAATATACTTTAAGCTTCCTGAGATGGCCCTAGGAGGACTTCATAACTTGTGACCCATCAAGCTTAACACAGTCCAGCAGTAGTACCTTGTGGTATTTGCTTGAACCCGCATCCCATCTGTTTCTCAGCAAAAACAGGCTTATGTAGCCCATGGTGAGTCACCACACACAGCTGGTGTTTGGTTTGACAGGTCACTAATTGTGGAGGCCTGGCGGGGCACCAAAGTTGTGTTCTGGCTACTGAGAGTTTTGGAGATCATCGTGTTTCTTTCATGTATTTCTGCCTACAGTGCATGCGCAGTAGGCAGAATCAATGGGGAACAGTCAAGAAAACCAGGAAACGGCTGTGGAGCTTGGAAACAGAGGAGCTTGGCACGGAGGCCTTTAGATGTGCTGCAACGTGTTTTTAAAGCCAGAGGAATGGTGAGGAGGGGAAGGGTGCGCACCGGCCGCTCGTCACCCCCCTAGAGGTGTGGTACCCGAGGCCCTGTACCCCCCGCCCCCCTTAGCTACGCCACTGGTGTAGTTCAAGCTAAGCAGGATCAGCTGACCCATTTCATGGTGTTCTAATCTAAAGCAACATACGTAAACAGAGCACTGCAAAAATTCTTTCGCTCCTTGCCAGTGGGAATATCCTCTTACTGTTTTTAATAACGTTATCATAACAGCATAATTAAAACTTTAAATAAATGAATGCTCCACAACTGCCACCTCCTTTTAAGTTTGATAAGAAGGCTGCAAACCGAACTACTACTAGTTGACAGGAAGTTGCACTGAAATCAGCAGAAGCTGCATTGGAACCAGCGGAATTGCCAGAAAACTGTATTTCAAATCAGGGTGTCAAACTGCCAGCAGGAAGGCTGCAATTATCCAAAAAGTTTATCACAAAAGACTGAGGAGGCCTGGCCACTTAATTAGGCTACCACTTTTAGATGGGCTCCCAAAAGCTTAACATTTCAAGGAAGGTAGTCAGTAGTATCCTTAATGCTTTTCTTTCCTCTGCACTGTCCTCACGCAGGAATAAGAAACCCACAAGATGGAGTGCTACTAATCAATCATCTACGGAACTAAAGCATCAGCTTTTGGTGCAAGTATGATTTTAACCCTGGCTGGTAAGATTAGAAGAAATGTATTTACATGGCTCCATATTCAATGCCAGTTAATATATTCCCCCAAGCTGGCTCGTACAATATTTTTTTCGATCTCTTCTCCACAGAGCCTCCAAAGGAAATTCCAGAGCAGAAGTCTTGTTACTCTGTAGCAGCAGAAACTGCAAGGAGTCTTGTGTCACCTTCAAGGCTAACAGATTTACTGCTGTCAAATGAAAGTCAGGGTAGCGTAGTGGTTAGCATGTCAGACAAGGTGTGGGAGGAAGATGTGGATTTAAAGCCCTGTCCAGCCTAACCTACCTCACAAAACTGTTGTTGATTACGAAGTTGGTAAAGTGAGGAAGAACGTTTGCTGTCCTGATCTACTTGGAAGAAAGGCAGGATAAAATGTAACAAACAAACAAAATTTTCAAAGCTCGCCTCCTTCCAACAACAATGCAAAAACTTTAAGGCCACATATCCTCCACATACAGTGGAACAATCAGGTGGTATCAGGAATTCCCATAATATAGGAAAAGCCCTACTGGTCATCTTACCATGACTGCGTTGATGACCTACATGCCTATGCATCTGCCCTTAAACATTTAGGGAAGCAGCAGAAGGGTTTTCATGACACTTTAGTAAATACCAGTACAGGAATCAATGACAGAAACAACTGACCCAAGTCTCTCCAGTCCAAATCCAACACTGTATCCGCCACACCACAGAGATATGGATAACCACCACTTTAAAAACAAACACACACCTATTAGCAGTTCTTTTGGGGCTCCCCAATGTTGGAGCATTTGAACAAGCCATTTTGCTACTCTGAAATCAGTATTTACATCTTCCTTCACTGATGACAGATATTAAGTAGGCTGTTGTTCCTTCTTTGCCACCGTGTAGTAGATAGGTAAATATTATACCTGTAAATCTCAAGGGTATTCAAGAAGTTTCAGAGTCGTGCCCAAGGTCACACCACAAAGCAGTGATGGATCTCTAAGTTGAATCTAGAACTCTTACTTCCCAGTACTTGCCTTGCTCTGGCAAGACAAACCACCTTAAATTCAGATTCTGTCCTTAGCCACACAACCAAACACACAATTGCCACACAATACATCGCTTCTATCATAGTGGTTGCCCAACTGCAGACACAGCAATCCAATAGAAAAGAGAGAGAAGGGCTGCAACTCTGGGGATCCGACTCACATTTCCAGTGAAATTAGTGTTGTTACACCTAGAAAAAATTACTTCCATCAGTCTAAGGGAAACAAAATCATAACCCAGCCACACATGAATAAAACCCCAGCTTTTGTTGACTAAGAGTGCTCTCTTTGATTTACATACTCTTTTTTCACTGCACAGAATTTCAGCCTCTGAATTCTTCCCAGTCCCAATCCATTTAATAGCCTTTGACGGATCAGGCAGCCAATGAGAGGGATGGAAAAGAAACCCAGCATAGTTCACTGGCTAGACTAGAGGTTGGGAAGGATGGTGGCTAAATGGATGTGAGTTTGGATCCAACTAGATGGCCCTGATCACGGTTCTGTCTCAGCCTGGTTTCCCAGCTCTAAACTGAGAACATGGGATCCTTGTTACCGTCTAGCTATGAAGATGGATAAAATCAAGACGTGTTGTCAGTTATCCTGAGCAACCAGAGAGGGGAAATACACTGTGGGTTTTTTTCCCCACTGGCTTAGAAATAGTTTTTTTTTCCCAAAGAAAATGCAACAGCAAGTAAATGTTGGTCAATACACACATCCCATCATGGTAAGAACATAGTTCACCAGGACCTGAAAAACCTTCAGAACTACAGATTGTCTGGATGTGTGGCTCTGCAACCTCAAAGACACATGAGTACTGGTGTGCCTTTGCAAGAGCATCATGCCAAAGGCAGCTTGTGGTGACTGGGCCACATAATAACCACAATACTTAAAAATGTTCATGTAAAAATAGCCATTAGAATGAAGCAGAGAGTGAGGACAGTCCTGACTCCACCAGCAACCCTCCTTTGAATACCCCTTTCCCTTCAGTTTTCTGGGAATGTTTTTTTCTTAAGAGCAGCCCTAGAACGCAAACAAAATAAGAACCTCATTCTCATGCTTCTTACAGAAAAATGAGCTTGCCCACTTGACCGAATGTGTGTTTTCAGAATCCGTTGGCTAATTATAGTGGGAAGACAGAGGCAGGGGAAAGGGGAAAATTTGGGGGCAGTTCACACAAGTAAATAATGGGCAAGGAATAAGTTTGTCAACCGGCCCTTAAACATGTTTAAGAACCCCGCCTGCATATACAGTACTGTATTTACGTATTTCCACCTGTTTCTGCATAGGGCTGCAGCTCTGTATATACCCGAGAAATGCATCAAATCTACAAGTGCTTTGCCATTCTGAATTAGTTGGATGAAAACCCTGTTAGCAAATGTTACACCCCAAATATGTGCTTCCCCAGTGCTTCTCCTTTTCTGCTCCAGGCCATTTGGCTAGTCTCTCTCCCAACTCTTACAATTTTAGGAAGAAGGAGAATGGGGCTTGGTAGGCCGGAGACGGCGAAGGAGGCAAGCCATCTGCCAACCCCTTCCGCAGGAATCGACCTGATCCTAAGCTGTCTCCCACTACTACTACAAAGTAAAACTGTTCTTCTTGTGTCCTATTTAGGAAAGAGCATGGCGCAGGAGCTATATTTGAAAACCAAGGTAAACAAGATCTCAGCAGTAGTAGATGGAACACAACAGCTGCGTTAAGAGTAATCGCACACGTTGGGAGGCAGGAAGAATCGTGCGGGGGGGGGAGCAGGGGGTTCCTTGCTTTCATTTTGCAATCGGTTTCATACCAAGGCTGGCTGGAAATTCCTTTACTTGAACCGCAGCAGTTCTCTCACTCGCTCGCTTCACCCAAACAATCCCTCCTCCTCTTCCAGTAAAATATGCATAGGTGGTCTGTGGACGGACACACACACACACACACACACACACACACACACACACACACACACACAGTCTTCTGGGGCCAACTGCGCCGGGTCAGTTTCTGCCACTTCCCTCCCCTCCCCCCAAAAAATTGCACGTTTCTCCCCCGAGGCTCGAGCCCCAAACAAGCCGCGCTCGGGCTGCCTCTACACCTGGAAATTGGGCGCTCTGGAGAGGCAAAGAAATTTATAGCACTGCATTATAGGCATTTATTCTTTCTGGCTATTGCTCCCGCCCCCCAATTCCTTCTCTTCCGTTCTCTCTTTCTCCCCCCCCCCCCGTTATAATAAACCACAGTCTTTTGCCCTTCCTTTCCCTCCTGCATCTGATCCAAAGGCTGTCAGCAAGTTTGGCAGAAATCAAGGGATCCCCGGGTTCGGGCTGTGCAACTGAGCCGCTTCCACGTTTCCCCTCTGAGCGATTGCCGCCCGGCTTGTTATTATATTAGCATTTCGGGGGGGGGGGCGCCACTAGCCCACCTCCTGCTCCCAGCGTCAAACCGTTATACAGTGGGAGGCGAGTTCTGGAGTGGCAGCAAACGGGGAAGCGAAACTGCACCTTCCGATCCAGCCGAGGCCAGCAGCAGATGGATCCCCTCCTTCCCGGCTGCAATTTCCTCCAGTTCCTTCAGATGGTCTGAGTGCAGAAGAGCGAGGATGTGAGGAGGCTGCAGCAGCAGCCGGCTTATCTCCATACGTATGTGCAGCACAGACAAACGCAGGCGGGCGGGCGGGCGGGCGGCAGGCAGCCGCTTCATCCGGGCAGGAAAACAGCCCTCAGGTTTGCAATGCATTCACAACATTAGATCCAGCAGCATTAGATCCTGGCTGGATGCATGAGCTGGCAAAGCCATTCCGCCTCTCCCCGCACCCCCCCCCAGAAATTCGAACGCAATAGCGAAACTAGCACTTCTCAGCAGTCAGAAATGCAACAAACCCTCTTATATTTTGTATACACATCGCGAAGTAGAAACGAACTCTACCACTTACCCTTCCCGATTCTTTTATTTAAGGGGGGGGGTCGTCCTCCTTCTTGCTCCCCAGTTACTGATCCTTCCGGTTCTTTAAAACGATCTCATTGCATCTCGTGGTAAACCGTTGCCAGGACAGAAGGGGTGTGGGGGGGGGGGAGCGGGGCCTCCTTTGCATGTCAATCCAACTTGCCTTGCTTGCTGGAGAATCCAGGTTCTCTTTTGCCGCTGCGAGTGGGGAAGTGCATCTGGCAATGGGGGTGGGGGGGTTAAAATGCTGATAATTCCACCAGTCTTGCTTTTCAGTCGTGTGCAGAGTAATTTGGAGGGGGGAGGGAGAGAGAGAGGAGAAAAGTGGAGCTGAAGGTAGGGATTATGAGGATGATGATGAGGAAGGAGGGCGGGGGGTCTTGAGAGGAAAAGGACGGTCGCACCCCCAGGTTGCAAGAGAAGAGGATGGTCTTTCCCCTTCTGCCTCCCTCCCGCGCTCTCCCTCCCTCACACCATCACTGGTTCAGCTGAGAGACTTTCCAGCATCACAGAGCAAGCAGGCAACCCTCTCAGAGCCTGGTTGGCTTCCGTACGAGAGAGAGACAGACAGACACAGACCCTGCTAGCTTGTGCACAACTGCAGCAAAGAAGCCAAATCAAAAAGCCAATCTCCGAGCCTCTCCAAACTCCACGTCACCCTATCAGCTGGGAGCAAGAACTGCAACCGAATTACAAGCCATGCATATTTATCCTTCGCAACGCGGCGGGGGGAAGAGGAGGACTTTCAGATTGTGTACTTTGAAGCAAATCACAAAGCAGGAAACCACACAGGCAAGCCCCGTGCAACATAAATACATGAATGAAGACTGCCTGCCTGCCTCTCTGGCGGGCGGACAGCGAGCCGGACTGCTGAGCAAGGATCACCCCTGGCCCTTCTGGCTATGTGGCTGTGACTTTGCGCCCTCTGTTGGGTGTAGCAAAGGGGGGGGGGCAAAGCTGAACGTCCAACCTCACGCACACAACTAACCCAGATATTTTGTCCAGGGTGTGTGTGTGTGTGTGTGTGTGTGTGTGTGTGTGTGTGTGTGTGTGTGTGTGTGTGTGTGTGTGTGTGTGTGTGAAGTATCTGCCAAGGACGCTGCTTGAGCAATATTAAATATAGCTACTGAAATTGCTTAGGCAGAATCAGCACTGACTTTTGTGCCCTCCTGGGAATCATCTGGAAGCAGCAGCCGGCCAGCTCTCTTGGGGGTGACGGCGGAGGGAGGGAGTCCACACCCAGTCATCTTTCTTAACCAAAGTCAAATAACTACTTGGGAGGCAGCAGCGGGAAACCATTTGGAGGCTAAAAATATGACCCGCTACGCACAAATTACTGTTTGACTTCAGTCACAAATCACCAGGCTTGAAACTGTGGGTTCCACCAGCCTGGAGGAGAATGATAGCTTTTGGCTTTTGAAAGGAGAGCCAGGCACAGATGTTTCCCTGCCTATAATTGCCTCTCTATTTGTCAGAAACAAGCCGAGGTAACTGGGTGTGTTTGAACTTAGAGGCATGGCTGGCATGTGGGCTACTATCCTATCCCTGCTTTAGCAACTTGCCCCAGAACTGCAGGCCCAGCCTGCCTCTGCGGAGAACTTCTCCTGACTATGAAACGAGTGGGAGCTGTGCAAGAGCCCTGCTGCTTGCTGTGTTGCTTTTTTTTTTGGGGGGGGGAGTTGCAAATATTTGTTGTTGCTTAATTCTCGGCAAGAGTAGAAAGCAGGTTGGGGCATAAAGACACATGCAGCTTGCCAGCGGAAGAGAGATTCCCTACAGATGCGTTTACAGCCGACGACGCTCACTGAAAGACACCGCTCTTTGGCGCAGGCAGATGTTCCACTCCAGCTCATCTGTGCAACTTGCTACACCAATCTGTGCGGAATCAGGAGGCGACGTGGATTTTGCTTTCCTTTCTTCCATCTCATCAGGCTATGGAACTGGCTCTGAAACTGCCAGCTTGGTAGTTCCGGGAACTGATTTCCCATTCCCAGTTCATGTGGGCAGAATCTCTGCATCTGGTCAAATTTGTCCTGCACAGCAGGATCCCATTCTGGTTGCTTATTTTATGACAGTCTTTACGAACAACCACAATCAGGCCAAAACGGAGCTTCCTTCCCTGGGCACTTGCAATCTCTTAGGAGGAGCATTGAATGGTGTCCTCTTAACGGTACTGGCAAGCTCCAGAAATAAGGGCACAGGGACATCTTTGCAGCATCCCGCAGTGCCTTCCCCTGGAGACTAGTGAAAACCTTGGCCTAAGCACCTGACAGCTGCCATGGATGGAAGGGGTTTTACATTGAGCTGGTTTTTGTTGCATGTGGGATGTTAGTATTGTATACTTGAACTGCATTTTCAAGCACAGATGCATACTTTTCAGTCCCATGGGAATAAATGGGACAAGTGCAGGCAACTGTATGCTAGTTTTAAGACTTTCACCCCAATGTGCAGATGGAGACTGTCTGCCGGCTGTGGCTTTCCTATTCATTTCAAGGGAAGGGGCAACTCCATAGCCTCCAGTTATGAACTGAAATCTATAGCTAACGCCTATGCATGTCTACTCAGAAGTAAGCCCCCATTGCATCCAATGGGACTTACACACAGGTAAGCCCTAGTCAATTAGGAGTGCCACGTGTACATCTGAGCACATAAGAGTTTCTGGATCAGGGCTTTATTTGTATGCTTTTAATTAGTTTGAAAGCTCAGGGAATGAATGAATGAAACGAACATATTTTGAACCTACATTCCTAGGAATCTTCAGCCTTTGGAAAGACAAAGTAAGGAGCAGAGAATGAGAGGCTCTTCACTTATATTTCTTGTAGATCAGATTCATAACCATCCTTGACTTTCATAGTAAGGGCATTTTTTAAATTCATCATCACATATATACACACCATACCCAGTCAGAATGACAAATGCAGACAATAATTATGATGTTTATTATGTGCAGAACAAAAGTAAAATAGAAAGTGTCAGAATCTGCCCATCAGCATCATGAAGTGCCATAACATACTGAAAGGGTGACGTTCACACCCAGAAAGGGGACTATTTACAAAGTAATATGAGATCCTATATTTTGTTGTTGTTCAGTCGTTAAGTCGTGTCCGACCCTTCGTGATCCCATGAACCATATCCCGCCAGGCCTACCACCCTAATGGCAGAAAGTGAAGAAGAACTAAAGAGCCTCTTGATGAGAGTGAAAGAGGAGAGTGCAAAAGTTGGCTTGAAACGCAACATTAATAAAACTAAGATCATGGCATCTGGTCCCATCAATTCCTGGCAAATAGAAGGGGCAGAAATGGAAGCAGTAACAAATTTTACTTTTTTGGGTTCCAAGATCACTGCAGACGGAGACAGCAGCCATGAAATTAAAAGACACTTGCTCCTTGCAAGGAAAGCTATGGCAAATTTAGATAGCATAATAAAAAGCAGAGATATCACCATGCCAACAAAAGTTCGCATAGTCAGGGCGATGGTGTTCCCAGTAGCAATGTATGGTTGCGAGCAGAG
Source organism: Plestiodon gilberti rubricaudatus (assembly GCA_026170595.1). Classification (NCBI taxonomy): domain Eukaryota; kingdom Metazoa; phylum Chordata; class Lepidosauria; order Squamata; family Scincidae; genus Plestiodon; species Plestiodon gilberti. Next base: position 258,542,030 of record JANXHW010000001.1, read on the forward strand.
GCGGAACGCGCCGGGCGGGCCCCCGGAGCAAGGGGCGGGGCCAGCGTCGCGACGCGCCCTCGCGTCACGTAGACGCGCCCCCCCGCCCTGTTTGCTCCTATTTCGGAGCCAAACGAGCTGCAGGGAGGGAGGGGGGGCCAAAGCGCGACGCTACTTCGGGAGACGGTGAGTTCTCCTGACCCCATTCTGGCCGCCCCCCCGCGGTGGAGCGCCTGGAGCGACTGTTCCACCCGCTCCACCGTAGTTCCACCGCTGGTTGCGAGAGTTGGACCATAAGGAAGGCTGAGCGCCGAAGAATAGATGCTTTTGAACTGTGGTGCTGGAGAAGACTCCTGAGAGTCACTTGGACTGCTAGGAGAGCAAATCAGTCAATCCTAAATGAAATCAACCCTGACTGTTCCCTGGAAGGACAGGTACTGAGGCTGAAACACAAATATTTTGGCCACCTAATGCGAAGAGAGGACTCTCTGGAGAAGACTCTGATGCTAGGAAAGATTGAAGCAAAAGGAGAAGGGGAAGGCAAAGGATGTGATGGTTAGACAGCATCACCGATGCAACGAACATGAAAATGAGCGAACTCATTAGTTTAGAGATTGTAAGCCCTTTTGGGTCAGGGAACCATGTACTTAATTATTTAGCTATGTAACTTGTGTTCTGAACATGTTTTTTTATGAAGAGGTGTATAAATATTCTTAATATAATAATAATAATAATAATAATAATAATAATAATAATAATAATAATAATAATAATAATAATAATAAAATGTGTCTATCAGTACGTCAAAGCAGTCTCCAAATTTGATTTATTTGATACAGTGGTGTTGCTGAACGGGGTACGGCACCATAAGTGGTGCAAGGCACTGCACCGCACCTTGCAACTGGTGTAACACGGCCCCTCCCACTTGCCCTGGAGCCATTCTGGCAGGTGATAAATCAAGGCATGAGCAGCCCAATCCTGCCTGACTTTGCACCCAGGCAGGCAGCACTGGATTCTGAGCAGGAAACAGGAGCTGGGAAGTCACCTCAGAGGAAGAGAACTTTTCTTCCTTTACCCCGAGTAAGCCCCCATCCGCCACTATGGGTCTCCTCAGATCTGCACCAGCCTTGGCTGGCACAAATCCAGGAGCCCTGTGTAAGGGAAACCAGCCAGGGAAGGAATGACAAACGTGTCATCTCAAGCAATGTTTTGCTTGTGTTCTACCATTATAAGGGTTAATTAGACAAGGTGTTTGGCTATTGAAGGTCCTACCCCACTGTAAGTAACTGGAATGTATTGTTCCCTACAGGTCTCTTTTCATGTATTCTGTTCTTTCATTGATAGAATTACCAACCACTTTTTTCTACTCAAATACTCAAAGCAGTATACAGCTGGGCAGGCCCTCTGTATCCGCGGGGGTTCCGTTCCTGGAACCCCGCGGATGCAAAAATCCGCAGACGCTCAAGACTGCAGTTGGTTGGGGTGGGGCGGGGGCAGCACAATGGTACTTTTTTAACAGCTGTGCTGGTCCGCTGCCCGCATCTTGCCTCTCTTGCCATTCAAATATTCTCTGGCCTAGAGTAAGAATTGGGAGTGGTAGCGTGATGGGACATGACAGCCAGTCTAGCAGGACAGAAGGCTGCAGGAATAAAGGTGCAAACATGCAGCCCTTCTTGGGGGACCAGGTATATAAGTGCTTTTATGCAAATGCCCGAAGTCTACGGGCAAAGATGGGAGAACTGGAATGTTTGGTGGCTAGGGAAAACATTGACATAGTAGGTATAACAGAAACCTGGTGGAATGCAGAGAACCAGTGGGATACTGCAATTCCAGGATATAAACTCTATAGGAGGGACAGAGAGGGGCGTGTTGGAGGTAGGGTGGCCATCTATGTCAAAGAGGGGGTAGAATCCACCAGAGTAGAGCTGGAGGGGGGCTCTGACTCCTCTATAGAATCACTGTGGGTTAGCTTACCAGGCTCAAAGAGTGATGTAATAGTAGGGGCATGCTACCGTCCTCCAGATCAAAAACCTGAAGGGGATCTTGAAATGAGGAAGCAAATCAGGGAGGTGTCAACGAGAGACAGGGTTGTAGTCATGGGGGACTTCAATTATCCTCACATCGACTGGGTCAATTCATGCTCAGGTCATGAAAGAGAGACTGGATTTCTGGATATGTTAAATGACTGTGCCTTAGAGCAGCTTGTCACGGAACCGACCACAGGACAGGTGACTCTGGATTTGATATTGTGTGGCACTCAAGATCTCGTCAGGGAGGTAAATGTTACCAAACCGTTGGGGAACAGTGACCATGCTGCGATCTGTTTCGCCATGCATGTTGGAGGGAGAGTGCCGAGCAAATCTGACACAAAAACCCTTGACTTCCGAAGGGCAGACTTCCCCAAAATGAGGAGACTAGTTAAAAAAAAGCTGAAAGGGAAGGTAAAAAGAGTCCAATCGCTCCAGAGTGCATGGAGGCTGTTTAAAACAACAGTCATAGAGGCCCAGCGGGAGTGTATTCCACAAAGGAGGAAGGGCTCGACCAAGTCCAGGAGGGTGCCGGCATGGCTAACAAGCACAGTTAAGGAGGCTGTAAAAGGCACGGAAGCTTCCTTCCGTAAATGGAAGTCTTGCCCTAATGAGGAAAATAAACAGGAGCACAAACTGTGGCAAAAGAAATGTAAAAAGATGATACGGGAGGCCAAGAAAGACTTTGAGGAACGTATGGCAGGCAACATAAAAGGGAATAATAAAAGCTTCTTCAAATATGTTAGAAGCAGGAAACCTGCCAGGGAAACGGTTGGTCCGCTGGATGGTGAGGGAGAGAAAGGGGTGATAAAAGGGGACTTGGAGACTGCAGAGAATTAAATAAGTTCTTTGCATCTGTCTTCACGGCAGAAGACCTCGGGCAAATACCGCTGCCGGAACGGTCTCCCCTGACTAAAGAATTAAGTCAAATAGAGGTTAAAAGAGAAGACGTCTCAGACTTAGTTGACAAAATAAAGATCAATAAATCACCAGGCCCGGATGGCATCCACCCAAGAGTTCTGAAGGAACTCAAGAATGAAGTTGCTGACCTCTTGACCCAAATATGCAACTTGTCCCTTAAAACGGCCGCTGTGCCAGAGGATTGGAGGATAGCTAATGTCACACCAATCTTTAAAAAAGGAAGGAGGGGGGACCCGGGAAACTACAGGCTGGTCAGCCTAACATCTGTTCCAGGGAAGATGGTGGAAAGTCTCATTAAGGATAAAATCTTAAAATACATAGAAGAACAAGCTCTGCTGAGGGAGAGTCAGCATGGCTTCTGCAAGGGGAAGTCTTGCCTCACAAACCTGTTAGAATTTTTTGAAAAGGTCAACAGGCATGTGGATGCGAGCGAACCCGTGGATATTCTATATCTGGATTTTCAAAAGGCGTTTGACACGGTCCCTCATGAAAGGCTCCTGAGAAAACTCCACAGTCAGGGAATAAGAGGGCAGGTCTTCTTGTGGATTAGGAACTGGTTGAAGACCAGGAAACAGCGAGTGTGAGTCAATGGGCAATTTTCACAGTGGCGAGAGGTGAAAAGCGGTGTGCCCCAAGGATCGGTCTTGGGACCGGTGCTTTTCAACTTATTCATAAATGACCTGGAGTTGGGGATAGGCAGTGAGGTGGCCAAGTTTGCGGATGACACTAAACTTTTCCGGGTGGTGAAGACCAGCAGGAATTGTGAAGAGCTCCAGAAGGATCTCTCCAAACTGGGAGAATGGGCAGCAAAATGGCAGATGCGCTTCAATGTAAGTAAGTGCAAAGTGATTCACATTGGGGCAAGAAACCAAAATTTCACATTTACGCTAATGGGTTCTGAGTTGTCTGTGACGGATCAAGAGAGATCTTGGGGTGCTGGTGGACAGGTCGATGAAAGTGTCGACCCAGTATGCGGCGGCTGTGAAGAAGGCCAATTCCATGCTCGGGATCATTAAAAAAGGGATTGAGAATAAAACGGCCAATATCATTCTGCCTTTGTACAAATTGATGGTAAGGCCACATCTGGAGTATTGTGTCCAGTTCTGGTCACCACACCTCAAAAAGGATATAGTTGAATTGGAAAAGGTGCAGAAAAGAGTGACCAGAATGATTCGTGGGCTGGAGCACCTCCCTTATGAGGAAAGGCTACAGCGTCTGGGGCTTTTCAGCCTAGAAAAAAGGCGCCTGAGGGGGGACATGATTGAGACTTATAAAATTATGCATGGGATGGAGCGAGTGGATAGAGGGAAATTCTTCTCCCTCTCGCACAACACCAGAACCAGGGGACATGCACTAAAATTGAGTGGAGGGAGAGTTAGAACAGACAAAAGAAAATATTTCTTTACCCAGCGTGTAATTCATCTGTGGAACTCCTTGCTACAGGATGTGGTGATGGCGCCTGGCCTAGATGCCTTTAAAAGGGGTTTGGACAGATTCATGGAGGAAAAGACCATCACAGGCTACAAGCCATAAGCAACCTCCTGGTTTTAGAAGTGGGTTTTCTCTGTGCCAGGTGCAAGGGAGTGTCAACAGGAAACAGGTTATCTTGTTGTCTTGTGCTCCCTGAGGCATCTGGTGGGGCCACTGTGTGATACAGGAAGCTGGACTAGATGGGCTTTTGGCCTGATCCAGCAGGGCTCTTCTTATGTTCTTATGTTCTTATGTTCTTATGTTCTTATGTTCTTATGTTCTTATGTTCTTATGTTCTCTCTCTCTCTCTCTCTCTCTCTCTCTCTCTCTCTCTCTCTCTCTCTCTCTCTCTCTCTCTCTCTCTCTCTCACACACACACACACACACACACACACACACACACACACACACAATGTTTGAAGAAGAAGCCACATACGGGGGGGGGGATTCCCGTCAGATTTGATCATGTGATTCTGTCAAGCAGTCTGGAAGCAGTCACTACCCCCTTAAGGGGTGTGGCAACATGCGGCGATGTCGACAACAGCACTTTTGGGGTCCCGCCATGAAAAAAGAGGTATTTTCACTTACGGGGGGGGGGCACCGTTTAGCTGGCGTGCCTCTGAGTAGCCCCATCAGGGCTTCTGGGGCTCGACATCGGGGAAGGGGACAATTGTCCCCTTCCCTTGAGGAGACCTCCAACCCCGCACAGAATACAGTGGAGCCTGCCCCTGTGCCACTGCATCTGAACGCGAGCCTTTGGATAAGATTGGGCTGTCAGTCTTTTTTTCTTAAGCATGCACAGCTATTTGGGTTCAAAACCTGCACAACCTTGTCCTGATTTGTCTACTCAGGTTGGCAGTGGCTCTCCAAGTCCTGAGGTGAGGGCTTTTCCCAGCACCCGCTACCAGACAGTCTTTAAACAGAAGATGCCACATATCCTAACGTAAGATCTTGCACGTGCACAGCACGTACCCTCTTCCTTGGCTGTGGGGGCAGCCCCAGCCAGGTACTCCTCCATCTCCTGCCCCTCAGGTTCAGACCCTTTCCCATGCCTTTTCTTGTAGCTTTCTGTTCTGTTGGATTTCTTCAAGAAGCCACTGAGCTGCTCCATCACAAACCGACAGTGGCACCCAGGATTCATGGCTCCTTTTGGATGTTGGGACATCAGCATTTGTATGACAGATATTTGTAATAATGTTTCAGCAGGTTGGTGGCACACAGCCTTATTTGTCTGTTTTCTCTGTCTCTCAGTAATCTCGGTATGCTGCCTATTCTTGATGGATGTGTCTAAGCCTAAGGTAATACCATGGCGGCGGCTGTTTCTTCTTGGTTTATTTTTTCCCATTAAACAAATCTTTAAATGTAGGTTCTAAAGGGATGAGCAGTTGCACTGCCCTGTTCTATTCCCAGCTCCCTCTCCAGCTCAGTGTAGTAGCTTCATGAGAGCATTGCACTTATCTGCCTTTTTCAGTTAGCACTAGATATTGCCAGTCGCACAGTGCAGGAGTAATTCCCGCTGAATTCAAGGTTAGATTCTTATTAATAGAAATTCTTTCGGCACGCTGGGCACTTTGTGATGCCTGTGTGAACTCATTGTCTTTTAATTCTATTCTCCGCAGCAGTCAAGCAGGCAGCCCTTCTGCCATTAGTGGATTTCCATATATATGCAATAGTTCCTGGCTCCACTGCCGTTTGATTGGAGCTGCACAAATGTAACCGATAAGGTTTTTCTGAAAACTGAAAAGCTCCGCCTGATGGATTCCTGTTTCATGCATCTGGTAAAGGTATAGGAGCTTTGCTGAAATAAGGAAGAAAAACTGGAAAGCTTTTTAATGGCTTGCTGGTCTCCTCTTGCTTTTCTCTCCAGGTTTAGTAAAATAAAAATATTGGGTGGAGTAGGATAAGTTGTTCCATACAATTCCACCTCATCAGGAATCAAAGTTGGACGTGGGGTATCAGCCTGGAGGAAACAATTGTTATGCTGAAAGGGGGATTTAGTACCATTTTTGCAGTTCTCAATTTCAATGGGAGGGTAATTGTGGTGCTACCACAGAGAAGGCCCTCCTTACTGCTGCCAATGAAAAGCCCAATCTGTGCTGAGCCCAGCTCTCACCTAGGCCCAGCACCAATGGTCCTCTACCCTAAAACCACCCAGTGCCCAATCCCTATCCCCTGTCTCAGAGGGAGTGGAGTGAAACAAGAAGGGGGGGGCCTCACCCTTGTGTCCTTCCCAATGAATTTGATCCAAAGGGTTGACCCTTTTGGAGTCACCCCCCTCGATGAGCCCTGCAGGTTGAACCAAGAGTCCAGCTTCTCCTCCACTGCTGCTGCTGCCTCCCCTTCGTGCACACTCTCGCGCTCTTTCTCCACTTCTTTCTCCCCCCCCCCCGCCCTGGGCAAACAGAGGACTTTGCCAGGACACTCTGCCAATCCAATGACACCTACTGGGAGGGGGCTGGTGCTGCTTTAGCGGGCCCTGCGGTTTGGCCCAGAGAAATACTCCCGCCACCCCCAGAAGATGACCCATCCAGGGGACAGGGCTTCCTCAAGGAGCAGGATGGGAAGCGCCCTCTGCTGCTGTCCCTGGCCCCTTGCTCTCTCTCTCTCTCTCTCTCTCTCTCTCTCTCTCTCTCTCTCTCTCTCTCTCTCTCTCTCTCTCTCTTGCTCCCCTCCCAGCAAGCAGAGGGCAGATGCAAGAGTCTTCTGCTGGTGACAGTGCTGGAGGGGGCCGGCCGGCAATGTTCTCAGGTTTGGCTCCCAAGGGCCCTTTGGCTCTTGCCTCTTGCAAAGCCAGAAGCATTTGCACCCGCAGAGGTGGCAGGGCAACAAACACAATCAGCCAGGCTCCACCCTACGTGTTCCAAGAAGTTGGAGTCTATGGTGGCTGTTTTCTGACACAGCCAGATCTCAGTTTATCAACACATGGTCATATAATGTGTCGCATCTCAGCCCACTTTCAGTGACTCATCTGCACCTCATGCATGATTTATTTTTATTTACTTTTTCACATTTTTATACCACCCTTCCTCCAAGGAGATCAGGGTGGTGTACATAGTTCCTCCCCTCCTTATGTCCTCACAACAGCCTTGTGAGGTAGGAGAGGCTGGGAGATAGGAAGCTTCATGGCTGAGTGGGGATTTGAACCTGGATCTTCCAGGTCTACGCCCAACTCCTGAACCACACCATCCTGGCTCTCAGGTATGTATGATAACATTCTTCCTGCCACTTAGAAGATGCCTGCACTACCAAGTGGTTATGTTCATACTATGGTAAACTACTAGCACTTTGTGAATGGGAATCTGTATCTTTTTGTGTAGCGTTCACATATACAGTGGGCCCTCCTTATCCGCGGATTAGCCATCCATGGATTTGATTTGACTATCCACGGATGGCCATCCACAGCGTAGGGATCCCACTGGGGATGGGTGGGCAGCGCCACAGTAACTTAATTAACAGCCGCAGACCCACCACCAACTTCTTGACTCTCATGCCACTTTTTTATCTTATAAAACACCTATAAAAAGGGGGGGGGGAAACACAACCGAAATCAACTTCCGGTTGCGCACACAACCAGAAGTTGCTTCCGATCGTGTTTTTCCCCTATTTACAGGCATTTTACAAGATAAAAAAGCGGCGCAAGAGACAAGAAGCTGGTGGCGGGCCCACACGACTATTAGTTAAGATACTGTGGCACTGCCCCCCACCTCCCCATCGTGGACTTGAGCGTCCATGAGTTTTTGTATCCACAGGGGGTCTGGGAACGGAACCTACACAAATACGAAGGGCCCACTGCATGTCATCCTAATACTTAAACTCATGCGTGAGTTCCCAGCTGTGCTCTCTGGGAGGAAAAGGGAGGCAAGCCTCAGTCATACAACCCTGCAAGGTCGGCTAGGCTGGTGCGTTCCGCCCGGCCAGGGCTCCTCGCGCGCACTGCGAGGCATGGGAGAAGATGTGGTAGCAGCAGCTCTCTTCTTCGCCCCCCTGTCCACCTGGCCACCCTCCTCCTCTGTAAAGGTAAGGAGAATACGAGATGGGAACTTGCAATCCTATTTGGAGGAACCTTCTGTTAGAAGGGAAGGCTAATTGATGTTACTGTTTTCATTATTTGTTGATGGAATGGTGAGATACAGATGTTTTTAAGAAGGATTCTTGGGTGTGCCTTGAGACTCCAATCCACTGCATTTACTTTGGGCTTTGTTTCTGGGATTGACTCTGGGGTGGAATCCTGCTAGCATGTCCCTGACAGTGGGATGCTGCTGTCGTGTCAGGAAAAGCAGTGGATGTTTTTTTCGCTGTTGCCATTTGGCTATCCTGAAAGAGGCAAAGGTTGTCATCAGAAAAAAAAGGCAGCCTATTCATGGAGTTCTGTGTAAAATTTCTTTCTGATGTTGCTAATCTTGAGCTGTGAGCTAAGTTGATTGAACAAGCATACCCTGGGTTCAACTGCCTATTTGGATCTCAGTGTGGTTTGGGATTAGGAGCGATTTTTGAAGTATGGCATGAATTTGAAGGGTCTCTAAATTGCAAAGATCTGTGCAAAAAAGAAAATAATTTTGGTAGCATCATTTACAGGCAGTCTTTTCTGGCTTCTGTGAGCTGCTTTCATGTGGGATGTTCATACATGCAGTGTAGCTGTTGCTAAGGGTCACTGCTTGGCATTCACATCAAAAAAAATGTGCGTAAAATATTTATTTATTTAGATATGTTGCTTTTCCAGAGATTTTCCGGCCCCTGTGATGTCACAGGGGGCGTGTCTGGTTGGACACGCCCCTTCGCAACATCACTTCCAGTTGTGACATTATGGTTCCTTGACCCGCCCCCCCATAACGTCACTTCGGCCCCCTCGCGGTGCCAGAAAATCTGGTAAGCCTATTTAAGGGCACCAATGAAACAGGAGCATCTCTTGCATTGTTGCAGAGGATGCTAGGAAGAAATCCAAGGTTATGTGTGCAGTGTGGCTTGTGGCAAATCTCTTGGGCCAACCCTTGTCTTTTATTAAGAACATAAAAGCACAAAAAGAGAGCCTGGCTGAACCAGACCTACAGTCAGTGTAGTCTAGCATCTTGCTTCCAACAGCAGCCAAACAGAAGCTGGATGTTATTTTGATGCTCAGAAAAAATGCTCAGAATTTTTTAAAGATGGTACTGTATGCATAAAATACAGGTGTTGGAGGGTTCAATTTCAAACCAACAAGAAAAGCTCTAGTTAGTTAACACGTTAAACACAACCATTGTTTGCTGTTTCCCTCTAGGACCAATCATTTTCTTCTCAAAACAGCTGTGACTCTGGGCTCCCACAAAGATGTCTCTTTTACTACAAAATCTGAGACAAAAGGTCTTCTGAGGAATATTTAATTAGAGGAGAAGGGAACTCTGTAAAAACATGTCAACCCCCTCCTGAGAAATGTCACTCATCTTTTGTTCTGCCTTAGCAAGATCCTCCCATTTTGGCTTCATGTTTTGCTTTAGACAAAATTCGGTGGCACTTTAGAAATGTATGAGACTCTCTTGAGAAATCTCACTAATCTTATCAGGAGTCTTTTTGAAATTCCTCAGAATCCCCCCCCCATCCAATAAAGATAGGAGGCAGTGAGTTGGGTTGAATTGGGCCATAATGTCATTAGCATCACTTAACAAAAATTGCAACCTGGTCCCCAAAAACTCTTAACTCCTCTCCCAGAGCAGTGCAGGCTTAACTATGCAGGCTCCAGGATGCTCCCATCCCTTTGCCCCATACTCGAACGAGTCCGCCCTGGTGAGAGGAGCAGGCTCACCCTTGTGTGGGTCACACCTCCCTATTGCCTCTGGATAAGAAAGCCTTCTTTTCATCGCCTCCAGCGAAACAGCCTTTGAGGATGTGCAAGAAGACATGGCCCCAGAGGACCCGATCACTCATCCCCATGCCATTCGGAGGATCATAATCCAGCCTTATTTCGTCCCTGGCTACCAGCAGGGTGGTCACCAATTCTAATCAATCAACCCATGTCCTGCATTGCCCCTACTGTAGTGACCAGATCTCCTAACTTCAGTCCCAAATGCTATTGCTATATGAAGTAGGCAAACAAAAACAAAACAAAAAAAACACCATCCCACCCAATTTGGCAGGAGAACAAATTCCTATTTAGCCCAAAGTGACCAGCTAATCCCATACACCAAGAGAGGAGGGGGACAGCAGCACCCCGTCTCTCGCTGGAATGACGCTGAGGGGAGCAGAGCATTCCCAAGAAGTCTTCAGCCCCCTCCAGCTCTCCACTTCCAAACTGACTGCTGCCATTTCTACACCAGCCCTCAGCCTTATGCCTTTCCCTTCAAGACATGGGGCAAAACTGCACCCCACTCAACGGACTTGGGTCAGGCCTACTCTTACTGGTCTTTCATCTGAACACATTCTCCATCACTTTTGCTTCCGATGGAATTCAGTGGCTGCTCTAAGTCCGCAGGATTGTAGTTGGTGCATCGGTACAGGTGTTTCATTCGCTCCCGTGGTTTCACCAGGCAAGACGTTAGCCGTGTTCCATGCGGACCCTGTTGCATTTCAAATATGCATTTGCCACTGGTGCTGGCCTTTGTGGAGGCATGTGGGGCTCATATATGCCTTTCGCTGACCTAACAGCTCTTCTCTCGCCTTCTAAGAAAGTATGCTGCTCTTGAGTACCACCAAGAGAAATCATTAAATGTTAAATCCTTGTATCTTCTTCTTGCAAAATATAATAGATATGTGAATCTATGCAAAGTTTTGTTGATAATTAAAAACAACTTAAAAGGACTTTCCCTCCCAAATGTTGACCTGTTGTTTTGGGCCGTGTTTCAAATGTGTTCACCATGAGACTGACTGAGCTGTTAACTTGGCTGCTCTGGAGTAATATCTTGTGGCTATAATCCTTGCTTCCCAGGTCTAACATGCAGAGTTAAAATCAGTTTGGGAATGGGGGAGAAGAAATTCTCTAGCTGTCTAGCAAATTCTCCTCACTGGGATTTCCCTAAAAAAGGTAAGTCAAATGTGTATTTTCATAATTGATTTTCCCCCCTTTCTTATTAGTACAATATTCATGTTTAAGGGACAGGAAAGTTAACTGAGCAGCAGAGAAGCTCCATCACCACTAATGATGTCTTTGCCATCCAGAGAGTGGCCTCCATCTGGGAATAAGTACAGCCCTTCAGTCTGCAGGGCTGGCAATACTAGACAGAGTGAGAGTTTATAAAGGAAACAAAATGATTCAAGGGAACCTAACCATGATGGACTCCTCCCCCCCTCCTGCTGCTGCTGCTGCTGTGGCTAATCATTTTCATACTGTATCAAGATGTGTGAAATTGCTGTTTAATTTTATACGTGCAATTTTCACCATGAAAGGTGGAGACCTAAAGCCTCTGTGTCGTCAATGCAATCACAGCTGCAAATTTGTTCTCACTTTGTCAAGTCCCTCCGCTAACCTCCATAATAGAAACGTGAATAGAGTTTTATGTCTCATACCCTGTGGGGTCCTAAGTAAAGTGGGGTGAGATTTTCCTTCATGGGGAAGTATTACTATTAGGAATTAGGAGGGCAGCCTACTGACTGAACTTCAGCACAAATGTTGTCATCATCTATTCAGGGCATTGCCACTCTGATGCACAACACTTAACAAAAAGCAAGGGTGGAGAAGTGGACTTCGACGTTTCGTTGGAACAACTTCAACACATACTGTTTCTGTGTTGCCTTATATTGCCTCATCTAGCCCATTGTCATATGCTCTGGCTGGTGGTGACTCTCCAGGAGTCTGTTTCCCAGACTTCATACCTGAAATCCTATAGGCAGAGATGGCAGGGACTGAAACTGAGACCCAGCTTATAGAGTATCATTCCCACCACTAAGCTGTGCCTCTTTATATGTGTCTTATTCAAGCCTCTCAAGCTTTTGCTACCAAAGGGTGCTTTCCGACCTCATGATTGAGTGGTGTCCTCATTTAGCAGCAGGGACCAGAGACACATATAAAGAGAGTGTTCTCTCAGTGACTTTCAGGCACCTGAACTCTGTGCTCTTCAGCCCTGGACGTCCATGAAAGGCACAATCTTATTATCTCCCTCCCTCCTCGCTGATGCAGTCACACCAAAAACAAGCATGCTGAGTGTGCTGTATCCAGAGGCCTCAGAGGGGAAAGGGGAATTATTTCCCCTTACCCCTCCATAAGCCTCCCACTGAGCAATGGATCTCTTTGAACCTGCACCAGCTCTGTAGCTGGCGCAAGTCTGAGAAGAAGAAAGGGATGGGGAGGCTGAGAAAAGAGAGGATAGGATCCAGTGCATGCCATTGCCACTGGATCCACCCCCTCCTGCAGCCTCCCCACCCCCATTCCTCCCCCTCCCTGCCCAGTTTCGCCACCCCCCCACCCCCAGTGCCTCACTTGCACCGGCGGGTGTGGCATGAACTGGCGATGGCAGGGGGAGCATGGACGCCTTTTGTGGCAGCGCTTCCAAAATGGCCACTGATAGAGTGCTCTGCACTGGCAGCCCAATGCATGACATGCTCTGGCTGGCAGCCCAATCCTGGATAGGACTGGGCTGTAAGTGTTGTGTGAATCAGGTTTGGAAATGCTGTTCGAATTTTCATTCTTGCTCAAATATAGTGAAAACTAGGTTAGTGGCTCATGGGGAATTTTAGCTTTTATCATGGGGGGGGGGAGTTTATCTTAGTTATATAATCCTTTTAAACTCTGAAATTTATGTTGCTGGTTTGAAAATGGCGTCATCAGCCCTCAGCTTCAGACAGAAATAGACACACAGTGCTTGGTGTGCACATTTGACCTATCGCCGGCCTCACAGTCCTGCAGGGCTTGTTTGGTTTTAGCAGATGTAAAGCCAAAGGAACATTATTATCCCATTTTCCAAAGTTCATTTGATTCCAGCTTCTCTTAGGGGATGTGCTGGACAAGTCAATCAAACCAAAAAAGGGAAGAAACAAAGTTTCAGGGATCTAAAGCATCCTGACCAGCAGAAGGGTTGCCTCCGAAAGTCTCCTCTTTGGCTCTCATTGCAGGGGTCAGTTTGCTGATGATGATTCTGGTCCACTTCAGATGACAACGGGGGGGGGGAGGGGAAGGGAGGAGCTGCAGCCTCTGCCGGCCCCTCCTTGCACCTGCCTGTCATTTTGTGAAGGATTGCTCTGCAACCACTTCCTTCAACAGTGTTTCCGAGGTGGCTTGTGCCGCCTTTCAGAGCTCATCCTGCGTCTCCAATCTAGCCACCAGCTGGGCATTAGAAAATGCCCCCCTTTCTTGCTTCATGTTTGGTGGGGATCCTGCCTAGCCTCCAGGATGCTTTCAGGTTTTCTCTCTCTCTCCTTTGGAACCCAGGGGAGCCATTCCACCGGGGGTACGATTTGTGGCTGGATTGGAAGCCAGACTGAAGTGCAGTGTCCTGCCCAAAGATGAAGCGGGAAGTCTTTTCAAAACCTGCAAGGCATTCGTTCTCGTTCCCCCTTGCTTTAATACGAGAGATGGCCTGATGCTGACAGGTAGCGGCTTCGGCTTCAGTTGACATGTCTGCAGAAGGAACAGGACAGGAAATGGAAGACAAGGCTTGGTGCTGTCTTTCAGGGGAGCCTCGAATCACCAGAAAGTCGTTCCATCAGGCAGCAAGTGCTATTTCGCTCCCCTCGGACAGGTGCCGTTGCGTGTTCAATTTCCTGCCATCAGTCGTTACGTCTGTTGCGCACCCACAGAACAGGAACACCATGACAAGCTGATGTAGAGATTTCCAGGATTGAAGTGCCAGCTTGGGTGCACAATGCACAACGGAACGGGACGCACATTGGGGATTGTCACACATCCCCAGCCAGAGCTATTACCGAGAAGGGTTTCCGTGAGGGTTGAGATGGGGAACCGATAGAACTTCAACACAAAGCAGGGCTCAGATTTTCTTCCCATCCATCTGGTTTTCTAGCACACAGGCAGGTTTGCGTAAGGAAAGCCAGCAGGAAATGGAACTCGTCAATCAAGTTCTCCCTATGATTAAGATTCATTTCTCCTCTCTCTCTCTGCTCTGCTCCAAACTCCTCTTCACTCAATGGGCTCTCGAGTGCCTTGAAAATGCGCCTTCTTTTCCTCTGGCTGCTCACATGCAGGCAGAACGCTGGTCACACAAGTCTAGTTATTATCTTCACTCTACTGCTTTCAAGATCCTGGAGGGAAAACTGCACTCCCTACCAGAGAGGGGTGGGGGAGGGAGGGAGAGAGAGAGAGAGAGAGAGAGAGAGAGAGAGAGAGAGAGAGAGAGAGAGAGAGAGAGAGAGATGGGGTGGCTCTTTTGCAACTGAAGACATGGAAAAGACTTTAAAGACTTTGGCATAAGCCAAATGTAGCTTCTGAAAACAGGACTCAAGAATTGCAAATCAGACCAGAAATCTGTCCAGTCCAGGCCTCAATCTGTCTTGAACACTAGATATTCAGATGCCTCTGAAAGCCACAAGCAAGACATTAGGGTGATGACCATCCCTTGTTGTTTGATCCCAGCATCTGGGACTCAGAGGGTGAATTGGTCTTGAACGGTAGCGTCGGGCTGCCTGGGGTGGGGGCGGTGGGCCCCGGGCAGCAAGCGGTAGGGGTGTTGCAGTGCCATGGTCCCACCTCCCAGGGGCGTGGCTATGCCGCTGGCCTTGAATACCGGGACTCCATTTAGCTATCACAATAATAGAAGCATTGAGCTCTTCTTGGTGAATTGGTCTCTAATTTTTTTTCCACTCATCTAAGCATGAGATCCTTGCTTCATCTTGTGGAAGTGACTCCCATGCAATGTAAGAAAGAAATTTACTTTCCTTTGTTCATCAGCCATCTCTGCTAGTTCTAGTGTTTCAAGAGAGAATCATTTTCCCTCTCTATCCACAATCTCTCAAAACTGTTAATAGTTTTATAACCTTCCACCCTTCTCATCATCTCAGGTAAACTAAGAAAGCCCCTATGGTTTGCTGTTATCGTCTGAAGGGAGGTGCTTTCACCCCTGAATCATTTTACTTCCCATTTTCTTTACTTTCTTTGAGGTCCACAACGCCTGTTTTGAGAAAAGGGAGACTGGAAGGACATCTGATGTGTGAGCACCACAGATGACGAGAAGACCTTTTGATTCATAGTTCGTGATATTTGCTCTATACTTACTATGGCCTGATGAAGGTACTGTAATATGATGTTCTACATTTATAGGACATTCATTATCTTTTCCTCCCTGTTTTGCTACTGTACTATTTTATCCTGACACCAGCCTTGTGAGTTAGGTTAGGCTCAAGGAAATGACTGACCCAAAGGCCCCCAGTGAGATTCAGGGAATGAACGAAGATTTAAACCTCAGTCTCCCCATCATCAATTGAAACCACTAGATGACACTGCTTCTTAGGCTATTAATCAACAGCCATGTGATTGATTATATGGCTGTATCATAATAATAGCAATTAATTAATATGTAATCAATAGCTGAACTTCACAAGAGTGCTCTCAAAAAACAACAACCCACCAATGCTGCTCTGATCATGGACCTGGTGATGCAACTGCCACCTCCACCTGAACATGGTCTGGCTGTGACCCTGATAGGCATTATGGGGGCCGACCAGCCTCCATGGGTTCACTGGGCCTTGATCCAGCAATGTGGACACCTGAACATAGAAAACTGCCTTCTGTTGAGTCATCCTGCTGGTCTAGCTCAGTATTGCCTATATATGCTGACCAGAAGTGGCTCTCCAGGGCTTCAGCCAGAAGCTCTTTCCTGATTGTACCTAGAGAGTCCAGAGATTTTACCTGGGACCAGGTGAGTGTAAAGCGGGGGGGGGGGGCAAAACTTTCAACCTGAATGCTCCTGGCACTTTAATGGTTGTCTAGGTGAGGGCATTTCAGCAGGTGCAGCTGCTTTAGCAGCACCATCAGCACTTGCAGCTGCCAAGATTCTGGCTTCTGCACAACTGTTAAGTACACAGAGGCCCTAATGGTGGAAGGTTGGCCACCCCTGGTGTAAAGCATGTGCTTTATCACTGAGCTACAGCTCATCCTCGCAAGGAGTCCCTCCCCAGAGTTCCACTGTTGACCTGGTCATGGAAAGGGTATCAGGAACCAACAGCAATATTCTGACGTGCAGAATCTGCTTCCTGGATTTGCCTTGCTAAATGGCTGAACATTTCAGTGTATTTAATTTTTAAACTGATTCATGTTTTGAATTTTAAATTGCAAAACTACAGCCTTTAAAATGAAATAGCAACATCTTCTGGGTCATTTGTGAAATATGGACAGGTTGCTCTGTATGAAAAGGGTGTTACTTTGTACGCTTCAATCGTTCAGAGTCTCATTTTGAAATCAAGGGGTGAAGTATTTAAAATATTGGTCTGTTCTAGTGTTGTCCTTATGCAGATTGTGATGGAAATATCACTCTTATGCACTGAGTTTTGGGGGGGGGGAGACACATTCTGTAGGATAGATCTTAATTGCAGAACCAAAATATGCTAGACCTGATCTTCACAAACAGTTATTTTATCTCTCAAATGCACACAGCCCTGCATCGCCTGCTCTAAGATACTATAGGAAACTACACACAGAGAAGAACTGTGATTATGCGGTGTTCATACTGTGGAGACAAAATTGCTAAATTCTGTGGAAAATTGAAAATCTCTTTTATTAAACAGGATGGGCAGAACCATCAGGAGAATATTGATGCAACATCCAACTCATTATTGAGATCTTTGATGTGAAAAAGGATGAGATTTGCTTGGCAGGAGCCAATATTCCCTAAAGTTAGATTCAATATCATGCCTGGGTGGCCACCTTTTATTTAATTAATGAGTAATACTAAACATGGCCCTAAGGACAGAGTAACTTTGAGCATGTGCAAAGTGCATTTATGTATATAAATGTCCCAGAGTTTATGATCCAGAGTTTATCTAAGTTTGTTGCCTGAAACAACTTTCTACATATACAAGGAACCCTTGCAGAGGAAGGGCAGATGTTGCAGCTGCCAAACACCTTAACCTACTATGTGCAGCCTTCACAAGTCATTGCGTGTCAACAGGGAACATCACACTCTGGCTGTCCCTCAGGAAAGAGGATGTTGTCATCGGCTCTGCATAAGTGGCAGCTCACCTCTTGGCAAGAGGCATATGGCTGCTTTAGCCTTCACATGTACGATTGCAAAGCAGGGAGAAGTATCCATAGCAAGATTTCATGTAGATAAACTCTCGACTATTGCATGACAGATGGAACTGCTCAAGAGGCATCTACATTCAGGTCCTGAAATGTTATCTTCTCATATAAAATGAAGTTACTGGTCACAAGCAGCATACAAGTGGAACAAACAGGCGCTAATCTTTTATGCAACTGATGTTACCCCCTAGCACTGAAAGAACTATGTTCTTCCCAGTTGCTGTTCTTCACAATGTTCTTCCCAGTTAGCCTTCCAAAAGTTCACCTCCAATTATAGCCCAGTCCTACGGGCCTTTTACGACAGCGGGACTAGTGTCCCGCTGGCATAAAAGGCCCTGCGACAGTGCAAAGATCACGTCACTGTTGGGTCATTCGAGGCTACTGCTGCTGCAAGGCAGCTGCAACGGCAGATTGCCCACCACCCCAGGCCCTGGACGGTGCCAGGGCAGGTAGGCTGGTGCAGGGGGGTAGTTCACGGGTGGGGAGGAGGAGGGCAGGGGGAGTAACTGGGCGGGGATGGGGAGGAACCAGGGAGCGCATGTTGAAGGCAGGAAGGGGTGGAGCAGAAGGATCCGGCAGCAGTGACTTTTGCTGGATCCTATCCCCCATTTTGCAATCAGAAACACACACCCTGGCTTTCCTCGCCCCTCTCACCATAGAATGCAGTAATAATAATAATATACAGTATTTATATACCGCCTTTCTTGGTCATTGGATTTCTCCTCCGACTTTAATCCAAGGTGGTGTACATTGGCAGGCTGTTGTAACCCCCCTTGGGTTTTTTTTTACAATACATAAATGTCCAGTCTTTCATGAACAGCTACTTTCCAGGTGGTATCCTTTTTACAGTCTGACAAATTCTGCTGGCTGGTGCCTCCCACACCTCCCACATGCAGCTGGAAGCTCTTATCTCTCCTCCTGGAGGCTTTCACAGCTTTTTGCCGGCGGTGTGTCTCGAACTTATCAAGTTCACCGGTCTTCGGGCTTTGAAGGCAGCAGCTCTCCCAACTAAGCCAGACTCTTCTGCTAAGCCAGTACATGCCCATTGGCAGGGCTGCATGCTATAACGTGGCAGGGAAAGAATTGGACTATCAGTCTTCTTATGAGATGCCCATCAAAGACACTGCATGTCTTTTGTCCATGGCTTGACTAGTTGTCTCCTAGCAGGTGGGTGGGCACTGCCATGCCTAGTCATTTGACAGAGTTCCGTGCTGAGTGAGAAAGGTAGCCTGAACATGTTTTTCTTTGACGAAAGCTCTACCGTGGAAGATGTCCAGGAGTTGTTCCCGCCACGAATGCAGAATTTCAATAAATCCCTCTTGAGTATATTTTGGGACCAGTCAAATGCTACCAGATTTTGTGCAACTTTTCAGGTCGGTAACACATTTTTTCCACTCCAGATGCTGTGGGTTAGTGTTTTTTTTTTCTCCCAACGTCTGCCCACTCTGTCATCTTCTATACACAAAACATGTGGAGACTGAATATTTTATTGCGCATGGAATCGGGAACACTTTGTTTCGTTTGGTGTCATAAGGCATTTGGCAGTTGTTAAAATGGGTTACTGGCAATCTGGGCAGCTCGGCATGATGCTAGAGACTCATCTCTTGATCCAGAGGTGTGGAGGTTCCTGTGAGCATCAGCTTCTCCATTCACTTCACTATGGGGGTGTTTTTTCAGCACATAACAATGGTTCCTTCCCTCCTTTTTGTTCTCACAACAACCCTGCAAGGTAGGTTAGGCTGAGAGATGATGATTGACCCAAGGTCACACAGGCAGCTTCATGGCTGAGCGGGGATTTAAACCTCTTCCAGGTCTAAGTCCAACACCACAACTACTACACCATTCTGGCTTTCATTTGTATAAAATATCAGATTCAAGCCCTGGCATTCCGGATAGATCTCAGATATGCAAGCCTGGGAACGGCCTTTATCCGAGATGCTGGAGAGGTATTGCCAGTTACAAGTGATAATATTGGACCAATGATCTGACTTGCGACAAGGCAACTTCATATGTTCAATACAATTAGTTTCTCAGTTCAGCTGGAGATTACAAGACTTCCTGACAGGTTTCTATGGTGGCCTCACGATAAGGGGGATTCTTTAGAAGCCAAATTAATATTCTCTGCCATGGAGTGCTGAAGTTGTCATTATGCTGTTAGAACCCAGATGGAAGCAATCTGAAACCACCTCAGACAAACGTCTTTATTTATTCATCTCAATTATTCTAAGTAAATAATACCTCTAACTCTGGTATGTATGCAAAAAGCATTTTGAAACAATTACTGTGCTGTGCAATGAAATATAAATAATAGTTCTGATTGCTCTGAAAAGTAAAGAAGTCCCATGAGATGAAGAGCACTCAACAAATGTTGAAATCCAAGGGAAGGAATCCAAAGGCAAGTGGTTTTTGGGCAATTTCAGATCATATGGCAGACAGTGGACAAAAAATGAAAAGACTATTGTGTTCTCACATGCACAGAATATGTTGTGTGAATGGAGACTTTTCTGTTTGTGAAAGCTGAGTTATCCTTTCTGATGTTATTTTATTTAGTGGCTACTTTGGAAATGTATTTAGGAGATCCTGGAAGCCAAGGTTAGGTTGCTAGGAGTATGCTGAAGGCCATGAACTCCAGGAGCTCATTTTTGGAAATGCTAACTCAACTGTTCCATGCACAGGGCCAGCTACTCATGCAGAACTGAGAGTTCTCAATGTGTGGATGAGACAGTGGTGTTGGGAGATGGGATTTGCTTTTGTTAGGCACTGAGGAATGTTTTGGGACAAACAGAACCTGTCTAAATGGGAAGGGCTCCAGTTGAACCAAAATGGCACCAAAGTACTGGTGCTTAACATCAAAAAGGTGGCAGAACAGCTTTTAAGCTGACCCGTTAAGGAAAGCTGACATAAGTTGGGCTGTATGTAGTTCAGGCCAAAGCATCCCTAAGAGATGAGGGTGTAAATCTTAAAAATCATTCAGGAGGAGGAAAGTTCTGCCATCTCCACATTAGGAATAATAATTCTGTAAGCTTCGCAGCACAATCCTACCTAACTATCTGGCGGGCTGCCCAGGGATGCTCACCGGATCCTATCCCCATTCTGGGCCGCTCTGTAATGGCCCGGAGGTCTACTCGGGGGAAGGGGACGTTCGTTCGGGGAAGGCCCGATGGGCCTCCTTGGATTTCCACCAGCTATTTAGCTGGCAGAAGTCAACGCTAGCCGGGGATATGGTGGACGCCATCCCCGCCCCCTCCCAGGCCAGCACAGCCAATGGCCCCCCTCCCTTGCCACCTGGACCACCCATGCGGCTGCTGGGGGATCCCTTGCCTTCCTCCGGCGGCTGCATGGAGATCCGGCGGCAAAGTAAGGGCTGCTGGCCTAGCGCCGGCAGCCCTTACTCTAGAGTCGTCGCAAACATGCATTACAGCACGTTTGCAACGGCTTAGGGTAGCGGAGCACTCACTCCACCGTCCTAAAGTTGGGCAGGATTGCGCTGCCCGTCATGTACCTCCCGAATTACTTTTTTTTCTAACTAAAAAGGTCCAAACTTTGTAGCCTTTCCTTGGAAGGACAGTGCTTTAGGGTTCGTTTTGATTGCCCTCTTCTGCACTAGTTCCAGCTTGATCATGTCTTTTTTGAGACAGTGCAACCAAAACTGTACAGAGCATTCCAAGTGTGGCTGCACCATAGATTTATTTTTATGCAACTCACTGGTTCATAATTCTGCAGTCAGATTGCTGATGGGAGCCATATTGGGACAGGGAACATATCAGTCACATCCTGCAGGCTAGTATAGTGTCATATTGTCAAAATTATCCCTTTGCACAAAAGGTTATACTCCTCAGAGAAAGGTGAATTAACTATTATTATTCCAGTAAGCTGAGCTAAAATATTAAGACTGGCAGTGAAATCACATATGTCAAAAACAGGTTGTGTGCACCTATTTATTTCATTTCTATGTAATGTGTGCAGTTCACCAGTTTTATCAGGTTTCTGCCTCACTGCGGTGTATGGAGTGGATTTTGGTTTATCAGCATATCAGAAAAAGCAATAAAAAGAATCCAGTCGAAATCTGCCAGTCTTCTGTAGTTTCATCAGGCCAACTGGTGGGCACTGTACAGCAGGAGGTAGAGTAAACATGAAAATGAAGGTTTGGAACAGAGAGAAACATCACACCTCTGCCTCTGCCAATACAAGGACGCCTGATCTAGCATCCTGCTCAGAGAAGGGAGCAGTCAGAGGGAAGGCAGAAGACAAAGGAGCGGCTCACTGATATTGCCTCTTTCTCAAAGACTGAACCAAAATCCACTCCATACACTGCAATGAGGCAGAAACACTGGACCTGATAAAACTGGTGAACTGCACACACTACATAGACATGAAATAAATAGGTGCACACAAAGGTGGCCACATCAGAAGGTCTGGCTAATTAGTCAAGGCACTGACTGGACACATTTGTCACACTGACTGTGTTTTCACTCACACGCCAAGCCTGACCTCATGTGAAGGCAGTGAGTGACAGACTCACATGCAAGCAAAGAAACTATCCGCGATCAATGCTCCTATGCGCTGTGCTTTTTCATGGTTAAAGCTCCGCTCAGTAGATTTGGTGAAAGCATCCCAGATCATATGAAGCTGCCTGGGACATCAGTCTTCCTAGACCAATATGGTCTACTACTGGCAGTGGTTCTCCAAGGTTTCAGGAATGTCCTACTGATGGAAAGATTCATTTAAACTGGGCATCCCAGGGATTGAACCAGTGACCCTCTACTGTCAACGCTTCTGCTCTTCCTTGAAGTTTGACGCTTTCCTTGGTTGCATTGACTAGTCCAAGATCTAGAGGTCATCAAAAGCAGTTGGCTTTGCAGGAGAGACTGAAGCAAGTAAAAACTCATTTGATTCAAGTGGAGAAACAGAGGGTTAGCCATGATAGCAAGGAGAATTTTCAACAACAGGTTCAGGTCCAATGGAAGAAAGGGAACCACATCTGCTTTCCCCCTT
This sequence comes from Plestiodon gilberti rubricaudatus, assembly GCA_026170595.1. Classification (NCBI taxonomy): domain Eukaryota; kingdom Metazoa; phylum Chordata; class Lepidosauria; order Squamata; family Scincidae; genus Plestiodon; species Plestiodon gilberti. Next base: position 258,564,572 of record JANXHW010000001.1, read on the forward strand.
CTATACATTGTCTTGAGATAAAAGTGTCTTCTATCACTTGCTATCCACCATCGGTATTTCCTTCCAGGTTCTTGAAGGACCTAGTGACCTAGTGATGGCTTGGTGCGTTTGCTTTTTCCAATAGGCTAATAATTCTTTCCTCTGCAAAAGAATAATGAAAACTATAAGGAAAACTCTGCCCAAGAAAAGAAAACGATAATGAAGAGGAGCAGGCAAAGAAATGTGTGTAAACCTTTAAGAAACAGAAGGAATGTCAGCAATCAGTTACATAGGCAGTTGACACATATGGTTAACTGAACAGAGGACACAAGCTTCTTGTACCCTTGACAATGCTTCCCAAAGATGGAAGCGAAATGTTGGGAGATTTTCCGATGCTTTTTAGTGGACCGTAGCTCAACAACCCGAGTAATGCTTTTAACTCTGAATTCTTTCCTCCTTTCCTATTGCTGTAAATTGTCCCTCAAATCCTACCTGAAAACATCTGAAAAGCATTAAAAAAAACACTAGTGGACTGCTCAGGTCCAGATGGCTTGGAAAGATCCCATCCAGTCAGCTGAAGTTGGGGATCTCAACTCCCCGTCTCCTTCAGCATGCGGGCTACCCCATATGAATGAGAGACAAAGGCTGGACTTGGATTGGCATGCAAACCGGCCTATCTATGCACCAGTCCGTGGATTTCTGGTCTGCCCTAAACTGTTTTGGGCCAGCTCTTTGTCATACTGACTAGGTAAGGAATTGAAGGTGCTATGAAAGAGGTGTTCTGCCTATATACGGTGTGAGCGCTGACCCCACTAAAATTCTTGTTCACAGTTTTTCAAGTTTCTTGAATTGCTTTCGCTGGGAAACGTATTTGCCTAGACGAGCCAACAATGTGGCAAAGGAAATGAGGGTGAACATAATCTATCATACCACCTTCAATGCTTTTAGAAACTATTTCCAGTCTGGGAGCTGCTTTTCAGCAGGAGGCTTTAAATGTGTGGGCTGTCGTCACACTCACCCAATCCTATGCTCCGTCATTGATCTAGACCTGCTGATGGGAGTCCAATTGACTCGAGCGCATTCCACCTCTTGGGGTACTGCATTTTATATACTGCATTATATAGCACAGCAGACCAATGGACAATGAAGTTCATTCAGGCAAAACATTCACAGGATTGCACTTCAGGGGAAACCAGTGATTGCATGTTTGAGTCCCTAACCGAAACAGACATTTTTGAACGAGTCAGCCCTAATATGCTGGAAGTATATTAAATGACAAAAAGTGAGCTTATCTCATGAAAAACTGAGATCACAGCAACCCTGTTTAGCATAGCTGCCAATGGACACTTACAATATTACAAATATATATATATATATATATATATATATATATATATATATATATATATATATATATATATATATATATATATATATATATATATATATATATATATTGTCAATTGGATTGCCGTGTGCTTATTTTGTTGTCGCTCTGCAGTGGACACTGGAGACAGGTGCCAGTTTTTTTTCCAGAGTGTTGACAGAGGTGCCCCGGCTGTTTGCTCACCCCATAATTGCTTCCAATCAGCTGTTTTTGTAACTTCAGAAGTCTGCAAAGCCTGTTTGATCAGAGATGACAGTGGGACAAAACGAATATGCATGGACACTGTAGAAAGTGATGCTTCTCTAACCCCTTCCATCTCTTTTAAAAACTTTAATCTGCCTCCAGCCAGCCTATGGTGTCTTTCACATATACATCAGGATCTAACAATATACAGTATGTGAAAGCAATGCTCCGCAAGACTCCTTTTTAGGGTGACACTCCCTGCTCTCAGAGGGTACCCCCTGTGTTTCTGTATGAGACTCAGTTCAGGGCATGCTTCAGTGAATTCTGCTGTGTCTGCGTTTGGTGTGATTGAATGGACCCCTCCCACCCAGTGCAGCAATGCAACAGAATAGTTGGGGGTTCTCCTGGATGCGCAGCTGCTCCTGGATTCCCAGGTGGCGGCTGTGGCCAGGGGGGCTTTTGCCCAGCTGCAGCTGTTGCGCCAGCTGCGACCATATTTGGATCGTGCAGACCTGGCCACAGTCACCCATGCCCTAGTGACATCTAGATTAATTACTGCAATGCACTCTACGTGGGGCTGCCTTTGAAGACTGTTCGGAAACTGCAACTAGTGCAGAATGCGGCTGCCCGTGTGGTTGCCGGGGCTTGTCGGTTCGACTCAGTCGGGCTGTTGCTTCGACGGCTACACTGGCTGCCGGTTCGTTTCTGGGCACAATTCAAAGTGTTAGTTTTGACTTTTAAAGCCCTTTACGACTTGGGTCCAGGGTATTTGAGGGACTGCCTCCTTCCTTATAATCCGCTCTGTACTCTGAGGTCATCAGGGGGGCCCCTGTTAACCGTGCCGCCATTGACAGAGGTGAGGGGGATGGCGGCAAAGAATAGGGCCTTCTCGGCAGTGGTGCCCCAACTATGGAATTCCCTCCCCCTGGAATTAAGAATGGCTCCCTCCTTAGAGACCTTTCGGCGGGGCCTCAAAATGTTTGCATTCAGGTTGACGTTTGATGGCTGACATGGTGGGCTGGCTTTTTTAATAAATGTAATCATAAGGTGACCCACTGGGGTTGTTTGTTCTAATTGTTTTAATTACATGTTTTAATTATTTTTATTGTTATATTTTATTATGTATTTTAACATGTTTTAATTGTAAGCCGCCTTGATTGCCCTTATTGGAAGAAAGGCAAGGTAAAAATTCTTTAAATAAATAAATTAAATAAATAGTCTGCCTTCAGTCAAGGCTGATTGATTGGAAGACTGAGGGCCAGAGCAGTGATTCATGCAGAGATCTCCTTGTTTGGTGGGTACTCTGAAATCACAAGAGTCATTAATTTTGTGTCACTTCTTTGTCATGGCATATTAGCAGTTCTCTTGCAGCCAAGAGGTTGTGAAATTGTTTTCCTATTGAATCAACCCACCAGGATTGGGGACTTCTTAGTGTAAGGACACACACGTGCACCAAGTTAGATTGTCCACAGAAGTTTGCAACCTGAAAGCAAAAGAAGCAGCATAGGTGATACACATTTTTATTAGCCCTCATTGCATGTTGTGTATCTAAATACAGAGTAACTTTGCAACTATACTATGGAGTCAACTCAGTGAAGCCAATGGGGTTTCAGTTGAACCTTTTTATCCACGGCTTTTCCATCCACAGATTTGACTCAACACGGGTAGCAAAACTGTGGAAGACAGAGTCCAACCGCACCACATTACCTCTTTTTTCAGCATTGCCGGGGGCTTCCTAGCCGCTTCCCAGCATGTTTAAACTGCTGAAAAAAGAAAAAAATGCAACCAGGAGTCTCTGGCACCATCTATAGGTTGCTTCAGGTAGCAGTTTTTCTTTTTTTCAGTCAGTTTAAACAAACTCAGGAGGAGGGAAGTGCCGAAGATGCTGGAAAGAGGGTAATGTGGCACCACTCCCCACCCCCCAGCCTGGTTTTCATATACCACTGTTGTTGTTTTTATCCACTGGGGTTCCGGGAACAGAACCCCAGTGGATAAAAAGGTCCGACTGTACTCTAAAGCACCAGGTCTGCAGCTTGAATAATATTCTCAAAACCAGGCTGGCACTTGGCTGCAGTCAAGACCCAAGTTTCATTTCCTTCAAAAGCACTAGTTAGTAATGTTTCACGAATGAAGGAATCCATTTGGATTAAACAAATAAGGTACACCTTGGCATTTGAAAAATAGTAAGGAAAACCAAAAAGGAATTTTAATAGTTAAAAACAGGACTTGCCAGAATGAGAACATTTTTCATGACTGACATCATGCTCTCTACAGAAAAAAAATGAGCTACTTAGTTTATTCTATTACCCACTTCCAAGATCTTAGTAGCTTCTGCATGAGTTTGAGATCACTCTACAACTGAGCAGAGGCTGCTTCAGGTTAGCCCTCAAAATGATTAAAGAATACTTTTGTGTGTTCAAATTCCATGATAAATTGGTTCAGGAAAGCCTCTGCCCTTGGCCAATTTCATGTGACCCAGGAAGTGTCATGGTACATCATGTGCCAAGGGGAGCAAATGTGTCAACATGGCAATTCAACTGTGTAGGTGTATGGAACGCGTCAGTTATAATGTATACCTTAAATGAGACAGAAAAGTCTCCTTGCCCTAGAACAGGGAAACTAAAATGGCATTTGTAAACTAGCGTCCTGCTGACAGCCTACTTACGAATTCGCCTCCCCCTTCCTGTGCCACATGCAGCAAATCTTTAATGGTAGAAGACATCTGAGCATTACTCATTCTGTTGACTTGGATGCAATCTGGAGGCCCATGGCGCTGATCTCATTGCTCATGCAGTTTGAGATCTTGCTGAAGGGATACTCTCTGAAGAGAGTTCTCATCGTTTTAGTAGATCTTGCTAAAAATAGCTGTCTTACCCAGAGGTCAGTATTTCATTTTGTCCCTCCCTTCTTGCAAGAATGCAATATTTCTTCCCCACAAACAGACACCATCTTTTGGACTGCATGTTCCACAGCGTAAAGCATTACGTAAAGCAAATTAAAACATTTGTTTAAAGGGAGAGATATAGGGGAAAAAAATCTCCTCTCCATAAAGGCTGATATGCTTGAGTTTTGTTTTGTTTTATCACTGGACATGGGCTCGAGCTGCATTTATTTATTTATTTAAAAATGTATATCCCGCCTTATCCTATGCCAAAGGCAAATGCCCAAGGAAGGCGGCTTACAACAAAAATTAAAATACATAGTTTAAAATAATACAGAAAATACGTTTAAACAATACATAACTAATTTTAAAAACAATAAAATCCACTGGGGGGGGGACAGTATGGAGCACAAAAGCAGCATGGCAGAGCATCTTGAGACACAGGAGGCAGACCACAACCCATCACCCAAACACTAGACGAAACAAAAACGTTTTAAGCCCTTGTCGAAAAGTCATGAGGGAGAGGGTGGTTCTCAGATCTCCTGGCAGGGAGTTCCACAGTTGTGGCACCACGGAAGAGAAGGCTCGCCCACGTGTTGCCACTCCCCTAACTTGTGATAGAGGTGGTACCCGCAGGAGAGCCCCCTCAGATGACCTAAGAGAGGTCAATCTCTTTCTACCCAATATCCTGACTCGTTGGGCTAGCATAGTTAACAGATTCCAGTTTCTATGCTCTATGCTAACAAGGCATGATAAGACCATGACAAAAATAAATAAATCATTTTGGGGGTATGGATCAATAGGTGAGAAGAAAATGGAATACAGTATATACATAGAAAAATGTATAGAGAGAGAGACCATGTGATAAGATCAATGTTAACAGGTTAAAGTCAAGATTAAGAGGAAAATATGGGATGTAAAATGTGGTATGCGCATCGGCTGTATGCCATTGGCAGAGCTTCAGTATGATTGTTGGCGTCTGGTGGGAGGGAATCATAATAAGCGGTCCTGGTTTACAGGTTTTAATCCAAAACTGGCAGATTTTAATGGAGTGTAAGATCTGGATACCAAATGAAATGTAACAGTAGAAGATTGATTGATCGATTACGCTAGGATTCATTAATATCAAAGGTTTAGGTGAAGTTTAGCTTCAGTGGCGCTAAAAAGCAGCATTTTTGTATCTTCTTGTGATCCTGCTGGGCTTGGCAGGTTGAACGGTTCATTATAATTTGTATTAGTTGTAAAGAGATTGTATATATTTCTCCATCCAGTGAGGAATGGCAACATACCCCTGAAACTGTGGCTCAGAAGCATACAAGCCCTATGTTTCAGTTCTTTGTGCTATCTTATTTATCAGGATATAAGTTGGTTACAGACCATAAGCCTGAGAATCTAACTAATTAAAAACATACACCTGTATACCTGAGGATACTGTGTGGGTAACGGATCAAAGTATCTCAGGAGGTGGCAACAAGTAGTAGCCATCTCCTAGGTTGTCAAAAAGCAGGTAAGCTTTCTCATCAGTTCCTCAGTTGCAAGGAAGTCCCCCATTTACATTTGGTTGAACTGAAGGTGGCTATGCGGTATTACGACAAAGAATTAGTAGTTCACACATGCATGTACATCACTGGATTTCTCATTCTTTGGTTACTCCGCATTTGATGGCTTGAAGCTCAATGTGCAGCCAACTCTGCCTCCGAAAAGGATGCCATTTCAAGTGTTGTGAGATGAGGAAGTCCCATCGGAGGTGACAGGCTGAGAACACTTTGGCATCATGTCTTTGGAAGGGATTGTGTTTGGCACGCCTTACATGCTGGAAAAGTGATGTACCCCTCTTTGTGCACTTGGGGCTCTGGGAAGGCTGTAGAGTTTATGGGTGCTCAAATTTCATACATTGAGGGCCCTTGAAAACGTGGACGTAATTCACTTGGGGCTAATGGAGACGCAGAGCAGGTCCCTCCACAAAGTATCCTATCATGCCAGAACGCTTGACAAACAGAAAGAGAACAAAAAAGCACATAGAAGATGACTTGCACAGGCTTTTATTTGCAGACAGTAAAGCTTTAAACAGAATGAGAGAAAAACATCCATTTCTGGGTGGGTGAATGATGAAATTTTTAACCTAAGGCAGCTGTTCAGCCTCCTTTGTGTGTCCTTCCACTGCTGCACAGAGGGAAAACAGTCGCAGCCGTGTCGCTGCCGCCCGAGGGATAAATAAAAGAGAGCCTGGTACATGATATGATACGTGTAGAGAGGGCATCATCAGGTTAACAGACTCTTCAAAAGGCATCAAGAGAGGGTTTCATTTGAGGGATGGGGCTGGGGAGGTCTGGATTCCAAGGGAAACTATTTCCATGACAGTTTACAAAAAAGATGGGCGGGTGATCTCGCGGCTGCCATCAGAGACATTCGCATGCAAAACACTTGCAACAGAAGTCTAAGTAAGTTCACCCAAGCCACCTAAGCTTATGGATGTTGACAGGATGGAAACATGCTAGTTTCTGTCACCTTTCTGTGTATTTCCCGAGTCCCTGGGCAAGCATGACATTTGATGGTTGCAGAGGACCGCTTGCAAATGTGTGGGCAATATCTAGTGAAAGATCAGAAGCTCTAGCGGAAATGATTTTTTTTTTTACCCAGTGTGTAATTAATCCATGGAACTCCTTGCCACAGAATGTTGTGATGGTACTTGGCCTACATGCTTTTAAAAGAGAATTAGACAGATTTATGGAGGAAAAGCCCATTACAGGTTGCAAACCATGATGACAATATGCAGCCTCAGAGAGCCTACCTCTGAGTGCCAGATGCAAGGGAGTGGCAACTAGACACAGGTATTATGTTGCCTTGAGTGCTCCCTGAGGCATCTGGTGGGCCACTGTGAGATACAGGAAGCTGGACTACAGTAGATGGGCTCTTGGCCTGATCCAGAAGGGCTCTTCTTATGTTATTAGTGGTGAATAGGACTTCCTTTCAATAGCTAGGGATAGAGTTTAGTGCCTCACATCCACAGCACCTTTTCCATGGCACCCAGTATACTGACTCAGTGCAATGCAAAGCATTTTCATCTGAACATATGTGCTCCCGCTACGTTTAGAGGGCCACCACGGAGCTCTGCAGTCACTGAAACCTGTTCCCTGGCTTACACAAAATGTTGCTCAACTCTCTTCTCCCCATCTTTTACAGTTCACCTGACATTGCCCACATATTTTCACAAGTCTCTCTCTCTCTCTCTCTGAAGCCTTCAGAAATAGAAACTTGCTTTTCAAAACAAAGCAAGCAGGCAAGCCGAGATGTCTAGGGAGAAAAGCAGGCTCTTCTGCTGGAAAGAATACTTGGGAAGTTTACTCTTTAGCTCGTCTCTTTTTCACCTGAAATATATGCAGTGAGTTTCGTGAAGCTGCTTTTGCCTCTTTACTAAGCCACCCTTTATGCCACTGTCCTTTGTTCTGCAGAATATGGTCCGTTACACCACTGAATTACTCTCTAAGTAATGTCTCGTAGAGCCATTATCATCAGCTGGTAACGAGCGCTGGATGATGGTTTCATCATTTAAAGAAGAAAGTACATTCCTTTTCTTTTGTACATATAGCAGAGAGCACTATACTATGCATGATAACAAGGATCCAATGTGGGCTGGATGCAGTCATTGAAGGGACGTACTGCTAATCCCTTGCTGCTTTGAAAGCGGCTGATCTTAAAGGTGGTCTGCAAATTAATTTGGAGGACTTCATTTTCCTACTTTCAGGAGACAAGGATCCATTTTTCATGAAGACCATTTTTCATATTACTTTCTATTCAGAGTGGGAAGCACTTGTGATTTGCACTTCAGCTGAGCACAGGATTTGCCTTACTGGGTGAGACCAAAGGTTCAAAGGTGATGGGTGGTGATCGGGAGGAATTTTTGTATTGTATTGTGTTGGTGTTGTGTTATTTCCGCTTTTATGGCCACCTTTGGTCTTTTATTGTTTTATGACCATTTATCACTGCTTTTATTTTTCTATGCCACTATGTTTTTATGCTCCTATGTTTTATATTTTTATGTATTGCCGATGCATTTATGACAGCTTTTGCCGCTGCCTCTGGCTTTGCTTTTTGCTGCTTTATTACTTCATTGTTTATATTTACCCTGTTTCCCCGAAAATAAGACCGGGTCTTATATTAATTTTAGCTCCAAAAAACGCAATAGGTCTTATTTTCAGGGGATGTCTTATTTTTTTTTAATGTACTGGTACAACAATTTACATTTATCCAAATGCAATCATATCACCTTCTTCTGGAACATCGTCATAACTCTCCAAACCCCACATTCTGGCCTGAATTTCTTGCAACTCCATTGCCTGTAGAACCATTGGCCCCAATCTCTCATGTCCAGCAATAGAGCAGGCGAATATTGGCAGGCAAGCTCCAAACTACCGGTAGGTCTTATTTTAGGGGAAACACGGTATATATATATAGATATACATATACACACACATGTAAGTTGATGGGTTTTAGGATGCATTCTTGATTTTATGTAAGCTACCTTGGGCATCCATGTTAGTGGGGGGAAGGCGGGGGTAAAAATATATATTAAATAAATAAATCCATAACACAATTTTATGCATATTAAATATGGAAGTACATCCCGCTGAATTTAATGGAACTTACTGCTCAGTAAATGTGTACAGAGTTGCAATCATCATCAGGAATGAAAAACATTGAGTAAAAATAATTTCAGGTGGTGTGTGTGGATCTTCATCCATCCATCCATTTCCTGGTCATGGGTTGCGAGTTGACTCATGCTGGTGGCTTCTCCAACCATCTCAGGGATTCAGAGGTTGGCATTTCTGTGTCCTGCATGTGCCCTGGTGGCCTCCAGTTACTTTCAAACAACTATAGATGACAGACAAAAGGAATGTAATTTCACCTCTCCTTGAACACATATTCATTAATGCTTGGATTCTACAAAAACTCAAAATACTGGCTTCAGCATAAAGCAAGTCAATCACGAATATTCAGACCTGGTAAGAAAAGTCATGTTGCTATTCCAAAAAAAGGGGGGGGATGCAGATAAGAGACTCCACCTCCTCAGCCCAGAGCAGTGATCTTTTTCACAGGCTCCGATGTCATGTACAATGTAGAATCTCTCGCTTCTGGGAGCAGGAATGGTGGTTTGTGCTTCACTCCGCCTCCCTCCCTCGAGCACACAGCCATTTTCCCCAAGAACCCTCCCGTCATTGTTCATCCCATTTAATTTCATTTGCTCATCCCTGCTACAGGCTTCCACGTATCAAAAGCTGCCTGTTTAATCAGAGGGAGAAAAAAAGCCACCTCTGCTACACTCTCCTCTCCGAGAGTAATGCTCATTATAAACATTACATCTTGCACTTCTCTGGCCAAGCTGGCCTTAACCAGGTACATACCGCTGCTCTGGCAGTGGTTAATGAGGCCAGCAGGGTGTTCACCACCACATCATACAACTCACTGCTGCCCCTTTGGTTCCCCCCCCCCTCTTCAGGTACTGTAGCGGCTTTGGCACTGAGCCACTGCTGAGAACTCTGCCCTGGTCTGCCTTATTTGATTACATGAATACAGACATCTCATCTCATCTTTCTCCGCCTGACTTTTAAAATTCATGTTAATGAGCTTCCAATGTGTATCTCTCCCCCCCCCCTTCTTTTGGTTAATAACAGAGAACCTGAAATGAACTTGTGTTTCTTTGCAGTTATTAAAGAAGAGTTTACAGTCAGTACTGTATACAGAATAATACTAAGCATCTGTATAGCATGTTCTGAGCAGGGGAATTGTCTTGATGTTCACCTTACAACAACCCTGGAAGGTAACAGTGCAAGCCTAGGCATGTCTACTCAGAAGTAAGTCTCACTGAATTCAATGGGACTTACTCCCAGGTAAGCCTATTATCCGCAAATTGCACCTGGAGAGCTGAGACTGTGAAGGAGTGGCTGGCCTAGAGCCACTGAGTGAGTTCATGGCAGACAGAGGTGAGAGTCAAACCCAAGAAGTCCTGATTGACAGCTCAGTCTCTTCACCACTATGCTACACCTGCCTGCTTGTGGCTTGCGGAGAGTGCAAATGCTATTCAGTATCCATACTTTTCAAGACCATAACACGTGTTATCCCCATCCTTTGGGATAGTAATTCCCAGTTACCAAATTTGTAGTTTCTTACTACGGTATGTGTAGCTATACCGTGTTTTCCTGAAAGTAAGACAGTGTCTTATATTAATTTTGGCTCCAAAAATGCAGTAGGTCTTATTTTCAGGGAGGTCTTATTTTCCCAACCTGTGGTGCAGCCCCCTGACACTTACTTTGACCGATTAAAGCTTCATTCTTTCCCGAGGGTGCAAGGCTCTGGAAGGCCTGCACTTGAGTCCTCCACCATGGAGACGACGTGCTAGAGAGACTCTGCAAGGTTGCAGCCTCCTTGCAGGCCTTGCTGTCCTCTCTAGCACGTCGTCTCTATGGTGGAGGACTCAAGTGCAGGCCTTCCAGGCCTTGCAGAGCCTTGCACCCTTGGGAAAGAATGAAGCTTAAATCGGTCAAAGTAAGTGCCAGGGGGTCGCAGGGGGTGCTGGGGGGGCGCGTCCGTCTGGCTGATGATCCTATCTAGGTCAGGGGAGGTCTTATATTTATGAGTGCCAGCAAAAATCATGCAAAAATGACGGTAGGTCTTACTTTCGGGGGAGGTCTTATTTTCAGGGAAACAGGGTAGTTTCCAATTTCTTTCTGGGTACAATTCAAAGTGTAGGTTTGAATTGATAGATCTTTAAAGAGGCTGGGACCAGGAGCCCCCAAAGACCACATGTTCCCCATAGAACCTGCCCATATGTTAAGGATCTTTGGCTGAGGCCTGCTCCGGTGCCCCCACGTTCATAGGTAAGGTGGGTGGCTTCTGCGGCCAGGCCCTAGTTTGTAGCAGGCCTTGTTTGTCACACTTTAAGGAGTACCCTCCATAGGCACACGCAACAGGCACTTGTGTTACTAGCGTTTAGGTGCCATTACAACGCTTTTTTATTTGTTCGATCTTTGGTGGCATCTAATTTGGTAGGGTTTTTTTCCCCCGTTTTATTGGCTGTTATTTCTGTTCTGTTGGTTGGAAACAGGTTGTATTGGTGGAAGCTACCTTGTGAGCCAACACTGGAAAGGTAGGCAGCATATGAATGTTTTGCACAAACAAAATTTAGTGCTGTTTGCACAGATAGTAGGAGTACATAGTAAAACAGAAAGCATTCATTCACAGAACAAACAGGGAACATACCTTGAAAGCAGTTCATCCGTCATCCATTTTCTATGCTAAGGAAAAACCATTCTAATTTCCTTAGGGGAGGCATGTGTACAAACAAACAACCATGACAGTATGCTGGAACTCATCCACCACATGAGAGAACATTCAGTGGGGAAAAAAAAAGATTACTTCAAAATATGGTAAGAGAATTTGTCAACTGCAAGGTTTTAAATTACAATCAATCATGGTTGCAAGGTGGAATACAGAGAAGGGAAACAGCTCCTGTAGATGACAGCCCAATCCTACCCATGGCCAGCCTGTGGGGTGCAGCAATGGCCATGCAGCCTCTGCTGCATCCCACGGGCCGGCTGGGGATCAGGTTAGTGGGGAGAGGTAAGTAAAGATAACTTTTACTCATCTCTTCCATCACTGCCTGGGCCCCTATGGACCCAGATCTATACCAGCTATTTTGCTGGTGTAACTCTGTTAGCTTCAAGGGAGCATGTCGGCAAGGGCTCCGGATCTCATGGATGCTGCTGCCACCAAGATCCCCCCCACCCCTCATCTTGGCTGTTCCAGAGGCTGGTCTGCTGTCTCTGCTGGTGCGGGGGGGGGGGGGGGCTTAGTGGCTTCCACACCCTTGTCTCTTTGTCAGCAAGCCACGGGCTGTTGGAGCAGCTCAAGGGATGGTGGGCTGCACATTACAATGGTGGATCACAAGCTCCACCATCATATCACAAGGGTAGGATTGGGCCATGAGTTTCTTTAACCACGTTGGCTGCTTGATTGGTGTCATTCAAACACGTCTAAGCGACAGCTCAATTTGCCTGCTCTATATCAGGTAAACAGCATCCTCTGAAACAAACCTGTGTAATCAGTTCTCTTTATGAACAAAACAACAGCTCAGAGTCTTCCGAAAACTTGTGGTTTACAAACACTACCTGTTCTATAGCAAATATTCCTGAACCCAAACCAGTCTGGGACATAACACGAGGACTGATTTGTCCAAACGCATTGATCACAATGTGCCATTTTGGGATGGTGACTGGTTTTACAGCTCAGCAATCTGTGTATACTGTACATAGGCTGGGCCTGCATTGAATGCCATGTGTGAATAACTGCACCCAGGTACTATTGTACCTATTAATACTTATTGTACATGGGTGTACCTGGGCAAGATTAATACCGTATTGGTCTGAGTATAAGACTCACTTTTTTCTCCTAATTTAAGTTTTTAAACTAGGGGTGCATCTTATAATCAGGCTGTTGCAATTTAATGCCAGTGATTTAATTAATTTTTTTTAATAGCACCAAACTTTAAGGGTGCGTCTTATAATCAGGTGCGTCTTATACTCGGGATAATACGGTTCTTATTGTATCTGAGTACGGTTTAATGTGTAACTAGCCCTAGAAGTAGTTGTTCCTCACATCTTGAACATTTTTCAGGGTAGTAAATAAATCAATGTTCATACCCAAGCATGGTTGCATCATTCTGCCAACATGGCCATCTGTATTACAATCAAGACCAGGGGTGTCAATCTCATTTCACACAGTGGGCCAAATTACATTCATGGTGCCTGCTGAGGGGCGGAAGTGACATCATTAAACAGGAAATGACATCACGAAGCAGATGATGGCCAGAAATAAGCACTTTGTTCTCACATAGGAACTCATGTGCAAATGACAGAAGAGAAAATATATACATCTTGATCATATTTTCAAGATATGAGAGAGCCCAATTATCGTGCTGGGAGAGCCCAATTATCATGTGGGCCAGATAAAGAGCTTCTGTGGGACGGATCTGGGCCTTGTGCTTGACACTCCTGATCAAGACCAACAGAATACTATATCCCTGAATCTCTGACCTCCTGGACAGTATACACCCCCCTCCCCCTATCTCTCATACACACATTCATCCACAGAGGCTGTCATAACAGCAGCAACTATAACTGTAATTAAAATAAAACACAACTTACTGCATGAATTCATGGTCTTAAAGAATGGAAAATATAGGGGCGCATAAGTCCCATTCCAAACCCTAAGAGCCCTGAAACAGGGCAGCATGAATCAGGTGTATTTTTTTCTGTTATTTGCACAAATGGGAGAAAAGCTGCATTTGTACTATCGTACTCTGAGCTCTTAAATGGAAAAAGGCTCTATTTGGCTACTTTGTAATCCTGCATGGAAAAGGTCTGTGCAAGCAGTATAAAGGTGATATGAAGGGAGACCCTGTTTCTCTGTCAGCATCTTAATAATATACCCAAGTGTTCTAGAATGATGCTGCCTCAGTCTGACTCACACCGAAACACAAACTATTTCATCAGCAATGCACTACCTCAGAAACTATTCCCTTCTCAGCTGACTTCAGGAAAATGTGGAGCTGAATTAATATGGAACAGGCACAGAGGAACCTGAAAGCAGCCCAGCACAACAAACAAAAATTGGGACTGGGTGACTGGTCCGGTGATGTCGCTTGACTGTATTTAAAGAAGTTTTGTGGTTTTCAAAAATTCTTAGGCAATGGTTTCTACACCAAAGCTTTCCTGTTAACTGTGAACATGACATGTTATTAATGAAGGCTTCCTATCTCCAAAGACTAATTTGTTATTAAGTATGATCTATTGTAATGTAGTCAAAGATTGATGGCTTTTTTAATAGACCTTTGGGGGCAAGAAGAGAGGGCCAAACTACTGGCAATACTATTTGAAATGTGGCTGCTTTACTGTAGTTATTTAGTGCATTCACAAAGCCTTCAAAAATTAAATCTTCAAATACAGTAGTCAAGTTTTTTGCCTCCCCAAATGCCATGATTTCAGATACTTAGGAAGAAATCAGGACTTGTGGTTAAATCATTACAGCTTACAGTAAACAGATGTCTAAACTCAATCAAATATTGTAGAGTTAATTGATTGGAGTGTGAGCTGCCTTGGTTTCTTATTGTAAGGACACAAAGGCAGGACATAAATAATAAAATAAACTGAGCAAAGTTGACGGAGCCAAAGCCCGTTCAAATATTCTAATATTTTATTTTATAGTTTTGTACGTATATTCATTTTTATATTGTGATTTTACATGACATCTCACACATCTTTGAAGAGGTTGAATCAAAATGCTTTAAATAAATAAATATATGGTTCCCTGGGAGAGTGCTCCAACTGCATATGAGACAGGAAAAGAAGACGGATTATCTTTTCTTGGCTGCCCCCACCCCCTTTGTATGCGAGACATATTTACAGTTGTCTCTCTTCCCTCCACCATAAAATTCTCTATCTTCCAAAGAGGTACTCAAATTCATTTCCACTTTCAGAGCAGAGGTCAAAGGAAAGGAGGCAAGGGCAACTTCCTTTGCTAACAGAGTCAACATAATCAGTTCTGTAATGCATGCAGGTGAACAGGGATACTACGAGCGCAGGACACCTGCACCATTAATAGTTTGTAGAGAAGACTGAATGTTGGTAGGAATAGTCACAGCCCCAGTATTATTTATTTTTCACATTTTTATACCACTCTTCCTCCAAGGAGCTCAGGGTGATGTACATGGTTCCTTCCCTCCTTTGGCCTCACAACAACCCTGTGAGGTAGGTGGGGCTGAGAGGCCCAAGGTCACCCAGGAGGCTTCATGGCCAAGTGGGGATTTGAACCTGGACCTTCCAGGTCTAAGTCCAACACCAGAACCACTACATCATCCTGCCTATTATGACATGATATGACAAGCTGTACGCCCCCAAGTTTATTAGAGCCCTGGCTCCTTTTGTACCGGGTCATCCTAGATGCTGGTCTCAAGCTGCAGGCATTCTGTAGCAATGATTCTCAGAAGTACAAAGTACCTACTGTATCAGCCTAGCACATAAAATGGTCGAAGAGTTCTGGAGTAAGTTACGAGTTCCCTTAGTATTACCTGGTTTCAAAGCTGCTTTCTCTAGCTATTATCAAACCATTTCTGTCCCTTGGAATGCCTCTTGGGATGTCTGCAGGTGAATTGCTGCCACTGCCGTCACCAATAGGACATAGGAAAGCAGTAGTGCCACAGAAACTGAGTAAGGCCCTCTCTAGATCAGTGCAAAATAACACATATCAGAGCCACTTGGGAGGTCCAGTGGCAAGTTGCTCCTGTAAACAATCTCTATTTGATTATCTCAGACGCCATGAGATTGAGCGATTGGTTGCTTAGCTAAGCTCACAAGTCAACACTGCTTCTCATATTGTGTTTCCATGTAAACCAGGAGTTCTCAACCAGTGGTACTAGTACCACCAGTGGTACTTTGGCTGACCGCTGGTGGTACGTGGACCGCAGGACCACCAGAACTTCGCTCTGACATGGTGCTTTCGGCAGCGCGCTTTTGCTCCAGAGAAGCTCCTGCCTTTGGCCGAGCAGGAATACTGAGAAGGGTCCTCCTGCCTGCCCAGAGCCTCCTACCTGCGTTTTCTGGCCTCCAAAAACCTGGAAGTAACTGGTGATGATGTCATCACCAGTCACTTCCGGTGGTACGCAGCAGGAGAGTGGCGCAGGAGGTGGTACTTCGCCAGGAAGGGGTTGAGAACCCCTGCTGTAAACCAAAGTGCACTTACAAACAGGAAACCCACATTCCCAAACCGGAAGGAAGCAGTGAGAGCATCTGCTTTTCCCATTCCTATTGCACAGGGCAGCCCTACTTCAAGTCAGTAGGGAGCAAACATTCAAATATGGCACCCCTGCAAGGGAATGTGTTCCTGTATTGTAAGGGATGGGCTGTGGCTCAGCGCATGCTAACATCTTAGGCTCAGTCCCTGGCAACTCCAGGTCAGGCTGGGAAAGTCTCCTGATAGCAGCCCCAGAGAGCCACCACACAAACTATACTGATCTACAGTAATAGATCAATGGAGTGACTTACAGCTACCTATGCTCCCATTTAGACAAAGTATCATGTGAAGTCAGCCCTCAGATTAAATGAACTTAGGCCACCTTGAACCTCTCAGGTGAAATGTCTCATTGATTTCCCCATAGCCTATTTCTTCTCTTCAAATCTAGGTTACCTCTGATTAATTTCAGAGGATGCACAAGGGACTGCCCTATTTCAGTAAAGATTCTGGAGTTAGTGATTTTCTCATGTCACAGAGACACTTATCAACGCCCTTACACAAAGGCTCATTCAGTTTTATCCAAGAAGGGCCCTCTTTAGGAAACGTTAGGACAAAGCACCCACCATGCCAGAAACACGACTAGAGGGTCTTCCACAATACAGGTCTGAACAACATCAAAATGTGTAGCTCAGTAACTAAAGAATTTCCCCAAGGATTTCCAATCAACCATATGCTTGGAGAGATCTCTAAGGTAATAATAAAAAGACCCCAGAGATTAGAAGCAGAATGCTTTCTGTGAGGAGAGAGCCACACTGACAGAGGCAGTCTTCAGAAAAAGTGTCCTTAAAGGGGCTGCTTTCTATTAAGCCTCTCAAGATTTCCTTTTTCTGCTATGACCAAGTTTTTACTCCTTAGGCTCACAGTAATTATGTGTTACAGGCTGCCAAGCCAGAGTTCTCAAAAGCCCAAGGCAAAGCAGCCAACAGGGGTTTAAACCTTTAAATTTCAGATTGCATTTGTAATTAAAACATTGTTCCTTGCAAATGCTCCATGCATAGGATGAATTTACTCAAATTGGCACATAAGCTTCCAAGCAATGATCCATATGAATCATTAATGAAAAACTGAAGGAAACACCCTCTCTGTGCCTTAAGACATATGCACTACATAAAGCGAGATTCTCCGATAGCATAAAAAGAAATGCCAAGAATAAAGGCTACTAAGGTACCTGGGAAAAGATTCTACATTCAGTTCATTCCAATGTATAGCCCAAGCCGAAGCAGCTCCCAAATAAACCCACCTGTGTTCAATGGAGTTCACACCTTGGTACATGTGCAATTTTATCCACATCTAGATGGAAGCAGGACATGCATAAGTGTGGCAAGATTCCTCCTCTCCCCCACCCCCCCAGAACGGGTGCAGTTAGAACACCCATCTAATCTGCTCAACCAATAATCCAGGAGCAAAGCTGGGTTTCAGGAGCACTCTCAAACGACAAACCTGTATCCAAGCCTGAAGAATCATGCCCATACAAAACAGGCTGAACCCTCTGTCCATGGTACACATACTAAGCCCTATAGGAGCCCCTTCTACTATAGGTGTATGCCTGCCTGTTTTCAATCATACAGGCAGGGCAAATCCCACTAGCCTTTCCCACTCAACCAGCATCCGGCCAGGACAGAGGTTAGCCTCTGGCTAGGAAACCCTCGTGACTGGCTCTGCTGTTGCAGCATTCCCATATAGCAGCATGTTGCGTTCTTACGTGGAGAGGCGACTCCCATTCAGCTCAGTGTGAATGTGGAAGGGGCCTCATCCTATAGACAGATGACAGTAAAACATGAAGATTAGCAGTAGATGACTAAACGAGCACAGGCAGAAGCCTGCTATTCATGACAGAGGCCTCTGCTGCAGCTGATGTGAAACCACTTCCTCCAGAATTCCAGGGTAGGGAACATCTCCAGGGTAGTCTTCATTTTTCCCCCTGAACTGGAATATTCCACGTGCCATATGGTTGGTGGTTTAATTTTTTTCCCCAATCTTAAGTTGTATTAATGCAAGACAGAATATAAATGTATTAATTGCACATGGACATGAATGAGCAGGGGACCACTTTTGGAACCAGCCCCAGCATCCCTAAATCCACAAACAGACAGACAAGAAGTGCTGCACCTCAAAATGCTGGGTTAAAAAAAATACCAGTAATAATTCTATAGCCTTACTGGGTGACATCGCATGTCAAGCCTCCTCCAGATTTTGCACAGGAAAAGCTGCCACTAGCAACAGCAAATTGAAGAGAAGAATCTATCAGATCACTGCAAAATAATGTGTTGTAGGCAGAACAAGCAATTTATGGGCCAGCGTAGCTATTGTGGCTTTGTGAGCTTCTACTTAGCCCCAAACCACAGCTGACGTTGATGGGACAATTATTTCTTTGGGAACTGCTTGACTATGGCAACTCATACGAATAAAGAGATCTCTGTGTAAGAGAGGGCCACCAATGGAGAGCTTGGAGTCCTTCAGGGATTCAGGTGTGACCTTGGCAGGTCTTCAGCTCCCCATTTAGACCATTTGGAATTTGTCCTGAAAAACGTTCTTAGCTAGGTGGTTTGAAATAGACCTCTGGTAATGCTTCCTGAGCCTGACTTCTTTGAGGCACAGCTTAGTAATACAACACACACTTTACATGCAGAAGGTCCAAGGTTCAATCCCTGACATTTCTAGATAGCAAGGCTAGGGAAGACCTGTGTGAGAGCTTACTATTGTCTATTTTGAGCTGTTGCCATTTAGAGTAGACAATTGTTGTTGTTCAGTCGTTAAGTCGTGTCCGACCCTTCGTGATCCCATGAACCATATCCCGCCAGGCCTTCCTGTCCTCCACTATCTTCCTGAGTTTGCTCATTTTCATGTTCGTTGCATCGGTGATGCTGTCTAACCATCTCATCCTTTGCCTTCCCCTTCTCCTTTTGCCTTCAATTTTTCCCAGCATCAGAGTCTTCTCCAGAGAGTCCTCTCTTCGCATTAGGTGGCCAAAATATTTGAGTTTCAGCCTTAGTATCTGTCCTTCCAGGGAACAGTCAGGGTTGATTTCATTTAGGATTGACTGATTTGATCTCCTAGCAGTTCAAGGGACTCTCAGGAGTCTTCTCCAGCACCACAGTTCGAAAGCATCTATTCTTCGGCGCTCAGCCTTCCTTATGGTCCAACTCTCGCAACCATACATTGCTACTGGGAACACCATCGCCCTGACTATGCGAACTTTTGTTGGCATGGTGATATCTCTGCTTTTAATTATGCTGTCTAAGTTTGCCATAGCTTTCCTTCCAAGGAGTAAGCGTCTTTTAATTTCATGGCTGCTGTCTCCGTCTGCAGTGATCTTGGAGCCCAGAAAAGTAAAATCTGTTACTGCTTCCATTTCTGCCCCTTCTATTTGCCAGGAATTGATGGGACCCGATGCCATGATCTTAGTTTTATTAATGTTGAGTTTCAAGCCAACTTTTGCACTCTCCTCTTTCACCCTCATCAAGAGGCTCTTTAGTTCTTCTTCACTTTCTGCCATTAGGGTGGTATCGTCTGCATATCTGAGGTTGTTGATATTTCTCCCGGCAATCTTGATTCCGGCTTGCGATTCATTCAGCCCTGCATTTCTCATAATGTACTCTGCATATAAGTTAGGCAATACTAGGCTACATAGGCCAAAGTCCTCAGTTAAAAAAAAAAAAAAACACAACTGCTGGTTTCTGCTGGTCCAAAGAGTGCTTTCTTCAAAAGAAAATTATAAACTTTTTAAAAAAGTAGTAATTCCCAGAACTTGCTGTGGAAAGAAGAGTCTGCTGCAATGTATGCGCGACATCAAAGCACCCTCACTAAGACCCAAATTTCCTATGGGCTATTACCTTTCACTCTCCTAACACAGCTAAATGTATTTCCTAAGAGTTGTTGTGGCTCACACCCCACCTTGGATTCATCCCTGCTATGATGTCCTGCTGCAACCTACCACCATTGACATGGGTCTGTTAACAGGGTGAGGATTTGGACTATGCTCCTAGTCAAGATTTTGGTATGAAGTACTTGGAGAAATACCAGTAAAAGAAACTAGTTTTCTAGGCTAAAAAAATGACCTGACCATTACAAATAAGCATGTGCTGTGTATTGACTATCACTGGGAAACACCATGAAGGATCTTTATTTACAAGGCATTTGGCTTAGCCATGATTACCACAGCAAAACAATTATTTCCTTGCTGGAATTAACTACTAGTTCACCAATGCATTGAAGAAGAAGAAGAAGAAATTCACACTCTAGAAGAGTTAGGGGCAGGCCAAAGTTAATGAAGTGAGGCTGGCTCTCAGCCAAGGCGCTGCTGCTGCTGCTACCGCTGCTGGTCTTGGAAAGACTTGGAGTCTTCCCATGGCCGGGGTCCTCTGATGTTCTTCCAGTCCTCAAAGCTGGAATCTTTCAATTTCTGTAAAGAAAAACACAACAGAAAAATAAAACATATAAGTTACCTTAACCTGAATTCTCCAAGATGTTTATCAGTTCTATATATGATATTTTAGCATCTCCTTTAGGAACCTCAGTACCAGTGGCAGCCTCCCTCCCCCATATTGGGGGACCAGTACAGGAATTTACCACAGGGCCTGCAGCAATCTGGAGCTGGCACTAAGTGTGATCTGTCAGGTTAGAGAGTCTAGATACAATCCTCTCGTTTCCATCTTTTTTGGCAGCTTTTCCAGTACCTTGATTCATTTTTTCCCTGTCTCTTGCTTTTGACTTCACTGACTTCTCAGTGAGGCAATATTTCCATGGAATACCAGAAGAAGCCCCCTCTGGAGTGGTCTGGTATAAGTGTTTGGAAGAGGGGAAAACATGTGTGAATGCACACACAGTTGTGGGAGGAATTTTTTGTGTG
The DNA here is from genome assembly GCA_026170595.1 of Plestiodon gilberti rubricaudatus. Taxonomy (NCBI): domain Eukaryota; kingdom Metazoa; phylum Chordata; class Lepidosauria; order Squamata; family Scincidae; genus Plestiodon; species Plestiodon gilberti. Next base: position 258,585,695 of record JANXHW010000001.1, read on the forward strand.
TAGGGCCCATGGGCCAGATTTAAACTGGGTTGTGTGGCCTCCTCACTAAGACAAAAATAAGAATCTTGTGGAATGTTTTATTGACCACATACCTTATACTTGTCAGTATTCTGGAGCTAGTGCTGAGAAGGCAAGACTTTCTGAAATTTAGGTCACAGCCCTATCGCACAGCACAATACATTGTGGCATAGCCCAATTCTGCCTTTTCCTTCCCTCTCGAGATGGATTGGATAGAGAGAAGGAGAAATAGCCTTGGATGGCAATATAGAAAACTGCACAATTTATTCTATGGAAATTTCTTTGATTGCCATTTTAATACTGCATTAAACTTTGTATGAACAAAGTTTCTGTCTTTCGCTAGTGCCAAAGAGGAACCTCTTTTCAAGACAGTCAGCTGAATAAACTGAGGTGGAAGTAGAAGATATGAGAATTAATGTACTGTACACTTAATTCCTGCTGGAAGTTCAATGTTCTTGCAGCCTTTTTAAAAAAAAATAAGCAGATGTATTAAGACAAGTATTGTTGACTTTTAAAAGAGTAAATAACTGGAAATCCCCCCACAATATTCTGCCATTCGGTCTTCCCCTATGGATCAAACACTACAAGAGATCATGTCCAACTGGAGGCAAAGCAGCAGGTAATACCACCCATGAGAATTTAAGAGAAACATCAATTCAATATAACAAAATACTAATGACTAGAAATTAGCAGTAAAAAAATGAAAAGTTGGCCCTGATGGTTTGAAACATCTATTCACAGTTACATAAAAAGCACCCACCTAAAATGTTGGTACTGTCCCCTAGAGTAGTGTTTCTTAAAGTGTGCTCCTAGGAGCCCTGGGGCTTCCTGAGACTGCTTCAGGGGTTCCACAAGCACACCGTATGTAGCCACCATCTGCCCCTTGCCCAGTTTTGCTCATCTGTCCCTCCCACCTCCCCCTTTTGTGGCTTTCCCCTCCTGTTCATGCTCTTTGCCGGTATTTGGCATTGGGCTTGGTGCTGCGTCACTCCACGCATGCGTTGGTGCTCCCCAAGACTCTGCGCATGGCAGGGCTCCCTGGAACTCCTTTTAGGAACGTAAAAGGCTCTGGAGACCAAACAGTTAAAGAACCATTGTCCTAGAGATTGTGGGAGTGTAAACTTTCACTTTTTGGAGCAATAACAATAAAAAGTGAGGGGAAAAAGTAAAGATCTACCAAGTGCCTCCATTTTGCTCAGGTTAGTCATATAGACTGGTGTTCCCCCCACTGTCCTGCATACAGACTCAAGGAACATGTATAACTAGCAAGAAAGCACTGTACAATTCTCAGTACAATACGCTATTCTCAATACAATAGACTACAAACTCTACTGAAATGAACAGAGCTTGTAAAAAACAACAACTCTGGATTACAGCATAACACTCTTTGGTGCACAGATACATTTTTTTTCCCCAGAAGATACAGTCTGCGCCACAGTGGAAACTGAGATACTGCCTGGTGTCTCTAGGCACTGCAATAGGCTGAAACGTTAAAAAGAAGCCTGGTATGGACTGCTAAAAGCCATGGAAGTAAGCATATAACTTACTCATTTCACACTCACTGATGAAAACTCCAGAAAGCTATCAGATACTTGAAATAAGAGAGGGATTTATGTACACAACGGAGGGTTTTAAAAGCAGCAGCTAAAATCATGTATGAACAGGGACCAACATCATCGTTTATTGCCAATCTGCTCAGTTTAAATAGGGTCCCCAACTTTTTAAGTTTTAACCCAAGTCAGCACCTGAAGAAGTCACCACTGATCTGGTTTGGCCATTTTATACTCTCAAAGCAGGAAAGTTTTGTTGTCTCCAGTACCTATTCCAATTATGATCGTGATGTAGAAACAAAAGGAAAAAGAGAGGCCATTTCTTGCCTTATATTGCTAGGTCAGTGTCAGAGAAAGGTTAATTTCTTTAGAACAGTAAGACTGCCCACTCCTGCAAGTTTCCCTCCAACTAACACATTCCTCTTTGGTAGGCAGATTCCTTACACGTCAAAGTCCCTTAAAAAAAAAAAGTATAATGATGCAGATGGGAGAAATTCAGCTGGTGCAGTTTCTCCTACCAGCGTGTCAACATGGCTTATGAGCAGAAATCACCTCAAATACACATGTATTTAAAATCATGCCCAGTTACACCCTAACCAATACCTTTCTCCCAGTCCAATGCCTACATAGAAGGGCTATAGGCTATAGGGGAGCCAGTGTCATTTTAGAGTTTGTACAGGCCAGGAGCATGAAACAGATCAATAAATGATCGGACTCTCATATTTGAACTGATTTTCAGAACTTTGAGCATGAATGAATGAATCTTTAATAAGTTGGATTACAGTGAATGTGGGAGAGTGGTGGGGAGGAGACTGAATCAATGCTAGATTAATTCATTAAAACGCTGGAGGTGAAAGGGAGACGAATGGATGAATCATTTGCACATATAAAGCACATCTATTGCAAAATAGTCAGAAAGAAGGTGAGAAAGGCAGACCAAGTTGGGCCACTGTACTTCCGCCTTCTAGTACTCATAAGGAGGAAAGGGGTATTCCAACCCTCAGCAAAATTGGGGCTTGGAAACAAATGTCCATGGTATTACAGAGTCTCCATTGGCTACAGATATCGGGCTATCTATCGCAAACCCAAACCCACACACACCCCACACACACACGGAGGGAGGGAACACAGTCGCTTTGTGTTCAGCAAAGTCGCGCACTTTGGAACACAGTCTTTATACAATGAAAACACAATACAAGTTCCTGTGACTACCACTAACTGAAATGGACAGAGATAAACAATGGCTTGACAGTATACTTGACAGAACTGTCACTGCGTGGAAAAGTCTATGCAAGCTTCTGAGACAGGCGAGTATCTAGCAGAGGCAAGACTCAAGTATCAAGAACACCCTAGATGCAGCTGGTTTCCTCAACCTTCATCCTAAAGTGGGTTAGCTTATACATTCAATACAAGTAAAGGATTGTTCGTTATAAGGAGGAGAAATTACCTCTGCCCAGGTAGACCCTAGGCTGTTTTGCACTCTGTAAGCCAAAAGACAGCACATACAGAGACAGGTGTTGTGCTGTGGTGTCACAGTGGTTTACAACACCACACTGTACCCATTTGAACACCTAAACATTTCCCCATTGCCAACCATGTCTGAGCAGGATGCAAGGAGTACAGTGGATCTCCCTCAACCCAAAACTAAGAGCTCAAGAATTAATGGCTTATTTTGTTGCCTCTTCTCCAAGTTTTCAGAAATGTAGGGCAGCCTTTTTTCCCCAAGAGACATTCTCTTCAAAGGCGACAGTCCTAGATTCTTATGGTTTCTTTCTGAAATGTGTTGATCCACACATTTGCAGGTTCAGACAGAATGAATGAGAAAAAGAGGCAGTCAATGCTATTGCCAAGACAGAATCAGGGCAGGCCCCAAAGCCCAATACGCTTGTTGATAAAGTTTCCACCTACCCCAGTGAAAGAGAAAGAGTGCGAGTGTGTTAACTGGTCTATATTTTCCTAAGAATTAGTGCAGCTTTCCAATTATTATTTTCTTATGGGAAAACCAATTAAAAATAGAGGACTGTTCTCAAAGCACAACAAATGTAAATATCAAGATTTTTAAAGGTGTGACGTTTGAGAAGTGTTCAAGCATGTTACTTCTGAGGGTCTGCTAAGAAAGCCACAAAACTGACAGGAAAAAGTGGGGGCTAAAGGCTGAGCTACATTACACGCGTCGCGGAGCTTCTGACGTCATTTTTTAAGCAAGCGGAGCTGCTGCGACCTTCGCACTGCCGGCGCGTACCTCAAACTGGAATCCTACTTTTGAGGGGTTGGGCTCGCAGAGCTAGGGGGCGTATTGCGGAGCTACTTCAGCCTACCAATCGTAGGAGAGGGGGGAGGGTGGCTGCATGCCAATCTGAACTACCTCCAATCACCTTCTTAAGAAGACGGGACAACAGGAGGGACAACAGGTGGGAAGACACTCCCCCGCTCCAAGCGTGTAGGCAGAGGCAGAGGCGGCGGCAGAGCCTCTGCCTGTAATGTAGCTCAGCCTTAAGACATAACCAATATGTTAAAAGGAAGGGGAACATATTTATCTTTTAGATCCTCAATACCAGGAGTGTCAGACATAAGGCCTGTAGGTCTGATACAGCATGAGGAAGCTCTTTATTTGACCCCTGTAATAACTGGGCTCTCCCAGCGCTGCCCTTTCAGAAGCGCCACTTCTGCCAAGAACACTATGGGGGAAGGGGCAGACCAAGAGGGTGAGAGATGGAGACGCTGCCAAGGTGCTGGGACAGCCCAATTATTACATGGGCCACCCTTTCAGCAGTGCTGCTTCTGCCGAGGCATCGATTTGCAGAGTACCACTGAGTTGCAAACCGACTCCTTGGTAGAAGCGGCACTGCTGAAAGGATGGCCCACATGATAATTGAGCTCATATCTTGAAAATATGATCAAGATTTCCACATTTTTTCTTCTGTCATTTGCAGCTAGTAAGTTGCTACATGAGAACAAGGTGCTTATTTCTGGCCATCATCTGCTTAATTACATCACTTCCTTAACAATGTCACTTCCAGCCCTCAGCAGGCACCATTCGGCCTGCTATATGAAACAAGTTTGACACCCCTGCTCTAAACATTTTTTTAGGGCAGCCTAGTCATGTAATATGTAAATTTACTAAGTACCTTGCATCTCAGTGAATGAGTTATATAAAACAAAAAAAAAAAAACCAGTTTTATTATTTAAAGCAAATATATGATACAGACTAATGTATTCCATAGACCTACCTTGCTTTATTTTAGTACTATCACCTCCCCACCCCCAAAGTAATGAAGACTACAGTGTCTTAGCATAAAATCCTATGCTTTGCATTTTTACAATCAGCTTTACAAGGTGCATCCCAGAAGTGGAGCTACATTCCCATTAGTACTGGTGGCACACAGAAACAGCAATGATTTATTAGGCAAATGGGACAGCAAGGTCTAGCTGGCTGCATGAGAACATACATGTGTGAGCAGAATTCTTAAACAGTGAGGAGTATTGAGGGGGGAAGTAGCTTATTCCCAGAACACGAGAGACAGATAGAACTCATGACAGACCTGACAGTGCAGTCATTTGGTATATAAATATATGCGCCAACTGGAGCTCTCGCTAGGGACCTTGAAAGAACATCAATATTGGAAGCGCTGCTGTATGGATAAACAGAACATCACACGTCTTATACAATGCAGCTTTGTAATTATTCAGCAGCATCAGCTCCTTCTTGAAATGTATGCCTCCAAGACAAAGTTGGAACTGTTCTTCTCTACATTTGTTACATGCCCCCTCCACTCAGTCCAAAAAGGAAGCTTTAGAAGCCAACATTCTGTTCCGATACAGGCGGGGCTATCAGCACACTGATGCTTTACTTAGGTGGGGGTGGGGGTGTTACTGTGACGATGGTATGGATACAGATAATAGGAGCTATCTTGATGAAAGTTTTTTATAAAAGAGAAGCTAAAAAGAAAGTTCAGTGAGAAGGGTGTGAGGTATCACTTCACCATCCTGATGCTGCATCTGCAGTACAAAATGTAGTATACACATGTCCCAAGAGCCAGTGCTTCTAGTCTCAAGTGTATAAACAGGGTGTGTGTGTGTGCGCGAGAGAGAGAGAAAAACTTCCAGTTCTTGCTTCCAATAAAGGTCTTTGATGGACCTTACCACTGGACTGCCTATTGAAGAATTGTTATATTATTGCAACAATACTAAACAGTCTATATAACAGGGGTGGCCAAACTTGTTTAATCCAAGAGCCATATGCGATAAACTTCAGATGTTTGAAGGTCGCATGAGAGATGTTTGAGAGCCGCAATACTTAGAATTCTTAAATATATTTGCCATGAACATTAAACTTATGTTTTAATCCAGTGGACTCTCAGTTTATACCTGGTAAATAATTATAACGCTTGAACATTTCTTATTTACCTTTTATATGAATGGTGATGCAAACAGGAGCTCAGCCAACATATTTCCGAGAACCGCACATTATACGTCAAAGAGCTGCATGTGGCTCAAGAGCCACATTTTGGCCACCCCGGCTATATAACCTTTATACGACTGTTGAGAATTTGCTTCTGCCCTTTAACAAGGACTACTACAAAAAGATTCATATGTCTGTTGTTTCCCATCAACGTCCATCCATCTTCTCAATCAAAGAGAATGGGACTGAAGTAGTTTCATTTTAAAAAACGTTTTTTTTACAGCACCTTTAAATATACTTATGCAGTAACAGGATGTGGTAGATTATCACACCAGCATGCATTCTACAAGCATAGATGTGCGTTCCTGGCTGCTACTGGAAATCTCCCCTTCACCAATCAAGGCCCAATCCAAGTATCTTAAGGGGCAATGGAACTGCCACAGCCCAATATTCTATCCCAGGGATGGTTTCTGCCAGTGTTGTACTGGCATCTATTGCACAGGGAATGTCATGGCCTGTGGTTTTTGTCCATCTGCTGCAAAATCACCCATTTTCAGACTTTAGTAGGAATCAGGGCATCTTCAACCACACATTTACCAAATTGTAATTTGGTAGTTTTCTAATGTGCTATGATAAACATTTGGGACTTGACTTCATGCCTCCCTTCGAGGGTTAAAGCTTTTTTATAAAAACTCTCTTAGCTACACTTTTTGGCAAGAGTGGGGCTCTGTGTGGGCAAGAGCACATCATCCCTAAAAGAAAATTCCCTGCTTGGAATGAGAGAGGACTTTGAGAATAGCAGGCAAAATACTGAGGAGTTCAATATAAACTAATATTTTCCCTCATGTTTCATCTGTACTGTGGTGCAAGAAAATTAAATATGTCCAACATCTTGCAGGTTTATAACTCAACTTAAGTGTACCTGTCCGAATCCCCTTGATGATAAGACATGCTCAGATTCCCCTCTGAGAGATGTTTGGGTTTACCCTCAGTGGATCATAGCAAAGCATACAAATCCTTTTGCCACTTCTGTGCATCAGGTACAGCCCCTGTAAAAATAACCTGAATGGACCTTTAATATTTTGTTATGCGATTTTGGCGTTATTGCTATTGATTTTCCCACAAGATTCAAACACAATTCTGAGAATTTAAATATTGTCCTTCAAGCAGCTACTTAAGCACGGTAGGGAGAAAGCACTGCATATCTTAAGTACACACACCATTCTGAGTCAAGATTAAAAGGGGAGAGAGATTCTTCTTTTCATTATATGATGGTTCCTTCACATAAATAACTCATGGCAGAGTTACAAAGTGTACAAGGGAGAAAAGAAGACAAAAGGATCCCCAAAGGCAAACAGAACTGTGTGGTAATGGAATTGTGACTTATGGGTCTGAAGCAGGCATTTTCAGTCCACTTACATACAAGAATAACAGCTTCTATCACCAAATTATTATTATTATTAACAGTACTTATATACCGCTTTTCAACAAAAAAGTTCACAAAGCGGTTTACAGACAAAATCAAATATGAGTACCTTTTAAAGCATGGCACTGCCCCAGATTTAGCTAGGCTTACCAGATCTCCAACCGAGACAGAGTGCTAGACCTTTAGGAGAAGGAATGTGGGCAGGTGTAGCTTGTTAAACCTTACAGCACAATCCTAGGCATGTCTACTCAGAAGCAAGCCCCACAATGGGGCTTGCTTCTGAGTAGACATGCCTAGGATTGTGCTGTAAGGTTTAACAAGCTACACCTGCCCACATTCCTTCTCCTAAAGGTCTAGCACTCTGTCCCGGTTGGAGATCTGGTAAGCCTAGACTTAGCTATAATTGTGTGGTTATTTTTTCTCAATTAAGGTAGATAGTAGATATCAAGGGTTTTGATTTTTGAAAAGCTGCTCTATAGAAAGAATATGCAAAACTAGAAAGGTGTTGGGTTGAGTGTTGAGAATACTCTGTATTCCTCTACTGCTGCTTGTGCTCTGGGGCCTGGACCTAGACAAACAACAAAGAGGACAGAAAGACAGGACTACTGTCCAAGTACAGAAAGGGCTAAATATATAAAGACCTCTCCTGATGGAGACGTAATTCTTTTCTAGTTCTAGAGGCTTACAAGTAATTAGTAGAACATTCCTATCTTCTCATTCACAATCATTTGCTAAATAAATGAAAAATATACCATTGCAGGGTACATATTTCAATGTTGTCTAGTACTGGAGTCATAAAATCTGAAGTGCTACAAGCAGTCGGAGAGGTTGATAAATTAACTGCCGGTGTCACTAAGGCCATCATATGGTTCTGCAATTAGCCACATGGATCCCATCATAAGGCTAGCAATATAAATGGAGACACATGTACATTCCAGTCAAGACCTGCATTTTTTTTATAAACTAACCACAGGAACAGTAAAAGTGCATTTGCAGGGCTGTATTTGGCAGATGGTCATCAAAGAAGGGGTGTGCCCTGGATGGCTTTGAACATTCAAAGCACTTCTTTTGGTAGGAACAGTCTGCTTTTACTGGATGGCAATGAATCAAAGCCAAGGCTCGTTTAATTTTAGTTATGGGCAGAAACACCATATTATCACTAGGGCAGGATGAAAAAGAAGGGGCTTCAGTGCCAGAAGAGGGAATGAACTATACCTCATATTCCGATTCCAGTGTCACTTTATTCTTTTTGATTCTCTCTTCCAAAGCTGGATCAATCTATCAAATTCATTAAAAGAAAAAGAAAAAAGAATACACATTATCAAATGCACCTAAAGTTTGAAAAAAAACCACAAGAACAAAAAGGTTGGATTCTAAATATTTGGTGAATTAAGGAAATGCTGTTGGTGCAAGTGGTTGGGGCGATTTTTGCTGATCCCCACTTCCTGCTGCATTTACACTCTGTTTTGGAGCAGATCTTGAAGAGACACAAAGAACTGCAGAGGGGGAGGGGAATATCCATACAAACTATGCCTCTCTCCCCCCAGCGTGAATGAAATTCCATTCCATTTGGAGAATACATAGTATCCAACTCAAAATTTGTGAAGATCTTCACAACAAGAAATGTTTCCTGTATTCCACTGTTGTGTGCAGCAAAGAACCAAGAGAAGAGCCGAGTCCCTGCAGGGTCTATTTCTACGCGATGGGCTGAGCATACAATTCCAATTGGCTCTTTGCCTCATAGATTCTGCAGTGTCTATAGACCCGAGAGGGTCGTGAGGAATGGTCTGCAATGCACTGTGTGGAATTTTGTGCTTTGTCACCTTGATTAACTCAAGTAGCCTCAAGTGCCACAAGGGCAAGAAAGAGGACTTGCATATCCCAAACTGATCACTGAAAATGCCTCACACCCATTTCTATTCATAAAGTGGGAAATTAGAACAGGTTGACAAATCTTTAGGTAAGCTTAGTTTTATTTATTTTTACAGCTTGATATCGCACAACATATTCTGTTTTTGTCCAATTTTGATCTCAAACCAAACAAGCTGAGATTTCATTAGGCTCTTTACAGTCTGAGGTCTCAGAAACGATCACACCAGGAAGACAAAGCAGCCCAGTTCAATAAAGCCCCAGGCCCTCTAAACGGCACGCTGGAACTTTAGAGACTTGAAGAAAAGCCTGGCACCCAAAAGATGGGACACATTCAAACACTATGGACCAAACTTCACAAAACAATGGAGATCCATAAGTGGAACTCCTGTCATAGTTTTGTTCTGCTGAGAAGTGACTTAGATCAAGCCTATGACACATGTGGATGTGGATGTTAATATCCCAGAGACAATCATCACACACACGTACCAAAACTGCTATTAGCTGAAGAGGCAAAAACATACAGACACAATATGGGTGCCTGTAGGTTTCCCTCTTTATGACTCATAGTAGCTTGGAGGGGAGCGATTTTCGTTGTGGAATTGGTGCGGGGAGGGGGAGGAGGATAACCATTCACCCTTATATCATGGCCCCAATCCTGACACCTCCCTACAGCTACTTTTAAGTAGAAGAAAAATATGATGGCAACGTTTAATCACCCCTGCAGAGCTGGGAGACCAAATTGTATGGTCCGCCCCCGGAGACTGATGGATCCGGATGGTTTCCTGAGGGCTCTGGGGGATTTCCCAGCTTCCCGGGTCAGTGATTCATCTGATGCTCTGGCTGCCCTGTGGTATGGGGAGGCAGCTAGAGCCTTGGATCAGATCGCTCCTGAACAGCCACGGCCTTGCCGTCGAGCCAAGGCGGCTCCTTGGTTCACTGAGGAGCTGCGGGCAATGAAACGACTGGGCCGACGCCTAGAGCGACGGTGGAGGAAAACGTGTGATGAATCTGACCGAACTCGGGCTAGAGCCCATTTCAGGGCCTACTCCGTGATGGTGATGGCAGTGAAGAAGGTGTTTTTCTCTCCCACCATTGCGTCTGCGAGTAGCCGACCAGTGGAGCTCTTTCAAGTTGTCCGGGATCTGCTCCACTCGGCTCCTGTAGCGAGTGAGCTGGAGTGTTCGATAGACTGCTGCAATGAGATCGCATGGCACTTCGCAGATAAAATCGCTCAGATTCGCCACGACTTGGACTCTGGTTTAACAGTTCCAGAAGTTGTCCCTATCGCATCTGTCGATTCCATCGTTATGGATTCTTTTCACCTTATACAGCCTGAAGATGTGAATAGGGTCCTCTGTAGTTTGAGATCGTCTTCCTGCCCGCTTGACCCTTGCCCAGCTTGGCTAATACAATCTGCATGGGTTGGGCTGGCCGATTGGGTGGAACCTATTGTGAATTCATCTTTGCGGGAGGGAGTGATGCCTAGCATCTTGAAGACCGCAATTGTGTGTCCCCTCCTGAAAAAAACATATTTGGATTCCTCCAATTTAAATAACTATCAGCCAGTTTCCAATCTGCTTTTTTGGGGTAAGGTGACTGAGCGGGTGGTGGCGTCTCAGCTCCAGGGGATACTAGACGAAACAGAGTATCTGGACCCTTTTCAGTCTGGATTCAGGCGGGGCTTTGGGATGGAGACAGCCTTGGTCGCCCTGTTGGATGATCTTCGCCGAGGATTGGACAGGGGGAGTGCATCCCTGCTGGTCCTTTTGGACCTCTTGGCGGCTTTCGATATCATCGACCATGGTATCCTTCTGGGTTGGCTGGCCGAATTGGGACTAGGGGGCACTGCATTGCAGTGGTTCCGTTCCTACTTGGCTGACAGGTCCCAGATGGTGATGCTGGGAGATGCCTGTTCGGTGCCCTGCCCTTTACAGTGTGGGGTGCCACAGGGTTCTATTCTGTCTCCCATGCTTTTCAACATCTACCTGAAACCGTTGGGAGAGATCATCCGGGGATTTGGTGTTGGGTGTCAACAATATGCTGATGACACCCAGCTCTATCTCTCCTTGCCATCTCGCTCCAGGGAGGCTGTGGAAGTCCTGGAGCGCTGCCTGGAGACGGTTTGGGTCAGGATGAGGGCTAATAGGTTGCGATTGAATCCAGAAATCGGACTTGACCACGGTGGTCCACGCCTTAGCGACTTCAAGACTGGATTACTGTAACGTGCTCTACATGGGGCTGCGCTTGAAGACGGTTCGGAAGCTGCAATTAGTGCAGAATGCGGCGGCCTGGGTGGTCACTGGAGCTAGGCGGTTTGACTCTGTTGAACCGCTGCTTCAGCGGCTGCACTGGCTGCCCATTCCGAGCCCATTCAAGGTGCTGGTAATGACCTTTAAAGCTCTCCACGGTTTGGGTCCAGGATATCTGAGGGACCGCCTTCTCCCATACATTCTGGACCGCGCTCTTAGGTCATCTGAGGGGGCTCTCCTGCGGGTACCACCTCTATCGCAAGTTAGGGGAGTGGCAACACGTGGACGAGCCTTCTCTGCCGTGGCGCCACAACTGTGGAACTCCCTGCCAGGGGATCTGAGAACCACCCCCTCCCTCATGACTTTTTGGCGAGGGCTCAAAACATTTTTGTTTCGTCTAGCGTTTGGGTGATGGGTTGTGATCTGCCTCCTGTGTCTCAAGATGCTCTGCCATGCTGCTTTTGTGCTCCATACTGTCGCCCCCTCCAGTGGATTTTATTGTTTTTAAATTTAGTTATGTATTGTTTAAACTTATTTTATGTATTATTTTAAATTATGTATTTTAATTTTTGTTGTAAGCCGCCTTGGGCATTTGCCTTCGGCATAAGATAAGGTGGGATATAATTTTTTTAAATAAATAAAAATAGATAAATGATGGAAGATCCAGTCATGGATCCATAGACTGTGTAGTTTAGCCCAGGACGGCTGAAATGCTACAATAGTGATTCATCTTGGTCCAAGAATAATATAATCACAAAGCAATGGCTGAACGGCATGAATGCAAGTCACTGTTCTCTGGTGGAAAATAGCTTTTGGAGAAACAGAAGGGAAAAACACACAGGCACAGAACGCAGGATTCCAAGCAGACTGGCAGTGTCACTATCATTTAGAAATCAGAAAGAAAAGATTGTCTGATGTTAGAATAGAGGGGGTTTTAAGGGCAGCATCTCCATCAACCGCTGCACTGAATTCATCCTGTGTTGCAAAAAAAAAAAAAAAAAAAACACTGCGCAGCCACAATGTGTATTTATAGATACTAGTGGGTAAGCACACATTTTTGGGGGCAAAACTTGAAGTTCACAGCAAAGCTAGTCTGATGTGTTTGGCCCTAGCACTGATATCCCAGAACATATTACAAAAAGAAACACAGACAAGAAGGTCAACTATCTTCTGTTCCTAACTAGATCCCCCCTCAACTCAAGTAGTTTCAGTGGATTTTGGACTGTTGTCAGGTCAACTGGCAACTTTCTAACCAGAGGCTGGCAATCACTCATCAAATATTTGTACTACAGAACTTCATGCTGTAAAACTAATTTACACTGCTGGACATTTCCAGAACATTAAGAACAGTTATTTACTCACCAGAAATAATTATTTATAAAATGGTGCTATTTAAAAATGAAGCTCCCTTTCCTGCTATAATCTGCAAATATAAAAACGAGCATGAAATTGAATCCAGTTGTTACCCTGGCAATGGAGGAAAGTAAAATTTTAAAGTATTTCCTTGCTCCAGTGCCATGTCAAAGGAAGCATACACAGAGTACTTGGTAGTGTATCCTAGGACTCAGCAAAGACAGCTATTACAGTGTGCTTTTTATCTCAAGGTTTGGTTTGGGGGAGCCTCCCTGGTGGGGGGGTGTGTGTGAGTGGATGTGCTTGCGCACACACGCGAGAAGGGGAACACTGTCAAGGCTGGAGAAACATGGCAGAGCTGAGTCAAAAGATCTCAAAGGAACTTTTTCAGCCCAAATTGGGAAGGGGCAAGAGGTTTCTCAAATCCACACCACTCTCCACTCGCTTTTGTCACTGCCAATTGTATTGCTCTCCGGGATCTTCTCTCCAGCCTCCCCAAAGATTCTCCTGTACCTCTTCTTCTCCAGGCAAGAAGTATTGCTTCCTTCTCCCACCCCATCATTACTCTAATGGTGTAGGTCTTGAAGCCAATTCAGAATGAGGAATTCCAAGGAAGATGGGCTGGGGTGGGGTTTGGCATCTAGCAGTATCAAGGAGACTGAACGCTGCTAGTGATAAGTAGGGAGAAAACTCTGACCCTATTTGCATTTCTCTCATGACCAAAATGGCCCCCTCACAGTCACAGTTTGCCAATGGGATAATGAATTTGGATGGGAGAGGGAGGCATTTTGGCTCAGTACTGGGATTAGAAGAAGATAAAATGAGCTGAAGAAGTATCTACCTTTTGGCCAAATTGCCAATCTACCTACTCTTGAGCTGCAGCCTGAGCTGTCCACCTAACAGGATTTGACGGTATTGAAGATTATGGTGATCAGTCATTTTTTCCAATGGTTTTGGGTTTCCTTTGGGTCTCTTCCCCCATACACAAGTCATTCAGCGATTAAGACGGCCCTACTCTCTTCCCCTTCTCTTTGATCTGCTTGCCACCAAATGATGACCAGTCACATACTATTGAAGGCCTTCAGCAGATGATTCAGAGAACGTGTACAGAGCCTCTCCTGCAGTCAAACTATGTTCACCTAGCACGTGAGCCTTTTTGCTATCTTCCATTATTTCAGCAAGGACTTTGTTGGACCTTTGTTGGACTTTCAGCAAGGACCATTTTCATCTTCATTCATTCACCTTTAAAGAGGACATCATAGCATTCTATCTTCAAATTCAGTGTTTAGCACACATCTTTCCAAGACCCTTATAGGACTTCTATGTTGTTTCCATTCTCTCATCAAGTTGAGGTGATGAATAGTACTAGCTGAATATTATCTTTTAAAAGTAGTAAGCAGGAAGCACTTAACTGCAAGCTTAATCTTTCAAAGCAACTCCATGCCATTTTCACACACGATGAACATAATTTTACCAGCCAACTGCTGTTATCCCAAATGTGTACGACCCGAGGTTTAGCAGATCATCTTTCTTATATTTTGGAACCTAGTAATATGATTGGGTTAAAACACCTTGTTTAGAGATGGACTAGTTTTTCTTCACCAAAATACCCGTCCTCCTAAGAAAAAAGGGCAAGACTTGAACGTGTCCTAAATATTAATAAATTCCACAGTGTATCACTTTTCTATGGTCATGCTAAGCTAGAGAACTTTTCCAGCTCCCTTGTGGAAAAGTACTATACTACACAGCATAGTACTCTATGAGCCTATTGTGCCTTTTTGTGCATTCTTTCATGGTTTTTCTTTTCCTACCTCAGTCAAATATGAAAAAAGGAAAGAAAACAGTTAGAAACCTCAAAGGTATTAGACTATACATGACCAGCTTTACAACTGTAAAAAGAAAAATGGTCTGCACTGCAAAAGGCAGACTAAAAACCTAACTTAGATGGAGCCAGGAACCTCCTGTAATAGAAATTCTTTTCCTTTTCAGCTTTCTTCTGTCACTCTCAGCCACCTCTTCACTCCCAGCTTCCTGCCCTCCTCATGCAGGGGGTCTTGCACTCCCACTGTAGAAGGGTGAAAGGGGATCTACGCCATAACTACAATTTAATATAAGTCGGTGCCTATTTACACTATAATTTAACACGCTGTGTGAAATACATCTCTTTGTTTGATAAAGTTTCCTTAAGAACTGCTAGTTTTTGGCTTACGTGATCACGGAAGTCACCATAAGATGTCAAAAACTAATTTACATATTAAATAATGGAATTTTTATTGATGCTTTACCTTTAAGGACATCAACACGATGATTTCATTATTTCATTGATTAATCCACTTTTATGCCCCGCCTTCCTGCCTACAAAGAGACCCTCCAAGGTGGCTTACATAAAAGTACAATACAATAATAAAACACAAAAGCATACAAATCTCAATCAACCCAACTGAATAAAATAAACTGATATTAAGGCTGCAATCCTATACACACTTACTTGAGAGTAAGTTCCATTAATGGGGCTTACTTCTGAGTAGACATGCATAGAATTGCACTGTAAGGAATCCAAAAATTACAGCAGTGGGTGAAAATTAACGAAATATCTGCTTATACAAAAAAGTGTTTATTAGGAGATGAAGAACCACCAGTGATGGGGCCAAACAAGCCCCTAAGGAAAGGGAGTTCCGAAATCTGAGGCCTATGACCAAAAAGGCCTTATCACAACTGAAAGGGGGACCATGGAGCAGTCCCAATGTTGGGCAGAGTCATGTTTTGTTATTTATGCAATTACTGTATTCCCCATTCTAGCTAACACACGTGCCATTAGCTCTTGCTAACAAGGGCCAACATTACACATCGCACAACATTGTAAAGGTTTCCTATGGTCAGCTCTCCCTTTTCCCCAAAAAAATAGTTCCCCCCCTATCTTTACATGAATTTTCATGTGATTACTAGAAGTAACTGTTACTATCATAGATGTTGTTTTCTTACAGAAGCTAAGACAGACTACAACAGCTCTTCAAAGTCACTTGTTCTTCTTTGCAAAGAGTTGACTTGTACTACTTCTGAGTTGAATTCTAACCAGACCAGTGCAGATCAGCATGGAAATGAGTGTTGATGCTCTCTTCTTTGGGATGAGATCAGGGTAGGCAATGGTAGTCTCTTGCTCAGGGGCTTAGAAGGCTTTTAAAAAAGATTGGTCAAATTCAGACCTATTATTTATTATATCAACAACTCTTAGCCACGATAGCATCCAAGTTCAGAGACAGTGTGCTCCTGAAGATGAGATGGTGGGGACTGGGACAAGTCGGGTACCAAATGCTGGTGCCTTCATGCTCTGCTTGGGAGCTTCAGCAGCATCCAGTTGGCCTCTGTTGCCAACAGAATGTTGAAACAGCCCTCAGTACTACAGTATTTGATTTGGGTTTAGAGGTATAAGAGCATACAGTGGCCCCTCTCTATCCGTGGGTACGTTCCGGACCCCCACCCCCACCCCGGATAGCAAGAATCTGTGGATACTGGAGTCCACCTTCAAAACGCCGTAAAAAGGGGAAAGAAACCAGAATTCCCGTTTGTACCTTTGAACATTTAAACTGTGCTCTTTCCAAGCCTCCACAGGGCTTCTGCAAGCTTAACGACCCACTTCCAGGTCAAGCGAAGGCTCCTCTCTCCTTCCAGGCTCACCCCAGAATACAACCTGAGGCAAGGCTGGGAGGAGGGAAAAGCCTTCACGTGACCTGGAAGTGGGTCGTTAAGCTTGCAGAAGCCCTGCAGAGGCTTGGAAAGAGTGCAGTTTCAACGTTTAAATGATACGAACGGGGATTGGGGGGGGGGCTTTTTTTTCTTCCTTTTTACAGTTTTTTGACCTGGAAGTCAAATCCAAAGGGTCCACTGTATTTATTTAGAGTATTTATTTACAAATCTTACCAATTCAAAGTTTCTCATAATACCATCTATGCTGTTGCATATAAAACAAAACAAAACCAGAATGCTTTTGATAAATGCACAACTTGGAATTCTTCTTTTCTTTTTGGAACTGGAAGTCTGATGCTGAATCGCTGGCTGACTCATGCTGAATGTAATGGAGGCAGAAGGGGCAGGGGAATAAGAAAAGTAAGACACCTATGTTTAAAATATTAAAAGACAATTCCTCAAGGTGCCTTTGTAAAATCTCTTTAATATGCTGTACCTGTTTTTTTTACAAACCACTTAAATAGCCTGAAGTGCAGGATTTAAAACAAAATGCCCTCAGGGCTTTGGCTAAGAAAAAGGAAATGTTCTATAGCGCACCACTTCAACATTTTCCTTCTTCCGTTCTTCAAGAAGGGTATAATTATGAAAAATCTACTATTTTCTGCTAAGATTTGAAGACCTTCAAATTTTAAAACAAGACCTAAGATTTTAAAACAGCAAACATGCAACTTGGAATCTCATCCGCTGCATAATGTTTTTATAGAGATGCTAGCTGGGTCACCATAATTATTACTCTAGCATGTGATAACTCTGTGTTTTAAAAACTCTGCATTTTAAAATCTGCTTCCTACATACTCTTGAATCATTCAGGTATTTGGCCCTGTTAATTCAAAGGTGTCATTGTCTTCCAAGATTACAAATCTCTTGAGCGCCAGGCAAAAATAACTAGACCAGGCATTCCCAACCAGTGGACCGCAGGCCAGGGATACGCAAGACGCTGCCCTGCCCACACGTCAACCCGGAAAAATGTTCCCAAGATGTCCCCAGTAGCTCATCCTACCTGCTCTCCTGGGCACCGCCATCTTGGATCTTACAAAATCTTGCAAGATCCAAGAGAATTGGGTGCCGCCATCTTGGATCTCGCAAGATTTTGTGAGATCCAAGATGGCAGCGCCCAGGAGAACAGATAGGAAGAGCTACCGGGGACATCTCGGGGACATTTTTCCGGGTTGCTGCGCAGGCAGGCAGGTCCTCCTGCTCGCGCTGCAACCCAGAGGGAAAGCGTACGCGGGGGAGACGCGGACCTCCAAAGATAGGGAACCCCTGAACTAGACTATATCTATTAAAACTAGACTATATCAATTAAAAATAATGGGGCGATTTCTAGGTGTCACCATGAGTTCATTGTAGACTATATCTAGTCTATGAACAGATTTACATGGAATGCCTGTGAGCAATTAAAAATAATGGGGCGATTTCTAGGTGTCACAATGAGTTCATCAAAACAAGCTATTTCCTTTCTTTGACAGAGTGACTAGTCTGATAGATCGTGGGAATGCCACAGATATGGCATACCTAGATTTCAGCAAAGCATTTGAAAAACTCACGATAAACTTGTGGATAAAATGGTGAAATGTGGGTTAGGTAGTACTGTACTATTTTTAGGTGGGTTCAAAGCTGGTTGAACAACCGTTCCAAGCAAGTACCGTATTTATTGGCGTATAAGACGCACTTTTTGTCTAAATTTGTGACCCAAAATAGTAGGGTGCGTCTTATACGCCAATATTAAAAAAATCCCTCCCTCCCCCGCCCGTTTTAAAGCATTTTTGGGCTTACCGCGTTTTTTCCAGAGCAGGAGAGCTCCCTTGTGCTTTCTTCCCTGGCTAATCTATCCGATCTACAGCTGTTTGTCTGGTTTAATTTATGCACGAGCTTGAGTTGAGCTTCTCAGCAGAGGGAGCTGTGCTCAGTTCAGTTCAGCTGAGCTGCAGAAGGCCTTTCCTCCAATGCTGAATCAGCTTTGGTAAGCTTCTGAACTGGCCCTAGTTGGGGAGGCTTTGGAAACTGTGCTTAGGTTAGGTTAGGTGGGGTGGGGGAAAAGAGTTGGGGTGGGGGAAAAGTGTTCAGCTGAGCTGCAGAGGGCGTGGTCTTCCCAGCTCTCCTCGGAAGGGTAAGCTTCTGAACTGGGCCTAGTTGGGAGGCTTTGGAAACTTTGCATAGGTGGGGTGGGGTAAGGGTTGAGTCTGGGGTGTTTTTTTTGTACTTTTATGTTTTTTACTTTGGAAACTGTGCATGGATGGGGTGGGGTGGGGTGAAAGAGTTTAGTCTGGGGGGGTTTTGTACTTGGAGTAAATGTTTTTTACTTTGGAAACTGCATGGGTGGGTTGGGGGGAAAAGAGTTGAGTCTGGGGTTTTTTTTGTACTTGTACATTTATGTTCTGGTGCATTTTGTTCATGTGTCTTATTGCTGTGTGTTTTAAAAGAGATCCTGGTATTTTTGTGCAATTTATGTAAATTAGCTAATTAAGCAGCCAAGCAGTAAGTGGCCAAGTGGCCCAAAAATGCTTTAAATCTTTTTTTCTTGAAACCCAGGGCCAAAAGGAAGGTGCGTCTTATACGCAGGTGCGTCTTATACGCCGATAAATACGGTACTTTTAAATCACTCTATGTCAAACTGGAAGGAGGTATTGAGCGGAGCGCCGCAGGGCTGTGTCTTGGGTCCTGTGCTGTTCAACATTTTTATACATGACCTGGACAAGGGGTAGATGGCATGCTTATCAAACTTGCAGATGGCACAAAGCGGGGGGGGGGAGAGGGGGGATAGCCAACACCTGAAAGACCAAATCAGGTTTCAAAATGATCTTGACAGGCTCCGTGATTGGGTCCACATACCAACAAGATGAACTTCAACAGAGAAATGTAAAAATGCTGCATGTAGGGACAGGGGAAACCTGCCTTGGCAGCAGCACATGTGAAAAACATCTAGGTGTCTTAGTGAACCACAAGCTAATCATGTGCCATCAGTGCAATGAGTTGGGCTGTATTAGCATATGCACAGAGTCCAGATCCTGAGAACTAATTTCCACTGTATTCTACACTAGTCAGAACTTACTTGGTGTACTGCGCCCAGTTTTGGACAATGTGTTTTAAGAATGACACTGATAAGCTGGAGCAGGTTCAGAGGAGAGCAACCAAGAACGTGAGGGGTCTGGAAACCAAGTCCCATGAGAAACAATTAAAAGAGTTTGGTATGTTTAGCCTGGAGAAGGGAAGATGAAGGGAGATATGATAGCCGTCTTCAAAAATCTGAAGGGCTGTCATGCAGAAGAAGGGGAGGACTCTATCGCTCCTGAGAGCAAGACTAGAACCAATGAGTTGAAATTATAGGAAAGTAGATTTAAGCTAGACTTGAGGAAGAGCACCTTAACTGCAAGAGTTGTCCAGCACTGGAACAGTCTACCTTGTGCAGTAGTAATAGTCAAGTAACAGTCAAGTAACAGTCAAGTAGGAACAGTCAAGTAATAGCAGAGTAAAAATTGGGAGTGGTAGCGTGATGGGACATGACAGCCAGTCTAGCAGGACAGAAGGCTGCAGGAACAAAGGTGCAAACATGCAGCCCTTCTTGGGGGACCAGGTATATAAGTGCTTTTATGCAAATGCCCGAAGTCTACGGGCAAAGATGGGAGAACTGGAATGTTTGGTGGCTAGGGAAAACATTGACATAGTAGGTATAACAGAAACCTGGTGGAATGCGGAGAACCAGTGGGATACTGCAATTCCAGGATATAAACTCTATAGGAGGGACAGAGAGGGGCGTGTTGGAGGTGGGGTGGCCATCTATGTCAAAGAGGGGGTAGAATCCACCAGAGTAGAGCTGGAGGGGGGCTCTGACTACTCCGTAGAATCACTGTGGGTTAGATTACCAGGCTCAAAGAGTGATGTAATAGTAGGGGCATGCTACCGTCCTCCAGATCAAAAACCTGAAGGGGATCTTGAAATGAGGAAGCAAATCAGGGAGGTGTCAATGAGAGACAGGGTTGTAGTCATGGGGGACTTCAATTATCCTCACATCGACTGGGTCAATTCATGCTCAGGTCATGAAAGAGAGACTGGATTTCTGGATATGTTAAATGACTGTGCCTTAGAGCAGCTTGTCACGGAACCGACCAGATGACAGGTGACTCTGGACTTGATATTGTGTGGCACTCAAGATCTGGTCAGGGAGGTAAATGTTACCGAACCATTGGGGAACAGTGACCATGCTGCGATCTGTTTCGCCATGCATGTCGGAGGGAGAGTGCCGAGCAAATCTGACACGAAAACCCTTGACTTCCGAAGGGCTGACTTCCCCAAAATGAGGAGACTAGTTAAAAAAAAGCTGAAAGGGAAGGTAAAAAGAGTCCAATCGCTCCAGAGTGCATGGAGGCTGTTTAAAACAACAGTCATAGAGGCCCAGCGGGAGTGTATCCCACAAAGGAGGAAGGGCTCGACCAAGTCCAGGAGGGTGCCGGCATGGCTAACAAGCACAGTTAAGGAGGCTGTAAAAGGCAAGGAAGCTTCCTTCCGTAAATGGAAGTCTTGCCCTAGTGAGGAAAATAAACAGGAGCACAAACTGTGGCAAAAGAAATGTAAAAAGATGATACGGGAGGCCAAGCAAGACTTTGAGGAACGTATGGCAGACAACATAAAAGGGAATAATAAAAGCTCCTTCAAATATGTTAGAAGCAGGAAACCTGCCAGGGAAACGGTTGGTCCGCTGGATGGTGAGGGAGAGAAAGGGGTGATAAAAGGGGACTTGGAGACTGCAGAGAAATTAAATGAGTTCTTTGCATCTGTCTTCACGGCAGAAGACCTCGGGCAAATACCGCTGCCGGAACGGTCTCCCCTGACTAAAGAATTAAGTCAAATAGAGGTTAAAAGAGAAGACGTCTCAGACTTAATTGACAAAATAAAGATCAATAAATCACCAGGCCCGGATGGCATCCACCCAAGAGTTCTGAAGGAACTCAAGAATGAAGTTGCTGACCTCTTGACCAAAATATGCAACTTGTCCCTTAAAACGGCCAATGTGCCAGAGGATTGGAGGATAGCTAATGTCACGCCAATCTTTAAAAAAGGAAGGAGGGGGGACCCGGGAAACTACAGGCCGGTCAGCCTAACATCTGTTCCAGGGAAGATGGTGGAAAGTCTCATTAAGGATAAAATCTTAAAATACATAGAAGAACAAGCTCTGCTGAAGGAGAGTCAGCATGGCTTCTGCAAGGGGAAGTCTTGCCTCACAAACCTGTTAGAATTTTTTGAAAAGGTCAACAGGCATGTGGATGTGAGAGAACCCATGGATATTATATATCTGGATTTTCAGAAGGCGTTTGACACGGTCCCTCATGAAAGGCTCCTGAGAAAACTCCACAGTCAGGGAATAAGAGGGCAGGTCCTCTTGTGGATTAGGAACTGGTTGAAGACCAGGAAACAGCGAGTGTGAGTCAATGGGCAATTTTCACAATGGCGAGAGGTGAAAAGCGGTGTGCCCCAAGGATCGTTCTTGGGACAGGTGCTTTTCAACTTATTCATAAATGACCTGGAGTCGGGGATAGGCAGTGAGGTGGCCAAGTTTGCAGATGACACTAAACTTTTCCGGGTGGTGAAGACCAGCAGGGATTGTGAAGAGCTCCAGAAGGATCTCTCCAAACTGGGAGAATGGGCAGCAAAATGGCAGATGCGCTTCAATGTAAGTAAGTGCAAAGTGATGCACATTGGGGCAAGAAACCAAAATTTCACATATAAGCTAATGGGTTCTGAGTTGTCTGTGACGGATCAAGAGAGAGATCTTGGGGTGCTGGTGGACAGGTCGATGAAAGTGTCGACCCAGTGTGCGGCGGCTGTGAAGAAGGCCAATTCCATGCTCGGGATCATTAAAAAAGGGATTGAGAATAAAACGGCCAATATCATTCTGCCTTTGTACAAATTGATGGTAAGGCCACATCTGGAGTATTGTGTCCAGTTCTGGTCACCACACCTCAAAAAGGATATAGTTGAATTGGAAAAGGTGCAGAAAAGAGCGACCAGAATGATTCGTGGGCTGGAGCACCTCCCTTATGAGGAAAGGCTACAGCGTCTGGGGCTTTTCAGCCTAGAAAAAAGGCGCCTGAGGGGGGACATGATTGAGACTTATAAAATTATGCATGGGATGGAGAGAGTGGATAGAGGAAAATTCTTCTCCCTCTCGCACAACACCAGAACCAGGGGACATGTACTAAAATTGAGTGGAGGGAGAGTTAGAACAGACAAAAGAAAATATTTCTTTACCCAGCGTGTAATTCATCTGTGGAACTCCTTGCCACAGGATGTGGTGATGGCATCTGGCCTAGATGCCTTTAAAAGGGTTTGGACAGATTAATGGAGGAAAAGACCATCACAGGTTACAAGCCATAAGCAACCTCCTGGTTTTTAGAAGTGGGTTTTCTCTGTGCCAGGTGCAAGGGAGTGTCAACGGGAAACAGGTTATCTTGTTGTCTTGTGCTCCCTGAGGCATCTGGTGGGGCCACTGTGTGACACAGGAAGCTGGACTAGATGGGCTTTTGGCCTGATCCAGCAGGGCTCTTCTTATGTTCTTATGTGCAGTTGCGGGCTCTCCCCTGCTGGAGGTTTCCAAGCCAAGGCTGGGTGATCACCTTTCAAAGATGCTACAGTTGCCGGCACTAAGCAGGGGGTTCGACTAGACAACCTCCAAGGTCCCTTCCAACTCTAAAATTCTAAGCTGAAATGACACATTCCCAAAACTCATCCTTATGTATGTTCAGAGAAAACCAAATAAAAAAATCAAGAGATTAATTCTATTAGCACATAAATAATTATTGCAAGATGCAACCTTCATTAATTTCAACATGGTGCTTACATAGGAGCTCTTTGGAAATTTAGTTTTGTAATGTTGCATGACACATATGTAACAAGCTAGAGAAATAAAGGTGCAACTATCTACTGTCATTCTCTACTGAAAAGTTGTCCATTGCTTCATTATAAGTTATCAGATCCTTAAATCAAATTTCTGAGCTTAAAGGGAAGAAAATCCAAACTCAATTCAAGATTTAATAGCCAAAGTAGCTTCTATACTGACATCTAGTGAACTTAATCTATAGCAACATGATTAAACTGAACAATTTACACAGTGCTTTTCATGCTCAAAGTGCTTTATAAACACTGTCTTCCAAATCTCATCCAAATCCCCTGTAAAGTAGATAATATGAAAATGTATGTTTGTATTGCTCTATTTAGATTTGTAAAAATTATAATATACTTTCTTGGAAGTAATGGAAATGCTTTTTGGTTTTGCAGTCTATATTCCAGTTACTCCAATACTGGCATGAGAAATACCTCAAGATCTTAGATTCAATATAGTTTGCACATTCAAAACGTTACTGGTAAAATTGCCAACGTTATTATATACAGTATATTCTCAGCAGGTGCACTGATTAAATTGGATCACTATGTTTTTTGAAGTTATCTACTTATGTGAAAACATGAAAGTTGAAAAGGCATGAGGCAACTCTCTCTCTCTCTCTCTCTGTGTGGTGTGTGTGGTGTGTGTGTAAAATAATGATGCTAAATATTATGGCCTAGACATGAGCAGATACCCCATTCTAGAAAAGGCACTGTAGAACAAAATTATCACAGACCCTGTCCATGACTGCAGCTGAGGATATGATATTGCAGCACAGCAGAAGGCCGAGTACCTACCGTGACCACCAAGCCCAGGCACCTCCATCCCAGTTTCCCCACTTAGCAGGTAGATTAGCACAGTCAGAGGCTGACAGAGTGCAAACAGTGCAGGAGCACTGTATTTGCTCTCTGCCGAATGCAGGGTTTGGACAGGATTTTTTTTTTAAAAAAAAACTGGAATAACTTCTTCTCTCTCTTCTAGACAGTGAGAATCAGCAACAGCCAGCCATGATGCCAAGTACAGAGCAGGATGTTTTAGAAATCACCATCCACTCACTAGCATCACCGGTGTCGGGAAAAATCTGAGACAGTTGCTAGGGTGATGATGATGATACACAGAGAAGGACAGGGCTCCTGTATCATTAATACTAAGAGAGAAAAGGCCAGTTTGGCAGGTAGAGATTCTCCGGCAGGTGTGAAAAAAGTGCACCTGCTGCAAAATTCACTCTTCACACAACTATTAACTGTATCACAGCACAATACTATGCAGTTTACACCACTGGTGTAACCAGGGGGGAGGGCAGATTTAAATCCCCCTTGAAGGGGATCTGAATCCCCTTTCTGTTCTAGGGCCTCCCATTCTCGCTACACCGGTGGTGTAAATTGGATAGAATTGCGCTGTCAGTTATACATGCGCTACCATTGATTTACCACACTTTACTTCCAGTACTCTACGTGGCAAAGTGAATTGACCTATCTTGAATGCTTCTGTAATGTCAGCAGAGGGAGAAATGAATTCTGGAATATCATCTAGGAATTCATATGTATAGGGTTGGGAAGGGTCCTTGGTTGCAATCCACCACCATACTGAAGTAATTCTGAGTCAGAATTACTTCAATATGGTGGTGGAGGAGTTGCTGCAAATAAATGATCCATCACTAGGTGATCTGAAACGGCTTCATTTTGTAATCTAAAACTATTTTAGCCTTTTTTCCTGTCCTTGATTGGTATTTTTCCTAGCAAGAAACACTAGCTGCTTACCATCTGTTCAGTTTCTCCTCTATTCTAAACCACAGATGACCCCGAAGGAGCCAGCCCTCCCCTCAGCTTCACATGCTTCCTGCTCCCTTCTTCAGTTTCAGGTGAGGAAACTGAGAGCCTCCACTTTTGGAACTAACTACAGTTCCTGGTTATATCCAGACTCAGGAAACTGTGACTTGTTCAAACTGTACTTTCTTAACAAACCAGGATATGAAGATAGTTTTGCTTTTGGGTTTCGTTTGTTTCAAACTTTTGTTCCTGCCTCTGTGTACAGCCTTGTTTACACGAATATTTCCACATGTGATGTAGGGAGACCACCATAGCTGCTTGCATGGCAAGGCAGAATTTATTTATTTTATTTTAAAAAATTATACCCCGCCTTATCCTATGCCGAAGGCAAATGCCCAAGGCGGCTTACAACAAAAATTAAAATACATACATAAAATAAGTTTAAACAATACATAACTAAATTTAAAAACAATAAAATCCACTGGGGGGGGGCGACAGTATGGGGCACAAAAGCAGCATGGCAGAGCATCTTGAGACACAGAAGGCAGACCACAACCCATCACCCAAACGCTAGACGAAACAAAAACGTTTTGAGCCGTTGCCGAAAAGTCATGAGGGAGGGGGTGGTTCTCAGATCCCCTGGCAGGGAGTTCCACAGTTGTGGCGCCACGGCAGAGAAGGCTCGCCCACGTGTTGCCACTCCCCTAACTTGCGATAGAGGTGGCACTCGCAGGAGAGCCCCCTCAGATGACCTAAGAGAGCAGGCCGGAATGTATGGAAGAAGGCGGTCCCTCAGATATCCTGGACCCGAACCGTGAAGGGCTTTAAAGGTCATTACCAGCACCTTGAATTGGGCTCGGAAACGAATGGGCAGCCAGTGCAGCCGCTGAAGCAGCGGTTCAACAGAGTCAAACCACCTAGCTCCAGTGATCACCCAGGCCGCTGCATTCTGCACTAATTGCAGCTTCCGAACCGTCTTCAAGGGCAGCCCCACGTAGAGCGTGTTACAGTAATCCAGTCTTGAAGTCACTAAGGCGTGGACCACCGTGGTCAGGTACGATGACTCAAGTACGGCCGCAGCTGGCACACCAGCCGAAGCTGGGCAAATGCACCCCTGGCCACAGCTGCCACCTGGCTTTCCAGGGAGAGCTGTGAATCCAGAAGTACTCCCAAGCTGCGCACCCGTTCCTGCAGGGGAAGTGCAACCCCATTCAGAACTGGCAGGTGACTCAGTACCTGCATCGAAGCTTTCCTGACCAGTAGGACCTCTGTCGTTTCTGGATTCAATCTCAATTAGCCCTCATCCAGCCCCCAACCTCCTCCAGACAGCGCTCCAGGACTTCCACAGTCTCCCTGGAGCAAGATGGCAAGGAGAGATAGAGCTGGGTGTCATCAGCATATTGGTGACACACAACTCCAAATTCCCGGATGATCTCTCCCAACGGATTCATGTAGATGTTGAAAAGCATGGGAGACAGAATAGAACCCTGTGGCACCCCACACTGTAAAGGGCAAGGCGCCGAACAGGCGTCTCCCAGCATCACCATCTGGGACCTGTCAGCCAAGTAGGAACAGAACCACTGCAATGCAGTGCCCCCTAGTCCCAACTCGGCCAGTCGGCCCAGAAGGATACCATGGTCGATGATATCGAAAGCCGCCGAGAGGTCCAAAAGGACCAGCAGGGATGCACTCCCCCTGTCCAGTCCTCGGCGAAGATCATCCAACAGGGCGACCAAGGCTGTCTCCATCTCAAAGCCCAGCCTGAAGACAGGCAGCAGGAACTGTCATTCGTGAACAAGGTGTGGTTTCCGCTTCTTCAAAGGTTGTTTGGACAACACACAAGGGGGGAAAAGCTGCAGCTGGCCAGTGTGCAACAACCTGCCTCTGCCTCTAACTGATCAGTCCGTTCTGCACCTCACTCACACTGTTACATGGTACTCCATAACTGTATCCCTTTAAGAGGTCATGCAGGGTTTGCGTAACTAGGCAACAAGCTTCCGTTTTGAATCAGCAGTTAGTGCTTCTCAACTACAAAAAGTAACGATGCTCCTCAACAGACAGTAACATCTACCGGCTTGAAGCCGCGTTGGTTCGTGTGTTTGCTTTGATAAAGTTACAAGTGTGTAACGAAACGTCAGCAAGTGTCAGTAATATTGCCTGCCAGCATCAGATAGTCCAGGAGAACGCAGTTCAGCTGCTTGTCTCTTTAAAGCGATCACGGACATCAAAGGATTTTCCACTGGCAAGCCTCAGGAAATTTTCTATCTGTATTTCCTCACAATAAATACATGGCTGGAAAACCCATTAAGCGTACCTCTTTACTAGAAGCAAAGCTATTTATAATATGATCCCATTCTATTACTATAACACTGAGTTTTTTGTTTTTGTTTTTTTATGAGCATTCATAAATGCGTAATCGCTCACAAACTTTGTATATGCTAAATGACATTCCAAAGCGATTCTTAAAAAATGTTCAGGACTTGCAGCCCAGCTGACTCACTAATGCATTTAGTCTCTGAAAATCAACTTACACAGAGAAATTAGTAAAGGTTTGTCTTCATTAAACTCAGAGCCCAGGCCTATCTGACCTGCTTAACAAGAAGAGGGAGGAGAACGAACAGTGATCATCATCAATCCCTGGCCACATGAAGTCACTGAGATTAGTTTACCCACTGAAAGCCAATTAAATGGCTAGACAAGACAGCTTAATTATTCTGTAAAGTTCAGCAATAGATACCACAATGCTGTCTATTTTCCTGCTGGCAGATATTATCTACAACTACCCTAACTAGAAAGAGCTATCCATTAGAAATGCTTCCTTATGTACATGCGGTTGGCCAGTCAACAGGTTTGCCTGGTTTGACTGATCATTAAATGCTTCACAGTATTAGGGGAACCTATGAAGGTGCCCAGTGGCGTAGGTACACCCCCAGCGGGGGGGCACTCGCCATGCCCCCCTGGGATGTCACAAGCCCCGCCTTTGGGGGCAGGGCATCACTTCCGCGCCACCACCACGGTAAAACGACAGTGTGAAAGTCCCCCCAGGGTTTTTTAGGCCTGTTTTTGGCCTAAAAAGGCCAAGGGAGGGTGCTCGGGGGGGGGGGTTTGCACCACTTACCCGGCCTTTGTTCGTCGTGCCTCTTCTGTCTTTGGGCGGCATCTCTGGCCTTGTCTACTTGCTGGCCAGAGATGACCCTAGAGAGGTTGCGCCTGCGCAACTGGTGCAGAGCCTCTCTAGCCCCTAGTGTCGCTGGCTGGAGGACTGGAGGCTGCCGAATTGCCGCAGAAGCTGTGACTCGTGCACCCCCTGTGCACCCGGGGGGCCCTGCCCCCCCTAACAACGCCTCTGAAGGTGCCTCTTATTCTCTTGCCTACTCTGATAGGGAACAGCTTTCCAGGGTCTCCAGCAGTGGTCTCCAAGCACTCGCTACCTGACCCTTTTATCTGATGCCAGAGATTGTGAACCTAGAACCTTCTTTATGCAAAATGCTTACTCCACCACTAAATTATGCCCCCATCATAGGTTGGCCAGATTAGACACTGCTGGAAGGCTCACACCCATCAGACAGCCCACCTGGTCAGGCTGACCCTGAACACCCTGTACCAGTGGCAGTGATAGCACCCAATGATCCATCAAGGGGTGGATGGAGGTTCCATGGGAGACCTCATTGAAGGACTTTGCCCCAGGACCTCTGCAATCTAGTACTAGCACTGCATGGCCACTCTCCCTTTGCACCTTTTCAATGGCCAAGAGCCTTCCAATTTGATATTTATTTCTTACTTCACAGTACTTATCTTTATTTCTTACTTTATTGCTTACTTTACTTGTCACATAGTGCTCCAGGAAGTTCTGGTCCATACCTTATTTTCCAAATTTTGATTTGTTGAGTTAAAAATAAGAGACAACAACAATATTCCTACCTTTCTGGTTCATTAAACTGAACCAACTCAATCTGAAGTCAAGGCCACAGTGCAACCTACAAACAATTTCTGAGGAGCAGCAGAGTTTAATTCAATTGGCTCTGAGAACAAAGTGCAAAATGAAGTTTTACACTCTAAGCAATGCTATAAATGCTTTCTTTTTCTACATCACTCTATGAGAGCAAGGAAAAGTTTTTGTTATTTTGAAGACTGGTCCTACAAGATTAAAACGTAAAAAGAACCAGTCAAGCCTTTTATTTCTAACTTATTATGTTTCATTTGGACTTTACCTCCCGAGTGCACAAAAGGCCATACGTATTTTAACAGAGTTACCAAGGAGGAAATCGAACAAAACATTCCATTTTAAAGGGCACACAGAAGTCAAGGTTCTCAATATTTGTGGTCACATATATAACGCAGCCAAATAACTCAGTAAAATTCTATTATTCTTAATTGTTGGTATTTAAAAAAACTAGCTTTACAGTTAGAAGCTGGAATATATAGCACTCAAAACAAAATTTAAGTTCTAGGTCAAGAATATCAAAATTTTATGCATAATGCAAATTATTAAAGTTTGAATTAAGAATAATTGCAGAATTCATTCTAGCGGCAGCACAAATAGAGCATTTTTGCTTACTAAAACTTCAAACAACTCTGTGTGTGTTAAATCTAACTCCACAAGCACAAAGGTTAGAAGCTTACTTTTAAAATGAAAATTGATGTGGCTATGACAACAAATCTTGTACTATATTTTACAGTCTGTGCTCTAAAACATGCAGCCAAGTGAATTTCATACAATCCTATTCGACTACTACATATAAGACAACAAAAGGTGAGCAGACATGTTTCTTGTGGTCCAGTCCTATCATTGGGCTATGCTGCCAGAATCTGCATTCAAGCAGTGCACTCCGACTTACGGCATCACAAAACACGACGCACTGTTATGCGCTACCTGGCCACTGCCAGAAACAGTGAGTGATGTCAGTCATGCGGCAGCAGCTCTTCCAGATCCCCCCGTCATCAGTAAGAGTGCAATCCTGAGTATTGTGACGGCAACGGAACGAGCGTTCCATCGCCGGCAGCACTCGCAAACGTGCCAGAAAGCACGTTTGCGACTACTCTGGAGCAAGGGAGGCCAGTGCAGAGGCCGGCCTCCCTTGCTCCGTCGCAGGAGCGCCCGTGCTTCCACCGGAGAGGTGAGAGGGGCCATTGGTCTAGCCGGCCCAGGAGGGGGCGGGGGATGGCCTCAGCCATATCCCCGTCCCCGCCAGGCCAGCTAGGCCATTACATGGCCTCCTCTACTTATGCCAGCTATTTAGCTGGCGGAAATCCGAGGAGGCCAATCGGGCCGACCTGGATTTACACCCAGGGATGTTCATCCCCTTTCCTGAGTAGACCTCCGGTCCAGCAGCAGAACGGCTGCTGGGGCTCAGGATCCGTCGGGCGGCTGTGGGCCGCCGGCCGGATCTTTGTGTTGGATTGTGCTGTAAGTCTCATGCCTCATATGCCCTTACAAGATTTGGCAGCCGCCATCTTGAATCTCGCGAGATTTTCGCGATATTCAAGTTGGAGGCAGCCAGGATTCAAGGTAAGGGAAGCTAGTGCCAGCAATTTCCCCGTTTTTCCCGGGCTGCGGCACGGCCGGGTGGGTTCTCCTGCTCGCGCCGCAACCCGGAGGGTAAAGCTACAGCCATTCTGAATTGGCAGGGCTGTAGCTTTACTCTCCGGGTTGCAGTGTGAGCGGGAGAACCTGCCCGGCCGTGCCGCAGCCCGGGAAAAAGGGCTTCGATGGTTTTCCCAGGCTGCGGCGCGGCCACGCCACAACCCGGAGGGTAAAGCTACAGCCCTGCCAATTCAGAAGGGCTGTAGCTTTACCCGCCGGGTTGCGACGCGAGTGGGAGAACCCGCCCGGCAGCACCGCAGCCCGGGCAAAACAGGCTTTTCGCGGGGGGGGTGCACTCTCGCGGGGGGGCAGGGGTACGTGGACTTGGGGGGGCCACGTAGGGGGTACACGGGCTCCCAAAGGTTGAGAAACCCTGGACTACGGTATATCATACCTTATAGACTTGCAGTGGATGTAATACAACATATGACATGCATTTCCATAATGTAACTGGTGAAGAGGTGCAACACTTCTTTTGTCATTTCAAAGCACTGTTTGCTTGGTCTTATGACTCAAAATTAAACTATCCTATAATAGGAGAAATTTTATATGCTGGCTCTCTTATTATGGGGTGATCGCTGCTGATGGTTCTTATATTCCTATGCTCAAAGCAATGTACAACAATAAAAAATACAATATACAATAAAAACGTTAAATAAAACTATTAAAAACAATTGAGACGATAAAAGATGTACATAAAAGATGTAGAAACAGCCATATATAAAAGCAGCAACAGAAGGCCTAAAGGTATTAGTTAAAAAGGGGTCCCTAGGAGGTGTCAAGGAGTTGAGCCATGCCTTTAACATACTATGTATTTCCAATCTCTGATATTGAATGTGTGTTTCTTATGTTATCTGTATGTAACAACAGTTGTGCTGGAGGGAGAGTTAATGAATGGGATTTCACTGTCTCTTTGAAATCGTAATCTCCAATTTGAGTGTACTTTTCCTGGAGGTCCAGCAGACTCCCTTTGAAATGCAACCAGACTTGCAAATTAACAACACAGACAGGGAACAGATAAGATACTGCAGCGGAAAGGTCTGTAACACCTGATACAGAGGTGTGACACACACAATCCAAGACAGGGAGACAGAGCTACGTGCACCTCAGGTGATTGGTCCTTCACCATACCATGAGGGGGTCAACTATTGGCTGTAGCCCCCACGAGGGAACAGAGGATAAAATGAGCACCCCAATTGCTGCGGAAGGAGAGAGCGATCTCTGTGCATGCAAGTGTGTGGCTCCTGGAACTGACAAGGTGATCAGGAGCCTACAGCATGTCTGCTACTTCAGCTGGTAATGATCTCTTTTGAGTCTTTAAGTAGGAAGATTAGAGTTCTTTGTTTTCTAATGTGCCTTTTAAAACATTGATTTGCCTGTGCCAACTAACAACTGCGATTCCCTCTGAATAGCTTCCTTTTTTCAAGGAAGTGGAACACGCACTTAAATTTATTAACCAACTTGGAAATAAATTCTTTTAACTTTTAGACATGGCCTTGGTGTGTTACGAATTATGGATCCAAATGGGAGTAACCACAAACCAATGAGATAAGGAACACAAGAGTTATTCCTTAGGAGGAACATTGGGAAGGGAAGCCTTGCTGAGCCCAGGGAAGGGTGGTGACGCAAGAGGGAAAAGGAAGGAAGGCGCGCTGGGGGAAAAGCCAGCGGACCGGAGGTGCACTCTGAGGAGAATTGTAGAATTTATAATCCTGATACTCTGGAGAATAACAGAATGAGTTGTAAATAAAACCAG
This sequence comes from Plestiodon gilberti rubricaudatus, assembly GCA_026170595.1. Classification (NCBI taxonomy): domain Eukaryota; kingdom Metazoa; phylum Chordata; class Lepidosauria; order Squamata; family Scincidae; genus Plestiodon; species Plestiodon gilberti. The sequence continues at coordinate 258,618,295 of JANXHW010000001.1, forward strand.
GATATTATTTTTGAACCCTGTTCCTCAGAGAGACATCTTTGACAGGAGGTTCCTCCTATATTGTCTTTTATATTTTAACTTTTAAATTTGTGCTTTACTGTATTGTCCCGAGTATAAGACGCACCTGATTAGAAGACGCACCCTTAAAGTTTGGTGCTATTAAAAAAAAATTAATTAAATCACTGGAATTAAATTGCAACAGCCTGATTATAAGACACACCCCTAGTTTAAAAACTTAAATTAGGAGAAAAAAGTGAGTCTTATACTCAGACCAATACGGTATATCTCTCTACTAGCGTGATGCCCGTGCTTCGCTACGGGATGTAAGAACTTTAAATCCATTTTGTCTCCAATAAACTTTCCTTTGATTGCAATGAACTATTTAAATGCACGGCTGCAGTGACAACTACCCCATGTCAGGCAACACCCTGCATTTACTAAAAGTCATGGTTCCATGGAATGATAGTTGTCCCCCTCGCTGTCGTGGGACATGATGTAGAACTCCTCCCAGTTGCCCACCACGTGCCTCACAATTAGCTCACGTACCTCCCTAGCCATCAGGTGAGTGTCATACATAAGATAGGAGAGGGACCGAAACAGGCAGGCTCCATTTCCTGTGATGGGGACAATTGTGTGAGGCACCATCTCCCCATTAACTTTTAAAAACTCAATGGCCATACCAACTTAAAAAGCAATAGAGTGACTTTAGACCGGCAGAGCGAGCGCTCTGCCACTCTAAACTGTCACAAACGTGTCGCAAAGCACGTTTGCGATGACTCTAGAGCAGGGGTACCCGAGATGCTCCCCGTTATCAGTTGCTACGATCAGCAGCTGATAACGGGAAGCGGAAAAATGGGGGGAAGTACCATTTTACCCATTTTTCCGGTCTGCGGCATGGCCGAGCGGGTCCTCCGGCTCGTGCCGCAAGGCGGAGGGGAAGGCTACAGCCCAGCTGATTCGGCAGGGCTGTAGCCTTTCCCTCCGGCTTGCGGCGCGAGTTGGAGGACCCGCTCGGCCATGCCGCAGACCGGAAAAACGGGTAAATTGTTCCCAGTAGCTCTCCCTACCTTTCTTTACAGCCGCCGCCATGTTGGATCCCGCGAAATCTTGCGAGATCCAAGATAGCGGATCCAAAATCTCATGCTGTGATCTTGGATCTCGCGAGATCCAACATGGCGGCAGTTGTGAAGAAAGGTAGGGAGAGCTACTGGGGACTATTTACCCATTTTTCCGGCCTGCGGTGTAGCTGAGCGGGTCCTCCAGCTTGCGGCGCGAGCCCGAGCAGGCCAAACCTGCTTGGCCGTGCCGCAGGCCATAAAAAACACTTTTGGGGGTGCACTTTTGGGGGGTAAGCGGGACTTGGGGCCCTGGGGGTATGCCAACATTTGGGGGCCGCCTAGGGAGTACACGGACCCCCAAAGGTTGAGAACCCCTGCTCCAGAGTAAGGGCTGTTGGCACGAAGGCCAGAAGCCCTCACTCCACCACCAAAGTGACCTAGCCGCCACCGGAGATGGTAAGCTTACGGGTGCAAGGGAAGGCCGGGTGGCAAGGGAGGGGGGCGGTTGGCTGAGCCGGCCAAGGAGGGGGTGGGTATGTCGGCTGCCGCATCCCCGTCCCATTTCTTGGCTCGGCGGCCATTCTAGCTGCCATTTATGCAAGTTTAGGCAATTTACGCAATGACATCTGCGGACTTGAACATCCGCAGATTTTGGTATCCACAAGGTGTTCCTGCGGATAGGGAGGGCCCACTGTAACTCTAAGCATGTATGTGTGTGTGTATTATTCCCCATACATTTTGGCACAACCGTATGCGCACAGTTGGATCATGTGTTTTCAGTGGAAAGAAGAAAAATTCAATTTACCTTACTGTGGAGTTTATGAGCGTCATAACGAATCTGGGTGAATTCGCGAAGTCCAAAAGACCCACCAATTATAAGCAGCTGAAATATAAGAACAGCAGCAAAACATTAGGAAGGAGGCAAAGCAGAATGTCAAACAGTGAATATTGCTGAGAAACTGGGCTGCTGTACAGAGATATGGTCTTCCTCAGATAATATTATGATTATTTATCCTCAGAATTCATGAGATAAGGTACGCAATCTAAAAGCAAGCATGATACGGATGCCAAGTACTGCATGGTATAATATGACAATGACTCAGACTTAGTACATATGCCTTGATGGAATTCCCAGTAAAGATATTAAAGTCAGAGCCCAATCTTGGGTTAACTTGTGTGTGCATAAGTAAGAGGGGGGGGGGAAAGCATGGAGAATCCTGCCCCAGGGAAGAGGTTTGCTCGGGCTACCCCTGCACATGTAACTTGATTGTTTCTGTCTAGTGGGTGAGGCTAGTATAGCTTTCACTCACAAATCAATGTTTCTCATTTTTGCACAGAGGACTTTGGGAAGACCAAACCTTCCTAAATCCCTGCCGCCTTCCAGTGTTCCTATTATGTTACATTTCCCACCCCTCAGCCCTGTTTCTCCTTCATTTAGCAGCATTAAGGCTCCCTTAGCGTCATAGTCCTGGGAATTGTTCTCGCCATTTTCAAACTTTTAACAAGTGAAGCAACAATACTCAGTAGGCTTATTCCGGTGCCAAGGTGAAAAGGACCCAATTAAGTTTTTGGAACAAGCCAGCAGATTGGAACCAGAATCCTACTGTATGTTATTATGTAGCTGGAGAAATCAATCCCTGCTGCACCTATATCTTCATTAGTTCCGTTGCTGCTGGCTCCAAACCACTGAGACTTATAGGAGCAATAAAAAGGAGGAACGGGCAACTCAGCATGAAGAAAATAGTGAAATGACTTCTTATGAAAGAAAGATGTCATAAAATGCAAATACCCTTTTCAAAATTTTGACCTTTACCAAGCCCCGAAATGCAGAGGAAAACCTGAAGATCAAATATGTTAATACATCACTAGGGACAGATCTCAGTAATTGGGAAGTTCCACATGTGACCAGATCTGCGAGTCATGAGACCAGCCAAAATCCATTTAACAAAAGGGAGAAACTACTAACAGATTTTGGTCCTGAATGTAATTAGCCGGATATTTGATGAATACTAGCTTAGGTGATATAACCTTTACTAATAAAAAGAACTATTCTCTCAGCACGGCGTTTTTCAAGCGTTTCAAGTCTGCTGGCGTGATTTACAGAGCACGGGGCAGCCAGAGAAGTGGGCCGTGGCTTCTACATAAAGGTACTGCGGCGCTACAACCCTCACTGCGGATTTAATTTAACACGTTTTTTGGCATCTGTGGGGGTTCCAGGAACGGAACCCCTGTGGATACAGAGGACCAACTGTACATGCTCAACTCTCTGACTGGCAGGAGATTTAGAAAATAAAAAGAGGTACTTTTTCACACAGTGCATAATTAGTCTGTGGAATTCGTTGCAAGATGTGGTGATGGCCACTAGCATCATTTTCTAGCATCATGCCTTGCATTTTTTAAAAAATGCCAGGCAATGAAACATAAGAATATATTCCTTGCTCTTTCACGTTCTTCTTGACCAGGATTGCCACTTCTTTAAGAGACAGAAAGGAGAGAATTTACTTGTTGCTCACTTTCAAGTTTTATTTACAAAATGTGCAGCATAAATAGCCCATGGCTAAGCAAAGATTGAACTACAAGCAATCAGTCCAGCTGGCAAAAAGGACACATATGCTGGTCACATTGCAAACCACAGACCAGCAATTCCCAACTGAGGGAACTGACAGGTGCATTTTAAAATGTATGTTCAAATGGAACCTTCCCTTAAAAAGAAAGTACCGGTATTTGAGAAATTTATGTCATAACAACTCACACCTAGTTCTATTGTAAGCCACTTTGAGTCTCCCCTATGGGGGGAGAAAGTGGGATAGAAATCCAATAAATAAATATAGACCAAATACTGATGAAGGTACAGTACTGGCAAGTGTACACACCACAGCAACACACATAAATCATACTCCTCCAATAGGAGTCTTCTCTCTATGACCCACAATCATGCCTTTCCAAACAGACAGACAAGACTACCCGGTACTTACAAAGTTGCCATCTCACATAATCCCACTTTCCTTCATCCAAGGGCATAACATGTTTTGTGTTGATGCAACTGTTAGCACTCTCCATCTTAGGCACTGATGTGTTGGGGTTTGTCTCTAGTTTTTTTCGCCCCCATATTTCAGAGTAGCAATATTATGAGGGATCTGTTAAATTTGTAGGCTGTGTGAAGTGCAGAAGAAGTAGGATAATTAGATTTTGAACTTCTTACATGCAGAACTATCTCACTTGGACTTGAGCTACTGTAAAGCAACAATGACATGAATATAATGCTACGTTTTTCCTTTTTACATCTGAAGGTCACCTTTAACAACACACAACAGTAATACTCAGACCGCTCTTTACAAACTATACTGGAAACAGGCCAAACAGCCCTGCTATCTGAACCATCAAGATATTCAAAATAGATTTTTTTTAACGTTTCAGTAGGTTCACACATAAACAGACACACACCAAAAGCAACATTTTAATGAAATTATATATGCCCAAGTGCAAGAAAGACTGAAACATGGGATGCGACACAGAGGCACCATCTGTCACATATGCTTAGCAGCTTCGGTAAGTGTTTCATGCAGGAATTGACATTAATTTCTCCTTAAAAGCATTTTGAAAACCCACTTTCAGTTCCTTCACTGAAATGTATGTTAAGCAAACATATAGATGGCAAGGGGCTGGCTGTTAAAACTGCCTTATTCATAGAGGACATTCGTGTTCATCACCACCAAGAACTGATACTCTCTGATATTCCAAGAACTCTGTGTCCTACCACAGATTTCGACCTCTTCCAATTATTCAGCACAATCTAAAGCAGCCAAAAAGCAGTAATTTCTCCGGCATTGCCTAGCAATTTGCTATGTTAGATCACCTCTGTTGCCAGAGAAACTCATTCCATGCTGTAGCACTGATTTTGAAAGCCAGATTACAAAATTACATTCCCTTTGTCACAAATCCCTAAATTAATCACATCACAATATTCACTGCTGGCAACACAGATCATGCACTGGTGAAAAGAAAGCAGGGGAAATGTTATGAAGTGTTTAACTCAAAGAGGGGATATATGATAATTTTCAAACCTCTTCTTTTAAAACGGCTGCTACTGAAGCCTCCAGCTATGCATTGTGCAGCTGCAGAACTGGAACAGTCAAATGAAATGTTCTCTTTTGACTTCACAGAGATGGTAGTGAAAGCGGTTTGGGGGGTTTCCTTAAACACACACACACACCAAACGGCTGCGTGTGCAGTCTAGAGGTGGTGAAAGGTACCATTTTGACAAGCTCTGGAAACTAGAGCCCTTTTTTCCCACGATCCACATACAGCAGCGGCAGTAGCATTCAAAGATTCTGATCTACCAATACAGGTTAACCCTGGCCTGAAGAATAGACACCCCCAAAGAGTCCCCCCATCTTTCAGATTAAGATTGCAGGACCTGCCTTGAAGCAAAAAACAAGTGTTCCAGATGTAGCAGAATATTTGTTTTGTGTTGGGCTGTTCTCCTGCTTAAGGATATGCCAACAAAATACTTGTCCATGAAACTTGCCCTGTAACTGCAAAAGGCAACGGCCTTCCAGAAGTTCCAAAGCTTGAGAGCACAATGTGATGAGATTTCAGAAATTATCCTCTTACCCAGTCACTTGTCTCCTTTAAATTAAGAATGGCCAGCATCCGTACTCTCAGAAGCCACTGTAGTGGTCCAATAGGCTGAAACTGTACTTTGCCATATATTAATTATTTATTTATTTATTTAAAGAATTTGTATCCCACCTTTCTCCTGGCAAGGGCACTCAAGGCGGCTTACAACATTATAATAACATGTACATTAAAATAATTAACAAATAATTAAAACAATTAAAACAAACAACCCCAGTGGGTCACCTATATTTACATTTGTTAAAAGCCATTTGTTAAAAGTTATTTGTTAAAAGTTAAAACTTTTAACAAACTTAAAATATAAGCCATGCTGCGAAGAATTACAGAGATTTTATGCCCACACACAGCTTTGTCAACATCATTGCCTTCCTTGCCTCACAGCACAGCAGTTCAAAAAGATTATCTGGGTATAAAACCTCTATACCACCTGTGGGATTCCTGAGTTGCACATTCATAACACAAATTATACAGACAGAAGCAGTAATAGAAGATATATAGTATTGCGGGGCATGATGAGGGGTCCACAGACTTGAAAGGCCTTGATAGCCAAACAAAATATGTCATCGCTCAGCTGGAGAAGGGAGGAGTCTCTCATGTCAGGCTCAGCGTTTATTATTTGACCTTGGGTTACTCAGAATTCTGTGCCACATCACAAAGCCTTATACATACATACATACATAAACCTTTATTGGCACACATTATACGCTGTGTATAGCTACAGCGCTTTAGAAATAAAGTTTAATAATAATAATAATAATAATAATAATAATAATAATAATAATAATAATAAACAGACAGACAGACAAGCAAAGCAAAAGGAATAAAACAGAATATTTACAAACAAATCACCCTACTACATTGCTTATGAAAAATAAATTAGTTCACAGATGAATCAACATGGTTTACAGAGTGACAGACCCTTGAACCTTGGAATCAATATTTCTTAAAGTTTGGGGGAAATATTGAATGCAGTTTGACATCGTTGGACAACTAATAAAAGATACTCGGCAATATAACTAATAAAAACACGGGATTCTGCTGCCAATGGTGACTGGATGCAGGATCCATCCGTATTCTCTTCATGTGCTGAAAAGTGAGGGCATAAATAGATCCAACGCAAATCATCATCAATAGGGCAGTGGAAAAGAGTATGGTATAAATCTTCTATAGCTCCCATATTACAAATAAACTGGCCTTCATTCCTACTATCAGTAGAGACTCTAAAGCGAGCTTTTAGAACATTTGAAGGAAAGATATTGCATCTTGCCAACATAAGGGCCCGTCGCGCCTGGTACCTTGGTTTGCAAGCATATAGTAAGGGTAGATGGAAAACTAAAGGAGAACAAACCCTCACTGCCTCAGCAAATCACTCCTGCCTATTGAGGTCATATAACCTAGTCAATATCATATTAGCTGCATTTGATGGTAATACAGAGCCCAGAATCTCCACAGAAAGACCCATAGATTGGATTTAAAAAAAAAAAAGTATACTCCACCGGTTGCACTTTATCTGCTAGAATGGCTTTTAATAAAGGTGATCTCTCTGCCATAAAAGCCTATTACTTACAGAACACATTTCTCCTGATATAATGCAGAGGTAAGCAGAAGGTTGGAAAAGGAAAACCATACAGACAGAGACCTATCTGCCTTATATTCTTAACTGTTGTTCATTCCCCAGGAACCCCAAAAAATCTATTCCTAAACATGTAGCGTAAAGAAACTGGTGGGTCTGGTTTACAAGTGTTAGAATTATTTCTGAGAGAGACAAACATGTAGGATCACTCAGGAGAATTGCCGGACCTATGACTCCCACTCATATGGAACCAAAGTTTATTATGCTCCTGATTTCACGAGAAGACCACTCTAGCCAGAAGCCACCAATCCTTGAGAAACTTTCATGTAAGGAAGGGAAGCGTAACCTTGACAAGTAACCTTGTAAGGAAGGGATTGTAACCTCCTCATCTATCTTGGAGAAGTGCGAACATCAGAAACTCCATATTGTTGCACAAGGGGCTACGTCTTGACTCATAATAACCTTACTTGAACCAAGGTGGAGAATGGCTTGTGCAAACCGCGTGCAAGACCCTTAACCTCCAAGAGCATTACATCAACATGGAAATAAAAGTGTGCAGGCATAAAACTCTATGGGAAATGCACAGTTAAAAAGGTTCCCTTTGGTCAATTAGACGGTGTATTTCATATGGGTGAGGGAGTACAAAAAAAGGTATTTTGCAAAAAAAAAAAAGTCTCAAAAGAGAAGGCAGCCCATATGTTCCATAGTGCAAGCATGAGCAAAAATGGCTCCTACAACCAGACTGTTGTCATTTTGCATTACACACAGTGCTTGCCCAGGTCAAATAACAAGGGAATTATAGCAGATGCAGCTGTTTGAAGAACAAGTCTGCCGTGGTGGGTCAAGAACAGCTTCCTTAAAAATAAGACTGCCCCTTTCTTTCCCCAGAGCAAGTTCTCTTTTAAGGAGTATCTGTGGTCCTCTTCACCTCAACTCCAAATACAATCACTCTTTCTTCTGTTTTTTTTAATCACTCTTCCCGGTTTTTTTAATCAAAAGCTGCAGCCATTTGAAAACTGTTATTTCTTCAGTTGCTTCCATACAAGAGAAACACCATACACTCCCATGCAAGGAAGCTATATTCTCTCTTGCCATCAAACGCTCCATGGCGTAAGAAAGAAAGACAGGACAAGATAAAGGATTCATGTGATAAGAGAGCTCACCAGCTTGGGAGTTTATTGCTGCAGCTGATTCCATCAGTTAGGCAAATGAATTTCTTGACCAATGAGATGGACTGCATGGCAAAATAGCAAGCTGTGGCCAACACTCTAAAGCAGGCACATTCAGAAAGGGGGCAGAAGGAAGAAAGTTCAATAGAGAGGGAAAGGGAAAGAAAAGTGAGATAGCTATGCGAGTTCTTCTGAAAGAGTCACAAAGGAGCAATCCTCAAGGCCCAAGAATAGCTTCACAATATACTTACCAACCTTCAAGTTTCTCTCTTTTCCTATGACCCACAGAAAGGCGTCTAATACACCACTATCTTTGTGACACATTCAGTTTTTCTCAGATAGCTGTTCCTATGGAGCATCTTTCCCTTGGGCCCTAGGGATACCTTTGTATAAAAATACCTTTGTTTATACCTTTGTATAAACATTTTCTGGCGACGATGATCGTTCAGCTTGGGCTAACATCTCACTGCCAATTTATATAGTACTAATTCTTAATTTATATCTTGCCCTTTTTTCTTCAGTATTCTCCACTCTGAACTTAGCTGAAAACCCACGTGAGCTGAAAACCCACGTGAGCTCTGGCTTTAATCTTTCTTCCTCCAACAATAAATGTCAGTATGTTTAGTGTTATACCTCCCTCTGTATCCACTGCCCTATTATAAGCACGTCAGTTATCAATAACTATTACAGACAAACACAAAAAGTCCAACTTTTGAAAATAGACATTTAGCAACGTATTTACTTTGTTCTATAAAAATCATTGGAGCCATTTACTTCTAGGAGAAATATCAAGTAACTGATGTCACGGACACTGTTGAGGGGGACAAAACTTGCCACCCTGTCCTACAAATGCCTTACATTCAGCAGTTTTCTTTTCCCCATAGAAGTGAATGGCTTCCATTTGTTTTAAGTGCAAAATGACCGAACAGCAGTGTATGAGCACCCTCTCGAGGGCAGGAGGAGATGTGCAGCAGCAGTGTTGTGTGATCCTACAGAAACCGGGAACTAGAATTCATACATATTTATTTGCTCATCGTTAGGCTATTTGTTAGCACCACACTCCCAGTATATGGTACTGGGGTTTCTACATGTCCTAAAGAAATTGCTTTGACCGCCTTGCTAAATGATTTTACTACACCAAATATGTAATTCTACATATTCGAGGAAGGGGTTCAATGCCTGTTTATTGCAGTACTAAAACTGCAGTTAAGTAAAAAAAAAACACCTTGTTATCCTGGGACAGTATGGGAAAACAGTATATGTGATAGTATAAAAAAAAGTCATATGACAGATGGGTCACTGGCATTTGCAACCATGATCAGAAATGTGAAATCAGCTCTGAGATTTCAGTTACTATACTTTCTAGACAGAGCACCCTTGCACTAGAGAGTCAGATGTGCTATTAATATACCGGTAAGCCGCAAAAGGAAAACAGCTCTTTCTGTCCTTTGAAATGAGAAGAAATGTCAAGAGAAGGGAGAGGAAGGAAACATGAAAATCCATACAGGCAGTACAAGAGATATCCATGAGGTCACAAGAGTTCATCCCAACATCCAGACAGATGTTACCATCCTGGTGCTGCAGGACTTTACACCCCGAAGCACACAAGCTGTTAAACGGTGCTCAGTGCCAGCTTACATCACTCTCCCTAAGTTCATAATATCAGTGTGTAGCATAAGTTATTATCTCACACAATGCCAAGTTCATCACTGTAGTAGAAGGCCAGATTGGTCAGTTCTACTGAAAAATTACCAGTTCTAGTTCATTTCACTATGTTGGTTACCCTAACATCATACAGCTCGTTGCCATCATACGTTACCAGGCAGCCTGATCTTCTGTAACTTTGGAGCGGCGGAGCAAACATGCCAGAAAGCACGTTTGCGACGACTGCCGGCGCGGAGGCTGGCAGCCCTCACTCCACTGCTCTCCGGACCCAGCACCTACTGGAAGAGGAAAGTCCTGCACAGGTCGGTGCAGGGGAGAGGGCGGGCCGAGGTGTGGAGGGAGGGGGGCCATCGACCAGGAGGGGTGGGGATATTGGCAGCGCACTCCAGCTACAGTATATCCTCGGCCCGTTACCGGACCTGGCCAGCCTTACTTGTCATGAGAAATCCCTGCAAACATGATATACGGTACAGAGTACAGTACTGCAGTCCAAAACACTATAAAACTCCCATTCATTCAAGCCATTTACTGTCATGTAACACATTTAGAATGTGTCCAGGGGGCTTCTAACTGGAAGTCCCCATGATTTCAGCTGCACTTCCTTTTAAGTTTAAATCTGGGGCTGGCTTGCGAGTAAGCCCTTTCACGAGCAGCGAGTGGCCTCATGGGAACGAAGTGGCTCACGGGGACAAAGTGGCAAGATAAAAAAAAGACACAGCGAGTTAAGCAGCTGGGCGAGGAGAAGGTAAGCAAGGAGAAGGTAAGTGAACTCTCTCAGTTGTGCAGCTTTGCCTAACTTTAATTTACCATTAACTGTTAAGGACTTGGCTAAAGCTACCTTAAACCTAAGATAGAACTAAGCCTAGCTAGGAACTAAGCCTAGCTAAGTAGAACTAAATATAACCCGAGGAGGGGGATTGTAAGGTCCAGTAGCTAGGACACAGGCACAGAAGCTAGGTGGGAAATTAAATAGATTCAAAACACAAACAAGCACCTATCTAAAAGACAGGGGCAGAAACTGGACAAGCCTGGGAGCTGGTTCTAAAGAAAATTGCAGTCCAAATCTAAACAGGTCTACTCTGAGTAGATTCTACAGCTGATTCTAAAGAGAATTGCAGTCCAAATCTAAACAGGTCTACTCTGAATAAAACCAGTGTTTACTCAAGAGTAAAAAGCCCAGGGCAGAGACCTGAGTCTACTTTAGAGTAGGAGCCCAAAAACAAAACAAGAGGAGGCTAAAAGAAGGGGAGAAAGCAAGCTAAACTACACCTTAAGCAGAGTTAAACTTAAGCAGAATTTAAAACATACAGTTTAAAACATACAGACCGCATGGTATAGAAGGCCACATGGTAAATTAGGGTGACTCAGAAACCATAGCAACACACATTCCTGCCAGCTGAGTAGGTCAGATGTAAATTGAGGCAGCAGCAGGAACAATAGCAACAGGAATTTCCTGCCAGTAAACCACATCAGGCCCTGCCCCCCTTAGAGGCCAGTCTTTTCAAACTTTCAGGTAGGCAGGGGGAGGAGCTACACAACAGTTTAAATCTGGGGCTGGCTTGCGAGTGAGCCCTTTCACGAGCACCAAGTGGCTCACGGGGACCAAGTGGCAAGATAAAAAAAGACACAGCGAGTTAAGCAGCTGGGCGAGTTCAGCAGCGGGGCGAGGAAGCCAGGCCCCACACACTGCCCGGCACGTCCCTTGAAGAGAGGAGAGCTCCAGCAACATTAAGGTACCCAAACTTTGATAAATCCATAACTTACACTCAAAAGCTATGCAGTCAGACAGCCAGCAGAAGGGTGGGGGCTATCCAGTGTTTTGCACTGAGTGTCACATGTATGACTATCTGCCTCTTGGGCAGAAATCATGGGTGTGTGCTCGGTGCAAAGAGCTCCAGGCTCTCAGGGAACGGGTTCGCTCCCTTGAAGCCACGGTTGCTGACCTGGAGAAGCAGAGACAGGTAGAGAGGAACCAGGGTGAGACTTCTAGGGACGTGGAGGCATCGTCCTACCCTCAGTTGGCCAGCGCCTCAGCTGCCAGGAAAGGGAGTCTCAGGGCTGGAGGACATTGCTCTGGAAAAGAGGGAAACAATCCCCCAGTGGGGACCCCTTCTTCAGGTGATGGGCCCATATCCAGTCGCACTATGGATACTCCTCTGGGGAAGGGGGCTTCTTGTAGTGGGTGACTCTATAGTCAGGAACATAGAAAGGGGGGTCTGTGACGGATGTGAGGACCGCACGGTGACTTGCCTACCTGGTGCGAAGGTTGCGGACATCACCTCTCGTCTAGATAGGCTGGTAGAGAGTGCTGGGGAGGAGGTAGCGGTTGTGGTGCATGTTGGCACCAACGACGTGGGGAAATGTAGCCGGGCGGTCCTGGAGGCCAAATTTAGGTTGCTAGGTAGGAAGCTCAAATCCAGGACCCCAAAGGTAGCGTTCTCAGAAGTGCTACCTGTTCCACGCGCAGGGCCAGCTAGGCAGGTGGAGCTCAGGGGTCTCAATGCGTGGATGAGACACTGGTGTCAGGAGGAGGGGTTTAAGTTTGTTAGGCACTGGGGAACGTTTTGGGACAAGCCAGGCCTGTACAAGAGGGACGGGCTTCACTTGAACCAAAACGGAACCAGACTGCTGGCGCGTAACATTAAGAAGGTGGCAGAGCAGCTTTTAAACTGACTCCTGGGGGAAAGCCGACAGGAGCCGAGGGGCATCCGGTTCGGGACTCCTCATCCCTCGGGAATGAGGGTGCAGAGGATGGGGAACAGTCAAGTAATAACAGAGTAAGAATTGGGAGTGGTAGCGTGATGGGACATGACAGCCAGTCTAGCAAGACAGAAGGCTGCAGGAATAAGGGGGCAAACATGCAGCCCTTCTTGGGGGACCAGGTATATAAGTGCTTTTATGCAAATGCCCGAAGTCTACGGGCAAAGATGGGAGAACTGGAATGTTTGGTGGCTAGGGAAAACATTGACATAGTAGGTATAACAGAAACCTGGTGGAATGCGGAGAACCAGTGGGATACTGCAATTCCAGGATATAAACTCTATAGGAGGGACAGAGAGGGGCGTGTTGGAGGTGGGGTGGCCATCTATGTCAAAGAGGGGGTAAAATCCACCAGAATAGAGCTGGAGGGGGGCTCTGACTCCTCCGTAGAATCACTGTGGGTTAGATTACCAGGCTCAAAGAGTGATGTAATAGTAGGGGCATGCTACCGTCCTCCAGATCAAAAACCTGAAGGGGATCTTGAAATGAGGAAGCAAATCAGGGAGGTGTCAACGAGAGACAGGGTTGTAGTCATGGGGGACTTCAATTATCCTCACATCGACTGGGTCAATTCATGCTCAGGTCATGAAAGAGAGACTGGATTTCTAGATATGTTAAATGACTGTGCCTTAGAGCAGCTTGTCACGGAACCGACCAGAGGACAGGTGACTCTGGACTTGATATTGTGTGGCACTCAAGATCTGGTCAGGGAGGTAAATGTTACCGAACCGTTGGGGAACAGTGACCATGCTGCGATCTGTTTCGCCATGCATGTCGGAGGGAGAGTGCCGAGCAAATCTGACACGAAAACCCTTGACTTCCGAAGGGCTGACTTCCCCAAAATGAGAAGACTAGTTAAGAAAAAGCTGAAAGGGAAGGTAAAAAGAGTCCAATCGCTCCAGAGTGCATGGAGGCTGTTTAAAACAACAGTCATAGAGGCCCAGCGGGAGTGTATCCCACAAAGGAGGAAGGGCTCGACCAAGTCCAGGAGGATGCCCGCATGGCTAACAAGCACAGTTAAGGAGGCTATAAAAGGCAAGGAAGCTTCCTTCCGTAAATGGAAGTCTTGCCCTAATGAGGAAAATAAACAGGAGCACAAACTGTGGCAAAAGAAATGTAAAAAGATGATACGGGAGGCCAAGCAAGACTTTGAGGAACGTATGGCAGGCAACATAAAAGGGAATAATAAAAGCTTCTTCAAATATGTTAGAAGCAGGAAACCTGCCAGGGAAACGGTGGGTCCGCTGGATGGTGAGGGAGTGAAAGGGGTGATAAAAGGGGACTTGGAGACTGCAGAGAAATTAAATGAGTTCTTTGCATCTGTCTTCACGGCAGAAGACCTCGGGCAAATACCACTGCCGGAACGGTCTCCCCTGACTAAAGAATTAAGTCAAATAGAGGTTAAAAGAGAAGACGTCTCAGACTTAATTGACAAAATAAAGATCAATAAATCACCAGGCCCGGATGGCATCCACCCAAGAGTTCTGAAGGAACTCAAGAATGAAGTTGCTGACCTCTTGACCCAAATATGCAACTTGTCCCTTAAAACGGCCAATGTGCCAGAGGATTGGAGGATAGCTAATGTCACGCCAATCTTTAAAAAAGGAAGGAGGGGGGACCCGGGAAACTACAGGCCGGTCAGCCTAACATCTGTTCCAGGGAAGATGGTGGAAAGTCTCATTAAGGATAAAATCTTAAAATACATAGAAGAACAAGCTCTGCTGAGGGAGAGTCAGCATGGCTTCTGCAAGGGGAAGTCTTGCCTCACAAACCTGTTAGAATTTTTTGAAAAGGTCAACAGGCATGTGGATGCGAGCGAACCCGTGCATATTATATATCTGGATTTTCAGAAGGCGTTTGACACGGTCCCTCATGAAAGGCTCCTGCGAAAACTCCACAGTCAGGGAATAAGAGGGCAGGTCCTCTTGTGGATTAGGAACTGGTTGAAGACCAGGAAACAGCGAGTGGGAGTCAATGGGCAATTTTCACAATGGCGAGAGGTGAAAAGCGGTGTGCCCCAAGGATCGGTCTTGGGACCGGTGCTTTTCAACTTATTCATAAATGACCTGGAGTTGGGGATAGGCAGTGAGGTGGCCAAGTTTGCGGATGACACTAAACTTTTCCGGGTGGTAAAGACCAGCAGGGATTGTGAAGAGCTCCAGAAGGATCTCTCCAAACTGGGAGAATGGGCAGCAAAATGGCAGATGCGCTTCAATGTAAGTAAGTGCAAAGTGATGCACATTGGGGCAAGAAACCAAAATTTCACATATACGCTGATGGGTTCTGAGTTGTCTGTGACGGATCAAGAGAGAGATCTTGGGGTCCTGGTGGACAGGTCGATGAAAGTGTCGACCCAGTGTGCGGCGGCTGTGAAGAAGGCCAATTCCATGCTCGGGATCATTAAAAAGGGGATTGAGAATAAAACGGACAATATCATTATGCCTTTGTACAAATCGATGGTAAGGCCACATCTGGAGTATTGTGTCCAGTTCTGGTCACCATACCTCAAAAAGGATATAATTGAATTGGAAAAGGTGCAGAAAAGAGCGACCAGAATGATTCGTGGGCTGGAGCACCTCCCTTACGAGGAAAGGCTACAGCGTCTGGGGCTTTTCAGCCTAGAAAAAAGGCGCCTGAGGGGGGACATGATTGAGACTTATAAAATTATGCATGGGATGGAGAGAGTGGATAGAGGGAAATTCTTTTCCCTCTCGCACAACACCAGAACCAGGGGACACACACTAAAATTGAGTGGAGGGAGAGTTAGAACAGACAAAAGAAAATATTTCTTTACCCAGCGTGTGATTCATCTGTGGAACTCCTTGCCACAGGATGTGGTGATGGCACCTGGCCTAGATTCCTTTAAAAGGGGTTTGGACAAATTCATGGAGGAAAAGACCATCACAGGTTACAAGCCATAAGCAACCTCCTGGTTTTTAGAAGTGGGTTTTCTCTGTGCCAGGTGCAAGGGAGTGGCGACTGGACACAGGTATCTTGTTGTCTCGTGTGCTCCCTGAGGCATCTGGTGGGGCCACTGTGTGACACAGGAAGCTGGACTAGATGGGCTTTTGGCCTGATCCAGCAGGGCTCTTCTTATGTTCTTATGTTCTTAAGTGAAGGCACTCGGGAGTGGGGTTTTAAAGCACAAAGCTGGTGTAAAGGTCACCTAAAGCTCCAAGGGTTGCATGAGTTTTTCAACTCAGAAAGCATTTTCATGTAGGAAAACATAAAACTTGTATGAAAATACACACTGGGGAGCCATACACACTGGGGAGCTTCACTGCTGTTCCCCACATTGCATGTACAAAAAGCAAAATACTTGGAGAGACCTCATGTATAGTCCTCGCATGACAATTCCCGAAACAGAAATGCTTGCTGTTCGGAAAACACACAATGTACAAGATGGCCCAGAGAAGAGTGCTGTACTGATGTACACAGTTTGCACACGTGTGTTAAAGTACCAGACTCCTCTTATGTTATTACAGAATACCACAGTTGTAACAGGCACACAGTAAGTAAGGCAACACTTGAGGGCAAATATGACAGAGAACCACATCCATTCCTGGCTGAGCCAGAATTTTAGCATCAGAATTTCTGTGACCA
Source organism: Plestiodon gilberti rubricaudatus (assembly GCA_026170595.1). Taxonomy (NCBI): domain Eukaryota; kingdom Metazoa; phylum Chordata; class Lepidosauria; order Squamata; family Scincidae; genus Plestiodon; species Plestiodon gilberti. The sequence goes on from JANXHW010000001.1 coordinate 258,634,761, forward strand.
AGTACTGTGCCTACGATCAAGGGCAGGTGGGTGGTCTTTTTTCCAATCATAAGAGCGAGCCTTCTTGGACCTTTCAAAGGTCCCTGATCCAGTCTTTTGTTTTAAAGAACGGTGAGTCAGAGATGCTTCTGGGAAGTTTGCAAGCTGAGCATGAAGGCAACAGCCCAAACGGACGCCAGAGAGAACTAGGGGACATCCACTCAAATTGAGTGGAGGGAGGATTAAAACAGACAAAAGAAAATATTTCTTTACCCAGCGTGTAATTGGTTTGTGGAACTCCTTGCCACAGAGGGGTTTGCCTTTAAAAGGGGTTTGGATAGATTCATGGAGGAAAAGTCCATCACAGGTTACAAGCCATAAGCAACCACCTGGTTTTAGAAGTAGGTTTTCTCTGTGTCAGGTGCAGGGGAGTGGCAGCAGGAAACAGGTTATCTTGTTGGCTGTGTGCTCCCTGAGGCATCTGGTGGGGCCACTGTGTGATACAGGAAGCTGGACTAGATGGGCTTTTGGCCTGATCCAGCAGGGCTCTTCTTATGTTCTTAAAGGGGGGGAGGAGAAAGAGGAGGCATTCCCATATAGCGTCGTGGGGGGGGGGGGCGCCGACGGCTCCACTAGCTGGGTTTCTCCAGGCCCAGGCAACTGGAGAGAACAGGGCGCCAAGACAGCAGTTATGCTCCTCCCCCTCAGGGGGCGCAGTTTATTTGTCAGCAGGGAAGGCCGAGCCACCCGTAGCTCCAGTCGCTTCCTAGCTAATCGGAAACATCTTCAGACAATGCACAAAACCCGGACCCTCTCCGCTTACATAACCTCGCGCCGGCGCCTACGTCAGGCTGCTCTCCAGGCACGTGGCGGAGCGGGAGGAGACAGACAAGTTTACGTTCTTTTAAGCCGGCGAGCGCTCGCGCCCCTCAAGAGAGAGTTGTGCTCTCGCCTCTGACAGCCAGTCGACTCCCACTCACTGTGGCAGCGCCCCCTGGTGGCAAACCTGCTAGGCTACCACCTCCGCCGTTGTAAACTTGCCCCGCCCTCCCCGGCCGCTTCGCAGCTTCGGTGCTATTAAATCCCACCGTCTTTCTGCCCCTGCCCACACTCACCATCATCGGAACTCCGTATTGTAATGTCTTGCTTTTCCGCAGCGCTCGCATGCCAACCATGACCAGCGAACACCTGTCCGCTATTTCACGGTATTATTATTAGGCGCAGAGATCAACTACTAGGCCATTCCTAGAGCACTTCCGGTTGCGCAAAACATTCATGCCCCGTCGGGCGCCGTGGCCCGAAGTAGTGAAGTTCCGCCGTGCAAAAGTGCAGCACGGGCGCTTAATTAACTGGCACCGACCTGCAGCTTGAGCGCCGTTAATCATCGAAGGGAACGCAGAAGAAGTCAGAGGAGAGCAGCCCCGCTGCCTGCTGCAACGTGTAAGAGCTTCTCTGTCTTCAAAAACTGCAGGCCTGACAGAGGGCTTAATTTGTGCCAGTGTGTACCACACTCTGATCATGTGCAGAGTATTTTTTTTCCATATCGCTGAGTAGCCACAGCCAGGTCCCAGGCACCGCTGCGTCCAGTGATAAAGGATGTCATGTTCTGAAAGCCATGTTTTTGTTTTTAGAAATTAAAAACTGATGGCAGTACTATCGTTAAGGACGCTTCTTCTGAATGTGTGGAGAGTGCCCACCGTTTAATAGTCTAAGCTTGCTTGCTATCATCAGGTAGTACCTAGGATTAGGGTTCAATAATGGATTAGGGTTCAATACCGTCCCAATGACTGTAGTAGTATTGAGGTAAGCCTGGTCATCACCAGAACCTCACTTGCTCTTTTTTAATTAAAAATTGCCAGCTGCGTTAATGTGAAAAAAATGTGTCTCTGGGTGTTTGTCGCATTTTCCTTGGGTTTGTGATAGGTATTAGATTTTCTTACACAGGCAATTTTATTTCTTTTCCTTCTCTCAGACCCATGGTCGTCCTTTCCCCATTTTTCTTCTGCACCGCATAGCACTGTGGTGCTTAATTGGCAGTGTGGGTGGAAGGTTTTATTTACATAATAAATGCCAGGTACGTGGTGGGCAGGTGCAAGGTGCAGTGCATCCCCTACCAGCTTGCTGCCTCCCCCAGTTTGTCACCTGACACAGAGGTTCAATCGGTCTCACAGCTAGGCTGTCCTGGCTCAGGATTTTCAAGTGGTGATTTGATTTTCTCTGGTTTTACCTTTTCAAGAAAATGTAATTTGTTAACACTGAAGTAAAAGAACAGTTTTCTCCTTTGGACCTATTTTACATTTAAGGTAGATATCCAAACGTATAGTCAGGGGTGGCCCACCGATGACTCCAACTGCGATGGTGCCCTGAGTGATGTGACGAATTGGTATGGATTGCCTTGCACCCCGCACCCACCCACAAATGCCCACAGCCTGCCCAGCCATTGCCCCAATCACTTCTTGATTGTTCAAGTGAGTGATGGGATGAGGCAGCTTGCTTCCTCCTCTAGCACTCACTCATGCCAAAAATAGCAGCTGCTACGCTGAAGGAGGATGTAAGGGCTGCTGTGAGAGCGGATTCAGACCGCTTGCGGAAGCGGACGAAGATGAGTGAGCCCGAGAGGCTGGCCACCGACCTGCCTGTCTGCAGGAGTGTCTCCCTGCAAATAGTCCCTCCTTTTGTCCCGCCTTCTTGGAAGAAACCTCCACGGTGATTGGCTAACACTCCTCCCCCTCTCTTCTGATTGGTGGCTCCAGTAGCATCGCTGTGCGTCCCCCTGAAAACATGGCCCAGGGGATGTTCGAGCGTGCCGGCAATCGGGAGACCGCTCGCTTCCGCTGTGTTAACCAGACACCCAAGCACGCCTCCGCTAAGATCCGCTAAGATCCAGGACGAGCCGAGATTCGTGCGGTCTGAAGCGCCCTTGATACTGTTCCCAATGGCTGCCCAAGGAGAATCGTCTACAAGAGGATCAATACACCCCTACCTCCTGTGCTGCCCATGCTTCTTTAAAACAGTCTGGGCAGAGGATCTTGGGAGCAGAAGAGTTTCCTCCTCTGCTCCCAGGATAGTCCCTGTCTGACCAGTTTTGACGAGTGGGCAGCTGAGAGTAAGGAGTGGTGGCAAAGGGGGGCTGGGCTCCTGCGTATGGGCAGGAGTGTGCATGCACCCAAAATGGAGTGGCAGCAGAATTTGGCATGCTATCCCAGTTTCAAACAGGCTTGAGTACAATCTTGCTATTATAATCACAGAGCATGCATTTTGGGATTAGCACATGTATCCAGCGCATAAAATCTTAGCCAATTAAAAAAAAGTCTGCAGTAATACCAAGCCTATCCTTTGACATCCAGTTTATGTTGCCAATAAGGGGCACTACTATAGTGGAATGGAATTACTTTAGTCTTGTCTGGACAATAATTATTGACTGCCAGCAGAGATCTACAAGTTGCTTAGCTGAGTTTGTTAATAAAGCAATGATGTTTAAGAAAGTTGCCTTCTCCTGAGTCAGATTCTTGCCCTGGCTAGCTCAGTATCATCTCTGTGGCTGCAGAGGGCGGGGGGAGGTTGTTTCCTACCCCTACCTGGGACTTTCTGAATGCAAAACACATGCTCTGTCACTGAACTACAAGCAAAATAATGCTGCTTCATATGTAAGTGCAGTAACTTATCAGCTTTCTGAAGCATAGTAACATCAACCAACTACTTTTTATTATTTTCTTGCTACAAAGCCACTGGATAATGCAACGATTAATAGATAAGACTTGGATAATTAGGAAAAATGCACAGTATGCAAATTAGACTTCCTGGCTACGAGGAACTGGAATAGGGCAACCCTAAGTCCAAGGCTCAGGTCTGACATCTGTTCTCAAGGCCTGGGTTTTACCCTGAGCATGGGAAGTAAGAATAGATGAAAGTGCTCCTGAGCAGATTTGGAGTACACCTCCCTCACCACTGGGCAGCATTTGTTCCCTCCACCACAGATTTGGAGAAGAGCTTCCAGAAAAGAAGCTTTTCTGTTTCCAGGCAAAGTTGCACACTGCCATTTCTTTTTTTCCAGAAACCATGCAATGGCTTTGTTCTGTTACGGAAAAGCAAAAATCCACTGCCATGGTAGCAGTGTCTTTGACAATGAACAGACGGCATGCTGACATTGGGGTTGGGGGAGCAGTAAAGGAAATCTAAACCCGGTAATAGGGTTTTTTTTAAAGGCCATTATGATCAGTTGACAAAAGCCACACATATATCCCAGGAAAAAACTTTTAGAGGATTGTCTGTGACAGTTCAACACCATGCAATGGTTCAACAAAGCTGAAATCTTCTCCCACTGATTTTTAAAGTTGCTGTTTTTATGTCAGATGTATGTCCATTTATCCTTTTGCATAGAGAGAAATCTTCATATGAGCATTTCAGATACTTCAGCCTGACAAGCAGATTTGACCATTGTATTGGTGTTTCTCCAGTAGATGGCACATTCTTTATATCATATGTCAATGCAATATCTTTTTCTGCTGCTTGCAGAGAATTAAGAAATATAGCTTCACTTCCAAGCCAACATGAATAGGATCAAACTGAGCGTTGTCTTTTATCCTGTGATCTTCATGTGTCTGGAGTCAGAGGACCAAGGAGGTTTTTCTTGGGATAGTACTGAATTCCTCCATTTATCTAAAGCTTATTTGAAGGACAAATCTATCCATGAAGTAATGAAACAGCCAAGGTTGCTTTTGCACCAGCCATTTAGTCATAAGAACATAAGAAGAGCCCTGCGGCATCAGGCCAAGGGCCCATCTAGTCCAGTTTCCTATATCTCACAGTGGCCCACCAGGTGTCTCTGAGAGCACACAAGATGACAGTGTACATGTATCCTGTTGCCACTTCCTTGCATCTGGCATTCAGAGATAGCCTACTTCTAAAACCAGGAGGTTGCCAGAATGGACACCATTTGTTCACTTACTTTTTATAGCAAGCCCAGATGATATTGTTGCCAGCATTTATAGCATTCCAGTATTTTCCTGCTAGTGTCTGGGGTTTATTTTGTTTTGTTTTAGCAAAATCCAGTTGCAGCAACTTCCTGTCCAGTATGGATTGATGAAGTATTACTGAGGCTTCCAAGGATTATTGTCCCTTTAATTTCCTCTTGCTCCTTTCTTGTAAGTTAGCTTCTGCTGCTCAGCTTCTGCTACCTTAGTGATTTGCTTTTTGCTTACTGATGATATTCCTAAGTAGCCCTAAGTTAGTTACGGTCCAATCCTATTGGGGCCTTGCGCTGCTGGAACTAGCGTTCTGGCAGCCCAAGGTCCTTTATGGCTGTCACAAGCGGCAATACACCATTCAGTGTGGCTGGGCCACTGCTGCAAGCAGCAAGTGCCTGTGGTTGTGCCAATGGCCTGCCAATGCCCCCAGGTGCCAGTAAGAGCGCAGGGAGTGGCGGCCAGGAGCCGGGCAGAATGAGGCAGGGATGGGGAAGAATGGGGCAGGGAGGGGGAAAGACCAGGGTGGATCGAGGCCAAGAAGGGGGCAGTATTGGTAGCAGCAGTGCTGCTGATATCCGATTCCCCCTTCCATGCTTCGATCCGCCTTCCCGGGTCCACTTTGACTTGCCCCAGCAAAATTGCTGGGGCAGGTCCAAGTAGACCCAGAGGGGCAGTGAGGACGTACCCCTGGGCAAGAGAACAAATGTTCCCTTACCTGGAAGGAGACCTCTAGGACTCCCCCCCCCCCAGGATGCAGCGTGCGGTCCAGTGACATGGCAGCATCGGTGGGGGGGGCAGGGGGGATTTAGATAGGATTGGGCTGTTAGTTCTTGTTCTTTGGGGAGAGGGCTTTAATGACTGGTTTTGTCTTTGCAGTTACAGCAATTGTTCGTTTTCTTTTCCATAACAATTTTGCAATAAGCAGAAGGACCAGGATGCAACTCTTCTTCGGCATATTAAAAGGGACATGATCCTGGAACTACATAAGGATCTTGATGAAACCAGGTTGTGGTTTATCACAGAGATTCTCTAGGTAGAAATTCCCAGTTGAATTCTTTTTCACCATAGAATGATGGATGGTGTTTCCTTAGCTTATCAGCCAGAATCCAGATGTCAAGAAAAGGAAAAAGCTTGAGTGAGTCATTCCAGTATAGGACAAAAGCTTATGTGATACATAAGAAGGACAGGTTTTGTGCTGCAAGGAAAAGCAGTTGCCTTATAGAGGGCAGGCTTGTGGGTTGTTGTCCTTTTCATATTTCCTTCTGCGTTGTTCAGCTAGCTTCTGGATCATTGTGATGTGTTGTCATGGTGTGTAGAGGCAATCTTATGCACTGCAGTGTGCAGCTTGTCAGACACAAGAGATATATCATTGTTTGGAATCGGAGCTGATCTAAACCAGCTCATAATCATGGCTTTCTGAGGAATATTTTGGTTTCCACATGCACTCCACCCTGAACTATAGTTTTACTGTACAAATGCAGAGAGAGGACAGAACATGAAGCAATATTGCACTGGGCTTTTCATAGATGTGACTGAGCCACCCATTCAGCTGTTGTGCTCCACCAACCATAGATCTATGATAGGAAATCAGGAAAACATATATAATGGGCTGGAGGATCTAATATATCCCAGTGTACTTTAATGGATCTGAAGTGAGTGCCAGGAAAATATTTAGTCAGAGAAAAAATTAGCTCCACATCTCCAGCGTCACCAGGCACTTCATGAACAGGAACTGACCGATATTTCAACCAAAGTCAGCCACATAAGGAGTGTGCCCTGCCCTCTGCGCCCCACAAACACCTTGCCCAGCACAGCTCTGTACAGGATGAAGAATAAAGGGGTTGAACACTGGCAGAGGAGCACTGGGAACAGTATTGCATCAGCATGTAGGCTTTGTCTACAAACACCTATGTCCAGCTGGCTCAATGGCAGAGCTTCCAGGAACATTGACCATACTATATGATGCTGCCTTATCCTGAATCAGACCCTTCATCCATCTAGCTCACTCGCCATCCAGGACAGTGATTGACAGCAGCCCTGCCCTCCAGGGTTCCAGGCAGGGCTTTCTCAGTCCTACCTAGAGATACCAGGGACTGAACTTGGGACCTTCTGTGTGGAAAGCAGATATTGTACCACTGTGACAATCACAGGCGTTCAGTAGCTACATCCTCCTAATCTCCTTTGTCCCTTTTTGGAAGTCTTGGTAGCTGCTTTTCAATTGCATCACATTTCACGTGCCAAGAGCCCTGCTCTAGAGGTGCAGCTCTATATGTATGAGTGAGTAATCATTAACGATGCTTCCTAGAAGAAAACACACCAGCAGTGTAGAAGATTTAGCGTTCTTTGACAATGTCTGTTTATGGAACAGCTTTTGTCCTTTTCAAGGTTAGGGAGTTTGAAGGCATAGAAGTGAGTGCATACCTTCAATTTTCCGACTAAATCAGGATGGTGATGATACCAGAAGATAACAAAGAAACGTTACTTGGGTTCAGAAGCCATCAAATTATACCAGGAACTGATCTTCATCTAATGCAGGGGTGGGCAATTACTTTTCCTAAGGGTCCACATGAGAAACTAGGACTGTTGTTGAGGGCCGTTGCGGGTGTCCCCCCCCCCGCAGATACCGAACGCCCCTTCCGTGGCCCCCTCCACAGTGCCCGCACACACCCCCGGCCATTCTCTTACCTTCATTAGCTGCTCTGTGTCTTCCTTGCAACAGACGCTATATGTAAGCAGCAGCATGCTGCTTATAGTACAGACGCTGAGTGCTAGAGAGATTCCTTCCCATTCTTCAGCTGAACCTCTCTAGCACTCAGCGTCTGTGCTATAAGCAGCATGCTGCTGCTTACATATAGCGTCTGTTGCAAGGAAGACACAGAGCAGCTAATGAAGGTAAGAGAATGGCCGGGGGGCGCGTGGGAGGGGGCATTATTTTACTTTAATTAGCTGCTCTGTGTCTTCCTTTAAACCTCACACGTGCTGGTCAGGGACAGCCAAAGGGCCGGATGTGGCCCTGGGGCTGTACAATGCCCAGGTCTAATCTAATGGGTGACTTGAAACAGAAACACAGAAGAAAAGAAGAAAATAAATAGCATAACAGGGCACAAAGGGGCAGAGCTAAAGTTGATATTTTGTATCACTGCACAAAAGAAGTTCATGTACAAATGCAGTTGTCATGGTAATGGTGTTGTGTCGAAGTGAAGGGATAGCCCTCTCTTGCCTTTTGTTTACGTAATAGCTAAATATGTTTCCTGAATGGGCTGGAAGTTGTTTTTCCAGTTTTAAGCTCCAGTCAAGAGTGTTCCACACAACTGCTTTGATGGGTGGGTGATCGACGAGCTTAGACTCTGATAGTCAACAAAAATCACAAGGCTTTAGGAGTCCACAGACTACAGACGTTAGTGCAGCAAGGATACTGTCCAGTCCAATGAGAAAGAAAGAGGACTTGAGTTTCAAGCGCCTGGGGCTTCCACATACAGCTGCTTTGTCCAGAAATGGTGCATGTTTGCTGCTGATGCCACACCTGACACCTACAGTGCCCATAGGAAACATGCCAGTTCCCATGTTGATCATGGCTGGTCTAAATAGCTCCACCTGGGTGCAGTGAGAAGAATGGGGAACAGGGGGCCAAGGAAGGACACTCAGCACACCATCCATAGGCATTTCTTGCCAAATACTCACCTTGGAACACCTCTTCCTTGCAGGGACATAGCCAGAATACAAGGAATAGATCCACTGGTATATTCACAACAGGGGTGGAGAAAGGTCAGCATGAAATGCCCTACCTTGGTAGGGATCACGTTCAACATACCTTGCACAGACCAGGCAGGCAGGCAGTCCAACAGGCACATGGCCTCATGCTCATGCTTCTGCCCACTGACTCTGCTGCATGGGTTATATATCTGCATAATGTACTGTATATAACCCATGCAGTGGTCTTATTCATACAGTAGCTATGAATCCAGACCAGCAGTCCAGTGGGCCACAGCACAGAGTCAGATATTATATTTCTCCTTAGAAAGAGTGGAAGCTGAGAAACAGAACCCGAGGAAGGATGAGGACATGGGGAAATATGTCCGGGTGTGTTGAATAAAGTGAATGGTGGAAAGCGGGAGGTGCGCAAGGCAATAACGATCTGCATGGTCAGACTGAGGCTGCAATCCTATAGATATTTACCTGGGAGAAAGTCCCATTGAACTCAGTGGGGCTTACTTCTGAGTACACATGGATAGGGTTGCTTGCACTATAACTAGGCTGCAATGTTATGGGGACACAGTGGGACTTACTTCTGAGTAAATATGCATACAGAATTTGGTTATAAGTCAGCCCATTGGGACAGTTGACTCAATGTAGTGACTACTTTGATTGGCAGCTGCTATCCAAAATCTCAAGCAGGGACTTTTTCTCTCTCTGCCACCTGGAACTCTTTAGCAAGAGAGTGAACTGTGGGCCATAGGCATAGAACCCAGGGCATTGCATTAGTGTGACAGCAAGAGTCAAATGTGCTACGCAGGTAACACCCTCCATAGTCAGATGCATTGTAGTTGCATTATGCAAACCAGGTGCATAGCACAGATATGGGTGAGAAAAGGGTGAGCAAGAAGTGTAGCAATTCACCTACAAGGCATCATACAGCTACCCCCATCATCATCCCCATGGAACCACCAGGAGTGTAGTCTAGTGGGAGTGGGGGGAACAGAGCTCCGGACATCTTCTCCTGCAGCAGGTGTGGTGAAGTCAGCAGCAGGTGCTGCCTTTGATATATTTTTTTCAAAACACCTTAGCTGAGAAGAAACATCAAGCTCAGCAGGAGGCAAACTGAGAAACATGTCCAGGGGCATAAGTTAATGTCTAGACCAGGGGCGACTAACCTTCCACCATATTAGGGCCTATGTGTTCTTAAGAGTTCTGTAGAAGACAGAATCTTGGCAGCTGCGGGTGCTGATGGTGCTGCTAAAGCAGCTGCACCTGCTGAAATGCCCTCACCTATACCACCATTAAAGGGCCAGGAGCATCCATGTTGAAAGGTTGGCCACCCCTGGCCTAGACCATCGTCTTTCCCAAGGGCTACCTGAAAGACAGTATGTAGCTCATATTATAATGCTACAATCCTATACAAATATGCCTGGGAGTAAGTCGTCTTGAACACAGTAGCACTTACTCTTGAGTAAACATACATAGGCTGGCCCTCTAATATGCCTTGCATATTTATTTGGAATAATTTTTAATCCCGTCTTTCAATTTGCATACAGTTATTCTAAAACTAATGCAACTGTCTCCAAGATTCTGGGATGAAATGAGCTAGATCTTTAAATGAAATATAATAAATTGTCGCAGGAGAAGAAAACTAATGAAGAAAGTTAAAGTTGATTTTCCTCCCTTATAGTCATGCAGCACAATCCTATGCATGTCTACTCAAAAGTATCCCATTGTGTTCAATGGGGCTTACTCCCAGGAAAGTGTGCATAGGATTGCAGCCTTAATGGGGTGTGGCTCTGCTGGTGCACCTATGGGAGTGTTTTTGTCATGTCAAGTTCTTGTACTTTAAAATTTACCACTGCACACAAAATCTTTGGTACCACAGAACTCTGACCCCTCCCTAATTGGAAAATATGGACAGAGAACCAGGGCATGTGTTCAGGGAAGGGGGGCAGCCAGGAAAAGTGTCATCACCAGTGATGTCATCACCAGCATCATAAGAACATAAGAAGAGCCCTGCTGGATCAGGCCAAAGGCCCATCTAGTCCAGCTTCCCGTATCACACAGTGGCCCCACCAAATGCCTCAGGGAGCACACAAGACAACAAGATACTTGTATCCTGTCGCCACTCCCTTGCACCTGGCACAAAGAAAACCTACTCCTACAACCAGGAGGTTGCTTATCCCCATCATGGCTTGTAAGCTGTGATGGACTTTTCCTCCATAAATCCAATCCCCTTTTAAAGGCATCCAGGCCAGGTGCCATCACCACCTCCTGTGGCAAGGAGTTCCACAAACCAATTACACGCTGGGTACAGAAATTTTCTTTTGTCTGTTTTAATACTCCCTCCACTCAATTTGATTGGATGTCCCCTAGTTCTAGTGTTGTGTGAGAGGGAAAAGAACTTTTCTCTATCCACTCTCTCCATCCCATGCATAATTTTATACATCTCAATCATGTCCCCCCTCAACCGCCTTTTTTTCTAGACTGAAGAGCCCCAAACGCTGTAGCCTTTCCTCATAAGGGAGATGCCCCAGCCCACTAATCATTTTGATCGCTCTCTTCTGCACCTTTTCCAGTTCCACTATATCCTTTTTGAGATGCGGCGACCAGAATTGGATGCAATACTCCAGATGTGGCCTTACCATCGATGTGTACAACGGCATAATGATATTGGCCGTTTTATTCTCAATCCCTTTTTTAATGATCCCGAGCATGGAATTGGCCTTCTTCACAGCCACCGCACACTGGGTCGACACTTTCATTGACCTGTCCACCAGTACCCCAAGATCTCTCTCCTGATCCGTCACAGACAGCTCAGAACCCATTAGCGTGTATGTGAAGTTTTGCTTTCTTGCCCCAATGTGCATCACTTTACACTTACTTGTAAGTAACTTTGCACTTACTTCCTGCAGCAGGTCATCCATCACAGATTCTAGTTCCATTGCCTACTCCACTGAATGGTTTCTCCATTCTTCAATCCACTTTTCTATTCAAAAACAACTATTTAAAGAATGACAATACCCATATACCGTATGTACATTTTGAACTGTATGGAACCAACAACCATGGATTTCAGACGACGAGAAGTGTTCTGACATCTATCTGGAGCAGGATTTGATTGAATTCCAGTTATATTTACATACCCACTAAATTTTTCTTTCCAATGAGTTTATTTTATTTTATAAATATAATATACCCTACCTTTTAAGACAAAATCTTCTGTATAAATCTATTCTGAAGCCAGATGCAAAACACAAGCTCAGCTGATGGGTAGCTGTCACTACATCAGGAACTAGTCTCAACCTAAGTGCAGGTTTATCTGTCAAGCAGATATTTGTTAACCACCTCCACTAAGTCCCTACCCAGGTATGACCGAGACTCATGCATCACAAGTCATCGAACCCAACAGATTTCAAAGCTGACCTGAGAATGTCAGAAGAAGCAACGCTCAACTGCTAACAATCCGTTAGAGACGAGCAATAAAAGGGCAATTCAGCCAGCATATCCCCCCCCCCTTAAAGAACAGCTTAAAGTAATGGCAAACATCATACTAATGTCTAGTAAATATTGCTGAATGAACTTGGGTAAGAACAGACAGTGTGGTGCCAGTTTGGAGGATCAACAGAATAGCAGACAACGTGGAGTCAACAGCCCAGGGTAGCCAAGAAAATAGAGAATATGATTGATCCTGGACACGGCCATCTGGAATTGCAAAGCTTCCCCTCATTTTCAGTTCAATAGTTTAGTTTGAACTGAGATGATTTTTTAAAAACTGCTTAATAGCATTACCAAAGAGCTGGAAACTGTTATGGTGTATGATGAGGGGTGGGGTAAGGGAATCTTTTCATATACAGAATAAAATACAATCTCCATACCGCTCAGATAGTGTCTCCCCCAGTCTGCAGAAAAGGAACATATGAGGCTGCCTTCTTAGCCAGACCATTAGTCCATCTAGTTCAATACTGTTTATCCAGCAGCTCTTTGGCATTTCAGACAAGGGGCTTCTCAGCCAACCTAGAGATGAAAGCTGAGAACATTTGTGTGTGCTGTACCACTGACCTACAGCCCCATAGGATCTTAACCCACCCACCTCAGACTCAGTGGGACTCGAACCAGCAAGCAGCTGGCTATCAGGGAACAATCCATCCTGCCCAACAATTCACAGCAGACCTAATGGATATTATGAGTAGGTCAGGTGATACCTGTGTTTTTTGGGAAGGCATTTTTGAACAGTCAGCTCCAGAATCTTCTTCCTTGAACAGAAACCAGAACTCTTTTTTTTTTTTTGCCTATAGTTCCAGTCCACCTTCAAGATTCGCCAGGCTCTCTCTGTGATTATTACATACAATAAGCATAAGCTAGTTTATAACCATCAATACGTGAGCAACAATAATGCCCAACTTTCTCAAAGTACAAAGCACTTCATGTATATCAGGGGTGGCCAAACTTCCACCATTAGGGCCTCTGTGTTTTTAAGAGTTGTACAGAAGACAGAATCTTGGCAGCTGCAATTGCTGATGGTGCTGCTAAAGCAGCTACACCTGCTGAAATGCCCTCACCTATATAGCCATTAAAGGTCCAGGAGCATTCGTGTTGAAAGGTTGGCCATCCCTGATGTATATCATTGTTTGATGTAGGCCTTGCAACAACCCTGTAAGTAAGTAGTACTGTCATCCAGTAGTGTAGCCTGGGGGGGGGCAGCGCAGTAAGTAAGTGCTGCACATGGTTATATGGAGGTGCAAAGTGGCCCCTCCACTCCCTGTTGGAGCCTTTGCTGCTGGACTGGCTTCAATGGCGAGCAGGAGGGGCCACTTTGCACCTCTGTATAACCCTGTGCAGCACTTACCATAACCCCCCCCCCCCCGGCTGTCATCATCTCTGTATCATGGTTGAGAGGCTTGCTTAAGGCCACCATGTAAGATTATGGCACAGGCAGAACTTGAACAGGGGAAATCCTGATTTGTAGCTCAGTCTCTTAGTCATTGTGCTATAGCAGCTCTCATATCTGTCTGCATCTATAAATTCCTTGGAAGTCCAGGGTGAAAATGCCCAAAACTGTCAATATGCTCTAACTGCGCAACTCACAATCAATGAACACACTTTATCCCCACTGTGGTCAGCTGTGAGAGGGCAGTACAATCTAGGGTAGGAAGCAGTGGCGTCTTTACTATGGGGGAGCTGGTGTGCTGCACCCCAGGTGCCGAGTGGGCGCGGTGCTTCCGGGGGCGCGGCAGCTGGGCTCAGGGCTCAGGGCTGCGCGGCGCAGCGCAGCACCGTAGCCCGGCTGCCGAGCCCCCCGGAAGCAGCGCGCCCACTGGGCGCATCACCGGCTTCCAGAGGCTTCGCTCCGAAGCCGGGACAAGCCCTCCTCAGAGCGACCGCCCAGTTCGGCGGTCGAGGGCTTTGTGAGAAGGTTCTGCGCATGCGCAAAAAAAAACCAAATAAAAGTCGTCGACGCGTTCGGCCTTCTCACAAAGCCCTCGACCGCCGAACTGGGCGGTCGCTCTGAGGAGCGCTTGTCCCGTCCTCGGAGCAGAGCCTCTCCGGAAGCCAGTGACGCGCCGCTTCCGGGGGGGGCGGCAGCCGGGCTCTGGTGCGACGGGGGCGCTCCAGCACCCGCCCCCCCCAGGCGCCGGGAGGGCTAGGAACGCCACTGGTAGGAAGATCTTTGTTCTCATCACATAGATACCGACTAAGAAGAATCTCCTTGATATCAAGGGGATCGCTCTTTGTATTAAAAATTAACAGGGAAATTAAATTTTTTATTGGGAGAGCATTTGAACGTCCAGGATCAGCTTTAAAAAATAGACCCAGTAACTTAATTGTATATAAGCTGTGTGCATAACCATCGCTACATCTTCATGCTAGGAAAAGTCTACCTCTTGAGTTTCTGTCTGCAATATAATTATCTATTAAAGGTATGGCGGGGGGAGGGAGGCAATCATACATGCAGCTTGTTTGCCTCTTTCAGCTTGCAGGCTCCTTTTGTGACATATCTGAATATATGAAACTGTCATAGTGAGTCAGACCTCTATCACTCCCCTGCCCGTGGGCTCTTGTTAACATTGAAGAAGGTTTAATTCAAATATTGGATAACCCTCATGGTTGTACATAGAAAGGTCGGTGGCATAACTAGGGGTGGGCAGCATGGAGACTCACCCAGCGTTGCAACCATACAACCGGCACAGGTGAGATGCCAAATCCTTGCTCCTCCTGCCACTAAAACCCAGAAAACAACATTTTTGGAAATGAAAGAGCTGTTGAGATCACAGTGCAAAGCTTACTAAAAATGGAAAGCTCTGCTTGCTGGGACACAATGAAAAGGCAAATTTCACATCAGGAATTGTTAGGGGAAGGATTGGAAATAAAAACATAATGGGCAGCACCCGGACCTGTGGCATAGCAGCACAACATCAGGAGAAGCTGCTTCCATGAATGGGATGGGCCTTTTTCCAAGCAGAACTCACTCGCCTTCCCTGAACAGGAGCTTCTGCTGGATGGCACAGTGAGTGCTGCCCCAAATATCTGGATGCCACTCCATGTCATTGTGTAAAGTACTGGTGTGGCCACATTTTGAATACAGTTTATGGTTCTGGTTGCTCCATCTCTAAAAATGTATCAAACTGCAGAAGGTACGGAGAGGAGCAACTAAAATGGTCAAGCGGTTGGAGTATTGCTTCTCTATGAAAAAAAGGCTTAAGGAGTTGGGGCTCTGTAGTTTAGAAAGAAAAAGACTAACAGTCCAATCCTAGTTAAACTCCTATGCAGCGATGCAGCAGTGCCGGTGTAGCCTCTGCTGCATCCCATGGGGGAGTTTTGGGTGCTGGAGGTATCCTCGGGGTAAGGAGATATTTGTCCCCTTGCTCTGGGGTAAGTCCCATGCTCTGGGGTAAGTCCCAGAAGTAATTATGAACATGCTAGGTGCAAGCATCATCACACTCTGCTTTTGAGCTTCCTAATGACATCTGGCTTGCCATTGTTGCTGAAATGTGGGCATAGATGGAACTCCAGGTCTGATCCAGCAAGGCATTTCTTAAAGTTTAGGGCATAAAGGCTATTAGTGATAGCTCTGATAAAGCTGACTACATGATAGCAAAATTTTCATTGTAGTCCTTGAGTACAGAATACGTTGTCCTATCTGTTATAAAAATTGAAGGAATTGATTCTCCAACAGTTTCCCCCCACACTCATGCTCTGGAAATCTTTAAGCATGAAGATTTCAAGTGACAGCTGGAAGAACTCCAAGAGCAGCCTCACCAGTTCAGCCTAACCCAACACCAGCCCCAGCTGGGTTGCTAATTCCATTCTGAGGAGAGGTTACCAAGGTCTTTTACATGATTTACAGCCCAATCCTGTGTAACTCTTGCACCGGTGTAACAGTAGATCCCCCAGTGTAAGAGCACTTATGCCAGTGTAACTTGCCGTACGCAAGACAGAGACTGGTGTAACCCCCCCTTGGACACCTCACATGCGCAGTTCGAACGTGAAACAGACACCGGTGCAACTCCACCAGCGCAGGGGGCATTCCGGGGGTGTCTGAATGCCCCCAGAATGCCTCCTGCACCAGTGGAGTTGCATCGGTGCCCGTTCCGCGTCCGAACTGCAGATGTGAGGTGTCCGAGGGGGGTTACACCTGTCTCCGTCCGACAACATATGGCAAGTTACACTGGCATAAGTGCTCTTACACTGGGGGATCTACTTTTATACTGGTGCAAGAGTTACACAGGATTGTGTCCCATGGAGACATTCAAGAGGCTCAACTTTACCCTTCAGAGCACTCTAGTGATAGAACAAAAATTGCATCTTTGAACGTTCTCCATATTGTGTGGAGTTTCAAGGCATGAGAACCTCTGCCCAGATATGAGGTGCAACTGTAAATATAGCTCTCTCAACAAATAAAAGTCAAAACCACACATTCATTTCTAGATGAGTTTTGCTATTGTAGTTGAAGGTTAGAGGATCCTTCAGTCTCTTGTACAATATTCTAATTCACAAAAAATTCTGGAGCGATAGAACGGCAGCACCTTTCAGTTATCCTTCAGACGACGTAGAAACTAGTGATTACAAAAGAGAGAGAGAGAGAGAGAGAGTTAATAGGAGCTGGTTGCTGGTCTTAGGGCTGAGAAAACTAAGCTCTGATTTCAGTTTCTTATTTTGGTACTTAGAGGAGGCATACTGTGGGTAGGATGCAGCCTTGAAGGAACTGAAGAGAAGGCGTTCTGTGTGCAGGGAAGGAGGAAACAGGATTAAAAGAGTCCCAGCCAAGGAACTTCTCAGGATGGCTTCTCTTCAGGTCCACTTTCTTGTGTCCCAGAGAGTCCAGTAGTTTTGTTTTGCTGGATTGAGAAGTGCATGCTGGCCCCAGAAGTTCAAACCCCACACTCTTCAGTGTAATGCTAGTGTGACAAGTCGCGTTGTGGGGCCACAGCAATGGTTAGAAAAAAAGGCAAGGTTTTCGTTTCCTCATTGAACAGATACTTCCACGTGTACACCCCCAATGTTCTTGGGAGAAGGATAAAGAGCTACAAGAAGTGGACCGTTGACAAAAATAAGGGAAAAAACTATTTGAGGGCAGGTTGACTGGGCGCAGTTCAGACCCTTGTGTGTCTGCAGGTTCGTGACGGGCCTGAGGAGGAGGCAGCTACAGAAGTGGATGGGGACTCTTCATCGGTTGTGTCTCCCTGCTCTTCCTTGTGAAGGCCAAGGGTGATGTGACTCTGCAGGGCTGCTGGAGTCAGCCATTCCTTGGGGAGGCAGCTTTGGAGGAAGGGGATACAGGAGCTAAAGTAGGCCAGGCGATTCACCCAACGTGGGATTTCCTTCCCACACAGGATCTGTGGAGTTGACAGAAAGAAAAACAACACAATCCTGTTACGTTGTGTGCATTTCAAGATGATTATTCAGCCACCATAGCCTTCTCGTGACTCCTTCTGTCGTGATGCAAAAAAGATACACAGTATTGGCAATGACTGGCAATGAAGCACATGGACAAGCAGAAGCATGAAATAAACTCTAATAGCAAAGAGGGAATAGGCTGAACGATGGCGTGCCAACATTTTGGATTGCTTTCCATCTAAATGATGCAATCTCTAAGACTCTACATTGAAGATTTCTGAGAAATAAAATGTATTCGTGTCATTTAAATAAGAATGTGACCAGAATTTCACCTTAATACAATTCGTGTGATAGATTTGTTCTACAGATACCTGGATAGTGGAGTCAACGTGAACATCCTGGTAGTGTACAGAAAAACAGACGCCTACAGGAATGAACAAGCTGGGCAAATGGCAACAGGCCAGAATAGAATTCATTCGGCATGCAGGCTCTAGGGACTGGATGGCCTTCATCTTGCAGTGCTGAGAAAGCATAGCTGAGAATGGTAAATGAGGATGCATGGACACAATTTCTGTGTTGCCTATTGCAAAATGTTGTCCTAAGGCAAGCGGGGGCGGGGGGGGGGCTTTTGAATCCAATCCAAGAGCAGCTGGACTATAGACCTCTGCAGTCATAAGGCTTTCTGCTTTGCAACCAAAATTGCTCTATAAGGGATATCATATCTAGGTCTTGTGCCTCTCGTTTTCTGGAACCCAGATCGAGTCTATTCATGCAGCGGAATGAGGTGGAAGAGTTCTGGGATAACAGAATAGACTACAGCAGTGGTTCTCAAACTTTTTAGCACCGGGACCCGCTTTTTAAAATGACACATTATCGGGACCCACCTAGCTTTACGAGACTTAAAAAAAACGGTGATCTAGAATGAATTTTTTTATTTATTTATTTCCTTATTTGCAAAAAATTCAATCTATTTCTCATAATGTGGTATCCCTAATGAAATAGCCTCAAGGCTTGAGGGGCTTAGTTATGTGACCCAGTGTTCACCTGCCCCCACTACCTGTCATTAACAGACATGGGGGAAAAACACACCAGAAAAAGACGCTCAAACATTTATCTCCCTATATTTGCACAAGCTTGCAAACTGCAGGAGCTCAGTTCTTTGAAGGGCAATTAGCAGCTATCTGATTTTTGAATAGCCTCAGGGCTTGAGGCAATTAGGGACCCACCAGAAATCAGGTTGCGACCCACCAAGTGGGTCCCGACCCACAGTTTGAGAAACACTGGACTACAGGAAGGAGATATCACTTTTGAATACTCCCTCTTGTAATAAATCATCTGCAAATTTTAAAAAAGTAGCACATCAGGAAGAAGCGTTGTAGCCCAGTCCTTGGCTTGCTGTGCTAGTTTTCTATTTGCAATATTCAGGTTACGCTGAGTAAACTAATTGGTGCATGATCCCTGTTGCTCTGAAGCTCCGCTTTGCCGTTGAGAAAAAAGATCACTCCAAACCGGGTCATCTCAGGACATGGAGTCTCCGTGGGACGATTGTATTGACAGACAAATGGGTGATCTGCTCTGTGAAAAACCCTTTAGACCTTAAGTGTTTGCTGGATAGTACACTGTGAATAACCAAGGGATACAGTTTTCCTATTGCTGCGTTTGAACAGCAGGCTAATTGGTTGTTTCTGTTTCAGCCTGGCTCAAGCCGTTTCATTCCCACTCTTTCCTTTGAGGATAAAAAGCAACTAATACGAACATCAGGGAATACCATCTTCAATCTTTTTGATTGCTTTTCCTAGACAATGTTTCCAGGAATTAGGAAACGAAACGTTGGACTTAGAACCTGGGACTTTGGATTTTAATGGAATTTTATCTGTCTTGTTGCAACTGAAAAGAAACAGGAGATGCAAGTAGATTTTATTTGATTTTATTCAAGTCTGTTTTTTACATGGCTGAGATGCCCGTAACAATTAAATCTGTGAAATTATTTGCAATATTATGTGTTAAAAATTCATAGGGGAGCAATCAACAGAGCAACTCCCCCACCTGCAGTCTGAAGTGAGGGAGTCCAACCTACCAGCTCAGCATTCTACGACCTGTTTCTGCTGCATGTGTAGACCAGATCTAACGTAGGGCTGCCAGATCATCAGTTGAAGGGGCTTCAGGTCCTTTGGAGCAGGCCGGAACAACAACTTACAAAGCCTAAAGCAGCTGGCAGTGATGTACTATGACCTGCTTGACATACCCCTGGGTTTGTGTTTGGTGGGCTGTGGCGGGCTTGGTGGTTCACAAATTGTGTGGCCTGCTCTGGACTGTGCTTCTGACTCTGTTCCAGTTTTTGGAGATCTCCTTTGCTTCAGTCCCCCAGGCTAGTTTGTAACCTCCAGGGGCCAAGGAACATAGAGGAAGACCAGCTCTCTATTTCCTCATCAGGGTACATGCACAGTAGTCAAAAGGTTGCTTCTATTCATTTGCAGTTCTGTACAGCCAAATACAAAAATTTAAGGACCTGAAAGGTGCATGTGGCTCGCAAGAAGCCAGTCTGCCCCCACCTACTCTGAAGTGTCCCAAATGGAGGAAAGCTGGTCCCAAATGGAGAAAGACTTGTGTCTGAAACATAAACCTGTGAAATTGGGCACACACTTCTTTCCAAAGCATCACTTTTCAAACAACACAGAACAAGCCAGAACCAGAGCAAAGTAACAACATGAGAATCTATATAGCTTAACCGGGGTCCCAAACATCAGGAGGCCTGGCAAACACTTCCTGGTACATACCTCCAAGGACATGGAAAGCAATGTGCTTCCCTCCTGGTTGTGATGCTTCCTTGCACAACTTCCTGCCATCAAAGCAGTTCACAAGCCCTCTTCGGATGTTAAAAAATCTGGTTACACTGTGTGCAAGTACAGGGGGAACAGGAGCACATCAGCAGGTAGACACATTTCATAACCAACCCCTGCTGTCCTCAAGTTCAGTGGTTGTCTGCTGAGGCAAGGGCTGAGTGGCCAACTTTCCAATCATAGGAAGAAACGCTCTCTGTATTCAGTGCTTGCCTCTGCACAGCAGTCCGGAGATCAGGTGACATGGCTATGAAGGGCACTGGCATCAGGGGCATGAGTAGTCGGCATGCTTCTGTTTCCCCTGAAACTAGGAACAGGGTACCCAGGTTCTGAATGCCTGAAGAGACCTCAATTCTCATTAAAATATTACCCTGTCTTCAAGGCAGATTTTAAATAAACTAAATGTTGTCCAGGTTTGCACAACTCGTGTCTCACCATCAAGCTGAACACAACTTGCTTGCCATGTAAGTATCGTGGTTTGCTCAATGCTTGGCACCCCCATATCTTTGGAGTCTTCTGCAGGCAGCAGAGCTTGATAGATTCTCCTGTGGGACACCATAGCATACGGGCAGGCTGCCTTTGGCTTGATGTGTTACAAGCTGAGAAGGCTCAATGATGCTTTTCTTCTTTGGCTGGGCTACTAATGTTAGGCAAATTAAAATGCAAGCATTACCTTGCTGGGTATAATGATGGTGTCATGAAGCAAAAGCCCAGAGCTTCTGAAATGATTCATTTACCTGTCGAGCAGTGTATTTCCACAAATGTGACTGGTCAGTTATTAACTTTCAGTCTAGCCAATCAAGGCTCAAATACACTGCAGGGGCCCCAGAAAAACTGACTCTACTGCATCCCTATATAACAGCGTAATCCTAGCACTGTGGCGGGCGGCGGAATGAGCGTTTCGTCACCCGAAGCCATCGTAAAAGTGCCGTAAGGCCAATGCTCTGGCCGATGGAGGACTCACCCGCCTGCCGCCATACCCAGGTAAGGATCCAGCCGACGGGGGGGGAGCAAACGGCGGGGGCCGATAGGTCCAGCCGACCCGGAAGGGGGAGGGGGAGGGGCGGGGATCGGCCTCGGCCGAATCCTGACCCCGCCGCTCAGCTGGTCCATTACACGGCCTCCTCTGATTTCCACCAGCAAAATAGCTGGTGGAATTCTGAGGAGGCTGATCGGCCCCAGCGCCATTTACACTTGGGGAAGGGGATGAGCGTCCCCTTCCCCAAGGAAACTTTCCGCCGCGGGAGAGACTGGATGCGGATCCTTACATTGGATTGGGCTGCCCAACATGTATGAGCACCAATACCTGTACGTTCTTCAAAAGTTTTGTTCTTTGGCTGAAATGCAGACCAGGCTCACCATGCAAGTATGCCTTTTTATGCATGGATGTCCTTGGACGGAGAGTTTCAAGTACAGGAAGCAGCTGCAGGATGATGGGGGAAGTAACAAGTGGACCTCTGGGGAAAACGTGGTTATAATTAAGACTAAGATTGCTGGTGACACTTGAGAATAATGGGTTTCACTCTGAATGGATTAACAACTGTAAGTCATCCAATCCAGAGCACTGGCACAAAATGAAATGTGTCTACCCTAGTAGGTGTTGCCACAAGGCCAGTGTTTTAAAACAGCCATAGTTAATGACTATAAAAGTATTGTCATTATGCTGTGCTAGATATAAGATGATCAATAGATGCATATTGCCCTTGAAGACAAGCACAGTGATGTGGGAAAACGGACCTGGCATATACTGGCTGTACAGTACACACATTCTAAAAACTGGCCTCACACCTATTGTTGAATGATGCAGCCAGAATTTGGAATGGAAGAGTACCAACTTCTCCAGTTCGGAATGTCTGGGTTGATCATAAGTGAAGCCCAAACCCAAACCTTTTCTGAACTCCAAGCTTAGCCCATAATTAACTTGTCCCCATCACCAGCCATTCCCACTGCTGCAGCTGCCCTAATCCATTTCCCACTGAAACGTACCTGAAGCTGGTGATGGCAATGAGAAGGGCTGCCAGTGAAGCACTCATTGGGCAAGCAGCATTGTGGGCACTTGGAAAATGCAGTTTTGCCCATCAGACGGTACGCCTTGTGATCAGGTGGGCAAAACTCCCAAAGGCAAGAAGGCAATATAATAAAATGTTTCTAAGTCTGAGAAATATCCATTTCTGCTTGACAACTGAACTGAATACCTTTTCCTATTTCCGGAGGTTTCTGCAGATTAATTACTGTTCTGTGTGGGAGAACAGATTTCTGGCGAATGTTCTGGTTTGTTTGGAACCAAAATCTGCATGGGCAGATTGAGCTTTTGAACCCATGGGGAAATCTTTAAAACTGGCTGAATTTTCATTTTGGGTTCTGTGTGCCTCCCTCTTCTCATCTCAGGACGTTTTCTTTTAAAAATGGTATGTCTCAAAGCCCATTCACATTTTATAGAACAAAACAAGTTACAGTGCTAAACCCCATACAGTATGGAGCACAGGTGTATGTTTGAAAATCAGTGTGAACATGTGCCAGGTAGCCTCACTTAGCCATGACTCTGTGGCACATGTCTACTGCATGTTTACAAATATGTGTTTCTCCATTCTTTTTACAGTGTTTACCACTGCAAACACCCACATATATGCACTCACCCATATCAAGTGTGAATTGACCCTTAGAAAACTAGAAAACAGTGAGCCTTCAGTCTGGAGCCAAATTCCTAACCAGGATTATTTACTTGTAGAGAAATCGGGATTATGGGTTTATTAGCTATGTAAGTTTTTGTTGAAGAAATAAAGTTTAATTATTTTAAATTCCTAACCAGGATTATTTACTTCAACAGGTAAGTGGCAAACTGGTAGCTACAACTTCTTAGAACTTACGGCCCAATCCTATCTGGTCCTTGCACAGACAGAACTCGCGTTGTAACTCGCATTACTCCTACCTACACCAGCTTTGTCATTGGCATAGCATTTTTCGGATGTCGGGGGCATGTCCATTCTCTGAAAGGGGGTTAGGATATGGTGTATGTCGACTCCTCCTTCTACACCTCTCCCACATTGTCTCAATCTCCCAGTTTTGGTATCTCTGCCAGCAGAGTTGCATTGGTATCTGAATGACATCTGAGCTACATCAGTGTGGCATTTTTCTGGCATTGCACTGGCGTTCATGACACATTCATTGGTAAGGCAGGCTTCTACACTGGCAGGGCTGTTGTTGCGCTGCTGTATGTGGAGATTGTGAAGAGGGTAGGTAAACCCTCTCCTCAACCGTCAACTATGACAGAGATACACAGGCATATCTTGTGGATAGGATTGGACCTTTAAGCTATTGATGAATCTTAGTATAGGCTGAAAGATACAGGAGATCTGGGGGATTCTGCTAACACAAGCACTGGTCCTTTGTCAGAATCCCAAATATTCCTAAATTGTGGCATCCCTGATTCCCACTGACATGGATCCAACAATCCAGGATAGATTGGTAGTAAATTACCCCAACATGTGGTGTCTGGATAAATGTTGAAATATGGCAAAACTGCAGAATTTGGTTTCTTGAACTTTGAACATTTCCAGATTTTGATTTGGAAGGATGTTTCTGCAAAGCTGAAGAGGTGGAAGGATTAAAATTAAGGCAAGAGTCAGTATCAGTTTATATAGAGATAGGATTGAAAAATGTTCCAACTGTTCTCTTGATTTATCTGAAAGCATTTATCAGCATTACAACTGATTAGCCAATTGCCACCCTATATCTGGTGAAAAACGTGTGTTGGACTTGTGCCTAACTGTAAAGTTTTGGCTAGGTGTGGGCATTCCCCACGAATAAAGTATTTTTCAGGTTGCACGGGGATATAGCTCAACAACCAACGTTTCCTGTAAATATGAAGCAACTTCATAATTCTTTGGATAATGACCCCTACAACTCCTCCTACATACCACAGTCCCAGCTGGGAGAGAATAATGCAGATAACTGCATGAGATAAAACCCAGCAAGCTTTCTTACTAATAATAGAAAAACAATTGCAATTTCTGGCAATAGCTAAGTGTTATGAACAACTCCATTACTGCAAAAACAACTGAAGAGCGAAATACGTTGGCTAAAGAATATGGTCTCCTTTGGGAAATTTTCAAGGATGGGCTGAAGAACCAAAGATGGATTAGGTGTACTGGATGAGGTTCAAAAATTAATTTGATTCACTAGGAGCCCAATCCTATTCCCCACAATCTTCCACCATGCAGCCGCACTGACAAAGCGCAATATGCATTCAATGATGGGTGACCAGATGACCTGGGAGAGGTAAGTAAAAAAAAAAAATCTTACTTACCTCCTAGTAGCCACCTGTTTGCCAATGGGTCTCTTTGGACCCACACCAGCTATTTTGCTAGCATAGTCCAAGGAGAGGCAGGGGCGTGTTGAGCTTTAAAAACAGGGATAGCATCCTAGTGTGCACTACTGCCACTGGGATCCACAACCTCCAGCCCCCAAACCACCCATGTCCTCCCTGTTTCCCACTTCTATTTCCCCCAAACTGCCCATGACCCGCCCCTGCCAGTACCTTACCAGCTCTGATGCAGTCTGGGTGGGTGTATGGCAGGTGCATGGAGCCTCCAGCCATTTCCGCCAATGCTCCCAATGCACATGACAGCAGCGTGATTGTTGTACTGCCAATAGAGGACTTGGGAGATCCACTGCATAGATCCTCTATAGGATTTGGAAGTAGATCCATCAACCCCGGAAACTCCATTCAATCAGATGACTCTAGCAGTCCAATCCTAAGCATTTTACACTGAAATAAATCCTACTGAGTTCAATAGGTCACCCAAATGGATGTCCATAGGATTGCTGCCTAAATATTTGGTCATCAAAAATAGCCATGGACTAGGGTTCCTTGTTTGCTGTCTTGGTTTTTGCTGCCAAGTCTCCCAAGCACTACCTACACTGTTGTGTTCTGGCCTCTAATTACTACAACAGTTACCTTGAGGTCCTCCATCTGCCCTCCTTGTTTGCCCAGTCTGATGGCAACTTTGGTAGCGTGCCAGCTTTCTTCTCTGGACTCTCTCCCCCACTCCCCTATGTTATTTGATGATGTCATCAAGCTTTAAATACTCAGATGCCTCAATTGCCCTCCGTGCTTAACAGAGTCATTCCAATCCTTAGGTAATCACAAGAAGGGCAAATCCTGTAGAATCGCAGCAACTGATAAGGCCCAGCCTGTCGCGTACCACCGGCGGTCGGTCTGTGTACCACCGGTGGTACACGTACCACACGTTGGGAACCTCTGCTGTAGATATATCCTTTGCATTTTTATCAGAGATACTATCCTTGCATTTAGCACATGAAACATCCACAGATTACCACTGAGAGGAAGAAATGCATCTTGTGAAAAAAAATGTGGGTAAGGATACAAACAGGTTTATTCTATAATATTCTAGCACTAACAGAATCAAAAACTTCCTGAAGAGTGTGGCGAGATCATCACCTCCCCAGTAAAAACAATGACTAACCATTCAAAGTAATTCAAAGTAATTAAGCTGTAGCATCTGCTTATATGAAATTTCAACATACCTCCATATTTTTAGATAATTTGTTCAGCTTTTGGATTCTCAGGTGACCTGATTTTGTTCTTTTTCAGATAAATTAAGAGAACAGTTGAAACATTTTTCAATACTATCTGTATATAAACTTATACTGACTCTTGCCTTTAATCCAGAGGTTCTCTAAGTGTGAGGCGCGACTCCCAAGTGCGTCATCAAAAGCAGCCAGGGGCGTCGCGTTAATCTTTTAATTAACACATATTCTTGCTTGCAAGAGAGAGAGAGAGCAAAAAGAAAGGTCCGGAAAAGCTGCCTTTTCACATCGGGTTACTCAAAGTTAATTTCAAAACACTTCAGGTTTGTTTCCACGTCTTGTTTTTAACCACAAGACGAAGCGAAGCCTGCTTATCTTATGTTAAAGAAGATTAACAAGTCGTTAAGTACTCAAGCTGAGCGAGAGAGCTGGAGACAGCGAGGTTGTCTCTCCTATGTTTGCAGATAAGGTATTTTCATTCAGGTTTCATTCAGACATTGCAATTGGCAAGTAAAGTATTTTCTTTCTGTTGAATGTTTTTAATAAAGCAAACACAAAACAAATGCAAGAACTGCAATTGAAAATGGTGCAGAGCAGGTTCTGCTTTACATACAGTCTTTGATTTCTATGTTTAGTTTGGTTGATTAATTATTAGGATTTCTCTCCTCCTTCCTTTCTGACCCACCTCTAAGTTAGTTCCCCACTCTATTTGCTGGGACAACCCCCCCCCCCCCCCGGAAACTGCCAGGCAGTATAAGAATCTGTTTTTCATCTTGCAAAGATGCTACCAAAAGGAGCTAGCTTTCTCTCTCTTTCTCTCTCATGCAACTGGGGTGAGGCATGTCCAATGCTTCCCTCCCATGCTTTGATGTTTCTCTTGCCATGTATAGGACTAACACAGACGACATCAGTGCCCTCTACCCAGGCCTGCCAATGGAGGGAGGGCAGCATCCCAACCCCACCCTGCGCACTCCTGGCTTAGCTGCTGCTCAGCATAAGCATGGAAAATCCACTTTAGGGCTCGTTTTGGGAATATACACATACATATACACATACATATAAGAAAGGGTGCCTCTGAGCATGTAAAGAGTGCCTGTTTCTTCCATGCACTGTAATGGGGAGTCACGGCTAACGGTGAGGGAGGTCAAGGGAGCCGCGAGTCAAAAAAGTTTGGGAACCACTGCTTTAATCCTTTCACCTCTCCCAGACTTCAGCGTTGAAGAAGCTTCCTTCCAAATCAAAATCTGGAAATGTTCAAAGTTCAAGAAACCAAATTCTGCAGTTTTGCCATATTTCAAAATTTATCTAGAATGTTATATCTGATCTCAATGTTGCACAGTGGTTCTAGTCTGGACTAAATTAGAACAGAAGCAAAATGTGGTGCATATTCTGGATTCGTTATTCCCAACCAAAAAAATAGTACAATTATGTCAGTGCCTAAGAGAAGAGAATCCCATCATTAAGATACTCATGTTCTCCACAAGTGACTTTATCCATCAAACCGAAGAAGACAAATGTAGGAGTAAGAAACCTTCAAAATAATAATTGCACTTATAACTTCCAGCTTAAAATACATCTACTTGATTCTTTTTTGGTGGAAATTTAGAAAATATCTTGATATACTTAACTCTCAACTCTCGTTAACTCACAGAGACTCTTAGGAAAAGAACACATCTCACGCCTACACAGCCCAATTCTACTTTCAAGGCCTCCAGAGAAGATGTATCACATGGCAGCGCAATCCTGCCTAAGTATCCAGCGGTTGGCCCAGGCCACCTGCCAGATCCTATCCCCATTCTGGGAGCAACCTGGAGGTCTATTCGTGGGAAGAGGATGTTTGTCCCCTTTCCCCAGTGTAATGCGGGAAGGCCCCAATGGGCCTCCCCAGATTTCCGCTAGCTATTTAGGTGGCACATGTCCAAGGAGACCATGTAATGGCCACATTGGCCCGGAAATGGGAAGGGAATATGGCGGCCACCATCTCCGCCCCTCCCCCCAAGCTGGCTTGGACAATGGTCCCCCTCCCTCATCGCCTGGTCCACCCTCACCGGTGCTGCATTTACCGTCTCCAGCGGCCGTGGGAACAATCCGGTGGCGGAGTGAGGGCAGCCGGCCTTCACGCCGGTTGCCCTTACTCTAAAGTCATCACGAATGTGCTAATGCGACGGCTACAAACAGCGGAGCGCTCACTCTGCTGTTCATTATTTAGCAGGGATTGTGCCCTGATTTAGGTATACTTACTTGACTAACTATCAAACCTATTAAACAACACATAACACTGCAGCCAGGTGAAATGAAGCCCTAAGTCCCATTTCACGATGCCCTCAGGAGGGAGACCAATATGCATCTGAGACAAAGGGAAGAAGGTGAGAGAGTGGTTACACCTTCCCCTGCAGGTTGCTTTTCCCCAAATCTCCTCATAGCGAGCTGCATTTGCCCCTATCAGTATTCTGGCTGAAAGCCTCTCTCTCTCTCTCTCTCTCTCTCTCTCTCTCTCTCTCTCTCTCTCTCCATATGGTATTAGTGGAAAAACAGCTGGCAGGGTGACGGTGAAGCCAAAAGGGCCATCAGGGCTCCATTATATGCACAGCTATAATGTAAGGTGTCGTATGTCCAGCTGTTAAGGGCTCTGTAATTCTTTCATTTGTGGCCCCAGAGGATGCCAAGCAGGTCAAAACTACTGGTTTGACCTTTCTCTCTCTTCCCCTCTCACTATGTTTAAAAAACAGTTTCACTGCAGCCATGAGACGTATACATAATTTGCGGGCTATGAAGTAACAGCAGTATATGACCTTTTCTATAACACTACATATAGCTTGCACATACAAATCTGAAATATATTGCTTCCCGGGTCAGTGATTCATCTGATGCTCTGGCTGCCCTGTGGTATGGGGAGGCAGCTAGAGCATTGGATCAGATCGCTCCCGAACGGCCACGGCCTTGTCGTCGAGCCAAGGCGGCTCCTTGGTTCACTGAGGAGCTGCAGGCAATGAAACGACTGGGCCGACGCCTAGAGCGATGGTGGAGGAAAACTTGTGACGAATCTGACCGAACACGGGCTAGAGCCCATTTCAGGGCCTACTCTGTGGCGGTGATGGCAACGAAGAAGGCGTTTTTCTCTGCCACCATTGCGTCTGCGAGTGGCCGACCAGCAGAGCTCTTTCGAGTTGTCCGGGATCTGCTCCACTCGGCTCCTGTAGCGAGTGAGCTGGAGTGTTCGACGGACCGCTGCAATGAGATCACACAGCACTTTGCAGATAAAATTGCTCAGATTCGCCACGACTTGGACTCTGGTTTAACAGTTCAGGAAGTTGTCCCTATGGCATCTGTCAATTCCATCGTTTTGGATTCTTTTCACCTTATACAGCCTGAGGATGTGGATAGGGTCCTCTGTAGTTTGAGATCGTCTTCCTGCCCGCTTGACCCTTGCCCAGCTTGGCTAATACGATCTGCGCAGGTTGGGCTGGCCGACTGGGTGGAACCTATTGTGAATTCATCATTGCGGGAGGTAGTGATGCCTAGCATCCTGAAGACTGCAATTGTGCGTCCCCTCCTGAAAGAAACATCTTTGGATTCCTCCAATTTAAATAACTATCGGCCAGTTTCCAATCTGCCTTTTTTGGGTAAGGTGATTGAGCGGGTGGTGGCGTCTCAGCTCCAGGGGATACTAGATGAAACGGAGTATCTGGACCCTTTTCAGTCTGGATTCAGGCGGGGCTTTGGGACAGAGACAGCCTTGGTCGCCCTGCTGGATGATCTTCGCCGAGGACTGGACAGGGGGAGTGCATCCCTGCTGGTCCTTTTGGACCTCTCGGCGGCTTTCGATATCATCGACCATGGTATCCTTCTGGGCCGACTGGCCATGTTGGGACTAGGGGGCACTGTGTTGCAGTGGTTCCGTTCCTACTTGGCTGACAGGTCCCAGATGGTGATGCTGGGAGATGCCTGTTCGGCGCCCTGTCCTTTACAGTGTGGGGTGCCACAGGGTTCAATTCTGTCTCCCATGCTTTTCAACATCTACATGAAACCATTGGGAGAGATCATCCGGGGATTTGGTGTTGGGTGTCACCAATATGCTGATGACACCCAACTCTACCTCTCCTTGCCATCTCGCTCCAGGGAGGCTGTGGAAGTCCTAGAGCGCTGCCTGGAGGCAGTTGGGGTCTGGATGAGGGCAAATAGGTTGAGATTGAATCCAGAAAAGACAGAGGTCCTACTGGTCAGGAAAGCTTCGATGCAGGTACTGAGTCACCTGCCCGTTCTGAATGGGGTTGCACTCCCCCTGCAGGAACGGGTGCGTTGTTTGGGAGTACTTCTGGATTCACAGCTCTCCCTGGAAAGCCAGGTGGCGGCTGTGGCCAGGGGTGCGTTTGCCCAGCTTCAGCTGGTGAGCCAGCTGCGGCCGTACTTGAGTCGATCGGACCTGACCACGGTGGTCCACGCCTTAGTGATTTCAAGACTGGATTACTGCAACGCAGTCTACATGGGGCTGCCCTTGAAGACGGTTCGGAAGCTGCAATTAGTGCAGAATGCGGCGGCCCAGGTGGTCGCTGGAGCTAGGCGGTTTGACTCTGTTGAGCCGCTGCTTCAGCGGCTGCACTGGCTGCCCATTCCTTTCCGAGCCCAATTCAAGGTGCTGGTAATGACCTTTAAAGCCCTTCACGGTTTGGGTCCAGGATATCTGAGGGACCGCCTTCTCCCATACATTCCGGCCCGCTCTCTTAGGTCATCTGAGGGGGCTCTCCTGCGTGTACCACCTCTATCGCAAGTTAGGGGAG
This sequence comes from Plestiodon gilberti rubricaudatus, assembly GCA_026170595.1. Classification (NCBI taxonomy): domain Eukaryota; kingdom Metazoa; phylum Chordata; class Lepidosauria; order Squamata; family Scincidae; genus Plestiodon; species Plestiodon gilberti. The sequence goes on from JANXHW010000001.1 coordinate 258,665,412, forward strand.
TGGCAACACGTGGGCGAGCCTTCTCTGCCGTGGCGCCACAACTGTGGAACTCCCTGCCAGGGGATCTGAGAAGTACCCCCTCCCTCATGACTTTTCGGCGAGGGCTCAAAACGTTTTTGTTTCGTCTAGCGTTTGGGTGATGGGTTGTGGCCTGCCTCCTGTGTCTCAAGATGCTCTGCCATGATGCTTTTGTGCTCCCTACTGTTGCCCCCCCAGTGGATTTTATTGATTTTATTGTTTTTATTGTTTTTAAATTAAGTATGTATTGTTTAAACTTACTTTCTGTACTTTAAACTGTTCTTAATTTTTGTTGTAAGCCACCTTGGGCATTTGCCTTGGCATAGGATAAGGCGGGATATAAATTTTTTAAATAAATAAATAAATAAATATATCTCAGTAGAAGGCCCACAGACAAATTCTTCCTTCCTGTCTGTTTTTCTTTTCTTTTTCTTAAGAAAGAAGTACCGGCTCTTCAGTCGGAGTCACCCTGCTCCGTAATTCCAATAGGATGCCTTTCAAATAAAGCATGTGTGTGGCTCCTGATCAATGTCCTCATTATGGAGGCTTCAACTTGAGGATGCATCACCAAAGAGGCCAGCTTGGAGCAGCAATAAGAGACTGATGAGTAATCAGTGTTAAATTGTAAATCTACAAAAGGGAGCTGGGGAAAGAATTTCTCTTCATCAATTGACCATAAACTGCCCAATGGTCAAAGGTCTTATGTAGGGAGTTTTTGTTCCTAGACCAAAGAACATCGATATGAATAGTTTAGCACTTGAATAATTGACAAAGGCTGCTTTGCAACTGCCGTAAAGCAGCCTCCACTGCCATAATGCCCGGACGCCGGTACGTCCAAACTGTTGCACAACCACTCTTGCAAAATATTACACAGAGAAAGAACGGAGGGAGAACCAACCTCTGCCAGAGCAGCTGAGAAGTGATTACAGTTCTTATGCATGAGATGATAGGCGTTGCCTTTGTACTCCTTGCCCAGTTCCTCCATGATTTTATCGACATCTTCTTCTGTGAAGTCTGTGGTGCCCAAAGCAATGGATTCTCTGGTTTAAAAAGGTAACATACGAGAAACAGAAACATACAGTAAGATATCATGGAAGAGGCTGAGGTGACACAAGTGAGAGACAATACAGATATTCTTCACGTGGGATCTAGTCTGGGTGAAACGTCAGACCATAGCCAAACTATAGGCTTAAACTGGTTTGTAAACATCATTGTCTGCTTCCCATGGAATTCTAGGGATAGTAGTTCTGTGAGAGGAAGGAGGAATCCTCAGCATCTCAACAAACTACATTTCCCAAGATTCTTTGAGGAGGATGTGCTGGTTAAGGTGAAAACAACTGTATTCAGGTGTCGATATGGTGTCCATGGGGATAGGTTCTGGTGTCCATGGGGTTTTCATGGTGTCCATGGGGATTCAGGTGTCCATGGGGATAGGTTCTGAAATATCTGTTGTAAAGTGAATCCGTTGTTAAGTGAGTCTTCAGCACAGATTTTGGTATAGCGCATATAGCCTACATAATATAATACAATACAGTGCAGTTGTAATAGGGAATGAATGGCAAGTACTCCAGTCTTTTTAAATCCCCAGCCCATCAGCTGTTTGGCACTAGATTAGTGCTTTGATTTTTAGCACCTAACAGCGGATGGGCTGAGGATTTAAGAAGACATGTTAAAAAGGATTTTAAAAGGGTTGTGAGTGCTTCCTAGCTCCATTTTGTAATCAGCAGCAGGTTCAGGTGGCAGTGACTTTTTGTAAGGTACTGTACTGGGGGAAGCGGTCATATATGCAGATTGTTGTTACCGTCCTTAACCGGGGGACACCTGTATAAACCACAAACGTGTGATTGCCAACCACAGCATAGAGGCCAAGAATAGAGAGGAACTATCAGTGCAGTGGTGTTGCTAACCCCCACCCATGGCCGGGTGACACTGCGCTGCCCCCACAAAGTGCCACCCCCAGCGTTGCACCGCCTCTTGCTTCTGGAAAGGCTCCATTTGGAGCCTAACAGAAGCTAGGGCAGGTGGGAGGGACCACCTCCTGCCAGGAAACACAGCCATGGTCACTCCTCATGAGTAGGCCACTTGTGCTGCCCAGGGCGGTCCCCCCACCCACCCAATGGCAGTTATGCTGCTGGGAACTATGAACTGTAAATAATCCACAGAGGTAATATCTTGAATTCTGGTAGCTTAGTGTGAGAGGAAGCTTTCTCAATCTTTGTCCTATCTAGGTCCTATAGGTCCTATATATAGGCCCTCAGTGTTCTAACAAAGCTCACATGAAGCTACCAGACTTGGAAAGTGCACCTGTGGTTTATATTTGTATTAAGCAAAATGCTTTGTAGATGGGTGGTTTTCTCCATGCCCCTGCAAACTTAAAACAAAAATGGTGACTGAGAAAAAAAATCAGACAGCTTATGTGGCAAGCCACTGCAAGTGAATGGTGTGTCTGCTGGAGTTGCTCCTCAAGGTCTCCATGTGGCAACGTGGCCACCTTTAACCATTGTAGCAAATGTAGTGACACCTTAATTCATTGATTAGATGATGTGTCTGGCTTATGAAACTCAGGCAAATATATTTTAAGGTGCCACAGAGCTATCTGCTGAATAAGCCTGTCTCTTGCTACCAATTATGACGAGAGCATTTGCTTTACAGATGCCCGACGCTAGGATGACCGACCTCTTAAAGCAGCATCTCCTTTCCAAACTCCACTCATATATACATTGATAGTTCACAAATCAGTCATCAAGGGCCATCACTGAAATGCATCTACCAGGAATGGAGGGATTATACAAGCAGGGGTGTAGTTGAAGGGGGCGGGGCATGGAGCTCTGTGACTTCTCCTGCAGCAGGAGCAATGACGTCATCAGCAGGAGCGTTCAAGTGCTGCTTTTGAAACATTTTTCCAAAGGACCTCAGCCCAAAAGAAGCATCAGGCTCAGCAGGAAGCAAACTGAAACGTTTGCCTAATATCGAGGCTGTTGTCTTTCCCAAGGACTGCCTGAGAGAGGCACTATGTGGCTGTGGTTACATTCAGGCTACAAACCTTTGCAAAATTACCTGAGAGTAAATTCCACTGAGTAAGTTCTATGCATAGACTACCACTCTAATATACTTTGCCTATTTATCTGAGACTGGGATAGTTTTTAATTCCATGTTTCAATTTTTATATATTTACTTTAAACGACTGCAACCCATTCCAAGGGTTTGAGGTGAAATGATCTGGATCTTAAAAGCAACTATAACAAGTTATTTATTTAAATTATCTATATCAGCGGTTCCCAAACAAGATGGATCCGTGACCCACATGTATCCTCTGGCAGTGAGTCGCAACCCATCGCCTGCAGCCGCTCCAGCCAAAGACAGGACTCCAAAGACCTCAGAAAGGCCTCCCAATGTGGCCAGAAGTTGCATCGACAAAACTGAAAGTGACCTCTGGGTCACTTCTGGAGGCCTTCCGAGGCCTGCCCAGAAGGCCTGTCCCAGGTTGGAGCAACACTGTCTGTAGAGACAAAGGGGGCGGGGAGGCTTGAAAAAGACGGGATAGAATCCGGCAAGTGCCATTGCTGCTGAATCGACCCCTCCTGCAGCTTCACCACCCCCATTCCACCCCTCCCCACCCCAATTAGCCCCTTTCCTGCCCCCAATACTGCCTTACCTGCTCTGGTGGGTGACCAGCAATAGTCAGGGAGCGCTGTTGCCTTCTGCGGCAGCGCTCAAAAAATGCCCCCCCAATGGAGTGCTCTGCACTACGTCAGCAGCCATGTTACAACAGCGGAACTCTGTTTCGCTGTCATAAAGTCCTGCACATGCCAGCCCAATCCTAGATAGAATTGGACCATAAATGGGGCATGGCTATGGGAGGTGTCATGACGACCTTCTGAACTTCAAATTGACCATTACACCACTGCAGTGCATACAAGCTCATCTCCACTAGCAATTTATTAAAATCCAGTGCAAACAAAATCAGCTGCTACATGGAGACCAATTAAGATTTGCTCCTTGAGGAGCAACTCCAGCAGACACACCATTCACTTGCAGTGGCTTGCCACACAGCTGTCTGGTTTTCTCTCAGCCACCATTTTTGTTTTGAGTTTGCAATGGCATGGAGAAAACCACACAGTCTACAAAATGTTTGCTTAATACAAATCACTGTCACACTGAGGCCATCTTGGGGAGCAACTGAAAGCAGCGACCTTTCGGCTGCTGTGTGTGTGTGTGTGTGTGTGTGTGTGTGTGTGTGTGTGCGCGCGCGCGCGCGCGCGCGCGCGTTTGTCTCGATCCTCCTAGCATTTGACCTCCCTTAAAATGTTTTCATGCCTGTCATCCAAGGTCATGCCTGTCATCCAGGCATCTCAGAAGAAATAATTTTCTCCCTAGGCTGTCAATGAGACAATTTCTATTACAACTTGTATAAAGAAGCCAAATGTGATGTTCTTGCACTCCTCACACTGGTTAGCAATTCCACATTTTTCTTTGGAATGCCAATATGAAAACAACCAAGCCCTGATTAATTTCTAACTATTTCAAGCTATTGCCACTGCAGGTGGCTGCAGGCAGGGCCTCCAAAATAGTTTGCTATTTTGATACTAGGCTAACCAATCCTTGGCTTCCTTATTGGGAACCTATGGGGAAAGGAGATGCTGGCCTGTCTCATCCACATAGTCCTGCTCGTTGCTGCTTTTCACTCCTGTGCAGCTTATTTCTGACATTATTCCAGCGATAAGGGAGCCCCTGTAGTGCGGCACCTTTCCACATTGCCAGGGTAACGTGAGAAGTCTCCAATCAAGTCAGGGAAGGCTGTGATGTGGCTCCTCCCTGTTCCTATGGTACCCCAGCTTCTGGAAGGTTGATGTTGCTGTGGGGAGAAGCCGTAGTACAAGGATCACCCACACATTTCCCCAGGGGTGTCGGAACAAGTCGTGCCGCAATGATTCCCAAACTCCACTGCTGGTGGCATAAAAGAACCCACTCTCCATGATAAGGCTTTGGAAGGAAATGAAGCCCAGGGAAGCTCTGGTTTAAGAAGACCTGCAGTCATGATGGTTTCTGACTTGGTTCCCCTTGGGTTCTGAAGTCTTCTCCCCTAACCAAAGAAGAGAATGAAGGGCTCTTACTTGAACTTAAAGGTCTCGCCAAGCTCTACAGCACTGCCTGGTGTGATCTCGAAAATCCCACTGAAAGGGTAGGGATGCCCTCCATAGGCAAACTCTGGCAAGGAAAGAAAGAGAATGTAAGTGATGAGAACATGAAAGCTGCATTGGAGAAAAGGCCACAGCAGCTGTCAACATGTCTGAACATTCGCATTAGAGCTGAAGGCCTTTTCAGAAGAGATTTCTTTGAGGCCTCAACTCCAACTTTCTTAAGCAAAGGGCATTGTTACCAGCAACGTTCCTCAGCAGATGTCTCTGCCAGTGGGGGGGGGGGGATCACAAATAGACGTTGGACAGGCCCTGTATGCCATGGGCCACCCAGAGGGAATATTTCATGTTAATGTCAGTACAGGTGGGCCCCCATATCCACTGATTCACTATCCACGGTTTCAGTTATCCACGGATCGTGGGGACCCCCCCCAGGCTTTTACTTTTTTCCCCAGTAAGTTTCGTTTCTTCCTTAAAGAAACAGGAGAAGCAGCCTCTGGCTGATTATTACAGGCAAGTAGAACGAGACTAAGTACTAGAGAGGCTCTGCAAGGTTAACAGAAACCTTGCAGAGCCTCTCTAGGACTTAGTCTCATTCTACTTGCCTGCAATGGAGGTTGCTTCTCTGTTTTAAGGAAGAAATAAAGCTTGCTGAAAGAAAAATAAGAGCGGGGGGGGGGCAAGCATGCCTGCCTGCAGGGGAGGCAGGGTGGGGGGCCCTCAGGAAACCATGGAGGGGTGTTCGCTCTTATCCACGGTTTCAAGTATCCACGGAGGGGCCTGGAACATATCCCCAGCGGATATGGGGGCCCACCTGTACTGTATTGCACCAGTGGAGGAAGTTGGTTAGAATCCTCCTTGTTTCTTCAACACAGAGGTGTAGTATTTATTTTTATTTATTTATTTAATGGATTTCTACCCCGCCTTTCTCCCAATAAGGGCAATCAAGGCGGCTTACAGTTAAGAACAAGTTAAAATACATAATACACAATAAAAAATAATTAAAAACAAGTAATTAAAACAGTTAAAACAGACAACCGCAGTGGGTCACCTATAATTACATTTGTTAAAAGCCATTTGTTAAAAAGCCAGCCTACCATGTCAGTCATCAAATGCCAACCTAAATAAAAAACAGCTGTGTACAGCTGTGAGTTCCTACATAATAGAAACTGAGGTCAGGTCTGGGTCTAAAAAGAAGAGAACACTTGTCATGCAGGCTGTCTACATGGAGCCATCCGCAAAGGATGTTTAGCTTAAGATGAATGATCGCATATTTTTACACGGAGTCTGTCACCTGAAAATGACCCCATAAATAGCAAGCCTATTAAAGTACTGGTAAAGAGATAATGATATTATTTCCTTTAAGTGCTCACTTTTAACTGCAGAGATCATGTGCCAGGTGCAAGCTGGGGATGCTCTTGGTTTCTTCACTAGACTAGCATGAGCATTCTTGGTCTACTACACAAACAGCAGACTACACGATAAAACTCTTCCTAGACAGTCTGCCGGTCTACTTAAATGGTAGATCTCATGGTGGGGGATGTCATGACTGAATAGTGTCGTTCCCCCCCCCACACACACACACACAGACTGGCCACCATCCTTGACGGGCCGACCTAAATCCAATGACAAAAGCAATTATGGGGCAGCGTTCCCTGTTGTTAGAGAGCCGACAGAGCTGAGCCGCCTTCTACAAACTTTCAGTCTCCACTTTAATCTTATCTTGCAACATGGGACCCCACTTTAACTTCCTTACCGTTTCTGTTCATCTTCCTTCATTCTCTGTTGTTCTCTTTCTGTCTGTCTGCCTGCTTCCCTCCATTTCTCCTACTCGCTATTCCATTTCTCAAAAGAGTTCTTTTTACAACATAGTGCAGGGAGCTACTCGTGTAACCCTCCTTCTAATGCGACATCACTCGTGGGCTGTGATTTGCCCAGTCACCAATTATTTTGGGGTACGCTGTGGGCTGACTTCCAACAATGTGAAAATGGAATCCTCTTCGCATTTCTCAGCACCCGCAAGGATTTGGCTAATACATATTTAACTAAGTTTGATGAAAAGTTCCTGCTGAAGGATTTTCGCTTCACAGAAGATTCCTCTTCCACGAGAGGAGTTTCACTCATGGAGGGGCCACAGCTCAGGGCTAGACTGCAAGGTCCCAGGTCCAATCCTTGGCATCTCCAGGGAGGGCAGAGAAAAATCCCTGGAGAGCTGCTGCCACTCAGTGCTGACAATGGCTAGATGGGTCAAGTGCTTGACTCAGTATTAGGCAGCTTCCTGTGTCCCACTGGGGAAAACGTTTTCGCTAACAAAACCTCCTTGGTTGAAGACAGTAGCATCTATCCATTGCAACCCAGAAAAGGAACATGCAATTGTGGAACAGAGGAAAGAGTTGGGGGCAGCAGAGACCGTAGGAGATGGCTTGTGACAATTGACAGGGAGTGGAATCTTCTCACACAACCCTGCCAAACCCATCCAAAAGCTGTCTGTGGTGAGGGTTGTGTGAATGCACACTACACCCCTGGAAGCAGAGCACAGCCTTTGACCAGATGGTGCTGAAAGTCGGGTACATGAAGGGAAGCAAGAGGCCCCTTCCTGACTGTCTCTAGTTCATATTTCACACAAAACATGACCTGACAGGAAGGGCCACCTTTGCCGTATCATTTATTAATGCTACAATGGTTCATGCCTGTCATGCACTAACATTGCTACTGGCAAGATTCTCCAAATAGCCTATGCCCTTTATTGTCTCAGTGCAGAGCTCCAAGTTTTACAACCATGTGAAACAGCAATGCTGCATATGTTCCACCATCTTTGTGGAATGGCTACAGCTAAGTAGAAGAGCATCTAGATAGCTGTTTTGTGTTCCAAGTACTTCACATAGTGTCTCAGTGTCAGTTACCCTTATAAACACTATATAACGTTGGTCAATATTATAACCCCAGTATTGGAGATGTGGGGCTGATAGCACCCGCCTAAGGCTACCTACTAAATTCACGGCAGAGGCATCTTCTGAATTGTGACTCTCCAGGATCACAGCTCTGTCTATTAGCTCAGGGTTGGCCTGTCCATGAGACCAACTGAGGAGGCTGTCTCAGGCAACAGGTTGGTGGGAGGTGCCCACCTGCCTGCCTGCCTGCTCTTCCTCCTCCCACTCCCTGAATTCAAAAAGTGGAAGAGGAAGTGGCTTATCCAATGTTATAGTTCACCACTCCACTCCTCCACACTTCCTCTTCCGGTCTATTTCCTCCTTTTTTTTTCATATCCAGGTAACAGGAGGAGAGGAAACTGGCATGCTGCAGGAAAGGTCAGCTGCATCTGGCATGCTGACTCAGGTGCCAGGAAGTCTTTGGCCAGCTTTGAGTAGCTCCTATGCTACACTAACTCTCAGTACATATTGTAATAATAATTTTTTTAAAAATATTTATTTAGGTTATTTTTAGCCCATTTTTCAATCCTGTTGTGTTCCCAAAGCAGAGTACAATTAGAAAATTTTAACACTACATATCACTAATTAACACTGGTCAACAATTATGTCTAAAAATGAAGATCTTAACGTTCATTTAAAAAGGGCAGGCTCCTGGATTTATCAAACATTGCTGGAATGTGGCTCCCAAAGCTTAGGGGCCACCACCAAAAAGGCTCATTTAGTCTAACAATTTTTAATAGTTTACCAGTAGCAGCTCTTGAGATTTGACAGAACTGCCAAATTATCTTGGAAACATAACACAAAATCACTTACAGTTCATACCATTTGACTTGTGTCCTAAAGTAATACTACATTTTTTATTTTAAAATGTTTCCCTCATTTCTCCAAGATTTAAGGCAGCTCACAATAGGAATTAAGAACACAATAAGAATACAATTTTAAAAAAACCAACAGAGCACACTGAACACACATCAAAAGCCAAGAGAAAGATTAAAATATAGCACAGAATTGCTCTATATCACAGAATGTTAAAAAAAATATCGCACAGAATAATATATACCGTATTGAGTATAAGACGCACCTGATTATAAGACGCACCCTTAAAGTTTGGTGCTATTAAAAAAAATTAATTAAATCACTGGCATTAAATTGCAACAGCCTGATTATAAGACGCACCCCCAGTTTATAAACTTAAATTAGGAGAAAAAAGTGAGTCTTATACTCAGACCAATATGGTATATCAACAGAATTGGAAAAGCCTGCCTGCACAGGCATGTCTTCAGCCTTCTCCCAAAAAGTTGGAGAGAATTTCATAGAGATTCTCATCACTGAGAAGGCCACCTCGCATGACCTCACAAGCCACACCTCTGAAAACAGTGGCACACAGAAGAGGCACACACCCAGAAGATCACTGCAAAACAAGTCGTAGGGTTGTCAACTGACCAGAAAAAAATGGCTGGGCTAAATGTTTTGCTTTCAGTCCAGTTGCCAGAAATGCAAAAGATGTTTCCCCTTTCAACTTTTATTTGGCAGTACAGTACATCTTAGGTGGAAGGGCAGCTTTTGTGCTGAACTCTGCCTTTGGACCAACCAGAAAACACTCTGTCTCGTGCCTCTGCTCCCCAACCTGTTCTGGGTTCTGCTCTCTTTGAATCAAAGAGTCCTGCCACTTGGCCCTGTCCAGACACCAGACTGTTTTGTTTCAAAAGGCGGCAAGGCTAGGCAGTTTATATATAGCCAGTATATAACATCAGTATAACATTATACTGATGATTATTATATAACATCAATATAATACATACATACAGTATTTTATCATCAGGCAGATCTTACATCCATGATAGCTCTGAGGCAGAGAGCCTCCAGCTTGTTTAGGATTCCCAAGTCTGGTTAGCATCTAACATTCTTGCAACAGCCACCAGACTGACAGCCCAATCCTATTGGGCAAGATCCTTTGGCGGATCATGAGGTTGTAAGTGTTGTAAGTGCTGTTATAAGTGGTGGAGTCACTGGCATAAATGGCCAGAGGCTCCGCACCTGCCAGAGACTGCTCTCTAGTCTGTGTTGGAGCAGGTAAGGTGCTGGAGGGGGCAGGTCGTGGTTGGTTTGGGGTGGGGAGTGGGGAAGGGCTTTGGGAGCAGGAGGGGGTGGATCTCGGCAGCAGTAGCGCACACCAGGATCCTATCCCTGTTTTCCTGGCCCAATACACCCCTTGCCTCTCCTCAGACTTACACCAGCAAAATAGCTGGCATAGGTCCAAGGAGACCCATTTGACAGCCAGGTTGTCTATGGAGACGTAAATAAAATATATATATTACTTACCACTTCCAGGCCGTCTGCTCTCTCTCTCTCTCTCTCTCTCTCTCTCACACACACACACACACACACAGTGCATGCAGTGTGTGCTCCAGCAGCATGGCTGCATAGCGTAACATGTTGGGAGAGAGGATTGGGCTCCGAGTCAAGTGCATTTCAGAGCTTTCTCTTTCCACTGCTTTTGCTGGTTCTGCCTCCTTAACCCTTTTACCAACCTGATGAACTTGAAACTGGCCGCTAGGAAATTGCAGAGGTCATTTGTCATGAAATTTTATGTGTGTGCTATGTACCCTAGTCTATTTTCTTATGTGCCTAAACTCAACCACCCTGTGTGTGTTCGCAGAGCTGGGAGGCAAATTCTTGCCAGCCAGACCTTTTGTCTGCCTAAGTCCTTCACTAACATAGCCCTTCCTGTTGGAATGCAGAGATGGGGGGACCAGGCTGAAGGTAGAGATTACGTCACAAGCAAGAGGCTAGCTCTTGACCAATCAGAAACAGTTGACATCTTCAGCTGAGGGGATAAGCTCCAAGGAAAATGAAACGTCTTCCTCTTTTCTTCTCCCTGGCATCTGAAGGAGGAGCCCACTCTGTGGCTACAGGTGGAAAGGGGCCAGCCATCCCCAGGTACTAAGATAGAGTTTACTAATAGCCAGAAAATGGTTAGCCTTTTATATTACTTTGGATTTTGTCTTCTGCCTGTTGTGCTCTAGCCTTTTAAAGTGCATTGTGAGCTAAATTGGATTCTGCGCAGCAAGAGCTTGGAATCAATGCATGTGTGGGCTCTGCAAGGCTGCAGCACCACCTGCTGGCTAGGAAAAATCATTGCAGTTGTAACTAAAGTCCTCTTCTTGTTCTACTGGTTCTGCTATCCCTTTTAAATTAGTATTAGCATTTTAATAAACCTTTTCAAATTACAATAGCATTTTAATAAACCTCTGAGTTGCCCTGTTCTGAGAATTCAGTGAGATTGACATCTCCTCGCTCTGCAGGTGCTACTATGAAAGTGAATTAAAACAAAAAAGACCTGTGAGGTCCAGTATTGTCCTAGGAGGAGGGAGTTCTGGCTCAGGGGAGCTCCCTGGCTATCCTAGTATCCTGAGCTGGTGGCTGCGGATTGGAACTACCAAAGGGTGTCCCAAGTAAGCCGCATGTCCAAACCAAAGGAAAAGAGTGGGGAAAGGGAAGGGAGTGAGCACTAGGCACTACTGCCCTGAAGCAGCATGTGGACGCTAGACCCCCCCCCCCGATCCCTACATCGTTTTAGGGTTAACAATTCAAGATGACTTCCAGAGTTAATTCAAGAACTACTAAAGGCTAATTGTCTTCAGCAACTAGGCTAGGAGATTTTTTCAAATAAAATTATCTTTAATGCTACCGATTCAGAGTGCCTCACAGAAGTTATGCTTAGAAGGCCTCACTTAAATTTTTCCAGCGGCATCTAGTCTTGGAAGGCATCATGTTACGACTTTAATGCATGCAATTATCTACACTGTCTCCACAGACATTTCCCTATTAAAAATCCTGTCTTGATACAAAGTGTTGGCTCGCATCATTACTTCCAGCTCTACACTACACTTCTATGATTTTTTTTTTCTTAACGGATGGTAACTGCAACGTGCCAAGCAGGAGAAAACCACATAAGCAACTGTGAAGATGCCACTCTTTTGAAAAGGCAAACTTTCTTGCCATGACAAATAGTAACACAGGAAAAACAACTCTCCCTTTTTAGGACATATTGGAAAATCCCACCCATTTCCAGTCATAATTAACAAGAAGTGTCATACCTCTTCCATAGATCTCAATGCCAGAATGGAAGACTCCAATACCCAACGTGGATGTATATTCATTTATCCAGTACTAGAGAAAGGGGGAGAGAGAGAGAGAGCATTAATGGAAAAGAAACTCACATTCTTGGATGGTTATATATTTACTTAAATGTAGATATATTGTCTCTCACCTTATCCTGAAGGCACTGAATGGGCTACAAAGCATTAAAAACATCAAAACAAGCATCTAAATGTTAGATTCTAAAATATAAAATATCAGAATAAAGTTGCACAAGACACAGCAAGGGTAAAAAACCTCAACAGCAGTGTAATCCTGGCCACTGTATACTAGCCCTTGGAAGATGTTTATACTACTGGATTAAAACATAAGTTTAATGTTCATGGTGAGTAAATATATTTAAGAATTTAAATGCTTCTTAAATATTGCGGATCTCAAACATCTCTCTTATGGCTCTCAAACATCTGAAGTGTATTGCATGTGGCTCTTGCATTAAGCAAGTTTGGCCACCCCTGATATACACAGTTGCTAAGAGTTTCAGTTGCAGCCTTAAGGCCTAGAAACATGCTTCACAAAAGGTTCTCAAGGTACTGAATTTTACTTTCACTACTAATTTCAGCACTTAGCTAGAGGAGTTCCAGAATGCCCACAGTGCTCATGATAATGAACGGTCAGCATATTCGTTTCTCTTCTCCCGCCTAATCAGCTCAGTTGCTTTTCACAGATTCCTCACTTCTTTGTCTTCACTAGGATTTTCCACCATCTGGAGTGTATCTCCCTCCGCCTGTCTCTGGGTGGCCCTGACAAGTAGGAATATCAACCAGTGTGTTCCTAGTGGATATGCTTAATCCACTTTCCTTGCCCCTTTACTTGCATTATTGATGATTCTGCCAACCCTATTAGCTCTCTGAGCATCTGAAGATGCATTTTGAATGAACACTACTACCATCCCATATTTTTTTTTAAAAAAAGAGCTGCTTTATTCTTATTCATCACTGGACTCCCAAAGGTCACTGGGAGGGTAGTCAACCCAAATTGCATAAGCTCCTAATTCCAAAATGCGGCGCTAGCAATTTCCCCCAGCTCTATAAGTCTGTTCCCCTGCCAGAAAACCCTTTAATGCTCCTTGGTCCCTGGCTGGAAATCTAATGCTCCCATTTTAGGGCGAGGGTTGGCATATGACCCGAGCCTCTGCGGGCCCTAGCCCATCTGTCACCTCTTTCACACTGCTGCTAATCCCAATATGTCTCCAATATTAAGGAGGCTGGTTCTCTCTGCACTTTGCAGGGACGATACTGGGTTACAGGAAGATAAGGGAATATATTTTCCCTTCCCGCTCCCAAGCTCCTGATCCGCCCCCACACAGCGTAGAGCATGGCCCATTTTGGCACGGCTGCATCATGCTATAACGGGGACATGGATAGGACTGGGCTGTTAGTCTTCCCCTCCTCTTGTTTTTCTTTCGCACACCCTGAAAAGAACCTTCTATTCCCTCTCCAGTCCTCCTACCTTCAAGGAATCTCCCTATTTTCATAAATGTTGATGTCCCACTGTCTACTCCCTACTTCCCCCTGTTCGCCATTTTGCATGTCTGTGCCTCCCTCCTCATTCAGGAAGTTAGGCTTTTTTTGCTTAATCTACCTAGCAACTGAGTTATTTACTGCATTTTATGCTTCATTTCCGCTCCCTCTTAATTGTAGATTTATCCCCACAATAAATATTACTTTATCTATTGCATCTATATCACATTCTGCCAAGTTCCTCAGGATGCGTCATGAGCCAATTGTAAAAGATGTGTTGCATGCATGCATCACATGTGTTTAGTCCCCCATGCGTGCATGTTATATTACATAGGCCTTAGGGCACTTAGGGCAGTTTGGTGTTGTTTTTAATGGAAAGCAGCCTCAGAAGCTGTGATTGAGAGTGGGAAGAGCATCAAGTGTGGGAAAGGGGAAAGGGGGAGGGGAGGGCTGCTTAACCCTTTGCCTTCCAGTCAGAGGTGTTCCTAGGGTTTGCATCACCCGGTGCGGGAGGTCAGTGCGTCATCCCCATGATGGACCTCCTCCCATGCAGTGGGCGGGGCAATGCATCATCGCCCCGCCCCCACGTCATTGCCCCACCTCCCACATCATCAAAATTACACCTTTAAATTACAATATTATACGCACAGCCTAAAAGTATGTTTGCAGCCAAGTTCCAACCAGATATTTTTTTTTTGCTTGAAATTCACCCTCCTTCCAGCTGTTTCATTACTGACTGGCAGAATGCAATGGGAACCCTGTATCTTTCCTCCCACAGGTGAGAAAGCATGGAGAGGGGGGTAGATTTTGAGCAGAAAATTAGCCAGAGAGGGAAACGTTACACTCCTTCCCTTGACTGTTCTTCCTACTCTCACTCGCATCCTCCAATGCTGCTTTGCATTTTTTTTAAAAATCAAAACGTCAAGAGAAAGATACAACAACTGGACCTGCTCTATAGTTTAAACCTCAGCCCTGACTGCAATCAAATTATGCTAAACAGCTTAAAAATGAGCAACCATGCCCATTAAAAAAAATCATTCTACATCACAGAAATATACCACACTGAACATTTGAAAGCAAGTGTGGACTTGAAGCCCAATAAAATGTTTTTGGGACATAGTGTTTCAGGCTTCTCATTCAATCCACCAATGAAATAAAAGCGTGAAGTGGGATATGAACTTAGGTTTGGATGCCAAAGACCTCCACGAGCTTCAGATTCAAGATACTGTAACTGCATCTAAACTAGTTGCAGAGGCTCAGTGTCCAGGATAATTGCTATGCTATTATTGTGCTAAAGACCTAGTATTATTTTGCTACAGACCATCTGCATTGTACTTCAGCAGGCCTGGAGCCAAGGCCAACTTGAGAGTTCCTGGCAACTCATACCTAGTTTGCCTTCCAAAGAAGCATCATTGCACTGAATGAATCATCCCATGAACAATCACATGGATTCTGGATGTACTGTCTGTGCTGATAATTAGAGCCATATTCACTGCACGAGGCTTCAGGAGGTCTTATGCAAAAGGGAACTCGGGCATCTCCAAGGGGGAATACACAAGATGCCCCTGCAATGAGAGCAGCATATCTCCCCATGGGAGATGCATGATTTGCTCCATTTCACTGAGACCTTAGGGAAACAGCACATTACGTGCAAATACACGTAATGAAGTCTTAACAGGTTTTTATATTGAAAAGAGTAGAAAAGTGGTGTAGGGAGTAGTTTGCAAGTCTAGTTATTATGCGTATAGACCCAGTGTGAGGAAAAGCAGCTTTGGAGGGACAATTGTGGGGAGGTGATCACATGTCTGTGCATACAAACAAAACTAACATGTTATGGAAACATACACTGAGCAGGAGGCTGGACTAGGTGACCACCAAGGTCCCTTCCAACTCTAGTATTCTATGACTATATGAGAAGGCTAGGCTAGACCCTTTTCTCAGGCATATTACTATCTATGTGCAGGGATTTTAAAAAAGAAATATTGCAGAGCAGTCAGCCATGGGATTCTCCACCTGCAAGCTGAAGTGGTCCAGTTCAGGAACAGTTTTATC
Source organism: Plestiodon gilberti rubricaudatus (assembly GCA_026170595.1). Classification (NCBI taxonomy): domain Eukaryota; kingdom Metazoa; phylum Chordata; class Lepidosauria; order Squamata; family Scincidae; genus Plestiodon; species Plestiodon gilberti. The sequence continues at coordinate 258,681,171 of JANXHW010000001.1, forward strand.
CTGCTTTGTGGAATACCAGTCAGTTATTTTCCTTCCCCTAAAACAGTGTTTGTCCAGTTTTGGAGAAATGTCAGGAAGGTTCAGACCCAACCTACTGATTATGGACAGAGGTGTTCAAGAATGCATATACAGCCAACCACAGAGATGCATAATTCATGCAAAGCCTGGGAAAATCCATTCATGACAAGAAGGTTGAAAAGCAGCCAAAGTCATTATTTAGGCCAGCAACATATTGATTCAGTGAGCCAGCTTGTGGGGGGGGGGGGAGCAGAGCATGAGGATGGGGTAGAGTCGTACAGTCTCACAATCCCAACATTCACTTCCTGGGTTGTATTGATTATGAAGTGAAAAATGAGATCATGAAGAAAGAAGAAGAGCTACAGTCTTAGAAAAGCCATGTGTTTTTCCAAGAGTCTTAAAAAAAAACAGCTCTAATTCTTACTTGGGGTTCATAAGAAGTAAACAAAAGGAACACAACAGAACACATACATTTCATCTTCTGGGCTTCCACCCAAGAGGTGAGGATTATTGGATTAAAGCAGATTGCTTGGGGGAGAGGTGGATCCTAACAAACCTTTTCAAAATGTGTCCAGATCTTAACATGCTGTGTGTTCTACTATCCCATTATTAGGAGAGTGAAATTTGGATTCCAGCTCAACTGCAACTTCAGGTCATGCAAGCTCCTTGGTTATTGCATTCAAAGAAGTCAGCGTCAAACCCTGTTGTTCTTTGTAACAACTACAAGCTGGTCCAAGATACACCTAGCTAAGCCCCCCCTGGCCACTTCAGAATGCAGTTGCTCCCCAGAGCAACCTTCCCACCAGTCAAGATTCCCCAGGGAGCACTGCCTGCCTCCCAATGAATCTCCCAGTGGACCTGCCTTTTTTAATAGACATAAATACAAATCCTGAATTGAAATTCTGTGGACCACTGCATAGGCTTACCAAATCTCCAACCGTAGACTTACCAGATCAGAGTGCTAGACCTTTAGGAGAAGGAATGTGGGCAGGTGTAGCTTGTTAAACCTTAGAGCACAATCCTAGGCATGTGTACTCAGAAGCAAGCCCCATTTGTAATAAACACACCCCCAATAGTAACTTACTGGCAGAGATGTGGATCAAGTCTCTGACTCCAAGTCTCAAGTCAAGTCTCAAGTCTCTGGGTCTAAGTCTCAAGTCAAGTCCCAAGTCTTTGCCCCCAAGTCTTTAGTTGCGAGTCCCTATCTATTTAATGGGGAAAACGGGTTTAAAGCTGAATAAATCTGACTTGCTGTAAAAGACTCCAAGTCTCGAGTCGAGTCTTTTGAGTCTTTTACAATCGCCGAGTGAGTCAAGTCCTAGTCAAGTCATCCGACTGTCAATAGACTCAAGTCTAGTCAAGTCCCACTCAAGTCTACATCACTGCTTACTAGTACATGAGAAACAGCAGCAGCACACAGCCAATTTCTTCTAATAACTGAACTACTTACTTCTGACAACTTACTGGAAACACCCATGGCATAAAACTTGTATTGGTTTTGAAAATTAAAAATTAAAACATGCACTGCTTATATAAGGACTGTCTCTAGTTTTTAGTCTGTTTGGACCTATGAGTGTTTAGGCCCCAGGGGAGATAATACAGATCCAATCATTCACACATATTTCAGCAGCAAATCGGAAGCAGTTCCCCCAATTGTTGTTCCTGTTATTTTTATTCCTGTTTACAAAAATTATATAGTATTCTGCTTTTCAACAAAAAGATCTCAAAGTGGTTGAAATAGCCAAAGTGTTCGAAAATACGGTTTCCTACCTACACCAAACCTAAAACGAACCACCAGGACAAGGAACCATTTCTGCCCCCCCATTAGACATGAGACCCCCCCACTTTAACAAGTGCCTCTTCACCCAGTTAACAGAGAGGATAGTTCTGTCACAAGGTCCTTCGCATTCTGAGGACTTTTGAGTTTGCCTCTTAAAAAGACAGTACACAGCATCAACCACAACATGTGTCTTGGGACCATTGTCTGGGCTGACATGCTCCTAGTCTTTTACCAGTAGTTCTCCAGTTATGATGTACAGCTGTGTCTCAGTTATAACACAAACCCAGGAAATTGATCTCCTGAGTTCCTCAGCTATAAACTAAATGAGATGAATTTATTGCTGTTTTTTCTTGCGCTTTATTGTTGATAACTTTAGCCCATTCTTTTTCACTAGCACTAATTCACTATTGAAATTTAATAAAAGAAAACTAAGTGTAATCTCGTGAAGCTGGTGTGGCTGTTACAAATGTAACCTGAATTCACGTTAGGGTTTTCAACCTTTTTAAAAATTCTACTATGTATCTAAGCAACATTATAGGAGAAAGAAACAACAAAAAACAACATAAATTATTTCAGATTATTTGAACTGTACTTGTAGTTATCTACAGGTAACTGCGGATATCTTGGGGATGCAAATCAGGAATATAATGAACATCAGGAGGTAGTTATTCTATGGGCTAGTTTTGGGTGTTGTTGTTTTTTTCAAATATCCCTATCTATTCAAGGTAAAGAATATGAACTCCTCTGGTGCTAACAATAATGGCATATTATTGACAAAGAGAAGTATTTATTCCTCACAAAGAGAGCTATTTGCTGAAGGTGACAATTGGCATTTAGAAAAAAACCATGTTACGTGATGTAATTTCATGGTTAAGTGCTACACACTGAGGATGATCTCAGCGGTGAGGCAGCCTGGGAGATGAAAGATCAGTCCGAAAGCCATTTATTATACCGAGAATATTGTGGCACAGATCTGCAGAGAGAGGGGATTTAAGGACAGAACGTCCTAAACGCTGCTAAGTAACCCCTTCATTCTCAGAATCTAGGCAGAACAGAGCCACTCGACCATGAACAAAAGCAGGCTGCAATTAAGCCTGGCTTGACGTTTGTGTATTGTAAATTGCTCACCTGAATGGTTCACCATGAGTCCAGCTTGCGACCCAGGCCATAATAAGCTAACACTACAGAATCTGATCTAGCACCCTCGGATTTTTCATTAGATGCCAAGAACCTTTTGGACTTCCCTCATCGCAGCCTGACTGACACCCTGCCAACATGATGAACGCTCAAAGTGAACGCTCTGTGCAAAAGGAATTGTGAGGTCAGCTCAAGTGGCAAATGTTTACCCAAATGAATCATACAATATGCAAAAATCTACCCAGTGTATGTTTAAGTTAGTGCTTCTTCTTCTTCCTCTTGCTGTTGTGCTAGGCTGGGAGCATAAGAAGGTTCTTCTGTGTGGTCATCCCTTGAATGATGGAATTCAAGGGTTGTGTTATGTTACGGATGCTAATCGTGAGTATCTGGTACTAAAGGATTGTAGCTTTGTGCCTTGTTCTGCAACAACGTTCTGTCTTTTACTGGTTTCTATGGGCTAACTGCATGATATCATGCACCTGAACACTTTTCAAAACTGCAACAAGACATTCTAGGAATGGCATAGCTGTCCCTAAATGCAGCAGCTCTGTGTCTCCTTCAGGTAACATCTAATACTACCAAACTCATTATATGATGTCACCAGGCTGCCGTCTCCTTGTCCTGCAAGTGGCGCCCAGTGAAATGGAGTGGGGGCAGGGAAACACACTGCAGAATGACGCCATTTCATACACTTTGCAGTACTAGACATTATCTAGGGGGAGAGGATGAGACATGGAATTGCTACATTTGGCAATAGCCATGTGGCAGCAGTGATGTCAAGTTCCAGCTTGGGCCTCAGGTCTTGCGTATTTTATTTGAATGGGTAGGAGGGTATTGGTGGGCCACGGTGACTTAGTAGTTAAAACTCTGAACTGCAGACCAGAAGGTCAGTAGGACAGAAGTTCAAGACCCAAGTGCTGCATGATGGACTGAGCTCCCGTCTCCTGTCCCAGCTCCTGCCAACCTAGCAGTTCAAAAGCAAGAAATTGTAAGTAGATAAATAGGTACCGCTGCGGCGGGAAGGTCACATGACCATGGAAGCATCTTTGGACAGCACTGGCTCTTCAGCCTTAGAAACGGAGATGAGCACTGCACCCTAGAGTCGGACACAACTGGATTTCGAGCAGGGGATACCTTTACCTAGGAGGGTATTACAAAGGCAGAAGTTGGCATTAAGAGACAAGTTTGAGAGGTGATGCCACCCAACTTAATTTTGAAAGAGGATGGATCCCTTTCTTTTCCCTTTTTGAATCATATATTTGTGCGCTGGTCTGTTTGTGCCATAATACTGTAAAAGGAGAGTAGGAGGACTCTTCAGCGAGCACGCTTGGAGCAATCAACCAATTCCCATCAGTATCAGAAGCGACCAGAAGCGTCACTAGGGTTTGTGTCACCCGGTGCGAGAGCTCATCATCGCGTCATGACTCTGCTCTATCACTCCTTGGATATATACTGCATACAACAGCATCACAATTAATATAGGAACTTACTGGGAAGACCAAACCAATGCTAGGGTCAACAGGAGAAAGACACACTTTTTTCTATTTGCCCTGAGTCAATGGGCCAAACTAGATATGATGTGCAATATGCATGAAATGTCTTGATAACCTCCCCCCCCTTTTTAAAGTGAAATGCAGTCTTGCAAATCTGATCAACAAACTGGGATATTCACTTGGATCCTTTCCAAATAAGCAATGCACTGTGGATCAAAAGAATCCATACTCAGACGTCTGTTTGGATACATAGCTGGGTTAGCCGCCCTGCTGTTCCTGACCCTGCAAGTAATATACACATGGAAGGCTGCATCTTTGCAAAGGTGGATCAGACAAGGATGGGGAGTGGGGTGGAGAAAGGAAAGGAGGAAGAAGGGGGGGGAAATGTGCCCTTTTTGCCCTGCTCCTGGGACGTAACAGATAAAAGGCAGGAGCAAAATACATAAACCACATTTGTTTCCTGCAGGTCGACATTGTACAGTATATAACTAAGGCTCTCCAAGGCCTCCCTCTGTGACATGCAATTATTTTGCAGCATATTCTTCTACACTTATTAGCTTAAGTATACATTTCCAGGGTCGTTGAAACCATTACCGGCTGGAAAAAAAATGCTTATGGAAATTTAAAAACTGAAAGTGAAGACCAATTGCATACCTTTTGACACATTAAGCACTTCAAAAGAATTTCCCTTTGTCTCCACCTCTTTTGCTCATTAGAATTTATAGTCGTCTCTATTCTTCTTCTTGAGGGGTCAGATTTATCCCATTAAAACAGAAATGAAAGCCAACAATCAGAGGCGTCGCTCCGGTAGGGGCGGGGCTGTAAGTTTTGCTCGGTCGGAGTCCCGTTTACCGAACGAGCAGGAGGCGGCCCCGCCCCCTCACTGTCAGAGCCATTCCCCTGCGGAGAAAGCAGCAGGCCTGCTGCTTTCTCCGCAGGGGAATGGCTCTGACAGTGAGGGGACGGGGCCGCCTCCTGCTCGTTCGGTAAACGGGACTCCGACCGAGCAAAACTTACAGCCCCGCCCCTACCGGAGCGACGCCTCTGCCAACAATCATATATATTCTGTTCCTACTGGCACGGTAAGTCTTTATAGGACATGCGGACAGCGATCCCAAGAAAACCACCTTGCATCCATTGATCTAGCAGGTCCTCGACAGGAGGATGTTTGCACCTTCACTGAACCTTTTACAACAGTGGAGCTTTAGTTCTGCTTTTGTAGAAGGCCCATAGGATTGGGCTGTAAGGTACCACCAGCTAACTCAATGCACAGTGACCCTTTGGGCAGTGGTTCTCAAACTGGGAGGCCACGGAATCCTCTCGGAAAACAGTGCCATGCCAATTGGCAGGCATCCACATAATGTCATGGGGAGCCGTGGCCAACGGTCGCCAATGGTCAAGGGAGCCGCAGGTGGAAAAAGTTTGGGAAACACTGCTTTAGGGTTATTGTGACATGTTCCTCCTGAAACAAGAGAACATTTGCCTAGGGAAATAAGAAAAAGCCAACCGTCCCATTTTGCAGACTTTGGATCATGTAGCAGAGGAGACATATCAATAAAGTTGATTTGACTACAAAGGAAAAAAATGTCCTTTTATGGCACAATCCTATGTATGTCTACTCAGAAGTAAGTCCCATTCTTTTCAATGGGGCTTATTCCCAAGAAAGTGTGTACAGTGGACTCTTTCTATTTGTGGATCCAGGATACGCAGCTTTGACTTACTGCAGGTCCCGGATCCTCAGGGTCCACCTTCAAAAAACTGTAAAAAGGAAGAAACAAGCCCCCCAATCCCTGTTTGTACCTTTGCAAAGTGAAACTGTGCCATTTTCAAGCCTCCGCAGGGCTTCTGCAAGCTTAATGACCCACTTCTGAGTCGTGCAAAGGCTCTTTTCCCAGCCTTGCCCCAGGATGTCTGTCTGGGAGGAGGAAAGAGCCTTCACGTGGCCTGGAAGTGGGTTGTTAAGCATGCAGAAGCCCTGTGGAGGCTTGAAAATGACACGGTTTCACTGCACAAAGGTACAAACAGGGATTGGGGGCTTGTTTCTTCCTTTTTATAGCGTTTTGAACCCCAGTATCGGTTAATCCTCGCTATCTGCGGGGGGAGTCTGGAACGGATCCCCCGCAGATAGCGAGGGCCCACTGTATAGGATTGCAGCCTTAGGTGCAAATCGTGGCTGCTGGATGTCTCCCATAATCCTCCCTATAGGAAGATGTGATAGATCATAACTACTGTCACCAGCATGGAGGTCACTCATTATCAGGGACTGGCATAGCTGGAAATGAGCTCTCTCATATTCCTACTCTAGTAGAGATAAGTGTCATAATCAGAGATCAACCTTCATTGACACATGACGGGGGAGAAAGAGCAATTTTCCTCTTACCATTACAAATGAAAACTTGTGCTGTAAATGTACAAGCACCTGGAGTGCATAATAATCAGAGGTTCTAAATGTGTGCGTGCTTTTAACAGATGATGCCACCTTGAAATATATTCAGATACTCCAAGGGAGAATCAATTAAATTTCTCTGTCACATGTAGAATATAGGGCTGGAAAGAGAGATTTTGTCTTTGAAAACCGAACACCAACACTTTCTCTTTCTTTCCCTTGAAAACAGTATCCATTGTGTAAAACAGAGATGGTACTACAGTATTATACACGTAATTGTATAATAGGCTGAGAGCACGATCCTACACCACCACCATCACCACCACCCAAGGCCAGCACAGCACGTCCTGGGCTGGCCCGGAGCTGACACAAACACTGCCATAAAGCAGTAGTGCTGGCTTGAAACTAGATGGTCTCTATTCATGGAACCGACATCTTAGACTGACATCTTACACATAAACCCTCTCTCTTAACCTCTCCCCAGTCTGCAGTGACCCCTCATGATTTTGACCATCCTGTACTCCACAAACGCGGATATCAGTCCTGCCCAACTGTGATGCTTCCAGTCAGGTTGTCCATCCACCTCTGGACTATACCTACTGCACATTTCAGTCCTGGCCTGCCCTGCCTCAGCAAAATGAGGGGAGGGGGGCTCCCTTGTCCCCGTATGAGAGTGTGCAACCAGTGGTGTAACTAGACTGGAGCGGAGGCAAGTAGTTCTGCAAGACTCCGTTACACCGGAGTCAGCGGCCCCTCCCCTTTGCTGTTGGAGCCATTCCGGCAGCGACAGGGGAGTGTCCTGCGTGTTGCCATTGCTGCCAGAATGGCTCCAACAGCAACGGGGAGGGGCCGCTGACTCCGGTGTAACGGAGTCTTGCAGAACTACTTGCCTCCGCTCCAGTCTAGTTACACCATTGTGCGCAACCGAGTGCGTAACCAAGTGCGCAGTCTCATGAGAGGGAGCGGGAGGAGCCCTCTCAAGTGCTGCCAAAGAGCAACAGCCCCATACATGAAAAGCTTTCATCATGTCATCACATCACAGCATGTCCTACTTCCTTCAATGGCAAGAAGGGGGAGAGTGGATGACACTCGCCCTGAACATTCGCAGTAGTCAGGGGGGATTTTTCATGCACACCTACGGGGCAAAGAGCTGAACAGCTGGAATGAGTGCTATTCTTTGAAAGTGAGCCATCCCCTGAGGGTCTTCACTTGGCTCAAGCCTCTGCTCTTTGACTACCACTGCTGATCTGGCCAGTCTCTTCAACTGTCCTACCAATGCTGCAGGATCTATCCCTGCTTCTGTCCCATGTAATGTGTTTCCCTTTGTGTACAAAAGGTCTGTCCCTGAAAACCTACTTCAGGAGTTAGTCAAACCCCTCAGCCTGGCTCCTAAAAAAAAAATCCCTCCAGCCACCCTGGACAAGGCGAGAATCATTCTTTGCAGTTGGTTTTTCCTGAAGTGCAGCACAGCCTTTGGGTTCCCCATCAGTAACTCTGCTTAATTGTGTCCCCCTTTGTTAAAGCCCTCCTGAAAGAGGTCCCCTTTTATTCACATGAAACCAGCTTATTTAGGAAGTGGCCCACGCACCTGTTCGAGCTCTTTGTTTCTGCCGGCCTTTGACCACATACAGCATTGGAAGCATTTAGCCGCAACATCTTTCTCTTTCATTAGCAGAGAAATTCCCTGGGGCAGAACTGCTGGCTTTGTGACAACTGAAATGTGATTGCAGCAGAGAAAGCTTTTTTCCCCCCTTCCTAACTTCACCACATACAAATGCAGGCTTCGAAATCAGCTTTAATTTGCTTCCTACTCCTTTTTCAAGGAAGCCCAACAACCGACAGAAAGTGAAGGCCAAAGCATAATATCCACATGCCTGTTTGGTTCCAAGTGTATGAACAAGCACTTTAAAACTGTGCAGAACCTTCGAGCAATGTAATCATAATGTCATTTATTGTCGATAGTTATAGGCTTGCATATCATTCTGACAGCCCAATTGTATGCAAGCTTTCTTTGTATAGTATCAACTACGGTGTCCTTCTGAATAGGTTCCCTGGGTTGGGAACTGGGGACATGGTGTTCCAGAGTTTCCCTACCTACCTGGAGGGCCAGTTCCAGAAGGCGCTGCTGCTGTATATGAAAAGGCATTGTTCTCTTACCCATAGACTTACAATCTAGATAAAAGACATGCAATGATAAACGGAAAAAAAACAGGATCATCCCGCCTTAACCCTTCCATTTCAACAGCTCTCACCAAAAACTGTCTGCAAAGGGCCTTCCAAACAAGCTAGCCTTGCTTATTCCAGCTTTACTTCCAATATCTCTGTTTAAAAAATAATTTTAACACTTTTTCTGAGGCACCAGGGCTCTCAAACTCTGCCAGTGGGGCCTAGGTATGTTACTCCCTAGACTGCCAACTCTGGCGGAAGCTATTGCTGGAGATATTTTTTCCACATGGTGTAATGTTGGAAATTCCTGGAGGCCCTGTTAAAATCACCAGGGTTGCTTGCAGTAGTCACCTGGAGATCGATGCAGATGCCTAGAGACTTCAGGCCAATCCTGAAGGGTTGGTTATCCTACTGAGGGCAACTGCTCACCTGGTCTTTGTGGCCCTTCTGCAGGCCTAAGTTCATCTTGCATCTTTCAGCCTCACAGGAATCAGGTGGTCTGAAGAGCCCAAATGATCCCATCACTTTGGCTTTATACAATTTTGTCATGGAGCCTGTAGGATGCTGTGGGGGCTTGAACCAGGAGCATGTCATGACCCCAGGACCAGAATTATCCCAATCCAAGGACGAAGTGGAAGACCTGGAGGAGGAAGCAGATTGGAGAAGAGGCATTCCCTTGGAGCAGTCTCCCCCAATGCACCTGAACCTCCTGCATGAAGGGAACCCCAAGAGTCAGCCCCACTCCAGTCAGAAGATATTGCTCTGCCTCTCTTCTCAGCTTCTGAGGATTTCCTTCAGAGCCCGTCATGACTGCCTCTGTCCCCCCACTCAACCTTAGGACCATGACACCCAATATCTACATGATCACGCAAAGCAAGGACCCTCTGAGATAAAAAGTTTCTCAAAGGGAAGGGGTGAAGCCAGCAGCGTAGATCACCCCTCTTGTACCTGGTGCGGAGTCCTCGCTGCAAACCAGAATATGCAATGTCACCATCACCAAGGGGTGTGTGTGTGTTACCCACACTACCCCTCCCTGCAGCCTGCAGGGTACTTGGCTCGGCTGTCCTCGCAGCTCTACCTCCGAGCCAAAGCAAAGCTGACAGCCAAATCACGCCTTCGTGAAAACAAGTCTCGGCTGTCGGCTTCACTTCGACTTGGAGGCGGAGCCACAAGGACAGCCGAGTACCCTGCAGGCTGTAGGGAGGGGTGGTGTGGATGACACCCCCCCTTGGCAATGGTGACACCATATTGGCTGGCCTGTCTTTGGGTCAGCCAATGGGGGTGTCACACTTGTCAAGGGGGTGACACCCCTTGCTTGGCCGTTTTTGGCTGCTCGGAGAGGAGTCACTTTTTAAAAGTGACTTCTCTCCAAGTGGCTGAGAACAAAATGGCAGTGGGGCGGCCATGCTGTCACCCCAAAGAATTGGTGTCACCCAGTGTACCCTGCGCTTAGCGCACCCCCCAAACAACACAAGTGGTTGGAGCCAACCATCCTAAGTAGTTGCTATTCACATATCGATCCTTTGTGAGCTTCAGTCTTTGCAGGAGCATCACCAGAGCCATTCAGACACCAGCATTCAGTCTGTACCCCTCAGAAGTGTCTGAGTCTCTTGCCTGGCTAACAGGGCTCTTACCTCCATTGAGTGTCTGCTTGGGATATATCATTGGCCTGGCCTGCTGCAACCCTGCCTGGAGCAGCCCTGGAGCAGGCTCCCTGTGCCACCAAGGCTGCTATTCAGAGGAGGGAAGCTTTGGCCTTTTAACCAGGAGGTTACCACAGAAGGTCACAGTCATTCTGCCCTTCGAAGGCAGAGGTGCCCAAGGCCCAGTCAGGTGCTACTGAGGACAATGAAGACCAGCGGACCTACTGACACCCATTAGACTGGACAACTGTTCTAGAATTGACTCTCAGTGGCGTTTGCAGTGGCGTCACTGTGACGTGCATCACCCCAGAGCGGGGGACGCGCATCACCCCAGAGCGGGGGACGCGCGTCACCCCCCCGACTCACCCCCCCCTACAGAAACTTACCTTTTCCAGCGCTCGTCACCCTCCGGGAGCCAGCCGGGAAGCGCTCCAGGGCCTTCTGAAAAGAAGAAGCCCTGGAGCGCTTGCGTTAAAACGCGAACTTTGAAGATTTTCACGCATGCGCAGACCCTCCTGAGGGCAAGAGGGCAAGAGGGCAGGCCCTTGCCCTCAGAAAAGGGTTTGCGCATGCGCGAAAATCTTCAAAGTTCGCGTTTTAACGCAAGCGCTCCAGGGCCTCTTCTTTTCAGAAGGCCCTGGAGCGCCGGCCGGGCCGGCCGCTCCCCGGCCTCGGAGCGTCCGGCCTCTGGAGGGTGACGTGCGCCGTCGCGGAGGTGACACGCGTCACCCCTTGGCGCGCGTCACCCCCCGGCGGCCCGCCCCGCCCGCCACGCTACAGTGACGCCAGTGGGCGTTTGTAGAACATTTTATGAAAACGTGTGCTTCCTTCCAGTTCAAGTGTCTCATTCTTTGTTAAACAAAAAACTGTGATGGCAGCCTGATGAGATTCAGGCCACACTGCTTGTGCAGACAGAGGTTTCCCCTTGTACCGTTGTCCTGTTGAAAATTGTACCGCAGTGCCTCAAAGGAGCTGTTTGCAGAAAATAGCTGCTGTGGGGGGCAAATATCATTGTGGTTGGGGCTATTTTTAGTGGAAAAGGGATACAAGGAGAAAGAGTCGACCTCCCCCTGAGGTGTTTCTAATTGGAAGCACACCTTCTCACCATCATGCATTCCTTGAATGTCTCATTCCACCCCGAAAGAGGGTCCCTGATCCTGTCTCTGTACCTCCAGACGGCCGCTTTCCGCCTCTTGTCTTCAGCCTGCTTCCAGCTTACCTCTGTTTCATGTCTGCTTCCAGCCTGACTGTCTTGGGCCTATCAGCTTGCAGCCTGCCTGCCTGCCTGCCTGCCTGCGCCTGCCTCTGAGGTCACTGCCTAGGAACCTGACAGACTGAGGAGCAATCTGTCCATCTCCCCTGGCTGCACTGCTGGCTCCTAAGGTGACTGAATGTTGGCTCCCTCTGCCCACCAGCCCTGACATGCCTGCTGCTGTGCAGTTGTAAGGATCACAGGACTGAGGTGATGTATGTGAAGTGCTCTGAACATACCAAAGTGCGATAATGGCTCTGCAATTAAATAATTAAGCATTTTTATACTGAGGCTTTGATTATTCCGAATTAAGCCTGCCTTCCCTTCTCCAGAGATATTGTAATTAGACTGATGAACAGGCTGTCATTCAAAGAACTTGCTGATGAGGAGGAAATATAATGTTATTGTTAATTTAAGAGTTGTTCTTTGCCTGTCCCCCAGGTTCAAAGTGGGTTACAGTAGTACAATATGGTACTTGCAGGAATACATACCTAAAGAGGTGTACATGGGGGTGGGGGGTGTCAGGGTGGAGGGCAGCTCCAGGGCTTCTCCTGCAATAGGAGCAGTGACAGCAGCAGCATGTCAGAAACACTCAGGTGCTGCCTTTGCAACTCTTTTCAAAGGACCTTAGCAGAGAAGAAGCATCAGGCTCAGCAGGAGGCACACTGAGAAACTTGTCTAGGGGGCCTAAGTGCTAGTCTGCCCTGCCCCCAGAGGCAGGTGGATGATAGATGCAGAAGGGGTGAAGATAAATTGATAGATGGGGAGGCCAACATATGGAAGGATGGGAGGAGGTAAAACTAAATCATGCACCTCAGGGAGGGACGTGGGGGCTTATTTACTTCATTGCACTGGATGGGGGATCCCAAGAGACACAGACAGCAGAACTTATGGCCAGCCTTCCCTTTAAGCTGTGCAGCCATATGGCTGTGCAGCTTACTGGGAAGCCCCACACAGCTTCCCTCTCAGTGCTCTGGAGCTTGGTGATTGACGACAATAATGTCATCACCGAGCACTCTACAGCAGCCTGCGCAGCCATGGTAGGGCTCCTCCTCATACATGGGGTGGGGATTAGAGGGAAGGTTGCTTATGACCCAATCCTATGGGCCCATTGTGCTTGTATGTTGGCAGGAGGGCCTCGTCAGTGCGGCAGCCAGAAAGCCACATGCTGCTAGCAGCGCATCGCAGACCGACCATCAGCAGGGTTCTGACAGTGAAGGTGCAGGGAAGATCGGGGTGGGAATCAGGGTAGGGTGGTGTTGAATCATGGTGGCAGTGGCATCCAAACCACCATCCCAGGCTGGATGACTCTTCAGAACTATGCCAGCAAAAGACCATAGGGACCAAGTGATGGCCAGGATGGTAAGTATTTCACTTCTTATCTCTCCTGATTGGCCTGGTCCCTCCCTCCCCCCCCCCCCCCGGACGACATGCTGAATGCAGCAGACGTTGCACCGGCGGCCCTGTCATTGGTAGGATTATTAGGCCTTCAGTTCTGAATGAACATGCATTGGAATGGATTATATTCTGAGGGCCTGATCCTATCCAACTTTCCCAGCGCTGATGCAGCCGTGCCATGGGGCATGCGCTGCATCCTGGGGTGTGTGGGGTCAGTCACTGTAATGGGGGGGGGGTCAGTCTCACTCTGGGGTGAGAGACCTCCTCAAGGTAAAGGAATGTTTGTTCCCGTACCTCAGGGCTGCATTGCAGCTGCATTAGTGCTAGAAAGTTGGATAAGATTGGGCTGTCATATACTGTACTTTTCAAATTTATTTGAGATTTTTTTTATCCATCCCACCTCTCAATTTTTATATATTTGTTTTAAACCATTGCAGCTTGCTCCAAGACTATAGCATGAAACAGATTACATCCTTACATTAAGTATAAGAAGTTTGAAAGCAGAAATTAAATGGCAGAAGAAAACACTCTAATAAAAAAAATGAAAGTTACTTTTTTAGTTGTGTGTATTCTCAGCAGGGCATGGCTATAGGAACATTTCTTTGGGGGTATCATGATGAGCTCCTGCACTTCAAAAATTGCCAGCACACCACTGCATAACAGAAACCCTACCAATCCTCTCTGAAAACACACTGAAATATTGCACTGTTGGAGAATATGGGTTATAAGCTGGGAAAGAAACTGAACCATCAATGGAAAAATGCTATTTTTTCAGCAGCTGAAAAATACCAATCATCTTTATAACCTTGACAGGTGGCTATAGGATAGAAGGAAGGGCTGGGCCTGACAACTGTGTGGGTTACAACTTATGGGGAAAAAAAATAATCCTAATGAATTGGAAGATCAAATCCATAGCAGGAAGAAGGATTTGGATTTCTCCCCACTGGACAAAGATGAATGCCAGCAAATGCTTTTGCACACAATGTCTAATTGGGCAATTATAATTTAATCTGTAAAGACCTTGCCGTGACTCATACTGCATGGGGATGCCTGGTGTAAGAACAGCCAAACTATTGGGGTCAGGCAAGTGACCTGTCTTGCTCTGCACAGGCGTAGCAAGCAACGCGATAGGAAAGGACTATGGTCATGGTGCATTAACAAATTGCGGCATTCTACTTGTTTACTCCTCTCGACTTTCTAAAGCGGAGAGGTAGTGAATGCAAGGATGCCTGATCTCTCACCCATTTTCCTGGGCAGGACATGAATATGTGGTTTTCCCTGGAGGCTTGAAAATAATTCTGTTGAAGCTCATTCGTCTCCCTTGGACTAAAATCCTCATATTGTCTCCAGAGGCACCGAGGGGCTCAAAGATACATGACGCTTCTGGGACTGCCTCAGTTCAACATACTACCTGGCATAGTGATATTGTATCTAATCCCCACTCTGTTAGGTACAAACAAGCAAAAGATCATGCAGTATTGCAGTAATACTTCTGCCTGCAAGCCTGCAAACAGTCTACTTAGGATCTCATTGGCTTTGATGGGATTAAAAAAACCAAACTATGTGCAGGATTGCAGCACATGTGGGAGGTCCCGATTGATTGATTGATTGATTGATTGATTGATTGATTGATTGATTGATTGACTTTCCAATGCTCCCATGATTTTCTTTTCCCTAGATTTCCTTTACACTGTAATGCTTCAGGCAAGAGTCTTTGTTTCTTTTTAATTGTAAAATACCTAGTTGTCCTTTGCAATAATAACTATCCTTGTTATTTTTATTAGACCAATAGACACAAAAGGTGCTTTTACAGGCCTTTTGTGCACTTCTCAGATATAAGGATATTAACTTTTTATTAGGGAATGTGTAGATCATTCCTTCTTTTGTGGCACCTGATATTTATCATCAGCTACTTATAATATCTCTGCTTCTCTTTGAAAGGGGAGCTAAGTCAAGAAAGTATCAACATCCATAGGAATCAGGTTCAAGCTCCAGAACTGATATCACAAGAAAAAGCTTCCTATGAGAGGAAATACAACAATCTGGGGTATACTGATCTTATTTGTAGGATATTACTGTATATCAGTTTATCTGCCAGGCAGTAGCAGAAAACCAGCCTGAGAAATTAGAGTGGTCACAATTTTTTGTTTAGCTAAGGAATTAGATGCTTTCTTCTTACTGTCACATTTGAGTCCAGCCTTAAAATGTACAGCTTTGGTTTTTTTTTCTCTCCTGCAAACTGCTTGGTTAGTCTGTGTGTTTAATCACACATATGCAATAGAGACAAGTAGTCACATGTGGAATTAACCAGAGATCTGAGATTTTGCCATGGTGCTCCTTTGGGTAAGACCACCCCTCAGGGCAGGGTAAGGCTTATGATTGTGAGAAGCAAGGCCTGTTCTGCAGTGGATGCTTCTTTTCTGCAGTCCTCTCTGGAATGTTTAAATAAAAATGAAGGGTGGAACTGGAAATGACAACCATACCTCCCTTCTTGACCCAATTGCTCAAGAATTACTCCACCTTCATTCAGTCACACTTATACAGGTGGGCCCCCATATCCGCTGGGGATATGTTCCAGGCCCCTCCATGGATACTTGAAACCGTGGATAAGAGCGAACACCCCCTCCATGGTTTCCTGAGGGGGCCCCCCACCCTGCCTCCCCTGCAGGCAGGCATGCTTCCCCCCCCAGCTCTTATTTTTCTTTCAGCAAGCTTTGTTTCTTCCTTAAAACAGAGAAGCAGCCTCCATTGCAGGCAAGTAGAACAAGACTAAGTCCTAGAGAGAGGCTCTGCAAGGTTTCTGTTAACCTTGCAGAGCCTTTCTAGTACTTAGTCTCGTTCTACTTGCCTGTAATAATCAGCCAGAGGCTGCTTCTCCTGTTTCTTTAAGGAAGAAACAAAGCTTACTGGGAAAAAAGTAGAAGCCTGGGGGGGGGGGGTCCCCATGATCCGTGGATAACTGAAACCGTGGATAGCGAATCAGTGGATATGGGGGCCCACCTGTAACTACTACCCATTTTGGACTCTCCCCTGCTTTAAACAGACACTGTGCCCGTGAGAGATCACCTGCAATACAAACATGGCCTTACATGCAAATTAAAACTCTATGGAACTGCATTTACGTCCCATTAAAATCAGTTTAAAGTTCTAGTATGTATGCCACCATGCAACTGGGGTGTAAACATATGGTTATTACATGGATATAGAAAATAGACCGTAGCTTGATTATACGTGTTTCGCAACATGCATGCATGCATAAGTTACATGCATGCATTAGTTACAACAAGTGGAAAAACCCTCAGGGGATTGCGCACAGTCTTGAAAAGAAAGGTCATTTATGTTGTTACATGCATGTAAATTTGTCTGGTCACCATCCAAGCATGCATAAGTAATTCAAACACATGTAGTCTGTGACAGCCAGCCAAGGGGCTATAAGCTCAAAAGAGGCCACTGTACACAACTTTGCAAGTGATTGTAATATCTAATTCTTTTTAGCAGCAGTGCTATTTCAACAACATGAATGCTGGTGATTGGTTGCCAGGCGATGTTGCTAAGCATGAGCTTTCCATCCGTGATAGAAGAACCGTTGAATGGTGCTGTGCAGCCACCCACACCACGGAGCTCTAAAGTCAGTGAGAACTGATATTATACCTCTATATTTTCATCTTTGCATACCGGAGCCACCAATATATTCAGCAAGGAGAATTTTCCTACTGTCTTCCCAAACCTATTAATTAGCTTCTCAGGGAAAAAACAACAATAGCTTCTGAGTCCTCTGTCAACATCCAAATAATGATTTACTGTACCAACTAATTAGAGATCAATTTTGAGGCTTCCCCAATGCTTGTGATTAGTATAGTCTCCCTTTGTCTTACAGTGAACCTGGGTGCATTCTGGCTGCTAAACCCTTAGCTGTTGGAAACCAGCATGGGGTTTCTCCTGAATTCCCAGGCAGTGACTGGAGGGAAACAGTCGTCTTGTCAAATGGATGTCCATAACAATTAAATGTCATGACTAACAGATGACAATGCAGTCAAAAATTCTTGAGTGTGCTAAAGCCAAAGCCAAACACGTGAAAGGGAAATATCATTTGCAGGAGATATGCCGGAGCTCTTACTTTCAGCCTGACATCTATTGGAGAAGATCAGGGATCCCCAAAAGAGTAGGCTTAATCCATGAGAGGCAAGATAAGGTTTAGAGCAGGGATTCTCAACCGGTGGCACTCATACAACCAGTGGTCGTTTGACCAACTGCTGGTGGTACTCAGAGTGCCAGCCCACTGGAACCTTGCTCTGAAGCGGTGCTTTTGGTGCTGCATTTTCACTCCTGAGAGGCTCTTGCCTTTGGCCGAGCCTCTTGGGAAGACTGAAAAGGGCCCTCCCACCCGCTCAGAGCCTCCAACCTGCGTTTTCTGGCCTCTAACCCCTCCCAAAACCTGGGAGTAACTGGTGATGATGTCATCGCCAGTCACTTCAGGTGGTACACAGCAGGAGAGTGGCACCGGAAGTGGTACTCGGTCGGAGAGGGGTCAAGTGCCCCTGGTTTAGAGAAAACTGTAACCATTTGACCTTTCTAAGATTGCATCTCAGACCTGAATTGCCAAAGAGATGCCATTCTAAGCACTCCTTGACAGATGAGGCCGCTTATACACACATAACGGCATCCTGCTCCACTTATGGTTCCGCACCACCCTCTGAACGCCAGCGGCTTGAGGTGCCACAAAACCCCAGAGGCGTCGCTACGGTGGGGGCGGTACTGTAAGTTTCGCGCCATCCTAGTCCCTGTTTACAACCTGGTATGAGGTGGCCCTGCCCCCTCGCCATTGGAGTCATTCAGTGCTGCGAAGGCAACGGGCAGGAGACTCCCTGTCAATGAGCAGGAGACAACGGACTCCCTGCCCATTGCCTTCACCGCACTGAATGGCTCCAAAGGCGAGGGGGCGGGGCCACCTTGTCCTGGGTTGTAAATGGGGACTAGGATGGCACGAAACATACAGTACCGCCCCCACTGTAGCGACGCCTCTCAAAAACCCACAAACAGGGTTGCTACATTTTTCCTGGTGCTGCTCCTGGGCCTTCCCTGACAGATAGCTGTCTATATGCAGTGTTTTCTTTTTGTATGGAGGAGCATTCAATCATGTTGGTCTGCATCTCCAGTTTGAAGTGGGACAGGCCAGACCCAGGTTGACCACTTCTTCTGTGGTTTTTGAGAACCAGACCAATGCTGAGTATCATCCAATGCCGTGAAGTTGCCATTGATGCTAGTCCATTTCAGATGCTAGTCACTTCAGACTTCAGATGCTCGCCCCATTTAAGGTGGCTCACTAGTGCTGGTTACTAATTAATGACCAAATCAGTCAAATAGAAGAGGAAAAAAACACCCCGTCCAAACTTGCACAGCTCAGCTACTATGCTGTCATAAAATCAACATCTGTAACTTTTCCGGTGATCTATCTCAAAACACCTTAAAAATAAAAAAAAGGCACAACCACTGCCACACTCCTGTTTTCTTTGCCGGCCCATTTAAGTGCCACGTCAAATTTAAAAGAGATGGTTCCCATTTTCAAAGTTCTTCCAGAGACTAATTAGCCCATCCTGGCCAAGCACGTATTCCATGTCACAGCTCCCTGAAAGCAAGGAAGGGTGGATCGATGAGGTAAAAGGATCTTAGCAACTGATTTGGGACGGTGAACCTTAACCACACTTATGGGAAAACAAAGACGGGGCTGCACAGTTTGACATCCTCAACGAAATTATTCTGACAATAAAGTCACACGCATAAAGTGCAACCTTCAATGTCGTTTACCGCGTACAGTCATGAATCAAACCACTCAAGGAAGTAGAAGACGTGACTTTCTCAAGGAGCCAAACAACACGCATTGCTTTTCAGAAGCAGCCCCTATTACAAGCCATTGGCTGCCAGCCACTTGGATGACAGTAGACAACCGATTAAAGGACAGCTGGAAAATGCAGAGAAGCCACAGCCCCCAAAGTAAACTAATTACATCCTGGCAGCTATGCTGAAGGCTGACAGCGTAAGAAAAGCGGTTCAAACAAGCTGTTTCTAAAACGTGCAGCACTTGAGTCTCCATTCACTTTCCCTAGTACAACTCCTGGGATATCAGTGGGATTACGCCATCATTCTTATGCTACCAAGCATATAGACCAAATTGGGTCTATGATCATGGAGACTACCTGCATTATGTTTGGATAATGGGGTCTGATTCATCACTGTGTTGTTTCTTGCAGACTTATTAACAGTGCTGGTGCCAAGTTACTGGGGGCCCTGGGGCAGAGCTGTACATTGGGCTTTCCCAGCACCTCCCACTGACACAATGCTGAGGGTTTTAGGGTCAACCTGGTCAAATCGACCCTCTGATAGGTGGGGGGTCCTTGGCCAGCGTCCTACCTGGCTACCTTGTTTGTTACCAGGTATCCCAGCTTCAAATGCAGGTCAAATGCAAAAATTGAATTGCAAAAAACAGATACACTACACTTGCGTTGTAGGTCCTAGCATGGTAAATGTATACTGTAAACAGCTGCTTATCCCCATATGAACCTGCTTGGTTTTTAAGATAATCTTTGGAGGCTCATCCTTGGAGGGTTGGATAGGTGGTATCTGAAGACTGGGCCTCCTGTATGGTGACCTTCTGGCTATGGAATGCTCTCCTTAGTGACATTCGCCTGGCACCAACTTTGACAAGCTTTAGGTGCCAGGTTAAAATGATTTAAGTTCTCTGATCATTGATGGTTTTTACAGTTGCAATTGAATGTTATTGCTTTGTGGGTTAATGATAATCTTACTGTTCTTCTCTGCTGTGTTATTGACCTGCTTTCTTTTTGTTGTGATATTGGATTGTGTGTGTGTGTGTTTATGTATTTTAATTGGAAGCCACCTTGGGAGTTCTTTTAATAATGGAAAGGCCTGATATAAATAAAATATCAACCCTAGCTGTTCTTACCATTGCCATAGAGAGATACTACAAGAGCTCTCCCTCCATGCATCTACCTCTTAGACCAGATTTTTTAAATAGAAGATACTTGTCCAACAACAGCCAGTAACTCCGAACTGCAACAGCAGTATATACCCTTTTAGTAGAGGTATAACAGTCGAGTGTTATGACTGGTAAAACTGTGTTTGTCTTAAGGGCCAGCCGAGGACACTGCAGCAGTGTGGCAGCATGAGCCCAGTCTTTATACAGGCTGCAGCCACCATAGTCAGTTGTATGGGTGCATTATGCAAACATGTTGCATGACACAGACATGGACAGGAAGACATAGAGGAAAAGAAGGGGTACAAGAGGTGGTGAATTACCTACATGCCATTAGAAGGCTGCTGTAATCACCATGGAACCATCAGGGATATAGTTGTGGGATTGGGGGTGGGGAACAGAGTACCAGGACGTCTCCTACAGAAAGAGTGGTGATATACGCTTTCTCAAAGGATCTTAGCTAAGAAGCATCAGGCTCAGCAGGAAGCAAACTGAAAAATTTGCTTAGGGGCATATGTTAATTGTTCAGTGGTTCTCAAACATTTTAGCACCGGGACCCACTTTTTAAAATGACACTCTATCAGGACCCACCTAGCTTTATGAGAATTTTTTTTAAAGGTGATCTAGATAGAAATAATATATTTATTTATTTAGAAGTAATATTTTTTTATTTATTTGCATAAAACTCAACCCATTTCTCGTAATGAGGCAGCCCTAATGAACAGCCTCAAGGCTTGAGGGGCTTAGTTATAGGACCCAACCTTACCTGCCCCCACTACCTGTCATTGACAGACTTGGGAAAAACAAACAAACGATTTATCTCCGTATATTTAGGGAGCTTGCAAATGGCAGGAGCTCAGCTCTTTGAAGGGCAATTAGCAGCTATTTGATTTTTAATAGCCTCAGAGCTTGAAGCAATTAGGGACCCACCAGAAATCAGGTCACAACCCACCAAGTGGTTCCCGACCCACAGTTTGAGAAACACTGTGCTAATATCTTAGGCCAGGGGTGGGCCAACCTTTCAACATGAATGCTCCTGAACCTTTAATGGTTGTCTAGGTGAGGGCATTTCAGCAGGTGCAGCTGCTTTAGCAGCACCATCAACACTTGCAGCTGCCAAGATTCTGTCTTCTACACAGCTCTTAAGAACGCAGAGGCCCTAATGGTGGAAGGTTGGCCACCCGTCTTAGGCCATCATCTTTCCCAAGGGCCACCTGAGAGACGACATATAGCTCCTGTTACATTAATGCTACAATTCTATGCAAATTTACCTGGGAGTAAGTCCTCTTGAACACAGAGCACTTACTCCTGAGTAAGCATGCAGAGCCTAGCCTAGCCTATTGGGGGAGGCTATTGTAAGTGCTGGTGTGGCATTGCAAATGCCGCGACACCATTGTGCACTATGGATCCACCAGAGCAAATGGCTGGAGTCTCTGTGTGCGTGTCAGCGGCTTCCTGGGCAGATAAGGTGGTGAAGGGAGCAATTCAGCAGTGGTTTGAGGGAGGATCGGGATGGGGAGCAGCAGGCCAAACTGGGGGCCGGAGCAGGAGGATATCAGTGGCAACAGCAAATGACAAGATCCTATCCTCCTTTCCTGGCCCAGACCCACCCCCTGAGGCTCCTCAGACTTATTCCACTTAAAGAGCTGGTGTAGAGAGACCCATTGGCAGCCAGGCAACCTACTGGGAGGTAAGTTTTAAAAAATGTATTTTTATGTAACTTATGGCACAATCCAGTGTACAATTGTGCCGGGGGAGTATGCGCTCCCCAAGTGCTAGGTGTTGTGAAAGTGTTGTAAAGTACTTTAGTGACACCTGGAGAGTGTCCTCTCTCCGCTGGCCCTCTCTCCGCCGGCCGCGCCTGCCCACCCGGGGAAGTCCAGCGCCGGCCAGGGTGGGGGGAGGATGGACAGGGTGGCGAGGGGGGGCGCCCATTGGCTGATATCCAAAGCCATCTCCCAGCCCGTTTTGCTCCAACACGGAGGGCTCGAATGTACGCCAGTTCCAGAGCTGACGTACATTCGAGTAGGCCCATCGGGCCTCAAGCCGCTTACACCCGGGGAAGGGGACAATCATCCCCTTCCCTCAAGGTGCACCCGGGCTGCCCCAGGGCAGCCTGGGTCCTGTATAGGCCACCCGCCGTATCTTATACAGGATTGGGCTGCCCGGATCAATATGTATTTTTGAAGATTGTAGCCATCCAGGAGAATACCTATCCCCCCTTTTTTAATCTGAACAGAAACGTTCTGTTCTCCAATCCTATCCTGTGCTCATTTAACTTAAGTAGGAGGAAAATCATTTAAATAGCGATGAGTTTATGTTTATTTAGAGTCAGTTGAGCCCTTGGAAGTTGGTAGTCCCTATTTTATAGTGCAGGAAATACATCTTATTCATGCAGCTCTCATTTCCTTAATACTTCTTCTTCTAGTACATGTCCAGCAGGGTGAAGATAAATGGTCGCAATCTTTGAATACACAAGCTAGCAAGGCTTCATGAAGCAGCTATTTCATATCTGCACAGAGGCTCTTAATGGAAGTTTCTTCCTCAGGCTAGCTTTCCTGGTAGCTCTCCTGCTCTCATGTGCCACAGGAGGGTCATGTCCTTCATCAGGCAAGACAGGGCTTTAAATTAATGTTAATTGCCATCCCCAGATGTCAGCCTCCAGCCCTACTGCCACCACTCCATTAAATCTGTTTGTAACAATGATTTTGCAGCCAGATCTCCCCCTCACCACAATATACCATTATTGTTGCAAATATGATGAAGCTATATTCCAAACTCCAGGGAGGCATGGACAGCATGCAAGTTTTGCGGTACCTTTATAGCCCATGAACACTTGTTTAAAACCCAAACATTCCCTGTTTTATTTTTTCTATATAAGATACTAGCCTTTCAGGTAGCAGAGAAAATGACAGGTTATGTGATGACAGTCGGACCCAGTGGCTCAGAAATGAAATGGGATTTAAAAAAAAAAATGCTACATTTTCATCTTCTCTCTTTTCTAATCATTCTTATGACACCGAGAGGCTGACTCCATGAAGGCATGAAGGTCAACACTTGGTCGCATCATAGGAATTGTTGCTTGTTTGCTTGTTTGCTTGTTTGCAATGAAATACCTGGTACTCTAACCCAGTTCTAAAAGATAAAAAAGCATGAATGCATATCCTATTAATTTAAATAAAATTAATTTATTAGAGCTACTGTATTCAGAAAACATAAGGTATGCTCAAATCTAGAAATGTCACCGAATTCTGTCCCAAATAGATTTTAGGCGATATTGCTAGGTTCCAGTTGGGGCAGATCTGGACCTGGGCACCTCTGATTTCTGATGGATTCTTCTGGGTGTGATCCAGAAAGAATATACAAGCTAAGGTCAGCCCTAAGGCCTGGAAATATGCCTGTGTCATCATGCTACATCCAATGTTCAGCCTCTTGAGGCCTCCACCAAGTTGAAAAGTCAGTGCTGCTCATTTCGGAGCCCAGAGTGGAATGTGAGATTCATTCTGGAATCTGGATTCCACAGTCCAATCTGGAGTTTTGTGCAGACTCATGTGATCTAAGTTCCACCAAACCTTTTAGAAGTAATAGCCACTAACTTTTTATTTATTTATTTATTTATTATTTTTCACATTTTTATACCGCCCTTCCTCCAAGGAGCTCAGAGTGGTGTACATATTTCCTCCCCTCCTTTTTGTCCTCACAACAACCCTGTGAGGTAGGTGGGGCTGAGAGATAGTGACTGGCCCAAGGTCACCCAGGAAGCTTTGTGACTGAGCGGGGATTTGAACCTGGATCTTCCAGGTCTAAGTCCGACTCCCAAACCACTACACCATCCTGGCTTTACCCATACCTTTACATCCCAGTTAGTGTTGATGACTCATCAATTTCAATGCAAAGTCACGGCCCAATCCTATCCTTGACTGGGCTGCGGAGCGCAGTGGTGCTGACGCAACCTTCGCTATTTCCTGCGGGCTGGCTGGAAATCATGGCACAGAGACGTAAACAAAATTCTTACCTACTCTGCTGCACCATGGTCCCCAATGGATCTACTCAGATCTGTGTCAGCTCTTTGGGTAGCACAAGTCTGGGTGGACCCAAGGGGGAACGTTGAGGCTGGACAGGAGGCATAGAATATGGGGGTTTTACCGCTGATAACCACCCACTGCCCTCCCCTGATATGCCTCCTGGAGGCCCTGATCATGGCCCCAATACTCTCCCTCTCTGCCCTGATCCTCCCTGCACACAGCCCACCCCCTGCACTAACTCAACTCTTCCTGCAGTGGCTGTGTGCTCCAGGGGCGCACACACAGGGTGGCGGCCCCACTGCACTCATTGTCGCTGCAGCCACAGCACCGCTCATTCCATCAGCAGAACACACCCAGAGGATTGGGCTGTGAGTGTACGTAACCATTTTGGATGGTTCCCAGTAAGTATACAAATGAGATCTTATAGTAAGACTAATATTTATTGTATTAATTGAAAGTATTATTTTTGTGTATTTCTAGACAATGATGGAATGGGGTCTTAGCCCAACTGGTTTAAAGTCTGTTCACTGCTTCATTGTCTACAAAAAGTAGTGATTCCCTTGGATTTACAATCTAGACCAGGGGTTCTCAACCTGTGGTACTAGTACCACCAGTGTGGCCAACTGCAGGTGGTAGTCAGACCGCAGGAACCCCACTCCAAAGTGGTGCTTTCAGCAGTGCATTTTTGCTCCCAAAAGGCTCCTGTCTTTGACCAAGCCTCTCGGGAACGCTGAGAAGGGGCCCTCTCACTCGACCAGATCCTCCTACCTGTGTTTCCTGGCCTCTGAAAACCCGGAAGTAACTGGCGATGATGTCATTGCCAGTCACTTCCGGTGGTACGCAGCAGGAGAGGTGCGCCGAAGGTGGTACTCAGCTGGGAAGGGGTTGAGAACCCCTGATCTAGACAAAGTTAAGCTTTCCCTTGTTTTCAACAGGAGAGATTTGAGCTGGTGCTTAATTTTAACACTGAAATTAGCAGGAATTCAAAGTACTTAACTTTATCTGGATCATGCCCAAAGTATTTCATAATTTGGTTTGGGTAGAAGAAGCATCTGATACTATCACTGTAGGCATTCTAAATTTGATGGACCATTGATTTGGCCAGAGCCGTGATTGTTCTAGCCAGAAGGTAGTACTTATACTTGACAAAGATATATCAAAAAAAGAACTTTTCACAAAGAAAATCATGGGCCACAAAAGGATGCTAATTGGATTGTAGTCTACAATCTTACTAGAGCAAGCTGCTTTTTCTCTGTCACCTTTCCTGAACTAAGTAGATTAAACTTTGGCTGTTATATTATTCATAGCATACCAGGCAATCATAATTCTCTACTGGCATAGAGCCAGGATTCTTTGCCAAGGCACCATACAGTAAACTTTTAGGCCACTATCTTGGCAATATGACTCCACACAGAATTGAAGGCAGCTTGTAGAGAAAAGATGGTATGAGGTAGAATGAGTTCGACATTTAACATAGAAGTGGGTAGTGATAACATGGAAGTTAGGCAGCAGAATTACTATGAGGCATTTCATAGGTTCTTGGTACCCCAAATGGGTGGGTCTGAATGTAACTGGCCTCAATCCAGTGCCCAGTACAAGTATGCATAGGGGGAAAAACACGTTCATTTTGAAATCCAGTTCATTTTCAGGAATTGTATTTAAATTTATATTAATTTTAAATTAAAATATTGTATGGGACAATTCAAGTCCCCTGCTTATCAACCCATCTAGAAGGTCCCTATTCATTTGATAATCCCCCATTCATTGTATGCATATTCGTTTAAAGTGAAGAACATGTACTTTCACTTGGTTTTTGCTTACTTGGCGGTTCCATGTTGAATACCCTCAGCACCCCAGGATGACACTGCATCCTGGGGCATTGTGGGTACTTAAGGTGGTACCCACCAGGAGCAGACTTGCTTTGCAGCTCCTGCTGCCCTGCCACAGGTGGCAGTAAAAGCCAAGAAAATTAAGATTTTTAAAGTATCGAACAAGCACGTGAAAATGAATGGGGCACCGAAATTGAATATACCCACTTGTTGCACATCATATTCATTTTTGAGTGTGACACACAGAAACTGAACCAAATGGGACCGATTTGGTTCTGTTTACATTCACTCCAAAAATGAACACACATCCCTAGTGGATAAGATTCCCCATCACAAAACACAAAACTGCAGAGGCAGAAAATCCTCCCATGTGCACTTCTGCTGACAATTGCAGAGGAAAAGTCAAGTAACAAATAGGCTACTAAAGAGGCTTTACACTCATTTTCAGAAGAAATCCTTTGAGCTTGAATTTGAGATATGTAGCTTAGGGACAACTCTACCCTGGGATTTAGACTGCAACATTCTTGCAACAACAACAACAAAATAGTATGGCCCTTCATCGTCTAGTAGTCCTACCAATCTAACTCCTTTCTGAGAAAACCAATGGATTTCTTTTTTTAAAGAAGAAATCATTGATAGCAGTAAAATGATTATGCTGGGAAGCACTATTCCAGAACCATCACCGTTTCTGAAAGATTAACTTCAGAGCTGCCAATCAGGGTTTCAGTGTGGGAGTCAGAAGGTCTCAGTAGTTTCCCACTTGCAGAACATAGATATACAGGAGGAAGGAAATCCACACAATTTGAGGAAGGATGTGGAAACGGATGAAGTGAGGCAGAGAGATGCTGGTATGGCACATACTGTTGTTTGGCACATACTGTAGAAGACCCTAAGTGAGGCCCACAAACAACTTTACATTAGTGTCCTTCTGAAATGTCAGTTTCATATTGGGAAGCCCAATCATATTGGGAGGCACCTGGCCTAAATGCCTTTAAAAGGGGTTTGGATAGATTCATGGAGGAAAAGACCATCACAGGTTAGAAGCCATAAGCAACCTCCTGGTTTTAGAAGTGGGTTTTCTCTGTGCCAGGTGCAAGGCAGTGACAATGGGAAACAGGTTATCTTGTTGTCTTGTGCTCCCTGAGGCATCTTGTGGGGCCACTGTGAGACACAGGAAGCTGGACTAGATGGGCCTTTGGCCTGATCCAGCAGGGCTCTTCTTATGTTCTTATGTTAATCCTATGTAACTTTGCATGACCGGCCGCTGTATCCTACGGCCATTGCGGCCTGTACCTGCGCAGCCCAGGTGCACCTCAGGGAAAGGTGCATTTGTCCCCTTCCCCCAGTGTAAGCGCTGCAGGTCACAATAGGGCCTCCTTAGATGCACACCAGCTCTGAAGCTGGCGCACAACTGGGGAGGCTGTGATGGGGCATATGATATTGATGCAACCCAGCACTGATATTTCTGCCCCCTCCGAGCCCGGGCCAGCCAATGGCCCCCTCCCTCACCACCCCTGCCCACCTTCCCTATGCCCCCACCCGCCCCCTGCACTGACCAGAGCAGCACTTACCTGTGGCAGCTGGCGCAGGTCCAAGAAGGTGGGGGGGGGGTAAATGGTGCCAGTGCCTCTGTGCCGGTGCCGCTTACTCTCTGGGTGCCGAAAACATTCTTAATGACATCCTAGGCCAGCGGAGCGATTTACAACTGGCACTTCTAAGGGGTTTTGCAATTTAAAAACCCACCCACCATTCCCAAATTCAAATGAATGCTCTGGTCTTTGAACAACTTCACAGAAACTGAGTCTTGAAGTGTCTGGAACATTTTGTTTTAAAACAACAGCAAACCCACCCAATTGTCTTACTGATTGTATTAGAAGAGTAGTTCAATGAACAGAGTTATTAGAAGTTGAAAATGCAAAAAATTATCAAAGCATAGAAATGGCAACTACAAAAAGGTCAAGACCCTCTTACTCTTTTGAAAGCAATCCAAGGAGTACAATTGGTCTCAGTATAGCCCTACTTGCATTGTTAATGAACAGAATATCTTTGATATTCTCTGCAGGAAAATTATCCCTCTTCCACCTTGAATACCACCTGCCTCTGACTCCCCTACTTATCAGTTATGAACAAATGACCCAGAGAGTGCCATGCTGCCTGGCTGAGCGAGCAGTGAACCCCTTTTTGATGAGGAAATGGTGAGGTCAGGAAGGATGTGTGTCTTTATGGCACAGGGCCACCTACTATCTTTGCTTGCCCAGTTTGAACTGTTCCATCTTTACTTGAAGTGATCCCAACAGAGGAAAGAGTACTGTAAATGAACATTCAGATATTAGCTGGTTGTTCCATTTATGTCTTCATCATTACTCCCACTTAAGGCTATAATCCTATACAGACTTACCTGGGAATGTCCCATTGAATTCAATGGGAACTGCTTCTGAGTAGGCCTTCCTAGAAGTGTGTTGTAAGTTGCCTAAAACTTGTAGCCATAATTCATTTGGGAATGCTTCACTTGATAGCTTTTCTCATACAATTTAGTTTCTTGTGTATATGAGAAACCTTGTATATTTGGTTGAATTGGGCATTTATGAAAAGTCAGCTGCTGGGTCTAATTTGGCAATAAAATTAGTTAAAATTGTGTGATCTACTAAACATTTGATTCTTGGATTATAAAACATGGTGTCAAAGAAGATGCAATCACACTCTATCCAAGCCAATTCTTATAATGCAGAACTGTCTTCATAAAATTCTCAGTAGTCTGCAGGGAACTATGAATGAAACGTAACATTATCCTTGGAGCCCTCCTATGCATTGATCAGTGTCACATATCTTTATTTGAATATCTGGTTTTTGTTATTGGCTATCATAGAAATGATCTCACCCACACACTCATGGGGCTGGTCTAGAAAACGACTAAAAATTAATGTAAGCACTCAAGGAAGTGCTTCCCATGAGGATCACTGGAAAAAAAGCATCTCATTTCTATAACGTGGAGGTAGAGGTTCCACTGCTTAGGCTGCAATCCCATGCCCACTTGCCTGAGAGTAAGCCCCATTAATCACAGTGGAATTTACTTCTGAGTAAACATGCATGAGAGGATTGCACTGTTAAAACAGTTTATCTCTCCAGTGATAACATTAGTTCCTCTTAAAATACTCCTAACTACCATTTAATCAAGGTCTTTCCCCTCACTTCACCCATGCACCTGAGCTCTTAATGTGGAATATTTGCTTTAAAGCTGCAATCCTATGAGCAATTACTTGGGAGTAAGCCCCATTGAACTGTTCAGCTTTACTTGTGTGTCAATGCATATTCTCCACAACGAACGAGATTTTCATGGTATACTCTCTCTCTCTCTCTCTCTCTCTCTCTCTCTCTCTCTCTCTCTCTCTCTCTCTCTCTCTCTCTCCCCCCCCCCCGGTCTAGGACATTTTAATCTACTTGAAAGTCAAGGGCATCTAGCTCTGAGAATAAGCCATAACATCACATCTCTCACTGCCTTTCCCCACCCTGTCCCTAGTTGGGCATTTCTAAATTGAAGAAAAAAAAATGTTTTCACACTGATCTCTCAAAAATCCTGTTCTATTTTATCTTTAGCTGCTCTTATGGGCTGGGGGGGGGGGGGGGAAAGCAGCTGTAGCCAGCATAGCTCAGCCTCAGGAATTGCTATGGAAATTCAGCCGGGCCAGTGCTGTTTGGCTCCGTCATAATAGACTCTCTTGTCCAATCACATCCTGGAATCGTCTCCCCCACCTCCCGCACTGAACAGAGGCATCCGATTGTTTCTTACTCACCATGTCATAAACATTCAGAATCACTGGTTCATTTGCCATTGTGGATTGCAGTGGAGGCTAGTTTTAAGCCCTTAAATCCCTGCCAGATGCAGCAATGCCAGAGAGGTTTTCTTTCTTTCTTTCTTTCTTTCTTTCTTTCTTTCTTTCTTTCAAAATAACCTAGGTACTGGGGGGGGAAATCCCATGCTACATGAAGAGTCAAATGCAGTAGAAATGCCAAGGGAGGGCTTCCCCCTCTCTTTGCAGCCAAAGTTTCTGGGTGAAGAAGATGCTCTTTTCCCAACAGGACGGTCAGTCTTTTACATATTGCAGCTCATTGATGTGGCAGCGTTTGTACAGCATGTTCAAGCCAGTCCTCGTACTAGCACCTAATTGCAAAGCCCAACCACCTCCAAATATAGGTTTGTTTGCCTAGAGACCAGAGCTTCTTCTAAATCTCCCGGAATGGGGGAAACCATAGGAGGGAGAAGAGAGGATTAACTTGGGTAGGTGGGTGGTGGAATCCAGAGTACCCTTTCAACCAAAGTGTATATATTTAAACTGAGCTTCAAAATATGAAATGACATGGGGCTGACGTGCTTTGAAGAACCAGCCTGAAGCAATGATCAGCACCACAGCACTAGGCTAGAAGAGCACCCAGATGCACAATCTACCCAAGACAAGACAAGCGCTGTTACATATACAGTACACAAAACCCAGCTAACAATTCAAAACATGACTGTAGGGTCCCAGCTTCTTTGGATCTCTGGTTTTGCCTTGCCGTCGAAGGGAGTTATCTGGGTCCAGAAGTTTGCCTCTCAAAGCCCTCCACAGCCGATCTGTGGCAAATAAGATCGCTCTTACGGTCATGTGAAAAAACAAGGAAAAGCTTAGATCATTTCAGGCTCCAGAATAAGTCCCCGGTAGGGTTAAAGGGGGAATGGGACGTGCACCAAACCATTTAGTTCAACCCCTGGAGCGGGTCTGTGGGAAGAGGAGGGGGAGCTGTCCAGAGTTCTGACGCCACTCGAGCGTCCATCCCGAGGAACTACTACGCTCTTGGTGCCCGTTCGGGAGAATAGCGTGCAAAAAGCTCTCCAGGTGCTGAAGCCAGAACAGCAACGACCCGGAAAAATCTGAGCGCAAAGTCTTTGCTCTTCTCAGCACTTTGCACTGGAGGCTTACAAACCTCCTCGGTTCTGAATCAGGGCGTACCAACAGCAACATCCCCCAGAGACTGAAAATAGCGGAAGAGTACCACTCCATCTTTTCCTAAGATGATGCATCTCCGAAGGGAGACGTTGAAACAACCAGGAGCTAGCGAATGAGAGCAGTTATTACTTCTTGCAGGGTGGGGAGGAGGGGGGCCCTGATGTTCTGGACTTTCTCTTGTCCCGCTGCTAGTTAGCGCTGTGGGTTCTGGCAGCGCTTCAAATTCTTGCCGGAGACTCGCCAATCCCATTCAGATCGGACCTGGAGGCCAGAGTAAATTGTGAAATCCATTGCGGTATATTTCTTCCTGTGTTTTCTTCTCGCTCTCCCTCCCCCCAAAACATCATGGGATGTGCAATCAGGAGAAAGGAAAAAGAGGGAATCCGGGAGGGGAAGGAGGAGGGGGGGATCTTCCTGTGGCCAGTAAATTTCAGGGAAGGGAGGAAGCTGACCTTATAGCTGGAAAAGTGCAGATCCTGCTGGAGTAGCCCAAAAAGGGAGCTGGGATTACCTCATCGGGGTTGGAGGCGTAGCTGAGGCTCTCTGCCAGCTTGCAGCCAACCACATCTGAATGAAAATTGCAGAGAGCCTGTTACATCAGCATGGCCCAGCATTCCCCGGTCTCTCAGAGGCAACAGCTGAATGCTTTTCCCAGCTGCATGCAAATCATTCAACACACAGAGAGAGAGAGAGAGAGAGAGAGAGAGAGAGAGAGATCCAGCATGCATACATACTGATTTGGAGAAGTAAAAGCAGCAAGGGAAGGCTATTTTACAGAAAGCACGTTTCCATGAATATATATGGATTTTAGTTGATGAAGATAATGTTACATCCCACTGCTTTAAAAATGAAAGTATGAGGGTATTTTGTGCTAAGGGGCTGAGTAGTTGAAATGTACCTCAGTATGTACCAAGTCACCAGCACATGTTTCAAGGGATGTCAGAGGGGTGTGGGGGGGGGCATGCATGCATGCTTGTATGAGAGTGTGGATGCATTTGTGTACACATTGTGTACATTTGTGTACTCAGCAAATGTGTGTACAGCATATATCTGTTGGGCGACTCTTTAAAACCAAGGCTGCAACCCACCTCCTGTTGAGCTCAGTGGCAGAACTCCCACAGATTGTAGTGGAGGGGTGGATTAGATCCCAAATTGCTACCATTTGGACTGATAGCAGCAACATCCCATTGCTTCCTTCTGGGCTGAATAACTTCCATGCAGGCGATAATTTGGTTTCTGCTCCCAGCTCTTTTTACAACTGCTGGAAAGGTTGTTTGTTCCATATCATCTTCATGGCAGCAGCACAGGCACTCAAAATGCATTCTAAGAGTGAAATATTACCAATAGAGTGAGGAAATGTGGCTCCTGCAGCCAGCCAGCCTGTCCCCTTGAGATTGCAGAGAAACAGCTCAACCAATCCACTGCAAGTCACTTAGTACACATTGACTTTCTTTGGAGCTTTCTAGGGATAATGCAGGTAGCAATAGACAACACTTGGTACAATTTGTTAGAATTTTTTAGTGCTGGCACAGTCTCCATGTATTCAAATTCACTTAAAACAGACTTTCTCCTGGGGGAGACACTAAAAAGATCACGTCACATGTTCTAGTTTTCAGAGCTAATTCCTGGACTCCAGTGTACAGGGGAGCGGGGAGCTGGCCATTGGCAGCTTGCACAGATTTGCCGCCTTGTGTCAAGAACTTAGAATTGAATGTCCTGGTTCCATGTCCCACCTTGGCTGATAAACTGAGTTCCCTGCTCATGGGCAACTCATTATCTCCTGGATTCACTTTTCCACCTGTAAAATCCAAAAAGTAGCATTCTGACTCACAAACTTGATTACAATAATCACAGCAGCAACATAAGAACATGAGAAGAGCCTTGCTGGATCAGGTCAAGGGCCCATCTAGTCCATCTTAAAAAAACAACTATGCATGCTATGTTAATGAAATAGTGATCTATTAATTAGTACTAGTGAGGTCATGCTATTGTTTATCATAGTCAGAGAGTGTTGAGCCTCATTTGCAAAATCCCTGAGTGTCAGGATTTTTCCTGTTCTTGATTTACATGATTTTGATCCTTGAGACTTCTGCGGTCCTCACCAAATTAGCAACTAATTTCAATTTGGCTTTTCGTTTCATTATGGAATAGGGATTATTTTAGTAGCCTTCATAGATTGACAAAGAAAGTGCCCGCCCCTGTGTTGATTTCTTAGACCTCTTAATGACTTTTTGATAGTGTGGACCAGTGTTTCTCAAAGTGTGTTCCTAGGAGCCCTGGGGCTCTCTGAAACCCCTTCAGGGGATCCCTGAGCACATCATAAGTGGCTGCCATTTGCCCCCTGCTCAGTTTGCAGTGGTGCTCTGAGGCTCCCTGAGTCTCTGCGCATGCACTGGCAGGGCTCCCCAAGACTAAAGGCTGATCTACACCGCACGTATCCTGGCGTGTCCCGGGCGCATGCAGAGCGGTGTGGCTTCCTTTTTAACCAATTGCTGTGGAACACGGGAGAGCTGTGCTCGCCCTAGTTCTGTTGCGATCAGTCGTGGACCATGCTCATGTCGTGGACCATGCAGCAAACTGTTCGACCAATGGGATGAGAGGGGGCTTTCAGCCAATCGGAGCGCGCGTGTTTCAGCCAATCAGCGTTGAGCTTTATTACAAAGAGGGACAAGCGCATTGAAGAAACTGGTGGAGCCCAGGGCAGCGTTTCAGGGCGGGGCGTCCTGTCCCCTATGCTCGCGAGCCTCCAAACGCAACCGGAGTTGGTGTAGATCATCCTTTAAGAGTGTAAAGGGCTCAGGAGACCTAATTGTGTGAGAACCGCTGGTGTGGACTATGTCATTCTCTCATAACAGTTACAGCACAATCTTATGCCGATCTACTCAAAAGTAAGTCTCATTGAGTTCAACAGAACTTACTCCCAGGCAAAGGCACTTCCTTCTAAGGTGCATGGTGGTGTAGTTGCTGACCTCCCAGCCGAGCTCCACACAGCACCAACATGGAGCTCAGCAGGCCAGAAGTTCAGCGATGACAATGATGACGTCATCGCCAAACATCCAGAGGCAGCATTGCGATGAGTTGCGATGCTGCGTAGCTGCCGAAGGGGTCCACGCACTGGTGCAGACCACTTTGAGGGAACTCTGCTCCCAGGTAAGTGCATCTAGGAATGCATCCTTAGAAATTCTTGCTGGGGAGGGGACTGCAAAGGTTCCATGCATTTAAACACTAGAGATGATGGGTAGACATGGGAAAGGCTACTTATGCTTCATGACACATGGTATGTGATGTCCCGCAGGGCTCCATGATACTGTTTAATATCTTTATGAAACTGCTGAGTGAAATCACCTGGAGCTTCGGGTCTGGAAGTCACTCGAGAGAGTTTTTCCTCAAGTCTGATTCACAAAACCATGCTTAGTTATCACATGACAACAGCAAGAATCATGTGTCTGTTGGCTGCGTGAAACAGACTGACTTAAGTTAATGTACATGTTGCCAACTGAAGCTAGCTTACCTAGTGATTGAAAAAGGAATAGAATATCATGGCTAGCTACTACTTCAATTGATCATCTGAGCTCTAGATAGTTGCTGTGTTAATGCAACTCTATGGCGTAGTAGTTGTTTTGGATGATAGTGTAGCATGAAAAACTAAAAAGGTTTTATAACCATCCATGTACCTTTTTATAACCATCCACCTTTTAATACAACAGTCAAGAAAGAGTGTGTTGACTGACTTGGTTGAGAGCAGAGTTATAGACAGGAAACCCAGCCAGTCATCAAGGGGGGAAATGCCGAGGGAGGGAGAGGGTTGCTGCCTCAAAATCTCTCTAGCCACACTCAATACTTCCTTTTCTTTGAACCACTGACTTTTTTTTTATCATGAACGGCTTTTGAAGCCTGCAATAATTTCAAAATCAAAGCAGTTGACCATGCAGAATGGGGAATATGCTATCTGGGGGGGGGGTCTAGAATAGCCCCCTTTAACTCATGGAATCAGTTTAAATACTTTTTGGATCTTGGCCATTATTATTTTCATCCACCCTTGACAGAAAGTAGAAGAAAATTCTTAGACTCCCAAATAACGATGTTTGCAGTCACCTTATTCTCCTAATGCAGAGAGTCTGCTCCTTTTCCAATTTTCCATGCTCCAAAATGAACCACTCTCCCTCCCTCCTCTCCAAAGTTATATGCTTGAAACTTCTCAAATAGACATTGTCACTTTGAATCTTGCAGACTTATCTGACTTTCAAAATGACAGCGTAGCTGTAAGTCAAAATGAATCTTCATATATTTCTTTTCTTTTCAGGGACAAAGATAGTTTTGAACTTTCTCTTTTCAGGTTAGCCCATACTTTCTTGCTCTGTGGCTTTCGCTGGGGACAGTTTTCATCCCAGAGAGGGAGAGCGATTTCAGTATTGAATCATGCACACTCAAGCCTGCACATTTACCTGTGAGAGCTGGGAAGGGCATCTGGCCACTGTATTCCAAGCAGATGTCATACGTATCATTCTGATAGGATGACTTTTCAAACCTGCAGCTGCCTCAGTGTTGCTAGAGTAGAGCTTTTTGACTCTATAGAATCACAATGCATTCTTGCCGCATAATACAGTTTCAGCAGGTCCACCTTCATCTACTGAGGAAGGCAATGAGGACTTGTCCACACAGGGCTCGAATTTAGGGGATCAGCGGCAGCATTAAGTGCATCCAGTCCTCACAGTACCCATGAGCATGACCAAGTCCAGGTCTCCTATGGGGTCAGAAGTATAGAAGCAGCATCAGGAGCTCCACTTGCAATTGGCTTCCCACACTCACAGTGCAATCCAATCCAACTTACACCACCGGTGTAACCAGCGGGGGAGGGCAGGGCGGGAAGCTTTGGAAGGGAGCGGAGATTTAAATCCCCTTTGAATCCCCCTTTGGAGAGGATTTGAATCCCCTTTCCATTCTGGGACCTCCCATTCTCGCTGCACTGCTGGTCACACCGGTGGTGTAAGTTGGATAGGATTGCGCTGTGAATGCAGGGATGTCACAAGGAAACAGGCACCTCTCTTTTCCCATGCTGAATTGGGCGCACAGAAATCTGATGTCTATGTATGCCTTACTCACCCAAAGACTTGATTCCCACTCTGCAACTTGAATCATTCTCTTTCTATGCAGCATAATCAGCATTTCTCTGGCATTAAGCGCCACCTCTGGCACTGTGTGCTTATCTTGCAGAACTATTTTTGAGTTTTATCCTTTGCCATGGGGAGGTCTCCCCCCCCCCAGAATGTTTCCCCTCATATAAGGAACCCACTCAACAAAGAATATTTCCTATGGTTGGTTTTCAGCAGGTTAAAATGTATAATAGCTATAACTATTCTGACCACAGATAACACGCTACCCACATAGACTGGCACCATACCTAGCTAGCACTCACATTTCTCAATTGCAATACTATGACTTTGATAAAGCGACGACAGTCGACCCATAGAAAAGAACACGAGAAACACATCTAGCCCTCCAAAACCTGACAAACAATATCTTGGAAAAAACTAGTTCTGCACTAGCCTCTCACGTCAGGTGAGCCAATTCAATAGAGCAGCATCCCAGAAAGTGTGCCAATGTATAAATCTGCTCTCCATCTCCACCTGCTGGTAAACCAATGTAAATCCACTGACCCCTGCTTTTCCATGAGGCAATACAGTTGTTGGTCCACACAGAAGCCTTATGTAAACTGTAAAACATGTACTACTGCACTCATTTCTAACAAAAGCTTGCCTCTGTGTTTCCCAGCCTGTTTTCCTACACATTAAATATAATTGTAAAAAGCAGCAATATCTTACAACACTTCTCTCTGGAGACATGCAGCAGAATTCTGTGCATGGACTCAGAAGTAAATCCCCATTCATGAGACTTACTCCTAGCTAAGTGTGACTAGGAAAGAGCAATTTTGAACAACAAGGTGACTTAGAGCCATGAAACATGAAAAGTTCAGCATCCCATGAAAGGCTCTTCCCTCATGGAATTACGATCCTGGATGGGGGGTGCAGGGGAGAGGATGGTTCATGTGAATGCTCTGACGCACCACAGTCACTACTTCTCAGAATCCATTTGGCAAGTTGGGTGAACCATGAAGAAGCAAACAGTGCTCAGCCAGAATGTGTCAGTGCATTCACATGAATTAAATACGTCCTCCTACTAATACTGGGAGCATATTGTTTTCAATTTTTGAGACCTAGAGACACAGACCCAGGAGGGAGCAGGATAGCATTCTTGCAGCACAGTCCTAATCAACTTTACAGCACCGATGCAGCTGTGCCAACAGGGCACACACTGCATTTTGCAGTGCAGGGGCAGTCATGGAGGCCTCTTCAAAGGTGAGGGAATATTTGTTCCCTTACCTCGGGGCTGCATTGGAATGTTGGTTAGGATTGCGCTGTTGGTTGAAACAAAGATTATTTGCTTACTTTGGATATATTCAAGTTTTACCGTGCAATCCTGTGCAGTCTTGCACAGTCTTACGGGGAACCGTAAAGCGCGTTTTCGACACCCAGCGAGTAAGGACCACCTGCGCAGTGGCCGGCGCCCCCTACCCGGCCATTCCCCTGGCCGTGTGCCCACCGGAGCAGGTAAGCCCTACGCCAGTCAGGGCAGGGGCGTGGGGAGGGCGGACCAGGTGGCAGGGGAGAGTGGCCATTGGCCACTCGGGGCCTGGAGGAACTCGATTGGATGCGGTGGTTGGCCCTTTAGGCCGGCCTCCGCAGCCTACACAAGATTGGGCTGTTAATCTGGTACACAAAAGTAAGTATATGATCAAGAAAAGAGTTGCAGTGTTTATATCTAAAAGGTGGATCTAGCAATATACACAAATTCAGTCTAATCAATACATTTAATATTAGATCCATATACAAACCTGCAAATGAAACTAACCAAAGCCTATGAAGTCAGTGGAAACATTCAAAATATAACTAGTCTTTGAAGCAATAATTTACACATCCAAGTGTCCCAAATTTATTCAAAAGTCAGTTTGGTCCCATACAAACTGCCAGTCATATTGCAATTCCTGTCTTCATCAATGACTATTGTACAGGATATAGGCCCTGCATTCATCATCACCATTATCTATTCACGAAGAATCATGCATATCTTGTTCACCTGAGGAAGAAAATGGTGCTGATCCAAAAAAGCTGTAAAATACTGGCATTTCCAGGCTACTCCTGAACAAAATGGGACTCAAGCCGGAAGCTTCAGTGTTACAAGAACTTGTTATCAGTGGATGCATATCATATTACTGAACACACTAGAACAAAACTCTACTTGTTCAAAGTTTATTTATTGGAGATAAGGCACAAGCTCTCTGTGATCTGGAACTCTAAACCTTTCTCAGGACTCAATTTGTTTGCCTAAGCAACCATATACATTCCTTTGTGGTTGCAGGCCACACAAGCCAATCCTTTTCCAGCCACTTTCATGCTCTAATGGCATTTCTGATGCCTAAATGTGTCTTCCTGATTTGGTCATTGATTTTCTTTGCTCCTGTCTCTGCTAAACCTTGTATCCCTTCCCTTCCACATTGGACCTCCTGGACCAAACTTATTTTGAGTCGTGGATGATACCTTTTCATTTCCTTTGGCTTCTCTGAGCATGCACCTGAGTGCCTGATTCTGCCAAGATTTAGCCACAGCCCTTCCTTATTGGCTCAGTGCTGCACAGACTTATGGCCCTAACCTAAACAGAGCATTTGTTCAGAATGTGCACATTCTCAGAGCTTGAACTCGGGGGATGCAGTCCATTCTTGCTACCAGCACTCTGTGGTACTCTTTAGATTCACTGAGGAACAGCTGACCAAGTTCTGAAAGTAGCCTTCTAAAAATAGAGGAACTGTGAAATATACCTCCAAAAATTAGCTATTCACATATAGATGAGCAGCGCAATCCTATCCAATTTACGCCACTGACTGAGCTCTGCTCAATCCTATCCAACTTATGCCACTGGTGTAACCAGCAGTGCAGTGAGAACAGGAGGCCCCAGACCCAAAAGGGGATTCAAATCCCCTCCAAAAGGGGATTCAAAGGGGATTTGAATCCCCTTTCCGTTCCGTTCTCGCTGCACCGCTGGTTACACAGGTGGCATAAATTGGATAGGATTGAGCAGAGCTCAGTCGGTGGCATGTTGGATAGGATTGCACCCACAATTTCAGAACACACACACACACACACACTATTGGCCATGCTTGTTCCTTCATGACCTCAGTGAACATCGCTGGTTGCTTCTATTGAGCAGGAAGGTTGACTAGATGCCCTCCAAGGTATCTTCCAACTCTAACATTATATTATTTTCCATTCCACTGGTAATTAGTATTTAGTTCAAGTAACTGAAAGAGTATTTTACTACTAAATTTGATTATGTGCCCCTTTATGGAGGAGGTGAATTAAAAATACAAATTGGATTATTCTTTAATTTGTATTGGACTTCACTTACGTCCACCCCATCCTAGGGAACTGGGGCAGGTGGCAATATGTTAATTATTCTACTCTATCTCCAGCTGCCAAAATGCCTTACACTGCTATTGGAAGAAATGCCAAAATGCCTTACACTGCTATTGGAGCACCTCCCTTATGAGAAAAGGCTACAGCATTTGGGGCTTTTCAGTCTAGGAAAAAGGTGCCTGATGGGGGACATGATTGAGACGTATAAAATTATGCATGGGATGGAGAGAGCGGATAGAGGGAAATTCTTCTCCCTCTCGCACAACACCAGAACCAGGGGACATGCACTAAAATAGAGTGGAGGGAGAGTTAGAACGGACCAAAGAAAATATTCTTCACCCAGCGTGTAATTCATCTGTGGAACTCCTCGCCACAGGATGTAGTGATGGCACCTGGCCTGGATGCCTTTAAAAGGGGTTTGGATAGATTAATGGAGGAAAAGACCATCACAGGTTACAAGCCATAAGCAACCTCTTGGCTTTAGAAGTAGGTTTTCTCTGTGCCAGGTGCAAGGGAGTGAGAACAGGAAGCAGGTTATCTTGTTGACTGTGTGTTCTTGGAAGCATCTGGTGGGGCCACTGTGAGATACAGCTTTGGAAAAAAGAGGGAAAAATTCCAAAGTACCATTCTGTATACCCTTGCAGTCCTGAGAGTAAATGCATTTTGGTCATTTCCCTAAGTTAAAGGGAATGATGGGACATTAGGGTAGATGGTTTTTTAAGTAAGTCAACAAAACAAACATTCAGAAAAGAAATGCCATGGTTGCTGCATTCAAAGCAAAAGGAAGGAAGAAAAACTGGCTTCTTTTTGTACTGTCAAGATTCCTTGCTCCACAGCTACTGATGATGACATACCATTAGGGGTTGTTGTGGCACACCCCTTTTAAGTGAACAACAATGAAGCATGCAATTTATGTGTGCATTGATTTGTACACTGAGGAGAAATGTTTGGAGCTGAATGAGAAGGCAAAGTTTACACTCGCGCCAGACCAGCCAAGCCCTGTCTAATGCAGACTTACTGGGATCGTCAAGAAAAAAAAAATTGTGACTGATCTTCCATGATCTTAGTGAGG
This sequence comes from Plestiodon gilberti rubricaudatus, assembly GCA_026170595.1. Taxonomy (NCBI): domain Eukaryota; kingdom Metazoa; phylum Chordata; class Lepidosauria; order Squamata; family Scincidae; genus Plestiodon; species Plestiodon gilberti. Next base: position 258,721,811 of record JANXHW010000001.1, read on the forward strand.
TCAAACAAGGATGATGGAGTTTCATAGTTTAAATGTGGCAAGGCACCTTCAATCTGCAGTAAAAACAACGCTCTAAACATCATTGCTTCTGCTAGTACAGTAATGGATGGGTTTCAGATTATTTATTTTGCAGTGTTTCCATTCAGGTTAATGAGCAGTCTCTGGCCTCTGGTGTAAGCAGTGCAGCAAAGTTGAGATTTTTCTGTTCAATGAATAGGCTCAAACATCCAGCTTTTAGGGAGGGAGCCTACAGCTTTGGTGCCAGTACAGGAAAAGTCCTGTCTCACATTTCACCCATCATACTTCAAATGGTTGAGGCATATATAAAGCAGGGACTCAGGGAAAATCTCAACGTTTTAATCAGGTGTTTGGGCTCAGAATGTTTAGTGTTTTAAAGATCAAAACCAGCGTTTTAATTTATGGGAATCCTGTGTTGAACTCCCCTGCTTCCTGGGTGATTGCAAAATCTCGCTTTCTGGAGGCTTAAGATCACACAGGTGATCTCAGGACAAATCCAGTTGTCTCGAAAGTCACCGTTTAAATGACAGAAATCTATAACAACAGCATCCCCAATTTTGACAATTTTGAGGTTGTCCACAGCCGAGGTCACAAGCCAAGTATTCTTGGGGAGTGAAGTGAGGAGAACAAGTCGCTCACAAATCCTAAGATGAATGCCTTGAACCTGAGCAAGGGGAGGGGATGCTTAACCAGAATTATCACTTTTGTTCTTTCAAGACAGAGGAGTGAAGAATGAGTGCCCTGATGGAGCAAAGAGAATAAACACATACTTTCCATGTTGTACTACTATATAGAAAATCAAAACCTATTGTTCAGCTTCCGATTCCAGTCAAGATGGCTGATCTACAGTATGTATCTTGCGCTAGCAAGTAGAGTCGGATATATTTACCTTCTTATCATGAAAGGACTGAATTTTCACAAGAAGCTTCACCAGGAGTAATTTGAGAATTAGACAACACAGTAGATAATCTATTAAAAGACAACAAACGCCTCTGATCTGCTGCAGATATCCCCTTTGGTTCAAATGCTTTCTGTTGTGATCTGGCTCTTTAAGAGACAAGCCCTGAAGATGAAAAGGGCATGCAAAAGAACTGGGGAAACCATTTCTATTTTGCAGCAGAAACTAACTATTCCCAACTTACTATGCGTGGTCTCAGCAGGGGCCTGATCAATGGTAGACCCAGTTGGACTAGAAAATAGAGACCGTCCATATAGATACCGGTAAGTGTTTTAAAAGATAAACGAACAAAAATACTTAACTTGCAGTTAAATAAATAAAAGTTTATTGTTGTAAGTTATAAGTATTTGCATTATCTGAAGGGCATCCGAGAGCAGAGGCAGAGCCAAAGGTACCCCCTAAATTGTGCACTTGGTTTATAAGGACGACTGTGACTCCATCTAAAAGAAGCAACTTCATTTTTGCACCTTTATTTAACTCTTTCTTGTCCTGTTCCTGTTGGGGGCTACTTTCATGCTCTATTTAATATTAAGAGAATTGTTATCAGTCTCTTCTCTGCCCAGCTCACACCACAATTCATTCCCCCCTTTTCTATACCACATAACAATTCTGTGTGATGTGATGCAACTATCTACTGCATCTATTGATGCCATTGTTACCCACACACAGCAGTGCCTGCTTAGTGAGTCGGTTCAGCCAGCAACACAACAGGTCATTATGCCTAGAGGCACAGAAGTCATTGCACCTCAACCCAAACACTTATTCACGGTTGCAACAATTAACTGGGTTGTTGCTAGTGTTCTTTTGGGGGTAAACTATCTCTGAACACCACTAAGGCTCTAATACAGAGGTTCTCAACCTTTGGAGGCCTGGGTACCCCCATCACAGTTCAATTTTCTGAAGTACCCCCTGCTAATTAACTGCTAATTAATTGGATTAATCATTAAATAGGTAAAGGTAAAGGTAACCCTTGACAATTAAGTCCAGTCGTGTCCGACTCTAGGGAGCGGTGCTCATCTCCATTTCAAAGCCGAAGAGCCAGCGCTGTCCAAAGACGTTTCCATGGTCATGTGGCCGGCATGACAACACCAAGGCGCATTGAACGCTGTTACCGTCCCGCTGACGCGGTACCTATTAATCTATTGCAATTTCTTGCTTTCGAACTGCTAGGTTGGCAGGAGCCATCGCACGGATTCGAACTGCCAACCTTTCGATCGACAGCTCATGGTTCAGTGGTTTAACCCACTGCGCCACCCGCTGGCTCAATCATTAAATAAAAAGTACTAAAACAATTTTAAATGTGAAAAAATGTCTTATTTAACTCGTGGGGGGGGGGAGAGAGAGAGCGACACACACATTCAAGGATCTCTTTTTTTCTCTAAGTCACACTTCCAAAAATCAGCTCCTCCCTACCCCACCAAAGTACATTTTCCAAAGTACAAAAATAAGCCCCAAACCAAAATCAAAGAGACAGAAGGGCTCCAAAAATAATTACAATTTAAAATCCATTTAAAATAATTAACACTTAATTAGCTGCTGATGGGGCAGATAAGGGGCAGGGCTTGGCGTACCCCCAGCAAGGGGCAGGGCTTGGCGTACCCCCAGCAAGGGGTCCCCTAGGGGTACCTGTAGAGTCTAATAATCAACACAAGTTACAAGAGAAAATGAATTTAGTATAGTCTGTTCACTGCAAAACTCAGTTCTGCAAATCAGTCCTACCTTGCAACTAACAACAACAAAAAACCCACAAGCAATTCTGTTCAGGCTTTGCTTTTCTAGGACTGTACAGTACTGCACTGCATTTTGCATTACATAGAACTGAATGAAATGTGGTTTTTCAATCTCCATTATGTGAACACACTGTTATCTGAAATAGAGTTATGCCCTTTTACTTGCTTTGAACATTTCTTCCTAACAGATTCATTTCCTTCGTTTCAGGATAACCGCAGCTGCATTGCAGTCACTGCCTGAGTGTTTGGGTAATATTCACTGGGGGTATAGTTGTTGAAGAATATTTCAAAAGGCAGAACTTACTCGAAATCTAGAAGAACCTTAGATTGCTTAGCAACACTCCCAGCAATCAAAAGCATATCTTTCCATTACAAGTATGTTGCAAACTTCTATTTGTCCCAGTAATACTCAGGGATGGGGACTCGAGTCAAATGACTTGACTCGCAAGTGTGACTTAGCCACTTTTTCCCTGACTCGTACTCGTACTCATACTCATGACCCACTGACTCACACTCGCACTCGTACTCGTGACCCACGGGACTCGCACTTGACTCGCACTCGTGGGGGTAACGACTTGCCATTTCCAAGTCATTTTCCAAGTCATAGGGGAAGCCAAGTGGGTGCTTTAAAAGCCTCAGAGGTCCCACCCCCCCACCCCCCCACACACACTATTTTCAGGAAAAAAGCCATTTTTCCCAAAGTGACTCGACTCGTGACTTGTGACTCGTGGTTTCTGGCCTTACTCGTACTCGACTCGCACTCGTGCAAAAATGACTCGTACTTGCCCAAAAATTTTGGCACTAACTCACACTCGGACTCGCACTCGTGCAAAAATGACTCGTACTTGCACTTGCACTCGCGACCTAGTTACTTAGATACATCCCTGGTAATACTTACTCCTCCTCCTCATTTCCAAATCCCAAAGATCTACTCAATGTCCCAGAAAGGAACTGTTGTTACCTAGTTTGCTTCCTGGTCTCTTCTGCCTGTGTCAGGTGGGTGAGTGGGAAGGAATCTAAAATACCTCTAGATTTGATTTAGGCACCACCACTGTGGTCTACCTGAATTTAATCACATAAAAGTACATATTATTATGCTGGAATGCAAGATCCTGACTTTTTGCAGGAAACACAGTATGTGTGAGTAGTAGATTAAATTCCTGCCTTTTCCTGTTTTTAGATTACCGGTAACAATCTTCATGAGTGCCACATTAGTGTCACGTGTTAAAACAGCTTCAGGGGAGGAGTTGTGGTGATGTGCATGCATGCTTTGCCTGCAGAAGGAGGCCCCAGTTTCAGTCCCCAGGTTGAGCAGGGAACGATTCCTGTCTGAAAACCTAGAGTGCTGCTGCCACTCAGGGTTGACAGTAGTGACTTGGGTGGACCAATGGTCTGACTCAGTATAAGGCAGCTTCCTATGTACAGAACGAAGTGAAGCTGGCAAAAGTACCAAGACAGCTTCTCATGTTTAATAATGTGAGGGTAATTCCTGTGAGTGACTCCTATATCTGCAAAGATATGCAAATACTTCAGCTGAATGAATAAACCATATGCTGGCCCCCAGCCAGACTCACAAACTGATGAGCCAGAGACTATTGCAGTTCATGGATCTGGCTGAGAGCCAGTCAATCTGGTGTTTGCTCTGTTCCAGTGCAGAAGCCATGACCAACGTTAATATGTAACATGGGAAGCATGCATCTCTTAATTCTATTAAACCAACGACATATATTTGAGCACAGAGGAAACTAAATGCAAAAGGGATGGGAGAAAAAACAAACACCAAACCCAGTACAGAGACAGTACTGGAGACAAGATGGCAAGAGACAAAGGAAAAAAAATAGGCTTGCGGAGTCGATGATCAAAGACTTGCAAGAAACTGCACCAGGGAAGCTAAGAGGAGGTGCTACCTGTGGTCTCTAATGTCTGTATCCTAATGCACAGAGTATGCATTACAGAGAAGCAACCAATTGAATTTGAAATCCTAATACAGGAAGGGAAATATGATCTGATGAGATTTCATGGAAACTGGGTGGGATGAGACCCGTGAATGGAGTATAGGACTAGGGGGTATTACTTGTTCAAAGTAGCAGAGCCGATAGAAAGAGATGGAAAGTTGCATTACAGTTAGACCGCGTCTTATATGAGGGTTAGGTTCGGAAGTCAGCACATAAGGGGAAAATTCTGTATAGTCAAAATTACCCTTATGTCCAAAAAAATACATTGTCTCTTTAAAAACTAATTCCAGGGCATATATTAGTTTAAAAACTAATTCCAGAGTGAAGTGGTGGGCGGAATCACCTGCACTATTTAACCTGTTCTCTCTCTCTCTCTCTCTCTCTCTCTCTCTCTCTCTCTCTCTCTCTCTCTCTGCTGAGCATGAGAATTTGCACAAGTAAAATGCACATATGATGCCAACTGCCTGTATATGTAAATGTATACACCTGCACAGAAATCCAGGGATCTGAGCATGATAGTCTACAGAACGTGCCTAGGTAAGAATAAAAGAATAACAGCAATACCACCATGGGAGTCTACTACAGACCCCCTGGCCATCTGAAGTCACTGATGATGCTTGCCCAAAACAGATAACTAATTTTTCTGAAAGGAAAGCTATAGTGGTAATGGAGGACTTCAGCAACCTTAACATCTGCTGGAAATCTAACACCACTCACAGCACAATCCACTGTAACTTTCGAACAGTGGAGTGCATGCTCCGCTGTTCAAAAATGTCGCAAACGTGCCATAAAGCATGTTTGCGACTACTTTCGAGTAAGGGCCACCAGTGCAGAGGCCGGCAACCGTCACTCCGGCGCCGGATCACCCACAGCCACCACCACCGGGGAAGAGAAGGCATCCGCCAGCGGGGGCAAGGGTGGGCCGGGCGGCGAACAGTACATAAGTATAGTCTGCACCTGCAGGGATAATGTCAGGAAGGCTAAAGCATGGCATGACCTGAGGATGGCAAGGAATACCCAAAACAACAAAGCTGACTTTTTGACTATGTCCGAAAGAAGAGGAGGGTCAAGGAAGCAGGAGGCCAGTTGCATGGAGATGATGGAGAGAAGGCAGAGCTGCTCAATTCTTACGTTGCATCTGTCTTCTCCCACACAGAGAAAGTGACCCAACCTAATAGTTGCAGTAATGAAGAACTTGGGGCATCATGACTCAGGATAGGTAACAAGATGGGAAGGGAACATCTATAACAGCGCAATCTGACTTAACTTTTGTGCCGGTTTAACCAGTGGCGCAGTGAGAACAGGAAGCCCCAGAACGGAAACGGGATTCTTCAAATCCCCTTTGAATTCCTCTTTTGGAGGGGATTTGAATCCCTTTTCCGTTCTGGGACCTCCCGTTCTCGCTGCACCGCTGGTTAAACCGGCACAAAAGTTAAGTCGGATTGCGCTGTAAATGAATTTAAGTCTCCAGGATCAAGTGAACTACACCCCTGGGTAATGAAGGAACTGGTGGATGTGATCTTCAAGCCTCTGCCTGTGATCTTTGAGAACTCCTGGAGAATGGGTGAGGTACCCAAGGGCTTGAGATGAGTAAATGTCTTTTTAAAAGGGGGAAATGAAGATCTAGGAAACTGGAGACCGGTAAGCCTGATGTCAGCATCCAGAAAGACCTTCGAACAGATTATTAAACTGAATGTCTGTCAGCACTTAGAAAATAATGAGGTCATTTCTAGGAGCCAGCATGGATTTGTCAAGAACAAAGTCATGTCAGATTAATCTCATCTCCTTCTTTGGTAGAGTGACTAGTCTGGTAGACGGTAAGGACACTGTGGACATTGTTGAAATCTAGGTACACAAAGCATTTGACAAAGTATCCCATGATATCCTTGTGGATAAAATGATAAATGTGGGCTAGATGGCACTACTGTTTGATGGATTCAAAGTTGGTTGAACAACGGTTCCCAACGAGTGCTATTAAATGGACACATGTCAACCGCGAAGGAGGCATCGAGTGGAGCGCCACAGGATTCTGTCTCAGGCGGTGCGCTTTTCAACATGTTTATAAATTACCTGAATGAGGGGATAGAGAGAATGCTTATCAAATTTGCAGAGGATACATTGTTGAGGAGATAGCTAACACCCTGGTGTAATGGCCACCAGCACAATCAGCTTTCCAGGGCATTCCAGGAGAAGAGCGGGACATGGGACTGGGATCAGCCAGGGGATGTTGAGGGTGAGCTGGGGGCAGATATTGACCACAGCGGCAGCACCAATATCCTATGACCCCAACCCAGGCTTGACACACCCTCCTAGATTTATACTAGCCAAAGAGCTGGCACAGATCCAAGTAGACCCATTGGAGACAAGGTAGCGGCAGAGTAGGTTAAAAAGTTTTTTGCTTACCTCTCCATCGCTGCCTGGTCCCTGGCTGGCCTGTAGCATGTAGCAGAGGCGCCCCAGCACTGCTGCACACTCTGGGCTGGCCCAGGATAGGATTGGGGTTATAATCCCAGGAAAGTGTAAATGGGATCGCAGCCCTAGCTGAACATGAGCCAGCAGTGTGATGCCACTGTAAAAAAAAAGCAAAGCCATTGCTGGGCTTTGCCTCTACTGAAGAAGAGAACAGGCATAGAGTTCAGATCACAAGAAGTAATCGTTCCGCTCTGTGTTGCACTAGCAGTCAGACCTCACTTGGGATACTATGCCCAGTTCAGGGCACCACATTTTAAGAAGGACATTGATTAGCTGGAGTGGATTCAGCAGAGGGCAACTATGATGGTTATGGATCTGGATAGGAAGTCTTGTGAGGAATGGTAAAAAGAGCTTCAAATGTTTAGCAAATGGCAGGTGATGGGGGGACCAATTAAACCAATTTAGCAAATGGCGGGTGATGGGGGGACCAGTGCCCCTATTTAACACTGGATACTTCATAGAATCATAACATGTTAGAGATGGTGCCTTGGAGGTCATCTAGTCCAACCCCCTGCTCGGTGCAGGAGGCTACAGGATCCGGGACAGATCCAAGATGTCGGCGCCCGGGTAAGTTTCTACATTTTAAAAATGGCGACGGAGGCTTGCCAACCGGCCCGGAAAACGTTTCGAGTCCGGATTCTGGTACAGTCCCGGAAATTCCGGGATGGATGGCAAGCCTAGTTAGTGGGAACAGATGAAGGCTGGGTCACATAACTAAGCCCCTCAAGCCTTGAAGCTATTCATTAGGGCTGCTTCATTACAAGAAATGGATTTATTTTTTTTGCAAATAAATGAATAAATAAATATTGTTGTTGTTGTTGTTCAGTCGTTAAGTCGTGTCCGACCCTTCGTGATCCCATGAACCATATCCCGCCAGGCCTTCCTGTCCTCCACTATCTTCCTGAGTTCGCTCATTTATTACTTGTAAATAAATATATAATTTCTTTCTAGATCGCCTTTTTAAGTCTCATAAAGTTAGGTGGGTCCCGATAAGAGTGTCATTTTAAAAAGTGGGTCCTGGTGCTAAAAAGTTTGAGAACCACTGCCCCCACTGCAATTAGGCTGCCCATCATTTTCTTAGAAGCCTGCAGGGACAGATGAACTGTGAAATTGACTAAGGACTCGTTTGCTGGGCAGAGAGGTGATAGTGACTAATCCCAGCACTTGGCGGTTACCTAGCAACAACCCCATCTGCTTCTCAATTACTTCTGGAGTGGTGAGTGTGTTTGCATGCACCAGTTTTCCTCAAATCTCTCCAAAAGTGATGTCAGGGGCAGGCCAAACCACGCACACATCGTTAAATTCACTGACCCCACTGTGTCTGGTTTTTTGAAGTTACAGTAAATAGGTCCTTGGTCAGGTATGGAACTGCAGCACAGGGAGGGGTTATGTAACCCTTTCCTACCATGCCACGATCCGAACACACACACACACACACACACACACACACACACACACACACACACACACCTCTCTATGTGTTTAACAGTAATTTGGTTCTCAGACTCTGTGGTTAAATGTGCAGTTTTAAACCTTGCTTTGTACCAATATTAAGAAATGTGGGCATAGTTTCCTCTGCCTGTGTTTTCAATATTTTTGTAGCAACGCTCTGACAAGGATACATTTAGCAAGTAGGAAAAAAGACCAAGTTTCACATGCAACACTGGCTATAACTCTTTATATCTGTGACCAGAAGCACCTGCAAGGAATCATGAAAAAAAAAAAAGTTCATCTGGAAGTGAAAGCCAAGTACTTGGTAATAATGCCCTCATTTGAACTTAACCTCTGGTTCAGGTGGAATGTGCCATGCTCCTTTAATAGGCCTCTTTTGGTTTATTGGTGCAAGGCAATTGTGCTTTTCTAGCTACACAAAATAACAAAAAGAAACTCTCAGTATGACAGAATGTGTACCACTCAATTGGCCAAGGCCCAATTAGCCAACTGTGATGATCATCATCTCTATTTGGTCTCAGAATCTTCCATAGGAAAAATTGATTATCTGAATAGGGTTGCATCTCTCCCTGAACAAAGCCATATATTAATATCACACAGCTTGCCACCATTTACACAGCAGATTGATCCACTTATTGACCAGCGCCACAGAGCTACAGCACGTTGAAATCAACTTTAATGGCTCACAGTGTGATTTCAGGAAATTAGGGTTGGGTGCCATTGAGAGAGGGCAGAAGCAGGATAGTTTCAGACCACGTGTGATTATTCTTCAGAAGCATCTTTATGTCTCGCCAACTTACACATTCTGCACACAAAGTGACTATCACCAGAAACAACTAAATGGGTCTATGGCTGCTGGCACTTTTATTTAATTAGGCAAAATAATGATATAAATAAAAAGGTTAACTGTCCTGTGATGGCGTCACTAGAGGTACCGTACTTACTGTACATTATTATATTTGCTGAAAAGCACTGCCTGAAACAAACAAATAAAAACCTTAAATCTTGACTATAGCAAAGAATAAATAGTTATTTGTCTGTACTCTCCCCTCCTGCCAAAGATTTCTTTTCTCCTACTGAAATCTGAAATGGCAAGTTCTAGTTAGGTGCCCCCTCAATTGCATTCATGCAATATTATAGGTAGAACAAGGAAGTGAAATTGCCCAGGTAGCCCACCGCAAATTGTAAGAGACCAGGTTACTGGGAATAAAATTGGGCCGTGTTTATTGATTATCAATCAAAGGGTTCTATTGGGTTCATTTTTTCATTCAATCCAAGAGGAGTGTAGAGATCCAGAATGGAATGAATGGCATGCATATTATTCAGAACCTCGTTCATTTTTGGAAGGAGGAGGCTTTCTTTGAAGTGTGGCAGGATGATGACTGACAACCTTCGCCCCTCTTTTAAATATTTAAAACTGAAAAGGAGCAGCAGATATCCTTTCATGGCCAGCCCTAAGTGGCCATGGTATATCCCCCCCCACAATGCCCCACATGTTGCATCATCAGTAAAAGGCATTGTGGGGGGGGGGGATGGCCCACCACCACCACCGGCTTCTTTGAAAGGAAGCTCAGCTGTTTCTTATCCGTTTTAAATGGTGAAGGAAGAACCACCTGCTGTGCTACAAGGCCAACCCCTGTCCCAAACACACATGGAGCAAAGGAAAATAGCTGTCACGTATGTCACAAAATGAATGGCAGCCACAATAAGGGCGGGAAACCACAAGCTATTCAGTGCTATTTCCTTTTTAAACTTGCATCTTTCTCCAGCAGTCAAGAGCATCTCACACAGGTTCTCTGTGTTTCCTTGAGAATGTCCAGAGTCTTGGATGAAACGTCGGATTAATATCTTATGAGATGTGTGGTTTTTTGGTGATTTTATGTGTATTTTAAAACATTGGAATTCCTCATAATTTTTGTCTAATATTTTTTTAAAAAATTACATGACCTTTTAACCTATAAAACTCTACCTCTTAGTATTTGTAATATGTAAAAACCACTTCGGTTTAGATAGCCTGCCTATGTAAACTGCCTTGAATTAAAGTCGGAGAAATTCGATGACCAGAGAAAGGCGGTATATAAATACTGGTAATTATTATTATTATTGACGCCATCTCTTAGTCTAACCTACCTTACAGGGTTGTTGTAAGGATAAAGGAAAGGAAAGAGCCATGTACACTGTGCTAAGCTCCTTGGAAGAAGGGCTATATACAAATGTGAAAAACAGTTTATTTGCATATAATTCCCCTTAATTTACCTCCAAGCAAGTGCAGCTGGTATTATAAAAGTTATTCTAATCTAAATGCCAATTTATGCCACAGAATGGCATCTCCATCCTGCATTCTCCAAACTCTGCTCTTCTCCGATCACAAAGCTATATCATGTCTAACTTGCACCAATTCTGCACATAGGCCACAGATTGGTCCACAATGCCATTTAATTGACCTGGTGCTGGAAGAAAAAATGGCGACATCTGTAAAGGTCTTTTCACTTCATTCAAAAGAGACGACTGTGACTGCAACACCACAAACCTCAGGATGCATTTCTGTTGTTTAAGTCAGCCAGGCTGCTCTGCCTAAATGAGAAAAACTTCTTTGAACCTAGTTAGGGCCACCAGTATTAACTGAAGCTGTTCCTGGAGAGGTTCCCCCCCCCCCCAATATGATGTAATGTTGGAAATTCCTGAAGTTCTGTTAAAAATTCCAGGAGTGCTTTCAGTGGTCATCTGGAGAGTGAAACAGACTCCTGGAGACGTAAGGGTCTCAAAAAGGGGTAGTAACCCACCTAAGGTCTAATCAGACATGTGCTCAAATGTGCAATTCCATTGAAAGCCATTAGAAGCTTTTTTCCCCTTTTAAAAATAGCATTGGGGGGGGGGCACAATTGAGCTCAAATGTGCAGTGAGGCAAACTACTCAAGCCCCCTCCCTCCCACCATGGTTTTGCCCTGTTTTTCTGACCCCGTGTGCAATTTAGCTACAACCCCCTCCATCTGGCCTAGTTGTGCCATTAAGCATGTCTGATTAGGGTCCCAGGAGACGTCCGATGTCAGCTTCCACCAGCCCATTTTGAGGTTGGGGGTTGTCGGAAGGCCAATATGGCAGGCACTCAAGTAGACCAGATGGCAATTGTGCCCATTCCCTTGAGGATCACTGTTTGTCCAGATGTATTAGCAGCATCAACATAGGCAAGGGTGGGGCAGCAACGGCCAAGCAAAGCCAGCAATGAGGGTTCAAAGAGCCTGTTTGGGAGCTGCAGGTCAAAAACATTTTGGAAACACTGCACTACCTCATCTGTGTTGGTCTTCCAAGCTTGAGGTTATCCTTGCTGAAAAAGCCAGTGTACAGTCATCCTTAGTGGCTGCAAAGAACGGCACAGAGTTGCACCACACCAGCACAGCACAGGCCTACTAGGCTGCTCTCAGAATTGTACAAAGAGGCAGCTCCAAGATATCCTCAGCCCCTCTGTAAATTGAACAAGTTCTCTGCAGCACCCCAAGTTTAGAAGCAGGAAAAGAGTATTCAGCATCAATGCATTCCGAACATTAGGACCCAGGTATACCCAGCAACAACCCAAAAGAGCATTAATGGGTAAAGCAAAATTCTGCAACCAGAATGATAGAAGTTACTGCTGTTGGGTAATCACAATATATTTGTAAGAGTTGCCGCAAATTCCATTTAGCATCCATGGACAAGACTGTCACCCATATGGTTAAAGTCTGCTGGATGGATGGAGATTCTGTTTCGTCTCCCAGACAAATTCATTCACCCTCCAACCCATTCATGCCCATACAAACGTCCATTGTCCTCCTTCAGGCCCCCATCCCTACATGTTGAAAACTCCAAGTATGTTGCTCTTTCTTCATACAGAAGAAGGTACTGTTCCCTGATCATTAACTGACCTTTTCTGTACTTCCAAAAGGATATCCAGTAGTGCGTTTGGGGGAAATGGACTCTCACCATGTGCCCAGTTTCTCAACCTGACCCAGAGTGCAGCTGCTTCTGCAGCAGCATTGACTATTTTGATCCTTGTTGTTTTCACTCCTTTCCTACCAATTCCCAGCACTGCATTGGCCACCCAGGCAGCTGCTCTGTATTGATCTGATCTTTTCGAAAGGGGTCTCTGCTAACACGTAGAAATGGCAGTTCAGAACAACAAATTGGTTTGCCAAAGTCAATTCTGGAAAGACTTCTCATACAAAAATGAAAATCAATCAGCAATTGTATTTAAACCCTCGGGAAACTATTTTGTTCAAGGCACTGTACATGTGCACAGGCTATTCTTGAAGGGGCAATTTGCACAGACTAAGGACAACTGCCACCTAGAGACGCCAAAAGGACAGGAGTAGGACTCACTCGTTCAGGTCAAAGAGGAGGCAACTAAATCTCAGCATCTGCAGACAGGCGGCATAAAACCAGCAACAGCTTCTGAAGGAAGAATTTCTTCTAATCCACAGTGAAAACTGCAGGCCGTAGTAACTGAGGGGGCAAAAGGAGCCGAGAACATTGTAGGTCTTATTAAATAGGTTCTGTATATTCAGCAAGATCAGCGGACGCTCAGACATGCTGTTCTCATACAGGGACCCTTCACACGCAACTTGTCAAGAGAACCGCGAAGGTGAACATCGAACGGCTTTGTAGAGCTCTTTTTTTTTTCAGCTAAGACTTACAGTCATGCACTGGCTAGTTCAGGAATTTACCCCTTAGCAGAAAAGGGTTGTTGTTGTTCAGTCGTTAAGTCGTGTCCGACCCTTCGTGATCCCATGAACCATATCCCGCCAGGCCTTCCTGTCCTCCACTATCTTCCTGAGTTCGCTCATTTTCATGTTCGTTGCATCGGTGATGCTGTCTAACCATCATCATTTAGGATTTTAAGCAGCTCAGCTGGGATATTATCATCTCTGCTTTGTTGTTAGTAATGCTACCTAAGGCCCACTTGACTGAAAAGGCAGAAAAGGGGGGGGAGTCTATTTGATTTTACCAGTGTATTAGTCTTTCCTCCAAGTTGCACTTAGGAAACATGAGGTCCACCGTACAGCTAATTTCAAGGGAAAGTCTTGGATGGGACAAATCTCAGCTATAAAACATTTTATTTACATGGTTTCAAAGCCTTCACATAAGTTACTAACACAACCCAATTCGATACCTGAGAAACATCATTCTGAGTGATACAGGATATGGCGTTTGCCCCATGGTGACAGCTCTGCTTGTGCAACTATAGCTCTGCCAGCAGCAACCAAATCCCGCTGGCACGGAACCAGTTCCACCGGCAGATGTGCCACAGACACCAGCACAACCCGTCCACGTAAACCCCAAACCAGGGTGGAGACATGGACAGGGTGGGCAAGTGCAAACATACACCATGTCCTATACCCTGTCTAAATGATGGCTACACCCCAAACATCAGTGGAACATTATGATGATGTTGATGTAGGAATAAAAAGATCCATAGGAAACAATAGGGAGGAGAAAAAACACCAGAAAATCTCAACTCCCACCACTCCCCTGCCTGCCCACTTTCCTACAGCAAAATATAGGGTACAAACTACACTCCACAGTCAAACACAACACACCAACCCCAGTACTAAGGCCCCTGCCAGGGAGACCAGAACTCAGATGACAAGGTGCGAGAAGTGAGGCGATACCTCTCTGGCTTCACGTTGTTTACATTTAGAGTGTACACATGGAAACGTTTGTGAGGGGAACTATGGAGAAAGCACACTTTTCAAAACCGACTGCTGTCCTCACAGCATTCTTGGCACGATACTTCATTAACACTTGTCTTCTCAGAAGGCCCACTGCAGGTATTCTGCCTGAGGAGGACTCCACACACAAACACCCAAGTGGAACCCCACCACTCCACCCGAGCAGGGGGAGCAAGAACAATGCACACAGGTAAGCCAGGAAGGGAGGGATGAGGAGCTCATGCCTGAATCCCGAGGACATCTCCCATGTCTCTCCCCCCCCCATCCATTATTTATTTTTCACATTTTTATACCGCCCTTCCTCCAAGGAGCTCAGAGTGGTGTACATATTTCCTCCCCTCCTTTTTTTGTCCTCACAACAACCCTGTGAGGTAGGTGGGGCTGAGAGATAGTGACTGGCCCAAGGTCACCCAGGAAGCTTCATGGCTGAGCCACGTTATCAAGCCGTATCATTGTTTTGCCACAATGCAGCAGGCACCTGCCCTCTCCCTCCCTCCCTCCCTCTTTCTTCCCCTATAAATCCTACGTGCAGCCTTACTGGAACATGGGGGTGGCAACACATGCTGCCGGTGGCTTGCCACCGTGTTGGCAGGAGCCACAGTCACAGCTGGAGTTGCCAACAGTGTTTGTGGTTCATCTTGGGGGCCTGGCAACTGGATTATGCAACACATAAGAACATAAGAACATAAGAAGAGCCCTGCTGGATCAGGCCAAAAGCCCATCTAGTCCAGCTTCCTGTGTCACACAGTGGCCCCACCAGATGCCTCAGGGAGCACACGAGACAACAAGATACCTGTGTCCAGTCGCCACTCCCTTGCACCTGGCACAGAGAAAACCCACTTCTAAAAAACAAAACAAACAAACAAAAAAAAAACCAGGAGGTTGCTTATGGCTTGTAACCTGTGATGGTCTTTTCCTCCATGAATTTGTCCAAACCCCTTTTAAAGGCATCTAGGCCAGGTGCCATCACCACATCCTGTGGCAAGGAGTTCCACAGATGAACCACACGCTGGGTAAAGAAATATTTTCTTTTGTCTGTTCTAACTCTCCCTCCACTCAATTTTAGTGCGTGTCCCCTGGTTCTGGTGTTGTGCGAGAGGGAGAAGAATTTCCCTCTATCCACTCTCTCCATCCCATGCATAATTTTATAAGTCTCAATCATGTCCCCCCTCAGGCGCCTTTTTTCTAGGCTGAAAAGCCCCAGACGCTGTAGCCTTTCCTCGTAAGGGAGGTGCTCCAGCCCACAAATCATTCTGGTCGCTCTTTTCTGCACCTTTTCCAATTCAACTATATCCTTTTTGAGGTATGGTGACCAGAACTGGACACGTTCTGGAACACGTTCGTCATTAGGACAGACAGGTGGAATGTGTGTGCGTGTGTGTTGGGGGGATGACGACAGAGTTCTGTATAATTCAAGGGCCCCTGTGAGGAGCAATGCATCTTTGTGTAGACATGTACTGCACACACTCTCTGTGGAGTCTCTGCTGTTGGAAGCAGGCCATGCAGTAGCTATTCACATGGGAGCATGGCGAAAGCACTGAGATGGGGGCGCTAAACCTGCCCCTGTGAACATACATCAAGCTACCTTCTACCAACTACTATTGTTTCATCTTGCTCAGTATTATTTACATGGTCTAGAAATGGCTTTCCAGGTTTCCAGACCTTTCCCAGCCCTACCTGGAGATGCCAGGGATTGATCCTGGGACCTTGCTATGCAAAACACATGCTCCACCACTGGTGACCTCTAGGCATGGGCCAAGGGGGAAATGTTGCTCCCTCGAATGTACTGAAGGCAGAACAAGCTTGGTAAAGGAGAGAGTATAATAGGCATGTTCTAACCATGACAATGTCCCATACAGTTTCTTCAAAACCCTTTAAGAAAACGTTAGGAAAGAAGAGTCAAGACTGTAATATAAAGTCTCAAGACATACAGTATATTGCATATGTGATTTTTTTTTTTTTTGGCATCATACAGACCTCGCACATCAATATTCTTTTGCAAGATACAAAAAGACATTCTCTCTGGAAAAAAGTGAACTTGATGTTACCCTAGTGAGCTCAAATTGGTGAACTCTACAATCCAGTCAGCGTGGGGGGGGGGGTGTTTGCCACCCTGAAAGTTGTTGTACCCTTTTGAGTTCCATCTCCACAGCAACTTACAGATTTTCTCCTATGTAACAACCACTCCTGCAATATGGCTCAAACACCATATGAAGGGTTTACAGTCAGTTCAGGCTCTCTAATCAAGAGATGTGAAGCATGAATACATTAATGCTCACTCCTTGGAAGAGAGATATTGTGTGCTTCAGCAATTTAAATAAAAATCAGCTTGATTACTCAATCTTAAACATGTTTATTAGGAAGTAAACCTTGCTGAGTTCCACAAGGCTGACTTCCTATTAGACATGCTTAAGATGGCTGCCTTTGCCTCTGGGATTTAAACACTGGATTTCTCCCAAATTCTCCAACATTAGCAATAGTGGAGCAGATAACCGGATGTTAAAGCAAAGTCATGAAGGGTAAAATGCAAGTGGTCCAGCCAACCTAGAAACCTTTTAGGGGCATCTCCCTATTAAGATGGATGTGAACTCGATACACTGTCTGATCCAAATATGGCTTTCAGTTACCTGAACACTGCACATTTCTAGGAGACCAGCAGGCTGTATTTCGCCCTAATGCTGAACACTTTTCTTTAACCCGAGTTTAATAATACTTCTTTCAAATGAGCCTTCCACACTCCCCGCCCCCATTGTTACCAGAACATACATGAGCACTCGGTTAAAAGCTTCCTGTTCCTTCCAAGTACACAAACACAGATTTGGGGTCAAAGTCATTTCCCAGGTGGTTCCTCTCATTCACTTGAAATCCACTGGGCCTCCCATTGGGCCACGATATCTCCTGTCTTGTCAGGACCCATCCCACCATTCTTCGCCTGTTGTATGTCAGCAGCCCACATGAAATGGGAACTTACAACGGAAGACCACAGTTTCAGTTCAATATGTTTCTCTAAGGCAGATAATTAAAACACCTTCCCCCCCCCCCAAAAAAAAAAAAAGCTAAGGAAAAGAAAGACAGCCTCATCATTCTTTCATCTCTCACTACTGATTGAGAGGGATGTATTCACAGATTACAAGAGAGCTTACGTGAGAGCAAGGACACGTTCTCAAATAAGGATGAGTTTACAAGGTACCCATACATAGTTCACTTCCCAGCTAAATGCTGTGTCTGTGATCCTTTTGGCAGCCAAAAGCACTCACCCTGCATGCTGCTGGCCAGTTCAGACCTCCACCCTCCAACCACAGCTACGCTGGCAACTGCTCCAGAAAGTCCCCCAAAGTTTCAGAAGCAGCTTGCCAGGCACAACAGGACCTCAGAGTCCACAGCTCAGGAGACATGGCTCATGGCCGAGGCCCTTGCTCAGTATTTTTAAACCACGGCTGGCAATATATGTGAACGTTCACAGGGCAAAAGAAAGATCAGAAGAGGACTGACCAATGGTCTGCAGAATCAGTGAAGTGGGATGCCCCAGTTCATAAGCAATCGTCTCGCCTGCCTTCTCCACCTCTGTACGCCACATTACATCAGGCAATACTTCTCTCCTGTCCCTCCCCCCCCCCACATCAGTCCAGAATAAAATCGTTGATTTGCTCTCTTTGAATTACTTCTTCAATCTGTAAGGTTTTTTTCTATGCACTGAGGTCTTCTGAAAGCAAAGGCATCGGTCACACCCGCTGTCGGTATCTCAGGAAGGCCCACACTGCAGCCACTGTTAAAGCCAACCCTGGCACCAAAACCATCGCCAAGGGAATGCCTCCCGGTTCTCCATCCCCTCGATGGCTCAAGGGTCCGTTCTGAGGCAGCGGCTGCAATGGCAAGACCAAGAGTATTAGGAACACTGAGAGCCCAAACAGGAGAGAGCAGCAAATGGTAGCATGTCGAACACAAACAAAACAAAACAGTACAACCAACAGGGAGCTGTACTGAACATGAACCCAAAAAACAGCTCAGAGAAGATTTTTTCAGAACTAAACCTAAATCCAAAGAGTTTAGTGATCACCTATATTAGTAGTTGGCTGAGCCTAAACCAAACAGGGCATCATAAAAAATAGTCGCTGGTTCAATAAACAAGCACTCTGCTTCCAGCTATATGATTATTATTTTTCCTGTTTTTTTAATCAGGTTGTAGATATTTTAAAACTCGAGAACAGTTGGAGCTGTAGATATTTTGTTTGTAAAAACCTTTTAAAAAAAGTAATAGTTAAAAAAATATTTTTCTCAAGTTAAATAGTGATCATATATTCATTTTATAGAGTTACACTGTACGTGAAGGAGTTTGATGTTACTCTGCATGAAATGCATCTTAAATACTGGGCACAAAGTGCCTAAAATGGTTAGCAAAGCAGTTTTTAAGAGTGGGTGTTTGGACCAAAAAGTTAAAAAAAAATACTGATGACCCTGAACTGGAACGGACTCCATATTTTTAATAGGTTGACTTCTTGGTGACCAAATGAGCTTCATTGTGCAGCTGGGAAACTGCTTAAAGAACACGAGAAGTTAATAAGCTGCCAGCCAAGTGCAGTGTTCATTAACTCCTGAAATATGTTTTGATGACACTCTGCATTCTCTCTCCTTTCCTCTCAGTCCAGGAAGGCGGTGGAGGTTTTGGAATCAGGGCCAGAGATCAGGATAGGCTAAAAAAGTGAAGCTGATTCCAAGGAGGAGAAAGAACAGGCCCCTTTGCAGTGAGTGACTGCAAATTTAATTCATTATTATTTTGCAGACAAGATATTGACAAACTGAAGTTTTCCCACTGGGTGGAAAGCACCAGAACAAAGTTGCTTTGGGCAACTCAACAGAATGAAAACGTTAATGTTTAAATACCTAACCAGAATAAAGACCTCTTTTTTTTAAACTTGATAAGGCTCAACATCTTATAAGGATTGTCCCTGAAGCAGCAATGTGAAGCTGGCAAACAAGCGTGTCCTAAAGAACAATCTCGCGGCGGAGAGAGTACACACCCTGTGTTGAACCTTTAGCGATACTTGGTTGCCTGCTGTCCTGAATAGATCCACAGCATGGTTGTGCAGCATGTTCGTGAGCTCTTTGCCATTGACCTGGGGAAAGCAGTTTCAAAGAAGTTTAAAACAAACAGCTTTAGACTTAAGTGGACAAGACACAGGATGGACATGATTGAGACGTATAAAATTATGCATGGGATGGAGAGAGTGGATAGAGGGAAATTCCTCTCACACAACACCAGAACCAGGGGACACGCACTAAAATTGAGTGGAGGGAGAGTTAGAATGGACAAAAGAAAATATTTCTTCACCCAGTATGTAATTCATCTGTGGAACTCCTTGCCACAGGATGTAGTGATGGCACCTGGCCTAGATGCCGTTAAAAGGGGTTTGGATAGATTCATGGAGGAAATGTTCATCACAGGTTACAAGCCATAAGCAACCTCCTGGTTTTAGAAGTAGATTTTCTCTGTGCCAGGTGCAAGGGAGTGGCAACAGGATACAGGTATCTTGTTGTCTTGTGTGTTCCCTGAGGCATCTGGCGGGGCCACCGTGAGATACAGGAAGCTGGACTAGATGGGCCTTTGGCCTGATCCAGCAGGGCTCTTCTTATGTTCTTATGATGACAACAGTTTGGGGAGAGAGAATGATTCTGCTTGTGCAACTTCACAAATGCCGCAAGAACAATGGTTGGAATGGATAGGGCACATTTTCAGTGCTCAAAGTGCTTCACTTTGTCTCCAGCACAGGCAGCACAAACACGTCTTGTTCACTATTGCCAAGAGTCTCAATATATTCCTGACACAGAACATTCTTAACCAGACAGACTGCGGAGTGGCAAGCTTCTGATAGAAGAAAACAGACGAGATTACCATCGATTTTAAGAAGCTTTAAATGTTCAGAAATAGAAACAAGACCATGCACATAAGAGACTGCATGCCAACAAAGAGAACTCCCTAAATTATGCCAATGTGAGTGAATTACTAGCCCAGCCTAATCCATACCTCTATCTCAGGAGCTTTGAAACATTTGATTTATCTTCCCAGTGAAATAGGCAGGACAGTAATACCTTCCATATTAACAATGCTTCCATTAGCATGGATTCGTTTCAGTGCTCTTTGTCCTGGTATGATTGACAGCTATTGTAGCCACTGGGAGCAGTGCATTCTGGGAAGCATGGCGCCAATTTTAGCACCAGTTCCCTGCCTTACCTTTAACAATGTCCCCTATAGTGCTGTTTCATACAGCGCTCAATTTTCTGGTAACATGTCCCCTGCGTTATGGGTGGTATTACTGTATAAGACAAAACTGTCAGAATCTGAGGTACAAGGAAGCCTTAGCATTCAATGCCACTGACTCAAGCTAAAACAAAACCAATTAGTAGGGGATGTGTAGAAAGTCACATCATTTCAAATGGCGATTCCAATTTCTCTAGAGGAGAATTACCTACAGTGAAGATGCTCGTTCAAATCAAGCAGGATGCTCAAAATCTGATCCAGTAGAAACATGGACAAGATAAGCATCTCTTTAAAAATGTAGCACATCATTTAGCCTATAATACATAAGGTGGTCAGGCAACTTTTTCTCCACAGCATGTACACTATGCTAGCCATAGATGTTTTTGCAGCTGAAGCAAGAAGTCATGCAGCACCCACCAGAGGTCTTTGGGGGAAAAAAAACACCAAGGAGATATGGAGATCAGATGCAGGATGGAAAACACTATCCCCACCTGAAGTCTGCTAGTTTACATTGCTCTCCTGCTTGCCTCTCCCTCCTCTCTCTTTGTGGTCTTCCTTAGCATCAAGGATTAAACCGGGAACTCCTTGGAGTGGAAGTTGATTTATTTTGCCTAGCTTCCCTTTAAAATACACACATTAATGGTGCTATATAAGCAAATAGTTGCTTCAACAGAAACCCAATCCTGGGTATACACTATGGAAACAATAATTTTGAGCTGTGTATAAGCTATGCTTGGAAAAGCTATGACTGCAAGGAGTCATAGCTTTTCCAAGCATTTCCATAGAGCTTATACACAATGCAAAATTATGTGCAACCACATCAGGATATAAGCAGATCCACACTACATTTTCAATACTGGCTTTCGCATGAGGGGGATGTGCAGTGTTGTAGGAATAACTGAAAAAGGAAACTTGGAACATACTGGTAAGTTTCTTTCTTCCAGAAGTAAAACAGTCCAACCTCTGGACAGGTGGAGGAATGACATCATGAACTTAAGGGCGAGTTTCCTTTTCTCTCATTCCCCAGGCAGACAGCTTGATTTTGTCAAGTTTCCTGCCTCTAGAAAGGGGGACAAATTACTCTATACACTTGTTCAAACTTGTAAAATAAAGTCATGGTGGTGATGATGGGACAACGTCCAAGTACCGGTAGATGTCTAGAAGGGAGTAAACTCTTAAAACCACCACTTAGCTGCTCTTCAGTTAGGGATGCTAATTTTTTTTATCTCTTTCTCTCCTTATTATTGCAAAGTACAAGATGTCTTGTGGAGGCAACCCAGTTTTGAGGGAGTTTTACCAACAGTTTTGCAGATGGCAACATTCCAACAATAATCTTAACCCATAACAACTCCAACGACGGGACTTAACTACTTACTGTTAAAATTTTGTCTCCCTCCTGTAGGCGTCCATCAAGGGCAGCAGCCCCATTTTCTTTGATCCGGCTAACATAGAAGCCACTGTCGTTGGAGATGTACTGCTGATCTGTCCCACCAACTATATTAAAACCCAAGCCTAAGAAAAAGAACAAGGGAAACAGAAATGAGAACCTTCAAAACCAGAAGTAAACCAGCAGGTCAAAACACATAATGGATGCCATTCCTTTCCAGCTGAGTCAAACACCACCATAAATTAAGCCACGATCAAGCACAAAGGCCACGATCAAGCACCAAAAGCCAAATGACAAAGGCCACGATCAAGCACCATGTTACACAGTGGTAGGGAAAGCATCTATGCACCTTTGCTAGAGGATCTAGGAAAGAAGCAGACAAGGGCTGGTTTTCAAGCCCTCTTTCTAGTATGGTAAGCTCCATGATTTTCACACTGGACCGATACCAGACATGTGTCTTCTTAGGAGAAACTGATTTTGTACATTCCTGGAGGATGGTACCATGTCAAAAACTCACACCTTAATCAGTCAGAGATGACCCGGTACTTGCTTATGGCAGAGAAAAACTCAAAAGTCTATAGAACATGGTCATGGGTTAATGCAGGACCATGCAGAATCTGCATCACTCAGGCTCCAATGTATTATCGTCTGCCACTTAATAGGAAGTCCAGGAGCATTTCACATTCTGCCAACATCTGGATTCTGGGCTAAAGAAACTCCCCCCCCCCCCACAGAGTTTATTTATTACAAAAGTAAATTATAAGCTCAAGGACATTTCTCCAATTTTGCTTAGCAGGATAAACCTGCTCTATTTCCAGACTAGCACTTTGTGCCAAGATATCTGCGTTGCAACACATGAAAGTCTACGGAGGCGTGTGGCTGGAAGGCATCATGAAAGGATATAGAGGATATAGTACAGAAACGATGGCTTGTAAGCACTGTCCCCTTTTGAACATACTGTCACTCTCTTAAGGGCTAGAAACTTGTTTCTCTTTGTGACGACCTGAGATCTGAGGTGAAGGGAGCACACAGGAGAAGGAGAATCTAAATTCTGTGCCAGGAATCAGATTTGTATTTGTGGCACTGCAGAAGATAAGCTATTGCTACTGGGGATCTGAGCTCTCTTTGCCATCACAAGTCAGTCCACTTCAAAACTATGTCAGCATCAGACACTGATTAGGAAAAGGTTCCTTAGAAGGAAATACAGTCGACCCTTTTTTCACGCGGATTCAGGATCCGTGAATTTGACTCACCATGGATCCGTGAGGCCCACTTAAAAACCCTGTAGAGGGGGGGGGGGGGAGAAATGGGGAAAAGCATTGGTTTTTTTTTACCTTTTAGAAGAGTGAAACCGCTGTGTGTTCTTGCTTTACATGCTGAAATCACGCTCTGGAAGCCTCTTCCAAGTCACGCGACTCCCCCTCCCTCTCCCCAAATAGCTCCAGAATGCTTTGCAAAGCATTCTGGGGCGACCTTGGGGGAGGGGAGGGGGGAGTTGCGACCCAGAAGAGGCTGCTGGAGCATGACTTCAGAATGTTTAAATGAACACACAGTGGTTTCACTCTAAAACGTTTTAAAAAAAAAACCCACTTCCCCCTGGTTTTCTTCTTTTTTCACAGGGTTTTAAAGTGGACCCCGGTATATGCGGATCCTTGCTATCCATGGGGATGTATGTCTGGAACGGATCCCCTTCGGATAGCGAGGTCCGACTGCATGCAGAAGACATGGGCTACTTTACTTAATTATTATTCAAAAAGAATTCTACCCCACCTTTTGCTTGCTGAAGCAAATGCCCAAAATACTAATGCAAGTATTTGTCGGATGTTGCGACGTTGCGGTTAAGCGAGAAAAAAGGAAGGAAGAAATCCATTAATCTAAGAATAGCTAGTTGTAGACAGCTGGTGGATAGCCTGTACTGGAAGTGAGTGAGAGAGGGGGGGGGGAGAGAGATGGCAAGCCTTTATCTTGTTCTGGAAACAGCATAGTTGGAATTATTTATTAAAAGCATTTCTATCCCACCTTTCCGAGCCCAGATGGGCTGACAAACAGCAATATAATATGAAGGGGGGGGGGGGGGTAACCTGCAGGGAAACAATGTTTCTGGGAACCTTTTTATCCTTGTAATTGCATTCTGATTGTGCATTATGTCTTAAACTAGTAAGATGGTTATGAAAATAAAATGCCTTGGAAGATTATGTCTTAAACTAGTAAGATGGTTATGAAAATAAAATGCCTTGGAAGATTTTGATTTTTAGCCTACTAAAACAGAACAAATTCAAAGGCTGGAGACATAGGAGATGAACGTACTAGAAAGGGGAACAAACAAGAAATGACTAAGAATGCAGCACAGAGTCATCTGCAAGACGTTTCGGAAGACAGAGGAGGAAACACCAACTGGGAATCAGTTGTCCATTTGCTCCAGGAAAAGATGCTATGCAATTTTGCAACACAGTAAAATTAAGAAAGGGATAGCGAACAAGAAGAGCAGTAACATCCCAGGGATTCCTAGATCTGAAAATATATCTTGGGAGTGGAGACAGATTCACATTATCTCCAATTCTGAAGCAAACAAGCATTCATATTTATTTGGGTCTATAAAGCATCACTCGCAAGGAGGCTATGTCTCTTCACATGTTCTAAGGCAGGGGTTCCCAACCCCTTTCCCAGCCGAGTACCACCTCCGACACCATTCTCCTTCTGAGTACCACTGGAAATGACTGGCGATGATATCATCACCAGTTACTTCTGGGTTTTCAGAAGCCAGAAAACGCAGGTAGGAGACTCTGGGCGGGTGGGAGGGTCCTTCTCAGCGTTCCCGAGAGGCTCAGCCAAAGGCAGAAGTGTCTTGGAAGCAAAAATGCGCCACCAAAAGTGCCGCATTGGAGTGGGGTTTCAGTAGTCCAGCGGTCCGAGTACCACCAGCAGTCGGCCAAAGTACCACTGGTGGTACTAGTACCACAGGTTGGGAACTCCTGTTCCAAGAAGTACCGTCAAGAACACTTAGATGTTCTAGTTTACGAACAGTGGATGCCCACAATCTGCTTGGGGCTTATTTACACAAACATCACTCACATGCCCTTCCTTCCCACCTCCCCCACCCCTAACTAAAAACATTCCTGTTGTGGTCTGCAGTCAACTCTATTGTCCATGCACTTCTCTCAGCCCTCCTAAGTTTGAACAGCCTGGCATCTCAATTCAAATGCAACTATAATTAGATAACTTGACTGTACAGAAGATCTTGACACTTCAGCTGGCACTTACCGTATTTATCAGCGTATAAGACGCACTTTTTTGTCTAAATTTGTGACCCAAAATAGTAGTGTGTGTCTTATACGCCAATACAAAAAAAAAATCCCTTTCCCCCCCTGCCCATTTAAAGCATTTTCAGGCTTACCGCGTTTTTTTGGAGCCAGAGAGCACCCTTGTGCTTTCTTCCCTGACTAATCTATCCGATCTACAGCTGATTGTCAGGGTTAATTTATGCACGTGCATGAGTTGAGCTTCTCAGCAGCCAGCAGAGGGAGTTGTGCTCCTCAGTTCAATTCAGCTGAGCTGCAGAGGGCGTTGTCCTCCCAGCTCTCCTCCGATGGTGAATGAATGCAGCTTCAGTAAGCTTCTGAACTGGGCCTAGTTGGGGAGACTTTGGAAACTCTGCATAGGTGGGGTGGGGTAAGAGTTGAATTTGGGGTTTTTTGGACTTGGGATTTATGTTTTTTACTTTGGAAACTGTGCATGGGTGGGGTGGGGGGAAAGATTTGAGTTTGGGGGGTTTTGTACTTTGGATTTATGTTTTTTACTTTGGAAACTGTGCATGGGTGGGGTGGGGGGAAAGGGTGGGGGGAAAAGAGTTGAGTTTGGGGGGGTTTGTACTTTGGATTTATGTTCTTGTGCATTTTGTTCATGTGTCTTATTGCTGTGTGTTTTTAAAGAGATCCTGGCATTTTTTTGTTTTTTTGTGCAATTTATGTAAATTAGCTAATTAAGCGGCAAAGCGGTAAAAGTAAAAAACAGCAGCCAAGTGGCCCAAAAATGCTTTAAATCTTTTTTTCTTGGAACCCAGGGCCAAAAGGAAGGGGCGTCTTATACGCCGGTGCGTCTAATACGCCGATAAATACGGTACACTAACATTGTCTGCGATGCAATCAAAAAGGGGAAGCTTATTATAAGAGCTGGCACCTCATCTTCTAATCTAGACAATATGGTTTCTGTATACTAATTCTGGGCCACTGACCTTCCCTTTAGCTTCACAGTGCAGATGATACAGGACTGAGAGCTCTGGCATACGCAACTTCTTTCAGTGTGTACATGCTGTGAATGCAAGGCTGGGCAAATGTCTAGGTTTTTTCCTAGTACACAGATCAGTAGTGCCAATAAGGTTTCTTGGCTACCTGGGGTAAGTTTTTTTTTAAATGAAGACTATACAGGGTTATTCAAAAAGGATGGTGCAAAAAAGAAAGGCCTTTAACGAGAGTGGTAAGATGGTAACCGAGCAGTCACGGAATGAAATGAAGGAGAAAGGCCTCAAGTTCTTAAGGTAACCACTAGTGGCATCTAGTCACCTGGATGTTTGCCGATACCTGAATGACACCCAACCCAGACGCTGGATCGGCCATGCCAGAAATGAGGACTTGCCAATGGAGCCCTGTCCTCCACAATCACCAGATTTAACACCCTGCGACTTCTTTTTGTGGGGATTCATCAAGGATGCTGTGTATCTGCCCCCACTGCCACAACAACTGGACAAGCTGAAACACCACATCTCTGATGCAGTGGAATCGATATCCCAGGACATGCTAGGACGCGTCTGGACAGAACTGGACCACCATCTTGACATCTGCAGTGTCACCAACGACGTCCATATCAAACATTTGTGAAACTTTGACAGTTTTTCTGTCTTTTCATGTCATGACGGTTGTGATATGTCAGTTCATTTAAGAATAAATCAGCTTTACTTTTGCACCATCCTTTTTGAATAACCCTGTAGTGTATTGTGTAGATCTGAAGCCCAGATTTGGGTCAGTTCTGGGAGACACTTACTTAGAACTGCGGAGAGAAAGTAATGACTTCAGTTGGGAAAGTGAGTAGTAATCAGGGAAGCAATACATCACGAAGAGGAAACTGGGAGAGGACTCAAGATCAAGCAAAGCCAGGCATAAAGAACAGGCAGGAAGCAAGTCTGGCTTATCAGCCGCTAGGAGCTTTTAAAGAGGCTAGGTCAAGTTTCATTCAACATTCACCTTTGTTCTAGCACTGAGCGACACATATTTCATACACTGGAGCGTATTAGCAAATATAAAGAAAATGAGTCACTGGATTCTATTGTGTTTTCAGATCTCCATAACAGTAAATCACATCACCCAGTTCATCAGACTTCAACTGGAGGATCATGGATGGTCCAACCCAACAAGAGTTGCACCTGCTGTTACCACTATTACCATTTACTTTTCAAAGTTGGGGGGGGGGAGGGAAAGCAAGGAAAAGGGCCACAAAATGCAAAGGAGGACAGATTTCCTTTACCTTCAATACTTGTAGAAGTTATTTAGTAGGTGGGAGTTTTTCAGCCCTGCATGACAAAATATACCTGTAAAAAAAAAAAACCACCTTCTTTTATAAAGTTATTAAAATGTAGGTCTGTCCTCCTTTGCATCTGTTAACCGTGAAGAGAGAAGAAGAAAAACAAGCCAATCTGGGTTTAAAAACGAACAAACAAAAAACGATGCCAGTTCTGTGTTGCAATCTAGACCCAAAGACACAAGAGGTTGAGGATTTCTGGCATAATGAACTACAAAGAAATCAAAGTGAATTTAAGTTGGTAGAAGGTGGTCCACACAGCATGCTTCTGGGGATTCAAAGGATATTTGCTTAGTTGAACGAAAAATTGCCTCCCTTTAAAATCAGAAGCAAGGTCTGAACAGGAACCAAATAGCACCATACTCATCACATTT
Organism: Plestiodon gilberti rubricaudatus; assembly: GCA_026170595.1. Taxonomy (NCBI): domain Eukaryota; kingdom Metazoa; phylum Chordata; class Lepidosauria; order Squamata; family Scincidae; genus Plestiodon; species Plestiodon gilberti. The sequence continues at coordinate 258,749,686 of JANXHW010000001.1, forward strand.
CCACATCCCATGAGCACCACATTTTCACATCAACTCAAGCCACACAACATTATGAGTGAAACCAAAGACCTCTGTTTTATTATGCACATATGTATCCACCCTTCTTCTACATAGCAGTGATTCCATTTTATTCTCACAATAATCCTACAAGGTACATTAAGTTTAAGAGGTGGTGGCGACTCGCTCCAGAGACATCCAACAAGTTGCACAGCTGAGCTGAAATTTAGCCCTGGGTTCAAGACGCTATCCTAGATACTGCACTGTTTCTGAACAGCAGCTCCAATGTTACAAGCAAGCAGCATCAGGCAATAAGTACTGTACCTATGAAATCAACATGATCAGAAGGTGCGCACGCTCTCTTGGCACATACTGCCCGCAATTCTTTGACATAAGGCATCTCTGAAAATCCCTTTCCAGCATCACTTTCTATCATTTCAGTCAACAGCCCCTTTGGGGGGGGGGGGCATTCAAAAACTTTCCATGGCCTCTCAAGATGCATGTACCATTGGCCTCAAACATTATTTCCATGTTTAGAAAAGGGAAAGCGAAATGTTATGTTTGTCCTAAGGAAAAAGAAAAAGAAAAAAACTAATCTGCACGCACGTATTCTCTTTCGAAGGAGGTGGAACGGAAGAATACATTCTAAAACTTGCATCCATGAACGTGAACGGATCCGTGAACGGATGCCAGCTCTACGCAATTGCTTAAACGAGCCTCCCTTTCTGGGTACATGACGTGGGCCAGAGGGCAGTGCAGGGTTAACTTCTCTGTCCTTCAGCAGCGAGCGAGGAGCCACGCAGAGCAGAACAGCTTCCCAGGCGATGCGTCTATTATTAACATTTTTAGCAGGGGCAACGAAAGTATTTAGAAAAGGGGTTGCAACTCAGAGGAAGGAGCAGGGTTACACAGGCCTCAACCAGGAGATTTCCTGCCCACTAATAAGCCCGGGGAGCAGGTCGCTATTGCACAGAGCTCCGGGATAGCCGTAGCAAGCGATCTCAGGGGCTAAATCCAGCGATCCCAGCCCACAGCGCCGCCCCCCGTCCTTGACTTTGTACCTGAAGGTCCTCTCGTGAGATTGATCACTTCCTCGGAGAGGAGATAATCCACTCCTCCGTTCATGCTGTGCTCTCTTATCGGGCTGCGCCTCCCACCCGCTCGACTCTTCAGCACGTTTGAAGGTGAAGCAACCAGGCCAGAGCGGCTTGCAGCTCAGGCTGCAGCCGCCGCAGCAGCAGGAGCACTTTCAGTTTCATCAGCCTCCCACCAGGAAGAAAGGAAGGTGCCGCTGAGGGTTCTGGGACGTGTAGTCTTTTTGCCTTTCTCTGTCAGCGCAGCTCAGTGTTTGAGGGAGAAAAGAGGAGCGGAGGGATGTTTGGCTTATGATGACTCATCTGCAACGTTTAAATATCCTCCTCCAAACTGTTTTCCAAAAAGAAGGCGTTGGAAGACCATCTTCCTAAAGAGGTGGACCAACCAAAATCACAGGTTGCATTGCAGTACTTGAGAATGATGGAATGAGTCATGAAGCTTCATAGGAATCTATGCCCCTGGGCCTGTTGCAGCCACCAACAACAAAAGGGGGGGGGGGGGTTTCCAATCAGAATTATTGTTTTCAAGGCATCAACAAAATTGACATGGTATATAGAACAGTTGGCAATAAATAGTCAAAAGTATTCCAAATAACCAAAATTTATTTATTTTATGTCTTCATAAATGTTTCCTGTAAATTATAGCAAACCTGCTTTTATATATGTGGTAGACCACTAGCCTACTGTATGGCTCTTGATGGACATTGCTTCCCTGCTTTATTATGGGTTATGATTTCTAATGTTCAATAGGTATCTGACCAGCATATACTGTACATAACAAAATATGGACCTAATGTAATTTCAGTTCAACTCAATTAAAATCAAGAGGTGGTTCTTGTCACTAGAAACCCATCTGTCAAAGGACTGATATTACTGCCACATAACCAAAATCCAAGGACAGAATGTTACACACTAAACGAAAATAGTTAAAGAATGACCAATGATTATCCAATGATTTTCAGAGATAGATCAGTCAACCAAAAATTCAGTTGATTTCTCCATACAGGGGTAGCTAAGCCATGAGGCCAACTGATCCTATTGCTTTAGGTGGTGAACTGGGGGAGACAGACAGCTAGCAAGGGATTCCCTGCACCTACATAAAAAGAGCCCTACTGGATCAGGCCAAAGGCCCATCTAGTCCAGCTTCCTGTATCACAGTGGCCCCACCAGATGCCTCAGGGAGCACACAGTCAACAAGATAACCCGTTTCCTGTTGTCACTTCCCTGCACCTGGCACAGAGAAAACCTACTTCTAAAACCAGGAGGTTGCTTATGGCTTGTAACCTGTGATGGTCTTTTCCTCCATGAACCTGTCCAAACCCCTTTTAAAGGCATCCAGGCCAGGTGCCATCACTACATCCTGTGGCAAGGAGTTCCACAGATGAATTACATGCTGGGTGAAGAAATATTTTCTTTTGTCCGTTCTAACTCTCCCTCCACTCAATTTTAGTGCATGTCCCCTGGTTCTGGTGTTGTGCGAGAGGGAGAAGAATTTCCCTCTATCCACTCTCTCCATCCCATGCATAATTTTATACGTCTCAATCAGTCCCCCCTCAGGCACCTTTTTTCTAGACTGAAAAGCCCCAAACGCTGTAGCCTTTCCTCATAAGGGAGGTGCTCCAGCCCACGAATCATTCTGGTTGCTCTTTTCTGCACCTTTTCCAATTCAACTATATCCTTTTTGAGGTGTGGTGACCAGAACTGGACACAATACTCCAAATGTGGCCTTACCATTGATTTGTACAAAGGCATAGTGATATTGGCCGTTTTATTCTCAATCCCTTTTTTAATGATCCCAAGCATGGAATTGGCTTTCTTCACAGCCGCCGCACACTGGGTCGACACTTTCATCGACCTGTCCACCAGCACCCTAAGATCTCTCTCTTGATCCGTCACAGACAACTCAGAACCCATTAGCGTATATGTGAAATTTTGGTTTCTTGCCCCAATGTGAATCACTTTGCACTTACTTACATTGAAGCGCATCTGCCATTTTGCTGCCCATTCTCCCAGTTTGGAGAGGTCCTTCTGGAGCTCTTCACAATCCCTGCTGGTCTTCACTACCCGGAAAAGTTTAGTGTCATCCGCAAACTTGGCCATCTCGCTGCTTATCCCCAATTCCAGGTCATTGATGAAAAAGGTGAAAAGCACCGGTCCCAAGACCGATCCTTGGGGCACACCGCTTTTCACCCCTCACCATTGTGAAAATTGCTCATTGACTCCCACTCGCTGTTTCCTGGTCTTCAACCAGTTCCTAATCCACAAGAGGACCTGTCCCCTTATTCCCTGACTATGGAGTTTTCTCAGGAGCCTTTCATGAGGGACCATGTCAAACGCCTTCTGAAAATCCAGACATATAATATGTCTGGTTCTCCCGCATCCACATGCCTGTTGACTTTTTCAAAGAATTCTAAAAGGTTTGTGAGGCAAGACTTCCCCTTGCAGAAGCCATGTTCACTCTCCCTCAGCAAAGCTTGTTCTTCTATGTGTTTTAAGATTTTATCCTTAATGAGACTTTTCCACCATCTTCCCTGGAACAGATGTTAGGCTGACCGGCCTGTAGTTTCCCAGGTCCCCCCTCCTTCCTTTTTTAAAGATTGGCGTGACATTAGCTATCCTCCAATCCTCTGGCACAGTATTTAAGGGACAAGATGCATATTTGGGTCAATAGGTCAGCAACTTCATTCTTGAGTTCCTTCAGAACTCTTGGGTGGATGCCATCCGGGCCTGGTGATTTATTGATCTTTATTTTGTCAATTAAGTCTGAGACGTCTTCTCTTTTAATCTCTATTTGATTTAATTCTTTAGTCAGAGGAGGCCGTTCCGGCAGCAGTATTTGCCCGAGGTCTTCTGCCGTGAAGACAGATGCAAAGAACTCATTTAATTTCTCTGCAATCTCCAAGTCCCATCAGCTCCCCGATGCATGGCTCGCCAGCTACCTAGTTTTTCACGTTATAACTTAAGAGGTAAACTATGAGTGCAACGAGGGCCTTTGACTTTGGGCAAGGTATGTGGTTGATTAATCATGTTAGGAGACCACCACTGTATATCCGGGCAGTCGTTAGGAAGAACGTCGTTAAGCGGGGAATACCTGTATATTATGCCATTACAACATTAATGTGTTTGCTGTCACAAAGCTCATTATTGTGTTTGCAGTTGTATTGCTACTCAGGCATTGACTGGCGTTGACTGCTGGCATAATTTTGCAGTCTACTGAGTACTTGGCTGTGCTGTCCATTCAATCCCCACATAGCCAACTTAACAGGGTCTCACAACTCAATCCTAACAGGCTGCCCTGCCAGTGGAATGTGCATTCCAATGGTGTTAGCTGCTGTAAAGCAGCCATAATGTGCACTCCGGCAGCGCGCACAGCTGGAGTGCTGGTGGGAAGGCTGGAGCCTTACCACGCATGCCAGCGGATCTGCCAAGGCTCACCAGAGCAGGTAAGCCTGCTCAGGGGGTGGAATGGGGTAGAGGGAGGGAGAGGTGGGCAGAATGGGGGAGGGTGGGCAGAATGGACTGGAGGCAGGGAGGAGGGCAGATCAGGCCCGGGAGGGGGAAGGATTGGTGGTGGCAGCTCATGCTGAATTCTGACCCCCTTCCTGGGCCTGATCCACCTTCACAGATCAATTCGGACTTGCGCCAGCCATTGAAATCGTGCAGGTCTGAGTTAACCCATAGAGGGTGCTGGGGTTTATCCTGGGGCAAGGAGACAAATGTCCCCCAACAAGGAGATGTCCAGTAGCCAAAAATCCCCCACAGGATGCAACTGAAGCTGCTCTAGTGACACTGCATCACCATACAGGGAGTTAAGATAGGATTGGGTCATTAGTTATTCAAATACCATCAGGGGTTATGTGGGTTTCTTTTGGGCGAAAAGCTTCTGTTCATGGTGTGTGGTTTTCCGTTTCAGAGGATACAGGTGGGCCCCCATATCTGCTGGGGATATGTTCCAGGCCCCTCCGTGGATACTTGAAACCGTGGATAAGAACACCCCCTCCATGGTTTCCTGAGGGGCCCCCCACCCTGCCTCCCCTGCAGACAGGCATGCATGCCCCCCCAGCTCTTATTTTTCTTTCAGCAAGCTTTGTTTCTTCCTTAAAACAAACAGAGAAGCAGCCTCCATTGCAGGCAAGTAGACTAAGTCCTAGAGAGGCTCTGCAAGGTTTCTTTAACCTTGCAGAGCCTCTCTAGTACTTAGTCTCGTTCTACTTGCCTGTAATAAGCAACCAGAGGCTGCTTCTCCTGTTTCTTTAAGGAAGAAACGAAGCTTACTGGGAAAAAAGTAAAAGCCTGGGGGGGTCCCCACGATCCGTGGATAACTGAAACCGTGGATAGCGAATCAGTGGATATGGGGGCCCACCTGTACATGTTTCTCTCCAGTGAGCTAGAGAAAAAGGATTCTGTGGGATAGATAGAGACAGCCTCAATATATAAAGAAGTCCTCCCCTGTGAATAAACCCAACTTTTCTGAGCAAATGAACTCTACCAAAAGCAGTTTAAAAAATTAATCAGAAGTGAGTACACTCAAATACTGTATATTTTTACATTATTTCCCATGAACATTGACACTTTTACTCATCTTTCTCCACTTCTGTGATCTCCTCTTGGCTTTCTTCCTGTATAAATTTTTCCCGAAAGAATCTTGCATTTATTCTTCTAAATCGCGCCCTTACATTGTTCCTGTAATACAGACCCAGGCCATGAGCACCGGAATTCAGTCTTCTAACCAGTTCATCCCTCTTGGCCACACCGAAGCCAGCAGCAACCAAAGCAGCAGCAAGGACTAATAGAATCCCTACAATCATTCCTGCACTGGCACCAGGCTTGTGTGGTGAAGGGGGTCCACTGTCAATGCTGCCACCATAGCCTTTCTCGAGACAGTCTGGAGGTGCCCAGCCATAATGACAATGAAAATGTTTCTGGTTGTTGCATATCCCCCGATTATGGAACTTTGTTACGTTACAATCATATTTCAAGAGGGAAGGAACACGGATGCATCTCCCATTCACACACATCATGTTGTCGCCACAGGGAGTGCCATCTCTTACTGCTCCAATATCAGCCATGTCCTTTCCATTGAGGTGGTGTGTACCCCAGCATTCCGCTTTGCCAATGGATGTTTGGATTATGATCCTGCGTTCATCTGAAAAAGGTAATTCACCAATGTTGTCACACTGGATTCGGCCACACAGGATACTGTCATCATTACATTTATTATAAGAACCATTTCTAAGGCCACAGTTGCCAAATCGATCACCTTGACCGTTGACTTCTCTGAAACAAGCTTTTGAAGCAACTGTGGCTTTCTTGCCAAAGATCTCTCGGCACTGCTCACGGTGAGTGGCGCAATGCCCATGGTAACAGTATGCACCGTCCTTGCATGGAGCTCCGTCATGTACATAAAAATCTTCAGGACATTCCTCTGAAGTCCCTCTGCAGTACTCGGGAAGGTCACAGATGCTTGTATTTTCTCTGCAAATGGTTCCCGCTGGAAGGTACTGACATTTAGCACAGCACTTCCCGAAAGCGCAAGCAGCACCGGAATGCAGTATACAATTTGGTTGGCAACATGGGTCTGATTTACAATCACTCTCCGAACCACAGTCGCATTGCTCCCCGTGTTCCACTACTTTGTTTCCACAGAGTATAGGTGAATCGATGGTCTTAGGTTTCGGAGAAGGAGGAGGAGGAGGAATATACATGCAACCAGAGTTTCTTAGTCTGAAATAACTGTCATAACTACAATTGCTAAACTTATCAGTGTTTGCTGGAACGGCAGCCATAATGCAGGTATGTTGGTCGCAAGTGCAGTGTTTTCCATCATGCTGCATACCAAGAATATGTCCCAATTCATGGGCAAATAAGTTAGCAAAAAGGAACAAACTGGAAGTCATATATGATTCAACAGCAGATGCCCAGTGGTTATTACAGTATGTTCCTCTGAATGCCAATCCTTCTTTATGGCCAAAACTCTTATATACAAATAAGTGAGTAGCATCGTTCTCTAGACGGTTAACTAGTGTATTTAATCTCCAGCTATTGAAAGCGTCAAGCACGCCTTCTATGCTGTTACCAGTTGCTATGAGGTTCTTCTCTGACCATATCTCCAGTCCAACCAAGTATAGGTGAACACCAAGTGACTTGTAAAGTGCATTTGCAATTTGAATGACATCCATAACTCGTGAAAGAATAAGTGTTTCGTTTTTGTCAAACTGGACATATCGTTCGTGTTCCACCACAACTGCAACTTTCACAGGCCTGGTGTCTGTCCCCTGGTGTTCTCCTGTGTTACTTTTGCCAGCCACAGTATTTGTTTTCGGGATCATGGCATCTTGACGAATTTGCTCTTCCTCTGTTAGCCCACACGTCATGTGGACCGCACCCTTCTTTACCGCCAACTGATACACCACATGCTGAAAAGCAGCAGATGGCTGGACAGGTTCTATTTCATATACCTTTTTATCAAAACTCAACATACCCCTGAGTCCCCCTGAGCAAGTGCTTAGGGAGATCGAAGAGGAAGGTTTCTCTTGTAGAAAGCCATGGTAGTAGCAGTCATCTCTGATGAAAGGATAGTCCACCTGGAGGTCCCCCTCCTTACTGTAGGTGAAGACAGGGAAATGCTTAGGGACAAAGCTCATGGACTGCCTAAGGTGTACCATGTGACCTTTCCCTTCAAAAGGCAGAAGGTAAGTGAGGTCTGCAGGTTCTTGTCCATATCTAGAGATCAGTTTCCTTGGGATGATCACCTCGTAAGACACATATCTAAACCCCTGAGGTGGTGTCAGGCCAGCTCTAACTTGCAGGCTACTTCTCAAAAACAGAACCAACAGCCATGCAAGACTCTTAGTCATTTTCCCAGGCAAAGTAACATTCAGAGCACCCCTCTGGCTTTTCTTTCACCAGAGGGAAGCTTCCAGCATCTGCTGGCAGGCCAGAAGCAAGATGGGATTGGGCCCCCATATGAGACAGGAAAGGAGGAGGATTCTGTCCATAGCAACAGTTAGTAGGGTTACCTTTGTAATGTGGGTGGAGCTTGATGAGTCAAGGATGGAACGGAATGAAGAGAGAATGGCAGAGGAAGAGTGGACTTGTTACTTATGTACTGGAAGTAGATGTAGCATTGCTGGTGGTAGGACTGAGAAGATGGGTATGTGAGAAACACAGAGATCTCCTCCTCCCATAGCCAGGAAGATATGGGACACAAGGCACTGCAGCAGTAGCATTGCTGGCCAGCCTGGCCTGTCTGAAGGGGGACGTTTCGCATAATTGCCCCCGGCTTCATTTGAAGCCTTCCAGGACACAGTGCAGGTGGGAGGACTAGAAAAATGTGCTGTTTTTGGCACGATGGTGCTCTGCAGCTGCAAACACAGCCCTCTGGATGCAAATAAGCAGCCGCAGAGCACAAAACTCCCACCGCGGCTCCTCCTCATGAGGAGACCGTGGCTGTCACCCAGGTGCATTGCATCCCCCAGGCCCTGCTACACCTCTGCACAGCAGTTGCAGGTAAACCTCAGGAACAATATCAAAGACAGGTGATGAGAGCTGATGTTTAGCAACTGGATGGGGAGGTTTACTGTTTTTAAATATTTACTTTTTTATTTTTGACTGATATACTGCAATGTCAAAAAAAAAAACCCACCTGTTCCATATATTGAACAGAAGAAACCAAGAAGAAAACTACAATTCACAACGATTTCAACAGAACAAACAGAAAAAAGACGGGCAGCGCAATCCAGCGCAAGGATGGCCCAGGGCCGCCCACTGGATCCTGAGCCCCGGCGGCTGTTCTGCCGCCGGGCCAGATCTTTTCCTTGATCTCTCTCTGCTACCAGGTCTCTGCTGCCACCCTTTCCCAACCAGTTACTGTTTTTATTGCTGTTCATTTACACAGCAGCATCTGCGTGCACAGAGTGAAAAGGTAGGTCCTGAGTTCACATCTTCCCTTAATGTTGAATTCCGTCTCAACCTAAATGGACTCCCCTTTTCAGGTAAAGACAAAGTGCATAATTTGCAGGCAGCCCAATTCTGCCTAACGTTATGCCCAGCGATGCAGAGAGGCCGGTGCAGCCAAACTAAGCTGCATCCAGGGCACAAAGAGGCAGGCTGGAGGTCACCTCGGGGGGAGGAAACATTCATTCCCTTACCTCAGGTAAAGCCCCAGGCACCCAAATGAGTCTCCTTGGATCTGCACCAGCTATTTCGCTGGCACAAATCCAGGAGCCCCGTGTAGGGCAAACTGGCCAGGGGCAGGGCACAGGATTCGGCGTGCACCGCTGCCACCAATCCCATCCCTCCCCTGTCTGCCCCTGTCGCTGACCTACCCCGCCCCAGAACACCTCCACACCAAGCGGTGCGGGCTTATCAGCTCCTCGCTGCCTGCTATGCAGATCCAGCGCTCTGGAACCAATGTAGGCCTCTGCGCAGGTCTGGAGCCAATGCAACTGCCTTATGGCAGCTTTTGCAACATCAGTAAGGTTACCCTAGTAATGGCAGAGGTTTGTGAGTAATGATGGAATGGAATGAAGACAGAATTGCAGAGGTAACAGTAACCAGGTAAATCCTAGACACAATAAGGGCAGGTTACTCCAAAAACACAGCCAGATTGTGCACCTGCTCCTTGGGTAGGTGTGCCTCACCAGACATTTTCATCTCCCCAAAGTCCTTAGGAACACCAGTCATGATCCAGCTCCCATGGCACGGAGCAGAATGACCCATAATCACATTCCAGGAACTCGGTGAGATATAGGACTGAAATGTAAACAAAGTGATGATTGGGACTATTCCAAAAATCCAGGAAAGCTCTGATGGTCTATGAAGCCAAAGGCCACTGAGACGTCTATCTGAGTACCCCAGGGTTGGAGCTGAAGCTGGAGCAGGTGGAAGGAGAGAAGCAGCTAACGTTGCTGGCTGGAAGCCAGAGACTGAGGCAGCAGGGAACTGGATCAGAAGGCGGAAGCAGAAGGTTTGGACAGAAAGCATAATGAAAGACTGGAGCAGAGAAAATGGAAGCTGGACTTATGAGGAGCTCCAAACGTGAAGTGGTTGCACCAGCAAAGGCCTGGCTGAAAGTTATGGCCCAATCCTATCATGGATTGGATTGGTGCACAGAAGGCTTTATGACAGTGGAATACAGTTCTGCTGTCATAAAATGGCCTCCATCAGTGGCCATTTTAGGTACACTGTCACACCAGGCGGCAGCGCTAGAGGCCCACTGACAGATTTACAAAGGTAGGTGTGACAGGGGCAGGGGCAGAATGAGGTGGGGAAGGGTGGAATACCCTGAAGGTCTAACAACACCTGTCTGCCAGAACTTGAATTAGAGAGGAGAGGAGGGTGTCACAAAGAGGAGGAAAGATGATTAAGCTCCAGTCCCGGGGTGGGGGCTCTCCCTTCAGGATGTCTCCAGGATTTTCATAAATGGATGTGCTTGGGACGCAAACTTCATCCAAAGGCAATTTTTAGAGACATATTTATGCACAGCCATGAACATTCTAAACCCATATTTAGCATATTACCTGCATTTGTTACTTGAATGTATACATCTACTAATTTAAAATGATTACTGTCTAATATTTTCTGTGTAATGTTTTGACAATTTGTGCATTATTCATTTCGTTGAACGAAGGTAGACTTTCCTTCTGTTGGATATATTCTTGTAGTCATTATTCTCATCCACTGTCTTATTCTGTTCCTGTAATACACAGCCAAACCAGTACAAAGAACAACACCAGTAAGGAGGAATACAATAATTCCAATATTGACACCACCACGACTCTTGCGTGGTAGAAGAGGTTCACTGTCAATGCTGCCACCATAGCCTGTCCTCAGGCAGTCTGGAGGGGCCCAGCCGTAATCACAGTGACAATGTTTGAGGTTGTTGCATATGCCCCGATTGTGGCACTTGGTTACATTACACTTACAGTCATACTTCAAGCGGGAAACTCTGGTGCATTCCCCATTAATACACATCAAGTCAATACCACAAGAAGTGCCGTCTCTTACTGCTCCAATATCAGCCTTTTCTATCCCACTGTGGTAGTCTGTCCCCCAGCATTGCCTCTGGCTAATGTGAGTTTGAATTATTGTCCTATGTTCATGCAAAAAGAAACTATCAACATTGTCACACTGGATCCTGCCGCACAAGATATCCTTAGCTCTGCATTTCTTATAAATACCATGCCTGAGGCCACAGTTGCCAAATCAGTCACCTTGAATATTGACGTTTCTGAAGCACACCTCTGAAGCAACTGTTGCTTTCCAGCCAAAGATCTCTCGGCACTGCTCACGGTGAGAGGAGCAACTCCCATTATAGCAGTATGCACCATCCCTGCATGGAGCCCCGTCTTGTATATAAAAATCTTGGGGACACCACTCTGAAGTCCCATTGCAGTACTCGGGAAGGTCACAGATGCTTCTATTTTCTCTACAAATGGTTCCTGCTGGATGGTGCTGACAGTTGGCACAGCACTTCCCGAAAGCACAGGTGGCCCCTGAACGCAACATACAATTAGATTGGCAACATCGATCCGATCTACACTCATGTTTTGAACCACAGTCGCATTCCTCTCCATTCCACTATCTTGTTGCCACAGTATTTGTGTTTATAGATTCTATCAGGGTCTGGAGGAATTAACAAGCAACGAGAATTCCTTAGTCCAAAATAACTGTCATAACTACAATTGCTAAACTTCTCAGTGGCTGCCTGAACGGCAGCCATAATGCAAGCATGTTGACCACAAGTACAGTATTCTCCATCATGTACCATACCAAGAATATGTCCCAATTCATGGGCAAATGTGATAGCGAAACGAGTCAAACTGGGAGTCATATATGATTCAATAGCAGTTGCGGAATTATTATCACAAACTCTTGCTATATGTGCTAATCCAAGCGTAGATCCAAATTTCTTATACACAAAGAAGTGACCAGCATCATTCTTTAGCCGTTTAATCAGTGTGCTTCTTCTCCAATGATTGAATGTGGTAAGGGCCTCATTTATGTTGTCATCAATTTCTATGAAGTTCTTTTCTGACCATATTTCTAGTCCAACCAAGGACACATGAACACCAAGTGGCTTATAGAATGCATTTGCAATATGGATGATCTCCATCACTCGCATGGCAACAAGAGTTTCCTTTCTATCAAACTGGACATATCGTCCGTGTTCCACCACAACTGTATTCTTCACGTACCTGGTGTGCGTCCACCAGTCTCCTCCTGGATTCATTTTGCCTCCTGTGTTTTCTCTGCTGTATATCATGGCCTCCTGATAACGTTTCTCCCCTTCTGTCAGTCCACACCTCAGAATAATGCCACTCTCTTTTTCTTCTAAGTGATATACTACATGTTGAAAGGTAGTGGATGGCTGAATATGTTGAATTTCATAAGTCTTATTACCTAATCTAATCAGACCCCTGAGTCCCCCTGAGCAAATGCTAAGGACTGCCAAAGAGAGAGGCTTGTCCTGAACAAAACCATGGTAGTAGCAGTCATCCTTGATGAAAGGATAATCCACATGAAGGTTCCCCTCCTTATTGTAGGTGAAGACAGGGAACTGCTTAGGAATAATGCCCTTCTTCTGTTTGAGGTGCACCACATGGCCCGCCCCCTCAATCTGTAGCCAGTAGTTGACATCTTGGGGCTCTTGTTGTCCATACCTGGGGGTCAGTTTCCTTGGGACGATCACCTCATACGTTGCATACCTAAACCCTTGAGGTTGTGTCTGACCAGCACTCTCTTGCAGGCTATATTTCAAGACTAATACCAAGAGGCACACTAGACTCCTGGTCATTTTCTCAGACAGAGGAAAGGATCCTTCAGAGCATCCCATTCTGACTTACCTAGTTCCCTGCAGCAGCTGACAAGCCAGAACCAAGATGGGGTGGGGATTCCACCTGATGGAAAGGAGGTGGAGGGTTCTGACCACAGCAACTGTCAGTAGTTACCTTAGTAATGTGGGCGGAACGTTGTGACTCAAGGATGGAACAGAAAGGAAGGAGAATAGCAGAAGCTACGTGGGAAGAGGCTGTCATGTAGTACTTACTAATTCTTGCTAATGTAGTAGGAGTAGATGTGGTATTCTTTGTAGGACTAAAGGGATGGGAATGTGAGATACCCAAGACTAGCCTATTTCCCTCACCAAGAGAATATGGGATGCAGGGTGCTGCAGAAGCCAGTAAACCACAGGCACAATTCAGGCAGGTTGAGCGAGTCAACATTAGGGAACTGGAGGTTTAGTAATTTTAATGATTAACTTTTATGTATGTGCCGTATATACCGCCTTTCCAAAAACTGCTCCAAAGGGAAGAAGGACACTACTAAAAAAATAGCTAAAATGTGCAATCTATTTCTGCAGAACAAGCAATAAAAGGACAGAGGAAGAGAAGAGTTTATAGATATCTTATAGATAGGACAAAGGCATAGATATTAAAACTGCTCCTAATAATATAAATGGTTGAACTGTGTCTTCAATCATATTATTCCAATAAGAAATAAAACCTAACAAAAAGGTTTGTGTAAAAGAAGACACTCCATAAGATATGCTAAGCAGAAGGACCTTGAATTGAGCCTAGACCAAAAAAAAAACAAAAACAACCACCACCACCAACGGAAGTCAACCAATATCTCCTGCTACTAATAGCAGGTTGGATGTGTGTGACAGAATTGGCTTTTTCCTTCTCTGTCACATTCCTCTCTCGGAGGAAGTAGAAGGTGTTTGAAGTTGGATGTGGGCCTTTTGAAGTCAGAATGGATGGTCAGAAGCCAGCTTTTCCCAGTAAAATAAGCTGGCAATTTAGAAATGCCTGGTGCCAGTGTTTGGGGGACTGTAAAAACGACGATGACCCATGAAGACCCACGAGAACAACATGGACCTGTGAGAACAATGTGGAGATTTCAAAATGGCTGCGAATAGGCAGAACAGACTGCGGTTGCGGTGATGCAAGTTACACTTTTGTTTCCGCAGATTATGGCAGATACGTGAATCCACGGGAACGGAGTGTATGGAAAATGGGAATTGACTGTACTTGCTAACCAGAAACATCTTTAATAAAAATAAGTAAATCACTTGTGTGCTTGTTTGCTGGCCAGAGAAATGTAGGCCCCAGAGGAACCAGTTGAAGGTTTTCGGTGAGCTATTTGGCAAACCAGTACTTAAAGAGAATTCTTTTGAGTTCCCTTTCTCTCTTTTTGTCCACTGCCAGAGCCTTCAAAGGTGGAGAGGTGTAGGCAGGAAGGAGGGGGAGCGCTTGGAGGTTCATGTCAAGCGGACCACGGTGGAAGTAAGTGAAGGTCGGTGTGTAAGCATGGGGCTGGCAGTGACTGTAGCGCCCATTGCCCAGAGCCCTCCTCCCACCTTGGGGGACCATCATGACAGGGGAGAAGGTGTCCACCCTGATCCCTGCAGCTGCTTTTTGAAAAAGAAACAGACGTTGGGAGTTTAGTCACAGAATTCCTACATAACTAAGTTCAACTCTCAACTGAACCTGGAAGTAAGAGCCTGCTCAATTTGGCCCAGTATTATACAGTATTATGTGCCAGGTGTCAGGTCTTGTAAACAAATTGGTGAAGAGCATTTTCTGCCAGCAGTCACTTTGGGAATGTCTTCAAGTTCCTTTTTTAAAAGGCATGAATGACAACCCACAACTTTAAAAAGCCATATTGTTCCCCTTCTGCAGTTGTGACCCAGCCTATGCACTCCTGTGCCAGTTACTCCTGAAACTCTGACCTGGACCATAATCATCTGCCCTGGCGCTCCCCTCTCACCTGCAAGGGAAAGACTTGCTTCCATCCTGGGCTATGTGAATTCCAACTGCTCAGCCTGGTTTGCTTTTCTCACTAGGGGCCGTTGCCTAGCAATTGCCAACTGCCAGCAAAGGAAGATTTTCCTCCATCTTGGGCTGAGTATATTCCAGCCGCTCAGCCCCTTTCCCTTGCCTCAGCGCAAGCAGTCAAACCTGCGTCTCTGGGAGGCAGTAACTGACAGGCAATACCAAATGGTGACCAGAAAAGGCCAAGAAGGAAGACAGGAAATTCTGCGTAATAAATTTGGTGTCACACAGGAAACATCTTATTTGTGTTCTTGATGCTAGATCATATTGTGAGACCCTTTTGGAAGCCTTTTTGAGGCTATCAATTTTCAAATAAATAAAAGAACCTGAAGGTTTCACAACACATTGGGACACAAACATAATCAAAAAGCAGTTTTTAAAGTAGTATTTAATTATAGCTTCGGACCTTTTAGGTTTGCCCTAACCTGTCTCCTGCTTGTGCAAGAGGGGGAAGAGCCCAATTTTTTTTACTACTCCCCTTTCCAAGCCCCCTCTATCCACTTAGAATCTGCTCCTGGGGGCTGGAGGATCCTCAGGAACAAGCTGGTATGTGGCAGTAGAGCCAGAGATGGAAGGGGGAACTCACCAAAAGTCACGCCCCTCTCCCCTTGCTCGAGCGGGAGACAATGTTTGCACAAGAAAGGGTTTAAATCCAGTCCTCTAAAGACACATTTTGTATGTCACTAGCAGGTATTACCTGAATATACGAATCTACTAATTTAAAATAAATCATTGTCCTGCGTTTCCTGTGCACTGTTTTGACACCTTGTGCATTATTCATTTCTGTAAATTAAAGTAGTCATCTTCTCTGTGCTGGATATAATCTTGCACTTATTGTTCTCAACTGCTGTCTCAGTCTCCTTCTGTAACACAGACCCAGGCAACCCAGGACAACACCAAGAACCACAGGAGAAAGGATAAAAAGAATTTTTGCAATAAATCCTGAACTGCCACCGCCACCGCCGCCGCCGCCACCACCACCGCCACCACCACCCTCCTCCTCATGTTCTGGGGGAGGTCCACTGTCAACACTGCCACCAAAGCCTCTGTTTAGACAGTCTGGAGGGGCCCAGCCCTCAAAGCAATGACAATGTTTGAGGTTGTTGCATAGACCCCGATTGTGGCACTTTGCTACATTACAGTCGTACTTCAAGTGGGAAACACTGATGCATTTCTGTTCAATACACATCCTGTCTTTGCCACAAGAAGTGCCATCTGTCACTGCTCCAATATCAGCTCCCTCTGTTCCATTGTGGTAGTCTGTCCCCCAACATTGCCTATGGCGAACTGGTGTCTGAACTATGGTGCTGTGTTCATTCAAATAAGGCAATGTATCGACATTCTCACACTGGATCCTGCCACATAAGATATCCTCAGCTTTGCATTCCTTGTAAGAGTCACTGGTAATGCCGCAGTTGCCAAAGCGATCACCTTGAGCGTTCACTTGTCGGAAGCAATCTCGGGAAGCAACTGTGGCTCTGCTGCCAAAGATCATTCTGCACTGTTTGGTGTGGGTGCTGCACAGCCCATGATAGCAGAATGATTCACGGGAGCATGGGGTTCCATCTTGCACATAGAAATCCTGTGGGCACCACCCCGATTTCCCGCTGCAATATTCAGAGAGGTCACATCTGTTAGTCCTTTTTCTACAAACTGTTCCTGCTGGAAGGTATTGACATTTGACGCAACATTGCCCAAAAGCACAAGTGGCTCCGAAACGCAGCATACAGTTGGACTGGCAACAGGGATCTCTTTCACAGTGAAGTTTGGAACCACAGTCACATTGTTCTCCATGCTCCACTACTTTATTCCCACAGTATTTGAGAGAATAAAGTTTTTCCTTGTCTGGAGGTATTTTCAAACAGTCTGTATTACCCTGAGTTATTAGTCTGTAGTAACTATGGTAACTGCAGTTGCTGAACCTATTAGAATGAGAATGATGTCTGGACATAACACACTCCGATTGTTTACATGTGCAATATTCCTTATCATGCCACATGCCCAGATTATGACCCAATTCATGGGCAAAAATGAAAACAAATGAGAGCATATTAGTAGTAGTAAATGATTCTACACCAGATGCCTGTTCTGGATCACATACACCTTCAACAAATGCGAGTCCAAGAGTATTTCCAAATGATTTATAAATAAATAAGTGGCCAACATCATGCCTTAGGCGTGGTGCAAGCATATCTTGTCTCCATCTATTGAAATCATCAAGTATGAAGTCCAAGTTATCAGTAATATTTATGCAGTTCTTTTCTGACCATATCTCCAGTCCAATCAAGGACACCTGAACACCAAGCGACCTGTAGACTGAATCAGCATTATGGATGATATCCAGCACCTGCAAAGCAACAAGAGTTTCGTTTTTGCCAAACTCAACATATCGCCCATGTTCCACCACAACTGCAACCTTTGCGTACCTGGTGTGTGTCCACCATTGCTGTCCTGGAGCACTTTTGCCCACTACATCTTCTGTGTTCCAGATCATGGCCTCTTGGTTAGTTGATTCTTCATCCATTAGCCCACACCTCATGCGGACACCATCCTCCTTTTCTTCCATCGTATACACCATATGTTGAAAGGTTGCAGATCCCTTGACAGGTTCAATGCCATATGTCTTATTTTCAACTTGCAAAAGACCCCTGAGTCCTCCTGAACATGTGTTGAGGGCAGCCAAAGAGAGAGGCTTATCTTGTACAAAGCCATGGTAGTAACAGTCCTTCCTGATAAAAGGATAGTCCACCTGGAGGTACCCCTCCTTACTGTAGGTGAAGACAGGAAAGTGCTTAGGGACAAAGCTTTTCTTCTGCTTGAGATGCACCACATGGCCTGCCCCTTCAATCTGTAGCCAGTAGTTGACACTTTGAGGTTCTCGTTGTCCATACCTGGGCATCAGTTTCTTTGGGATGGTCACCTCATATGATGCATACCTAAACCCCTGAGGCCGTGTCTGTCCAACAGTCCCTCGCAGGCTATTTCTCAGGATCAGTACTAGTAACCATACAAGACTGCTAGTCATTTTCCCAGAGAGGAGAAATAATTCTTCAGAGCAACCCACTTCAGCTTCTCATCCAGGGCAGAGTAGCCCCTTCCAGCAGCTGATGCTTCCAGCAACAAGATGGGAAGGTGGCACCATGTGAGGTCTAAGAAGGTTCTGTCTATGGCAACCGTCAGTAGGGTTAGCTTTGGAATGGTGGGAGGAGCTTGTAGGATCAAGGATGGAACAGAATGGCTGGAGAATGGTAAGGGTAAGAACAAGAGAATGCCAAAGGAGATCTGAAAGAAAGGGTGGCTGAGAAAAGCAAAGAGCTGCACGTAGTCTAAGTACAGGGGTGGAGGGAATAGCAGAGAGGCAATGAACCAGAGAGGGCAACTGAACGTTTAGTAGCAATATTACACTGGGAGCAGAGATGGCAAAGCCAATTGTGCTCAAAGATTGGAAATGGAGGCATAGCTTCTTCCTCAGAGGGGAGGGCGAAGGGGGCTGTATCCAGAAACGTTGTCTTGGTAAGGGGTCAAGTACATTGGGGCACTAGCATCAATGCAAATAGCATAAACCTTAATACAAGTTTTGCTTCACAAAAAAGGTCATGCAAGATAAAGACCAAGCCCCCAAGTATGTGTGTGTGTTAATTTTCAAAATATATTATCTCATCTTTCCACTTCTAGATGGAAGAGCTCAAGGCTGTTACACAAGTACAAAGAAACAAATGTAAGCATCAAAAAAACCTACAGAGCAATAACTAAAGCTGGCAATCATGATCCAAAGCCACCAAAGGAATCAGGCAGCACAGAAACTGATTGCTGAAAAACTAAATTGATATTTACAGGGTGGAAGGCTGGCAAGGAGGGGCGAGACAGACCCCCGAGGGCTGAGAGTTCCACCTTTGGGTGCCACAACAGAAAAGGACCTCTTGTACACCCCTACCAACCATACCTGAGAAGCTAGCAGCACATACAAAACAAAACAAAAACAAATGGGCAGGTTCATACACCCAGCAGGTGCCATGGTCCTGAAATGTTTAGGACTAACTGCGCAATCCTGCGCAAGTTACAGGCGGCGGACCTAGCATCTGCCGCCCGGAATAGTCGCAAATGTGCCATAAGGCACGTTTGCGGACTACTTTAGAGCCGGGAAGTCCGGCCTTCCCAGCTCTGCTCCCGGAGCCCTCTGACCGCTGCCGGCCCAGATAAGCGTGGATCCGGACGACGGCTGGGAGGGTCAGCGGATGGGTGGAGGGACGGCGGAGCCGGGAGGGTGGCCATAGGCATGCCTAGGATTGTGCTCTAAGCTTTAACAAGCTACACCTGCCCACATTCCTTCTCCTAAAGGTCTAGCACTTTGTCCCGGTTGGAGATCTGGTAAGCCTAAATTTATGCCTATAAAACAAAACAGTACATAAATGGAAGAACAGTGCAGTAGGGGGAGAACCTTTATCCCACCATTCCCAACCCTAAAATGTCAAACTATGTCACTTCAGACCAACTGAAGAAGAGCCACTCGGATGCTTTAAGGAAGCCCATGAGCAAAAGAGGAAGGCAACAACTCTCCTTTATTGCTCATTCCCAGTGGACTTTTGGCTTGGGAAATGACATGAGTAAGTTTATAAACCCACCCCCAGTGTCATGGTCCCAACTTGCAACTTTTGCTTAAAAGAAGAGTCATAGCTCTCCCACCAGCCTGTCTACTTTGGCCTTGTCTGCTATTTTGCTGTCTATTCAAGGGTGACCTTGGGCCAGTCACTATCTCTCAGCCCCACCTACCTCACAGGGTTGTTGTGAGGACAAAAAGGAGGGGAGGAAATATGTACACCACTCTGAGCTCCTTGGAGGAAGGGCGGTATAAAAATGTGAAAAATAAAAAAAATAAAATAAATATTCAGGAGCCAGTGTGTGCTCAGTGTACAAAACACTTGAGAAATTAAGCTTATGTATTAGACCATGAATACATAGACTATTTCCCTCCAGGCACCATAATTAAAGGATGGTCCTTGCAAATTAATTAGGAGACCATTGTTGACTTTGAGAGGGAAGTCTCTATTTTGGAGCCAAATCCTCTCTGGCACAAGGGCTCTCTCATGTTTAGTTCAATGGGTGGATTCAAATCTTTTCTGGCACAAGTACCATCTCCTCCTTGCGCAAAATGGGGAAGGAATGCAATTTCCAGCAATTCTCCCCTCTCTAGCCCCTGTGTCACATAGCATCTAGGGATCCCCCAACCTTCAGGGATACAGGGGGCTGCAGAAGGAAGGAAATGGCAAAAAAAGAAGTGCCTCTCTCCACCTTGGGTGAGCAGGTAACAACATTTGTGCATGAGAAGATTTGGATCCAACTTAATATCACCTGTAACAGAGGTGGACAGAACAGCTCTCGGGGTGACCAAAAATATATCCTGAATATTTTGCCTGCCCACCCATCCACCTTCCTCCTTCAGTGGTTTAAATTTTTCTTGTGTCTTCCTCAGTTCCCAGGTTCAAAACTCCAGCCTAAGATCATTTGGGGCAGGGAAGAAATATTAAGCAAAGTGAAGTAGAAGCTATTTACATCTAAGGAAGGGCAAGTTAGATAAGATGAATTACCATTTTATGTATATTTCTAAAAGTAGAAGCTGCTCCATCTCAGTGCTACTATATAACATTTAACATGAGTAAGAATGAGCTGAGGAGTTTTAAGCTAAGCTCTGAAACATTAGGAATTAGAATGATGCAATATTTTCTTCAAATAAACTGCAAAGAAATTAATTTGCATTGCAGGCAAAGAAAATGTTATAGAGCAGTTCTATGACAATGATGTTTAAGTAAGGAACCCAATCATGCACACAAAAAAGTATTCTCACATTTGAAAGATGTATTAAGAACTGTAATCAAATGCTTAAAAATATTTTATTTTGCATTCATACAATTCCAAAAATTTTAACACTGTATGGGAGGAAACAAACTCCCCCTAAACCCTCTATGAACTTAGTAAGGTAAAACAGCAACATGATCATTCAAATAGAAGACATACATTTGTACACACACACACATAAAAGGTATTCCTGCCCCATACTCCAGTCAAACCAGATATTTACAAGCAATAGATGTAAAGTTTTTAAGAGTGCAAATTTCTTCAGTGCTGCAACTGCCAGTAATGTTCAGATACACCAACACACATGCAACATATATGGACTCAGAGGGAGAAATGAAAAGAGAAAAGGATATGCTCTGAAAAGTACTAGTATAACTTACAATTAAAGTTATGGCAAATTGCTTATTCCCCCCACCCCGCACCAGATTTTATTACTTGGCATCTCTGCTAAATAGGATATTCTTGGCCAGTGCTACTGAAAGCTCTAGGACATAAAACCACACACCATTATACATTCTGTTCATGCATTCTCCATTCTGCAGATCACAGTAAGAAATGAAAGAGGGCCAAACTCAGGGATCACTATTGTGACTCCACTGAACTGAACCAATGTGTTCTGATCACCATTCTCCACTACTTAACATAGAAATAAAAAGACACCTTTCATGCCCATAGAGACACACATTGCTCAGCATTAACCAAAAAGAAACTGGAAAGCGGGCCAGTGCAATAGCATCATGCCATTATGTCGACAAGAACATTATGTTCTTTTCTCCTCTACCCCTCTACCCCAACTGTAAAGTCTAATTTGGACATAAAGTCAGATGAGTGAATATTCAAGTTAGGGAACATGCACCTGAGTTGATGCAGCTATAACTCTGTATTGTTATGGAAAAGTAATGAACACAAAGCTCATCAATCTGGTATTATGAACTCACAATATACTAATACAACAGAGGCTGATGTTCGAGTGCTGTTGCACATTAGAGGAGAATCTGAAGTTTCAGCATGAGCCTGACTTCGGACTATATAGATTTCATAACTGCTTTGTAAAAACTCGTTGTATACTTGACATCTTCATTTTTAAATGTCCTTCTTCACACAATCCCACAGGTAATATTTGTTATTCCAGTTCCACATCTAGCAACAGAAGCGCTCCCCTCCCCCCGGCAAAAAAGGAAGAGATCAAAGAATGGGATTCTTTGGGGTCTTCTTCCCCAAACAACAAGGCCTAAGCTTTGTGAAAACAGACAGGCTTTTAGCCATAGAAAGCCCTGATTAAATTAAAAAAAACCAATGGAAAAAATAATGAATTTTGTCCACAATTGTGCAATTAAGTCTTGAACATTAGAACAGGAAGAAAGCTGAGCCATCCATTCCTATATACAACTGAAGGTTTGCTACGAACAGGTTTGTAAACAGTTAATTTCACAAAAACGTTTAAGAGCCGAGGTGTCCCCTGTACCATGTTCAGATAAGCATGAAGAAAACGTGTTTGCCATGTTCTTGCCAGTTAGGAGGGTCCTCTTCCTCCTCCTCTCATTGCAGCCTCATCCGTTTTTCCGGTGGCCCTTTTGCACTAGTGCTCTGCTGGGTGTTCTTGGAAGTCTCCTTCTCCTCTTGCTTTATCGCTTCAGGGGCTGGCTCTGGCTCCTTCTTGATCTGATCCACTAGAGAAACAAAACACACAACATTCTAATGATAGCAGCTTTACATAGCTGGTTCCTGTCTACAGGAGAAAAATGACTTCCTGCATCCAGGATGTTTGGAAGTGGGGTGGGGGAATGCACCGGGGAATTATTTTAGCTCCCAACACAGGGAACCTGTGCATATAAAAACTTGTAATTAACATGATCTGGACAGTAGCAATCTTTCCAAAAGACTAGGCAGAAAAGAAACATGCAGAGGCTCTGGATTTGGCCCCTTTTAAAAAGAGGTGGACTGAATTCTCACCTGGGATGGGTTTTTCTCCAGGCTTTTGCTGTGAACAAAGAGGGGGGGGGGGAGGAGAAACCAATTAGAAATTCAGTCTGTGATCTCTGGCATATTCTTTGCAAAATGATCTTTGTATTCTCCACCTGGAAATGCTCTGTATGAAGAATCAGAAAGATAAGCCTAACCTGGGATTGGACTCTCACACACATGCCACCTGCCCTCCAATGGCAATACGTGGACAGGAATAGCAGGATCGTCACAGAGTAGCAGCACCCTACTGCTATCCCACACACGCCCTGATCACAATAGGATTTATACTATGAAGTCTACTAGTATTTTAAAATCCTCCCCCACCCAGAAACAGAGCCATTGTTCATTCGTCATGTAAATGTCCCGTACCCCACCCTTTCCGCCTTGCACATGCAACATTATGTGAAGTTATTTGGAACAATACAGGTGGGGCTTACTACTCAAGTTCAGGCCATCGGTCCATAACCCTACAGGCCTCCCCTCCCCACAGAGGTAAGGATACTGTAAAGACTACATCAATGGACCTGCCTTAAATCAACTACAACACGCATCACACCAACATTGTAGATAAATTATGGAAGACAAGGTAGAAGAATCCACCAGGTCTTGTGCAAACTTAATTGAAACGGATGGAAGCCAGGCAACAGCACAGCTAGAGTCCTGTGCAATAAAATCCATTTCAACTGAACTCATAACAAAAGACATTCCCAGTAGAATTGTGCTCATATTTTGTAGCAGAAAGGCAAAATGGCTTATCGGTCATCTTTTTCTTTTCTTTTTTAAATAAACCAGGTTTTTCATAACGATTTTGGAAGCACAGAATATAGTCTTAGGAAACTTGTTGAACCATAACAGGAAGTTCTACCTTTTAGTGTGGAGATGGCTCTGCCACCTATACAGTAAATACCCTCTACATCCACCTGACAATGGATAGCCAAATACCTGCACAAATTTAGGAGGAAATTTTTGCCTAAGATCTAGAAGTAATGCATCCACACGTTGCCTCTGGAAAATGGAACTTGGTTCTTCCTTCTTCTTGGCTTTAGGTTTGGTTTTATCTGAAAATAAAACAAGGCCACAATGAAGGATCCACCAAAGCTGAATGGTTCTTTTTTCTTTTTCATTTGACCTTTGCTCATTTAAGAATTCAGTTTCTTAGCATTCTCAGTTTTTGCAGGCCTCTTTTTGGTGGTATAAGTTAACATTTCATTTTCCATAACTTTCCAAAAATTTCTAGATTCCTCCAAAGGAATTCCTCCAAAGAAGAAACCTTTCAAAACCTCTCTTCTATTTAGCAGGGGTGAAGCGATGGTCCCAATTCATCCCAGCACAGCATCCCTCCCAGTGGTTGTCAGCTGGTGCCCTCCTTGTGTCTTTTTCTTTTTTTTAAGGCTGCGAGTCCCTTCAGGAAATGAAACCATCTTCTCATTTCTTGTGCTATAAATGGCATTGAACGTTTTAAAAAAACTGTATATATTTTAAATAATAATAATCTTCCCTGTGCTCTTAAACCGAAATACGCTCATCTGTTCCAACCTTGCAGTTATGCCAAACCAAGCGGTCACTTGGCCAATCCTGAATACAATGATAACTTTCAGTAATAGTAGGAAGTGAAGGCAAATGTTTATTTCTTGCTGTCCCACCCAGACAAGCGGCAAACCCTAAACAATCACACATTGAAGCTGGGCACCCCACGACCCCGCACCACGCTGTGCCTATTCATGACTATTCTGGAAGGCAGTAATCCCTTTCCCAATTCCCAAATTGTTTTTAAACTCAGAAACCAGGAAAATTAACAGCAATTTCAGCACAAGTTGAGCCGAAAAGAAGGTAGTGAATGTTGAAGCCCAGCACCCTTAGGTCTCCTACCTCGTTCCTCTTGATCTTTGAAATGCCACCAGTAGCCTTTGGAAGGGTGATAGCGGCAGTAGGACATTGCATCCTCAAAAGCCGACTGGATTCCATGTACAGCAGTGAGCTTTAAAAAAATAGGTTTGTAAGAACATGCACCATTTCCCATGTAGTACTTAGCAAGCCAACTCGGAACATAAAATCCATGAAAACATATGCAGTAGTCCCAGTATTCTGGATGGCCTTGGAGTAATCTCCTTGTGCCTTTTTACATGGATGTTTGAAGACTGGGGGGGGGGGGGAAGTAGGCAGTATCCTCAAGACAGCAAGAGGAATCTGAGGCAAAGTCTGCATTTGTTCAGAGATGCTTCCTTTACTACATGTATTTCAGGGTTCAGTCTGAGGGTGGGACTGTAGCACCTGCATTGCATTCAGAAGGTTGCAGGTTCAATCCCTGGCATTTCCAGGTAGGGCTGGAGATCCCAGTCTGAAGCCCTGGAGAGTCACTACCAGCCAGTGTAGACAATACTGAGCTAGATGAAGTCATGGTTTGACTCCGTATACAGCAGCTTCATATGAACTCAGGAGCGCTTCGACCAAATCCTGGCATAAATAAAGCACCGTCCCACCTTTCTCGTAAAAGCAACACACCATGGAAAAGATCATCGTTCAAAACAAGTCTCTCACTTCCTATTCTGTAGTTCTCACAATCTCCCTTGCACATTTTTCACAAAAGGTTTAAAGAGGCAGCGTTTTCCCCAGAAGACTAAGGAAAAACTTAAGGGATGGGAGAAGATGCCAAAACAGAAGAATTGACAACCAACAACTTGCTTTATGAAAACAAAGGAACATGGGGCAGAGACTTACCACTCTAGAGTTTACAACTGAGCCCAAGTCAGGGGCCTGATAAATCACTCCAGCAATAATGTAATAATCAGCCAACGGGATCACTGTAAAAGGAGAAGCACAGCACTTCAGCAAGATGGGTAGTCAGCCCAACCTGAGCAGCCCTGACTTGGTGGACTTTCCCCCTCCTCCCTGTGCTGTCTTATCCCTGCTAACTAGGCGGAGAGAGCGCCACCTTTTAAGCACTGGCTCTCTTGCATATAGCAGGGGGAGAGCAACTAGCCCTCTTCACCCCGGCAGAGCAACTCTCCATTTGCTTTGGTTAAAGAATTATTAGCCCCTTTGGGACAGGGAACCATCTTTTCTTTTACATTTCTAACAGCCCAATTCTATCCCCCGCCACGCCATAGTAGGCAGCCACACCAACGGAGGTTGCACTGCATGCTATTGGAGGGGGAGGGGGAGAGAGAGAGAGAGAGAGAGAGAGAGAGACCAGAAGGCAAACCGGAAGTTAAAAAAAAAATTTTTTTTTACCACCACATAGGCTTTCTGGTCACCTGTGGGTCTCCTTGGACCCATGCCAGTTATGGAGATAGTGTAAACCAGAGGAGAACCAGGGGGCATTTCAGGGTGGGGTTACAGGGATAGGAACCAGCGTGCACAGGAACCGGTGTGCACAACAGCTGCCAGATCCAAACCCCCCCCTCCCCTGACATGCCCCAATCCTCCATTTTTCTGCATACCTGCAGAATCCACCAAGTATGCATATTCCCTTAATTGGTCTCTGGGTAGTCCCAGTTCACTGCTCTATTGGCTGGCACAAGGTCACCAAGTCTGCTATTAGAGGGAATGATATAAAGCAGAGTTTCTCAAAGTTCTCCCCGTGAGGCGGGGAGAGTGTTTGCGGGTGCGGAGTCAGCAGCGGCGGTGATCTGGGGATTGCCACTGCTGAAACCGCCCCCGAAACCGCCATTGCGGCACTTACCGGGCTTGGGGGAGCTTTGGGGAGGCCTGCAGAGGGTCACGCAGGCCTCCCCAAAGCTCCCCCAAGCCCTGGTAAGTGCCTCAACTGCAGTTTAGGGCAATTTGGCGGCGGTGGCGGCCCCTGGATCGCTGCTGCTGCCATGCTGTCCCCGCCCCTTAAGGGGGCAGGGGACAGCATAGGTTCTCAATGGTGGGTCGCAACCCACAGTTTGAGAACCGCCGATATAAAGTATAGAAATATAACAATCTCTAGCCACCTCTTAACTCTCTTGGTCTGTCTCCAACAGTCGATCATACTTTGCCCTGACAGACCTCAGCAAGTAATGGGACACGAGGCAAGGCGATGCTGTCACAGACTGGTTCCATTCTCAACAATTCCACTGCATTTTATCACGCGGGGGGGGGGGGAGGGGAGAAGGTTTTAGAACTGGGACACAGCTGAGAAGAGCCAGGGCTGCTTCTCTGTTTGGTGAGCAAGTCTGAATAGAGGACAGGCAATCAGGCAAGATGTTGACTGCTATCATCAGTGGAAATCACAAGTTTCAAATTGTTTGCTAACTCCCGAGATTCTGTTTGCACTAATCAGAGGCATACTATGTATATAATTAGCTTTGAATTTAAAACAATTGCACTGAAAGCTGCACATCAAAGAAAGGAAGCACAAACATGACATGAAATGTATAGCAACAACTCTTTTCTCATTGATACTGCCAGAAAAACAGATGCAGACTAGATTTTTTTCCCCTGGCACAATTAGCCCTGTTGCCACAAGAGGGCATCCCCTTGTCCTTCAGAAATACTTGTCTTATACTCGTTTAAAGCAACACTCAAGCAAAAAATGTAAAAGTAACGTGAATTCTAGGAACTGAAAATACAGTTCCATTTATCCTTCCATTTACAAGATGCAAGATGGAGGTGCGTCCTGACACAGACACAGGGTAGGAGCCTTCCCCTCAAGGGCACATGGAAGGACCCTCATATGGAGTTCAAATAATATTTCTTCTGTGAAATAGAAAGTTAGAGGGGCGGCAACCTGACAAGCCCCCAGCCCACCAGACTGCCGCTCTCTCTAACCCTGCAGCTCTAGTGGGGCTCCAATCATCTCCCGGCTCACTGAGAGGACGTTAACAGAGGACGGTGGCAGTGGCGTCCCCCTTCTCCCTCAAGTGCTGTTAGAAGAAGAAGGGGGAAAGATGTAGACAAACAAAAACAAAGCTGCCATGGCTGCAGACTGCCCACTCCTGCTTGCCTAGCCTTCTGAGGAGTGCTGCTGCACTCCTCCCTTCCTCCACCCGGCTTCATTGGAATGGTGCCAGGCATGCTAGGAACCCAGCAGACACAGCTTCATTCAAACCATAAATGGCACAGAGGGAGGAGGCTATATGCTGCACTTCTTGGAAGGGCAAAGGGTTTGGGGGGGTGTGCCTCTCTCCCCCCTCCCTATCCATGGGGGACATTCTTGCTTGCTCTTCCTCCCTGTAGAGGAGAGCAAGTGGGCGTGTGAGTGGGGCCGTCCCTGTTCACTCGCCCACTCATCTGCTTGCTTACCTGCCCTTCCCCCCCATCCAGGGGTGGTAAAGGCAGTGGGGAGGTACGGGCCACCACTGGGCCAGAGTCGTATATCCCCTGATAACATCTAGATTAGATTTCTGCTATGATCTCTATGTGAGGCTACCTTTTTAAATATTGTCTGGAAGCACCGCTTCGTTCAAAATGCAGTGGCAAGGCTGCCAACTGGTACTGGTATAAGAGACTATATCTTGCCAATTCTTAGCTGGCTATTTCTTTCTGGAAACAATTAAAGTGCTGGTTTTGACTTGCAACACCCAAATGACCTGGGCCCAGGGTGCTTGGAAGGACTGCCTGCTCCCACTGAACCTACTAAGATCTTTGAATGTCCCAGATGCTTCCGAGACACGATGGACGAGAGCGAGGAACAGGGCCTTGTCAGCTCTGGCACCACATCTCAGGATTCCCTCCCCTTATTCACTGGCCAAATGCCCTTGCTGGAATTTTTTAAGCAGCAAGACATTTTCATTTCCACCAGCTTTAGATGGCGTTTGATTTGGAACACTATTGCTCTTTAACGGTCTTACAGGTTTTGTTTTATTTGTTTTAAAATTTTCTGTATATTTGTATTAAGTTACTGCTTTCATAAGTCATTGGCTGTCTCAGGACTGAGAAGCAGGATATAAATGTTAGTGAATTAATAGATAAACTGCAATGTGGTGTTATGGGAAAGAGGGGTACACCCCCTACATCGCCATCTGGTCCTCAGTCAAGGTGTACAAGCTCTGAAGCTCACATAATCAGGCAAACAGAGGTGGGGGGAGCCTTGATGAGGATGCGAGTGGCATGCAGGGGCCTCCTGTTCCCCAGAGTGCCACAGTATCAGTATGTTATCTGTGCATGCGCTGGGGCAGCGGGAACATGCCTCTACTGAGCTGTGCGAGGATTCGTGGACACTGAATCCACATGGGGAAACAAAGTACCAATCGTGTATGTACTAACTAAGGCTTTTGTGGCCGGTGAAACTGGTATTTGTGTTAAGATTAAGATCTTAGCACAAATACCAAAGCACCAATCGTTTTTTGCTCTTTGTCTCCAAAAGGAACACTGTGCAAATCCTTACCTTGAGTGGGAGATTGTCTTTGCTGCTTACGAATGATGAAGAGAATAGGCTCTTGTGCATGGAGGAGAATATACTCTACGCCAACCATCTGGCTAAAAGGGAAAAAAAAAAGGATGGAATCAAGAGACCCAACTTTATGAAGTCATTGTAGGCGACAGGAAAGCCAACTAAAAGGACAGGCCTCCTACTGACAGAACCCTCTGATCGATGTAGGGATCAGTGGCTCCTTTTGAAACAAGTTATCTAAAATTATAATTGTTGTGAGTAATTCCTCCTTTCTAGGATAGTTCCCTGCTGAAGAGCTATTTGCTCAAAACACGTTGGGATTTATATTCCTGGCATTAATATATTTGTCTTCTGCACCTTTGAACTTCTGAAGGGGTTGGGGAGGGTCTGCCTACTAATGGATCGACAAGACCATAGAGTGATTTTAAATCATTTGAAAGTGTTTTATTAGTTTGGCTTTTACCAAGCTTTCAGTCTCTGGGGGGTCTGAAGCCGTTCAAAAATCACAGCCTCAATTTGCAAAAAGCAACAGGAACTTCATTAAGCAGTTTCAGAATAAGCAGAAAGAGAGTCAGGGAAGCAACTGCTTTCTAATGAGATTACCGAAGTCATTCTCTTGGGAGCGTCCTCTCCCTGTCGTGCAAAAAGGCCCAGAGCTTCCGTGGCCTCATTAGCATTTCTTTTCCAAGAAACCTTGGTTCATTTACTCTGAAAAATGCTTAAAATCCTTAAAACGAGCAATCTGAAACTGCAGAATATTGATGCTTTTGCCTTTCAAGTCTAGTGAAAAAGATCTTCAACTCTACTGCGCCAACTGCAGCCAATGTGGAATATATGCAAGCTTTTGAGTTACGCACAATTCTGCAAAGGGCAGAAGGGAGTTCGTTCTCAGATGTACACAGAACAAAGTAGGTTACGAGCACAAATAATTTTAGCCCTTTGACCTTTAGCATTTCAAAACACCTATGAAAAATACTGTGGTCAACACAGTTCCAAAGACTATGAACACCCATACACTTAAGATATCTATCCAAACTATTTGCTTCATAAGCAGAGTTTTATGCATTGCCTCTCTCTGTCCACACATTTTTTTTAATCTTACATATAAGCCAAATCCTTGGACCAAGATCCAAATATTTCACTCATAACCCAGGGCAACTTGGAAAACATCTTCTATTTGCATAAAATGTTTGCAATGTTGCAGGCAGATGAGTGTGCCAACCTTAGTGACCATACGGACAAGAGAAAAGCCGTTTCCAAATAGATAATGCTTTGCTCCCTTGGTTGCTGGTGTTGCATATCTCCTCCACAGAAGGCAACAACCATTGCCCTAAAAACAATTGGATAAGATTCCTAATATATATCCTTTGTGGCAACTTACTTCAAGTGGTCCAAGGTTACCCTTTGCATTTTGACCATTTCGTTGTTGCATGTTCGATCATAGAACGGGTTACTACGCTCTGAGAAATAGTCCAAGACACACCCACTGTTTAATATTGGAATCCAGGAACTATCAACCCAGGAAATTCCCAGGAGGTTATCTGGAGAGTGAGAGAGAAGAGAGGGGGGGAACAAATCTAAAGTTAACAAAAGTACTATACAGCTGTAGCAGTGAAAGATGCCCACAAGTTAAAAAAAAAATCTATTCAGTTCTTGTGAAATATCTACTGCATTTTAATAACTACCGGTAACTGCAGTTCTAAGACCTGCTTTAATCCAACCATTCTGAAATGCCATATAACAATTAACATATACAAATATGGCCTAACAATACACTCTAAAACCTGGTCTTAATAAAAGCTCAGCAGAACATAAAGACAACTACAGTATATCCTTTTTAAAAAAGCGTTATTTGGAGTTTGGAGACACTACTAGCAAGATGCGGAACAAAACCACTAGTGAGCAGTCTTCTGCCCTCCCATACACCTCTTTGCTAACAGGACATAGGAAGCTGTCTTACTGAGTGGAACTATTGGCCCATCTAGATCAGCATTGTCAACATAGGCTGGCAGAGCCTCTCCAAGGTTTCAGACAGGGATTTTTCTTGGTCCTACTTGGAGATTCCGGGGATTGAACCCAGGACCTTCTGCGTGCAACGTATGTGCTGTCCTGCTGAACTGAGGTCCCCTGTCTTTATTCAAGCCAGAATTCTATATTTATCAAACTCTTTGGAAGCTTCAGATGACATGCCATATATAAGACACAGTTTATAACAGTTACAGACGATAGGTTGCGAGAGAAGAACTAAGTTCTCTCATACTTAGATCAGACCCAGCATTGAGCCAACATACATAGAGGCAAAGCAACTGTAGCAATACTTCTGCACACTTAAGAAAACAGAATTAAGGAGAAGGAGGCAGTTAGAAGGAACCAGAAACTCAACCATTTATAAACCACAGTGAAAAGCACAGAAGCCTCAAGAGACAGTCTATGCACAAATCAGTGCCAAAAACTATGCAAGAACATACAAGTGTGTTTACACCAATATTATGCACAGTCCCCAAACTCCCACTGCAACTGTTCTAAAACTGACCTGAGAGGAAGTTTGGAGTGAGCAAGTAATGCAAACTCAGCTGCAATACAGGGCAGCATGAAATATGAATACTTTGTTTCAGAAATCTTTTAGGAAGTATAGCGAGATGCAAGGGAAACCATGGATTAATGCAGCCTAACAGGGACTATGAATAATGCAGATGCTGCATCAATCTCTAATGTTTTGCTCTGACTCTGGCATAAAACCGAAGCAGGCAAAGAGATGGCAACATTTAAAAGGTACATCCCACCTTTATAAAGGCAGGTTTTTCATAATATAGCAATTGCTCTTAAAAAACAAGAAACATGCTGGGTAGAATAAACATGACACTTAATGAAACAGAAAACTATACGTTGGCAGTAAATAGCCTCCCCCATCTTTTGTCCTTTTAGCATTATACTTATTCATTGTCAGCTGCTTACCCTCACTGCCAACTAACAGGGCAGGGATGCTTTTAAACATCACTCTCAAGATATAAGTTCTCAGGTTTTCCCAGCCAGTACGTATCATAGAATTAAAAACAAAAATGTCCGAGTTTTCAGGCCATTTATTAACAAGATTAAAACAGGACAAGTCCCTTTCTAACATTTTGCCTAGGCTCATTCCTGACATCTTCAGAGTAACAGTTACTTAAGATCTCAAAAAAGTATGCTGCTAGAGTTGCAAGCTCAGTGTATCATCCTTAAATAGCTTGATTGGATGCACATGACTAGCACCAGTCTCCAGAATCTCTTACTGAGGTGTAAACTGACATGAAGGTGTTCATCCTTAAAGCACCTACACGATTGCACTTAGATGTTATCCGTCTTTTTTCCCCAACTATTTTCTATTCGATAAGGGTTTGTGTGGGTATGTTTTAGAATGGGCAGCCAGCTAGAATTTATATGCAAGGTCTCTTCTCTGATTGATCGCATTTTTATGTTTAATAATGTCTATTGCTTCGTGGTTTAGTTGTGGTAAGTATTGTTGGCATTTTACCAATAACTGTGTATCCTCAAATTTTATTTGGTGGTTCAAATCCATCGCATGTTCTACTATAGCTGATTTATCTGCTTGTCCCACTCGCATGTGCCGTTGGTGCTCCTTAACACGTGTCATGACGCTTCTTTTGGTGGTTCCAATATAGCACTTTCCGCAGTTACACAGGATTCTATATACTCTCCTGCACATGACCAGAGATGCAAAGGATCTTTGGGATAATTCAAAATACTACTGATTTTCTTTGTAGGTATAACTGGTACCAATATTAAATTTATTAAGTAATTTTCCAATCTTGTCCGTTGTACCTTTTATATAAGGAAAACTCACTTTCCCATTCTGCCTCTGTTGTTCTTCCACTTTTGTTTTTTTTCCCCCTCCTTTCTACTTTGTTAATTTCATTTCTGCTATAACCATTGGCTCTCAGGGCTCTTTTCACATGTTTTTTCCTTCTTCATTCCTTCTGGTTCACTGATGTTCTCAGTTCTGTACTGTAAGGTGTTAATAAGACTATGCTTATGGGCAGGATGAGGATTCAAGTCCTTATTTAGGTATCTAGCAGCGTGCACAGGTTTTCTGTAGACTTCATGTCCCAGTGTGAGATCTTGTTTTTGTTTTACCATTGCATCTAAGAAAGGTAAATGCCCATCTTTTTCCTTTTCTATTGTAAATTTGATATAGCTGGATGTTGTCTGTTCAGATGCTGTGGAGCACAGAGATTATTGGCTGCCATCATTGCTGCAGCAGCATCTTATTTAAAAGGATACCTGTGTCAACATATTGGTTTGGCACAAGCCTAATGCCACTTCCACCATAGTATCCATCTATCCTAAGAAAAATTCATCACTGTTAAGGACAGGTTTAACATAACGTATAGTTTAGCCCATAGGTGGCCAACCCACGGCACGGGTGCCACTTAGTGGCACACCAAGCCTTTTGAAGTGGCACGCGCTGCCATTTCTGCCGAAGTCGAGCGCTGAAGTCCCTCTCTCTTTCTCAACCCCAGCGCACCTTTCCAAGCCTGTGGCACCAGAGGAGGTCTCTGTACCCCACTCCACCTCATTCTTCTTGCACTGTCACAGTGCTTTAAATATTTTCATTAGCTTAGAAATATTTGTTTATTTATTTAAGTGGCACGCTTAAGATTATCTACATAAAATGTGGCACATGGCGTGTCACGGGTTGGCCACCACTGGTTTAGCCGTTAGTAGAGGCGACTCTGCACATAGCCGTTAGTAGAGGCGACTCTGCACATGGACATCACCAGATGGTCAATACCGAAACCAGATAGATTATGTGCTTTGCAGCCAAAGATGGAGAAGCTCTATACAGTCAGTAAAAACAAGACCTGGAGCTGACTGTGGCTCAGATCATGAGCTTCTTATTGCAAAATTCAGGCTTAAACTGAAGAATGTAGGGAACACCACTAGACCAGTCAGATATGACCTAAACCATATCCCTTATGAGTATACAGTGGAGGTGAAGAATAGATTTAGGGCATTAGACCTGGTAGACAGAGTGCCTGAAGAACTATGGACGGAAGTTCGTAACATTGTACGGGAGGCAGCAACTAAAACCATCCCAAAGAAAAAGAAATGCAAGAAAGCAAAGTGGCTGTCAGATGAGGCTTTACAAATAGCTGTGGAAAGAAGGAATGCGAAAAGCAAGGGTGAAAGGGAAAGATATAAACAACTGAATGCAGATTTACAGAGAATAGCAAGGAGAGATAAGAAGGCCTTCTTAAATGAACAATGCAAGGAAATCGAGGAAAACAACAGAATGGGGAGGACTAGAGATCTCTTCAAGAAAATTGGAGATATCAAGGGAACGTTTTGTGCAAAGATGGGCATGATAAAGGACAAAAAAGGCAGAGACCTAACAGAAGCAGAACAGATTAAGAAAAGATGGCAAGAATACACAGAAGAACTATACAAGAAAGATCTGAATGTTCCTGATGACCACGCTGGTGTGGTCACTGACCCAGAGCCGGACATCCTAGAGAGTGAAGTCAAGTGGGCCTTAGGTAGCATTACTAACAACAAAGCTAGATGAAAGAGATGATAATATCCCAGCTGAGCTACTTAAAATCCTAAATGATGATGCTGTGAAAGTGCTGCACTCAATATGCCAACAAATTTGGAAAACTCAGCAGTGGCCAAAGGATTGGAAAAGGTCAGTTTACGTTCCAATTCCAAAGAAGGGCAGTGCCAAAGAGTGTTCAAACTATCGCACAATTGCACTCATTTCACATGCTAGCAAGGTTATGCTAAAAATCCTACAAGCTAGGCTTCAGCAGTACGTGGACCGAGAACTACCGGACGTACAAGCTGGGTTTTGAAGAGGCAGAGGAACTAG
Source organism: Plestiodon gilberti rubricaudatus (assembly GCA_026170595.1). NCBI lineage: Eukaryota > Metazoa > Chordata > Lepidosauria > Squamata > Scincidae > Plestiodon > Plestiodon gilberti. The sequence continues at coordinate 258,784,615 of JANXHW010000001.1, forward strand.
AGATCAAATTGCCAACATGCGCTGGATCATGGAGAAAGCACGAGAGTTCCAAAAAAACACCTACTTCTGCTTCATTGACTACGCAAAAGCCTTTGATTGTGTGGATCACAACAAACTGTGGCAAATTCTTAAAGAGATGGGGGTACCAGACCACCGTACCTGTCTCCTGAGAAACCTGTATGCGGGTCAAGAAGCAACAGTTCGAACCGGCCATGGAACAACCGACTGGTTCAAAATTGGGAAGGGAGTACAGCAAGGCTGTATATTGTCACCCTGCTTATTTAACTTATATGCAGAGTACATTATGAGAAATGCAGGGCTGGATGAATAGCAGGCCGGAATCAAGATTGCCGGGAGAAACATCAACAACCTCAGATATGCAGACAATACCACCCTAATGGCAGAAAGTGAAGAAGAACTAAAGAGCCTCTTGATGAGGGTGAAAGAGGAGAGTGCAAAAGTTGGCTTGAAACTCAACATTAATAAAACTAAGATCATGGCATCTGGGCCCATCAATTCCTGGCAAATAGAAGGGGCAGAAATGGAAGCAGTAACAGATTTTACTTTTTTGGGTTCCAAGATCACTGCAGATGGAGACAGCAGCCATGAAATTAAAAGACGCTTACTCCTTGGAAGGAAAGCTACGGCAAACTTAGACAGCATAATAAAAAGCAGAGATATCACCATGCCAACAAAAGTTTGTATAGTCAGGGCAATGGTGTTCCCAGTAGCAATGTATGGGTGCGAGAGTTGGACCATAAGGAAGGCTGAGCGCTGAAGAATAGATGCTTTCGAACTGTGGTGCTGGAGAAGACTCCTGAGAGTCCCTTGGACTGCTAGGAGATCAAATCAGTCAATCCTAAATGAAATCAACCCTCACTGTTCCCTGGAAGGACAGGTACTGAGGCTGAAACTCAAATATTTTGGCCACCTAATGCGAAGAGAGGACTCTCTGGAGAAGACTCTGATGCTGGGAAAGATTGAAGCAAAAGGAGAAGGGGAAGGCAAAGGATGAGATGGTTAGACAGCATCACCGATGCAACGAACACGAAAATGAGCGAACTCAGGAAGATAGTGGAGGACAGGAAGGCCTGGCAGGATATGGTTCATGGGATCACGAAGGGTCGGACACAACTTAACGACTGAACAACAACAACAACAACAACATAGTTTAGCAATAATTTAAAGATATGATGAGCACGTGGAGTAGGAAAGTAACTTAGGGTAGTGGAGTAGGAAAGTAACTGGGGAGGAGAGTACAGCACTAATCATCTACCCAGGGGAAGAGGTAATTGATTACAGGAATTAATTTAGCTGTGTTATGTTCATGCTGAACAGTCATACTGTACAAATTAAGCATACACAAATAACAGAATCAGTTATTTGTTTGCAGTAGCTCTTTCATTTCCTAATACAGAAAACTAGCTTTTGCTGACATTATTATGACTTTTATAGTCGTTTTTGTCAACCAAAAACAGTTGACAGAGCCATTTACAGATCAAGTCAAATAACTAAATGGCTCCCTGACCCCAAAGGGCTCACAATCTGAAATACCACAGTAGTAATACTGTTACTCAGTTTTGTATTCGAGTCCACAGGCAACCTGCGCAATAAGGAGGATCTTTTTCATTCGAAAGCTTTCATGGCCAGCAGATATAGTTAGAGAAACAGGTAGTACGGGTAACGCAGCCATATTTATGTAAAAAACACAGCAATCCGACTGAGGTTTAAAAACAATGACGATTTTATCTGGGTTTAACGATGTATTCCCGGACAAATAGAAATTATTTAGAAACCACGGCTGGACAAATGAGCCCAACGTTTCGTGTCCTAATCTGGACACATCTTCTGGGGCAATCCAAAAAGGAATGAAAGGAAAAATTGAGGAGGATCTTTCCTCAAAGAGAAAGGTGAAACAAAATCCAGGAAACAAAACTGGCACACAGGTGCTTTTCGGAAAGCTTTTTGCTATACTTTTGCTTTTAAAAACAAAGCAAAGGTTATTTATGTTCTGCGGGCGCTTCAACTCTCTTCCCTCCACTCTCATCCTGCCTCTCCTCTTCCCCGCTGGCTCGATCCACCGCCTGCTGGCCTTCTTAGGCAGCAAAGCAGCGATCCCCAGGAGGACCGGGGAAAGAAAGGTGCTGAGCACTTTTGAACCACATATTTGCGCATCTACAACCACCACCCGAGCCCCAGTGGGTACCTCGTATATCCACCGCCGCCATGACTCCCAGCACCTAGCCCCTCTACCGGCGCGAAGCTATGACCTCACTAGACCATAGAGAGAGAAATGCTAGAGGAGCACACGCCATAGAGAAGAAACGGCAGACTAGAGCGGCAAGGGGAGGGAGGCAGGAGTTATTTATTATTTTTATTCTTTCTTGGAGGCGGGAGTTGTTGTTTCTTCTCGTCTCCAGGCAACCAGAGGCAAGAGCTTCCACAGAGCTCTAAAGTACATCCCCCCCATCCCCGATAATGACCATTTACGTATTTTTATGGACCTAAAAATACGTAAATGCACGAGAATGCATGAAGAAGGGGAAATTGTCTAAGTTTTGGGCTTCCCAGAGTCGTCTGGTTGGCCGTTGTGGGGAACTTGAAAGAATGCTGGACAGTGAACTTGATGGCTCCGATCTAGCAAAGCTCTTCGTATGTGCTTCGTTCGAAGTCATCATAACATGATAGGACTGCCAGTCAACCAGAAAAAAAAAAACACAATCTGTCTGGGCCTTTTGACAACCCATCGATTTAAAGAAATTAGAAAATGACAAAAATGTTGCATGGAGATAAAATGGGATCACATCCTTACATTTGCTGATCAAGCAGTTATTAAAGGAATCAGAGCAGGGGTCAGTGAAAAAGTTGGCAAGCCCAGTTGCAAAGCACAGATATATCAATCAGTCTTATGCAGAGTTAGGTGTACCGCCATTGAAATTTCCTTTGAACTGACATTGGCCAGGCTGTTGTTGCTTTCGCCTCAGCTAAAAGAGGACTCAGGAGGGCGTTGCAGGCTTCTGAAAGCTGAGGCATGTGTTGTTTTTCTGAGTTAACATTGGAAAATACACTTCACTATTACAATTGAAAATATTTTCAATATAATAACATGTTTAAATATTTTCAAATAGTTAAGATTAAACTCACCTGCTTTCAGGAGAGCCCCAGTCCTGTGTTTTGCACAAAACACTGTTCTGGGTGTACCTCCAGATTCAATGGGTGTGCAAGCCAAGAGATGCAACCTCGCAGGGCAGGTAAAGGCCAAACTAAAGGAGACATTGCATCATTGTCTCCTGCATATGTGTTTTTCTTTTTAAAAGATCAGTCACTCACAGGGTGACAGGGGGTCCAATCCAGCTGCAGCACAGGCTGATTCAGATTGGTCTGGTCTACAGCGCAGATGGAGGAGTTTGAACCTTTGTGCCCTGCTATTTTTCTATTTGCTCCCATAAGTGCCTTGTATTCATTGGCATTTTGGAGGGGAAATAGCCATGGGGGGCAATTTTCACCAAAAATATAGTGCAGGAGCAAAAGATTAAAGTTCCCCCTCACCATGGTCCTGATCTGAATTAACCCTCCCCCATATGCACTACTATTTTAAAGGGAAAAATACCCCACCAGGAAACAATGATGTGTTTACCATCTTGTCTAGTTTGCTGCTACTGCATTAAGAAGATTTGGTGTTCCAATCACACCTAGGGCAGAGATGTGAAAGGATTACCCAGCCAGCCCCAGGGAAGGCTGATTGGAAATACCAAAGCTGCAGTGAGCAGCAGCCTCTTTTGTAGCTGGGTATCTTGGAGGGCTTGAGCCCTTTAATTTTTTCATTAGTTTATTCCTCACGCATGCAAACAAGCACTTCTCTCATGAGTCATGGCACCCAATTTGGGAATTCCTGACCTAGTGACTCTATTTAGGACTGCAGCCTTCAAAAGTGTTTAAGACACCTCAAAATAGTCTTTGGTAAATAGAGAGGGAAATGATGCTGGATTTTTGAAAAAAAATCCATAAAAATGTGGTATAAAGACTCTTATATACTCTCATTTTTAATAGTTGATTTCCTGTCAAAGTCGATAGTTTCATAATACTTCACACTTTACACCAGAAGGAGAACAAAGGGATGTTAGTCACTAGGGCTAACTTCCTGGTCTCAATCATGATGAAGAAACTTTGCATGTCTTTGATCCAAGAAACTAAAAGTTCTTACCAAACAGTAATTATATTCTGCAACGCATCTGTTAGGCACATATTAGTTAGTGCCCACGTTGCTTTTTATGTTTTCAAAGTGCTGTGCCGATGAAGTTTAAATTACAGGTTGCAAAAGCCCCAGAAGCTCTAGTAGCATCTGGGCATTATGGAAAGGTAGCAGTCATGCTCCCCAAAGTCTAATGGGGAACATCCTCAGAAGAAACACTTTCTATGCCTTTAGAAGTTTGGCCACAATCCCTGGTGATTTTTTCTAGTATCTGCTAATACTGGTGGGGAGATGGAAAAAAAAAAGGAAGAAAAAGATCATTTCTATATAGTTGTCTTTGATTTCTTTTCCTCTTGTTTCTGCCTTAGATCCAATCACAGAGGTAAAAATGACTAGAGTAACACATGTCCCCTTGTTTCCTGTGGGGGTTTTTTTTTTGGGGGGGGAATCTCCATCTGCGTTAGAGTCAGTAGTAGGAGCATAACCTGTCTATATACAAGTAGTGGCAGCAAGATTGTCATAAAGTGCTCTGCTGCAGCCTCTCCCCATCCTCCCTAAGTAGAATACCAGACTGTAGATGTGCAATCCAATATACACTTACATTGACTTACTTCTGAGTAGGCATGCCTAGGGTTGTGCTGTGTTACAGGGTTTTCTTAAGCTACCCTCACTCAGCTTCAGCATCCCCCTCCCCATCTTCAGTATGGGCATAACAACACTGGACGACATTACAGGGACAACATTACAGGTTGTTGTAAGCTGCTTTTTTCTCAGTTTCATCCACTCCCCATCACTTGACCTCATTTGCACATGCCCATCTGCAATATGGGGTCAATAATTATTTTTCCCCTCTTAGTGCAGAGAGCATTTTCAATGCAACTTTTTACATTTTTAAAAGCCATACATACCGGTACGTACATACATACATACATACATACATACATACATACATACATACATACATACATACGTATGTACATACATACATACATACAAATGGCATTGCCCCCACACCAGAAAACCTGTTTTTGCTAGGAGGTGGGTGAGTGGGAAAGTGAGAGAGTGGGATTGCTGCCAGATCACATCAAGAGTCTAGTAGTGCGTCCCCTTGAGAATGTGTTCACTTTCTGCTCCAATGTGTCCTAAAAAGTAAGGCTATTTCTTGCATTGTGTTAGCAGAATTGGAAACCCACCCACCCCCATTAGACTGTTTTGCTCATCTAACACTCCTGTGTTTCCGTTCAACCATACTTTATCCCCATTGAATGAACTGGTGGGCTGTTTGCAGAGGCATTAGATCATTTCTTCGCAACTGGAATTATCCCCCCACTCACCCCCAGCACTATAGGGGCTCACCGCTCATAAGCAACTGGTAGAAAGGTAACATTTAAATACCAGTATGCCAGGGAAACCAGTGGAAGGGGACAAAAATCCTTGGAATGCAGATACTGTAACTTGTCATGTGGCAAACAGAGATAGGTGGGTAGAACAACACCTTCTCTTACTGCCAAGCAGCATGGGATAGCCACAGTATTTCAGCAGGCATGAAATATGCATTAGGGACAGCCAAGGGAAAACTAGAGTACTTAGACCTTAATGGAAATATTTGTGCATAAGTCTACAATGCAGAGATGTGTACGATTAGTTCTGCTCATCCAGTGGAATTTTAGACTATTATTCTATGAACAGCAGCAGTCTCCCTGCACCATGCCATAGGGAAAATTAGTTTAAGAGATGGCATGGAAGCCTGTTGTCAACACAAAACATTAAAAAGTCCCATTGGGCTCACACATGCCCTAAGAACACCTTAAGGAGGCAATTTTCTGGGTGGCATAAAATCGGCATAACTTTATGCTGCATAAAATTCAGCATAAAATCTACAGCATAAAATCAGACTGAGGAGGAGTATCTCAGATTGTGCTATGCCCACCTTTTATTCTTTTCCATACATAACTAGAACCTGCTGAAAAGCACTAGGCCCTTGGGTCTGCTCCTGAAATGTTTCTACCCCAGTTACAAGCCTTGGACCCAGATTCTAGTTGGAGCAGAATGTGCAATTGGTTTGCAACTAGCAAGATGCACAGAGGGTTGCCAACTGACCAGGAAAAAAGCCTGCCTGGCCTGCTCCTGTGCCTTTAAAAGCAGCTTGATGTATATAAATCAACAGATGAAGCTTTTCAAAGCATGGAAATAAATACGATGATCTGCCAATATCTTCAGATTAAGCCGTTTTTAAACATGCAAAACAAAGCAGATTGGCACCCCGAAAAGCACATGGATTTAAAAGGACCAGGTACAGAGAACTTCCTGTACTCTTACAGAATTGCAGGGTAGAGCCTCAGCAGGCCCAATGGGCCTCCTCTGATGTGCACCAGCAAAATGGCCAGTGCAAATCCAAGGAGCCTGTGTAAGGCTGGCCAAGTCCAGGACGTAGGATTTGGCAGAGAGCACCGCTGATGTTCCCTCCCCCCCTCCCGGGCCCAGCAGGCCAATCACCCCCCAGCCCCCGAATGCACTGTTCCGCCCTTCTGCCCTGACCAGCGGAAAACTTCCCTTGCGGGTGCAGCTCCAGGTCTGGCGGAGAGTGAGCGGCGCTGGCCTCTCCACCAACGCCGCTTCTCCAGGTGTCAAAAACATGCCTTATGGCACATTTACGACACCCAGCAGCACCGGCAGAGCCAGCGCTCCACTGGCGCTTCTTTAGACAGGATTGCGCCATGAATCACATAATAGTGAAACAATGGACAGTCCAAGAGGCGCCTGCTTTAGAAGGCATCAAAGAAGCATTGCCTTAGATTTAATTTATTTAAGAACTCTGGCTAACTTGGGGTTCACTGACACATAAGTTTCTTCAGGCTTATTTGTATTGTTTTAAATTTGGCTGGCCCAAGGTTGCCAACTTTTACAGACCCTTGCTCCTGCACCCTCCCTTACCAGCATAAGAACATAAGAAGAGCCCTGCTGGATCAGGCCAAAAGCCCATCTAGTCCACAACTTGATCTGCAGATCTTAGCCAGTGATGATAATGCTTGCTATGAAAAGCTTTACTTGCTGATGTCTATACATTATGCTGCTGTTTAAGGCACAAGAGCAGTTAGGGTGTATTTTCTGGACAGTTGGCAACTCTAGCTTGCTGTCTTAGCAGAGACCAATGAGACCAAGAGAAGAACTTCCCTGAACTTTTCTCCCTACTCACTCCCTCAATCACATATGAAATTATCTTATTAAAATGTAAGCAGTAAAAATGAAAAGGTCCATTTCACTGTTTTACATCCAATGAACTAAACTTTTGCCTATGAAAGTTCATGCTGCAAATAGTAGTTGCAGTCCAACCCTATTGCTTTCGATGGAACTTCCTTGCTTGCAAGCAAGCATGTGTTAGGATTAGGAATGTGCCTTTTACATCCTGATCCAACTAAAGTCAGTCAGTGGTACTTCTTACAGTCCTGCCTAACTTATTCCATTGGTTTCAAAGGGACTTACGGTACTCACAGCTAACCTTAGCTGAATCAGGACCTTAGTTTTTAGAATGCCACGAAGCCTTTTGTCTCCCCCCCCCCCTTTAATTGTCTGTTCAGTTAGAAAGGGTTAGTAAAAAATAAACTAAAAGATCTCTTCACTTTTAATTGTCTGAAGTAGCTACATTAACCTATTGGTAGTTTTTCCCTCCCTCCGTAACTTTCATCTAGGCTTGTTGGTCACCTTATTTCCATGTTCTTCAACATCTGCTACATATTTTCAAAAGATAAGCCATCCTCTTACAAAATGGTAATACATTCACTTAATCATTTTCTCCAGAAACCTAATTTGTTCAGCCAGTTCTTTGATAGGAAGCCTCCTTCTTCTCTGCTGTCCTTTCAGGTTATTCTTTACTAGTTCTGGTTGCCTGGTAACCCCAACCTCTATCTTTCCCTCCCACTAATTTCCTTCTCTCCCCTCCTCTCCGCCCTTCAGTAATATGTGATAACATTCATACACGCGGCCGTATGTTTCTTCTCCATCTGTGCCTCGATGATGCTATCTCTTGAAGACAGCCAAGTGACCAACATACAGAGCGCAGCCTGTTGTTTTGCTTTTGTGAGAGATTAGAAGCCATTTAATGACCTTTTTCTGTTACCGGGAACAAAGATTTACACAGCTGAGAAGGCAGAAGGCTTCGCCCTTATATGCACAAGCAGACTGCCTCGTCATCACCATCATGTTTCTGCTTCCTAAAGGCCACAAGCTTTGAATTTACAACAGGGACGGACGCTCCTCTGCCCACCTCACTTTGCTCCCACACCAACAGCCTCTTCACCAGCCATAAAAATGTCTTCCGTTTTCAGTGCTGAATGCATCCCTGTATTCAGTGTCATCTTCATCAGGAGGCAAAATCAGGAGGAGCATTATCAGGGGATGCACAGGGCACCTTGGCAGCATGGTCTAAGAGTGCCTGTCTGTGCCACCGCTGCCCCCATAAAAGGAAAGAAAAGTGGTGGGCTAGCTAGAGCATCTAGCAGGAGGTCTGACAGGAGGTCTGGCTCAGTTGGTAGAGCAGCCGTCTCATATGCCTGCAGATCTGAAGGATGTCAGTTCGGGACGGCCGGAACTATCCCTGAGCTGTCAGAGAACTGCCGGCATGCCACTAATAAGCTGCCACAGCTCTGTGAGGGAGAGAAGATGCAGCTGCACTTGGAGTGGGAGTCAAGGTTGCCTGTTGTTGCAAGGTTGTCAAAGTGTGATGAGGCGGACACCAGAGAAAGGCTGGACTGTGAAGGAAACCATCTAGAATGAAGGGTTCTATGCAAGATTAGAACATATTGTATTGTAAAAACCCCTTGGGGTTTAGAAAGCCTGCCTGTGTAAACCACCTTTGAATTAAAGTCAGAGGAGAAATCTGATGACCCCCCCCCCAAAGGCGGTATATAAATACTGGTTGTTGTTGTTGTTGTTGTTGTTGCTGTTGTTGTCGTCGTCGTCGTCGTCGTCGTCGTCGTCGTCGTCGTCTCATCCCTGTTCCCTTACTTGGTGGCATATGCTGGCAATCTCACGCACCCATCCTCCAGCAAGTGTAAGGGACTCCTCTTGCTGCTGCTCCTCCTCCTCTTCCTCCTTCCGCATTGGATTTGAATACTAAAAGGGAGATTGAATGGAAGAAGGAGTGGAGGAGACACTCTAGTTCACCATTCTCCTCTTCTCCACTTCCTGTGTTGGTCCATCCCTTTTCTCCTTTCGAAATTTGGCATGGAAGACGGAGAAGTGGCTCTTTGCACCTGCTGGATAAGGGGAAAGGGGGGAGCGTCTGATGCCCCTCTTCAGGCACCCAAAGGTCTTGAGCCACCCCTGCCTGTATTCTGTACAAATACAGAAAAGCCTGGGCTTCTGATCTTGGGAGAAATGGTAGCCAGAACCTCCCCCTCCAGTCTCCAGAGCATGTGGCAATCTAGGAATGATGAGGCTGGTGTCACCAGGTAGGAATCCTGAGCCTCTTTCCATACAGCCAGGTCCCTCCCTCTTTCCCACTGAAACTGCATTGGGGACAGGCCTCCAGCACTGCCCTCAGGCTTTCCAGTGGATGTTTAAATGGCTCTTTCCCTCTGTTGCAATTAGTGGAAGAGATCCATAGGAAACACCCATCACTGACTGGGGGAGAAAAAGTTATCAGTGGCTGATATCTCTCTGGCACACCTTTCCTGTCAACAGCAGAGGTGTGGTGCTCTGTAGTTGCTACTTGAAGAGTGATAACCCCTAGGTTAATGTAAAATGTACCAAAGAACCATAACTTTTTCTGTGAGAATGGGAAGGGAAAGAGTGCTATCTCTCTGTCCTTATCCTTCCCTTCATGCAGAAACTGCTGCACTAGATTAGAGACACAGAGGGAGAGACTGACATGGCAGGTGTGTGTAATTTTTCCCTGACTTGCAACAAATCTTGGTAGAGAATTCAACACGGAGTCTTGGTTCAATCAGCCTATTCCCTGTTGTGGAGATGGGCTTTGCAGCCATGAGGAGGTATATGGAGTTGCAAACCATAAAAGTAAGGCACACTGCTTGGTCCCTCGCCCGTCTCGAGGGCAGAACCAAGGATCCAGCACCTGCCCCCAGGAAGCTTGGGGCAAAAGAAGCACTGGGGCAGGAGGCGTAAAAAAGCCATTAATTAATCGAGAAATTCATTAATTTAAGGGGTCAGGCACAACAGCCCTATCCGCTAAAAAGCGAAGGAGGCGCTCTGGAGGCATGTCAATTTGTGCGTCAGGTAAGGAATATGCGACCCCTGGCATGCCTTCGTTCAGTAATGAATGAAGGTATCCCAGGGGATGCCCTTTTTCTAGGGCTCAGGTGTCTAGCCCTTCATCCCATCCTGCCAGAGGCACCCACACCTATCCATCCACTTGCCTCCACTGCTCATCCTCCTCCCACTCCCTGGATTGGAAAAGGAAAAGGGAGATGTCATAAAAGAGGAAATGTAGAGGATAGGAGAGCGGTGGACCAGAGCGTACCTCTCTCCTCTCCTCCACACTTCCTCCTCTGCTCTCTTCCCCTCTTTCTTTTCCAATTCAGGGAGTGGGAGGAGCAGAGGCTGGTGTGAGGTACATCATCAGGAGGGGGGCAGCATTTGGAACACAGGCACAGGAGGTCTTGGGCTCCAACATTCTTATCAAGTCACAGTAGTTTTCAGAAACAAGAGAGCGCCATTATGCTCTCTGGCTCTTCTGTATACCCTCCAATGCTTGCCAACAGAAAGAGGCATTTCCATGTTTAGCTTATTAGAGAGAGAAGCTCAGGAGAGCAAGCAGCACAAAACCGCTAATTCCAACGGTTTCAGTTTCCCCCACACACAAGAAGTTGACATGTCCTCTACTAAATCTGTCTGGAAACATTGAATGCATTCCTAGGAATGGGCCAAAACATTTTGGTGCCAAAAGACACAAATCCAGATGGCATCCTTTCACACTAATGAACGAGGCACAGTCGACTGGGACATTCTCCTCTGCACATGTCATTGACATGGACAGGAGCTAAACAAGAGCACTTTATTTCAATGGGGCTTGTGCAGAGTGGCTTCCCAGTGGCTTGTGCCCCACCACAGGTTCAATTTCTCTGTCTCCCACTCTGCTGCCTCAATCAGGGCCAGCCCAGCCATGGGGCCAGTTGAACGCTTTGCCTCAAGTAGTGGGTTGGGGGGAGTCAGCAAGCCGGCTGGGGGTGCCTGCTGCTTCAACCAGTGGCTTCAACTAGTTGCCCCATCCTCATCTCATATACTTGGAGCGCAGAAAAGATGAGGAAGGGGATGGGAGGGCGAACCTTCACATGCAGCTCTGCCGGCTCTACACAAGAAAGGTGGTAAAGCAAGCACATGCTGGTTGAGGTGCCTGCTGGCGGGGGGGGGGGGAGTGGCATAATTTGGGGGTGGATTTGGGCAGCAGGTTGACTTAGAGGTGGCCAGAGGTCTTTCACCATGAATGCTCCTGGCCCTTTAATGTATGTGTAGGTGAGGGCATTTCAGCAGGTGCAGCTGCTTTAGCAGCACCATCAGCACTTGCAGCTGCCAACATTCTGTCTTCTACACAACTCTTAAGAACACAGAGACCCTAATGGTGGAAGGGTTGGCCACCCCTGACTTAGACCTCCACCGCCCTTAATGGAGCTGGAAAGCTGCACCCATAACAGGAGCCTCCCCCCCCCCCCCAGTACTATGACCCTGGTCCCATTCTCCAACATCTGATCACAGATGTCCTGTGTTGTGTCTTATTGTACCAACCCCTGATACAACTTCAAAATAAATGAACACTGAGTAGATCTTGCTATGTGTAATGTGTTAATCACGTTGTGAGCTACCTTTTGTTGAAAAGTGGTATATAAATATTATTTATTTAATTTATTTAATGGATTTCTACCCCGCCTTTCTCCCAATAAGGGCAATCAAGGCGGCTTACAGTTAAGAACAAGTTAAAATACATAATACACAATAAAAAATAATTAAAAACAAGTAATTAAAACAGTTAAAACAGACAACCCCAGTGGGTCACCTATAATTACATTTGTTAAAAGCCATTTGTTAAAAAGCCAGCCTACCATGTCAGTCATCAAATGCCATCCTAAATAAAAACGTCTTGAGGCCCTGCCGAAAGGTCTCTAAGGAGGGAGCCGTTCTTAATTCCAGGGGGAGGGAATTCCATAATTGGGGCACCACTGCCGAGAAGGCACTATTCCGTGCCGCCATCCCCCTCACTTCCGTCAATGGCGGCACGGTTAACAGGGCTCCCCCTGATGACCTCAGAGTACGGGTCGGATTATAAGGAAGAAAGCGGTCCCTCAAATACCCTGGACCTGAGCCGTTAAGGGACCCGAGCCGTTAAATATTCATCATCATCATTCATATATAGGCCATTGTAGTCTGAAACAAAACAACTTTTTAATGGATGGACCCTATTTTAAACTAAAAGAGTCTGACAAAGGATATCTCCTGGTACTGAGCCCATGCATTGAGATACAAAGGTTCTCGCCAGAAGAACTTGAGCAGGCACGAGCCTTCTCTCTCTTTGAAAACAAATACACCTCTCTCTTCTTGATCTTCCAACAGCAAATTGTGCGAAGAGAACTTTCTAGCTACATATCTTTATCGAGTTAAGTACAATCTGGTCGGTTGTAAAGACTAGAAAGGCCTTGCCAGACTTTTGTCTGTCCCTGCATGCTATGGGAGGCCGCTGAAGTGATGTCAGCTTGTGGATCCGCCATATACAAAGCTGGTAACCATCCAGAGTGAGGGGTGGGTGGGGGAAAGACTCCTGAGGTGCTAGTGAGTGTGGGCACTTTCCAATGCATGGTGCACATCACTGAATCTCCATGTGGTGGAATTCTCTCTGGCAGACCAGCTGGGTCCAGTTGCTTAGCATTTACAACATGAATACTACTTGTGTGTGGGCTGGGTTGTGTGTGTGTATGTGCGTGTGTGTGTGTGTAAGGGAGTAAAATTAATTAGGCTAACAGTACAAGGAAAAGAAATGCCTTCCAAGTATATAATTAACTTGCTCTTATGCAAAGAGTCTAATTTGTATAATTAAAACTCCGTAGTGACTCTCTGTACTTTACATACCAGATTAAAGCCGAGCCTGCAATCGCTCTGCATCCGGCAAAAATCAGCAGCAGAGGAATGCAGTGAGGACTAAGGGTACAATGCCAAACCTCACACTTTCCTGGAAGTGAGTCCCATTGAATTCAATGAGGCTTTCTGAGTAGACATACTTAGCATGGCGCTGCAAACAAGGAACATGATAGAATACTATTTATGTATCCAAGCAAAAAAAAAAAAATGTTGTGTATGCACCTCAAGGATTTTAGTCTCCCATTTAAATAACAGAAAGGAAAGGAAAGAAGCAAGGAAATGCCGGTATAAGCAGCAGCAACAGCCTCTGTATAACAGAGGCTATTTCCATAAACCTTACAGCAAGACATTTTTCTTATACTCACTTTGCAGCTGGAAGCTTAGGCTGAAGAGAGTGGCTTGTTCATGGCAGGGGCAAGATTTGAATGGCGCAAATACATTAGGTCTACCTACTGCATTCCTCCATACACTGTTACAATGTTTTGTCATGACTTCCTAATTCATTGTTTGTGGAACTGAATTGTTTGTTCTGTCCTTCCTTTCTTAAAAGGTAATTCATATGTGGTGGCCCTGTTGCCTGCTAACTGGGCAAGAGGCACTTTTTCAATTGGTGCTCCTCTTATATTTAGCAGGGGGAGAGTAACTGCCCCCCTTTCACCCCAGCACAGTCTCTTTTCTGGTGGCTGTTTGCAGGTGGTGTTCTGCATCTGTTTTAGATTGTGAGCCCTTTGGGGACAGGGAGTCATTTAATCATTTGATTTTGTATGTGTAAACCGCTTTATGAACTTTCTGTTGAAAAGTGGTATATAAATACTGTTAATAAATACTGTTGTTGTTAGTTGTGGATTGATTGAGCTTGTGAAGTGCAGGAGCTCATCTTGACATCCCCCACAGCCACACCCCATTAAGACAATAAGAAAAAAAAATCAATTTTATATTTTATATATGGGATGGGTTGTAATAGTTTTTGTAAAAATGTATAAAAATTGGGATTAAAACATATCCCAGACAAATATAAAATATATATTAGCATATGCATGTCTACTCAGAAGTAAGTCCTTTTGTATTCAGTGGGGCTTACTCATAAGTGTAGCCTTTCCTCATAAGTGAGGTGCCCCAGCCCACAGATAATTTTGGTCGCTATCTTCTGCACCTTACAATGTCTTAATAATATTGGCTGTTTTATTCTCAATCCCGTTTTTAATGATCCTGAGCATGGAATTGACCTTCTTCACAGCCGCCGCACACTGGGTCGACACTTTCATCGACCTGTCCACCAGCACCCCAAGATCTCTCTCCTGATCCGTCACAGACAGCTCAGACCCCATTAGCGTGTGTGTGTGAAGCTTTGTTTTCTTTCCCCAATGTTAGGCTTACCAGATTTTCCCTATCTTAAACCAGGACACCCCCCCCCAACTAATTAAATAATAAATAAATAAATAAATAATATACCAAGGGGGTGCTAAGTGCCCCTTTCCCGCGCAAAGCGCACCCGAAAATTTATTTATTTTAGAGTAAAATAATTAATTAAATTGCCTTACCTCCTCGTTGCCCATCGCCACCGTGCTGCTGCTCCTCCGGCGCCTCCTCGTTGTCGTCGTCGAACGGCCGGCCGGCTCACTCGCTCACCCGCTGCCTGGTCAGCTCACTGCTGCTCCTCCAGCGCCTCCTTGTCGTTGTTGAGCGAGCTGGCCGCCCAGCTCGCGAGCCACCTGGCCCAGCCCGCTCATGAGCCAGTCGCCCAGCCCGCTTGCTCACTGCCGCCGGCGCCATTTTCAAAATGAAGAAACTTACCCAGGTGCCAGCATCTTGGATCGCAAAATCTCGCGAGATCCAACATTTTGGCACCCAAATCTCGTGAGGGTATCATGCCCTAACGAGATTTTGGCGCCGACACGTTGGATCTCGCGAGATTTCGCGATCCAAGATGCCGGTGCCCGGGTAAATTTCTTCATTTTGAAAATGGTGCCGGCGGCGGAGGCTTGCCAACCGGCCTGGAAAACGTTCCGTGACGATTCCAAGACCCGAAGCTGGATTCTGGGATCGTCCCGGATATTCTGGGACGGATGGCAGGCCTACCCAATGTGTATCACTTTACACTTACTTACATTGAAGCTCATCTGCCATTTTGCTGCCCATTCTCCCAGTTTGGAGAGATCCTTCTAGAGCTCTTCACAATCCCTGCTGGTCTTCACCACCCGGAAAAGTTTAGTGTCATCCGCAAATGTGGCCACCTCGTCGCTGCTTATCCCCAACTCCAGGTCATTTATGAACAAGTTGAAAAGCGTCCGTTCCAAGACCGATCCTTGGGACACACCACTTTTCACCTCTCTCCATTGTAAAAATTGTCCATTGAGACCCACTCTCTGTTTCCTAATCTTCAACCAGTTCCTAATCCATAAGAGGACCTGCCCCCTCCATGAATACATGGAGGTTGGAGACAGGGCCCAGTACCCCTTTTTATATGGATGAATGTGTTAATAGGGCAAAAGAAACAAAGCTGTGCGAAGAAGACTGTATGAAGTGTGACTCTGCATTCATAGGTTGTGAGACCTTCTGACATCACAGAGTTTGGTACAACAAGCGCAGGGAGTATTTTAAAATAATTAGTTTCATTATTGGGGTGTCAATACATGGGGTGTTAAAGCATGACAGGAGAATGAAGGATTGTACTCTACATTCTGTACACTACTATACCCTGGCAGAGGGAGAGGATTATGTTGTTGTTGCTAGCCTTTTTATTTTGAAGATACTACACCTATGGGTGTGGTAGAAGGGTTGCAGGCACTTATGATACCACAGTATCATCGAAATCTCAGATGAAAGAGATCCAAAGAACTTGGGTGTTTCTGAATTCATAGTTTAGCGATGCTCAGGTGTTGTTGTAGCACTCCTTCCCTAATCAAGTGTCACCCTCCTCCAATGACAATTTGGTATGCAGAACTTATCCTTGTCTGAGTCACAGGGTCAGATTGATGGAGAAGGGAGGGTGCTTGGTGTGCCTTGAGATCAATGACTGACAGCCCAATGATGTGGCCCGCACCAGTGGACATTCACCCCTTTCACCCGGTGTAAGCCCCAGCGGCCCCAATGGGCCACCTTGAATGCACGCCAGCTATTTTGCTGGCACACATACAGGGAAGCTGTGTAAGGCCTGCCAGACCCAGGAAGGGGGTAAGGATATGGCAGAGCATGCCGCTGATATCCCTGCCCCCCTCCCTGGCCTGACCGGGAAAGACAAGGGAAAGTAGAGAAGGTAGTATGTTAGATATATTTGTATCAGGATATTTTGAACTTTACATGTCAAAATGTGCATCAAACGGCACTCAGAGGTCAATAGGAAGTCAGTATCGGAGCTAGCGCATGGTGTCCTATGCCCCCGCAATCCAGCCATGTTACAGTGAATACAGATGCATTCTGCACCAAATGAAATGTCTGATTTATTTCCAAGGACACTCCCATTTAGAGTGCATTATTGTAATTATATTATTAATAATTATTAGTTACAATTATGGTATACCACTTTTCAAACAAAAAAAGGTCTCCAAGCAGTGTACACAGGAAAAGGAATAAGAAAAGAATATTGCCACTATTGAAGAGGTTCACAATCTAAAGGGGGGGGGGAACACCAGCAAACAACCACAGGGAGAGATACTATGCTGGGTCACTCTCCTCTTGCTAACCTAAGTGCTTCTTTACTCAGGGGCAGTTCAAACCCTGCACTCAGGGGCAGTTCAATCCTGCGTAAAGATACTCAGCCGGCCCATAGGGCCGATCACAGTATCCTGCACCCTTCCTGGACCACTCCAGTGTGGCCCAGGGACTCTTCGGGAGAAGGGAACATTCGTCCCCTTCCCCCTGTGTAGGGCTGACCGGCCCCAATGAGCCTCCTCAAATGTATGTCGGCTCTCAAGCCGACGTACATCCAGAGCGGTGGGGTACAGGCTGCCAGGGCCAGGAACAGGCACTGGATATCGGTGGAGCTTGCTGCCAATATCCCTGCCCCCTCCCGGCCCGACTTGCCCAATGGCTACCCTCCCTCGTCGCCTGGCCCACCCTCCCCCCCACCCCTGCACCGACCGGTGCATCTCTTACTTGCACCAGAGGCTGCAGGGTAGTCTGGGAGACAGAGTAAGGGCTGCCAGTCTGCACGCTGGCGGCCCTTACTCTCCAGGTGTCGAAAACATGTTTTACAGTGCATTTGCGACACCTGGCGCCTGCGGAGGATTGATGCAGGATTGCGCCGTTAGAAGGGATCATGTACTGTAGTATTCAATTCTATATCCCAACAGTAGCCAGCTCTCAGGTACAGTCTTGCACCTTTTGTTGCTGTTGTGGAGCAACACAGGTTAAAGGAAAGGATGCAAATATCACGTCCGTCCAGTTGAGAATGAGGAGGACTCACATTTCAATTAAAAAATGACAAAGGAAGCCAGAAGGGATGGCAAACTCAAACCTTATGGTTTCTTCTTCCGTGGCATTAGAAATCTCTCTCTGACTGGCAGGTTTTTTATTTCTAGATTTGATTGCCATTGCACTCACTTTAATATATTCTGCAGAGATTAGAGGGGATATGAAGGCAGTGGAATCCTATTCTTTGCCCAGTGAAAACAAGTTCTGCAAGATGGGTTAGGCAGGTGTCAAAGACAAAGCACAATGGAAAAGGAAACAATGAAGGAAGCAAGGGGGTCGGATGTAACACTGTGATTCAATTCGCAAATGTCTGGCATTATTAATTGACCTTCAGCCTTCCCAGTGTGAATACCACTCTTGGATCGTTTACACTTCTGTCAGGAGACAATACAACAGGTATAGCAAATGTTGCTGAAAGAGAAAAAGAGTACCTTTTTTGCAAATCTTAGAATCTGTCTTCTGGGAACAGTTAATTCCTTTAACCTGATCTTGAACATTGCAGAACAGCTACCCCATTCTGTTCCAAATCTGGATTTAAAAATGAAATCTGTCTTGGAGGAGAGGTCTAGCATGACAAATTAGAAAACTGGAGATAGAATGTGTCAACAACAACCTTTTCTTAACAACAACACAAAAATCCCAATCCCAAATTCCCAGTCTCATGGCAGACCTGTGTCCATTTAAAGATGATTTACAAGCACAGAATGTGAGGGGTTTTTGTCACAGAATTAACATCCTGAAAAATAGCTTTCTGTGAACCACCACCATTTCTAGATCTTATGACTACCAAGACAGGTTTGAAACTGTGTGGCAGTGCATCTCAAAAGCCAAGATGGTAGGTTTCAATGGTCTGGGGATTTCAGTATCCTGCATAGCTCCTTGTAATAAACTAAGGCCCCAATCCTAACAAAACTCCCTAGCACCGATGCAAGCTGCTTCCTGTGTTGGGGGGCAGCCACAGAGGCCTCCTTGGATCCATGCCAGCTATTTCACTGGCATAAGTCAAGGGAGAGGGAACAGGGATAGGATTCCATGCACACTGCTGCTCCGTGGGAACTACCCCCTCCCTCCCCTGATCTGCCTCCTGCCCTCCCCCTGTTCCTTCCATTGTCCACCTCGTTCCCCCACCACTGCTGTTTGCAGTTCTAAGATGGCCACTGGTGTTGCACTGTGCGCAACACCGTAAAGGCATATATGCTGCAGCGGTGCACACAACCCATAGGATTGGTCTGTAACAATGCAATCCTATACTGTACAGGATTACTCAGAAGTAAATCCCATTGAGTTCAATGGGGCTTATTACCAGGTCACAGTGTACAGGATTGCAACCTAAATGTCAGACCAGCACCTTTTTCACCCTGCCTAATGGTAGAGCCAGGGCTCACAACCTCAGTGCTCCACATTCTGCATACCTTCACAACTGCAGGTGCCTTCCAATCTTGTCAACACCCTTGTCAACACCCTTTCTGCCTTCTGTCGTTTAGACTGCATCTTTCTACTCACTGAATTATAATTACAAGATATGAACAAAGAGAAACATTGTAAGCCAGGAGAAACATTGCCCTGCCTGAGGTACCCCCCCCCCCCCGGTTGATTATAATTAGGCTTACCAGATCTCCAACTGGGACAGAGTGCTAGACCTTTAGGAGAAGGAATGTGGGCAAGTGCAGCTTGTTAAACCTTAGAGCACAATCCTAGGCTTCTTAAACCTTAGAGCACAATCCCATTGAACACAATGGGGCTTGCTTCTGAGTAGACATGCCTAGGATTGTGCTCTAAGGGTTTAACAAGCTATACCTGCCCACATTCCTTCTCCTAAAGGTCTAGCACTCTGTCCCGTTTGGAGTTCTGGTAAGCCTAATTATAGAAGGGAGGCAAGCAAGCAACCTTGCAAGTTGCAGACAAAACAGGGTTTTGGAGCATGTGTTGGAAATCTGAACCGCCTGCACTGCTTGCTTGACCATGTTCATTACTATTTACTATCAGTAAACAATAAGATTTGGCTCAAGCAAATGCTTGAGAATGACTACTTGCTACATTCATTGTTGCCCGAACATGAAGGTATTCACTGCCATTTCATATGGAAGCACAAAATAATACCATGAGACCAGAAACATCTTAGCTGTATGGGGAAAGTGAAATGAAAAGATTGCAGCCTCTATGGGTTAATCAGTGCAGGCGGATTGGGCCTGGGAAAGGAGTTTGGATTCAGTAGGCACCACTGCCACCGAACCTGCCCCCTGTAGAGCCGATCCGCCCATGTAACCCCACCTCTGCTCATTCCGCCCACCTCTGCCCCTATGCATGTCTACTCAAAAGTAAGTCCCTTTATAGTCAATGGGGCTTACTCCCAAGTAAATGTGTATAGGATTGTAGCCTATAGCTAGGGAGACATTCAAACATTCCTGAGAATCTGCCCTCAGCTGCTAAAGAAATGGCACCCCACATTTCACTGGTACAGTTTTACCCAGTACAACCTGAAGCGTGTGTGTGTGTGTGTGTGTGTGTGTGTGTGTGTGTGTGTGTGTGTGTGTGTGTGTGTGTGTGTGTGTAAAAATCTATCTAAGAGACTTTTCAGCTTCATCCATAATGCACGATTCCAATGACTACATGAGGAAAGTCATGATAGCTAAGCAGTTTTAAACCCAGTTTATATTTGTAGTGCAGCTATAATGTGAAAGTCTGTACATCATATACAAAAGATCCCCTTTAATGCAACACCTGTCACCTTGTATGCCCCAGAGGATGGAGCAAAGGCTCCTGAAAAAGTGGACTTGCTGAAACTAAGCAGATCTTCAACCACTGAGGAATATCATGTACAGTACACCATCTTGAATTCCATGATGGAAGAAAAGGGAGAGGATAGAAATGTAATGAACAATGGCGAAATAGTGTGGTTATTTTTTTTTTTAAAATAGCTATCCTGTTTGATTTTCCATTTGTTGCTTCTTTTGCTTCAGGGACAGATTCCAGACAACGGACTTGCGCAAGGCTTTTGCTTCCTCTGCTGTTCCACTTGTCTGAATAATAAGATCTACTTTTTATTGGGGGAGGGGGAAGAGAGTAAAGTAAACATGAATGGCAGATCCTTATATAAGATTGGGAAATAAATAATGATGTTGATTAAGTAGACCGATGACAGATTGTAGCAGCAGTTGTTGAACACTCTGAAACTTAGAGATGGGCCGGGATGGAATCCTAGTGTCTGTAAAGAGTAAAACATTCAGATAACACCTCTGGGCTGCTCTCTTGAGATGAGCGAGTTTGCTTCTCTGATGCTGTTTCTTCACCCCAGGGTACTTGGCAATGCTGCCGCAATAGTCACAAGAGAATCAGTCTTTGGGAAAAGACAATACTTCTCTGTCTCTCAAACCATAATCCCCAATAAAATCTGAATGAGCTTTTAGCAACACAAGCTGAAAGTTTGAAGCTACAATGCTGATGCATTGTTTTATACGCTGCTGTCTCCAGACATGGGACTGGACAGATTTATGGAGGAAATGTCCATCACAGGTTACAAGCCATGATGGGGATAAGCAACCTCCTGGTTGTAGGAGTAGGCTATCTCTTAATGCCAGGTGCAAGGGAGTGGCAACAGGATACAGGTATCTTGTTGTCTTGTGTGCTCCCTGAGGCATTTGGTGGGTCACTGTCAGGCACAGGAAGATGTGCTAGGTGGGCCCGCCCTTGGCCTGATCCAACAGGGCTCTTCTTGTGTTCTTAAGACTCTGATAGGTGCCCACCATTATCTATCTTCCCCTGCAATGAACAGCTGTGTGAAGTGTTGGGTGTGCTCTGGACAACTCATGAGGTGGTGCTCCAAATCCTGCTCAACTACCCTTATTAATTGAGATGTGCCAAAACACAACCCCAAATCCTCTGCAGCGCCGACGCACAGGGGTTCCTTAACAGACAAGTCAATGTGAAAAAGGTTGCCTCGAGGTAGGACGTATGAAAATTACTGCTTTGTGGCATACTTATATTTTTATTGCCATGCCAAAGGACATTGATGGTTAATCTCTCTGCACCTCATGACTAAAGGTATCTTTCATAACAATCCCGTAGGAGGGGATAGTGCAGCAAGAAAAGAAAATGATTAAATCTGTAAAAGCATCACATCTGTTTTTTGTCATAATAATCATAATGCCCCAGTCCCAAAGTGGTGGGTTGCAACAGCTCAAAGTCTCCTCTCTGGATAACTCTGAGTAGACTGGATGAGGGTGACACAAAGTTCTGCGCATTGGGTGTGTGTCTCTGAATCAGGATTAGTCATTTGTACAGTCTACTGTAAATATTCAGACAACCTATTGTACATTGTTGTTATTATGGATGGTTAATCACAGCCCACCTGGTGGTGGCTAGTGTTTTCTAAATATCGAGTCCTTCCAAGGATCATCATCTATCTAAGAGTGTGTGTGTGTGTGTGTGTGTGTGTGTGTGTGTGTGTGTGTGTGTGAGAGAGAGAGAGAGAGAGAGAGAGAGAGAGAGAGAGAGAGAGAGAGATGCAGAAGAATACCAGCAAACAGCCACTAGAAAGTCACTGTGCTGGGGTGAAGAGGGACAATTACTCTCCCCCTGCTAAATATAAAAGGAGCACCACTTGAAAAGGTGCCTCTTTGCCCAGTTAGAGGGCAAGAGGACCCAGGCAGCCCAGGGGTCCAACAGGTTGCCCCCTCCCATTAAGTGCTGACTTTCTAACCTATCGATTCATGACCTTTTCTTCACCTCAAGGCCGGAGTCCATCCCCAGAAGCCTTCTCAGTCAGGCTACCTTCTGGGAGCTTCTCAATCACCTATTGTGTTTGGTAATCTAGAAGCTACCTCCTTTTCATCATTGTCTGACCTGAGATGATCCCCCTTAATCTGGGGTGGTTATCTTTTTTTTTTTTTTTTTTGGTTGTTTTGTTCTTGCAGTGGTGTCCTGGAATGTGCCTATCCTGTGCAATAAAATATCCCAACCGAAGCACTGCCAGTCATGTGCTGACAGGAACAGGCTTCCAGTTTCAGGTGCAACAGCAGGCCCTTAGTGTCAACAAACATGGTCTCTTCTGGTCATAAAGGTGCATACTAAACAGACAGTCACAGAGATGCAGACAGAGGAATGTCTGAACAGACTGAACAGTCATCTCCCCTTGCTTTTGGTTGGGGGTTTGTTGTCTTTTTTAAAAAACTTGTTTGTCTACCACGGCCCCCGGGCAGCAATTCAGCGGCGGCGGCGGCAAGGTTTCTCGCGCCACTCACACTGCTCTTAGAGGCTTCCAAAGTGCCACTCATGCCACTTTAGAGGCTTTGGGAGGCCCCCACCTGCCCACCCCCCAGGCCAGGCACCTTTTTCAGCATTGATGATGTCACCAGGGGCAGGGAGAGTGATGTCACTTCCAGGAGAGATGTCACGGGGAGAGTCGGGGGATGCAGCCCCTCTCCCGCAGAACCTACATACACCACTGTTTAGATAGGAAGTTCCTTGGGGCAATAATGTGTCTTTTTTTTCTGCTCACACTATGCACATTGATGGTGCTGCTGTTTAAATATTTGCAGCACAATCCTGTGCATAACTACGCAGAAGTAAATCCTTTTGAGTTCAGTGATAATTAATTCCAAGTAAGTGGGTATAGGATGGCAGCCTAAATAAACAATGGGCAAAGAAGTGGAGAATTGGCACCCAATGACAACAAGTATGCAGTTTTTAGAAATAAATTGTGATCATCAACAACAAAAGCACAGGGTACATGTAATCGCACTGAAAACATAAGCACTACCAGCACTCCCAGGTGGATCCTTGTGGGTCAAATGACATGTTACAGTAAATCCATCATTTTGAATTTTTAGAAAAATTCACTTTGAATTTTTAGAAAAGTGGTATATAAATCTTTTAAACAAAATAAAATAAATAGTTTGGCCCTGTGTGTTTAGTCAAACAGCAGCTGCAGGGTTGTGGGGTGATCAAGACTGCAATGTGAGGGGAAGGCGGTGTTTAACTCTTTCCTGGTGTTCCTGGTGAAAATCTTGCACCCAAAGCAGCTCTTGGTCCCAGAAAGTAGCGCACTGCCAGGGCGCCGGTAGGAAGGCCAGAGCCTTCCTGTGCGCATCACCGGATTGCTGGTGACCCGCTGGAGCAGGTAAGCCAGCGGAGGAGGCAAGAGGGGGTGGGGGAGGGCAAAATGGGGGCAGGAATGGGAGAAACTGGTGGGAGGGGAACAGAGGGTGGGGAGGCTGCAGGAGGAGTGGATCCAACAGCGATGGCGCACGCTGGATCCTAGCCCCTCTAGCAGTGGCCTCCCTGCCCCCTTTCTCTCCTTGGATGTGCACCAGCAAAATCGCCAGCGCAGGTCCGAGGAGACCCATTGCAGAGCTGGAGGCTTACGGAGGGGTAAGGGGATTTAAATCCCCTTTCCCTGCTTCCGAAGCCTCCTGATCTGCCCACCCCCCACTGGGTACAGCGCGCACCTTTTCAGCACAGATGCACCAGGATAGAATTGGTGCACAAGGATAGAATTGGGCTGTAAGTGTTTAGGATTGCCGCCTTACTGAATCAGCTTCCTTGATCTGTTAGATGACAGCGCTTTTGGGAATTACAGACCTTCCTCCTCACAGCCCCAAAGTTTGTCTCATTCTGCTTTGCCTCATTCTGACAACACTACAGGGTCACACCTGATCGAGACTAGCTGTAGGAATGGCACCCTCTGGTAGGCACTTCCAAGGAGTTCTTCTCATCGTGGACAGAACAGTTTATGAGAAGATAAAAATAGGACTGTCAATCAATTAAGAATTTACAGTTGATTATGCATCTGGTTTTTAGTGTGGCTAAAGCAGGGGACTCAAACCATGGAAGCCTGGTTTAAAATCTCATTTTAGCACTAAGCCTTCTCAAGTAATCTTGGATGATGCACCATCTCTCTGCCTAATCTACCTCACAGGGTAGTTGTGGTGATGATGATGATGATGATGATACTGCAGAACCTTATGTAAGCAGCTTAGAATTCCTTGGAAGGACAGGATATAGATATGATAAATACACTGAGAAACTAATTGACTGCCTTGATTAAATTTAAATATATTTACATACTGTATTTACATATTGTTACACCTCAATAATTTTAGGATCCCAAAGGAAAGGGGTAATTTTTCTTTATGTTTAAGATGACTTAACTGTTCCATTTGTGAATATAGACCACTCCCTGCTATATTAGCATACCAAGATAGCTTTAACATTAAATTAATTTCAGCTAATTAATTAAATTAATTTGTAATTAAATTAAAGCTCCACTGGCATTGTGAAATACCCAGATTTAAAAGTCAAGCTGACATTGATTTATATGAGGATTGTTTTCTGTATCTGCCTTGCAATGCTGATAGCTCTTTGTATTAGGAGAAAGGCGCTGTGCCTATATTATTTGAAAGGCCAACACTTATCTAGCTTTCCATCAAAACCAGAAGGAAGAACCATCCTGATCAAGGTGTTTTTTTTTTTTTTGTCTCCACATTTTGTGAAGGGAAGTGAGAGCTGGTGGTACATCTCTCCAACCTTCACAGGAGCAAATCCTTCAAGGCCCCCAACAAGCTCCAGAGTCAGCCCCACCAAACAGGGATTGTTAAACTGTGATTAAGGCTTTCATTGATATTTCACACTAATAAATCATTGAAGTTGCACCCTTAGATAAAAGAGAAGTCAGAATGTTATTATACTTATTGTGAAGTAAACATTGGAACATTCGGAAGTGCAGAAAAATGGAAACCTTAATGCTGGTGTTTCTATCTTGTGTAGAGAATCAGGTGAGGTCTTGCGGAAGGAATTGTGACTATTCAACTGGGAGACTGCATGTTTGGGGGGCCCTGGGGCAAATCCAGGCACTAGGCTCCCCCCATGGCACTCCTCCCCCCATCCCGTTACTTATCTATTTTATTTTATTTATTTAAAAGATTTCTATACCACTTAAAATACCAGTTAAAATAATTTACAATTAACATTAAAAGTTAAAAAGTTTTTAAAAAATGATACGGAGCAGATTAAAAAAAATAAACATAAAACAACATAAAGCAGCAACAAAAACTAAAAAGGTCCCTAGATAGTTCCTCCCTCCTCAAATGCCAGATGAAACAGATTGGTTTTCAAACCCTGCTGAAAACCATGTAGCAAGGAGCTGTCCTCAAGTCTTCCGGTAGCTGATTTCAGAGGCGTGGTGCCACAACAGAGAAGGTCCTACACCTTGCAGCCATTCCACTGGCTTCAGATGATGGTGGTATCCAATATGGGCCCTCTCTGATGATCTTAGGGGAAGTACAGGATTATATGGGGGATACACTGGAAACTACCACTCCTAAGGTACTGTTTAGGTGTCGGTCTGGTCAGGTAGACCTCTGATGTGCATAAGCCTTCAGCCAGTGTCCCCCAGGCTACCCCCAATGCCATCCCTGCTGCATGTGTTACATGGAAAGGGGGCAAACAGGTACCTCACATTCTATGAATTAGGTACTGGAACCCTTTTCTAGCAGTCCCCACCCCATAACCTTACTCTAGGAATGGGCAGTAAACACATGACTCTGGCCCAAGCTCATCAGACTGGCAATGCGTTCTTTACACTGCCTATTAATGCATTGGGGGCAGAGGAGAGAAAGGGGGAAGGAAGCACCATCATTGTCTAGAAAGAAGGTGATTGACAGCGCAATCCTACCCAGTTCCTCAACTGGTGCAGCAGTGGTGGAGGGCAGAATGGGAGGCTTTGGAATGGAAAGGGGATTGAAATCCCCTTTACATCTCCCTTTAAAGGGGATTTAAATCCCCTTTCCCTTCCAAAGCCTCCCGTGCTGCCCTCCACCAGTGCTGCACCACTGCTGCACCTGTGGAGGAGCTGGGTAGGATTGCGCTGTGAGTTATGCATGGGATGGATTGAGTGAATAGAGGGCAGCTCGTTTCCCTCTTTTACAACGCCAGAACCAGGGGATATCCACTAAAATTGACTGGTGGGAGAGTCAGAACAGACAAAAGGAAATATTTCTTTATCCAGCACATAACTAATCTGTAGAACTCCTTGCCACAGGATGTGGTGATGCCACCTGGCCTAGATACTTATTTATGGAGGAAACGTCCATCACAGATTACAAGAAATGGTGACTGTATGCAACCTGTATGGGTTTTAGAGGTAGCCTATATCTGAATGCCAGATACAAGGGAGTGGCAACATAATACAGGCAGGGGCGTGCCAAGGGGGGGGAGTGTGTGCGGTCTGCACCAGGTGCAAGCCCTAGGGAGGGTGCCACCACACAGCCTGAGCCTCCCTTTGGTGATCTTCGGGCCCAGCCACTTCATACCTTTGCCGCTGATCGAGTTTTTGCCACTCGCCAGAACATGAACAAGGAGACAACAAAGCGACCAGGTACAAAGATAGCTGAAAGGAGGCGGTCTGGAGGCAGGTGTTTCACATTTAACGCAATGCGATAGCCCGGAAGGTCGGGGGCGAAATGATGACATCATTACATCACCCCCGAACTGCAAGCCTCCTCCAGGTAACCTCTGAACTGGGTGCTAGCCAGCCCAGCGACACAGCCGGATACAGGTATCAGGTTGTCCTGAGTACTTCCAGAGACATCTGGTGGGCCACTGTGACATACAGGAAGCTCTTCTTATGTCCTCAAGCATGAAAGAGAGAGAGAGTGAGTTAATCTTTAATCGTTAAACTAACAAACAAATAAGCTCTAAGTCTGTGATGGCAAACCTATGACACGCATGTCACTGGTGACACATGGGATCGTTTTGGGTGACACGCCAGTGTTTCCCCCAGGGCCCCGACACACGTTACATTTTCGCAAATGTTTTACAGGCTTGTCTTGAACATTTTTGTTGTTCAGTCGTTAAGTCGTGTCCGACCCTTCGTGATCCCATGAACCATATCCCGCCAGGCCTTCCTGTCCTCCACTATCTTCCTGAGTTCGCTCATTTTCATGTTCATTGTATCGGTGATGCTGTCTAACCATCTCATCCTTTGCCTTCCCCTTCTCCTTTTGCCTTCAATTTTTCCCAGCATCAGAGTCTTCTCCAGAGAGTCCTCTCTTCGCATTAGGTGGCCAAAATATTTGAGTTTCAGCCTTAGTACCTGTCCTTCCAGGGAACAGTCAGGGTTGATTTCATTTAGGATTGACTGATTTGATCTCCTAGCAGTCCAAGGGACTCTCAGGAGTCTTCTCCAGCACCATGGTTCAAAAGCATCTATTCTTCGGCGCTCAGCCTTCCTTATGGTCCAACTCTCACAACCATACATTGCTACTGGGAACATCATCGCCCTGACTATACGAACTTTTGTTGGCATGGTGATATCTCTGCTTTTTATTATGCTATCTAAATTTTGCCATAGCTTTCCTTCCAAGGAGTAAGCGTCTTTTAATTTCATGGCTGCTGTCTCCGTCTGCAGTGATCTTGGAACCCAGAAAAGTAAAATCTGTTACTGCTTCCATTTCTGCCCCTTCTATTTGCCAGGAATTGATGGGACCCGATGCCATGATCTTAGTTTTATTAATGTTGAGTTTCAAGCCAACTTTTGCACTCTCCTCTTTCACCCTCATCAAGAGGCTCTTTAGTTCTTCTTCGCTTTCTGCCATTAGGGTGGTATCGTCTGCATATCTGAGGTTGTTGATGTTTCTCCCGGCAATCTTGATTCCGGCTTGCGATTCATTCAGCCCTGCATTTCTCATAATGTACTCTGCATATAAGTTAAATAGGCAGGGTGACAATATACAGCCTTGCCGTACTCCCTTCCCAATGTTGAACCAATCGGTTGTTCCATGGCCGGTTCGAACTGTTGCTTCTTGACCCGCATACAGGTTTCTCAGGAGACAGGTAAGGTGGTCTGGTACCCCCATCTCTTTAAGAATTTTCACAGTTTGTTGTGATCCACACAATCAAAGGCTTTTGCGTAGTCAATGAAGCAGAAGTAGGTGTTTTTTTGGAACTCTCGTGCTTTTTCCATGATCCAGCGCATGTTGGCAATTTGATCTCTAGTTCCTCTGCCTCTTCGAAACCCAGCTTGTACTTCCGGTAGTTCTCGGTCCACGTACTGCTGAAGCCTAGCTTGTAGAATTTTGAGCATAACCTTGCTAGCATGTGAAGTGAGTGCAATTGTGCGATAGTTTGAACACTCTTTGGCACTGCCCTTCTTTGGAATTGGAACGTAAACTGACCTTTTCCAATCCTTTGGCCACTGCTGAGTTTTCCAAATTTGTTGGCATATTGAGTGCAGCACTTTCACAGCATCATCATTTAGGATTTTAAGTAGCTCAGCTGGGATATTATCATCTCCACTAGCTTTGTTGTTAGTAATGCTACCTAAGGCCCACTTGACTTCACTCTCTAGGATGTCCGGCTCTGGGTCAGTGACCACACCAACGTGGTCATCAGGAACATTCAGATCTTTCTTGTATAGTTCTTCTGTGTATTCTTGCCATCTCTTCTTAATCTCTTCTGCTTCTGTTAGGTCCTTGCCTTTTTTGTCCTTTATCATGCCCATCTTTGCACAAAACGTTCCCTTGATATCTCCAATTTTCTTGAAGAGATCTCTAGTCCTCCCCATTCTGTTGTTTTCCTCGATTTCCTTGCATTGTTCATTTAGCCTTTTGGTACTGTTCATGGGATTTTCTTGGCAAGGTTACTGGAGTGGGTTGCCATTTCCTTCTCCAGTGGATCACTTTTAGTCAGAACTCTCTGCTACGACCTGTCAGTCTTGGGTGTCCCTGCACGGCATAGCTCATGGCTTCATTGAGTTACGCAAGCCCCTTCGCCACGACAAGGCAATGATCCATGAAGGAGCTTGAACATTTAGGGCAGGGATTTTGGCAGACCTCTTTCAAATTATCTAGTAAAACTCAGCAACAAAAAAAGTCACTAATTGATGTTAAATAAAATGCAATGAGTTCTATAGTTGTTTTCAGTTCAGTTCAATTCAAAATTACTATTAAAAGTAGCAGTAGTCAAAGTACTATTAAACGTTCGGGGGGGGGGGGGGGAGACACACCGGCAGAGTCAGGTTAGGCATTTTCAAAATGTTTGACATTACCAAGCCCAAATGGTTCGCCATCACTGCTCTAGGTCCCATCCAATGAACTGCTGTTTGGGGGCAATTGTTCAATTGTGTGCAAGAACATGTGCATGGAAGCAATGCTAGTGCCATAACAGCCCCGTGGAATAAGTCCCCGCGAGTCCATTTTATAAACAGGCAGGTAAGTACAAGAGCTTGGCCCTGGCTACCCTGTAAGGAGTTCATGAATGAGCTGAAATTTGAAGCCAGATCCAAGCTCCACATTCTGTCCAGGGCACTAGACTTTCTCAAATGTCAAACACAACACAATACTTTCAATGGCAATGCTTGATCCTTCTGTAGCTCTGTAACCTTGGTTCTAGTTCACAAACCTTGGTTCTAGTTTACAAACCTTGGTTCTAGTTTATAGCACTGAGACAGTAGACTTGAATACTTTTGGCTACCTGAAGGATTCTGCAAGAAATATGGTCTTAGAATAAATAATGGAAAACGAAATGTGCAACACAATGTCACTCAGCTTCGTCTTGCTACTGCCCATGTCTTCCAATTCCTTATGAGTTGTTCACGGGCTTTCATCCCCTTCTTTTTTTACTGTTTTATCTCCTTTTCCAGGCTTCCTTGGTCAAGCTTTTTCCACACCAGTAAATCCTGCCATGTTTGACAAAGTATGTCATGCACTCACTGCCTTCTTCCCCTCAAGCACCCTAAAAATTGACTGCCTTGTTGGTGTGGACAAGGTCAGATAAATGTTGGTGCCCATCACAATGAAAGCATAACTAACTCCCTAGGACAATTTCCATGTTTCCCTCAGGCAAAGATAATCCTGCAAAATTCAGCTGTCTGCATTTTATTGTGGGGAATTCATCAAAATGCAATTAAACACTGTCAACAAAGAGATTGATTGAGTCGTTTATATCTGAATTGGATACCGTTGCCAAAAGATGACTCAATGTGACCAAGGAGGAAATTTGTAGCCTTAACTTCCATGAGTCACCCACACACTCTGATATATATATATATATATCAGGGGGGAAATTGTCGCCCCTATACAGTAAAGATCGCCGCGGCCTACTGGCCGCGGCGCACTCCGGGGAGGGGGGCGCCGTGCTCCGGGAGGGGGGCAACCTCCGGGAGGGGGGGCGATCCAGCGGGACCCTACACCGGGCACCCCCCCCAGCGCGAACCCGGCCGGCTTACCTCCTTTCCCAGCACACGCCACTCACATGGAGCGATGAGCGCTGCTGCTGTCTTCCTTCCTCCTGACGGAGAGAGAGGTCCGTTGGGGTGAGCCCGCCGGCGGCACGAACTTCCGCTGAAGGAGTCCGGCGGCGGCGGGGAATTGAAGGCACACACACACTCACTCACTCACTCACTTCCGCTGAAGTGAGTGTGTGTGTGCCTTCAATTCCCCGCCGCCGCCGGACTCCTTCAGTGGAAGTTCGCGCCGCCGGCGGGCTCACCCCAACGGACCTCTCTCTCCGTCAGGAGGAAGGAAGACAGCAGCAGCGCTCATCGCTCCATGTGAGTGGCGTGTGCTGGGAAAGGAGGTAAGCCGGCCGGGCTCACCCCAACGGACCTCTCTCTCCGTCAGGAGGAAAGAAGACAGCAGCAGCGCTCGTCGCTCCATGTGAGTGGTGTGTGAGCCGTCCCATCTGCCGTGCGCCGCCGTGCGCTGCCTCGAGTCGGACTCCAGTCTCTCGAGTCAGACTCGGCGCCTCCGCAGCAGGCAGCACCTGGTTCAGCTGAACCACGCGCTCCACCATGGTTACGCCACTGGGTCTTCTGCATCTTTTTTAGATTGTGAGCCCTTTGGGGACAGGGAGCCATTTAATCATTTGATTTTGTCTGTAAACCGCTTTGTGAACTTTTTGTTGAAAAGTGGTATATAAATACTGTTAATATATATGGCTTACACAGTCTACCTCCATTTTCTGCCACATACACACACACACACCCTCTACAACTTGTTGCACAAACATAGGACGTCTAGGTCATGCACAGTCTGTCTGTCAAGATTTGAATGACAAAAAGAAAATGATGGAGCGGATTGAATATCTCTGAATCCAGGAAGCAACCGCCAACATCAAAACCACAGGGACCTTGCGGCATTTGGAAGGGACTGCTAGCTTGAAGGGAGAGGTGCTGCTGCAAAGACAGAAGTGCTTCAGTAGGACAACTGAGCATATGAAGCTGCCTTATACTGAATCAGACTATTGGTCCGTTCATCTAGGCCAGGGGTGGCCAACCTTCCACCATTAGGGCTTCTGTGTTCTTAAGAGTTGTGTAGAGGACAGAATCTTGGCAGCTGCAAGTGCTGATGGTGCTGCTAAAACAGCTGCATCTGCTGAAATGCCCTCACCTATGCAACCATTTAAAGGGCCAGCATTCATGTTGAAAGGTTGGCCACCACTGATCTAGGCCAATACTGTGCAAAGCATGTGCTTTACCACCAAGCTTTGACCCTTCCAGTGGCTGACAAGCTACAGTCGCCTTTGTCAAATGGGCCTCGGCTGAATTCAAGGCTGGTCCATCCATGATGCTGAGCAAGACAGGCAGGAGACTGGCAGGGGATGCCCACCTCTGTCCATCCACAGTTCCTGTTCCCCTCCCACTCCCTGCATTAGGAAAAGAAGAAGGGAATGGAGTGGAAGAGAAAGTGTGGAGGAAAGGAGAGAGGAGAGTGGTAGGCTAGACAATCAGAGAGACAAATGATTCATCTCTGATGCTCTAGCCCACCACTCTCGTCTCCTCCACACTTCCTCTTCATTCAGCCTTTTCTTCCTTTTCCAGTCCAGGGAGTGGGAGGAGCAGAGACTGGCACATTGCCATGTAAGGAGTGTCAGCATTTAACATGCTGTCTCAGGCACCAGGAGGTCTTTGGTTGGCCCTGGCTGGCCAAATGTATTTAATACTGGTTCTGCACACTAAAGACTTGCACTGAAGAGAAGACAGTTACTCATTTGTTCGATGATGTCAAACTTATAATCAATATTATGCTACTGTTCAAAATATTGAGTACCATCAGGAAGTAGATCAGGAGTGCATCAGGAAGTCTGCACAAGCTCCACTGAAATGAATGGGAATCATGCAAAAGCTCAGCACAGTCATTTCAGTGGGGTACACAACATCCCAGTGGACTGTGCCCATTAAAAAGGAAGTACTTGTTTTCCTAGGCCAGCGGGTGGCGCAGTGGGTTGAACTGCTGAACCATGAGCTGTGATCGAAAGGTCGGCAGTTCGAATCCGCAACGGGGTGAGCTCTCGTTGCTTGGCCAGCTTCTGTCAACCTAGCAGTTCCAAAGCATGTTAGTGCGAGTAGATAAATAGGTACCGCTTGCGGGAAGGTAAACAGCGCTCCGTGTTCCAGCTGCATGCTACGCGCTGCGGCAAGGAGAGTCATGCCGGCCACATGACCACAGAGGCGTCTTTGGACAACGCTGGCTCTTCGGCTTTGAAATGGGGATGAGCACCACACCCTAGAGTCGGACACGACTGAACTTAATTGTGAGGGGTCACCTTTACCTTTTTTTACTTGTTTTCCTACAATGTATTACTTTTCACTGCTTCATCATCTCTAATTGAAACTACTCTCAAAATGCACCTGCATGTTTGCACAGCTCAGTTAACAACCCTGCAGTGGAATGGTGCCATCTGTGTGGTGCTCCATGCCCACTGGCTCAGCACACTTGGGTGGGCGCAGGCAGGAGGCAGGGCTGTGTGTGGGGTTGTGGGACACACATAGCACATGAGCCTTCGTAGTGAATGTGTCCTGTGGGCACAGCCTTACCTTTCTGACAACACGACCAGGTCCAGGGCGTTGGGCAGCAGAGTGGAAACGTGGATACTGGAGGGAGGCCAGATGAAACTTGTGGCTAAGTTCTGAACGGGAGTCTTAAAAGAAGGTGTGGGTTAGGGGCAGTAGAACGATTAAGGGGGGGGGGGGGTGGCCGGGCCCGGCGGTACATGTTGTTTGAAAAGTGGGAACTGGATTGAGAAATAGGAGTCTATGCCTGGATCAGATTTTCCAGATTATGGTTTGAAATTATTATGAGGCACCATAGAGTTGATTGATGAGTCATTTATAATATACTGGAGATTAGGATGGACAAAAGGAAGTACTTCTGTTCTTATGTGACTGTTGTTGTAGCTGTTTAATGTCTGAAATAAGCAGCGGCGTAGCTAGACCGACCGTATATATTCGTTCGCACCATCCTTTCTCCCCCGCCCTTGCTTTCTAGCAAAGGAACCCTGTGCCTTTAAGAACCCGAGTACCTTGCTGTAAACAGCAAGAAGGTGGGTTTTGGTCTGATTTGTTGTGGACCCCTTCCCTTGTTTCCCGTCTACGTCACCAAATTATAGGTTTTCCTGCTCCTTCTCTTTCCTGTTTCCCCTGATTTCCCCCGATCTCTCCTTTTAGCCTAGCTGCAGATCGGGGCTGAGGAGCAGATCGGGTGCCTGGGATCCCTGCCTCGCCTCGCCTTCCCTCCCCCTTTCTCTTGGGTGCAAGAAGCTCCTTCCGGGTTAGCAATAAGTGCCCCCATCATCATCATCATCATAACCATAACACAGCACGGGAGCCAGCCAGCCTACGAGAAGAGGAGGCGGTGGAGTAGAGGCAGGCAGCGGGAGGGAGGATGGGCGCGAGAAGCCAAGCCGGGCCAAGGGGTGGCAGCCGCTCCAGCAAGCCAGCAGGCTGTGCCGCCTTGTGAGTCTCCTCCTCGCAGGGAGGGAGAGGGAGGGAGGGAGGAGGAGGCATCTCGCCCGCCGGAGCGAGCCAGCCTCCTGAGCAGCCGACGCCGCACTGAGAGCAGCAAGGAAGAGCGAAGCCGCGGCGGCGGGCATGGAGAGAAAAAGCCCAGCTGCGGCGGGGCGGCAGAGCCCCGGCAGCCGGACAGCGGGCGACGGGCATTGCGCCCTGGGCGGCGGGGGGGCGGG
Source organism: Plestiodon gilberti rubricaudatus (assembly GCA_026170595.1). Taxonomy (NCBI): domain Eukaryota; kingdom Metazoa; phylum Chordata; class Lepidosauria; order Squamata; family Scincidae; genus Plestiodon; species Plestiodon gilberti. The sequence continues at coordinate 258,819,263 of JANXHW010000001.1, forward strand.
GGGCACCCAGCACCGAGGCGGCAGCCAGCCTGCTGCCGAGCCCGACGAGCTCATCCGGAGGGCGCTGGAGTTCAAGAGCCAAGGGGCGCAGTGCTACAAGGACAAGAAATTCCGCGAAGCCATCGGCAAGTACCACCGGGCGCTGCTGGAGCTGAAGGGGCTGCTGCTGGCCCAGGAGGAGGACGCCGGCGACGCCAGCTCGGCAGCCGCTGCCGCCGCCGGGGCTGCCAGCCTGGGCAGGCTCACCGAGGAGCAGCGGCAGTTGCTGGAGAGCGTCGAGATCGACTGTTACAACAGCCTGGCAGGTCAGCAGAGCGAGCGGGGCACTGGGGGGGGGGGCGCCCAGGCGCTGGGGAGAAACTTTCTGAGCAGGAGGGAGGTGAAGCGGAGGAGCCTCTCCGGCTGCTGCTGTTTGCAAGCCAGGCTGGAAAGCGCGCAGAGATAGTGACAGGTTTCCTTTCCGCTCCCTGCCCCGGCCGCACCCCTCCAATGGGGTCATGAATTGGTGTCCCGGCTCCGGCGAATTGGGGAGGGAGGGGGGCGAGATTTGCCACGTCTTGCAAGAAGGTCAGGACATTTCTTTCTTAAAGAATTCAGCCAGCCAGCCCGGCTTCTCTCAGGCAGACAGCAGTAGCAGCGAGGCACTATTGACTCAGGAGGACAGGTAGTTTTCCGAGGTCTCCTCGCGCGGGCATCTCTGTCCTTGGTCGTGCTGCTGCTGCTGCTGCTGCTGACCAGCCAGTCGCACAGAACGAACCTGCAATGACGAACCTGCTCTTTGATCCCGGGGTGATGGATGATCTCTGTGTGTGTCTACACTACAGTATGGTAACTACTACTACAGTATATGAATTGGCGACATACAGGGAACTTTATGAAGTAGCATAAGCAAAAAGACGTGTCTCTGCCCTAAGGAGTGTGCAGTCTAAATTTTAGTTCAGCAATTACAGAGGGAGGAGAGGAAAGATGGAGACAAGGATAACAAGAGACAAATATTCTTGTGGCTTAAAGGCAAACAGATGTCTCATAGAGGAAGCTTTCCTGGCCTGGAGTCCACGTTGTCAGGTGTCTGAAGTGTTATGCTCAGTTGGCAGGTGAAGACACCACTTCATGCAATGTGATGATGAAGGAGCCTGTTGTTGACAAATGTTCTGCCACAATCCATTGATTGGTCTGGAAGGTGCCACAAGACTTTCTGCTTGTTTTTCTTGCAACGGACCAACACAGCTCCCTCTCCGGAATTTGTCACTGGGGGAAAATATGCATGAGTGCTGTTGCACTGTACTTATGCTTAATTTCTGTTGGGAGTGAGGATTCAGGGGCTTCATGAAAAAATGAGGCTTTGGAGGAGGAACTGGAAGGTTGAATCCTCATGTTGAAAAAACAAATAGTTCCCAGACTGTATTGGTGGGTACAGCATATTCAGCATATCTACCTTGAAACATATGAAACAGAATCTAGTGTTACGCTAACCCTTAAAGCTCATTCGGATGAATAAGGACAGTGACATCCGTTTGTCATGCACTGGGTTCAGGATCTATGTTCTGTCAGATCGAGAGCTATGCAGGCATGAGCTAGCAAGCCTATGGGTCTGCTAATTTGATGATGATGATGGCCACTTTAAAGTGATCCATCCATTTCGAAAGAACCTTTCAACACTTATTCCACATTTTCACTCTGCTTTCAGTTCTTCAAGGCTTTTTCATCAGCCTTTTCCACTGCCTGCCTGGTTGCAATTGTTTTCGCACAGTTTTCAGCGGAGTAGTTTGTAATTAGCAATATGACAGGGAGAGTTGTCTGTCCAAGGATGTTTTGTACAGAGAAAGGGCAGCCTGGGAGACATACCAGCGGTCAGTAAAAGCCACCTAGGTCAACAGAACATTCTTGCACTGTAGTCGTAAAAGCCAGAAGAAAATTTAGCTTATGTTTGCTGTGGGACATCAGTAGGTACTGAAAACCGAGCCCAGATGTGTCAGAAAAACAACCCATTGTATTTTGATGTTGTTCAAAGTGAACACCAGTGTGCTAATATGATGAAGAGCCATCTGCAGTTTGAAAGCTTTCAAGAGGTTTCACAAACAAAAACTCCCCATGATTACATCTATTCTTTCTGCCTGTCACCCATAGCCAGTAGATAGCCACGGACTAGAGATCATGACACATGCTGGTTAAGAGGATAAGCTGTGGCCGGGGCGGGGGGACTTGGTTCACATTTCACCTTAGCCATGAAGGTGGCCTTCAGCTGTCTCTCAGCCTCAACCTCCTTTCAATTTGCAATATGGCAAAATACTGTCCTCCCTTACAGGGTTGTTGTAAGGATTACTCTCAGATCATGTACACGAATCACTTGGAGCAGCCAGAACATGTTATAGAGATGCTATTGTAGCTGGTCATCATCTTTGCAATGTATTTTATGTTGCTAACAACTTTGGTGAGTCCACTCCTCATTTGGGGGAGGAGAGGAAATGATGAAGGGGGGCATATACTGAACAAAGGCATCTTATATTCTGTTCCATCCTTCCTCAAGTGAAGATTTAAGGGGAGAGCTTTGTCCCCATGGCAGATGCTGTCTGATACCGAAAAAGAACTTAGCTGTGTGTGTGTGTGTGTGTGTGTGTGTGTGTGTGTGTGTGTGTGTGTGTGTGTGTGTGTGTGTGTGTTGATGATTATGATGGCACAGCAGGGAATGACTCTTAAGCAGTAGGGCATGCAGGTTTCTCTTCCTTCTTCTGTCCCCTTCTCAAGCTTAGAATTTCTCATTTTATTAAATATATGCCACAAATATATAAGAATATATAAGGAGAGAAAATAATTGATGATGATGAGCTGTGATATGGCATATACCTGGACCCATCACAATGCACCCTGGATAGCAACAAGATAAAGACAAAACTGTCAAGAAACAGTCAGTAGTCATGACAAAGTGATGGTTCAGTGCTATGAGCCGCAGTGCTGAGACAGAGCTCGTGAGGTTGAGCATCAGAATCTCACACTGAGATGAAAAGGCAGCTCACCCTCTTCTAGGATCCCGCTCCTGCAATGGCTCCTCACACTGCTGTGTGCCAGGTCTTCCTTCCAGCTCTTATTCAACCTAAAGTCCAGTGTGCCACTCTTGATAAGAGTGGGGAAGGGCCAGGGGCAGGACATAAGACCCTTGGAGCTCTCTCCCCCCCCCCCCAAGTAAGCAGTCCTCCTGAGCAAGGCACAATGGCTCATCAGAAGGGAGCTTCACTGCTCCCCAGGCACAGAATTGTTGTTTTGCAGTTCTAGGATGGAGGTGTCAGCAAGAACAAAGAGTGCTCCTTGCTAGAGCTTGCATTTCAGCTAGGTATTATTTCATGATTGGGTACATCTAAGGACTTTTTCACACCTGCCTGTGATGCCTCATCATTCAGTGTCACACAGCTGATCACGTGCACAAGCACAACCTCTGTCGAGAAGGACTGTTTTCTAGTCTTGTCAGATAACCTGGAAGGAAGCTCAGTCTGTGGTGTTTGATCTGCAATGGTTGCTTCATCCATTTGCTACTGCTGCAGTCACTGAGTGATGAACTCACCATTGCGATAATACTGAAATCATCTTGAGTAGTTGGCAAGTGCACACAAAGGCAGCATTTACAGTGCAAACCTATGCATGTTTACTCAGAACTAAGTCCCACTCTGTTCAATGGGACTTACTCCCAGGTAAGTGTACTTAACAGCCTGATCTTATCCCTCGCCATGCTATAGCATGCAGCCGCACCAATGGAGCACGTGCTGTGTGCTATGGTAGTGGGGGGGGGGCAATCAGAAGGTCAACCAGAGGTAAGTACAAGCCTTTTTTTACTTACCTCTGGGTAGGCCTTCTGGCTACCTATAGGCTTCCTCACCTCAGACCCACACCAGCAATTTTGGCATAAGTCTGAGGAAAGGAAGGGGGCGGGCTAGAAAATCAGGGATAAGATCCAGCATGCGCCTTTGCCGCTGCGATCCAGCCCCTCCAGCCCACTCCTCACCCTCTGTCCTCCTGCCTCCCCACCCCAAACCTCTCCCAAACCACCTACAGCCCACCCCCACTGCCAACTTACCTGGATAAGCGCAAGCCAGGCTCCGTGATGGCAGACATGTGGAGCTGCCAACCCTTCATATTGGTGGCTCCAAATCACCTGGCAGCGGCATGCCGTTTCCAGTGGCACCGCTGTATTTACGACAGCCGAAGGCGACTTCAGCTGTCGTACTCAATGGATAGGATTGGGCCAAAAATGTGGTATCTTCTGTTCTCCAACTTTTTATATACCGTATTGGCCCGAGTATAAGACACACCTGATTATGAGACGCACTCTTAAAGTTTGGTGCTATTAAAATTTTTTAATTAAATCACTGGCATTAAATTGCAACAGCCTGATTATAAGATGCACCCCTAGTTTAAAAACTTAAATTAGGAGAAAAAAGTGAGTCTTATACTCAGACCAATACGGTATATAAAGATTGAACATTTGGGAACAGAATTGCAAGATGACATTTCTTCCAATTCTTGTATATCTTCCATCCGTAGTATGCTTCTCCAAGTATACTTCTGCCTCTTTCAAAGAACGTTTAAAAAGGCAAACTACACCCAGATTTGTTTCCATCTCACAAGCACTTCATGCTTCCAAGGTACTGTAGAGATTGTTGGCGCTATTGCATTAATAATTCAGGCAGTGCTGAAGTGCTCACTAGTTTTGAAAAATAGATATTGCAATGCTAACTAGAAACATCTGCATCGTCAATAGAGACAGCAGTCAAACAGAGATCTGGGCGGTGAATTTGTTTGGGAGGAGTGGATGGTTCTGCTAACCTTTCTGCTGAGCATACAAATCCCTTGGCTGAAAATGTCACCCTTGGGGCTGTTTTGCATAACAATAACAGCTTGTGTGATTGTGTGTGATTTCTGATTTCTTGCTTTGCTTTGTTATTGTTCCCATTTTTTATTTTAGTCCCTACAAGAAAGAGCAGCACATTTCTTGCATCTTCCCTGGGCGTTTCTAGGTAGCTTTGCCCCTCTGAGTTGCAGTGATGGTGCACCAAACGTATTCACTAATGTTATGGTGCGTCACTTAGTGCAAGACAAATGAGATGCACCAAGGGATAAGGGATAAGTCCAGTGTGCACCTTTGCCACTGAGATCCACCCCCTTCAGCCCACTAGCCACCCATGCCCTCCCCCTCCCCACCCCGTTTTAAGACTCACCCCTGTTTCAAGACTCTTGCATTCTCATCTATTATTACCTTATATCAGACGCATAGGTCTGTTCTGATAAACATGAGTCCATCATGGCCATGTGCTCTCAGAACTGTGTGAAAGTGCCCTGTTTCCTGCCCCATCCTATGGATGGGCAAGCACTCCATTAATCCAGCTCCACCCAGTCCCAGCTTTATACATCTGCCCCTTGTGGCTCTTCTCTCACTGCAGCATCACCAAGCTCCCCATGCACTGACATTGCAAGCTGATCCGGGGTGTCATGCTGAGCAGAAGGGGAGGCTCCCCTTCTGCTTAGCATGACACCCTGGATCAGCTTGCAATGTCAGTGCAACACAAGGAGTCATAGCAATACACTGGCTCTGTGGTTGTTGTGGCACCCCAGACACACACTGGCTGGTAGCCTGAGTGTTAGAACCAGCCCGTTAGAGGACAGCATAATTAACTTTAGCGTCAAGGACAACCTGATTCACAAACCAGTGGAATGCAGATGTACATTGAAGCTAATAGGACTAAATTAGCTGACATGCAAACAATCTGACATCATTTATTTGTGGGTCAAACTAACAGAGTGTTTGCCTCATGGCTGCTCCATGCTGTATAAAATGCTGTTAACACATGTAGTCTGTTGCACTTCAGTGAATGTCTCCAGCTGCTTTGCAGGGCTGCAGAAGGGACCGCTGCTACACTGACTTGAGCAGAATGCTTTAGAGTTCATTGGTGTGGTGTCTTCAAGCCGCATCTTTTCAAAAGATGCATGGCATATCAGATATCATCAACCTGGAGTGCCCAGCATCAGGCTAAACCCTATAGGCCACACCACCTCTGGTTGGAGGGAGAGAGAGCGAAGGGGCTGCTTAAGGAGTGCCGCAAAGCTTAAGATCTTCCTAAGGATGTGAAGGAGCAGAACCTTCCCAGCTACATATCCTATAGGCTATAATCAGTGTGACACTGAACACTCACACACACCCCATTCAATAATGAGGACCTTTCCAGAGGAGGAGGTGGGCAGAGGGGCAGTAGAGGCTGGGGAAAGGAGGAGCTATCTGGCCCACTTGCCCAGCCCCATATAATCACCTCCTTTTTATATACTGCTTCCAAAGGGTGAACAATGGAGAGTCATTTGTTTATTAAAGTATGGAGGAAGATCCTAGAGCACAGATGTCTCTATGTTCATATACATACTTAACTATGTTCTAATCTAGTGGATAGCATATATATGGACCTGAAAGATCAGGGTCCAAGTACCAAGTTTGCAGCTTTGGGAAACATGCTTTCTTTTATCCTCAGTTTCCCTATTTGTAAAATGGACATCCTAGCTACTTACCTATCCACTGCACAGGATTATTTTGGAATGAATGAGCTAATATGTTACCCGTCCTGAACCTTAAGGAAAGGTGAGGCACACATCTAAATGCATAATGTATTTCATTAGTATTCATAGCTAAATCCATGTAGAAACCCATCAGGACAACATCTGTGAAACCCAGCATTGCCATGTTGTACTGCGACTCCCCATAAACAGTAAATTATCTCAGGTTCCTGTCTGAGGCACAGGATCACTACCTACCAAAACAGCTGTTTCCTGAAACAGTTAGGGCTGGCAATATGAAACTGAAAAATCCCCATGCACAGCATGAAATCCCATCATTTCAGCATATGATTACAAGGCAAACAGAGCTGGGAGCAGCCATTTGATTATGACTCATTGCCTGTCTGTGACTTTGAGCAAGCAAAAGACTTGACCTTTTTTTAAAAAAAAGTGAAATTATGAAAAACAGGAAAAGAGGATGGAAACTACCATGAGGTCCTGACGTTGCAATGAAAGATAGCTTTGCTGAGTGAGTAGGTTAGAATCCAGTGGCCCAGTCCACAACCAATGGGACCAAATCATGGATCAGATTTTTATCCATTCTTGTGTCATGGTGACCCCTGACAAATAAGTCCAGTCGTGTCCGACTCTAGGGTGTGGTGCTCATCCCCATTTCAAAGCCGAAGAGCCAGCGTTGTCCGAAGACGCCTCCGTGGTCATGTGGCCGGCATGACTCTCCTTGCCGCAGCGCGTAGCATGCAGCTGGAACACGGGGCGCTGTTTACCTTCCCGCAAGCGGTACCTATTTATCTACTCGCATTAACGTGCTTTGGAACTGCTAGGTTGGCAGGAGCTGGCCAAGCAACGAGAGCTCACCCCGTCACGGATTCTAACTGCCGACCTTTCGATCGACAGCTCATGGTTCAGCGGTTTAACCCACTGCGCCACCCGCTGGCCTTCTTGTGTCATAGGTGGCTATATACGTTCTGACCAGTACATATACAGAACAATAAACACTGCAGTAAATCTCTCTCTCTCTCTCTCTCTCTCTCTCTCTCTCTCTCTCTCTCTCTCTCTGCAAATTTCCAGCACCAATGTAGCCACAATGCAGCCCTAAGGTAAGGGAACAAACATTCCCTTATCTTGAGGAGGCCTCCGTGACTCCCCCCCCCATGCAGAGCATGTCCCATTGGCACAGCTGCATCAGTGCTGGAAAATTGGATAGAATTGGGGCCCCCTGTTTTATTAGTTCACATCTATTATTTTCTCTGCCCCCTCTCCTTATGATGCAGACACGATTCTTTCCTATACATGTAAAGAACAATATTGATGGCAGGGTCAAAAAAACAAGCAGGCATGTTAGGAAGAGGACATCTTAGCAATGATTAGCAGTTTTGCAATAAACTCCACATATTTTATAAGTACTATACCTTTTAAGTAGCCTAACAGAATTATTAAAGGATCCAAAGGAGGAAGATAATCTACTATACCACTTTTATTACTTCTTTCAAAACGTTCTTGCTCAGATGTACCATAAGCATAATATTTTCCATTGGGCTGTTTTCACTAAAAGGGTTAAAACTGATCCTGTGCCTTACAGGTTAAGCAGAGTCCTTAGAGATGCAGAAAGCAAGATGGAAGAATGCAATACAATTGTTTGTCCATTTTTCTGGACACAGAGAGAGGAAAACAAAGAAGTTAAACCATTAAACAAAGAAGTTAACCGTGTGACTTAAGTTGTGGATGAACAGATTTGGCTTACAACAGTATATTATGCCTAGCTCTGCTACAAACATGCTTTGTGATCTTAGGCCGGCACTATCAAAAGAAGATAATGAAGCTTCCCATCTCACTGGGCGGTCATGAACGCTTAATGAATTAATTACATAACATTCGGAAGTGTTTCCTTCTTAATTTAAAGTTTTGAAGAGGGCCATTAGGTATCCCAGCTGGAAGGTGGTATTTAATTGCAAAGGTTTTCAGGGTAGAAAAGTTCAGGTTATTATAATCAGAAGGCCAAAATCAACATCTTTATGCTTGAAAAATATGCCATAAAGTGTTTTTGTGATGGTGTGTAGATCAGATCCTCAGTCCCTCTAGAACGGAGGGTGGATGCAAATGGACAAAATGACAGGCTGTCCTTCGGAGGAATTTGCATGCTATGCATGGATCATCTTTGTAACGTTATCATACATGCGGTGGATGCCAGATAACAATTGGGACATATTACACTACTGCTGAGATGCTCCAAGGACCACATCTCTCTCTCTCTCTCTCTCTCTCTCTCTCTCTCTCTCTCTCTCTCTGCAGTTTGAGTGATGCTTTATTTACAGGAAACTTTCATTTGCAAGCCCCCATTCCCCACCTGTGTATAGTAGTGAGCTGGTGTGGCATTGCATGCCTAATATTTTCAAAATTATAAGATACCGTATTGTCCCGAGTATAAGATGCACCTGATTATAAGACGCACCCTTAAAGTTTGGTGCTATTAAAAAAATTTAATTAAATCACTGGCATTAAATTGCAACAGCCTGATTATAAGACGCACCCCTAGTTAAAAAACTTAAATTAGGAGAAAAAAGTGAGTCTTATACTCAGACCAATGCGGTATTTCCGTAGAGAACATCAGATGAGCCTAGGTGCTGGCCAGTGAATGTGAAGCCCTCCTAAAGCAGGCTTTTAGCCTAGTCAGCTAATTGGTTGCTTGTGATGCATCCTGGGAAACAGTACTACTATGTCACAGAGAGAGAGAGAGAGAGAGAGAGAGAGAATAGCTGCCACCTCTAGCACCTCTGCCACCTACATTGTGTAATGGCTGAATTATGAAGCTGTGCATGGCTCCTTTCTCTCATCTAGTCTTAAAGAGGTACTGATGTTTCAAGGTTAGGAGGGAGACACAGCTCACATGCTGCTTCCATAGCTCGACTCTTTTTATCATGGAGTTTATTGTTAAATGTTAAATGGCCTTAGATAAATGATGGAGGATGGGTCCATCAACAGGTGCGAATCAAAATAGTTACCTGAATTCTCTATGTTCAAAAACAGCATAGCTCTGAATACCAGGGGCTGGGGACACAACAAGGGATAGCTGTTGCCTTAATGCCTGGCTGTGACCTTCCCAGAAGCATTCCGTTTCTCTACAAGACGAGCCAGCACCTTTGGCCCAATCCAGCAGAGCTCTATCTGTTTTTACAGAGCAACACTCTTGAGGCTGTGTGTGTCCCCCACCCCACCCCCCAGGTTTCATGGTTCTGTGTCTCAGTGCTGGATTCACCTCCACCTCAATAGCACTGCTGCTGACTTAGCTAGTCTTGGCGGGGGACAGAGCAGCTACCATTATTTATATGCTGCCATGGAGAGAGAATGGAGAACGAATAGCAGCTCCCTGTGCTTGATGCAGGAGCGCTGATGGGAAAAGTCGCATGGGAGCAGGAGGAGCGTCAGGGGTACAGTGGAGTGCAGGGATCCATTCAGAGGAGTGACTGTAGGGGGGGCGGGGGGCAGAGTAAGCAGGCACTTTCAGGCTGTTTTTTTTTTTTTTAATTTACAAGGCTGTCTGAAATCCTATGAGGATAGGATCAATGTCACATGCAGCAGCCCAATCCTATGTAATTTTACTCAAATAGTAAATTCAACTGGTTCAGTGGGGTTTACCCCCTACTACTGTAAATGTCTTTAGCAGTGCAACCTATAGCACTTAAAAGTGCAATCCTCTTTTCAATTCTCCCCCCCCCCACCAAATGCAGCGGTGCAGAAATGGCTAACACTGCACCCTGCGGAGGGGGGGGGGAGTTGGGGAGGTCTCCTCTGGATAAGCCTTCATGGTGTGGGGGGAGGTCTACTTGGAACTACACTAGCAAAATCGCTGGTGCAGGTCTGCATGGACCCATGCCACGGGATTGGGTCCAGGAATGGGGTTAGGATTCAGCTTCTGCCGCTGCCACCAAACCCTCTCCCTTCCCAGACAGGATCTGACCATCCCCATCCCCGCCCCTTTCTGCCACTCCCCCCACCCCATCCCGCATCCCCTCACCACCACTTTATCTCCATTGATGGCTTCTTCCGACTGCTTCTTCCAAAAGGCTCCAGCCTTTCCACTTGCGCTCCAGCAGCACAAAAGTTCATGCGCTGCCAGAGTGCCTTTACAGCAGTCGGTGCCAGCAGAACATGTGCTCTGCTGCCGCCTGACCCCATTAGGATTGGGTCATAAGTCTCCTAAATTCTGTGAATCTTTTGTGCACCGCGCTCAACATACTTGAGATCATTTTCTTGGATTTCTGGTTCCTGACCTTTTCTGGCACTAGTCTGAGCCCAAACTCAAGAGAATTTCAAGTCAGATTCGTTTCTTCTTGGCACCTTTTAACTCATCTGGTGGAGTGCCTCCAAACACCGTAATAAAGCTTTGCACTTCCCCTGACCTTTCTATGCATGCTTATGGCTGAAGCAGGGATTCTGTGTGACCGTAAGTGAGGAATTTGGGGTTTATTGTGCCTTGGGATTCCTTACTGCTGCAATGTATAGGGGTACATTTTTATGACTGTGTTGTTAGACACATCTTAGTTCTTTTGTTACAATTATATTTCAAATCCCAGGCAGCAATGCCCTTAAATAATTTGTGAAACCATTTGCAAAATGTAACTGCTCAGGTCTGTGTTGTGTGAATGTCCTCTGGGGAAGTCAGAGTAACACAGCAATGCTAGCCATCCTGGAGCCATGGCGCAGGGGTGGAGGATCAGCAGCCTTAGGAGTGTAAACAAACTACTTCAATCTCAGTCTGCTTGGTGTGTGCTCAGTCTGCTCAGTCCAATCCTGTGTACTGTAACTCTTGCACCAGTGTAACAGTAGATCCACTGGTGTAAGTGCACTTATGCCAGTATAACTTGCTGTACGCCGACAGACGCAGGACGGACATCGGCGTAACCCCCCCTTGGACACCACACATGTGCAGTTTGGACGTGGGACGGACGCCGCTGCATCTTCGCTGGCACAGGGGGCATTCCGGGGGCGTTTGGACACCCCTGGAATGCCCCCTGCACTGGCAGAGTTGCGCTGGCGTCCGTCCTGTGTCCGAACTGCGCATGTGCGGTGTCCGAGGGGGTTATGCCAGTGTCCGTCAGTGTACAGCAGGTTACAATGGCATAAGTCCACTTACACCGATGGATCTACTGTTACACCGGTGCAAGAGTTACACAGAATTGGGCTGTAATCCTACAGTGCTGACCCCACCGGTGGCTGCTACACCAGCGTTTACCCAATCATAACACAGGCACGATCCCCTGCTCCCAGCAGCGAAGTGCAGAACACAAGGCTACCATTGGAATAAAAAGTTAATGCTGCCATGCTGGCAGCTACTCTCGCAGTGGCCCTGCCCACCAGTCATAATGATGCTCACTGATAATGCCTCACATTGCCTATGCATGGAAAGCACCAATCAGCATGTAACAATGGAATGCCATGATGACATCATTGAATCCAGTTCACACACAGGGTATTCTCCCAGGAGGAGCCCAGAAAACCTCCCCCACAACTTCCAGCGTTCTGTGGTTAGGAGGTTGTAGTGCTAAGACAGGGTCACAGGGGGGTGATCCAGTCTGGGTACGGGCAAACAAGGGGTGGAGAGGCGTCCAATCATGTCTCCCTCACGTTCAGTTGGTGGACTGTCACAGCCTGTTGATTGTTTACCAAGAGGGAGCAGGTGAGAGGCACTTGTCAGGGGCCCTCCATTGGTCTACGAATGAAATGTTACTGGGGAACAAGGAGAGGAAAGATCATATTTTATAACACAGCACAACATTAATTTGTAAGACCTCATTGCCAAAAAGGTAGCAGCATTGATTGAAAGAATGTAAAGGATCAGAAACCTACATGACTAAAGAGAGTATTCACTCACATTAGGAATGCATAAGTGATGTCGCTTAAAACTAGAAAGCGGTTGAAGACAGAACTCCAACAGTAGTTCTCCTGAACAAGCCCTGCTGTAACGGAAGGAGTTGTGTAAGAGATCGTGGCCTAGATTTAGACAACCCATCCTGTCCAGCATGCAGTCACCATGCAACAGAGGAGTGGGTAGCAAGGTTCCGGCCATGATGAATTTCATAGCTGCCACAGTCCCAGAAAATAAGGTCTTTATCCAAAGACCATGTAGGCCATGGAGTTCATTGCATATTGTTGGACCCATTCAAAGAACCAGATTGCATCATATGACAATGGCCTTCAGACTCATCCTGAACACATACAGTTCATCCTAGTTAGAATGCAGTCCCCTTGAATTCGTTCATGTTTCAAGCAGCAAGATGCTTTAAAAGGCCAAATTGGACAAAGCGATTTAACTGTTTTGCAGCTATACTTGATGATTGGCTGCTTCTGCCAACAATGAGGTTCCCTCCCTGTTCCATATGCTGGAAAGTTTTGAGCAACATTTCCAGATGACATTTCCTTCAGAGGAAACAGTCTTAGAGTTTGTGGTGCCTTTGTGGATTGTCTATTTGTTTACTTGTTTGAATGGTTGGAAAGCAGCACAAATTGCAGGCACTGCAGTGCTATTCCCCAGACAGAATCAGTGTAGTCTCCCGAGTATAACAAGCAAAGAACACACCAAACTGTTCCTGCCAAATATCTACTTCCAGCATCCAAGACAAGCAGTTTTCTACCCCAAGCTCATATTTGCAGCAACCGTACTTCATTTCCAGGAAATCTTGTACACCCTGTGTATAGATAGCCAGCCAAAGAAGTTTGAATCCCAGTGGCACCGGCATGCGCCAGAATCCTACCCCTATTTTTCTACCGGTCCCTCCCCTTTTCTCTCCTCAAACTTATGCCAGCTATATACCAATGATGTGGACTTGAGTCTATTGACTCGGACTCAAGTCGGACTCAAGTCGCGTTAGTGACTTGACTCAGATTTGACTCAGCAATTGTAAAAGACTCGGTTCGAGACTTGGAGCCTTTTACGACAAGGGATAGGATTGGGCTCCTAGAGTCTGGAAATTTGCTTTTTTGAAAGAAAGATATTCTCCATGTTCTAAATTCCATGTCTTAGTACTGATTTCAACCCTGGCTTGATGTGATTCAGAATGACAGAATGTGCTGCAAATGTGAGTTGCTACATAACGGACCAGCCAGGTAGGGCTGAGAAAGACCTGAACCCCTGAAGTCAGTTCAGGTGCAGATGAAACGGAGCAGCGATACGGACAAACAGGCCAAAGGAGTGCAAGGCGGCTTTGTCATGGTGTTTCCTTGCTAACAGGGCAGAAGACAACTGGTTGTGTCCTGTTGTCCAATCAAAGGATTGCATTTTAGCATCAGGAAGCAGACCATGGCTTGCAGTGCAGCATCTGAAGACATTGCCTAGAGCTGCTTCTTATATTTAACCACTATCTTATATTTAACTATAGGTCTGATCCATAGGAGTTCCTGCATTTGTTTCTAGCATCTAAGGATATGGGGAATTTGGTGGTTCATTGCCATAGTTGGTTATATTTCCACAGTGGTGTTTCTACGACACCCCCACACACACACACACCGGAAGTGACGTAACAGTTGTAGCCGTTATTCAACAAACAGAAGGGCGGGAGGGAGGGCCAAAAACACCGACGGCGCTCCTCGCTCGCCCCGGTGGACGGGACGATCTGCCGGCCACCATTACACCCCCCTGCCCGCCTGCTGCCTGGGGCCCGATCCCGCCACCCGGGGGCCCAACGCCCTCTCCCTGACGACGCCTCTGTATAATTTCCAGACTGAAGTTAGATATCTGACTGACTGTGAGAACTGGCAATGGACCATTGACCATCTCATACCTTTGGATGCTAGAAACACAGGAATGGCCCATGGGAACCTAGAGGTCTTGCAGGTTGATCTACCAGATGAATCCAGTTGAAGACAGCATTGTAGATTAATCCCAGCTACTTTAAAAAGGAAAGTACATGCTAACCTTTTGTGCCATATTGACATTTCAATCCTAAGCATGTTCCAGGGGATATGTTCCACACCCCTCCGTGGATACTTGAAACCGTGGATAAGAGCGAACACACCCTCCATGGTTTCCTGAGGGCCCCCCACCCTGTCTCCCCTGCAGGCAGGCATGCTTGCCCCCCAGCTCTTATTTTTCTTTCAGCAAGCTTTGTTTCTTCCTTAAAACAAACAGAGAAGCAGCCTCCATTGCAGGCAAGTAGAACGAGACTAAGTCCTAGAAGGCTCTGCAAGGTTTCTGTTAACCTTGCAGAGCCTCTCTAGTACTTAGTCTCGTTCTACTTTCCTGTAATAAGCAGCCAGAGGCTGCTTCTCCTGTTTCTTTAAGGAAGAAACAAAGCTTACTGGGAAAAAAGTAAAAGCCTGGGGGGGTCCCCACGATCCGTGGATAACTGAAACCGTGGATAGCGAATCAGTGGATATGGGGGCCCACCTGTACTCTCAAAACGAGTGTTTACAGTCTAGGAGTTACGTGGCAAAAACAAACAAACATTTGGTGCTACACCTGCCGCAGATGCCCATGACCTGACTCACTAAGAGAAATAATGGCTGTTCCCACTTGAGAGTAAGAGTGCTGCGATCTTTTGATTCTGCACCACAGTCAGACTTCTGCCCAGAGAGTGGACTTAGCAATTCCTTTTTTCTAAAACTATCGACATCCTTCAGTTGTTGTTGTTGTTGTGGGCAAATTACAGCAAGGGCTGCATTTCTCAAAAGTATCTGCCAGACTTGAGTACTACTTCAAAGCATTTTTCAAGTTGAAAGCGTTATGCAAGAGATTCCCAGCTCTACCTGCGAGAGACTATTTCAGCCGTTCTAGCCTGTCTTTGCTTTTACAAAGCCAGCCAGCTGCCCGCCTTTCATTAAGGATCCTCTCTGGTTTCATAGCACAATTCATTGGGACAAGTTCCAAAAACACTTCTGCAAACAATAGATATGCATTCAAAGCCCTTTCCACTTGCTATGCCCTCGCCATCCAGGTTCTTTCGTACAAAATATCCTGGACCTCTTCAGTGAGTCTTTTCTGGAACTTTTGGACATTTTTGAATCTTGTCCTGTTTTTCCTTGTCACAACTATTGCAATACAGGTGATGGAGCTGTCACTTTATCTCCAAAGAGATTGTCAGCAAGGCTTTATTATTTAGGCTTTCCAGATTTTTTCAGTTCCAAACCGCCCCCCCCATTTTATTTATTTATTTATTTATTTATTTGCCATGAAGGTTCCCCCCACCCTATTTATTTATTTATTTTCACTGCAAAGCAGCGGGTTTTTTCTTTTTAAAAAACCCAGGCGCTTGACTGCTTACCGTTTGTTGCCGCTTGCCATCTTCATCCTGGCCGGCTGCTTGCGGCCACTGGGACTGCCCCCGCCACCGCCACTGTGGTGTCTTCTTTGTCCCTAGTCATTGCCTGCCTCCCAGCCAAAAAAGAGAGACAGCTCTCGCATCCCCCCCAAACACGTTGTGCGCCTGTGCGAGCTTCACGCAGGCGCGCAAGGAGTCCTGCCCAGCAGCTGTCTTCAGCAAGGACTCCTCACGCGCCTGTGCAAAGCTTGCACAGGTGCACAACGTGTGCTGCTTTTTTCTGAGAGAGGCAGAGAGCTGGAAGCTCTCTGGAATCGTCCGAGTGGACTCGGGCAATGCTGCTATGCGGCCAGAACCTTAAAAAAAATGGCAAGGAAAAAAATAGGAGGAGTGTCCTGGTTTGGGTACCTCAAAATATGGTAACGCTACTCAAAGCCATAGATAGACCTGGCCTCCTCCTTGAGAACCTCCCCCCAGGGGATGCCAGGTCTATCTGGCATTTGAAGCAGTGGGTAGACCTGGCCTACGCCTCAAGATTCCCCACAAAAGGAGCCAGGTCTACCCAGCATTTGGAATGACAGGCATGCTGGCACCCCCTTACTGTGTGCATATGGGGCGGACCACCACCACCCTGCCCTGCCCTTGGTACGCTATTGCTAATGACTATCATATTTATTGTGGCATAAGCTTTTGTAGATTAGAGCCCACTTTGTGAGAAGCATGAAGTGGACAGTGAAGTGTGTGTGTGCGTGCGTGCGTGTTCATACACACATACATACAGTGATACACATATATGTACATAGATACAATGGGTTGGGAAAACTGCTTTGCAAGATAAGATTTAAAAATGTATGGTCATAAGATCATAATCACTACCACCATTGTTGGCTCTGAGGGATTTTTTTTTTTTAAAGGAGTGCAATGACTCTTGCTGGGAAAGAGCAACAGAGAAGGAGAAGGTATTTTTGTAGATTTTCACGACGCGACCATATCCTTGAATTAAAAATCCGCATATTGCCGGGAAACTCCGTCGTTATGGATATAAAAATTTATTTCAAAAAATAAATTTCACAGGTGTTAAAACATACTTGACGTTTCGCACACGTAACATTCGTGGCATCATCAGAAATCCCCTATAGTGTTCCTAAGACAGCTTAAAAAAACAGCTTGTTTTATCCTGCGCTACCTTTTTAAGCTGTCTTAGGAACACTATAGGGGATTTCTGATGATGCCACGAATGTTACGTGTGCGAAACGTCAAGTATGTTTTAACACCTGTGAAATTTATTTTTTGAAATAAATTTTTATATCCATAACGACGGAGTTTCCCGGCAATATGCGGATTTTTAATTCAAGAGAAGGAGAAGATTTGGCTGGATAAAGAAACTTGCCCTGTTGATGAATGGGCTTGCAAAGGGAGGGGGGATCAGGAAAGAAAAGGAAGAGCTTCAGGAGCCCCAATTCAGCAGCCTCAACAAGATGAGTATTGATTTTGAAAGATAAAAGCTAGGTCAGAGATTACTGGGGTAATTAAAAAAACAGGCACAGAGAGGAGGAACCTCTCCAGGGCATTTAACTTGCTAGATCAACAACAAGAAAACTGAACAAAAAATATAGAAAAAGTAGCTCCAGCTACAAAGTGGAGAAGGGTGGTGAGGTGGGGTGAGGTGGGGGATATTCATCAAAGCAGCATTCACTGATTAGTACAGAGAACGGGGTCTAGCCAATTATTACTGTTTACATTATTTTTGGTTTTTAACAAAGTGGCTAGCATCCAAGAATGGATAGCAGTCATGATTGAACTGCTGCAGGGGCGCACCCAACCACATGTGGACTCAATGCTTGCACATCCTGGCTTGCTCTGGCCAGCTGGGAGAGGCTTGCTGACCTCACTGAAAGACCAAGAAACTTGGAGAGGCATAAGAAGACAGGTCATTGCAAACCCAAGGAAGGAAGGCAAGGCATTTGCAACAAACAAAAACACAGAGGCATGATACTCTGTTTTTCTCATAGAGTGAAAAAGAGAAGCATCAGGATCCTATATTTGCACTGAAGGGTATATCTAACGTAATTTAAATAAATTGATAGGGAAAGTAAGTGAATCAGCTGTGAATTGAAAAGTGCCACTGTGTAAAGACAAGGCAAGGTTGCTCGAACAGAATACGACCACAGATCCACAGCTATGATAGCCTCTTCTTGCTACACGTCAGACTCCATTTCCAAATCACCCTTGTACACCATTTTGAAACCTCCTGGTGCAGAGGGATTGCTCAAGAGCACTCTTGGGCAAGCGAGGTGGACAATTCAAGGGCAGCTGCTGCTACCGCTGTACCTGTTATTCAGGACATAAATATAGAACAGGAGTCTCAGAGCTGTCAATGGCTTGTGCATGAAATTCACACTGTTTCAAACAAAAATAATAGGTGGAGAGAGAGAGAGAGAGAGAGAGAGAGAGAGAGAGAGAGAGAGAGAGAGAGAGAGAGAGAGAGCCTAAGTACGGTACATTCATTTCAGGTTCCATTAAAACTAAGAGGAGGACATCAACATATGACAGAGGATAATACTGACTAGAGGAATACTTTTATAGATAATATTTGAAATTGCTTAGCAAATAGCTGCTGGTAGGTTGCATTTGAAATCCACTATGTTTTTCTCCGATGACAGCAACTATTCTTACAGGGATTTTTTTTTGGGGGGGGGGGCGGGGGGGTGTTTTCCCCCCTGGCTTGACAGTCATTTCTCTGTAAAGCTCATTTCTCTGAGATTTAACTTGTCCAGACAGCAGTTTCCTGCCCTGCTGGTTGCATGATTGGTTGCACTGAAGTGGAAGTGCAGGACACGACGCTAGCTAAAGAAAGATTCAAAGCTGCAGAGGAAGCCTGCAAAAGAAGCCCATGGTAGTCTTTCATTGGGACTGTGTGACACCCGTGCTGGTCCTGCTCTGTTTCTTTTTGTACTATCTGGATAGGTGGCAATCAGCTGAGGGACTGGAGTGGCACAGTTTGCAGGTTAGAAGCAGACGTAAGTGCCATTCTATGCATGTTTACTGAGAAGTAAGTCCCGTGGAGTTCAATGGGCTTACTCCCAGGTAAGTGTGATGGGATTGCGGCTTTAGTTAGCAAGCTTCACATCTGAAAAAATCCAGAAGCAGATACTGAGAGCCACACCAAACAAGGTGAACTTTCCTACACAGACGTCACTCTGTGCAGGAAGTTGCAAACTATGTCTTGATTCTGGTCTTTCCCTCCTTGAATGCCTCTATTTTGGAAGCAGAAAGGTGGACTAGAAGCTGTTCTATGAATAAGTAAAATAATAGAACCTGTGAGTTTGCGATAAGCTGCAGTTTCTCATTACCTGTGACAAGTGCATGTGTTTGTTTCCTTCATATACACATGGTGAAAAATCTCAGCTGACATGGTCACAACTAACTGCATGTGGATCGGGGCAATACATGTTCTTTACATTTGTTTTGGGTACCTTGAAGCCCTTGGCAAGAGATGATGGAGGAAAATGTTCTTATCCTGACTCTCCATCTACTCTGTACTCATATTTCTTTTCTTTTTGTGATAAGGGAGAAAATTGGTTTGCCTACCCCAAGAATATTTTTATGACGTCTCAGAAGTGTGTTGAAGTGAATTTGGCCTATTGTGTCTGGCTGTACTTAACACACATACAAATAGATGTAGATGTCACCACCATAGCTTGGTTGCTATGTGTGAATCAAGTTGGTCACTCAGTGTTTATTATCTCACTTAACTTTCTTACAACCATTTTTCCCCATGTGGAGGGGGCAGCATATAAAGCAAGACAGACACACCCACAAAACCAGAACATGGCCCTTCTGCCATGATGAAATAAGCCCCTTGTGTGAACAGTGGCCTTTGCTTCTTCAGCAGGGCCTATAGAGCGAGAATAGCATTGTGACTAAGAGGCTGAGCCAGGAGTGCCCCATTCACATCTTGTCTTCCCCATGTCCATACCTGGTAGCCTTAAGCAAGTCAAGTCTCAGCCCCCCCCCCCCATTTGCAATGTGGGGATAATAATACCGATCAAGCAAATTGCAAGGTAGTTATCAAATATTACTGAGGATAATGGATCTGGAGTGCTTTGAAGGCTCTAAAGTGCCAGGTATTTTGATCAAAGGAGCAATTGCCGGAAACACAGGTGGTCCAAGTGCTACCAATCTACCCGCCTCTCAATAAGCAGCAGTGCGGACGCGGCTTGCATTCTTCCTTGTACGGCTGTTGATTTTAGAAGAGAAGCTGAGCCGGTAATGCACAGCTTTGAGCAAGGAACCTTCTCGCCCCTGCAGGTGGCCAGGGGCGAGAATGCGGACGCGGCTTGCATTCTTCCTTGTACAGCTGTTGATTTTAGAAGAGAAGCTGAGCCAGTAATGCACAGCTTTGAGCAAGGAACCTTCTCGCCCCTGCAGGTGGCCAGGGACCTGCAGGTGGCCAGGGGCGAGAGAGCATTAACAGGACACCATCAAAAGAGAAATCAGAACATGGTGCATGACAGTAGTTACAATATGCTGTGTTGCAATGCAGTATAGTGCTATTCCTAACAACACAGGTTCCGCATGATGCATGTCCTTTAATCTAGCAACCTCATATTACTTAAAGGTGGCGTTGGTTTTTGAAACTCCTGTTCTGTTCAGCTGTCAGTCAAATCAGAATTCTGTTTATGTTCAGTTTCCTTTGTTGGCCCAAAGCCATCTGCCTGTTTTTGGAATGCTGGTTTCCCCAGTCCACAGACAATTGCTGTCGTATCTGCAAGACAAACAACACTGACTAATGTGTCTTTACTGAAATGTCTAAATATAACCAATATCTGTTGAGATTAGGGACTGAAAAGCTGGATTTGCCACTCAGGCCAGATAAGGGTGCTGTTTTCTGAGTCATCACCTCACCTGGCTCTGCATCTTCCTCCCGTGAAGCGGAGGTGAGGAAGGGTGGGAGAGGCAACACCTCTCTGAACAGTCTTCCTTCTTTTCTCTCCTCTTATAGCCTGCCTGCTTCAAGCTGAGCTGGTGAATTATGAGCGTGTCAAGGAATATTGCCTGAAAGTCCTGAAGAAAGAAGGAGAGAACTTCAAGGCCCTCTATCGGTCAGGCGTCGCTTTCTACCACCTGGGAGACTACAACAAGGCACTTTACTACTTGCAAGAAGCAAGGTCTCGACAGCCAGCAGGTACTGCTCACAGGGACAAGCCCCCTCAGGCTGCCTCTGCACTAGCTCTCCCTTTAAAACCGAAAGGGTTTCCTAAGGGACAAACTCCACTCTGCCCTTCCGAGAAGGTTCCCATGTGGCTCTCTTTATCTGTTTAGTCCACCAAGAGTACAAATAATGAAGGGCACATGCTAAGTCCATCCTTAACACAGGGCTGCTCTTCAAAATTGCAACCTGGTGTCAATCACTGGAACTTGAGGCAGGTTTGCCCTTTATGGACATCGGCAGCCAGCTACCATCGCTTAGGAAGCTGCAGGCCATTGGTTCATCTAGATTAGTACTGTATACACTGATTGGTCATCATGGCTCTCCAGGGTTTCAGGCTGGGGCTTTTCCCAGCCCCCTATGCAGACATGCCAAGGATCAAACCTGGTGCCTTCTGCATGCAAAGCACATCTCTACCACGGAGATACGGCTTCTCCCCTCCCCATGTCATGAATGTTGGAGGTTCTCCTTACCTCACATTCATCTATTGCTGCTTATGTAGGCATGAAGACACACTATGTGATGATGTTTTTGCACACAGGGAAGTTGTTATGGTGAGTACTCAAAATGGGGCTTCCAATTGCAGGGTCCAAAGAGCAGTTCAAGAATAGCTTACTGTGCTGCCCAAGAGATGGGCTGGATTTTTCACAAATCTATCCTTTGGAATATAGGTGCATCACCACCGGCAGGTCTCTGGAGAGCAGTGTAGTGTCCAGCTGCCTGAGACCCTTTACCTTGTGCTTTGTGGTACCTGTGGGAGCTCCCTTCTCCCACATGTCTCCAAGTAGATTACATTCTTTACATGGTAGTGATGTCATGGGACTACCCAGCCAGCCAGCCAGCCAGTTCTCTATCTAGTGGGTAACCTTCTGAACGCTTCAACATATTTGCAGATCATCTTGCCCTAGGAAACTGTTAAAATGTATGCTGACTTTCAAGTCCTTTTGAGCCATAATACAATGCCATGATTCTATAATGATAGCCAGGGCTTGAAGAACATGTCATTCAATTAGTAACCTGCCTCCAATTGATTAGACAACAGCACTGCACAAAGATGAGGAGCATTTCCAAAATCCTAGACACTGACCAGAACCATATTTCTAGGAGCCCTGGTGACAAGGCACTGAGACGCCCAGCCTGATGAAAGCAACACATACAGCAATTAATGTCACCTGCATCAGAGAAGAAAGTGTTGGTGAATTTCTCTCTACACTCAGACTTTTAATTTCCCAAAGGTGCATGGCACTGTAAGACAGCATTGATAAAACAATCATAAAATAGCTGTTATAAAAGGTAAAGCTACACAGATCATCTGCATATAGAGACACCTAAAAGAACCCTAAATAAAATAATCTAAATTTAGATTCTAAGATATACCTTGCTAACTGGGCAAAGAGGCACTTTTTCAAGTGGTGCTCCTCTTCTGTGTAGCAGTGGGAGAGGAATACCACCTGGGAGACTACAACAAGGCACTTTACTACTTGCAAGAAGCAAGGTCTTGACAGCCAGCAGCTACTGGTCACAAGGAGACACCAAAAAGAACCCTAAATAAAATGATCTAAAATATACCTTGCTAACTGGGCAAAGAGGTCCCTCTTCCCCCCAGCACAGTGTTTTTTCTAGTGGCTGTTGCGAGTATTCTTCTGCATCTCTTTAGATTGTGACCCCCTTTGGGACAAGGAGCCATTTAGTTATTTGAGGTTCTCTATACAGAGTTTATACAGAGTTCCTCCCCATGACTAGGAACCTTTATTGGGTGCCTGAACAGGGCTCAATTCAGCCAGTGAATGGCTGGAGGCCATCGGGACCTCCATAGACTGGGACCATTATGTCCAGGTTGAGGTCACCTTAGCCTAATACATATGGGAAGCACAGAAGGTGCAACGTACTAAGGCTTTGGCTGCCCTGTCAGCATCCCAGGAGGCATCTGAGTCCATCTGTCATGTTCGGGCAGCCTGCTGCCCGAAGCAGCTTTCGCTTGGCTTGAACAGCTGCACACCCTAGACTAGCTCCTCAGCCAACATGCTTCCGTACTCTTTTGGTCACCCCAACTAGATTAGAGGCTGCCTCCTGTTCTGTATCTCAATTAGCCACAGGAAAGACATAAAACTCATTAGAGGAGAGAGTACAGAACTATCATCATCTTTTTCCTGAGCTTCAAATTAGGTACAGGATATGGTCAGCATTTCCAGCCAGTGCATCTATCACCAGGATTGTCATTCCTGCACACTTACATGCTTTCATTGGAGGGCCAACAACCTGCTTTTTTTCAATTATAAATACACAATCAAAACACATTGCTCTAAACATCATGGTATTATTTTTTTTTGACCAGACTATTTCGGGATGGGAATATCTCTTTCTGTACAAGGAAACAGAGATTTGATCTGAAATCCGAACTGTAAACCAACCGGGGGGGGGGGAGGTCATCCTGCCCAGGTTTTTTGGGCCTCTGGACCACTTGCCATGTTTTCATGTAAAAGCCCAAGATTTGGGCAGTTTGAAGAAATCTTTGCATGAAAAAAAATCAGCTGCCTATTAGATGGCACCTGACCTGGATGCCTTTAAAAGGGGATTGGACAGATTTATGGAGGAAAAGTCCATCACAGCTTGCAAGCCATGATGGGGAAAAGCAACCTCCTGGTTGTAGGAGTAGGTTTTCTCTGTGCCAGGTGCAAGGGAGTGGCGACTGGACACAGGTACCTTGTTGTCTTGTGTGCTCCCTGAGGCATCTGGTGGGGCCACTGTGTGATACAGGAAGCTGGACTAGATGGGCCTTTGGCCTGATCCAGCAGGGCTCTTCTTATGTTCTTATGGGAGTTAACCCTTTGCCCCCAACATAGTCTCAGTTGCATTCCTCCCCCCATTGCTGCAATTTGCACTGGGGGGAAGCTGTTATTGAAGCCAAGTAGGAGCAAGGGGGGAGGGATAATTCGGATTGGGATCATATTGGTGGACCCTCTCCCCCTGTGCTATAATCCCAGTCCAGATCAGGACATCCTGCAATTGTTTTATTTTAAAAAAAAACATACAGAACCAAAGTTGTTTGACCCTCTGATCTTTGTTTACACAACGTCCATTATTCTTGGGAGTGTGTTCTGGGAGGTGTCTCAGGTGCTGCCTTGTCTGACTCAACTTTAGCTACTTGGAACGTGACTGCCTCCTGCTGGACTCATGGCCACATGTCAGTCTCTTCCAGGCATTGTTCAGCACCTTACACAGGCTCACAACTTTGCCAGAACAAGACACCTGGCTGCCAGTGTCTATTGGGCTCCACCCCTTCCTTGACCACACCCAGGAACCAGAGTGGTTGAAATCAAACATTGACCTGAAACACATATCTGTTAGCCATTGTTTCTGAAGACTCATAAATAGGGTGTTGAGAGCAGAGTGGCACAAAGTTAAGCAATGACCATTTAAAAAAATAAAATAAAGAAGGGTGGAATACTGAGATAAAGTATGCAGAGCATCCTGAACACTTTAAGGTGCTATAATCATAATAATAGATTATTTTTATTACAGCCCTTCCTTGACCCCGTTTTTCCTTCTGTGAAATGGTGGTACTGTATTATTCTTTTCACTTTTTCTGAGTCCTCGTGCTTGAAATATCACCAGCATGTTCTGTCTCGTATATCTATTTAATAAGGATGCATTAGGACAAGCCAGTAGAAAATTACTTTTCTAAACAAAGGAAAAAATTTTAAAATGGCCAGCAGGAATTTACTGCACAGGAACTCTTCTGTTCTGAAAGGCTGCTGCTGGTAAAGCAAATCTCTTCAAGCTATTTATTTTCCTGCCAAAGGCTTACAGAGCTGAAACTAACCTGCCTGAAATGCATTTCTCCTGCCCTCTAACCTCAGCCACAAAACAAGCTGTGAGGAATTTGAGGTAATTGTGCAATCCCTTCATTAAAGGAGGCAATTTGGAGAAAGGCAGGGGACTGTTAAAAAGTTATGACAGCTTCTTTAAAAAAAACAGTGCTATCAGATACTAACTAAACTGCTAGCATGACTGTCACAGCAGATATATTTCACTCTTTTTTTGGGGGGGATCTCCCTAGTAAGAGGGCCTTGGTCTCACCATGACATGACTCCCTGCTATCAGTTTTTCCCCTGAGTAAAGTAGCCAGGGACTGTGGCTCAGTGGGAAAGCACCAGCTTTGCATGCAGAAGGTCCAAGCTTCAATGCCTGGCATTACCAGGTAAGACGGAGAAAGAAAGACCTCTGTCAGGAAGAAGCCTAGAGAGAGTCTGCCCATCGCTGTTGACAATATTAAGGCCCCAATCCTATCCCCCACCAGTTTATGTGATACAGCGGCACCAACAGAGCATACACTGCTTGCTATTGGGTGTGTGTGTGACTAGATGCCCTTTACTTACCTCCTGGTAAGCTGCATGGCCACCAATGGGTCTCCTCAGACCTATTCAGCTGGCATAAGTCCAAGGAGCCTCAGGGGGCAGGTCCAGGCCAGGAAGGGGGGGATAGGATCCTTGCATGCACAACTGCTGCTGAGATCTACCCCCGAACTGCCCCCTGCCTGGCTCACTCCCTGCCCTGCTCCTCCCCCGGTCCTCCCCCAAACCGCCCCCACCCCCACCTTATCTGCTCTGGCATGGCCTGGGTGGGCCAGTGGCGGATGCATGGGGCCTCCAGCCATTTGCACTGGTGGTCCTGCAACACACAACAGCTGTGTGCCTCTTGCAGCACTTTACTAGTACCTATGGCAGTAGATCAAGAGATCTGCCACCATAAGCGCCCAACAGGTTGGGCTGCCAGCTAGATGCACCAGTGGTCTGACTCAATATGGCAACTTTATACATTCAGTCATCTGATCTGCATTTACCAGATGGTTGAGCAATGTAATGTTTGCTTATATTCTTTAGTTCCCAACCATGTCAACTCAGTGCATTGGTAACTCCTCTATATGACCTCCTCTTCCCAATTCCCTTTCTTATAAAGCCTGTTCATATAAAGCAGGTGAATGGGTAGAGGCTTTCAATGACTCCATGGAAGGTAGCAGAGTAGGATACAAGGGTGGAAGACACTCCAAGCCAACAAAGCCAGTATCTGGTTTGGGGGGGCCTCACTGTTGTGATATATAGATTCTATCCATCCTGCTCAGCAGCCAGTTGATCAGAGCAATGATCAGAGGGAATTCTTTGTCCTACCACTATCTCTATGTATGAGTATTGCTGGTTCAGGAAAAGGACAAGGAATGATGGTCGCACTGGGGTGTAGGTGGTGGAGAGAGGCCATCAATCAGCAGCAAAGTGCTTATATAAAGTCTCATGTTAAGATGCCCACCATCTCAATAAGGATCTCAGTAGAACTTGGGGACGTACTGCAGCAACATCACCATCCCTTCCTACATAGTACCCTTTATTCCTTATATCAACTATATTGCTATATGTTGTAATCCATTGAGGTTGCAAAAGTGTTCCTATCCTGCAGATAGACTACAATGTTTCATGCTGCTCGCTTAATGAATAGGCCCCATCACATGGAAGATCTCCACATTAACTCCAACAAAATTGCAATACTGGTGTACAGATTCCTTACATGGTATGGCTGATCCACACAATAAGACATTTGTATAAACTATAGCTCTTTTGTGCAATTACCTTCATGTGGAAATGTCACTCAAGAGCAGTAATCATGTTACAGTTTGTTGAAAAGTAGATATTCTCAATAAAATAACTATCTATAAAGTGGCACAAAGTCATGACAAGGCAAGAGAACAATGGGCAACACTGACCCTTCTCCTATGGCACTACATAACCAATCTGAATTGGATACATGATGGAGATCATTGTAAGCAAATTAAGCCAAGTCTGGTAGAACCCGGGGGAGGGGGAGGGGGGTCTTTTTACCTACACAAAAAAACTTTATGGGCATTGCCAACAAATTGTCAAAAGGATAGGGGCATTTTGGACACAGTCCCAAATGTTCCCGGAAAACAGTGCGTAGATTTGATTCAGCTCTAGATAGAACGCTGTTGGATTTTGATCAGTATATAACCTGTGGGGAGGGGCTGTATATATAAGCAACCTAATACATACAGTATATTGAAAACACTATTACACTAACCACTGGAATGTGCTGAAGTTATCACTAGGACCAACTGACCCAAACCAAGGGGCATGAGGCAACCCTGAAATACCCTCAAAGGGGGGAGACCCAATTTTCTACCCCTTAGCTAGATGTCTGGGGCAGATATGTCCTACCCAACAGGCATGATGGTCATAATTGTGGTCCCTTCTCCTCACTCCCCCCTCATGGATCATTGCCTTGTCGTGGCGAAGGGGCTTGCGTAACTCAATGAAGCCATGAGCTATGCCGTGCAGGGACACCCAAGACGGACAGGTCGTAGCAGAGAGTTCTGACTAAAAGTGATCCACTGGAGAAGGAAATGGCAACCCACTCCAGTAACCTTGCCAAGAAAATCCCATGAACAGTTCCAAAAGGCTAAAAGATATGACGCCGGAAGATGAGCCCCTCAGGTCGGAAGGTGTCCAATATGCTACTGAGGAAGAGCGGAGGACTATTCCAAGTAGACCCAGAAAGAGTGAAGCGGCTGGGCCAAAGCCAATAGGACGTCCAGCTGTGGATGTGTCTGAGGTTGAAAGGAAAATCCAATGCTGCAAGGAGCAATACTGCTTAGGAACATGGAATGTGAGGTCTATGAACCAAGGCAAGCTGGATGTGGTCAAAAATGAGATGATAAGATTGAACATTGACATCTTGGGAATCAGCGAACTAAAATGGACGGGCATGGGCGAATTTAAGTCAGGTGACCATCATATCTACTACTGTGGGCATGAATCCCTTAGAAGAAATGGAGTAGCCCTCATAGTCAATAAAAGAGTGGGAAAGGCAGTACTGGGGTGCAACCTCAAAAACGACAGAATGATTTCAGTTCGAATCCAAGGCAAACCATTCAACATTACAGTAATCCAAGTGTATGCCCCAACCACTGATGCCGAAGAAGATGAAGTTGACCGGTTCTATGAAGACCTACAACACCTTCTAGAACTAGCACCCAAAAAAGATGTCCTTTACATCATAGGAGACTGGAATGCTAAAGTCGGAAATCAAGAAATAAACGGAACAACAGGCAAGTTTGGCCTTGGAGCGCAAAATGAAGCAGGGCAAAGGCTAACGGAGTTCTGTCAAGAGAACACGCTGGTCATAGCAAACACTCTTTTCCAACAACACAAGAGGCGACTCTACACATGGACATCACCAGATGGTCAATACCGAAACCAGATAGATTATGTGCTTTGCAGCCAAAGATGGAGAAGCTCTATACAGTCAGTAAAAACAAGACCTGGAGCTGACTGTGGCTCAGATCATGAGCTTCTTATTGCAAAATTCAGACTTAAACTGAAGAATGTAGGGAACACCACTAGACCAGTCAGATATGACCTAAACCATATCCCTTATGAGTATACAGTGGAGGTGAAGAATAGATTTAGGGCATTAGACCTGGTAGACAGAGTGCCTGAAGAACTATGGACGGAAGTTCGTAACATTGTACAGGAGGCAGCAACTAAAACCATCCCAAAGAAAAAGAAATGCAAGAAAGCAAAGTGGCTGTCAGATGAGGCTTTACAAATAGCTGTGGAAAGAAGGAATGCAAAAAGCAAGGGTGAAAGGGAAAGATATAAACAACTGAATGCAGAGTTCCAGAGAATAGCAAGGAGAGATAAGAAGGCCTTCTTAAATGAACAATGCAAGGAAATCGAGGAAAACAACAGAATGGGGAGGACTAGAGATCTCTTCAAGAAAATTGGAGATATCAAGGGAACGTTTTGTGCAAAGATGGGCATGATAAAGGACAAAAAAGGCAAGGACCTAACAGAAGCAGACGAGATTAAGAAGAGATGGCAAGAATACACAGAAGAACTATACAAGAAAGATCTTAATGTTCATGATGACCACGCTGTTGTGGTCACTGACCCAGAGCCGGACATCCTAGAGAGTGAAGTCAAGTGGGCCTTAGGTAGCATTACTAACAACAAAGCTAGTGGAGATGATAATATCCCAGCTGAGCTACTTAAAATCCTAAATGATGATGCTGTGAAAGTGCTGCACTCAGTATGCCAACAAATTTGGAAAACTCAGCAGTGGCCAAAGGATTGGAAAAGGTCAGTTTACGTTCCAATTCCAAAGAAGGGCAGTGCCAAAGAGTGTTCAAACTACCGTACAATTGCACTCATTTCACATGCTAGCAAGGTTATGCTCAAAATCCTACAAGCTAGGCTTCAGCAGTACGTGGACCGAGAACTACCGGACGTACAAGCTGGGTTTCGAAGAGGCAGAGGAACTAGAGATCAAATTGCCAACATGCGGTGGATCATGGAGAAAGCACGAGAGTTCCAAAAAAAAACCTACTTCTGCTTCATTGACTACGCAAAAGCCTTTGATTGTGTGGATCACAACAAACTGTGGCAAATTCTTAAAGAGATGGGGGTACCAGACCACCTTACCTGTCTCCTGAGAAACCTGTATGCGGGTCAAGAAGCAACAGTTCGAACCGGCCATGGAACAACTGATTGGTTCAAAATTGGGAAGGGAGTACGGCAAGGCTGTATATTGTCACCCTGCTTATTTAACTTATATGCAGAGTACATTATGAGAAATGCAGGGCTGAATGAATCGCAAGCCGGAATCAAGATTGCCGGGAGAAATATCAACAACCTCAGATATGCAGACGATACCACCCTAATGGCAGAAAGTGAAGAAGAACTAAAGAGCCTCTTGATGAGAGTGAAAGAGGAGAGTGCAAAAGTTGGCTTGAAACTCAACATTAATAAAACTAAGATCATGGCATCGGGTCCCATCAATTCCTGGCAAATAGAAGGGGCAGAAATGGAAGCAGTAACAGATTTTACTTTTCTGGGCTCCAAGATCACTGCAGACGGAGACAGCAGCCATGAAATTAAAAGACGCTTACTCCTTGGAAGGAAAGCTATGGCAAACTTAGACAGCATAATAAAAAGCAGAGATATCACCATGCCAACAAAAGTTCGTATAGTCAGGGCGATGGTGTTCCCAGTAGCAATGTATGGTTGCGAGAGTTGGACCATAAGGAAGGCTGAGCGCCGAAGAATAGATGCTTTTGAACTGTGGTGCTGGAGAAGACTCCTGAGAGTCCCTTGGACTGCTAGGAGATCAAATCAGTCAATTCTAAATGAAATCAAGCCTGACTGTTCCCTGGAAGGACAGGTACTAAGGCTGAAACTCAAATATTTTGGCCGCCTAATGCGAAGAGAGGACTCTCTGGAGAAGACTCTGATGCTGGGAAAGATTGAAGGCAAAAGGAGACGGGGAAGGCCAAGGATGAGATGGTTAGACAGCATCACCGATGCAACAAACATGAAAATGAGCGAACTCAGGAAGATAGTGGAGGACAGGAAGGCCTGGCGGGATATGGTTCATGGGATCACGAAGGGTCGGACACGACTTAACGACTGAACAACAACAACAACTCCTCACTCCATTCACAGATGAGAGAGCTCTTAAGGAAGAACTACAACCCACCCCTACTGTTGTGTCCAGACCATGAATGGGGGCCTCCAAGGCAAGACCAAGCAATGGCTGATGAGCAAGCCCAGAGTCTCAGTACATGGATAGTTCCAAGGGAGAAAGATGCTATGATAAGGGTCCGGGGTATACTGAGACCTAAAATACCCCTCCTGGACTCTGCCTCCCTGCCTGAAGACTGAACACCTTAAAGGGGCAGGATTTTGGTCTGGAACTTTACACTTTAGCTTCTCTCTCTCTCAAGTCCCACCTTGCTTGTTGCTGGCACTGGTGTGCAGGCTCCAGGAAGCACAAGTTTCCTAACATGGTTGGTCTGGTTCTTCAAGTGATTTGGGGGTCTGAGGGTGCTGCCTCTGGGGGGGGGGCTGTTCCAAGCACTGGCGTCACTGCAGGGGGGCGGAGCTCTAAGTTCCGCCACGATCCGACCCTCCGTTACACGGGTGAACGAAGCGGCCCCGGCCCCTCGCCTTCGGAACCATTCAAGGCGGTGAAAACAACGCACAGGAGACTCCCTGCGCATTGCTTTCGCTGCCCTGAAAGCCTCCAAAGGCGAGGGGGCAGGACCACTTCATTCACCCGTGTAACAGAGGGGTGTTTGTAAAAAGCCTGGATGAATAGGTGACAGAAACTGCTTCTTCAGCAAAGGATTTCCTGCCTAGAGATGCAGGATGGGGAGAGGAAATAGAGAGCCCCCCCCCCTGGCCAGTCTTTGCTTCTACGATTACAGTTTTTTTCTGATATTACCTGAGAAAGCCTATACTAATACTTGCCAAAGAGATTTCTAGTTAGCAAGCCCTGAGATTGTCTTTTGGCACAAACCCGACTTCATCCTGTTCTGCCTCCAGTTCTTGAAACAAGAACACATTTGAGAAATTATCCATGTGGATGAATTTGTGCTGAGGGTCATTAGTTGCCTTCCTCATTGGGCTGGGAGGAAGCATGATCTTCAAGAGAGGCACATTGTGTGTTGAACTAACCCTCCCCCCCCCAACACCTATTCACCTTTCCTTTGTGGTTGCTGCAAGCTTGAATATGTGCGATTTCCTAACACATCTCAGTTATTATCACTTACTGTGTTCACTGGGCACACGCTCAAGGTGTCAGATGTGTGCCACATGAAAGCTCACAAAGGTTATAACATATCCAACAAAAGATTTGTTTATTTTCATGAGGACAAAGAAGGACAAACGTTTTTTCATGAGGACAAATTTTCATGAGGACAAACTCGGGGGGGGGGGGAGAATTATGATCATGGAGTATCCCACCCTTTTTTCAAAGAGCTGGGATGTCACAACAAAGAGGGCCCTCTCTTTGGTAACCACCCACCTAACTTATGGGTGAATGGGGATGGGGCAGTGGCGTCGCACAAGGTGGGGCGGAACGGTAAGTTCCGCACTGTGCTAACCTCCGTGTACTCTCCGGCACGAGGCGGCCCTGCCCCCTCACCGTCATAGCCATTCAGTGCGGTGAAGGCAACACGCAATAGAATCCCTGCGCGTTGCCTTCATCATACTTAATGGCTCCGACAGCGAAGGGGCGGCCCGCCTCGTGCCGGAGAGTACACGGAGGTTAGCACAGTGCGGAACTTACCGTTCCATCCCACCTCGAGCAACGCCACTGGGATGGGGTCCTGGAGGAGAGCCTCAGTTGCAGATCTTAACTATATGGGAGGATATATAATTCTCAATGAGTTTTCAAGGTCAGGCCTGCTCAGCTTCAGTGGTAGAACTGCATCATGTGTCTTCTGTGTGTGCTCTGGTAATAATATGAACCTACCCAAGAGTTGAGATCAATGTCAGTGGTCCTTCTCTGTGTGCCCTTGATGTTAGAGCTGAAGTGGGTGGTGACTGGGAAAAGGACCTACTCAGTGGTGATGCCCTGTTTATGAAACACTTTCCTCTCATATTAGTAAAGTTCATACACTCCTTAGGAAGGGTCAGGCGACAACGCTGTTTGTTTGTACTTAATAGGCTAGATAGGGTGATCTCAATTAACACTATATTTCAAGGTTTTGGTGACTTGGAAATGTGCGATTGGAGAGGGTGGTCATCCCAGGATCCTCTGAGACTTTGCAAGGGATTCTTGGGTACACTTCTTGAAACATACTGAGTGCTATCAACTCATACAAAATGTCTCCCCATCCCATTCCCCCATCTTGCTGGCATATGAAAAATCAGATTTCTCTCTCTCTCTCTCATACGAAATTCTCCAAGGACAACTACTAGGATCTCAGTTTTCATATTTCTGAGCCATTGGATCTGCTCACACTTGGTTTCGGTAATTAAAGCCATCCATCCCATAATGTGTATTGTGTTACAGGACACAGGGTACTTGGAATACTGCAAGCTTGCCTTGTCATCTGAATGGCATCATAAGTTATAGGATACGTTCACACTTACCTAGCAAGATAATTGGCAAAATGGTGGGGTATTGAATGGGGTAGAGAGGAACAAGAAAAGAAATGCAACAGAGACCACCATCGTCAAGGGTGTTGGTGGCAAAATGACTTTTGCATATTAGTTTATTTATAGTATTATAAGAAGAAGGGCTCTGTTGGATCAGACCAAAATTTCACCTAGTCCAGCATCCTGCTTCCAACAGTGGCCAGCCAGATGCTTCCAGGAGGTCCCCAAGCAATGCAATGCATGAAGACAATAGCCCTGCCAATAGTTTACTGTCTCTAAATGTGGAGGTTCCACAGCTATCATAGCTAACAGCCAGTGATAGACCCATTGCCATGTAGGATACTGCAATTCATTTTGGTGCAGACATCCAAAGTCACATAGCTCCCTGTGCATGTAAATTGAAGCCAAGTCCTGGTTTTGTTAATTGCCAACAGAGTGGAGTTGTGCAGGTGATGGACTGCTATGTGATGTCCACTGCATCGACTGCTATGTAATGTCTGGGATGAACTCATTTTGAAATGGCTCTTATTGATTTCTATGAGGCAAAATAAACGGGTTGCAATCTTGGACATTCGAAAGAGTTCCAAACTTGCCAGATGCCCCTTACGTTCCCTGCAATATCCAGACCCTCTCCAGTCGCAGCACCAGGTCCATGGGGGCCCTTAGCCAGGTGCTGTTATAGGTCTCCCCCACTGAGGTATGGCAGAGCAGCTGTGCTAGTGCCCCCAACTTGAATTTGCAATAATGCAATGTACAGTATCCATTGCTGCTGGTGATACCACCAGCCATGATGGGCGCATTGCATTATAGCAAATTCTAGGTGGCAGGCACCAGCAGCACCCCAGGCAGCCTCTAAGGTAAGCCCCCACAAGATTTGCCTTGCTGGCTGTCTGGATTGCTCTCTGGCAGCTGTGTGATAGCATGCCAAAGATGATGGGTATCTGCCTGCTCCCCCCCCCCCCCCCCGCTATCTGCTTAATATTCCCAGTGTTTGCCACCCTAGGGAGAGGAGAAGTGGAGGCTCCTCAGTGGGGCTGGTTTCTGGTCTTCCGCCCTCTGTAGTGCCAGGAATGATATATGGAGGGGGCAGACACATTCTCACTCCTTCAGCAGCATTGCAAGTGTGGCAGCGCTGAAGGAGTGTCAGCATACTATTTATCAACACCACGTGGTAAGCCTCTCCGTTGGGCCCTGTCTCCTGCCAAGCCTACTGCTGATGGTGGGCAGCAGCATGCCTCCTCCTTCAGGGCATGGTGCCATTTTGGTTTGGGGATGGGACATCCAGAAAATAAAATGGTGCTGCACATGGACAGAGGAGGAGGTCTGTAGCTCCTGCTGCTGCCCTAATATCAGTTAAGCTTGCCGGGGAAGGCCCCGACAGGAAGGTTTCCTGGGCAGCTGGGTATTGGCGGCAGCAGCAGTAGACATCCTTTCCCTTCCTGAGGGGTCAGCTGGGATGGGCCTTCAGGCAGACTGGGGCTTTCAGCCAGTGTTCCACCAGGCAGGCAAACCCTGACCATTTCTACTTCATCCTAATGATGGACATTTTGCTACTTAGCAAATATGGAATAATAATTAGCGAGAGACATAATTCAGAGAAATATGTATGGTTGCGTGTAGATTTCAAGCAGGAAGTTGTGCTAAGCAGGCGCATCTTAATTCTCTCTTCCCCTGCAGATACCAACGTTGTACGGTACATCCAGCTGACAGAGATGAAGCTTAGCAGATGTTCCCAGAGGGAAAAAGAAGCCTTGTGAGAAGAGCCCCGGTTTTGCGGGACTGCCTAAGTGGAGGACCCCACCATTGGCTCCACCTGAGTTGACACTTTCTCTGCCCACTCCCTGCAGGTTTTGATCTGAGCTCAAGCAGGGTGTTTTTTTCCCCCTGCTGGTTTGTTTTGAAAGAAGAGGCTCCAACTCTGCAGATAGCTTTGGCAGTTTGCTGGCACAGTGGAGCAATTCGAGCCCCCGTAGTAGCACACTTGCTACAGTCAGCCATGTGGTGGGACGTGCCCGGAAGGTTTGAAGGAAGCAATGGAGGGGGATATGTTTTGCCTGGAGCTTCCTGTTTCTTGGTTGGTATAACAGCAGCAGCAGCAGCAAACGGGGGGGGGGGGCACACTGACTTCCCCCTGGAATGTTGAAGCAACCGCAGCAGAAGAGACCCTTCAGCCACCTCATGAGGCAGAATCCCAGTTTGGCAGCTTCTCTACACTTGGACATTTTCACATCCAGAGAGACACCACCTATTCAAGGCCCCCTGCCAATGAGACTCATGTGCAATACACTCCCTTTCAGCCACAGGGAAAGCATACTTTAAGCAACACACTGGAAAGGGGTTTGGGGTCATGGTGGAACTGAAAAGAAAATGTGAAAGGACACTGTATTGTTTGAGGAATAAAACTGTGGTATGATTTAACTAATATCAAATACACGTTGTTTAACAGGCAGCAATCCCACTTATTATTTTTAGAAGGCATGTCTGGGACCTAGTATCTAAAGAAGCAGCATGATTTTGTAACTAGTCTCAGCTCAGGCATGGAAACAGGAGCACTGAATTATGGGTTTGCTGCCATCTTGATGTGTGCCCATGAGTTATTTTTACCATGACCTTTACCCTTTTTGTGCCTCAGTTTCTCCATCTGTACAATGGGGACAATAATGCCACCCTAACTCACAGGGGATGTTGTGAGGGTTTGTTAGTTGATGTTTGTACAGTGCTAAATATTATTATTGGTACACTGGACTGAGTTTGCAAGCCATCTTGTTTTGGTGCCTCTTTGAATTTCTTTCATTCTTGGAGCATTAGAGCCTGTCAAAGGTACACAGTGGACAGGTCATAATCCCAAATCAAGCTATTCATTAATTACTCCACACACTAGAATGGAACAAGCAGCAACTCTCCAGACCTCCCCAAAATCCTTGTATTGACAAGTGGGGAATTTCTGGACATGATCCAGCCAAAGGTACGTGCTCTTAAATCCCACTTCAGTGAGAAAACTAAGCATATTTTTTAAATCTTTGTACATAACTGTGGCTGGATTGTGTTACCAGGGATCTTTTAACTAGAGAGTCTGAGTCTGAACGTGGGACCTTAAACATAAGAAGCAGGAGTTCTACCTCCAAGCTACAGGCCACCTATGAAAAACAAAGGCAAATTCTTATGTGGTGGGAGTGGGGAACGAACTCTTCCTCTTATGTTGTATTATCTGCAGTTTGCTGGGGACCCTTCCACATGGCTGGAGCTGGGTTGTGCAGTAAATTCAGTTATTCATTCATTACAGGATATATTGTAGTGGAAATATTCCATTCTGTAGAAATTCAAAGCACTGAACTTAGAAAAATGTCATTCTTCATTCAGATGTTCCCATTGTGACTGTAGTGTGGAATACAGTAATACTTCCAACAATGTGGAGGATTCATCCATTCCTTGAAAGATGAGCGCTGACTAAAACAGCACTATAGGAGACGCCATATAGGAGATAAAGTAGGAAACAGGCACTGACCGGCCAAGAATGCACTGCTCTCATTGGCTACAATAGCTGTCAATCAACCCAGGATGAAGAGTGTTGTAGCGAGCCGGTGCTAAAGGAAGTGGCATTATTGGAGGTATTACCGTATTGGTCTGAGTATAAGACTCACTTTTTTCTCCTAATTTAAGTTTTTAAACTAGGGGTGCGTCTTATAATCAGGCTGTTGCAATTTAATGCCAGTGATTTAATTACATTTTTTTAATAGCACCAAACTTTAAGGGTGCGTCTTATAATCAGGTGCGTCTTATACTTGGGACAATACGGTACTTACATGGCACAAGCACCAGCTCTCAAGCATGTTCTGTGAAGATGAATGATACAACTCTCCTCCCCACTCACTTGCCTAGACCAGAGGTTCCCAAAGTGGGAGGCTCGACTCCCAAGTGCATCAACACATATTCTTGCTTGCAAGAGAGAGAGCAAAAACAAAGACTGGGAAAAGCTGCCTCTTCACATCAGGTCACTCAAAGTTCACTTCAAAACACTTCAGGTTTGTAGGCAGCTTTTCCACCTCTTGTTTTTAACCACAGCATGAGTGAAGCTTTTGCTTATCTTACGTTAAAGAACAATTAACAACTCAATTGATAAGCTAAGTACTTTGGAGCTGGAGACAGTTTCTCTCCAAATCCTGAGACATTGCAGGTTTGCAAGTAAAGTATTTTATTTCTGTTGAATGATTTTAAGAAAGCAAACACAAAACAAAAAGCAGCCGCTATGTTTGTTTGTTTGGTTGATTAATTATTAGGATTTCTCTCCTTCTTCCTTTTTGACCCACCTCTAAGTTAGTTCCCCACTGTATTTGCTGGGACAACCCCCCCCCCCTGGAGACTGCCAGGCAGTATAAGAATCTGTTTTTCATCTTGCAAAGATGCTACCTAAAGGAGCTTTCTCTCTCGTGCAAGTGGGGTGGGGCATGACCAATAAAAAAAAGACCTCCCTCCCATGCTTTGATGTTTCTCTTGCCATGAATAGGACTAACGCAGACGACATCAGTGCCCTCTACCCAGGCCTGCCAATGGAGGGAGGGCAGCATCCCAACCCCACCCTGCGCACTCCTGGCTTATCTGCTGCTCAGCACAAGCATGGAAAATCCACTTTAGGACTCGTTTTGGGAATATACACATACATATACACATACATATTAGAAAGGGTGTCTCTGAGCATGTAAAGAGTGCCTGTTTCTTCCGTGCACTGTAATGGGGAGTCACAGCTAACAGCGAGGGAGGTCAAGGGAGCCGCGAGTCAAAAAAGTTTGGGAACCACTGGCCTACACCATTTTGTAATGTTTCAGAAGTTTTATTTTTCAAACAGTGCTCTGACAATATATAGTACCAATATAACCATTAGGGTTATACAGGAAACCCTACCATTAAATGTTGATAATAAAAGTGGTCCAGATATGAACAAGGGTACCTAACCATCACATGTTCGTTTAGACATAAAAGTATCTGGTCAAAAATATATGAGATTTTACATTACTATGTGAATATCTACTAGAGACCAAGCAGAATCCTCATATGTAGCTTTGAAGACCCTTGGCTGGACTGAATATTTTCTTCAGGTATAATTGGTAGGAAATATAGCAGAGGCAGCAAGATTAGTAATGACTTTCTAGTGGTGAGGAAACAGGGAAGGAGATATTTTTTCTTTCACACCGTAATCTAAAGGGGGAGGGGGACCCAAGCAGACTGAACATTCAATCTTACCATGAAATAAATCCTAAAGTGAACTAATTCCCCTTCTAAACTAGGAAGTGGCTGATCCTGCTTTTCCTCCAACTATACTTATATTTGTATTCTACCTTTCCTCCAAGGAGCTCAGACGGGCGTACATGAGGTTATCCTGTTCTTCGTAGCAACCTTGGGAGGCTGAAGGAGAGTGACTGGCCTAAGCCGACCCAGCAGGCTTCATACCAAGGGGAGACTTGAACCCACATCTCCTTGGTCTGTGTTGAGCATTCTATCCACTGCCAGATGCTAGCTCCTTAAAGCTTTCAACTTGGCTATTCGTTTACACAGTCCTAAATGCATATGCGCGCACGTAGGAACGAGGGGTTCTACGAGTAACCTTTACAGTGAAATGCCTCCATTTGGTGAGATGTCGCTGTAATTTCTGCTGTTGATTCAATTAGGAAGCAGCACTGTAACCTGGTATCAGTGCCAGTAACCATGACAGTGCCAGTCATTCAACATAGGAAAGATAAAGGAAAGAGCATCTAAGCCACAGATGGTTCTGAATAAACTGCAGACATCCCTCACACCTTTCTGCTCAAGGACAAGGTTTCCAGATTGTGGCTTCCAAATTATGTGATCCCCGAACATTTCATTAAAAAAATTAACTACTGAATTACACATTCTTATAAATGCATTCCACACAGTGAAACTCAGATGCAACACAGCAAATGCTATATTCGTTTCCAACAGATAATTTCCCCATTGTTTTATGTCCATTTCTCCAATTATGAATACAAATGAGTACCCTTCCAAAATTACCTTAAAAGACACTCTGACTGCAGTGAAATGTGTTTCCAAGTAAAATTGCTGAGGATCACAACTAAAAAATTCCAACAACAGCGTTTTTCCCAGCAGGCTGATGGGATTTTCCCAGGTGTGCAGTTAAAGGGTAGCAGCAGCAGAAAGAAAGGTGGGTAGTGGCTCCAAGTCCAGGTCTCCTGAAGGAATGCAGTCACCACAGATATGGAAAATCAAAAGCCCCTGACACTTAGGATTACATGCTGGCCTTTCTTTGCCTAGAGCCAGCCCAGTGTCCTCTTTCATGGTGTAGAAAAGAGTGTGACCTTCACACCCTTCATGCCATTTTCATATATTTACATGGTATCATCAACTCTTTGATAACCAACCGTAGGTGACTGAGGCTGTCATGAATTGTTGCTGTTAGGGTTCCTATGAGATAATTTTATCAACCCTGTTTGCATCCTTGTGAGGTAACTGTTCCCCCACATTATTTTTATCATATCAGAACTCATTCCAGCTTTCAGTGTCTTTCCCTGCCATCGGACTATCAGCGCATATAATCCGCTGCCTTCAGATAAAATATTCACTTGACTACACAAAAGATAGTCAAATTAGTCTGCGGAGTTTTTAAAACCTCAGAAAATGATGTGAGTCAGGTCCTGCTCGTGGAGTGTTTTTTCACCATACAATTGACATCCTCCCCCACATACATATTCACAAAAGTGGGTGTGTAGTGGCCTGATGAAAATTACCACAACGCTTAGACAGCTGTTTCGTGTTGCTTGGCACCTGGGGCATTTCAAGCAGGCAGCCATATGCATTATTGCAAAAGGAATGAGGCTGAAGCACAGATGGGAAATTGCCACAGTAACACCAACACCTTCAAGAATGGGCTCTGACAAGTGTAACCTGAGGGTCATCATATGCATGCACGCACGCACACACACACACACACACACACACACACACACACACACACACACACACACACACACACACACACACACACACACACACACACACAGAGAGAGAGAGAGAGAGAGAGAGAGAGAGAGAGAGAGAGAGAGAGAGAGAGAGAGAGAGAGAGAGAGAGAGAGAGAGAGAATGGCTCTGCTTTCCCTGATATTAAAACAAAAAACAACCCAAGCTACACAGAGATTTCCAATGGTTATCACTTGGAATTAAAATAGA
The DNA here is from genome assembly GCA_026170595.1 of Plestiodon gilberti rubricaudatus. Lineage (NCBI taxonomy): Eukaryota > Metazoa > Chordata > Lepidosauria > Squamata > Scincidae > Plestiodon > Plestiodon gilberti. Next base: position 258,859,423 of record JANXHW010000001.1, read on the forward strand.
AACATTTCTAAGTGACTTCCTGACATTTTTTTGCCTTGCCTTCCTTCACTTGCTCAGGAGGATGCCCAGGTGAACAAAGACTCAAGGCCCGACAAGGTTTCAAATGAACAGAAGAGAACCACAGGAACGTTCTCCACTTGAAATGGAAGACTACTGGGTGGCATGGTGCTTTTTCTATTAATATTTACTGTAGGGGGAAATGAAAGAACACCTGCAGATTTAATGATATCGCTCACTTAAAGTTTGCTACTGGGCAGGCATATTGTTTTTGTCAAGAGGCCTCTATTGTACAGTATATGTGTGGGTGGTTACTTGAGTATATACATACCCACAGGCAGACACAGCTTTTTTAAAAAGCACGCACACGCACACGCACGCGTGCATATATATGCGTGCAGGCAATATTGTTTCATTGAAGGGACAGAAGAAAGCCTGATTAGAAAAGGAGAGGGAATACATCAAAGAGAATTCATTCATGAGGGGCATAGGAACAAATCAGGCTCCCAGTGAACGTGGACATACCCCATGCAATAATGGCCTCCCATTTCTTTAAATGTCAGTGAAATAGGCTCTAGCCATTGCAGGGGTGCCTTAACATTGTTCAAACCAAATGTGCAGCAATGGCTTGAGGGAACATAAGAAGAGCCCTGCTGGATCAGGCCAAAGGCCCATCTAGTCCAGCTTCTTGTATCACACAGTGGCCCTACCAGATGCCTCAGAGAGCACACAGTCAACAAGATAACCTGTTTCCTGTTGTCACTCCCTTGCACCTGGCACAGAGAAAACCTACTTCTAAAACCAGGAGGTTGCTTCCAGAATGGGTCCATTCAATAAAATCAGAAGGAACTGAGCAGATAACATCACAATCATTCTGGTCTTGGGATTATTCTGCATTGCAATTTCTGATCATTTGTCTCCATATATATTACACATCTGATTTTACCCACTGTCAGCTGAAATCAGCAAGAACCTTAGATTGCAGATGTGCTTTGAGTCTTCTGCATAGAGAGTTCTATGGCCATGTGGACATTCTTTAAATTTGATCTTTTCTTCAAAAGCAGCACTTTCTAAACAATCAGATTGTCAAACAACGGACTCACTTTGCCAATCATTTGCATAGTTTCACTGCTGTTCACCACTCTTTTGCCGGGGCTGCTGATGCTTCTCACCTCCAGTTGCCTTCTTAATTTTGACCCACACAGTCCTTGGTCACATTCACCCACACTGCCATTCAGTCCTATTGGCTTTGGTGACCCACATATAGGGCTGGTGAGGTGAATCTGTACCCTGCACCCATCGGTCACCTCTGCAGCGACCTCACGCCCCCCCCATTTGTCCCCACATACTGCTTCCTCCTCATTCTGTCTCTCTGTGTTTTGAAGTAGAGCAGCAGGACATGGCCAAAACAAAAAGTGATGACAGACCCCACTCTCTTTCCCAAAACAGGTTTTTTGTTTTTCTTGAAAGTGCAAGAGAAGTGGTCTGACTCCCACTTTCCAAAAAGGAAAAGACTTTCCAGGAATAGCTTCTGTCAGTGTTGGCAACCTGAGGCTGGAGCACCTCCCTTATGAGGAAAGGCTACAGCATCTGGGGCTTTTCAGTCTAGGAAAAAGGCGCCTGAGGGGGGACATGATTGAGACGTATAAAATTATGCATGGGATGGAGAGAGTGGATAGAGGGAAATTCTTCTCCCTCTCGCACAACACCAGAACCAGGGGACATGCACTAAAATTGAGTGGAGGGAGAGTTAGAACGGATAAAAGAAAATATTTCTTTACCCAGCGTGTAATTCATCTGTGGAACTCCTTGCCACAGGATGTGGTGATGGCACCAGGCCTAGATGCCTTTAAAAGGGGTTTGGACAGATTCATGGAGGAAAAGACCATCACAGGTTACAAGCCATAAGCAACTTCCTGGTTTTAGAAGTGGGTTTTCTCTGTGCCAGGTGCAAGGGAGCGTCAACGGGAAACAGGTTATCTTGTTGTCTTGCGTGCTCCCTGAGGCATCTGGTGGGGCCACTGTGTGATACAGGAAGCTGGACTAGATGGGCTTTTGGCCTGATCCAGCAGGGCTCTTCTTATGTTCTTATAAGGAAGAGTGAGTCAGAGGTGGCGGTCCTGCCTCCCTCCAGCACCACTGCCAAAGATCATGGTGGCTCAGCTGGATGAGAACATAGCCACTATGGAGGCCGGGTTCCCTAATCAGGAAGACTGTTGCCACTGATCCACTGCTATCACCTCCTTTCCTCCTTTGCTGCTTCTAAACTGACTGGGCATGGAGGACCAGGGAGCATAATCCCTCCATGGGGCCAGCTTAGAAGTGGAGGAGAAAGGGAGGGGCAGAACTTGAGCACCACTTCAGGTGTGAATTTGGCTTGGGCTGAGCCTGGCTACATAAGTTTGTTTACAAGTGACCTTATCAAGTTGTCAGATGTAGTCACTGATAAAATCACATGGGTCACCACAACCAATGGGATTAAACAATGTGGGCAAATGAGGTGAGGCCTATGATGAGGACAAAGCAAAACTAAAGAAAATGCTGCTATTTTCAGTTTTGAGATGCCTGAGAGCAATGCAAATGGGTCAACAAGTCTTTTGATGATGCTACACTGGGAAAAGACTGAGAGGATGTGGAAACTGGACTCAGGCGGTGAATATCTGTATGGGTTACCTGTTTTACTCATTTGAAGATTGCAAGGAACTTGAGCTTTTTTTCACGTATTCCGAGGAGACTCAAATACAAAATGAATAGCTCAATCTATCTCTGTGGGTGTCTTGTGTAAATGCAAATCTGTGTGCTGGCTTAGCACAGGGTGGGCGCAGGTGTGTGTGTGTGTGTGTGTGTGTGTGTGTGTGTGTGTGTGTGTGTGTGTGTGTGTGTGTGTGTGTGTGTGTGTGTGTGTGTGTGTGTGTGTGTGTGTGTGTGTGTGTGTGTGTGTGTGTGTGTGTGTGTGTGTGTGTGTGTGTGTGTGTGTGTGTCCGCTATAGCACACTCTGCTTTGATGGAACATTGACTTTGTGCTGCCACAGAATCCAACCAAGGAAGTGTCACAGAGAGCATAGTTACTGGTATTTGCCTAGGAGAGACCCTTTTTCACTTTTTGCTGCACTGGAGCGATAGCAGCTGCGACAGAGGAGGGAGTATATACACAGTTTTAAACATTAAAGGGGCTAACAGCCATGGGTGAGTCAAGTGTTTTTTTCCCCTTTTCTGCCAGAGTTCTATCAATAGACAGAAATGAGTCATTGTTTTGTTTTGGGTATGACCCCTTGATGGAATGACCTTGGTTCAGTCTCATTCAGACCCATATGTTAGCTGTCTTCTGCTCTAAAAACTACCCTTTATAAATAAATCCATACATTTCCCCACCCCCACCCCGATGTTGGCATTAAGCACGCAGTTTAAATGCATTGTAATTGCTGATGAAACTTTTAATGTTCAGCTTTCCCAGAAGGAAACATATGGACAAATCTCTTTTTCTGATTTTGCTTAGCAAAGGCAGCAGGGGGATTTGCCTTTGAAGGTAGAAACTGAGCACAGTTTCCCCACCACCACCACCACCCCGTCCCTTTCAAGCAACAATGGCTTGCAACTGTAACTGACTGGTCAGCCATTTTTGTTTCTTTCTAGGGTTTGACAGCCTGAGACAGACAGCTTGGAAGGAACAAATGGGGGGAGAGCCAGCTTACTGAGCAAATTATAGGAGTCAGCGTGTTCAGGGAACCTTGCACAAATAATATGTAGCAGTATTTCTCCATTTTGCAGTATAGTGCAACATTATAAAAATAACCTTTGATTTTGCCTCTTGTATTATACAGAATTGAGAAACTGCTTTGGCGAGCAATGGTTTGTAACAGCTTTCCCTTAAACTGCAAAACCGTGCATAGTGTGTTTTGCAGGGTAACATCTGATGTTTTGTGAGCAAAACAGGAGCATTTTATCTAGGGCATTTTCACAGCTCCAGGAAGAGCGAGCAAAAGAAGCTCTTGGTCTTTGTTGGCCTCACCAAACCCTGAGAGAATAGGGAGCAGCTGCGCTCTCTGGAAACTCCTCCTCAAATTTGGCTGCTTGGCAAGATGTGTGTCAATATAAGTCAGCCCTTCCAGCCATAAAATCACAGTGAAGCACAGAACCTCTTCTGACACAGCCCAGCAAAGTGCTTTGTGTTCCAGTAGCACTTGGGCACTAAGGGCACTTTGGAGCCTCTTCAATGCTCTTTGTGTGCATGTGTGAATAACGTTAATGCAGGATGGAAAGCAGATGAGAATCATTTTTAAATGAATTGGCCATTCCAATCAATGCAGATTTGCACCACAGCTGTCGGAAATGCAACACACACCTTAAGAGCATTGTCTCATAATATACTGAATTCACATCTCTGCTGGCTGGTACATTACTGCATAATGACCAGGGGCCAAAGTAGAGGCGATGGATTCGATCTATAATCGAAACTCATGGCAACAGATGGTAGAGATATTTAAAAGCAAAGCAACCACAGGGCAGGGGAGGCAGTTTGGAACAGGGCTGTAAGTTTGGAACAGAGCTGCAACTGTGGAAGAAGGGCTTTAACCTCACCCCCAAGCAAAATTTCCACAATTTAAATCAGAAGCAGTGATTAGTCATCATGAGGAAGGGGAAAAACAGGTATAATGGATGGATATCTACCTTCTCCCCCCCCCCCCCCCGGCTAATGGGTGCACATAACAGCTTTGGGAGAGTGAGCTAAATCAGACACATCCAGTAGCATAAGAGGAAGGTGATAACTTCCCCTGATAGTGCTACAGACCTGATCCAAATTGGGGGCCCCATGGCTGTAGTGTGAATTCCATACATTTAAAATGAGGAAGTGATTTGCACTGTGCCTTGAATAAAAATAATTCAAAGTATGCAAAACAAACAAATATGCACATTTGCCAAATTACTAATTAAGTACAAGTTGAAGAATGCAGACGTTCTTTGCACATAATCAGGAGGAAAATGCTAGTGAAGTTTGGTTACAGCCTCATCTGACCTGTAAAGCCATTGACACCAAGTTGCATGTATTCAGCGATTATTCCATTTCAGCTTGCAGATTCCATTTCTCCTTTTCCCCAGCAGACAGTTGATGCTCTGGATAAGCAGGAAGCGAATAAATGAGCTTCCATTGTAATTGCAGATTGTGTTTCTGTGCTAACATCAGCAGATATGATTTAACTCATAACAGGGGGAGAAATTACCATTGTGCAGGAGCCCCCACCCTGGAAATATAATTAGAAGACACACTTAGTTGGACTGTGAAGATGAGGAGCAGTATTTTCCTTTCGTTTTTAGCCAATTCTTGTATGTTTTAAACAAGACATTTGCTTTAAGGGTGTTTGTGGGTGTTTTTTTTTTTAGGAAAAGCAAGAGTCAGCTTAATGTGCCATCTGAAGCCAAAAGCATAAAATATCAATGAGATTTCACAGGGCTGGTAAAATCCTATCATCCTCTCTTTAAAACAATTTTGGGAAGAGAATCCTAAGGGAGAAAACTGATTAATCCCAAAGGATGGAGACGACAATTAATAAATACTGTTAATAACTCAATAAAATCTGTCTGGGCTGTGGTTTGCTCTGGGCTTTGTTATTTGCAGTATCCAGAGTCATACCGGAGCACATTTTAAATCAATACAGGGAATTCTTATTAAACACTCACATTCAGAGCAAGCCCATGGCAACTACAAAATGGTTTGGGAGCAGGAAGTCTCAGTTAATACTTATGGCTAATGACTTTAGACCCTTGATGAGAATTCTCCTCTCTCAGCCCCACAAATCCAAGTGGCATGATGATTTGCATACTATGCTAATTATTCGATGTGCACGAGTGCACATAGCTCCAGAAATGTCATGGATTTAGGCTATCTTCTTTCTGTACTGATGGAATGCCTAAGGAAAGAGAGTACAAAAAGCAAAGAGAATGCAAAGATTTCTGCACTAGTATTCAAAATGCAAAGAAAAGCTTTGAACCCTTTTGGGGGGTTATTCATGGTGAGCACAGTTAAAGGGATGACAAAGTGGATTCCTGCATCTATTCCACTGCATTCTTATGGCCTGAATGGAACCTTAAATCTTCCTGACCGATGGCAACTACAAGAACAAGGAGCATTAGTTACTCCAGATTAATCATTTGGGACTAGGAACGGTAGGATCTTGAGGAAATGTCTCCAGAGTTCCTGATTATTTTGAAGAATTTAACGTGACAGCTTTACCAACCAACATTGCATTTGATTCTGTGGTTGTGTTGAGTTTCCAAGCACAATACATGGGCTGGCCAGAAATGCTGTGAAGCTGGATGGAAGTGTCTAGCATGGTTGCCACCATGCAACCAGCCCAAAGTTCTTGAACAGAGCTTCAGGTCAGGTTGTCATGTCCAGACCTTGAAAATCAGCTCCTGTACCGTTCGCTGCACATAAATGAACATTCAACCAGATTCAATTTCATTGTGGAAAAAGCCCTATATGGTGAATTATTCCATTTTAAGCAATGCTTTAAGATAAACAAGGTTCCCTCTCAGGGCTGCGGCAACCTTATTTCCAAGGCAGGGAGGAGCAAGCAGCTGTTTCACTCAATGCTACAAAGAGAAAAGCATCTCTCATTGTGTCCCTCTCTGTTTTTCAAGTCTTAAGAAAGCCAAATCTCCAAGTATGTTTAAACTCTTACTTCCCCATATATTGCCCAACCAAACTAAGAGCCCGACATGCTCATTCTTTCTTCAGAACAGAGTCACTGGCTGCTCGTCCTTCTCCTATTTTCAGGTCAGGTTGACTAAAACTGAAAAGCAACTTTTTCACATTCAAGGAGTTTTTGTTATTCGGAGCATCAGCTCTTTAAGAATGCAGGCAAGACAGAATCAGGCAGTAGGTCCCTGTCCCCTGTCCCCCCCCCCCCACACACACATACACGCAACAATCTCTGAACATTTTGAACAAGATGAAAAATATTCTGCTTATTTTGCTACTTCTAGCATGCCAGGACAGGAGAAGAGGTTCTTTTTGTACAAGATTCCAGGGGCAGTTGAGAGGTAGCAGCCTTTGGAGCCAGCCTTCCTTTTTCTGCTGTATGAGCAAAGCACCAGCAGTCACTACCCCACTATCAGGTTTTCTGGTGCCTCCCAAAAGCAGGAGTGGAGGAAGGAAGGAATGGCGCCAGCTTGAAACGCATCCCATGCGCATTCAGCACATGCATCCCAGATGGTCGCTCTCTAGAAAGACCACATCTTGCAGCCTCAAGATGGCACCATCTTAGGTGCACCATTGCTCCTCTTGCCATCAGCTTCTTAGTGCCATCTTAGGACAGCAGGGGGAAAATGGTACAATCCTAGCCCACACAGGACTTGCTGCACCTTCAAAATGGCGCCATCCCTTCCTGCTTTGTCAGTGGCTCAACTGTGCCTAGAAATATGCATCCTTAGACACACTGCCAAGAAAAGGGCAAACCAATGTAGGACTGCATATTGCAACGACAATAAGTAAATGACATGGCGCATTGCTTTCCAATCCTGCTGTCACCTCTTGGAAAACACTTTGGAAGGAGCTGTAGCATTCAAGTGAGGACTGTTGCTAAGGACAAGAACAGTCTCCGATGCTGAATAATTCATTGGAAGTAAGCAAGAGCCAATGAGGCAGTGAACAAAAGCACTGTACAATGCAACATAATTATGAAGTGGCTGCAGCAAGTGAAACACAGATGGAGCTTTCAGATCCACTGATTACGGTGACATCATACACCAGGCGATCATGCCAGACAAGCACACAAATCTTTTTCCAATCTTTAATAATGGTGCTTTGTTCCTTTCAGATGAGACTCTTAACACCACTAACAATTCTTGATTATGCTTCAGAGCATTGCTGCAAAAATACCCCCATTTTACAGCAAAGGGAAAATAATACTTAAGTGCTTCCCTCCCCACATTTAGAAGTCACTGTTGCATAGGGAGATTCTGTCACTGAGTGTAAACTGAAGTGTGAGCAGTGGTGCTCAGGGATCATGGATGTCCAATTCCAAGCATTTTACACTCTTACAAAAGAACCGTGCAAGCTAATCCTGGGTACCTGTGTCACTCATGGAGACCTGAACCATAATGGTCTAGCCAGTCTCCATGGATGAAGGGGGGAGAGTCTTTGTTTAGCCTCCCACCACTGTCCCCAGATGCAGCAAAACCCACTGTGTGGGGATGCTGGGTTGATTCGGAGATCAAGGTAGAGGGAGGGTGAGCAGAGCCTCACCAGATGCACAGGAAAGGAGGGGCTTTCCTCTTGCTTGCCAATATTCCTTGCTTCCTCAGGGAGGCCCATCATCTCACACTTCTAAAACACAATGTTACTTACCTGGAAGAACCGTTATTCTTCCAAGAGGGCCTTCATGCAGTGACCAAAAGCTGGAAACGCTGCACGTGTGTAGCCAGAGGTGGAACCTTCAGAAAGGCTCAGATTCCAAGGTGCTCTAGCCCCTCCCGTCATTTCCATGTCTACAGAATGTAGCGAGGGGCAGGGAGCACCTTCCCATTTGATGAAGGAAATCGATTCTCCACCACCACCACCACCACCACCACCTTAGAGGAGAAATGGCTTCTCTAAAAGCAATTGGAAGCATCCCTCTCAGGCAAATAGCAGCTGGGATTATTTTTGTCAGGACCATGCTGCAGGGCAAGAAAGGTTAATCCCCTCCAAAGCTGCAGTCTCAGTGAGGATCAGGGCCTCAGCAGCTGATATTTCTCTCAAGCATGCACACACTATCAAGCAAGTGCTGACCACCACCTCTAGTTTTCCACAGTTATATGCTCCTGAATTAGAAAGAGGTTAGAAGAGCTGTTTTTGCTCTAATTTACTATGCTGTGCATATATTGCTCTATGAAGCAGCCTAGTGCATACAGAAATACACGGCAGAAACTACAGAGCCCACCACTGTGGACTTGTTCAAGAAGAGTGTTGCCATGCTGTTGAACACCACTCAGTGTGAAAGAGGGCAGCGTACACAAGGAGAAATAGTGCTGTCAAGAGTAACTGGGAAAGTCCTCAAAGAAACTCTCAGATTACAGGTTCAGTTCTCAAAAGAGTTGTAATACTTCCAAAACCACAGTGGAATTCTATAAGTGCTTTAAGTGATCTTATATTCCATGACCATTACAGGACATCTCTGGCTTTGAGCCAAATCTTTGTCCAAGCACACTGACAGCAGTGTGTGCTGCATGAGTCCCTTCACAAGTTGCAACAAAGGAGGGACCACCAAGCATGCATGTCTGTGCACAGACACACCTAGGAAGGCACAGTATATGATGAAAAGGTGTTCCTCCTCTGCCCCCCTCTCTGCATAAAGTAATGGATCTCCACTTGTACTCCTTCGTAATTCTATGAATGGCCCCAGTCTATCTCATTTTCCCTAAGATGACATCAGCTTTCAGCTATGGACTTCTGTTTGATTGAAGCCAAAGGAATGAAGCCAATGAAACACAGGAGTAGAGGCCAGAGGGGTTCACCAAGTGTGTCTTTCCAGTGCGTTTGTCAAGTCAACCAAGGGAAAAAGGAGAGGCAGAATCCCCTAATACTGTCCTCCCTCCTGCCAAATTGTAATGTGCGACTAAATGTATAACTTAATGAACAAGCTAAAGAAAATCTTCTGATTGTGGATCCATAAATGGAACACAGCCAAAATGCTAAGAGGACTACTTAATGGATTTGGTAATGGTATTGATCACCTGTCATTTAAAAAGGAAACGGCATGCTTAATCAGACCTCCAAAAGTCTCATTATTTACTTTGCAAACTGTGGAGATCAGATACCAAGATGAATTAAAACAGAATTGCGTTGCAGAACAGAAGCACATCCTTTATTCAGGCAGCCTTCAATGTTTACCTTAAGGGGAAAACATCCTGAACTTTACCAAGAAAGGGCAGTTTTGAATCTGTTTGTGATTAATTATGCAATATTGCACCAAATATATGCAGTTACAGAGAGAGTGGAACCGTATGCAGTTTGATAATTCTCAGGTTTTTGCACAAGCTATTAAGAAATGCTCAGCTTTCAAGGAGCAAATGGCTCCTCTGTAAGCTGAAACTATAAACTCCTTGATCACTTATCTATGAGCAAGTGTAACATACAGGACAGCGATGACTAATTAAGCTGTAGCTCTATAGTGGAGCATATGCATTGTATGCAGACAGTCCCAGGTTCAAACCTTCACATCTCCAGTCTTTGGCAAGGAGAAGGGGAAGGCAAAGGATGAGATGGTTAGACAGCATCACCAATGCAACGAACATGAAAATGAGCGAACTTAGGAAGATAGTGGAGGACAGGAAGGTCTGGCGGGATATGGCTCATGGGATCACGAAGGGTCGGACACGACTTAACGACTGAACAACAACAAGGAAAAGACTTGCCAGAAATTGGGCTAGGTAGACCCACTTCACTTCATTTTCCAAAAGCCACAAAATGATTTTTGGAAAAAGTACAAAAACGTTTAGACACTTGAGGTGCTGGAGTGCCCTAGGATAAAGCAGCCTTGCCAATCCATTTGGAAGTAAGAGCTGTAGTGGGTTTGTCAATATCAGTCCCTCTGTATCTTCTTATGGTCCAAGAAGGTGAAGTTTCCCCTCACTTCTGTTAATGTCTGCTGAAAAAGATGAAAACTCCAGTTTCCTGTGATGTTTCTCTCTCACCCACCCATGGAATAAAAGGGAGCCCTTTATCGGAAAAGAAAGGAACGTCTTAGTATGGAACATTTCCAGTGGCCTTTAAACCACTGAACCATGAGCTGTCGATCGAAAGGTCGGCAGTTCGAATCTGTGCAACGGGTCCTGCCAACCTAGCAGTTTGAAAGCAAGAAATTGCACGTAGATTAATAGGTACCGTGTCATCGGGATGGTAACAGCGTTCCATGCACCTCGGTGTTGAGTCATGCCGGCCACATGACCATGGAAACGTCTTTGGACAGTGCTGGCTCTTTGGCTTTGAAACGGAGATGAGCACCGCTCCCTAGAGTCGGACACGACTGGACTTAATTGTCAAAGGATACCTTTACCTTTATACTTAGGGCACCACATATTCCCTGCTATGCCAATGTACAGCAATCACTGAGTGATTGAACATGCTCCTGTAAGCTTGCAGAAAATATAAGAATCTAAATTGATGTACAGAAGGCTTTCAAATATTTATATTGGAGGCCTTTCCATACGTTGCATGGCAGCAAACCCAGGTTTTCCAATACATGTACACTCACTAGACAGCCAGTCAGTAAGCTTTACTTTTTTAAGAAGGTACACACCCAAAAACTAATGTGTGAAACAGATTTAAGGGCAATTCATATCTCTATCTCTGTAGGAAAAATGAGAGAATATATAAAAAGCATGTACACCTGTGTACACGTTCACATGCATTTATTTTGTCTAATTACATGCGTTTCAAATTTGCAGCAATTGCTAGTCAAAATCAGGTTCAGATTTTTCAGTTGTTCAGTCATTACATTTTGTTTTCACGGATACAGGCCAAGGAAAGCAAATCCATATGTCAGTGTATAGAACAGGTCGGAGTACATTGCACTGAATTAGAGTGGGATGTGTGCTGTAACTTAAAAGAGCATGCTGGGAAATTAAACTAAACTAAAGCCAGTGCCCTGTAATAAAGTGCTAAAGCTTTAGTTTGCAACACAGGGCTGCTTTTCATCAGAAGTAAGAGCGCTTCATACAAGCTGTACAGAACACCATTCTTATCCTAGTAATTTCCCCAAAAAATTAATCTAGAAATAGGAGCTGACATTGTGCTCCCCCCCCTGCATTGATACATTGTTCTACTTACCAATAAACGTATAACCTCCCATGCCATGATGCTTATTTTAAAGCATTAGAAAATGCAGACATTCCTGGCCTAACTTGGCCTCTCTGTATGTATTGTATATATTTTAAATTAGAAGGTTGTATCTTAGATATTCTGCTGCTGATCCTAATGGCAAGTGATGGTCTGGTGCACTCAGTCATTCTGAATACACTTTCTGGTTGCACAAAGTCATATAGAAGGAGATAGAGCTAAACAAGGGACTTTTCGCTTATGCTCAGTGCATACAATGATAGGATGTTTGCTGAAAAAACTGTCTTAGCATTTTAAGAGATAGAGGAGATATTTTATTTATTTTTCACATTTTTATACCGCCCTTCCTCCAAGGAGCTCAGAGTGATGTACATATTTCCTCCCCTCCTTTTTTTCCTCACAACAACCCTGTGAGGTAGGTGGGGCTGAGAGATAGTGACTGGCCCAGGGTCACCCAGGAAGCTTCGTGGCTGAGTGGAGATTTGAACCTGGATCTTCCAGGTCTAAGTCCGACTCCCAAACCACTACACCATCCTGGCTCCATTTTGTTCATAACTTACCAGGATGCTGTAATTCATAGTCCTAAAAGTGGTGAAAGCTCCCATTTCACAAGGCTGATCACTCACATACAAATACTGTATGTACACATTCTCATCTCTTTTCCTACGACATCAAAAACCTCATATCAGTTAAACCCTGCATATTTTTTTTTAAATCTCCAGTTTCTTAGAAACAACTAAAATCTCTCAGGAAATCAAAAGCATTTCTCAACAGAGTATCACCCCTCAGAGTCTCCTTTAGCTATCTAATTTGATAGCACATTTGGCCATTAAAGTATTTTAAATCTAGCTTTCACTTGGTGCTCTCTTTGAGCAGGTAGGGAGGAAAAGATCCTAAAGCATATCTAGTAGGTGATTTTGCAGTATACTGTAGCTTTACAATTGTGGAGTATAGTGGACATAGGACCAGGGAAAGCTGAAACAAAATCCTTGTTGAGTTATGAAATACAGGGCCCAATCCTATCCAACCGTCCAGCGCCGATGCAGTCATGCCAACGGAGCGTGTGCTGCATCCTGAAATGGGGAGTCAGTCATGAAACCCTCCTCAAGGTTAGGGAATATGTGTTCCTTTACCTTGGGGCTGCATTGCAGCAGCATCGGCACTGGAAAGTTGGATAGGATTAGGCCCTCAGTGGATGTCCTCAGGCCAGCCAGTAGTTCTCAGCCTAACCTACCTCGCAGGGCTGTAGTGAGATTTAAAACCCAAGAAAGCCCAATTAAAACCCAAGGTTCTGAACGCCTTGGAGAAAGGGGAGGATACAAAACATGACAGATAATACCAACACTAGTCTCTGCAGACAGCTCTGGTTCTATGAGGCAAAACCAGAATTCTCCAACAAGTTTGTTTTTTGCGTTTCTTTTGGGGTTTTATCCAGGCAGCTGTTGTCTCAACATTTTAATTGCAACTTGAAAAATGATTGTATGAAGACAGCTTTACAATATCTAGGAAACATGTAACAAGTTGTTTATGTGATGCAATGAAAGGGTTAGCACTGCCATTCATCCCTTTAAAAAAAAGTCATGGGAGAGATGCACTTCCTGCTTTCAGACAACAAGATGAAATAAGAAGATTGACAAAGTGGCAGGATACCGATACCTTCAAAACAAGCAGCCCACAAAAGAAAAGGCACATCAACCTTCCACCAGTCCTTCCTAAGGAACCGCGCCAGGCACTTGCTCACTGCAGACAAAGCATCCATCATTTCCCAGAACCACAGGTTAAACCAGAGACATCACCATTTAGGGAGTTCTGTCATTCTCCAGTAATGCTGCTCAGAAAGTTTGTCACGTCACTCTAGTAAACTGCATCTCATTTTAAAGCACCAGACAAGAGACGCACATTAATAATAAACCTGTATTTTCCCCCCAACAAAACATGTATAAACAACTCTGTGCAAGACTGATGGGTTCTAATTATGAAGGGACCATCTGTGTGTCAAAGTATCATAAACTGTGCATCATTTGCAAACCTAACCTAGGCGAATAGCAAGCAAAAATCTGGTACAGAAATGGGTGGGAATTAAGCTCCCAACCATAGAAAGAAGAAGAAATGACTGAGATAGAGCAATCCTTGCACTTCAAGGGGCAGTTGCCACCTGCCTCAAACCATTTTTTCAACATCCATAATATATCTCCAGCTTGTCCTCTTGCCAGTTTAAATTCAGGCGTGTTGGCCAGCCTTCCCTGTAAGCTGCGTGGCTGCACAGCTCTAAGCAGAGCCATGCACAACTTCCCTCTTGGTGCTCCGAAGTTTAGGGAGGATGATGATGTCATTGCCAAACTCCAGAGCCACCCCCACTCAGCCACCACAGGGCTCCATGCACTCCGTGTGTGTGTGTGTGTGTGTGTGTGTGTGTGTGTGTGTGTGTGTGTGTGTGTGTGTGTGTGTGTGTGTGTGTGTGTGTGTGTGTGTGTGTGTGTAAATTAGAGGGAAAACTGGTGCTGGCGTTCCTTGTTTGATGAAAATCCATTCTGATCTGCTGCTGTGATGTATTCATGTCCCTGTTATAATAGATGATAAATCTATAATAGATGATAAATTATTACTGATACATTAAATGCTTGCTTAACTGGCACACTTAGTTAGCCAGCATCTTTGCCCATCTGAAATGGTGGTCGGAGATCCCAGTTAACCACGTTTGCTGCTTAACGAAGGACCCAATCCTATCCAACTTTCCAGCACTGATGCAGCTGTGCCAACAGGGCGCACGCTGCATCCTACAGGTGAGGGAGGGGCAGTCACAGAAGCCTTCTCAAGGTAAGAGAACATTTGTTCCCTTACCTCTGGGCTGCATCAGTGCTGGAATGTTGGATAGGATTGGGCCCAAAGTGTCAGTTGACAAGCCACTGACAGGCTTGCTAGCCCCCTCCATCTTCCTTCCCTCACAAGAACCCTCTAGGAACGGAGACTTCCCACTCTCTACTTCCTAAATAGGGTCTTTGTGAAGTAGGGCGTCTCAATTCCTACAGGGCTCTCATGAGGAAGGAAGGAGGGCAGAGTAGTTTTGTAGAGAGAGAGAGCCCTGTCGACATGTGGCAACGAGGGAGCTTGATTTGGTAAGGACAATAAACACTTTGTTAACTGGCACCCCCATTTCTCATGGATGCCAGTTAACAAAGCTTGTATAAATATATAGTAAGACACTGAACTGCAGACCAGAAGGTAGGCAGGTCATCAGTTCGAGAGCCGAGTGCTGCGTGACGGTGTGAGCTACCATCTTCGGTCCCAGCTCTTGCCAACCTAGCAGTTTGAAAGCAAGAAACTGCAAGTAAATTAATAGGTGCCGCTTCAGTGGGAAGGTAACAGTGTTCCATGCGCCTTGGCATTGAATCATGCCAGCCACATGACCACGGAAGCATCTTCGGACAGCGCTGGCTCTTCGGCTTTGATACAGAGATGAGCACTGCCTCTAGAGTCGGTAACGACTACCGTAGCTTTCGAGCAAGGGGAACCTTTACATTTTTACAGTACTTTATACAGTAAAGGTAAAGGTATCCCCTGACAATTAAGTCCAGTCGTGTCCGACTCTAGGGTGTGGTGCTCATCTCCATTTCAAAGCCGAAGAGCCAGCGTTGTCCGAAGACGCCTCCGTGGTCATGTGGCTGGCATGACTCTCCTTGCCGCAGCGCGTAGCATGCAGCTGGAACACGGAGTGCTGTTTACCTTCCCGCAAGCGGTACCTATTTATCTACTCGTATTGACATGCTTTGGAACTGCTAGGTTGGCAGGAGCTGGCCAAGCAACGAGCGCTCACCCTGTCGCGGGAATCGAACTGCCGACCTTTCGATCGACAGCTAATGGTTCAGCGGTTTAACCCGCTGCGCCACCCGCTGGCCTACTTTATACAGTACTGTATTGTAATATACAGTACAATGTATATTAAAGTATTTATATATATTTATATGCACACACAGAGTACTGTATAAATATATACATTGTATACATAAATATATACAGTACACCATATATTAAGAAAATTTATACACACAGTATATACATTGTATATATCTATATGCCACTTTTCAAACAATAGTTCAAACTGATTTACTTAGCAATATAAATGAAAGGGTTCCCTGTCCAAAAAGAGCCCACAATCTTAAAAAAAAAAAAACGCAAAGACGCCACCAATGGAAAAGATGCTATGTGGGGGTGGAAAGGGGACAATCACTCTCCTCCTATTAAATATGAGAGCCACCCAGGACCAGTCTATCCATGAGGACTACAGAGGCTGTCGCCTAAGGTAGCATATTGCTGGCAGATGCCCACCTCTGTGCCCACTTGCCCTCACCACTTCTCTTTCCACTCCCTGGACTGGAAAAGGAAGAGAACAGCAGAGTGGAGGAGGAAGTGCGGAGAGGAGAGTGGTGGGTTAAATGTTCTGGTCCCCCACTCTCTTCTCCACGCTTCATCTTTTTCCAGTCCAAGGAGTGGGAGATGTTGGCATATCACCAGATGGGGGACGGGACACAGCATCTGACATGCAATCTCACTCACATACTCACCCTCCTGAGGTGGGCCTCCGCAGGCCTCAGAAAGCAATCGGAAGTGACTTCCGCGAACCCAGAAGTAAACCGGATGTCACTTTCTGGTTGCTTCTGGAGGCCTTCCGAGGCCGTCCCAGGTCAGCGCGACATGAGAGCAGCAGGATGAGGTGAGTTGCAGAGTCCGGCTACTTCCATTTGGCTCCAATTTGGAGCCAAATAGAGGCAAGAGCAGGTGGGTCCAACTACTGACTAACCCACATTTCTGTCACCAACTCTACCTCTTAGCAAATTGTGGAATAGCCTGACACAGTTTGAGAAGCGCTGATCTATTATAAATCGTGCGCTGATGCCTGTCTGGATCTGAATAAAAACTCCATTTTGTTTCATTTTACATTCCTCAACATGTTTCCTGTAACATGTTTATGTTTCAAGGAAAACATTGGAATAATTTCTTTTGCAGTTTTATCAAGGTCATTCTATACATCGGCTGTTCTAATGAGAAATGTGTCTTACTATAACCCTTCAAAAAACCATTTTAGAGGTTTAGCTACCTAAATGGCTGTTTAACAGTTGATTTCCTGGACACAAACTACCACAGTTTTCACATCAAACACACCTTCTACCAACTTCTATATGAGAAAATGCATTCAAATGAATGTCTGACGGCAGGCATCTTGCATTTTTCATCTAGCAAAATTTCCTCAGATTTTGGGAAGGTCACCCTGGCCCAATTCATTCTCTACCCTTCTAAAATAAATCAAGTGTCTGTCCTTGTACAACTGTCATGGAATCCTATTGTTTTACAGGTGCTGTAATGCGACAGCATTTAGCATCTTCGATTCCTAGCTGCTGAACCTAGTAACTGGTCTACAATGTGGTTGAAAAGCTATGGAGCCTGCCGAATAAAGCAGACACCTGCTCTTCAGGGCTTCACTACTTACTTCATAGAATCTAAATCCTCAGAGATTCATCAGCTGTAGCTGTAAGTCCTGATTATTCTCTGCATCCCTTCAGTACACACATACCTTCACCACCTTTCAACTGCCTCGGCAGCATGCGGATAAGTTCAGTGAAATGAAACAGCAAAGCAACATGGCCCTTTATCAGCAACATCCATCAAAAGCAGGCAACAGCAAAGCGAGTTCATTTCCAGTTATCAATCTGCACCGAACCATGCAATCCCTGAGCATCCTACCACGCAGGATACTTTTGTGCAAGTAATGTGGCTCACTCACTCACACAGAGAGAAACTTCTCAACAGTTCAAACTAGACCTCACCAGCTACAGCATGCAAAATAAGAGGCTGCACACTACGTAATGCCTTACTGGTCATGTGTGTGCTCATTTGCATGCATGTGCATTAGAAGCAAGATGCATCTGCACCCCATTCATACCTAGAGGTGCATGCACACATGCTTTTGCATGCAGGAGGCCCTAGGCTCAGTCTGTGGCGTGTCCTCTAGACAGGGCTGGAAAGCCCTTGTGTCTGAAACCCCTGGGGAGTCACTGACAGAGGAAGTAATAGATAAATGGTCTGAGAAGAACAAAGGTTGCTTCATGAGGAAGCTGAACCCTGAAAAAGGACAACTCTAGCAACTCAACTCACAAGCCGCTCCCCACCCCCGGGCAAAAACAGGGGCAGCGATTTACCAGTAATAATAATGGGACCTCCCCATCCACATTTCTGTCATCAACTCTACCTCTTAGCAAATTGTGGAATAGCCTGACACTAACTGAAAGCGTTTCTTAGCTGCGCTTTTATTTGGAGTCATGCAAGAATTTTTCTTATGCAAGTACTAAGTCAGTATCACACACTTCAGAGGAAAGTGAGAGGAAGCAAAATGTTGCTACTACTATTCTCTTAATATGTATTATACTTACAGCCCAACCCTGTCTAGCAGTACGCAGCGGCACACATAAGGTGTCCACCACATCCCATGCAGGATTGGGCCTGCACTGGTGCAGCCGGGGGCCTCCTCATTGTAAAAGGATGTTTGTCCCTTTACCCCAAGTAACATGCCAGCCACCCCAATGGGCCTCCTCGAGTGCACGCCAGCAATTTTGCTGGCATACATTTGAGAGGCCCGTGTAAGGCCCAACAGGTATGGGAAGGGGGTAGTAGGATACAGCAGAGGAGGCCTCCATTGATCCCTCCCCCTTCCCGGGCCTAATTCTCCAATCCCACCCACCGGAATGCCCCGTTCTGGCCTTCCCTGCCCAGTGGGGCCTTATCTCTCCGCCGCAGCACTGCCCTGTTCTGCCTCTCCGCCAGCGCCACTTACTCTCCGGGTGCCCTACACAGACACCTAGACTGGCAGAGCAGTCACTCCACCGGTCTGCTACCAACTGGCCTGTACTGTGTCTGTACTGTGTTTCCACCGATCTATTTGTAGACAGGATTGTGCCGTTAATCTAATTATGATATGCAGTATTAACAACCCTTGTCCTTTGCCACATGGATTCTTTAAAGGAAATATGGAAAAGACAATTTTTTCTGGTTTTAGGGGAATAAGGTGCCTTAAGAGGCAACTGGTGGGGCCACTGTGAGATACAGGAAGCTGGAGTAGATGGGCCTTTGGCCTGATCTAGCAGGGCTCTTCTTATGTTCTTAAGAATATACTGTATATCTGAAGGGGACAACGTTTGTGGTCACCTCCCCCACCCCCAGAAAACACAACACACACGATTTGTGTTCTCATTAGGGTGGCAAAACAGATGAGAAACATCCCTTATGTCATAAAATATAATACCTATAAAATATAATACGTTGTGCTTATAAAATCCTTCAGACTGATAGCAACTGAGGATTAATTTAACTCACAAGATATACAATCAATATGGGGTACAAAGACAAATGGCTGTCTCTTCAAACCATACTGTAGGAACACCAACCCGGTGTCTGAGCTAATTGAACATTGTTTTTAAAAGTGCTTGTAAATAAGGAAAGCCTGAAAATCAAATGTGGGTTTATAGCTTGTCTAAAAAGGGTTTTGAACTCTCTGTACCTTGGGAGGTCTGCTTCTTTCCCTGTGGTTCAATAGCAGCCATAAATACACTCAGGATGTCTTTATGGGCCATAAAGACATCCTGAGTGTATCACCCTATTAGCTACAGTAAGTACAGCACCCAAATATTGAGAGGTCCTAAATACCACAGAGCAGCGTTTCTCAAAGTTCTCCCAGTGATTAGGGGAGAACTTTGAGTGCTTGCGGGGGTGGTGCACTGACGGTGGCAGCGATCCCAGGACCGTGCCGCTGCTGGGGACAAAAGGGGTATTTTTAGACTTACCGGGGATTGCGCCAACCTCTGGAGGGTGCAGCCCCCCCCCCCGCAGCCCCCCTCTCAAGCCTCCAAACGGCACCTGGAGGCAATTAAAACCCACTTCTGGTTTACTTCCTGGTTTCCCCGGAAGTGGGCATTAATTGCCTCTAGGAGCTGTTCAGAGGCTTGGGGAGGCCCACTGAGGGGCATAGGGGCCTGGTAAGTCTAAAAATACCCTTTTTGTCCCCAGTGGCGGCATGATCCTGGGATTACTGCCACCACCATCGGAAATCACAGTGCCCCTTAAAGGGACAGCTCCCACCTGGAGTGGTGGGTTGAGAACCCCTGCCACAGAGATACACAGACAAAAGGTCCTCTAACAGGAAAGGCCCTATGTAGGTAACATGGCACTGGTTTGCCTTAGTCAGCTAGGATAGCTCACTCTGCACATGAATAAGAAAAGCTTAACCTCAGATATGTATTGAAAGCACCAGTGTGGCTGACATCTGGCTCTATTAGAACAGCAGGCCATGCAGAAAACATTGGCACTCTGTGGAAGCCTGTTAACACCTGCCCATTGGTCAAGTCCACCCACCTGACCAAGGGGAGGTCCCAGAGATTGGGGGGTTTCTGCCATTAGAGGAACCAGTACAAAAAAAGAATCTTGATGCCCCTGAATTCCATAAAAGAGCTGGATTGAGACAACAATGTATTTTGTTTCAGCACTTGCAGAATTAACTGGAGACAAACAAGAAAACTGCAACTAAGCAGATAGTCTAGCTAAGGAAAAGTCAAGATAATTTGCATTAGAATTTTCATTTGCCTCCATTTTCAAGATCTGATTTTTGTCTAATTTCAAAGAGCCTGCTTTTGAGTATTTGAACTTTGCCTAATTTCCATTTTAACAAACAACTTCCATATTTTTTTTAACTCAGTGTCCTGTTTCAGTCAGGCCAGAGCAAAGAGGTAACGCCCCTTGCGCTTTTACAGATTGCCCATAACTACACCACGCATTGGATATGTTTAGGTACAGAGGAGCTGGGATTAGCCAGGTCAGTTGGTTCCCCAGCTGATCCTTTAACAAATGGCTTCCCTGCTGAGGGAATCCTAATAATTGGGCTCATGCCAGATGGGAAGAAGGGTGTGGAAGGGGCACCAGACTGTTTTGGCTTTCCCTTTCTGATTGCAGCAGCTACCCTTTTGGGAACTATCAGTGTCAGGGTGCCATGTCTGTCTTGGTCACCCCAAAAGATGCCCAAGTGTAGCTGCAAGCTTCAGCCTGACTCCATGTTTGTATTGAAACACAAACACACAACACACACCCGCCCGGTCCCAAACTCTGCCTTTCTTCAAGGTGAAAAGCAGCTAGTTAGAACAGAACGTAGCCTGATAATGCACTGGGACGAGACATACAGCTGCGTGTGGGAGAAGTCTTATCTAGCTTCACAGCACATATCTAAGATGGGGGGGGGGCTGCTAGCTTCTTGTTTTTGGCTTTGGTTTCTTGTTTCATAATGAATTGTTACATAGCTACAGCATGCATATGCAAAAAGTACAGTATAAAAACCTCACCCCTGCTTTGTCTCTTCGTTCATCTCTCTCTGACCTGGAGAGCTTGAACCTGTGAACTTGAAGTCCTTATCTCTCCCTATGCCTGGTTATTCAATTCCTTTCAGGCAAAACTCTCAGCCACCTGAAAGCTGACTGGCCTTTGGCTCGTGGCGACAAGGGGGCATGGGATGATCAGATGTGCAGGTTATGGGCCTTGCTTCACTGGACCATCAACATGAATATATGCAGAAAATTTGGAGTTTGGACTCCATTCCACCTCCTGCCTCTTCCTCCCAAACTGCCTCAGATCACTGGCACCAGAGAGCAAGAACAGGCACCAGCTTACCTGAAGAGGGAAACTACCCAGACTCAGAGCCTCAGAGAGAGGAGGACTAACTGGGTCAGATTATGCGTGTCTTTCCCCCTAGGCCCTTTAAGCTGCAAGGAGGAATGCAGCTGTACATTTTGAAAGGCTATAAAGGTTGAGGCAGGGGGAGGAACTGGTATTGAAGAGAATCAGTCCTGGAGCTGTGACGAGTCACACTAGGGAGAGGCTTCAGGAGAGATGTTCCTCACGATCCATTCTCCGCGAACACGGAGGCCAAGTTTCTTCCTCTCTACTCTGCCCTACGCAAAGAGCAAATACAGGCTTGGGGATGGTCCAGGTGGTATTAGGGTTATGTATCTGTTGCAAAATGAATGAAATTAAACCAGTTGGTCAATCTAGTTCAATATTCTTTTGGTAAAACAAGTTTTTTTCACAATCAAATGAGTAAGAATGACACGTGAGAAGGACCAGCCTACATGTGCATGGAGATCTTGCTAGTGTGTGCAAAGTACAGTATTTGTCAGCCAACGAACAGAGTGGTTTATACCTCCCTCCCCCCCCCCAGTTCGCTGCTGTCAAAGGCTTTGCGCTACCCCTGGCAAGTCCTGGGGGGCAGGGGACAGGACACATGCACTGCACTTGAGTACCCTGTTCCATTGCTCACATATGTCCCCCAGAAGGCAGCTCTTTTTCTCCCCTACTCACTGAAAGGAAACACACTCCATTAGATTAATGAAGAATATGAAGCTGCAACCAATATTACCGTACACCCAATGAGACCTGTACATCCCCACTGAGGACCCTATTAACCCAAGGCTCCTCAGGGAGGGGTCATATGTCCCCCCACATGATGAATTGTCTAGGGCAGTGGTTCTCAAACTTTTTAGTACCAGGACCCACTTTTTAAAATGATTAATCTGTGGAACTCCTCGCCACATGATGTGGTGATGGCATCTGGCCTAGAAGGGGATTGGACAGATTTATGGAGGAAGAGTCCATCACAGGTTACAATCTATGATAGGTATTAGCAGCTTCCTGGTGTTGGTAATAGGCTGTATCTGAATGCCAGATGTAAGGGAGTGGCGACAGAATAGAGGTATCTTGTTGTCTTGTGTGCTCCCTGAGGTGGGCCACTGTCAGATACAGGAAGCTGGACTAGATAGGCCTTATCCAAAGAGCTCTTCTTATGTTCTTACCAACCACACACAAGGTTAAAAAATCCCAAACAGATCAAGGCACACACCCACACAAATTTACATACAGGGTACTTGTTATTCTTGCGTGTAAAGAACCCTACCTTACATCAGATCAATGAGTTAGAACATTATTTTCAAGTAGTATAATTAGGTATTACGCATCAGATTCAATTTTCCCTGTTCCCCAAAAGTAATTTTATTTTTAATTCACTTTCCTTTCCCCCTCCACTCCCAAGTGCTTTTAAATTCATTTATTGGACTAATTTCCATCTCCCAAGAATATGTCCATTTTCAGTAATTTCAGGATTCACTCTGTCCTGTTCCCCTCTTCTCCCAACAGAGTTTTACAAACCATTCTCAAATTCAGATGGGTCTCCAACCTGTTTTTCAAGTGAGGTGCTCACAGTAGTAGGCTTCAAAGTCTCTCATTTTCAGGAAGAGAGCAACTTGAAAGTTGACTGATTCATAAGAACCTTGCTGGATCAGGCCAAAGGCCCATCTAGTCCAGCTTCCTGTATTACACAGTGGCCCCACCAGATGCCTCCGAGAGCACACAGCCAACAAGATAACCTGTTTCCTGTTGTAACTCCCTTGCACCTGGCACAGAGAAACCCTACTTCTAAAACCAGGAGGTTGCTTATGGCTTGTAACCTGCGATGGTCTTTTCCTCCATGAATCTGTCCAAACCCCTTTTAAAGGCATCTAGGCCAGGCGCCATCACCACATCCTGTTTCTGCTGCCCAAAGCTGCTCCTGGCCAAGGAAAGCAATGTCTGGAGGTTGTTTGCGTTTGACCTTAAGGAATGTGCTATCAAAATAAAGTGCTGAGAGTGATCAGAGCAAGCAGGTGGAGACAAGGGGCATCCTAGGTCCTGTAACTTGTTTCCTGTGATCTCTCATTTAGTTTTTTACAATTCACTACCAAGTGCAGAGCAATTTTCACCAGGGCTGATTTGGACCCCCTTGTACAGGGCTGAAATGGTTTGTACAGATCCTTGCAGGGTGATTAGCAGCTATCTGGTTTTTGAATAGCCTCAAGGCTTGAGGCAATTAGTTATCCGATCTTTCCATCACCTGTGATTTCATTGGAGGCTCTGCTCAAGACCCACCAGAAATCAGGTCCTGACCCACCAGTGGGTCCAGACCCACAGTTTGGGGAGCACTGCTATAAGGAGTTTCTTAAAATCAACAAGCTGTTCAGTTCAACCCATTTTAAAAATTAGATGGTGTGTATTTTAATGAGTGCCATCTGCTGGCTGCTGTGAAGTTTGAAGATGTAAACATTACAAGGACATCAAAAAGGGAGTCAAACATTTTGTTCACCTTTGAACTTGCCTTCTGATTCTGAGAGTTGGCACACTAAGGGCGCAATCCAAACCTACTTAGGCTGCCGTTGTAACCAGTGGCTCAGCGAAAACGGGAGGCCCCAAAACGGAAAGGGGATTCAAATCCCCTCCAAAAGGGGAATTCAAATGGGATTTGAATCCCCTTTCCGTTCTAGGGCCTCCCGTTTTCACTGGGCCACTGGTTACAACGGCGGCCTAAGTAGGTTTGGATTGCGCCCTAAGTTAGCCAGTGGGAGTAGGCATCCTGCATTTCATGCAAGAGTGAATGAGGGAACATGCATCTCACATTCATGTTAACTTGATGTGTTTGAATGTGGCCCATATTATTTATTCACTCTTGGAGACATCTATATAGCTTCTTTTTACTAAAATGTGTTTAAAACTGTTTTAGCATGTTAAATAGCTCACATTATAATAAAATCAGGAAATCACAAATCCAACAAAAAATCTTACAAATTTTTATCAGCATAAGCTTTCATGGACTACAGTCTATTTCATCAGATGCACGAAGCATGATCTGCAGTTGGCAGGTATATGGGGATGGAAAAGTTATAAAGAAGGTGCAGCCAAACAACTATGGGTTCCCATGACCATTTACTTTCCATCACATAGAGAAACTTTGATTTTCCCCAATAACTACTAGCATGTTTTTGGAATGCTCTGGATACTCATTAGTGTGTTTACTTGAAATTAAATCCCATTTGATTCAATGGTACTTTCCAATGAGTGTGCATAGGATTACAGTTTCAGCTTTCTAAAACAATCTTTAGTATGAATGTACAAAGGGCCAAAAGAGAAATCTGTCTTTTCTAAACAGATGATTCTGCAATGCAATGGAAAAGGCACATGGGCTACATGGCCAAAAACTGAGATTATGTTCCTTGGTTGTACAAAGGGTCTAATGTAGTTGCAAACCACGATGTCATCATAACTAGGCAATATGAATGCTTGTACAGGAAACACATGCTTTTCAAAATGGCAAACCTTTAAAATCAATTTAAATTGCCTTGATTTAAATCAAGCCAATCAGATTAGGATCAAGATTCAGACAGCCTGTAACAATTCACGGATCAAAGGAAGTACTGTATAACTGACCTATACTGTATTAGAAATTCTCTGTAGAGGCAGAAGTACATGGGGACTGATGACAGATATACAACACCTACAATAGCATGAAGTTTCCAATGTTTCAAAGCAAACAGACAAACGGAGAGGGGAAATTAACAGGCCACTATGCAATGACTGTTTATAACAGTTTTATTCAAGGTTGTGTGCTCTAATGTTGAGACAAGGCCTAGAATAGCATTACACTGTAATACAATAATAATTTTTAGCCATTGAACCAAGCCTGCTTGGGATTCTTGGTTTACATTTTTTTACAGTACATTCAAAAAAAAGCAAAGAGAAAGAGCAAAATAGCCTATCAACTTTAATTTGCTCTTTGTTTTAAATAGTCTTCTGACATAATAACTTAATTTTAAAAAAATCAAAGATATACACATTGACAAAGAACGGGGATACAGCAAATTATGCACAAGTGTAACCTGTTGAGATGCATTAATTACAGTGAAACAAACCAGTCAGTGGTGTCCTGTATTAACTATTAAGCCTCAAAGAATCAGAGGCAACAAACTGCATCACAAATGACACTTTTTGGGAAAGTAGTTTCAACTTTACCCCTCTCCCATCCCAGACTACAAGGGAAGGCTCCAACATTACAACCACACCACCACAAATGAGGAACACACAGCATCTTTTGGCTTCCCAAACAAGAATTGTAATATGAATTTGGGGGAATGTACCTTTCCGTGTTACTTCCTTATGGCAATTTTTTTTGTGAAGATGGTAAATGGGACAGAAGCCAAGAAGTTTCAGGAGGCTGATTGAAGTAGCAGATTACAAAAATCAAACCTGCTCTACAAGGTGCCTTCCAAAATATTTTTCAACCTACACCTGAACTCATGTTAACTGGAAACAGAATCATTCTACACCTGGCCATAGAACATTGAACCTCCTATCACAGGAAATAGCCTGCGAAATTCATTGACCTTGTAGGATTATTTCACATGTACACAGACTTGCAAAAATTCAGCTTTAAGCAGAACGAAGGGAAAGATGATTCCGGGGAAATCAAGCATGTTAGAGAGTAGCTAGAGTTAGGTTTTGTTGGTAAGCATGAGCAGACCCTTCACCCTTGGAGAAAGAGGATTTAAAAAAGGGGAAAAGATCCAGCCAGAGCTACTTATGGTGGGTGTAATGAGTTGGAAGAACAGGTTGTTGCTTACCTGTGTCTGATGACCTTCATGTTGTCACACATTTGGAGTCTGTGCCGGTGCATGGCAAGGTCCAGAAATGTCTACAGCTTTGGTTAGAGAGCTGGTAGCCCTACTGCTTCATCTACACTGGGAACAAGTGCAGGCGAAGTAAAGGAAGAATGGGTAGGCTGTACCAGATCCAGGGCAGGGCTGCAATTCCCATTACCAAGAAGTAAAAATAAATAAATTGAGAACTGAGGTCTACACTGACTTACTGCCCTGTATCTATACAGACTGTCCAGATCATGCAGGTTTTAAACCCTCGACTCTAGAATACCACACTGAACAGTCAGTCACTGGCCCAGGCCTCGGAGCAAATGCCCAAAAAACTCTAGCAGGTCCAAGGGTTTTTTTTTTTTGGGGGGGGGGTATCTCCTTATGCTACACACTCTTCTATGGGGCCAAACTACACATTGTATAAAAGACATTTTTAAGTCTTTAAAAAATTGCACACACAGGGACTGAAACACAATGAAACTGTGGCGGGGGGCTTTGAATCCCCTGCTGTGGTTTCCATCAGGATTTCTCCCTGTTTAAAATAGAAAATGTATGTCCATTGGTATTGCCCATATTTTAAATAGCATGTATGCGCACATGCAATACCAACTGAAGTTGTGGCAGGGGCAAAGTATTAAAGTTGTGGCAGGGGCAAAGTCCCCCTACCCCTATGGTGCAATTTTGCTATGTTTAGGCCACCTGCATGCATTAGACGATTTATAAACAAGAGCCGCCTTGAGTGCCCTTGCTGGGAGAAAGGCGGGATACAAATTCTTTAAATAAAATAAATAAACATGCATTATACCCAACATGCAGTTTGGCCCTTAACCTCTGCTAGCATTTCCTGTGCATGTGGCAGCAGGAGCGACAAGCACCATAATAATTAGTGGCATTGGGGCTTTTTACACATGTAATTTTACAGGTAACTACTTTCATCCATTCCCTTCATTGCACATATAGTCTGTAAAAATGAATCCAAGTCATTCACATGGACATGTGTATTTGGGCACACACATTCTGTACCTGGACACAGCAAAACAGCCCCTACAGGGATCTCAGGAACAGTGGAAGTTCGTGCTGACAATAATTTCAAACTCCCAGAACAGGTTAGTAAATGAAGTAGGGCTCTGGTCCCTAGAGTACATAGAAGAACTGGCACTTGGTCCCAGTGACAGTACCAAATGGGCATTTTTCATTCATGTATCAATACAAAAAAATTATGTGCATGTACGCCATACTGTGATATCTGACTATACATACAAATCATTCAGCCACAAAATGCAACAACTTGAAATAAAGAGAACTAGAAGTTACAGGTCACCAACCAGTCAAAAGATAAGAACCCATGTTACAAGTATATTTGGGCACGGCTTCCCTCAGCATGAGTACATGCGGACGGACTGACACCTTCTCATTCAGTTCCTTCATTTCTACAAGAGCACCATCTCCACTATCAAGCAAGAGACACCTGCAGCAGAGATGATGTGTGGGTTGTGTGACTATGTACTGATCATTTGAAGGACATCAGTTCTAGGCAAGCAACAGTTTTCTTGTTTTCTGTGGTTTCTGGATACTCCCACATGAGTGACGGGCAAGTTCATATACCTGCAGAGGGGTTCTGTGTCCTCAGAAGTCAAAGCCTGTCCTACACAAAGCTGCATCTAACCTAACATGTGCAAATGCATAATGCTTCATAAAAGACTCTTCAGTCTGCAAGTGATTCATATGCAGAGCCAGGTAGGAACAAGTATTTAATTTGTTTCGAACCTATTGCAGCTTATCACACTGTCAGGAATTGAAATGCCTCTGAAAGAGAAGGCATAAGTAGTTACAAATTTATAACAGAGTGTCCCTTCACTCCAACCAGAATTGAGCATTTAAAGCCAAGCTACATACACTGGAAGTGTAGTTTGGCCCTCCACTTTTTTTTCTTCAATGATAGCAGCTGGGGACATTCAAGGCTAGCACAATGGTACATGGGAGGGATGCGATACATTTCATCCTTTCCCCTCTCACCACAGGTGTCAATACCCCCCCCCCCGCCGCAGCTAGTAGCCCTGAGAGGGAAGCTTCCATGGGCATCATATGGCACAGAACCCATATGTGAACTCACACAGAAAAGGTGAAAAACTTGCTGGTAGATCAGGCAAGCTCTCACCTGTCCTAAGAAGACACACATCCGATGTCACAACATATGCCAGCACAGAAAAATAGGTGCTCCAAAGACTGCGGTCTAGAAGGACCATAGGAAGCAGTATAAGGATTATCTACCATTGGGGGTGGGAATCACGGACCTAATCAAAACAAAAATCAGGGTTTATACAATTTCAGATACTCAGAGGACCCAGGGCTGAATCTTGAAACAGCCACCCTTGTCTAAATGGAGAAGGAATTCCAGGTTCTTTTGACCAAACCCCTTGTTCACTCTTCAGTCTGCAAGTGATTCATATGCAGAGCCAGGTGGAATGCCGTGGTTCTTCCTGAAACTCAATTATTTTTATAAGTTCATTTATACCAGCCTCAAAAAAATCCCTGACTTTTCAAAATCACTCTGCTTCAAATTCACTATTTCAATGTGTAGTCAAACTGGAGGTTGAACAGAGTGAGGGGGCTATTATCTTAAACATATTGTGTGAACAAGTCTTTAGTTTTACATAAACCGCTTATCAAAGTTGGAAAATTTCTGGAAAAGTAGCTACAAGGCCACAGCAAATCTATTACTGGGAGCAACAAAATTCAACTATTGGCAACTAGATCAAGTTTCTGTTGAAGATAAAAATACTGTATAACAAAAGAATTGAAGAATTTTTCTAGTTCGAGAACACATACTTTGGAATGAATTTCCAAATTCCTCTGATGTGTAAAGCATGCATTAAATGCGTCTAAAGTAAAGCATACCTCTAGCATAGTTGAATTCACTTTGATTATACATCTATCAGTTACATTAGCTTCTATTCTAGAGAAGAATGAAGAGCCCAAGTTTGATTTTCCAATCACATGGGACATTATTAATTTCCCTTGCCTTGAATGGGACATATAAAAATGCTCCGTTATGCTAAATGCAAAATGTCAGCTCTCCTATGTCAAGAAAAACTACTACTCCCAAAGCAACAAACCCAAAAGACATCATTTAAAAAACACACCATAGGTTTCATCAATTAAAATATATTACTTTTAAAAAACTGGGCAAAGGATTTTTAAAGAGCGAGTTTACATAACCACAGAGCATCTCCTACAACATTATTCCACATTGGCACCTGCTAGGTGGCAAAATTCTCCTAGCCACTTGCAGCATTTTTTCAAGTAAATGTCCAGCTGCTAATGTCCAGCTGCTTACATGAATTGGTTATCAAGTCTAGCCTCAATATGAAGCAATGGACATTTCTGTTTGCATACGTTAAACATCTGCAAATGAGCAGTGGCCTTTTCCCAACAGAGGCAGGGCAATCTCCAGTTGAGTACAAGAACTCTTCTCTTGTCTGGCCATTCCAAAAAGGGTAGATGGAATTTTTGTGCACCTAGGACACAATCCTTCACTTTGTTAGATCATTACTGACCCACATCTGATTAAAATCTATACCCAATGTCTCAGCCCAGAGGCTAGGAGACTGACTTACTGAACACCTACATCTCATAGGCAATGGGATTTTTGAGACTGAAGCTAAACAGTTTATATTGTCAAAGAAAGGAAGTGCCCTTTATTCTCCAGATACCTAAATGGAGCAGGAAGAATAATTTTAAAAGATGTGCAGATTAATCGAATCCCCACCCTATTTTTCTCTTCTTAATGAGAAATGGGTAATAATGTTTTGGGCAAAACTCAGTCATCATGGAGAACATCTGGGTTCAAGAAAGACTTCAACAGGCCCACAACACAACTCTCCATCAGTGGCTATAAATGAAGATTAAGGTCCTTGGTTTTCTTCATGTCAACAAGATTTAAATCACCTGAAAAGTCAAATTCTCCACATATCCTGCTCTAAGATTCTTCATGTTCTGCAAAATTAAGATAATGTTATTTGTTCAAATAAGTCTCACACAATTACACTAAAATGCCAATGAACGTGAGCAGGAGTCATCGCTGCTTATTCAGATCAGTATTCATGCTGCGTTAGATAGTCCACCCTAACTACAAATGCAGCACAGAAAACGCAATGGTATTTGCCTTTTTCCAAAAGGGGGTTGGAAATAGTTTTAAAAAGTCTTTGACCCTACCTCACTAAATAAGCACTCACTTCACAGTCCACTGATTGAGCGCACAGACACACACGGAACATGTTCTTCAAACCATTAATATAATCCGAGCTCCCTTTCACAGAACTTCTGTAGCCTTGAACTTCTTTTTTTAATGAGAATTGAGATGCTCAAGAAAGCGTTAGGTTAACTAAAGACCATACTGGGAGCCAAATTCTGCTATTTGCACCATAATTGTGGCCATGCAATTTTAGCTATCCCCCCAGCTTTAAAAGAGTTGTGGTTTGTACCTAAATGCCCAGCATTAGGCTATAGCTCAGTGCACTTAAGACCACCATGGATCTCGCCTGTGAAGTTTTGTTTTACAACAGGAGCAAATGAGTTAAAAGCTCAGTGATTGGCTCCCACCAACCACCATCAGAGTTTGGAATAATGTAGCCTAAACTTGAAAGTGTTTAATTGCAACAATCTAGAAGCAAGTTAAATGCTAAGCATGCCAAAAAGCAGAACCTGCCCCTAAGATGGTATAAGCCATTTGGTCAGTATCCAATAGGTTCCAGAGACTGCTGTTTGGATTTGCTCCTGACTGGGCCTAGTAAACACAAGCCCACTTTGAACTCTTACGACTGCCATAGAATTGCCACACTGAAAATCATTTTTAAGGGATTTCTTAACATGTGAAGGAAGTCTAAATCCAACTTCCACTGAGGGTGTATTGACAGGTTTCAACTTGCCCCATAAAGCCTACACTTCTGCTGCATGAGGTAGCTCTTAGTATAGATGGAGAAACTGAGGCACGTATGGCAAAGCAATTTGCCCAAGGTCATTCAGCAAGCTGGTGGAAGAACCATATAAAATCTTAACAGGTACAACTTCCATTATTCAGTCCCTATGCAACACTGCCACATATTTAGGTAAAATCCCTTAAGAGTGATCAACTGTGCCTCAGATAAATGAACTGTAAGCCACTTTACCGAAAGACAGAGGAAAGCAAAACAGTCAAATACAAGAGGAAGGGAAATGTTGGACAGAAGCAATAGCAACTATGGCCTACAGTCTAAGAACAGTTTAATGAGAGAGCTCTCAAACACCTTTTCCAGAGCTGGAGTAGCATGAGCCAAGTATTCATTTTAGCATGGCAAATACAGGTTAAAATCAAAGGAGAGTAGACCAGATAGTTTAAACCAGATAGTAGCAGCAGGAGTCCAACAATTTTGGCTTACCTTGATGAAATCAAGTGGTAAGGGGGCAAGGGCGGGCAGGAGGGTCCTTCCCAGCACGGGAAACCCACACGCTCGAGCTCATACCACCAGTTGAGAACCCCTGTTCTAGATGAATCTAAGCAATAGTACTAGTAATAATAGTATATGAGGGCAGAGGACTAATGGCTCCGATTATGGGGGAAGGTTCTTTATGAACTGAGGACAAGTAGACAAATGGTTCCCAAATGTAAAAGGATGGTTGCACATCAGTGTCCCTCATTAAAGAGGGAACATTTTTGAATGATTTGGACTATAGTCTCGCATTGTCCCATGCCTTCTCAGAGCCTTCCTCCCCCCTCCCAGTATATTTGCACCACTGTACTCTTGCTTATTTTCACCTCTTGTCAGTAGATAGATGCAACATAATGCCTCAAAGTTCACTGCCCCACTGTTTTTCTGCACAAAGTATCAAACATATTAGGGTGAACATGAGTGAAACGAGCAGATTCAGCATCCATCAATAAAACCGCCATAGCATTCAACTCTGGGGAAGAGGAGCTGGATGTACTGTATAGTAAAAATGAACAAACGTTTGATCTGGAACAGCAAGGAAGAAAACCAAAATGGAAAGAGTGCTGGTGCAGACACACCTAAACAGTTGTATATCATTCCTGCAGCCTAAGAATCTTTGTAAACACACACAGTTGCCCATCATTGCATTTAAATGTTAAGAGTTGAGGTTACTGCAAAACCTATACTGACATGGGGCATCTGTCGAGCTCTTGAAGGTCAAGAACACAGGCTTAGACATACCACATTGCTTGTTGCAGTTTAACACTGTAATGAAGACACAAGGAAGACTACAGGAAACTCCACAAAAGAAGTCAGCAGCTCTGTGTACCTGA
Source organism: Plestiodon gilberti rubricaudatus (assembly GCA_026170595.1). Taxonomy (NCBI): domain Eukaryota; kingdom Metazoa; phylum Chordata; class Lepidosauria; order Squamata; family Scincidae; genus Plestiodon; species Plestiodon gilberti. The sequence goes on from JANXHW010000001.1 coordinate 258,892,076, forward strand.
GCTACACGCACTACAACACACTCTGGTAGCCCAATACCAAAACTGTGGAGGGGACACAGCTCTGTGATAGGATCTCAGCAGCATCTCTCTACTACACCCGTCTTCAAAGTGCATTCTTAGTGCAAGACGTAGAACTGAATCTAAAGGGGCTTACCAGCCCCTCGTGGATTTCATGCTAGGACCAGAACTCTTGCTTAAGTTCATATGCTGCAGGTTTGTGTGTTTTGAGTTCAGTTCTGCATAGTGGAACAGTGCTGTCCTGGCTCTGGCCTTCGACATCCATGTCCAAAAGTGTCCGCTTCTCTTCAGGCAGTCGGACGTGGAAAGGAAGCAGTGCAGGCCTCTCTTCAACAGTGCTGCTACTGCTGGCAAAGCAGGAGTCCAGGTGACTGGGAGTTTCAGTGCTGGAGCTATTAGCAGAAGACTCACCCTTAGCATTACTGGGAGACACAAACCACCAGGCGTCAAGCCGCTGCCGGTTAGCCGAAGGGCGTGGTCTAGGTAGGAATTCCAAGGTCTTGGGCCTCTCCAGCATTGAGTCCTCCTGAGCATTATAGCGCCTGGGGGTTGGAGGAAAGATGAGGTTGGGGTCTGGCAGTCGAGGGACTTCATTTGGACCCTGACTTGGGCTGGGAGTTTTTAATATACCTATTTTCCCCACCAGGAAAAAAAAAACAGAAGGAAAGGGGAAGAGAAGAAAGAGAAACCAACCAGTTAGACAGAACACTGATGGAATGACACACTGGGCTCATTTAATAAACGGGGGGGGGGGGGGTTCAGACAGAGGGATTTTGATTCAGTGGACCTAAAGCATGCAAAACACATGCGAGCTCACTGATCTTCATGCCGATTTCTGCAAGCGCAAATGACAGATGTGGGGGGGAATAGCAGGGCCAGCAAGGCTGGTGCCATCAGGCCTGGAGCTTGCACAACAATCCATGGATAAAAATACAAACAATTTTATATCTCCTCTTTCCTTGACCATTCTCCCCACCATTGCAGTTTAATACTAAAGTGCAGAACCAGCAGCATGGGAGTCTGAAAACAGCCATAAACAGAGAAGTCAGATAAGAGCTCCACATTCATGTCCTGAAACATGGATTTTATAAGGCAAATTTGCCTCACCACTACAGAACTGTGCAGAGAAAGTTCTAAAACTAAATTCATATTCGTTAGTCCTTGTTAATAGACAGAGATGACTTGACAGAACTGGAATTGCAAGCCACCTCAGTACTACTACTGGCTAATAGATCTTAAGGCTAGAGAAGAACACTACAGATTCTGAAGCTTCTCTCCATAGGTATTACTGTCTCAAGATTCTGCACGCATATATCAGGTCAATGTTTAGATTTTATCATTAGGAAGTGGGCTTTGTGCTCAAAGACTTCTGTTTCAGACATAATTTTGCAATTCAAGAGGACAAAGGGAACAGCCTCAAGCTGGAATATCTCCTGTTGTTAAGGGCAGTATTGAAGAGTTGCTTTTTCTCCTTGAGAAGAGAACTCTCATCCCCTCAAAGTTGAGGGAATTGTGCTGGTGACTAGTCTTTTTTTGTAGTTGGTTAGGTATATCTGCAGCAGTCACACCTGCCAGTTGTCTGGCATCCACATCTGCTTGTTTGCTACAATGACAACTGTTTAAAAGTGCAAGAGGGTGGTAGAAGTAGAGTAATTCCAAAAGACGAGACATTACTCGAGATGAAGCAATTTTTTTTCTTAAACCAATACATTACCCAGAGTCGAATTAGCTAGCTGATGGAATTTAAGATTAACTTACACATTGAAAAACCTCAAAGTGCGACACATTTGAGGTTTCTGGAGAAAGAACCTCTCTCTCTCTCTCTCTCTCTCTCTCAGGAGAGAAGCGACAGCTTAACAAACAAGGGTTGCCACTGTTGTTTGAACAAGGCATAGTCCAATATTTTTCATTAACTTGGGAACAGAACATACTTCCTACTACAATATATTGGAAGCAAAGTGACTTCACAAAACAAGTTCAAGTTGCTCTTTGAAGCATTATAAAAGTTGCACCCTAAAAAGGCAACTAAGTTCTAGCTCTGGATGCAAACTGGAAAAAGGTCATCTTTTTATGGGAAGATGTGCATCTGTCTGTGGGGAAACCAATGCATCTGTGCGGCTATGGGCCCTCTAGAAGTCCAGGAGTCTTTGGGTCACATACCAATGAGCATTTGTTGCTGGAAGTTTCCTTCGGTAGCAGAAGGAGCATTCTGCTCATACCAGGCCGTTTTTAAGCATGCAAGGATTCCTTGTGTGAGCAAAACACTCCTTTAGTTCACGAAGAGAGCTCCTGATGGCAAGAGTGCTAGTTGGGATGCTACCCATTATTTGCAGCCCTACAATTTAAATGTTATAGTCAATCAGACCCTCTGACTAAGATGACAATGCACCAGCTTTCACTGTGATACAAGACACAGTAATGTTCTACACTTGCCTAGAGTCAGAGCCTGTGCTGGAAATGAATCTAGCCAAGCACATCTATACCCTTGCCAGCAAAGAGGGGTAGATAAACACATTAGGGCTTTTATGGTGTAGCAGCCATATTATTCAAATATCGAAGTAGTTCAAAGTTGACCGAGAGAGGAGATCCATTGTCCTATGCGTTTTCTACCAAGACAAGGGGCCGAAACACTGTGGGAGTGAAATTCATGCACATTCAAGCAAACTATGAAGAGAGAGCAATAATCATTTCCAATACCAAATTGGAACCATCTGGGGCAAGAACAGGGTTGGCGAATGAAAGGGAAGCCATTACTAGGGTGGCAATAGTTACTGAAGGTAGGAAACCACTGTGGGCATCTGAGGAGGATCTGGAGCGGTACGCGGCTAAACACACTAGGAGATGGATTGGGGGACACATGAAAGATTATAGTAGTGTGTAGAAAGGAGAAAATAGAATTAAGGGGGGAAGGATGAGAGAAAGCTGAAACTCACAGCTACAAAGGAGGCGGCAGCTGCAAGGTACGAGGAAAGATGAGGAGAGACCAGATAAAAGTAGTCTTGCTTGCTTCCGTGCAAAGGAGGATTTCTTCTCTGCAGCTCACACCACCCACAGAAAGAGGGCAGCCCATCCTCAAAGCACAGAAGTACATATTATGCACAGTTTAACTTACTTCAGCCACTGCCTGCCATCAATCTCATCTCAATGTTTTACTACAACACAGGTAACAGAGAGTCTAGCAGTAAAGTTCCTTGGCTATAGGGATGGAAAAGGGTAACCTACCTGCTCCCAACGCTCCTGTAGGAGAATTACTTGAAGGGTATCCATTGGCAAGCAGACCAGCCACTTTTATGGCACCATCCGAGGGGGTGCGTCTGTGTCCACCTCGGTGGACTTCAGAGGAAAGAGTCACATGGGTGGGGGTCAAGGACTGGTTGGGATCCCGTTTGAATCTCTCAACACGGATGTTAACCAGTGGATTACTAACGACTGGCAAGGGAGCCTTCACCATCTCAGGGCTGGCAGGCATGTCATACACCACAATCTCATCGCTGTCCGAGCGCAGCAGGGAACGAGTGGAGTTACATTCAGAAATGGAAGACAAGGAGAGCAGAGTCAGGGAGTTGGATGGCTCATTCAACAACGCAGGCTCCTCCTTCTTGAAGAGTTTCCTCGAAGGCGGGCTAGTACTCCGACGGGAGAGCCCAGCTCTCTGGAAGAGACTGTCACGTTTCTTCTTCTCCTCCTTGGGGGCATCCAGTTCATCCTGAGTTAGCAGCTGGCACTTGCCAGCTTCTAAGAGATCGAACCCTAGGCCAGTGGCAGCTAGCACAGCCCCACAGCCAAGGAAAGCAAGCTCACATCGTTTGTGCTGGGAGCCCCCACGTTTCAGGCTGTTGGTGGGGGTGAGTTGAGGAGTGCTTGTGGCAGAGTTCATAGGAGTGGACTCTTCATTGGCATCACTGGACTGGCCATCCCAGTCCTCGTTCTTCTGGAATGGGATGCAGAGGTAGGATTGGTTAGACCCAGGTGATTGCTGCACTTTGCTCTCTCGGTTTTTGAAGGAATCACTGTCTTCATTCTCTGCAAACAGAGAGAAGCAGGCTTCATCATCAAGTGTGTGCCACAAAAAAATGGTACTACCACAGGAAACTGTTAGCATTCTAAACACAAAATACGGAAGCTCTGATCCTGGATCTAGACAAGGCTTGCAAATGGCTACCTTTAATTTTTACAAACTCAAAAGAACTTCAGCACCCATCAATTTCTTCTATGAGGGATTTTTTTAAAGCAAACTACAATCTCTTAAGGTGCAATCCTAACAGTCATCTTCAGTACCAAATTATCTGGGTACATGCAAAATGCCTAGGAGCAGAATTGTACAGGGCGAGTCATAATGGTCTTTTAGTGTATCACTACATCGTAATAGAAAGGGATAGGGTAAAGGTTTTTACAGACCTTATAAATGCTGGATGTGTCCACCCTTCGTGACATGGCAGATATCTATCCTGCAATTCGGCCCACTCGCAACAGCGCTGCCTGGTCCACCTGAGTGATAGCTGTGGTAATGCGTAATCCTGACTGACGGGAACTCCCCCTATTGGCCAAGGACACACTGCTGCACACATACAAAACTGGGAGACTATCACCATGTGCTGTGTTAAGTGTTTCCGTATCCCTTACCATTACAATGTTATGGCTTGCCGAAATCTAGGAGACCATTATGACTTGCCCTGAATTGATTTTATCTTGAAATAGATGCACAGACAAGGTACTTCAACTTTACTGTACTAGGTAACTACTATAATTTTCATTCAACCTAAGCTAGAAATAATGCATTGGCAGAACAAATGAGCCACGTTGCTCAGAGGCCATGTAGCCAGGCAAACATGCTTCCAAGGAAATCCCCCTTCAGTCAAGCCAACACCCAGTGGCATGGAGAAAGAAAGATCTTTTCTACATAAAGACCGAAGAAAGTGACAGTAACACCTCCTAGGTAGATATTTCTCTCTTCCACTTCCATGAATATACCTGTTAAACACACACGAAAGCAGAACAGCCTGAACGGCAGCATGCAAACATACAGAAAAGCAGCTGTGGAGCTGAGCAAAATTAGAATGAAGTGCAGAAAATGCAAAAGAGCAAAAACCTGGCAACTGTATGTTGTATTCACATGTACACACCAGACACCATTTTACAAATACAATTTTTTTTAAAGTATCGCGCGAGCCTTGTAATTAGAGTACAGGAACAAGTTTGGGGTCTCCAAAGTGGCGTGTAGGAGACGACAGAAAATAATTCATTTAATAGGTACTCTACCCATCTCTGCTAGGCTTGTAAATCCTGGCACGGGGACTGCTGTTCTCTGAATCTTTCCTAGGTTTGGAGCACTGGATGACCACTGTTTGTAGCCATCTACCAGGGACTTCAGACTAGAACAGAGAAAAGGAAAGATGTTTAAACACAAGAATTTACCTTCTTCTGTCCTGTTTTTATGACAGATACTGTTCACATTAAGATAAGAATGTGACAATTCATTTCAAAGTGGATTTTGCATAAAGTGGATGTCGCATAAAGAAATCTAAAGGCATAAACCAGGTTGCAACTCCTCTTTAGCTCACTATGTATCCTCACAACAATCCCGCAAGCAGTTGGCCGCAAGCTACCCAGTGAGCATTAGCATGAGTAACTACAACAGGCATGATGTTCATATTCTTTGCAGATTATTCTATTTCTATAAGCATCAGCCCTGCTGAAGTTTATGTACTTTGTTGTCATGCAGAATCTTGTGCCACAATCTATGACCTCTACAATAAAAAACAAACATATCTTATTTTTACAAACTTAACTAAGCAGAGTGGATAGAGGGAAGATCTTTTCCCTCTTGCACAACACCAGAACTAGGGAACACCCACTAAAATAGACTAGTGGGAGAGTCAGACAAAAGAAAATATTTCTTTACCTAGCATGTACTCAACACCCCAATCCTGTGTAACTCTTGTAACACCCCAATCCTGTGTAATTCTGTGTAACAATAGATCCACTGGTGTAGATGCACTTATGCCAGTGCAACTTGCCGTATGCTGACGGATGCAGAACGGACACCGGTGTACACACACCCCCTCGGATGCCGCGCATGCACAGTTCAGACGCTGCTGCAACTCCACTGGCGGAGGGGGCATTCCAGGGGTATTTGGACGCCCCCGGAATGCCCTCTGCGCTGGTGGAATTGTGCTGGTGTCCGTCCTGTGTCCGAACTACACCTGCGCAGCGGCCGAGGGGGGTTACGCCGGTATCCATCCTGCATCCGTCGGCGTATGACAAGTTATACTGGCATAAGTGTATTTACACCGGTGGATCTACTGTTACACAGGATTGGGCTGCCAATCTGTGAAACTCCTTGTCACAGAACATTGTGATGGCACTTCGCCCAGATGCTTTTAAAAAGGGATTGGACAGATTTATGGAAGAGAAGTCCATCACAGGTTACAAGTCTTGACGACTGTATGCAACCTCCAGGTTTTAGAGATAGCTTATCTCTGAATGCCAGATGCAAGGGAGATGCAACAGGATACAGGTCTTGTGTGCTCCCAGGGACATCTAGTGGGCCACTGTGAGATATAGGAAGCTGGACTAGATGGGCCCTTGGCCTGAATCAGCAAGGCTCTTACGTTCTTGAGAGCAATTACATGTCATGTTTTATTCACCCCAAGATACAATTATAAAAACAGTCTTGTGGCATTTAAAAAAATAGTATTTCATATATGCTCTGATTTTTCTCCACAGAGTCCCAAGCAGGTTTCTAGGTGTCTCCTATCCATTAGTACAGGGCTAGGCGTGTTTTGGGTCAGTATTTGAATTGCACTGGATGCCTTCAGACCATTCTCTGGTCTTTATCTAGGAAGATCTCAACAGAACAGAAAATAAGCAGAAGAGGTGCATAGAAAGTGCAGTATACCCGTTTCAAAAGTAAGAAGAGCTAAAAATTTTGTTAGGGTATGTAAATTGGTAGTAGTGGCCTGCATTTGATCCCACTACCCAACTACAGGAATGTACCCAGGTTCACAGTGCCACAGACAGAAAAACAATGCCAATGTCTAGCCTTCACCTTTGTTTTGAAGATTAGATGTTCCGAGTTGCCTTTTGTGACAGGACAGAACACATCAATTGCTATTTTATTATGTCTTTGTAAGCAATCTCCTTTATAAAAAGAATTCAAAGGATGCGAACACACTGGCACAAGCAAGTCTCAATGACTTGCTTGTGTCATTGCAAGAATGAAAACTGCAAGTCAAAACAATTCCAGATTTTTCCCCCCAATATGAGAACAGTTTCACAACTTCCTTTGTACAATGGAAAAACATTTCTGACACTCTCTACTCTCAGTAGACCACAATGGTTGTAGCAAACCAAAGAAGCCAGTAGGGGGTGATAGAAGGCAATCCTTCACTTTCATAGCACATAATCTACAAGGTTTCACCTATTATCTGGGGATCACATTTACACCAGGATCCCATACTAAATTTTGGAAGTAAGCCAGAGGAGGAGAGAGGAGAGGAGAGTCTGGCGGGCTGGATTATAGGGCATACATTTCCAAGTGAAGACCGGCACAGTGAGCTGAAGCTGTACCAATGAGCTATCCCAGTTCTTACACCCTGGCTTAAAGAGCCAAGAGAACGTCCATGGTTGTTCCTATTATACCTGTTTTCTGCACTGTAAAAGTTAATCGTTTTCCACATTAAGTGTACAATCCACACATCTTCCTTCAAAGGAAGGAAGCTTCCCCCCCCCATTTTTTATTTTTTATTTTCTCTCTTACACGCTCTTACACACAACCTTCCAGAAACTCAAAGCACTACTGCTATTGTACAAGCATCAATGTATATGGGTAGCCGACACTACTAGTGACAATTTCCCTCTCTCCCATTTTGTAAAAGGATGCTCCGAAAGTAATTTCTTGAAACCTATGGCTAGCCTAGTAAAGGCTCAGCATAACATGTTACAGACTAAAAGTTGGGCAGACGGGAGGGAGAAAGACGATACTTCACATGTTGGTCTGGTCACCCAAACAGTTATGTTTCCCTTGTATAGGCTGCATCTACTTAATGCCATCACTCCAACATGGCCATAAGGAAAAAGGAACTTTAGATTGATTTTTATACCTAGAAGCTCAATAAATGATTGACAGAAAACTTAGGTTAAATATTTAAAAAGAAAGTCTGACCACGAGAAGCATCTTAGCAGCAGAAATCTTACTGGGAAATTAGCCAAGGTAAAGAGAGAATGTGAGATCCTCAATGTTTGTCTCGTCTAGATAAGTTGACTTGAGTTTCATTCCTTCAATCCTTGAAGCACATGAGGAACACCCCTCGCCTTTTGAACCCTTCTCTTATGATCGAGAGAGAAGACCCTGCTTCAGCACACCAGACTACATTGTCAGAATTGTGTGAGCCTTCTTAGAACAGCGGAACCTTCTCCAGCAAGCCCCAACCCCTTGCAGAACAACCTTTCCACAGAAGCCCACTCTAATCCATTGGTGCAGCATTGCAGAACAGGGCGAAGGCATTTGTGCTCCAGCAGGTCACTATGGGGAGGGATGGGTGTTTGGAGCAGGTTTAAAGCCCCCACATATGTTGCATTGCACCAGGGAATTTAAAAATGTTAAGTAGGCTGTGACATGAATCTTAAATTTTTAGTATTCTGCTTTGGTTGTTGACTAGAGGCAACATAGAAATACTAGAATAAATAAGACGCAGATATATTGGCAAACTATACTAGCTAAAGCATGGCAGGTCTGCGTAGAAAGGGTCAGCAGATGGAGGTTTGACAGCACATGATGGCTTACCGGCAAGTCATGTTTAAAGCAGTTAATTCATGAAGAGCAAGGGATCTGCTAGGCTATTTGTCGAGGAGCTCACAACCAGTTTTAAATCTCAGACTGCTTTGGTATCCGCAATCTCTGTTCCGAGCATGCATCTTACCCATCCTCGCCTGCTGCTAGTTCCTTGTGGCCAAGTGAACTTGGTCCCCACGTGCGACCTTTCTTCTTCACGCCCCTCTTTTCTTCTTCTCCATCCTCCTCCTTCTGGGATACTGAACTGCGGCCCCATGTTTTGATGCTTTCACTGGGGGTTACTATGGGAGCAGGGAGGGGAGAATGTTACAGAAAACACAAGAATATGCCTTTATACAGCACTTTTGTAGTAGGTATTACTTTGTATAGGTGCAACCCAAGTTTTTATTGAAAAAAGTTAGAAACTTAGACCTTAGCTATATTCACTAGCACTATACCTCCCCCACAATAGAAAAGGGATAGCTTTGCTGCTGGGGGGGGAAGGGAGCCTCTTTGCGGGAGGGAGGGATGGCCATTGGGCTTTGCCTTGGCATAGGAAAAAGCAGGGTATAATTTTTTTAAATTAAATAAGTTTGCCATTTTTCTTTGTTTAAAAAGGAAGGTGTGCATTGAAGCAAAGAGGCAATGCACAGTATTCAAAGAAAAACTGAACGTATTTTAAAAAGTAATGAAGCGACAAGGCCAAGCATAACAATTTCGCTTGTCAACTTGCCTGGGGAAAAACGCCCCTTGGTGAGAAGGGTACACAACATGCATTTCCCCCAGGGTTTGTCCTTTTTGCTAGCTAAAAGAGAAACCATGAAAGAAGCAGCTGCTTTTTCTCCCCATGACTGTCATGTAAAGTTGCCTAAATCTTTAAAGATCATGTGTCTCTGTCTCCTGTCTGGTTTTTTTTTTTTTTTTTTGCGACTCTTTGCAAGTGAGAGAAGACTTTGGCTGCAATTCTATGCACACTTACCTAGGAGTAAGTCCCACTGAACTCAGTGGGATTTACTTCTGAGTAGAGAGTCACAGGACTGCACCATTAGCCTGCCTCTCCAGTTTACAAAGAGTGACAAAAACCAACAAGTCATTTTCCCCAACTGCTCTGTTGTCATCCAATGCTGCCTCCAACTTAAAGACCACCACCACATTTCTCCCTAAAGCAAAATTGGAGGGTTTGGAAGAGTAGCCAATATTTCTTTTCAAGTCAAGTCAAAATCTTTAATGGCATAAAAGAACTGTACAAAACAAATATCAAGACCCAGCCAACCCAACAAATACAATTACCAAACAAGTACATAAACACACACTCATATTAAAAAAATGTCTATAACTCATGTCACTCATTTACACAGGGGCAGAGTTACAATCAGAGGTGCGTCTGCTCCAAATTAGATGAAGGTATTTGGCTACCAACTGAGTGCAACTCTCAAATTTCTCGTACAGTAAAAAACAGATAGTGTCAATATCCGACCCAAAAGAAAAGGTCAGAATTGGCAGCACAAACTGTTGGTGGAGACTGTCATAATGGAGGCAATGAAGAATCATGTGGGGTAAAGACTCTGGTGTAAGCGAGTCACATGAACAAGCCTGGGTACACAACATTTCTTTTCATTTGAGCTAACATTTATTTGCACAAGAAAGAGCAGGCATTTATCCTCCTTCTCGCTTTGTGCTATGCTCAAATGGTCTCAAACTCTGGATTATAAGAAAGCCCTGGTTAGCATGAGCTTTAATTGGGTGCAAACACAATGACTCACCATGGTTAAATATGACAAACAGAACCCACCATTAGAGGTCAAGGAGCACACACACTCACTGCCCAATCTCATTCCCTTAAGTAAAACTGCCTATGCCTTAACCTCATTTATGTCTGCACCAGTTTTTACAAGAGAGAAACCTAGCAACTGAAACTAGATGAACAGGCTTGATGCCTCCCATTCCAGTCTCCTTAGAGGAAAGACTATCCCACAACAGCAGTGCTGCTAAGGAGGAGTGATGATTTATGTTGCTCACTGCTAACGATGTTATTTGCACTATTCAGTAGACGTGCATGATAAGTCACCTAGTCAATATTTACTGGCTGGGGAAAGAGTCTTGTTTTCCTCACAAAGTAACCTGGCCTAAACAGAAGTGGCACCTAAAGGAGCAGCCAAATTTTTCTGCCCTTCCACAGAGGTTTTTTTTAAGCAAGCACACACACACACACACACACACACACACACACACACACACACACACACCCCTTTACCACCTCCACTCCCCAAGCCTGCTGCTTATTCAAAACAGGCCAGATGCAAGGATGCCTATTTAGAATAATCTTCTACTGCAGCCAGCTTCATAGGTGGCCATAGGTGTCACAGCCAGCTGTGACAACAAAATATTGCCAGGAAAATGAGACATTTCTGCACCAGTAGCTCTCATGTAGGATGCACTATGTAATCCTATCAGTAGTTGGCCAGATTTTACACACCTTTACTGCAATGTTCAAACAATTTGCTTACACTGGATGGCCCTGAGCCTGGGAATGATGGTAGGACTGACAGGAGGGCTGGAGCAGCTACTGAGCAAACTCTTCCTTTTATCCATGGTTGGCGATGCCTGCACTGTGAATTTGTGCTGGAAATCTGTTAAAATAAAACTTGATAAATACATTCATTAGCATTACTTCATTAAGACACAATTCCTTCTTTCAGCTAACTGCTCAACAATATTATAATCATATTTCCATTTTAACCCACAGGGAGATTTCCCCCCCAAGCCCTGGTAAGGCCAAAAATGGCGGTTTTGGGCACTTTTCGGCCACAGTGGCGGCAATCCCTGGGATTGCTGCTACCGCCATGCTGTCCCAGCCCCTTAAGGGGGCAGGGGACAGCTTTTGTTCAATGGTGGGTCACAACCCACCACTTTGAGAACCACTGGTGTAATGCATTGCCCATCCTCAGAAAGAAGGAACTGAAACGAAGTCAAAAGCAAAATGTTCTTAAATTCAGGCTGAGAAATCCCATGACGTACTGGCAGACCATAACGTGCTGTGCAAAACCAAAAAAAAAAAAAAAAAGATTAAATGCTGAAGATCTTTTCCAGAGCACACAATAATTAATTAAAACTCAACTGGCATTACAGTCAGTTTGTTACCTGCTAGCCTTAGGTTTTGAGAAAACCTGGTGGATAGTGAATTCGTAGATAGTGAAGCATAGATCCTATGAGATCAATAGGGTTAGGTGCAGGGGGGGGGTAGGGAAGTACCTTACCTGTAGCTTCTCCCAGACCAGCACGGAGTTTCAAAAGGCTCCGTGCTGGTCGCAGGCACAATTTTGAACGTCCCTGCTGCACTTGGGAAGTCTGTTGACTTCCGGAGGCAGCAGAGACATTCAAAATGACCTCTGCGACTAGCATGGATTTTAAAAGACATGCCTTTTGTTTTTTTAAAAAAAAAACATTCAAAATGGCACCCGTGACCAGCAAGAAGCCCTTTGACTTTGCAGATACCGGGAGAGAGGTCGCGGTAAAGGTGAGGTAGGTTGCCAAACTGTTCCTTGTGGATACGTGAATAGCGAATTTGCATATGGTGAAAATTGACTAATTTATTGAGCTCTCCTGATGGAGAAACTGAAATATCTGGTAGTTAGATAAAAGGTGTTGCTCAGTTTGCACATGTCCTATGGTATTCTATGTAGCACTCTGTAAATATTTTCAATTCCTGACTACTTTTCGAAAAGTATCATAAGGAATTGCTTGGTATGAGATCATGAGCAGAGAGTACGGTAATTGCTTAGCGTCAACAAAAAGCAGGTTCACACACAGCATGTTCATTAGTCCAGTCTCTAGCACAGACCCCTGCAGAAAAGACAGATGAAGGTAACTGCCTTTACTTTAGGGAACATACATGAAAGAGTAAAAAAACCAAAACCTTTGATAGGTTTCACATGCATATAACATAGGAGGACACTATCTAGTATAAATATTCACTTGTATGAATACTGGCAATTCACCCGGGTACAGCAAACTTTACCATGTCTTGTACAAAAAAAACATTCTGCTGAAAGCAATAGTAGAGTGAGACATAGAGGGCAGTCTCATGATACTTCTATGTGGCCCAAAATGATGGTTTTGCAAAAAGTGTCTTAACACATGATGCCTGCTGGCAATACTTTGGAATGAGGAACTGGGAGAGGCTTACACTCAAATGATGTGTCCCTTTTTTTCCCTGAAGTACAGGTGGTTACCTTAGTTTTGACTTTTCTTACAGGATTTATTACCCCCACACACAGTGTGCATAACAATGAATACTTGTGTGAAAGAGATGGTTCCCCTTTTAGTCCCTGCTGCACTGGAACCCACCAGAAGGGAGACTGATGCGATTGCCATCTTTCAACTTGAGCCGGTTCTTCCTGAACTTGCCCATGCGTTTTTTTACAAGGGGCTTCTCCTGGCACAGTTGGTGGATGATTATATTGAGTTCCCTCTCCAAGATGTCAATCTCCCGCTCTGCCAGCTCCTGCTCCCTCCGTCGCAGCAGCTCCTCATGGTTCTTCTGTTGGACTGCTGCTCGTGTTAACTCCTCTTCCCAAGTTCGCAGCTCCTACAAAGGAAGCAGGACAAAATCCAAAATCAAAAGTCTGATGTGCAAGTAGCTCAGAGGCTTGTCTAAAAACTGTAGTGGCAAAGTTATCTATGTTTAGTCTCTACTACTGAGGCACCACTCGTTAGTTTTAAAGACAGGGAATGAAAATGCAGAAACGTGTCTACACCAACTCCCTTCCAAACAACACTGCAGCTTCCAATACAAGCTATCTAACAGAATACAGTACTTAGATAACCATGGAGGTCAGTAGAGCACCTCAACCTTATTTAAAAGAACGTTTGAAGTATTGATGAACATATTGCTATTCAGGATCGTTGTAAATAGAACTAAAAACCTACAATGGGTCAACAACCTACTTCTATCAGTGGTCAAAATTCAAATCTTCAAGGGAAGACACAGCCAATAGGAAAATGTGGAGCAATTCATTCATTGTTCACATACTGCTTTGGACTCTCCCAGAGCATGAGGAAGATTGCTGAGTTGATTGTCATCTATTAGTTTTACAGGTTCTTTAGCTTTCACAAATCTAATAACTTAGACTTAGTTTTTAATACAAAAGAATATCCTTTTACTTTAACCATTTAGTTACGTCACTGCAACTATTGCCTTTTTAGTATGACTAACAGGCCTGTCCCAACACCGCCGCAGCATGCAAAAGCGTACTGTATCCTGTGCTGGACAGGAGACTGCTGGAGGTCTCCACGGGGTAAGGGAACATTCATTCCCTTACCCATGTCGAGCCCAAGCCACCCCTACAGGTCACCACGGATGTGCGCCGGCAAAATGGCCAGCGCAAATCTGAGGAGCCTTATGTCAGCAGTAAAGGCCTGAGAAGGGCAATAGGATTCAGCAGAGCGATGCCACAGTCAATCCCTCCCCCCTCCCATACCCAGCAGGCCAATTCCATCCACCCCCCAGGAACGTCCCTCCGCCACACTGCAGGGAACTTACCTTCCCCAGCAGCCACAGCATTGTCCTTGTCACGGAGAGAGTTGTGCCAGCCTTGGAGCTGGCACTGCTTACTCTCCAGGTGCCACAAACGTGTTTTATGACACCTTGGACTGGCGGAGCACTTGTTCCGCCGGTCCTGCAGTAGACAGTATTGCACCGTAAACCTTTTTTGATTGCCCCTCACAATGAGATCCTGACAAACTTTACTACTTTCCCATGTAGTTTTTAATTTTGATCCATTAAGTTAGGCTGCCCAGTCACTGGGTGAATTTCACTGATAATTGTACAAAGTTGTTTTAGCAGCAGCACTTCACAATATTGCACAACCACTAGCCAAAGAGGAACTTTTCAGGTACATCTATGCACTTGTGCAAGAAGTACTGCAATGCCTGCTAGCACAAGAACAAGTTTGAAACAGAGGAAACTTGCTTCACATAACTACGTTGCACAATGTCCTTCTGGTTGAATAAGAGCCCTTCCACTGGCAGAAGACACCTCTGGATGCCAGCTGTCATTTTCAAATGCATCGTTACTCACTGCATTTATCTGTTAGGAGCAGGAGGCCCACAGAATATTAGTTTTGCCTGCTATGTCTTAATTTTTTCCTTTACGTCCCAGCAAATAAAAATCAAAGAGATTATTATTATTATTATTATTATTAGGGAACCAATATGAATTTTTACCTTTAAAAAAATTGGCACTACAATTTTAGGCTTGACTCTTCTGCTAGACTAGAGCAAGGGTGTCAAACATAAGGTCTGTGGGCCAGATATAGCCCACGGAAGCTCTTTATCCAGCCCCCTGATAACTGAGCTCTCCCAGCACCACCATAAGCTGACATATTGGCAGAAGTGGCACTGCTGAAAGGGTGGAGCTAGGAGAACCCAGCGTGTAATTCATCTGTGGAACTCCTTGCCACAGGATGTGGTGATGGCACCTGGCCTAGATGCCTTTAAAAGGGGTTTGGACAGATTCATGGAGGAAAAGACCATCACAGGTTACAAGCCATAAGCAACCTCCTGGCTTTAGAAGTAGGTTTTCTCTGTGCCAGGTGCAGGGAAGTGTCAACGGGAAACAGGTCATCTTGTTGTCTTGTGCTCCCTGAGGCATCTAGTGGGGCCACTGTGCGATACAGGAAGCTGGACTAGATGGGCCTTTGGCCTGATCCAGCAGGGCTCTTATGTTCTTATGATCAGGCCAAAGGCCGAGGTGTCACTACTGAAATGGTGGCCCACGTCATAATTGAGCTCTCCAAGCACAGCCCTTTCAGCAGCACCATTTCTGCAGAGGCGTTGGGAGAGAGAAACAGGAGGCGGCCTCAGAAGATGAGGAACAGAATGGGGGAAGAGGCAGACAAAGAGGGGTGAGGGAGAAGCTGCCAAGGCACTAGGAGAATCCAATTACTACGTGGGCTGCCCTTTCAACAACACCACTTCTGCAGAGGTGTCACTTTGCAAGGGAGGCCCACATAATTAGATCCTTGCATATCTTGAAAATATGATCAATATTTCTGTATTTTCTCTGTCATTTGGAGTTGAGTTCCCAAGTGAGAAAAAAAGTGCTTATTTCTGGTCATCACCTGCTTAATGTCATCAGTTCCTTCTTAATGACATCACTTCCAGCCCTCAGTCGGCACCATGAATGCTATTTTGCCCACTGTATGAAACGATTGACACCCCTGTGCTACAGGTTTGCTCCAACTTATAGTGTAACTGGATGGAGGCAGAGCGCCCCTCCCCCCGCCAGACCTATTGGTGTACCTGAGAGAAAGTACTTTTCTCACTGTCATAGAAGTGAGTGGCTCTTTAGGTTTTTGAAGACCACATCTCTTTATTGCTGCCTTTACTTCAGATGCTGTCATTTCTTTACTCCACCTTCACTTATCTTCATTAAGTTATTCTCTACACTGTCTTGCCTGGCAACCGGCAAAGCTTTTCCTTCTCCCTTTCATTTTTCCTTCCCTTGCGTTTAAGCCCCTGAATCAAGGCTCACAGTACTTTAACCTAAGTATTTGGGTCCATTTTTAAGTATTAAAATGATATAACAGAATTCATACGCTCTATGGACAACAGAAGGACAAGGGGCCAGACAACTATGACTAACTGACATAAGGCAGAAAGCCCCATCAATCTCAAGAGAAATGGCTTTAATACACAACTACTCCCATCATCCTCATGGTGAAGGCAGTTGCAGAATAAAGTCAATCAATCAATACCTTTATTGTTGGCATATTGAATAAAGTCAGAGTGGCAAGGATCTGGAAGCTGACAACGTAAAGGTGCAATTGCATTGGTAGGTCAGCTACCATTGCATAAACTCTACTAGAAAGATTGGTGGTGGGCTGATTGTCAACAAGATAGATTATTAAACCAGGGGCAACAGCCACCGCAGGCTTAAGGCTCTGTTCCCAAGTCAATGAAAATTCAACACAAGAGGTAGAATACGGAACTGCATGGACTTTATGCTGCCATTGCTGCTTTTTGGCTGAAAGTATTGCTGCTTTGGCTATTCTTCATTTTATCTAAACCCCATACATGACATGGAACATTCCAATAAGAGTACATTCCACACAAATATCCATGCACAAAATAGACCCAAGACACCATTTCTACTGAGATTATGCCATGGGCTATAAATAGAGGTGTTTGGTTTTGTTGAATACAGACGATTACAGCCTAAGTCTTACTGAACACAATGAGATTACTTCTGTGTAAAACAAACAACGTTTTCAAACACCTCTAGCTATAAGATCACCTGCATGCATATACAACTTGATTTTCCTTTCAACAAAACTTGAAATGTTATTCATTTTCTTTTTCATTGCAAAGAAAAGGAACCAAACTTCTCTATATGGCATGCAAGCCACCCTTTCTGGTTTCCAGGTAGGTTAATGTATAAAAATTCAAACTGGATGAGAGAAACTGAGAGGGAGAAAGGAGTAACAGCTGAACTAGGACAACAGAAAGGGAACAAAGACAACACAATGGGTAAATAGGTAAGTTATTAGCCTTCTTTAGCCAGGTAGTCAGATGCTATTGTTTTATGTTATTTTATTGCGATCTGCCTCAGATCTTGCAGGAAAAGGGTCGTAAACAAGTTTTTAAAAATACCGATTCAAGTAGCAGGTCTCATAAACACTTTCATTGAAAGCACTTACGTTTTCTTTGGCTCTGAGTTGGTCAAACATCTCCTGGATCTCAAGTTTCCAGTCTTCTTGCAGGGAATGGAAGGAATCCTTTGGCATTTCAAAGAAACCAGACTCCTCTATGTTGGTTAGGTGGTTCAGAATTTTGGCAAAAGATGGTCTTGAATGAGGGTCAGCATTCCAGCAATCTGGATAGAAGACAGGTGAGAATTCTAAATCAGAAGCTGTAAGACCATTCAGAGGCAGATAAACTGCAGTATCTAGTTTCCTTTGGTTCATGGTTGGTCCTTTTGCCAAATTGCTCTTCTTGCTTAGGAGAAGTTTTAGTGTGACGAACACTGGTTTCCATAGACTTCTACAATACCAAAGTATCAGCAGATTAGTGTGGTCAATAGCATGCTCAAGTTATTAGCGTTAACTATGCATGTTGCTGTCAAACACAAATAGCATTTACACTAAAAGACTAAGGCCAGTATCCAACAGCCCTTTCTTTTCTGCTCATGCATAACCACCTGCAGCCAACTGTACCAACTGCAGCCCCCTGTGTGTTGGGGGGCAGGCTGTTCCAGAGTCGTCGCCCCCCCCCCCCCCCGATCTTCAGGGAGAGTTTTCAGTGGCCAGAGGTTGCCATTGGAAGGGAAGGCCTGAAGTGCTGGGGCTATTAGAATCTTGCCCTAAAATACTTGATACTTATGGAAGCAAACAAGTCTCCGGACGGTACGGAAAAGGTTGAACAAACCTTTTCTGCACACAAAGCTGTATAATGCACTTTCACTCAAATGTGATTTGCTAGGCCAAATGAAATGCTACATGGGAGACCTGCGAACAGAACCCCCCACAGGTTTTTTAAGTTTTTCAAAGCAAGTAGGGGGAAGAATATGACTTCTTCCCCCAATGCTGTACAGTATTCTCCATTATAAAAAAACCAAACACACCCCTCCACAGACCCAAAAGCAGTGATTAAAACTTTTAACCCCACAGGACATGCTGTACAATTCCTTGCACAACACTCCAAATTCTCTGAGCACAACTGCCACTTACAAAATAACGTTTCCTTATTTAGACATTTTTATCCCATCTTTTGACCCATTAGGTAACTCACGTAAAAATAGTTTTCTTCTGTGTATCAATATTAACACAAACTGCATAAATATGCAATGAACAAGTAAATAAGCATTTGTCTATCGAGTTATGTTTATAATGAGCTCAAAATGCAAGCTTTGTATAGAATTTTGCTCATTGCCGTTTATGCTCATAACGAAAACCATCATTTCTTATGTCTGAATGAGGCCAGCAACTCTTTGGCTTGCTTATATTTTTATTTCACTGCACATCGTGTAACACCATAGCATGGGTGCCATTACTCATCTAGCCAAGACTTGCGCAACTCAAAATAGAACTATTAATGATCCAGACAAACACAGCTATACAATATTTAAAATGCACATAAAGTGAAGGGTCCTGTGGGTCAAGCCCCTATTTCTGTTTGGCTAAAGAGTAAAACTCTTGTAACTTTTTTGAACCCCACTCAACCATTGTTAATTAAACAGATGTGTGTAAATATTCATATCAGTGGTCCCTGATGCAGGAACACACAGGTGAATCAAGGAAAGCCAATGTTTCTACTCTTTTCTCCCCTCCTGCTGACCAATTACTGGCAGTGGGTACCAGAGATGCATCATAAACCCATCATCTTCACACCCGGTTTACGATGCCGCACTAAAAACATGACACTGTAAGACAAAGTGCTGTTGCTGGAAAAATGCATGAATGCATAAAGCAGGATAACCAGGCAGGTGGCTTCTAGTTTTCCCAGGTTTGAAGCTGTCACAGTATCTGCAATAATGAGGACTGCTGTAGTATCCAAAATCTTACCAGAAACAAAAACGACACGTTCAGCATTGTCAGCTAAGTGAAGCCCACCAGGGTAGTTAACATAGAAACAAATCAAAACTGGAGAAAGAATTGTGCTGTAAGAAGACTAATGGGCTTAGACAGCACTTTATGAAGCAGTGCAGGTAAAAGTTTGTTTTGGTGGTCCTTACTTTACGATTTGAAGATTTAGAAATGGCTGCTCTATATTTCTCCATTGCAGAATCAAGGACAAGGTTTAAAACTATTTGTATTCAAGAGAGTAATGATGTCATCTACTTTCAACCCAGTTTGATTTCAAGGAACTCAGAATGCATACCATTAAGCTACTGACAAATACTTTGGATAGTATCCTAACTTACACTCATGCAACCACATGCAGAAGCTACCTTCCCAATTCCACCTCTTCCAAAAGCATTCAAAAAGTCACTGCGGAGTGTTGGGGTCCCCCAGCAGCAGCATGGAAAGGGAGGGGAATAATTGAAAGCCATGAGGGGAAACCATGAGCAATTGAAGTAGCCCTCACAAAGACTACAATCTCACAACCCAGTGGTTCCCACTCACAGGGGTGCTGTGGTATGTCCCTGGTGGCCCCTCCTACCTGTTCACCCAGGCACCACCATCTTAGTTTGTGCAAAATTTCACAAGATCCAAGATAGCGGCACCCAAATCTTGTGTGATTTGGGCACCGCCATCTTGGATATCACGTAATTTATGTGGTAAAATATATGTAATTTTGTGTGGTCTAAGAAGGCAGTGCCCAGGAGAGTCGGGAAGAGACGGCTGCGGGGGCACCGTGAGCCAGGTAAGTTTGGGAACCACTGCCATAACCCCCTTTGCCTTCTTTCTTTTTAGAGAAAAGACAAAACCTCATGCAGCACACTTTAAACTTCCTGTGCTGCATTCACAACATGGGGGGAAGAAAGGAGCCCTCCACTGCTGCCAAGATAAAGAATGTGCGGGGGGGGGGGAATTGGGGCAAGTGGGACAGAGATTCTTCAAGCTCTGGCTTGGAAGCAGAGTTTTGGGTATTCATATCTCCTTCCCATGTGTGGGAAGGGAAAATATAAAACTCCCAAAATTTTGTTCCCAAAATTTTGTTTCCAAACTTAGGTGTTAAAGTTTTTGATTACATTAGTTAAAGATATGATAAAGTTACAGACAACTTGCAATGTTATTGGCAGTTTCCTTACAGCAGAGCTTTCTGAGCATTATTGGCTAAAGATAAGCTCATACAAAATTCAGACCAAAATAGTATAGCCAAATAGCTAAATGAATGTGAATGCTTCAATGACAGAAGCAAGTTCTCAGTCCTAAAGAGACACTGAGTTTGTCCATCGGGTCTTTGGAAGATCAAAGCCGATTACCGGTATGTTGAGAATTTTCTGGCACTATTTTACTAGGTGCTGCCCCCTAATGGCTAAACATTTTATCCACACAGCAATTGGATGCCACCGCAGGATACATTATGTAAGGGTTAGAAGCTTGCTTCTAAAACTGAGCAAAGCAACCAATGTATGATCTGTCTTAGTTGAAGAACTGGAAAAACAAAGTGATTTATGGTCCATTTATAAATCAGCACTGACCTAGAATGCACTTTAGTAGCATAGATTTTGTCAAGTCTAAACTCTTACCTTCCATCAGTCTAGCAAAAGGTTCTGGGCATGTTGAAGGAATAGGAAGGGCAAGTTTATTCATAGCAACACCATAGGCCACTGCTAGGCCATCAATTCCACGAAATGGTACTTCCCCAGTTAGCAGTTCCCAAAGCAACACACCATAGCTGTAAAAAGAACACAAAAATATCTTTGGTAAACAATATATTATTGAGGTCTTAAAACCCAAAGTTACTCTAAGTTCATGTGGAAGAGAATTTTGGTTATGAGTCAACAGACTTGAAAAGCACTGGGCCAATAAACCATCCCCAGTGCACCTCTGAAGTACTGTATTTTTTGACACTGTGCAACATGAACACATCAGGGTCGAGAGGGCAGGTTGTGCTTCAGGTAGTATTTGTGGTAAAACAGGATATCTAAATTAAAAGTGATTGATGTAAGTCTATAAAGTTATACACAAGGAAATACAGACCCAGTGCAGACATAATGAGAAGACATGGTGTCCCACTATGTGAACAAACATCTGAGAGTCATAGGTTTGCGTATTCCCTCTCCCTTTTCTTCTATATGAAAGGAGAAAAGGAAACTCTTTTAGTTCTGCTCTGAAATGAACCACAGTTTCACATTACGTCCAAACTTGAGAACTGTGGTTTATGTCACCCCAAGGGGTTTTTATAATATAATAATGTTTTAGTCTTTTATAGAACCCTTCATTCGAGATGTTGCTTTCACAGTCCAGCTCTCTCTCTCGCTCTCTCTCTCGCGTTCGCCTCAGCACACTCCAGCTTCAGATAACACAGGCAACCTTGATTGTCACTCAAGCGTTGTAGCTGCAGCTTCACTCCCCCACAAAGACTCTGCAGCTTATCAGCTCGGCGTGCCAGCAGCTCTCCGACAGACTTCCGGCCGTCTTGAACTGCTGTCCTGCAGATCTTCAGGCAGATTTATGAGACGAACGCTCTACGTCCTGAGCCAGACGTCCTGCCCTATCTATCACCAACACTGCAATTTATGTAAGGTTATACAGTCAAACATTCTTAGCACAAGTTCCTGGAATCATACCTTTATATATTTTTAAGAGGAGCCAGAACTTGAGAATAGTGATGCAGACAATACATTTTTATGAGGAAACCCTTCCAAGATTGCAAATATATAAACCCAGCATCTTTTAGGTTAGCCGATATGCCACTTGCAACAACAATTTGGGCACAGGCTTTAATGAATCAGTAGTTCAGCTAACATTTTCATTGACCGATTGGCAGGAACCAATTTTATTTGATGGGTCTGAAAGTTAAAGGCACACTTTGAGACTACACTGAACCTCAATTTACTGTACTAATAGGAAGGGGTGTCCAATAATGCTGAAAGTTCATTAAATCCAAATGCATTGACATCAACAAAGTCGTACCCATGCAAAACTTGTTTATAATGAAGAAAACATAGCGAAAATCCCTTGGCAAACATGAAAGACAAATGCAATCACTAAACAGCTGACAGAGGAATTTTTAAAACAGATTGAAAACTTTCATGGCCCGATATAATGTACAACAAAATCGGATACAAGGGTTCTGAAGCCATTAAAGTTTTAAAAATATAAAAACTGCAAATATATTTAAAAACACATCCAAAAGCTTTTAAAATATATTTTAAAATATATTTGCAGTTTTTATATTTTTACATGGGTTCAGAACCCTTATATCCGATTTTGTTGTACAGAGGAATTTTTGTTTATATAAAAGGTATCAATTGGTCCCATGTGAACACAATGCTGGCCCTCTGCCAGGGTGGGTAAGAACAGGTGATTTTAAAAAAAAAAGCAAATGGACTTTAACTTTAATTGATTTTTATTGGTAAAATGCTTATTTAAAAACTATCATGAGCTTTTATAAATTAAAAAATGTTACATCTCAAAGATCTCACTATGGAATAGGGATTATAAATTCTAATTCTATATTATGAGACAAAGTATTCCTATACATCTTTTCTTTAAAAGTTTTGTAAATAAGTTCCAGCAGTTATTCAATTGGGGTCTTAATTTTATGGGGTTTCACAGGCTTCTGAATTAATCTAACCCAAGTATTCAGTCTGTTGAGTAAATACCATCAGAACATTTTGCAGTTCTCAAATGTTACAAGTTGCGCAAGTGTCTTGATCCAAGTCATGCTTCAAGAAGCAATGCAACTGAGGAGTCCACACGCTCTCCCCATGACACAGGATGTTACAGAACTTTGCTAGCTATTCACACGTCCTGCAGTAGCTCAAGGAATCCTGACATTCCAGAGTCCATCCCAAGAGGAAAACACACAGTATTCATGTGAGATTAGGCACAGCACAGTAAAAGTCAGGTATAGAGGCTACAGATTGCAGTGAGGATGTGCTTTCCGAGACAGATGCAGAGATACGTAGTCACTGATTGGGGATCACATGCATCCAGATGCGCATACAGTTCGCAAACCAATGTGGAAAACTGCACAAATTCTCAGATGTTGGATGTGAACATCCAGCAATTCTCACTTTGATCTCTCTTGTTGTATTTGATGTTGCATGGGTAAGGTTAAAGATTCTTAGAAATCCAGCTACAAGTTCCCTTCCAAAATCCGTAAGCTTGAAAATAGACAGAAAGGGCACTTTGGTTTTGAATTTCTATCTTAGAGGGCTCAATGAAAGGGAAAGGAGTTTAGCAGCCCTAAAGAGCCTTATAAAGGTCAGCTCCTAGCCATTCTGTGTGGGACATCAGAGTTGGAAGAGAAGAGAGGTGATCACATTGTTAAACTACTTGAGGGAAATAGTTGTTCTTGTAAATAAAACCAATTTCATTTGAAGGGCTGAGTTGAGTCTGCTTTTACTGCTGTCTTGAGTTCTGACAGAGTGCCAGGTTACTGGAGGATGCATCGGAGTTAGGGGTTGAGACGGGTCACAGAGAACAGAGCCCTAGTAAGCCAGGGACTGGTAGCAGTGGAAGAGAAACCAGATAGTTCAGTGTCAGCATCTCAGGGTCCCAACTTAAGAACCATGAAAGAACCACAGATGTATAAGTTTTACATTGCATTTTCCTGTTATTGTATGGTGATCTAATCCAAAAGCAACATGCGAGATGCAATCTCATCTAAGAGTTCCCCACCTGCACACTCCGATGCAGATGAAATTCTACTTGCCCACAATGTGTTGGGTTGCCCACAACCCAACACAGCTCAGCTTATAAATCAGGAGCTAGCCTCACAAATGCGTGCTCCCTCACTCCTCTCAACTAACATTTGAAGTTAGTTTGCAAACCCTGTTTTAAGAGTTGAATCCTAACCAACAAGGCAAAGAAGGAAAGAGGGAATCGCTCTTGAAAAGATAAGAGAACACACAAACACCCAAGGCAAGCTGTGTGACTATCAGACCACTCAGTGGCATAGCCACGGGGGGGGGAGGAGGGGAGTTGCCATTTAATAATATATTTATTTATTATTTATTGAATTGTTTATTGAATTTATATCCCACCTTTCTCCCCCATAGGAACCTCGGGCTTGCCAGCACCTGGGAAGGGGATGAACCCTTCTCTTGAGGTGCTCCCAGGCTGCCCGGCATAGAATACAGTGGCCGGCCCTTTATCCCTACACAGGATTGAGCTGTAAAGAAACTAAGTTTGAAACTAGAGTTCCGAAACATCCAAATCCACATATAAGAATTTGAAATGAAGCAAACAGATCAGCAGCACATATGGCAAATCTGTAATCCCAAGGACTGCAGACAGGCAGCGCTAAGGTAAGACAGAGGCATAATGGGTTGGTAAGTCAACTACTTCACAGTTCTGTCCAAACTCCTCTCATTTCCAGCAGAGGCTAAGTTAACTGGCAGTCCCTGGCTATCTAAGTCTCAGTCATTAAGAATATTTAGAGCTGAAAACAATACCTCCACACATCACTGCCTTTAGAGAACATGGAGGAGCGGATGACCTCAGGAGCCATCCAGGCATAGGTTCCAGCTGCACTCATCTTGGTGGTCTTGTGCCATTCCCTGGCCAAGCCAAAGTCTGTGATCTTCAGGTTCTTGTTGCTCAGGTCACCATTTTCCACCTTCTCGAGTATCAATACTGGAGCAGAGGAAGAAAAAATAAATGGATAAGACACATAGTGAAAATCTAATTTATGCCTAATGCTCCTCCCACAAGGGGAAAAAAATGTGGATAAATGCCATACTAAGCTTTGTAGGAGGAAGGGGGGATATGGCAGGAAACAGAGACAGAAGTCCTTCTGTACTGTACATGGCCAAAGCAGTTCTCTGGAGCATAGACTGACCTGGTATTGAGGGCCCATACCTAGTGAGCAACAGCTTAAAAATGAAGACCCCAAGCAGCATAGAGCAGCAGACCACCTAGTAATGTCTAGGTAATTTCACAATTTGGTCATGCATGGTAATGGGAGCAATAAGAATGAAAGAAAAGAGCTGAGGAGTGGAAAACTTACCGACAATACATCTTTAGTGCTAGCCCACCATTTTAAAATAAACTTTCAGAGCACTAACCACTAAATGTTTGAACTGAAATGTTCATTATCAAGGTCTACTATGAAGTACAAAGACTTAAAAGCATCATTGTGCTTTGCTCTTACAGAGCTCGCCTTAAGTCTTTTGCTTTTTCGACAAGTCATGTTCACACACTCAGGGAGATGCTCAATCAATCATAGCAACTGCCACGGGAATTCGGGTCCAAGCAATTTAGGCTTTATAAATTGAATTGTACCCAGAAAGCTACAGGACTCCAATGCAGACACTGCAGCACTGATGTAATGTGTTCCTGGCAACCCACTTTAGCAGAAGGCAAAATGCCAAGCTGTAAACCAGCTGCAACTTGAGAACAGTTATCAATGGCAGTCTTGCTAACAACGTTAATGTAGTCCAGCTTCAAGATTACATAAGGCATGATTGACAGTCTAGCTATATGCCACCACTAGCCTGTCATTTGCAAGACTCTTGGATACTGGTAATCATCCACATGCCCTTCCACTCATTTTCAGCACAGCATTTGAAAGAAAGCTTCCACACATTCAACATGGCAACTACCATGGAAAGAAATCCCTGCCTGAGTAGGAGTTGCCCTTTTCATCCAAACAAAATATGTGTCAACTTTATTGGGTTTTAAACTCCTCACATGGTTTTGGGGATTGATTTCTTACTTTGAGTACATCAAACACTCGAATGACTGTTGCAACCAAGGGCAGAAGATTCAGGGCAAATACTTTACAAAATCAATACAAAAATCAAACCATCAGTAAAAGAAATATTTAGCCTGAATTATCCCACAGCAGCTTAACTATGACCACTAGGGGCCAAACTACCCATTCAACAACAAAAAAATGCATGCATTTGGGGCTTTTTATATTTTGCTTTAACTGGTACAAGGGGCAGGGGGATGAAACCACTGAGGAGGGTATGAGGGTCTTTAGCTGTTCTTAACCCCCAACACAGCTCAGGCTATGATCACATGCTCCCTGCACTATTTGTAGTATTTTTTAAAAAAGTTACCCTTGAAAGCCAATGGGATATTTTTTTTAAAAATGGTAATTAGCGGGGGGAGGGGTGGCGTGATGAGGACCGAAACCTCAGCAGGGACCAATAGCTAAAGCCCTCTTACCTCTCTATAGTTTTGCAGCCCCCTCCACTAGTTAAAAGAAAAGGCAATTGGCAAACTCACACATGCTTCACAACATGTAGTTTGGTTTCAAGAGTCAGACAAAATGACCCGATACTCCTGCTCTCACCTTTTTCCTCCAGGAGAAAGGAGTTCCATAGTTCCAGAGAAAGGCAATGAGAACACCTTTCTACACTCCCTTCATTATACAGCATTACAGTAGTCCAGCCTCAACAGCGCCACTTCGCGCATGTATAATAAGAAAAGTTACAGCGCCATGTTACAGAGCCATGAAAGCTTGATCATCATCATTACAATTAAAATTATCCAGGATTAAAGGCCGCGGTCTAAAAGAAACACGAGTACCTGATGTTTTGCCCACATTTTTGGTGGCCATTCTCAAAGGTTTGTAAGCACAACAACACATTCAAACTGTCCTTCGCTGTCAGGAGAAAGCCAGGCTGATATACTGGTAAATACTGGTAGTGAGCCAAGTACTGGGCATGTGCCTTCAATCAGCACCTAGATGTTCCCTTCACACCTGTCAATGCACTAATAATCACCTATGTGTTCATTGGAGATTTAAAGAGACCTGACTTATGTTCTTATGACTTAAGCTCTTTCTTATTGCTAAAACCTTCAATTCCAGCCTTTGTGAGAACAGGGAGCCAAGCATTACTAATACTCAGTCTCTTCTGTTCATATTCATCTTATGCTTCTGAATTTCAATTGCCTCCCTATAAATATGGGTATGGTACTGTTTGGTCGTGGACAAAACTTGTGTATGATCAAACTTCATTTGATGGCCAGTTCTTATAACATGCTCCACAACTGCTGTTTCTGCCTGCTGTAGGCAACAGTGTCTTTTTCATGTTCTTTCAGCCCTGTATTCACACTCCTTTTTGTGGCGCCTATATATACTTTCCACAAAAGTATATATAGCCACCACAAAAAGGTGTTAATACAGGGCTGAAAGAACATGGAAGACACCGTTGCCTACAGCAGGCAGAAACAGCAGTTGTGGAGCATGTTATAAGAACTGGCCTTTAATCCCAGATAATTTTAGTTGTAATGATAGCAATACCAGCCACGAAAGCCTCAGATTATGCAGTTTGAACAGAGCACAACCACCTAATGTCTCAGTGCACCAACAGAGTCAAGATTACCAGTATATTATGGCTGTGGAGTACTGTGCATGCATCACAGGTCACATCTTCCCCCCCCCCCCTTTGGTTTTGTCTGTTCAATTGACTTATCTGCACTGAATTCTCCCCAAAGATACAGCAGAAGCATGCTTTGTTAAAAAGGACTGGGGAGAGAGAGAGAGAGAGAGAAGGGGAAGAGAGAAAGATGGTTCTGAATATTTAAGGTTTTAACACAAGTCTAGGGCATTAGTCTGCAGCTGATGGGTTCCATCACAACCCAGATTAGATTGTACTAGCAGCAGCATTGCAGCAGCGCCACTTCGCGCATGTATAATGTATAATAAGAGAGAAGTAGAATAAGAGCCGAGGAGAAAGACTTCTGGTAAAAAGAAGTGGTCCTATGTAGCTGGTTGGAGTTAAAGGGGGTCCAGAGTCTGAAAAGACTCAAGACTACGAATCAAGAACACAAGCATCATACACCAAATAGGATGGCATAATGAGCAACCATACTTAAAGAGCTATCATTTCAATTCAATCTACCCATACATTATGCTCTACCCAGGTACACATTTTAACATGAATAACTGTACCTTTGTGTATTTTCATAGTTCAATCTGTGCACAGTGTATACAGACCATCTCTGCATTAATTAAATTACAAACCATACCCAAACACAGGCTTACAGGTACTGTATATCTATCTGATAGACATACCAGTGTACAGTTTGACATGTGAACAAACCCTATTCTAGTCGCTAGTGTTATATGCCAATAAAGGCTCCTCCTCCTCCTCATCTCTATTGTACAGTAGTTCCCACTTTCACAAACAAAATGCCACTGTAACTTCATGCTTGGAGACAGACAAGCAACTATTATTTTTAATAATAGTAACTACAAAGCTTTTTGATCAGTGTGTGGTTCTGTCAAAAGTATTTTCAATGGCAAAACCAGAGCTCAGTCAACATACCCTCCATGTGAACTCCGTCTTGTTATTATTATTATTATTATTATTAAAATTTATTTCTAAAGCACTGTCACTATACACAGCGCTGTACAAGGTTGAAAAATTCAAACACATATAGAAGCATATAAAAGCCTGCCCAAGGCGTACACTCTAAGATAGTAAGAGGTAAAAGAAAAAATAAAAAGTACCATATCAAAGAAAGAAACAAGTTAAAACATCAAATATAGAACAAGTCATATCACATCATTGAAACAAATTACATCATAACAGATACTATCAGACAACAGAGGGACAATCATGAGCTCCCTGAGAACGCTTCCCTGAACAATATGGTTTTCAGCTCAGCTTTAAAGCTGGTTAGGGAAGTAATAAGCCGTACATGCAGAGGAAGAAGATTCCAGGCATGAGGGGCAGCAAGAAAGAAAGGACGGATGCGGGACGGGGCAGAGAGAATCCTGGGTTGAAAAAGGAGACTTTGACTACCAGAACGAAGAGTGCGGGTAGAAGTATAGAGAGAAAGGAGATCAGTTAGATAAAGAGGGGCTAGCCCACGCAGGGCTTTAAAAGTGAGTAACAAAAGTTTATACCTGATACGGAAAGGGAAAGGGAGCCAGTGAAGGGAGGACAATAAAGGGGAGACATGATCATAACGACGAGCAAGTGAGATGATACGTGCAGCTGAATGCTGAACAGAAATTAATGGATGGAGATGAGAAAGAGGAAGCCCTGCCAAGAGAAGGTTGCAGTAATCTAGCCGTGAGATTACTAGAGCATGAACCAGTGTTTTTGCAGTAGAAGGGGAGAGATATGGACGGATTTTAGCGATGTTATAGAGAAAAAATCTACAGGCTTTAGCTGTAGTCTGAATCTGAGGAATGAATGATAGAGAGGAGTCAAAGATAAAACCAAGACTGCGGGCTTCCTGAACCGGCTGGATAGAAACATTATTAACAGAGATAGAAAAGGAGTAATGAAGGGTAGGCTTAGGAGGGAAAATGAGAAGCTCAGTTTTAGACATATTGAGCTTCAAACGCCGATGGTGCATCCAGTGAGAAACAGCTGTTAAACAGGATGAAAGTCTTGTGAAAGAAAGATCAGAGTGATGCCACAAGGGATAGCCTCTGGCACCTTTCAACTTACCGTTTCACTCCAGCTGTTTAATAGTTATCTACTTTTCATGTGCCACACCTAGAGCTGTGTTCAGCTAATAAGACATTGCCAGAGATCAGCAAGCATTAAACTGTATACAGTACTGCAATTCTGCAAAGTCAGCAGAATGCATGCAATATGAAAGATTCACAGGAAACTGAAGTCGCAAAAATCAAACCAGTTTGGAGAAAGCATGCCTAGCCCTCCTCCAAGATCCTTCAGCATTGCTGCCAAAATTATAATTGCAATGTGTTGATCTGTCATGCTTGTCAAGCTTATCCAGTTTTACACTCATAGTTAACAGATGGTAGCAAACAGTATGTCTATGGGGCAGAAGGTAGTCTTTACTTAGCCTTGCAAACCTATGACAGAGCTATAAATAATATTCTTGAAAGTGAAGTAGCATGGATGAAATGGGCTCCATCAGCAGTCAACGATAAGGAAGACCTGACATTACTGATGAGGCATCATCCTGGGATCAAGAGGCATCATCCTGGAATCCAAAGGGGGCAATCTCCTTTCCCATTATGCCTACTACTTTCAGAAGGCAACTCCCACACCTGGGAAGGACACCTGCAATTCTCAACTAAGCTAGGTCTTCACCTGTCCCAAGTAGGCCAAGACAAAGTTTGTGAAACATACAGGAGAGAAAGAGTTTCTAGTTGAGTTGATCTTTGCTGCACTGAATCAGGAGACATTGGCCAGAGGGGGTGAGGGCTCCTTCTGGAGAAGTCCATGAAAATTTCCCACACTGATTGCAGTAGATAACGTTAGAATGTTGGTTTAGGAGCTGGTCAATGGGAATAGCAGAACAATCCGAGAGACATGCCAGTGCTTGCCTAGGAATTACTGTACAAACTTTCTGCAAGATTCAGGGCAAAACTTAACGACTGGTGTAACACAGCAACAGAACACATCTAGTAGCTTGTCTTTGGAGCCTAGACAACGTGCCCTTTAGACCAGTAGTTCCCAAACTTTTTAGCACCAGGACCTACTTTTTAAAACGACTATTTGGACCCACCTAGCTTTAAGAGACTTTTAAAAAAATGAGATGTGTTATTTATTTGC
Organism: Plestiodon gilberti rubricaudatus; assembly: GCA_026170595.1. Taxonomy (NCBI): domain Eukaryota; kingdom Metazoa; phylum Chordata; class Lepidosauria; order Squamata; family Scincidae; genus Plestiodon; species Plestiodon gilberti. The sequence goes on from JANXHW010000001.1 coordinate 258,922,981, forward strand.
AAAAAACGCAATCCATTTCTTGTAATTAGGCAGACCTAATGAATAGCCTCAAGGTTTGAGGGGCTTAGTTATGTGGCCCAGCCTTCACCTGCCCCCACTACCTTTCATTGATGAAAAAATAAACAGAAAAAGGAGCTTGAGCATTTATCTCCCTATGCTGACAAGCTTGCAAACTGCAGGAGCTCAGCTCTTTGTAGGGCAATTGGCAGCTATCTGATTTTTCAATAGCCTTAGGGCTTGAGGCAATTAGTTATTTGATCTTTCCATCACCCTGTTTTTATTGGAGGCTCAGTGGGCTCAGAAATCAGGTCAGGACCCACCCAGTGGGTCCTGATCCACAGTTTGAGAAATGCTACTTTAGACAATGAATCAGCAACACCTACTGCATGAAATCATGTTCATATTATGAAATTAAAGCACTTCAAAATTGCAGTAAAACTTGAATTCAGCATTCTGCCATAAAGCACTACTGATACAAAAAATGCAACACCACAAAATATATCAAGGAGACTGGCTGCAAGGTATTTGGAAAATGCAGAGCATAAAGGGGAATCTTAAGAAAAGCCTCAGTCATGAGATTCCTAAGTGCCAAACTCAGAGGGAGAAAGGACTATTCCTAAATCCTGTCAGGGTTGAGTAAAATCTGCAGGGCCCAGCCCACAGAAAAATGACTACTGGCTATCATGATACCAAATGAATACCAATCAAGACAGAGGAAGTCTCAGTCCCCTCCATCCTAAGTATTCTGAACAGGAGGAAACAAAAGCCCAGATTTCATTTCTAGAAAAGCTAAACTCAGAGTGCTTAAGGGCCTCAGACTTGCACGTTTTATCAGTTCCCAAGCAACTGAGATGCCCAGATGTTTTGGTGGGAGGAAGGGCAGGAAATAAATCTTTTAAAAACAAATATAAGTGCACACAAAACTTATTTTTCCTAAAAAAAATGCAATTCATAGATTGGGTCACAAATAGCACTCTCAAAACATCAGTAAGTCATTGAAGGAGTCTGCCTCAACATAAGCATTTCCCACTGATTACATTGAAACCAAATCCTATCAATTGCACGAGACCATACACCAAGTCAGTACCAAATCATAACTCCCAGACAAATAATGTTATGAATGAGTCAATATACCACACTGATTCATATTTCTGTCTCTACAACTTTGAAAAAATTATTTGCTTCACAGTCAGAACAAACACAATGCAGGAAGTTTCATGACATTGGCAACTAGCATTTACCCCTGAGAATCCCAGTTCCTAGCCCATACTGAACATGCTGATACAAGCTAAGCACAACGTCTCGTATTTGCACACAGAGGGCCACAACAAACAGTATGGCGATTATGTTATCTGGCTCTGCATTTTCATAATTTAAATAGATGCTGCATGATCCACCCACCTGATCCAGATTGGGACTCCCTTTCCCCTCTTCTGCACTGCGGTCCTAATCTGGGGGGAAAAGCAACTGCTCTTTAAATTAAATGGGGGGGGGGAGCAACTTCTCTTTAAATTAAAAAATCTAAAAACTTGCAAAGCCAAATAATGCACCTCTTGTATCTCATTTAGCCCTGACAGGTATCTGTACAAAGACCTGGTAAAGTGTACATACATACATTTGTTTATATAAACAAACATGTACATTTCCCCTCTTCTATTCCACTCTTCTTGTATGGCAACCGGAGAGTAGATGGTGAGAACAGGAAAAGATAACTATATCTTGGTTTCATCAGGGCAGAACCTGTTACAGTATCATAAGAACATAAGAGCCCTGCTAGATCAGGCCAAAGGCCCATCTAGTCCAGCTTCCTGTATCTCAGTGGCCCCACCAGATGCCTCAGGGAGCACACAGCCAACAAGATAACCTGTTTCCTGTTGTCACTCCCTTGCACCTGGCACAGAGAAAACCTACTTCTAAAACCAGAAGGTTACTTATGGCTTGTACCCTGTGATGGTCTTTTCCTCAATGAATCTATCCAAGCCCCTTTTAAAGGCATCAAGGCCAGGTGCCATCACCACATCCTGTGGCAAGGAGTTCCACAGATGAATTACACGCTGGGTGAAGAAATATTTTCTTTTGTCTGTTCTAACTCTCCCTCCACTCAATTTTAGTGCATGTCCCCTGGTTCTGGTGTTGTGCGAGAGGGAGAAGAATTTCCCTCTATCCACTCTCTCCATCCCATGCATAATTTTATGTCTCAAACATGTCCCCCCTCAGGCGCCTTTTTTCTAGGCTGAAAAGCCCCAGACGCTGTAGCCTTTCCTCATAAGGGAGGTGCTCCAGCCCACGAATCATTTTGGTTGCTCTTTTCTGCACCTTTTCCAATTCAACTATATCCTTTTTGAGGTGTGGTGACCAGAACTGGACGCAATACTCCAGATGCGGCCTTACCATCGATTTGTACAAAGGCATAATGATATTGGCCGTTTTATTCTCAATCCCTTTTTTAATGATCCCAAGCATGGAATTGGCCTTCTTCACAGCCGCCGCACACTGGGTCGACACTTCCATCGACCTGTCCACCAGCACCCCAAGATGCATCAAGCATGATCTCAATTTGTATGCTTTGAATCTCAAGACTGGGGTCTTTACATGTTATACTGGGAAAAAAAAATCCCAAAGAAACTGTCAGCAACAGAATTCCTGAACCCCAACACTTGAAATGAGTTCTAAATGATCTTTTAGAAACTCACAGTCAGTGCTTGCAAGAGCTCTGGTGTTCAGGGTAAGAGAGTGCATGCCCTTTGATACCTCGCTCAATCCTTATGGCCTTCAGTCACCTTCTAACACCTCTCCCCACTTCACTGCTCTAGGCAAACAAGCAAAAACACATTCTATAAGAACTTTCAAACAAGCTGAGAATATAGCATGCAAATTGAGACTATGTATGTTATTTAGAGATGTATCTATTCTGCACCAATTTGTATACCGTACCTTTTTGCACGTTTATGCTGCCTAGACTTTCATATCCAAACAAGGTCTTACTTGAATATCAAAACTACAATGATTTGAACTGACTATTCAAAACGCACACAAAAGTAAAACATTACTTGTATTTAAATTGGCCTATGACTGCATTATTAATTGAAATGGCACCATTGATGCTTTACAATAAAAAAGGGGCTTGCAATCTTAAAAATAGATGCCAGGGACAGAGGAAGAGAAGTGGTAACAAGTTAGAGAGGGAAGAATATACAGTTACAACACATACATGTATCTAGGCTTGGGGTAAAGAAACCAACGGAGTAGTGCTAAACGCTTCACGGAAGAGTTGGTTTTAAGGAACTTGACTTTTCACCACCAAATGCAATTGTCTGCCCTGTCCACTGTTACCAATTGCAACAAAGTTGTATTTGACCTCACCACCTGTGGCAGTCACAGCAGTTCTATATCAAGAATTTAGCTTTATAGGGAAAACGCTTTTAATATGTGGGTTAAGCTTCAGTGTTGGGCAGCCAATTAATGTGGTCCACAACAATCTTGTCAGAGATTAAACTAAATCCTATCTTGACCTATTACAAAGTGTTGGCCTAGATCAGTCTTACAAATAAGTCCACAAGAGTCAAGACAGCAATTTACTTACTTAAACAACCAACCTACCGACACATCTATGTTAGCCATTGATAGCCTAAAAAGAAAGAAGGTTCTCTGCCGGATAGCAATTCTGCTACAGGTAACCAACCAAGTGGCTATTTACAAGCCTGAGCTACATGTTCAGAAGTAGACAGAGGCCACGAGTCCTATTGTCACTTCCACTGTAGAGTGATTTGCAGAGACTTACCCTTTCTAGTTCTAGAGTACTAAAAAGGGGTGATATACTCTCAGAACCCCTATCAATTATCTTTGAGAAGTTCTGGAAAACTGGGGGGGGGGGTCACAAGACTGGAGACAGGCTAATGTTCAAAAATCTTCAAAAAAGGAAGACACAGGAAATTACATCTGTCAGTCCAACTTCAATACTAGAAAGATTTTAGAACCGACTATAAAATGGCAAGTCTGCACACATCTGGATATCAATGCAGTGATTACTAGAAGCCAACACTGATTTATCAAAAGTCAGTCTTACCAGACAATTTTTTTTTATCAAGTCACTAACTTAGTGGATGGTGGAACACTGCGGGTGCAATTTATCTTAATTTCAGTAAAGCGTTCAACAAAGTTCCCCATGACATTTTGATTAGCAAGTTAGTAAGGTATGGGCTAGAATGATACCACCATTAAATGGATTCACACTTGGTTGGACAAGTGTACACAGAGTGTGCTAATCAATGACTTCTCATCAACCTGGAGGACAGTTTCAAATGGAATAAAAAGGATGCAGTCAAATTGGAGCAGGTTCAGAGAAGTGCAACAATATGATCAGGGGTCTGGAAAATAAGTCTTATGAGGAACTGTTGAGGGAACTTGGTATGTTTAGCCTGGAGAAGATAAGGCTGAGTGGAGACATGATAGGTGTTCTTCAAATACCTCAAGGGCTGTCACATAAAAGAGGGCAAACATTTGTTCTCAGAAGCCCCTAGATCTAATAGGCTTAAGCTGCAAGAGAGGAGATTCCAAATGGATATCAGGAAGAAATATTTAACAGTAAGAGCAGTTCAACAGTGTGACCAACTACCAAGGGGAGTGATGGGTTCTCCCTCGCTGGAGATCTTCAAGCAGAGGCTAGACAGGCACCTTTTGGAGATGCTCTAGAGAGGATTTTCCTGCTTCAAACAGGGGGTTGGAGGCCCCTTCCAACTCTGTGATGCTATGACTCCCTCCACTTGGTTCCATAAACTCCCCAACAAACTTCTCTCCAGCCAGGTCTAGTAAGTGACCAGTATCCCAAAATCCCATATTTGCTGCCAAACAAAGATCAGCCATAAACAGCAAAAAGTTAAAGATAAAGCAACAAGATAGTAAAATATGTACCCAAGTGCTGCCCTTCTGATAACTTTAGATAGGAATAAAAGTTCCTATACTGAAAAAACCAAGATGAAACACCGACTGAAAAAATGGTCACAAATCTCTTCGCTCTGACTACAAGAGAACATAAATATACTTGGAAGACCTGTAAACAAGGCCATGTCACAGCTTCTTGGTCATACTCAGGTATGCTGCAGTCACTTCATGCAATATGGAAGAAACTGTGTTACTGTACACCAACTACTGCAGCCCTACTATATTTGTAAGAAAATCATACATATATTTCAATATAGTGTAACCACATCATATGGTTGGATTATTACAGATGCAAAGGCAGAATTAGTTTCAATCAGGACAGCTTTCTTAGGTTTAAGAGGCAAAAAAAAAAAAAAAACCTGAACATACACAAGTACTGCCAACACGATTTAATCAAGCTGGTTGATATAGGAATTTTCCTTGGTGTAGGAAGCAAAGACCCAAGTATTGCTAAGGCGACATTCTTCCCAAGGTCAAAGAGATTTAACACAGTTTGACAGCTAGCTCACACTAATTGTACTGGAAACTGACAGAGCAGATTTGCTAAGAGGTTTATTCTTGCTAGTTACACATTGGCTGCACCCATGTCATTTTCTTAAACTTTACTTCTAGTCAGTTGACTGGCACTCCCTTCAAATGTTTAAATGACACATAATATGGATATTGCTAAAAACTGTACAGGCTACAGGAGTTTCAGCAATATCCATTTTATACTTCTATATTTTGTTTAAAGTCTGAAAGCAACCGTCAGAGAATCCTTACTCTTTCCTGTGAAGAGACTTTACTTCAATAAAAAACAGGATTTTCAGAACATGACAAGACAGTGGAGTCCAAGGGCCTTTTTTTTAACATATTAACTCTTTACTAGATGCCTATTATGGAGCCATGTTTTGTCTCTGATAAAATTGTGACATTTAAAGCAGTTACTACATTTTCAGGTTCCCTTCACCACAACCATCAAACCTACTCCATAATATATTTTCCCTCCCACCCAAAATACAAAGTCTTCTCTCCCACTCATACATACCCTCTTTTGAAGAAAACGAGAATGAAAATTGTTTCTTCTCTCCTCCCCATCCATGAAACGTGTTCATCTAGAGTGCCACAAAGCTATCCCTTATACCACATTCTTATTTGCTTCCTCCCTCTCTTAGCTAATTCACCTGGTTTAGGAGATATCCCACATTTCCAATGTTCAAGAAAAAATTAGCTACCGGTAATAATGTTGCTAGCTAATTTAGCTAATACCCAAACCTAACTTAACAAGCCCTGATCTGTATTGAAAATATTCACTATCATATGTATGAAGTTTTAGCACATGGAACTCACTAGATTTAATTTTTCTACCAAATGGTTACTAAAAACACGTGAAGCTGTGCCAAATATAGCTTTAGCCTTCACCCTGGTCCATAAAGTATAATACCTAGTGGCCTGGTCTCCTCTTTAGAAGTTCTCAAAAGCAATTGCTAATATGCCTTTTATGAACAGACACACAATTAGATTTATGGACACTGGCTACTCCAATTGTGAGAGAAGAGGCTTAAAGTAAATGCTCAGAGTTGTTGCCTACCCTCTACCTCACTCACCTGCACCTCTCCTCCTCCTCTTGCTGCCATTCTCATTGATATCCCAGAAGATGGAAGGCAACTCGGAGGTCTGAGACTTGCAGCAGGAACAGGTCACTACTTACGTTCTTCAAAGTGCAGCCCCGTGTTAAAGGGAACTTTAACATGTAGCTCCATCTCCATGGTAACAGAAGTAATTGTTACTGGTCCCAGGCAAGTGGTAAATTATGAAGGTTAAAAGTATTTATAGATCATGGAAACCTGAACTCAGCAGAGTTATTCTGCATGCTGCAGACTGGTGACATGAGCACAAAGTACGTCAAGTAGAAATGGGAGTGTACGGAGAGAAAAGGGGAAGCTATCCACTTGACAATGTTCCCCTTCTGCCTTCCACCAGACAGGAGGTAACAGCCAAGAACTTCCTTATAAACATTTATAAAGATGGCAAGAGGAGAAATCTGTTGACACAATCTTTATCAGAACAGAGGAAGAACTTCTAGCAGGAGGCTCTATGCTAAACAAAGGATGCTGCTTTTCTTTCCGTTCTGTTTTTGTTCACTAGGAATCAGGGAAGTGCGAGATCGCACTCGCACGCGCACACGCCTTTCCCCTCAGCCTAACCATTCCCACTATTTAAAAACAGCAGAAGGAATGCTTTTCTGTTTTCAAGTTTCCATAGTTAGGATATATTTCAGTTAACATTTCATCAACATTATCAGCTTGGTCACAGGCCATTGTTCTTGGTTGTTCTCACATACTATGCAACGTTCCAAGTGCCTCCTATATTTCCACTTACTGTTGCTGGACTTGAGATCCCGGTGAATAATAGGAACAATGGCTTCATCATGCAGGTAGTTCATTCCTCCAGCAATCTGGACAGCCCAATTTACCAATATGTCTGGTGGGATTCTTTTGCCAGCAAGCACCCTATTTAATGACCCTCCACGGGCAAACTCCATGATTAAGCAAAGATTAGGTTCCCTTAAACATACACCTTTAAGGGCAATGATGTTAGGATGTTTTAGCATAGCAAAGAGCTTGGCTTCTTGACGAACATTCTCAATAGCCTCACTGATGTCTTCATCTGGATCATATCGAGCTGCTTTGACAGCAACTTCATCTCCAAGCCAAACTGCACGGTAGACCTTCCCAAAGCCTCCTATGCCAATGATTTCCTCCAGAACCAGCTCCGAGAAGTCAATCTCCAGCACTAGGAATAGAAAAGGGAATTTTGTTTAATTTGCTAACAATGACACCTATTCACATTATTAATTAACAGTATCATTCATAATCCAATCTTGAAATTTTAACTTAATTTATTTCATACTTGCTGCACACAAGTGCAGTATCAGCTCACACACTATCTGAAGTTCTAAGGAAAAATTGTAACAAATCATGGAAATATCAGATTTTTACAAAATTTTGTTGCAACCAGTGACAATTGCAGTGATGGAACAGGTATAAACAAAATTTCACAAAAATGTCGATACTGTATGTTGTATTTCACACAAATACTTAGCTATAGCTAAGACAAAGTAGTATTTCAGTTCCTCTTTGCTTACTCTTAACATGCCATTATTTAATCAGCATTTATAATTGTATGCTAACAACCCAGATTAACAGGACACTGGAAGAATCCCCATTAAAAAGGTGAAACTAAAAAGTACCCCTTTACTACTCTTTTCATACAAGTGTCTACTATAAAAACAACAAGAACAGCTGCCAGCAGCCAATTCCAAATGCTCTAAGTGGACAGAACATTTTGAACGTTTCCTTTTACTGGCCAAGTACTTCTTGGAATAGTTACTGATATTTCATGGCACAATGATCTTGCAACATGGTATAGCACTCCTGCAGCAAGCAATTGTTCACAACGCAAGTCAAGAATTCTAACAAATCCCTAGCCAAAGTTGACAATAGCATGAACAATTTCTTTATATTTAACACACCCTATCACCCAAACTTCAGAAATGGCAACAATTTAAAACTAGGTAAAATAATCATGAGATGCTTAAGCAAAACATACACCTAAATTCAGAGAGTTCATGCCTTTTAAAATTTGAATGAAAGGATACGCTAGCTCAGGGGTTCCCAAACCATTCCTGGCCGAGTACGACTTCTGGCGCCACTCTCCTGCAGAGTACTACTGGAAGTGACTGGCGATGACATCATCGCCAGTTACTTCCGGGGTTTCAGAGGCCAGAAAACGCAGGTAGGAGGCTCTGGGCAGGTGGGAGGGCCCTTCTCAGCGTTCCCGAGAGGCTTGGCCAAAGGCAGGAGCCTCTTAGGAGCAAAAACACGCTGCCAAAAGCGCTGCATTGGAGCAGGGTTCTGGTGGTCTGGCGGTCCAAGTACCACCAGCAGTCGTCCAAAGTACCACTGGTGGTACTAATACCACTGGTTGAGAACCCCCTCACTAACAGTGTAGCCCCAGTTATGTGTAAACTACTAGATGCCTCTCTTCTAGCTAATAATCTAAAGGCAGCAAAATGACATTATGTCAAATCAGCATCTGAATTTTTTGCCCCTAATACAAAGAAATGTGATTATCACCATTTACACCAGAGAGATTTAATCTTTCAATTTGCCAATGGAAAAACTAGTTCAATTGCTTCAATCACCTCATGGAGAAAAAAAGATTACCTTCTTCTGGAATGTTCATTCCAAAGCATATCTATAATCAATATGTATTTATTCACTACTGCATTGGCACAATATGTATTTATTCACCACTGCATAAGGCACATTTAAACAATATGAAGGAAGAATACCTCCATGATGTCAATGGGAATGTCAGTGATAGTCAGAAGGGTTGATAAGACACTCCTCAAGCAATACTCTCAAATAAAGCTGGAGAGCAGATCTGGTTAACCTCTGTTGGTTCTTACATCCAGCAACATAGCAGGATGAAAAGCATAAATCCCAAGGGAACTATAATCTGAACAGTCTGCAGCTTCTTCACATGAATGGTTAATGACATTAAAATTAAGCCCATTCAGACCATGCAATAAAGAGTCATTGTCTCCCTGAAAGGCCACAAAAAGCAGAGTCCTGAAGTCACACAAGGAGCCTAGCAGGAACTTCATGTTGAAAGAAAAAACAGGAAATCGTGTACCAATATCAGGAAATGGCAGCTAAATTGTATCACATATTTTCCTTATACACTTCTATAGTGGGGGAAAGCAAGGTTAAGTTATTTATGACACAACCTAGAACACCTATTTCTGGTTCTTATAAGAGCTTACACAATTACAGGCACTCAAAGCTATCTGATCTCTACAACTGTTTTGTAAGTAATTTCAAGAGAAATTAGTCCTATAAGCAAGCACTCAGATAAGCCAACAAAGCCATGCAACGAACACTGTTAAAACCCATCATGCCTGTGTATAACATACAAGACATACACTAATTCCTTGATCATCTTCTTAGGATAGTAGTGAAAAACTGAGGTTCTGAACCAGAAGGTGCTGAATGGACAGCTCCTTTTATGAATACTTTCTTCAGGACTGTCTAAACAGCAGTATTTTCCACTCAAGGTTTAATAAAAAGATATGAAGCTGGCCATTTTTGTATACCAAGGGCCTTCTAGTAACAGATGCATGATATAGGACCAAATATCCTTTAGTTTAAGAGAAAAGTTAAGGTTCTTACAAATCCATTTAAGTATTTAAAAAAAAACATGGAAATTACAAGTTCAGGTTTCCGCCTTAATTACTGCACTATGTAAGCTATAAAGATGTTCTATGACATTATAAATTTTGCTCCTTTACAATAAAGGCTTCAGGCATCTCACTTTCCCTTAGTCTAAAGCCTCAATCCTCATCTTCAACAGGATTATATTGCAACAGATGTATTAGAAAATCAACTACTGTTTAAACACAGGTCAAGGCACTAAGGAAATAAAAATGTTTACAATCGGTATTACAGCCTTGTAATATGCCCTTCACTGAGACAAGCAGGAATTATTCCCAGGCAAGTATCCAAGAGGCTAACGGCACCAGGTCTCCACCTTCAATGGAAAGGTGAAACTATGTAGCCTGCTCAACTGTAACACAGGTAAGCAGCACTGAATTGTCTGCATGTGCAGCTCAAGAGAGACATGGGACTGTGCAATACCATATAAGGCTGCATGTGTGGCCATTTCCCTCTTTAATAGCTACTGGCCCTTTAAGACAGAACAAAGACAGTATCTCACATACAGCAGTATAGTAATTGCTACTTTTAATTCCCTGCTCTTCCCGATTCAAAGGCAGCCCCAATGGGGAACCTGTTTATATATTTTACATCCCCCATAGCATTGGGGGGCTAGAAGAAAAGTACTCTGCTCCTTTCCTGGAACACAGAGCATATTGGGATGAAAGGAGGTAGTGATAGCAAATAATGTGGCTCCTTTCAGCACTCCCTTTGGAGGAGAAAATTTACATCAACATTTTTTTAATACACTCCCCTTTTCCCACACAAGCTAAGTATAAAGATTTGATACAACAACCAGTCCTTGGCAGGAATTAATCCCAGAAGCGATACTAAACTTTACAGTTTGTCACAAACATCTTGGTTTTGACCAAGAAATATCAGAATGGGTTTGATGGGTTCAAACAAGAAAATAAGAACTGTGGATATCTACATCTCTACAATGATTCATTCAACTCTGAATTAGCATTATAAGAACAAGGGGGTTTCTCCTTATATAACCAAGTCCCAAGACAACGGACTTTTACTTTTAAGTACTAGAAGATAAACTATTTTTCCATACATCTTATGTATTTATTTTAATTAATGTACTTCTCACCCTTCAGTATACAAAAGTTTCAGGGTAGCTTCCAGATTAAAAAAAATTAACCAACACAGTCAGGATATCCATAGCAATCTTAAACCACTTTCATCAGAAATTACAGCCTGGGAAAATAAAGAGCAGTCTATAAGCCTGCAATAGTAGCTGCAATGTCTTCTTCACATGTTCATAATAAAGAATCAACTCATCTCCCTTAATATTCACCTAAATATATTCTTTATGCCTTCTGACTATTACTAGCACTGAAGCTTTTTTTTTTAAGAGATACATTTCTTAAGCCTTTCAGAATAAGTCACCATTACTATCAAACTATTTTAAAAATCAGTAAGAAAAGAATGAGAATTGATTCAGATCTATAGATCCAAAAGAGGACCACCCCCACACACAATTGAGGGAAAGAAACAGGGGCAGGCAAAGAAAAAAAGAGCAACTGTCAGCTGGAAAGGCAAGAGAAAGTGCATTCTTCCAGAAATGGCATTTATGTTCTGCACTCTAATCAATACCCACCAAATGGCAAGGTAAAACTTACTGAGTATGAGACCAAGGCAGTAAGCTACTGCAAGTAAAATGAAACACAAATTAACATACACCATCAGCGATGCAGTCAGCATGGCTTTCAGCTCTTTAATCTATCACCAGGTAGACTCAGGGTAAATGCTATTAGAATAACATTCATTTGACCTGAAGCAGCTGCAGCTTGACATTAGCTTGTCAACCAACTAAAAGAAAGGGTGGGTTGGAAGAGCTTACAAAGCTTCCCGGAGCTCTTCACTGATGCCCAGATCAAGGTTAAGAAAAAGAAAAGAGGCAGTGACAGGGTAAACATTGCCAACCCCCCAATGCCACGCCCCTTCTTTCGCTGCCTTTCCGAAGCATCCGTCTGCCTCCTGTCCTTGCAGCCTCCATCACTAGGTAAAAAAATAACGTGTGGCTTGAAACCACACTTCATCAAGAAGCATTTAACCCACACAAAGGAAGAAACCAATTCAAGGTGAGCCCTCTCAGCACATGGCAGGCAGATCATCAGGTGGGGATGGGTGGCAGAAAGGGTCCTCCGCACGGGCCTTTGCACCGAGGACACGGGAGAAGCCCGTGAAAACTATTAAAGCCTCCCACTAAGCACTCTTGATGCCAACCACCGTCTTCCATAGCGGGCGAGCGATCCAACTCCTCCACCCTCCATTCCCTCCTTACACTGTATGGCGGGGGGCTGCGGGTAGCGGGATCGGAGCTCGGCGGCGCCCTCTTGGCCCAGTTGGCGGCGGCAGAGGTGGCTGCTGCTGCTGCCACTACTGGTCACGTAGTTGCTGGGGAAGATGCCGACGCGCTGGTCGATCTGGCCCGTCCACCAGCCTTCGTCGCCGGACACCTGCGAGTCCTGCGAGAGCACCTGCACCACGTCGCCCGGGCGCAGACTCAGCTCGTCCTCGGCGCACGCCTCGTACTCGAACACGGCGGTCCAGAGGCCGCAACCGCCGCCTGAGGCCGCTCCAGCCTTTCCCCAGTCAGGGCTCGCCGCCGCCGCCGCCGCCCCCTCCTCTTCATCCTCGCCCTCCCCCAACAGCGGCGGGTGAGGGGCGCGGCGGCGCGGGCTGCACACTGCGGAAGGCTCCATGCAGGCGGTGGAGGGAGCGGCTCCTCCATAAGGCGGGAGGCGCTGCCCGCGGGGGGAGCCGCCTACTGCTCATTCGGCCGCGGCTGCCGGCAACAGGTACGACGACCCGAAGACGGCGTCGAGACCTGACACGGAAGAGACCAGCAGATGCTCATTGAGCGACGATGCCCGGCAGCGACAGCCCTGCACCCAGCGCGCATCCTGAGCCACCTGACTGACCGGCAAGCTTCGGGGAGGGGAGGGACCACAAGCCCCGCCTCTTTTCCCAGTTCTTTATCCCTGTTGGCTGCTACGACAGTACTTCAAGCTCCTCCCTTACCTGATTGAAGATTCTCGGTTCGTTGGCCCAACCCACTCCCCGCCCCTACACTTGTTCAGCGGTCTCGCACGCGCTCCGAGTCGTCCTGCCCATTGGCTCTTTCCGTCACGATTGCGGCTTTCCATTGGCTGGGATTGAGCGTCAGACCTAAATACCTCTACGGCTTCGTTTCACATTGCTTTACTAGAAAATAAAAGATTGGTCTTTCCTCTGTATCGCTCCGTTCGCCGGGGCATTCAATTGGTCTGGGCGTCGATGAGGCGTGGCTGAGAAAGAGAAAGAGAGAGAGAGAGAGACTGCATTTCGATTGGGCGGATAACCCAGAAGAAAGAATGCTTCTTTGTTTATCATTGGCTAAAGACTGTGGTGTTGCTTGTCAATGGTGCATTAATGTTTTATCCAGCCGTCCTGTGTGCACCTGATAGGAAACCAAAACAAACAAGGCTCTTAACGGCGGGAAAGGCGGCTGTTTTCACACAGCGATGGGTTGCTGCAGAAACACGAGATAGCAGAAAAATGCTCTAAATCCTACAAGCTAGGCTTCAGCAGTACTTGAACCGAGAACTACCGGACGTACAAACTGGGTTTCGAGGAACTAGAGATCAAATTGCCAACATGCGCTGGATCATGGAGAAAGCACGAGAGTTCCAAAAAAACACCTACCTACTGCTTCATTGACTACGCAAAAGCCTTTGATTGTGTGGATCACAACAAACTGTGGCAAATTCTTAAAGAGATGGGGGTAACAGACCACCTTACCTGTCTCCTGAGAAACCTGTATGCGGGTCAAGAAGCAACAGTTCGGACCGGCCATGGAACAACTGATTGGTTCAAAATTGGGAAGGGAGTATGGCAAGGCTGTATATTGTCCCCCTGCTTATTTAACTTATATGCAGAGTACATTATGAGAAATGCAGGGCTGAGTGAATCGCAAGCCGGAATCAAGATTGCCGGGAGAAATATCAACAACCTCAGATATGCAGACGATACCACCCTAATGGCAGAAAGTGAAGAAGAAAAGAGTCTCTTGATGAGAGTGAAAGAGGAGAGTGCAAAAATTGGCTTGAAACTCAACATTAATAAAACTAAGATCATGGCATCTGGGCCCATCAATTCCTGGCAAATAGAAGGGGCAGAAATGGAAGTAGTAACAGATTTTACTTTTTTGGGTTCCAAGATCACTGCAGACGGAGACAGCAGCCATGAAATTAAAGACGCTTACTCCTTGGAAGGAAAGCTATGGCAAACTTAAACAGCATAATAAAAAGCAGAGATATCACCATGCCAACAAAAGTTCGTATAGTCAGGGCGATGGTGTTCCCAGTAGCAATGTATGGTTGCAAGAGTTGGACCATAAGGAAGGCTGAGCGCCGAAGAATAGATGCTTTCGAACTGTGGTGCTGGAGAAGACTCCTGAGAGTCCCTTGGACTGCTAGGAGATCAAATCAGTCAATCCTAAATGAAATCAACCCTGACTGTTCCCTGGAAGGACAGGTACTGAAGCTGAAACTCAAATATTTTGGCCACCTAATGCGAAGAGAGGACTCTCTGGAGAAGATTCTGATGCTGGGGAAGAATGAAGGCAAAAGGAGAAGGGGAAGGCAAAGGAGGAGATGGTTAGACAGCATCACCGATGCAACGAACATGAAAATGAGTGAACTCAGGAAGATAGTGGAGGACAGGAAGGCCTGGCGGGATATGGTTCATGGGATCACGAAGGGTCGGACACGACTTAACGACTGAACAACAACATAACACCCCACCCCAGCTATGCAATCCTATGCATGTTTACTCAGAAGTGTGTACAGTATACACACTTACCTGGGAGTAAATCCTATTAAATTCAATGCGGCTTTCTTCTGAATAGACAGGATTTTATTGTTAGGTGTGCCGAGGGATAAGGCGCACAGTTTGCTACTGAAAGGTGAGATGCGGGAAGCTTTTCCGCTAGAGTAGACCACGTCTGAACGAGATGAAATGCCATGCATCAAAAAAAAAACTAAACAAAAAACATGCAAAATAATAACTTGAGCTGAATTTCTCAAGAGGAACACCAAGGAAATTGCACGTGACAATTGCACCTATGAGACCCGGCCTAAACAATACACTCTGCAGTGAGTTGATAATTCACGTGATATTTGGGGTCGTTTATCAGCGTCATCATTCCACCTCAGGAGAGCCATCATTATTTTGTAGGATTTGGGGGGTATTTTTGGTTTTTTTGTGTGTGACACTCCGCTCATATCATCGAACGGCATCATCAACTACCATTACTACAGCCACCATATCCTCAGCCTTCCAGGCAACACCATGCTGACCAAGCCCTTCTCAGTTACACTCCATGGAAACCAGTGGCGTTCCTGAGGTAGGGGCTCGACAGTAAGTCACGCCCTGACCTACTACCACGTTCACGGAGCGAGGAGGCCCCGCCCCCTCGCCGTCGGAGCCATTCCACGCAGCAAAGCCGAACGGGCAGGAGAATGAATTTAAAGAATTTCATCAAACCCAGGAGAGCCTTCCAACACTTACTTCACAGTTTCCGTGATCTATTTAAAACTGGCGTCCAAATTTTATTTGCAAATGCAAGTTCCTGTTGACGATTCATCAGGCTTGAAGGTCTTCTTTGTGAAATCATTAAAGCTTCTAAATTTAATCTTTGTTTAAGTTTCGCTTCGTGAAAAAGCGAACAAGTTTTTTCAAACTTAATTATATGTCCAGTCTCCATTGCATGTGCAGCCACAGCCGATTTTTCTTCTTGCCCGGATTTGGTGGCTCTTTGATGTTCCCGTAATCTCACCCCAGTCGGTCTCTTCGTATTACCGATGTAAACCTGGCCACATTTGCATTTAATTTCATAAACTCCTGGGTTTGACAGTGCAGTTCTGGGGTCTTTAGGGTTATGCAGTATTTGTTCTATCTTTGTTGTTGGGGTAAAAATGGTCTTCACATCATGATTCTTGAAGATTCTGGCTATTTTATCCGTAGTGCCCTGAATAAAGGGCAACGATAGCCAGCGCTGTTCACGCGCCTCAATCTGCCCTCCGTTGTTATTCTCCCCAGGCACTAGAACATAGTTTTTCTTTCTTAGCTGTTAATTTGTTGCACTTTATAGCCATTAGCTGTCAAAGATTTAGTAAGAACCTGTCTCTCAGCCTCCAGAGAAGAGCTGTCACAAACGTGGAGTGCCCTGTAGATCAATGAATTAATTAGGGAATTTTTCTGTGCCGGATGGTGGTTTGAGGTTTGATTAAGGTATCTTCCTGTGCGGGTAGGTTTACGGTATACTTTGGTGTGTCCAAAGCTTAGATCTTCTTTCCTTTTTACTAGAACATCCAGAAAAACAATGGTCTTATTCTCCTCAACCTCCATAGTAAACTGGATTTCTGGACACAGGCTGTTCAAGTGTATTAGAAATTTATTTTACATGATCTGGGCAAAACGGGTAAAGATGCCATGTCAGGAAGAACAGCCTGGACGACAAATAGAATCCTGCGCCGATCGCGAGTCTCCGACAAACAGCTGGCAGTAGCGAACGGGATGAACTATTAAAATCCAAGGTTTATTGCAAAATAACTTCCAACGTTTCATTCCGAAACTCGGAACCTCTTCAAAGGAAATCCCTGAAGGATGTTCCATCTTGAATCCATCTTGGTTTCTTCCATCTTGGTTTCTTTTAAAATTGTATTGGTTGGGTCCCTCTTTAAAACATTATAGGTCTCTGGACTAAGAAGATCAGAGATTTTATTAAAATAATCATTTATGATTTGGATGCCAGTTTTAAATAGATCACTGAAACTTTGAAGTAAGTCTTGGAAGGCTCTCCTGGGTTACACGAAGGACAGCGCTTCCGTTAGCAATTAGCGGTTTCCCGCGCTTTCGAGTGGTAGGACTGTATTTAGTTCTCAGCACTTCTCGTTTGTCTTTTTTCATCTAGCAGTTGTCTAACTGCGTACGCCTTGAGAAAGCTCCATGCGAGGAGTGAAACGTTGGCATAAGAAATAAGAACCCTTTTGCCTGTGGTTGGAATCCCTTTGTGTATATATCCTTTGATGTGTGCTTTTAAAGAATTTCATCAAACTACAACTGCGATTTTAAAGTATCTTTATTTCTTCGTTTGTATTGCATACATGGCTATTGAACCCATACTCCCTACTACACTGGCAATCCTCAGATATTGTCAATGAGGCATCCAAGTCATGGGGAATCCGATCAATTTTATCTGCGAAATGTTTAGCAAACATGTCACAGCGGGCCACCGTGTGTTCCTCCTGATCTATTGGAGGGGCTTGATGGAGTAGGCCTTGCACCACACGGTACAGCTCTGCTGGACGATTGCCTGCAGATGCAATGGTAGCAGAGAAGAAATTCCTCTTCGCTGCTACCACCGCCACGGAGTAGGTTCTATAATGGGCCCTACTCCATGTCTGGCTGGACTCGGCACAAGTTTTCCGCCACCATTGCTCAAGACATCTACCCTGTTGCTTCATCATTTGCAGCTCCTCAGTAAACCAAGGAGCCGCTCTGAGTCTGCGGCGTGGCAAAGGTCGCTCAGGAGCGATCTCATCCACTGCCCTGGCCATTTCTCCATTCCAGAGGTCAACCAGGGCCTCAGACGAGTCACCAGTCTTGGCAGTGGGGAAGTCCCCCAGAGCCCTCAGGAAACCTTCTGGATCCATTAGCCTCTAGGGGCGGACCATAGAATGCGGTCCCCCGACTTTGCGGAGGAAGGAAGCTGCAACAAGCCTAAACCTTACCAGAAAATGATCTGTAAGAACATAAGAACATAAGAAGAGCCCTGCTGGATCAGGCCAAAAGCCCATCTAGTCCAGCTTCCTGTGTCACACAGTGGCCCCACCAGATGCCTCAGGGAGCACACGAGACAACAAGATACCTGTGTCCAGTCGCCACTCCCTTGCACCTGGCACAGAGAAAACCCCACTTCTAAAAACCAGGTTGCTTATGGCTTGTAACCTGTGATGGTCTTTTCCTCCATGAATTTGTCCAAACCCCTTTTAAAGGCATCTAGGCCAGGTGCCATCACCACATCCTGTGGCAAGGAGTTCCACAGATGAATCACACGCTGGGTAAAGAAATATTTTCTTTTGTCTGTTTTAACTCTCCCTCCACTCAATTTTAGTGCATGTCCCCTGGTTCTGGTGTTGTGCGAGAGGGAGAAGAATTTCCCTCTATCCACTCTCTCCATCCCATGCATAATTTTATAAGTCTCAATCATGTCCCCCCTCAGGCGCCTTTTTTCTAGGCTGAAAAGCCCCAGACGCTGTAGCCTTTCCTCGTAAGGGAGGTGCTCCAGCCCACGAATCATTCTGGTCGCTCTTTTCTGCACCTTTTCCAATTCAACTATATCCTTTTTGAGGTATGGTGACCAGAACTGGACACAATACTCCAGATGTGGCCTTACCATCGATTTGTACAAAGGCATAATGATATTGGCCGGAGTGATCTTAATCTCCTCCACATCCAGATCAATGCCCCCTTGCTCAGCTGTAAACACCAGGTCCAATACATGTCCCGCCTCATGTGTCGGAGCCAAGATCTTCTGGGACAGGCTCATGGCTGTCATGGCGGCCATGAAATCCTGAGCCGCACCAACCCCGGGGGCCTCGGCATGAACATTAAAGTCCCCCAGCACTGATAGGCGGGGGGGGGGGACTCCAACGCCACCGCCGAGATCACCCCTGTCAGCTCAGGCAGGGAGAATGTTGGGCAGCAAGGCGGGCGGTACACCAACAGAATCCCACTCCTGTCCGGCCCTCTCAACACAACATGGAGACATTCGAACCCAGTGAACTGCTGAGTGAGGGCACCTGGTAAGGGAGATGGATTCACAATAGATAGACCATCGCAACTCCTCCTCCCCGTCCCTGCAACCCTGGCTGCTGCACCACCTGGAAACCTGGGGGACCTGGCCTACCCCTCCTGCCTCATCCAGCCAGGTTTCCATGGCAGATCTTAGGTGATTGGTGAATACAAAGTTTTAATACTGGATTCTACCCCTAGACCTGCTAAAAACGCATTTGGCTCCACCTCAGGCCTCCAGAAGCCACTAGTTTCTTCTACCAGCTCTGCCATTCCAGACTCTTCTCTGCCTCAGGTCCCATCTATGTAACAGAATTATTTTTAAGGGTTGACAAATCTTCCAGGTCAAGTAAAAGCAGTTCAAGAGGAGTAGATAAATAGGTACCGCTTGCGGGAAGGTAAACAGCGCTCCGTGTTCCAGCTGCATGCTACGCGCTGCGGCAAGGAGAGTCATGCCGGCCACATGACCATGGAGGCGTCTTCGGACAACGCTGGCTCTTCGGCTTTGAAATGGGGATGAGCACCACACCCTAGAGTCGGACACGACTGGACTTAATTGTCAGGGGTCACCTTTACCTTAACAAAGATATTACCAGACTGTAGCTTTGAGCTTTTTTTCTAATAGCTAACTATGATTTTTCAGCCAAGATTGGTTGCCCAAGTGGCTTACAATTAACTGTCCTCTAGAGGTACAATATACAGTAAAAAGGTAAAGGTATTCCCTGACAATTAAGTCCAGTCGTATCCGACTCTAGGGTGTGGTGCTCATCTCCATTTCAAAGCCGAAGAGCCAGCGTTGTCCGAAGACGCCTCCGTGGTCATGTGGCCGGCATGACTCTCCTTGCCGCAGCGCGTAGCATGCAGCTGGAACACGGAGCGCTGTTTACCTTCCCGCAAGCGGTACCTATTTATCTACTCGCATTGACATGCTTTGGAACTGCTAGGTTGGCAGGAGCTGGCCAAGCAACGAGCGCTCACCCCGTCGCGGGAATCGAACTGCCGACCTTTCGATTGACAGCTTATGGTTCAGCGGTTTAACCCGCTGCGCCACCCGCTGGCCTGTATACAATATACAGTACTTAGGGATAAATTGGTGTGTATGTGGTAGTCTCTTCTAGACCACTGGCGTCGCTCGAGGTGTGGCGGAACAGTAAGTTCCACACTGTGCTAACCTCCGTTTAATTCCCGGCATGAGGCAGAACTGCCCCCTCGCCATAGGAGCCATTCAGTGCGGTGAAGGCGATGCGCATGGCTCCGACGGCGAGGCTGCCTCGTGCCGGGGAGTAAATGGAGGTTAGCACAGTGCGGAACTTACCGTTCCGCCCCACCTCGAGTGACGCCAGTGGTCTAAGACCCTGGTAATATAATGTAGATGCAGGCTGTTCTCTCTAGAACAGGGGTTCTCAAAGTGGTGGGTTGTGAGCCACCACTTTCCCCGGATGTTCACCACTTTCCCCGGATGTGCAGCCTGAATGTCAGAGGCGGCGCTCCAAGATCACGCCTGCCTCTGACTCAGAAATGCTTTATTCAACATACCTGGTTGCTCTGCCAGCTCCCAAAAAACAGAAGTGGGCTTCACAACATGATCGGCGCCATTTGGAACCTTCTGCAGAAGCGGCAGCAGCCCCCCCCCCCCGATCCCTTGGGAAGCTGGCAGGGCAGCCAGGTACGTTGAATAAAGCGTTTGAGTTGGAGGTGGGCGTGATCCTGGAGCGCTGCCTCTGATATCGCCCTGCCCCCCTGCAAAGACTTACAGGGGAGTAAACTCCCCCGTAGGACTTTGAGAAATGCTGCTCTAGAAGGAGAGAGGCACTTAGGGACCAGATCTGGCTGACAGTAAAGATGGTAACCCACAGTAGCAGCCCTTTCATTGATCTTGGCTGCAGAGATGTAATGGTGCTGGAGCACACCGGAGAAGAGCTCCCCCTTTTCCTGTGGAGGCAGAGCACTCGGCCACTGCTCTTTCTTCTGGCCAGCTCTTTTTCCTTCCTGCACTTCCTGACCTCAAAAAGCAGATGCCAGGATGGAAAAAGGGGGGGGGGGGAGGAGAAGAGAAGCAATAGAGATTAGAATGGCCTAGAGCAGAGCCTTTATAGCTCCTCCCTCCCACATCCATCCCAGTCTGTGCCCTTTTGAAAAGGCAGGGAGTGCAGGAAGGAGAAAGAGCTGCAGCTTCCCAGAGAGAGAGAGAGAGAGAGAGAGAGAGAGAGAGAGAGAGAGAGAGAGAGAGAGAGAGAGAGATGAGGAGTGGTGGAATGAGGCTGCTAGGGTGAAGAAAGTAAGAACTGGGGTGGGGATGGAGCAGAAAAAATTTTAACCTGAAAAAAAAATAGACGATGAATGGCAGTTACATAAATTGGGAAAATAAAGACAATAATACGAAACAGACAACATTCACAATCCATCTCTACCCCTCCAAATAAATCCCAATGGCAGCAGCATTTTAAAAGCCTTGGAGAAAAATGCTAAGTAGGAATGTAGCCAAATGGGGAAGTGGCTGAGCTATCAATCATCCAGAAGTTCCTGGGTCAGATCTGGCCTCCACCATGAGCTCAGGAGATGCTTCAGACAAGCTGCTGTCACTCAATCCCAGCTGAAATATGGGGCATGCTGCATAATCATCCTGATTCCTGACCTATCTTACATGCTTGTTGTAAGGATTACCACAAAACAATGTATGTAAGGTTCTATGAGCCCCTAAACATACTTATATAAATGTTAATGAGCACAAGAAGCTGCTTTATACTGTACTGAGTCAGACCATTACTCCATATAGAGCTCACTCATGTCTATGCTGATGGATTGGCAGCAGCAGCTCTCCAGACTTTCAGACAGACAGATGTGGACTTTTCTTCTCCTGATCCAAACTGGGAGTAGGGAGCACGGAATGCCTTAAGTGCTGCTTTGTTGTAGAATGTAAAAAGAATAACTTCATTACAATGGGGAGAGAGGAGGAGGAGGAGACCCATAACTAAAAAGGTACCCAGGCGGGGGAGACTTGAGTCTATCCTCGGAGGCAAGAGCTTTGAGGAGGAAGTGAATGCAAAATTTGGAACCCACCAAAGAGGAGACAGCATGTTGTAGAACTGCCCTATTCTCATTGGGGCACACTAGATATGTATCTTTTGACCAAGAGTTAATGCCAGAGACTAGAGCATAAGACCCTGCTAACCAGGGAAAGAGGCACCTTTTTTTAAGTGGTGTCCTCATATTTAGCAGGGGGAGAGCAAATGTCCCTTTTTACCCCAGGAAGCATCTTTTCCAGTTGCTGTTACTGTCTCTCTTGCATCTTTTTTAGACTGTGAGCTCTCTTGTTCTCTTTCTTCCTCCCTGCCCTCCTCATGAAAAACAATATGGAAGATGGAATTTTCCAGAAGTGACACATTACAACATCCTGATACCGAAGTTAAAATAAGTCTGTTTGGACAAAGGATCCTGACCCAAGGGTGTTCCTGCCGATGGGAGATCTGGCATCTTGGTTTCAGTCACTGTAGCAATTAATGCCCCTGTTAGGCACTAGACATCTTCTATCTCTCCTAGCTAAATCCTGTTGTATTTTGTCCAAGAAGTGGGTCAATAGGTAAAGTCAATCAGGAAATTAGGCGATGGGGACTCTTGAAAGCATCTATACTTTGGAATGGTAGGCAGCCTCTGAGCCAATCAGGAGTCACCCATCCCATGTGCAAAAATACTATAATTGCTCTAGTTTGGAGACTTTGCACTTGAGATTCCCACCACTGTGCAGTATTAAAGCACTTCCATTTGCCCAACTGCCTTGGTGGTTGCACTCAATCGCTGGCACAAGGAAAGGTATTCGCTCTATCTCTACAATTTTCTTGGATTGATGTTTACAACTGCCTCCTCTTCTGTTTTTTTTTTTACCTTCCCCCCCCCCCCCGCCACCTGTCTGTCGGTTGGTCTTTCTCTGTCAAAGCAGCAATGTTGGTATTTTTCTCTCTTATGCCCAAGGAAATTACGTAGTTATAGCCAAATCTCTGCAGCTTGACCTGCTGTTGTAGCACCTCCTTTTCAATCCCCCATAATTTGACTAAACTAAGGCTTTCCCATAATGAGTCTTGAACCCCTTTCCACCAAACTCCACCCCCTTGCCTCCTGGGCAAGCAGGTCCATCTCCATATACACAGTCCCATCCTTTCCCCCTCTCCAAGGTCATGCAAGGAGCACCCTGTCATGTTTCCTGTTGTGTGTCTGTCTCTCTTCTGCCCCCACCCCTTGCAGTGCATTCGCTTTTATTTCCTCTTTTCATACTGGTCACTTGGAAACATGGAGCTTTTTTATATAGCCTCTGCCTGTTCAGATGAAACAAAACACATATTAAGTTCTATTGCCTTTGCTTGATGTTATTGCTTCCCCCCACCTCTAATATTGTACAGTACTGTAATTACTCAATAAACCAGCATTGGTTCATTTTAGTTACTCTTGAAGCCTGCCTCTTTTAACCCCTTAGGCTCATGGCATATACACAGTGTTTAGCACTGGGAACCGCTTAAGTGGTTCCCAGTGCTAAACACTGTGAATATGCCATGAGCCAATGATGAAAGATTCTTCACATGCATATCTGAGGAAGGTACATATTAATACATGTGGTAGAACACATGTGGTAACACTGGACAACAGGTAATCACTGTTACTTGCCACTTCCGCAACATTTATTTTTCACATTTTTATACTGCCCTTCAGTAGCGGCCCTACACCCCCCCGTGGGAGGGGGCCGCCGCAACACCCCCCACGGGACAAAATACGCCCTGGCCCTGGGGGGGGCAACGTCATCCTTGCGCGCTGCCGCAGAAACACCCCCTGCCGCTATTCGGCTCCTTTTTGGAGCCGCACGGCGCCTGGGCTGGCAGGAATGCCAAACTTGAGGAGGAGGAGACGGAGTGCCGGATCCAGAGGCAGGTACACCCCCCGTGACCCACCGTAACGCCTCTGCCGCCCTTTGTCCAAGAAGCTCAGGGTGGTGTACATGGTTCCTTCCCTCCTTTTGTCCTCGCAACAACCCTGTGAGGTAGGTTGAGCTGATAGGCCCAGGATCACCCAGGGAGCTTTGTGGCTGAGTGGGGACTTGAACCTGGATTTTTCAGGTCTAAGTCTAACACCAGAACCTCTACCACATTCCAAATGATGCCTGTTTGTGGTGAGGCGCAGCAGTTCACCTCACGGTCTCTCAAAATGTGACGACATCATGTTGTGGGTGAAGAAGAGGCCACTGTGGATGAGCAGCTGCTTTGCCTGCATCCTGGCATCATGGAGCAGGAGGGGAGGGAAGCTGTGGGGCAAACAGCAGTGCTCTCTCCCTAGCCTCCGTGCTACCTGCTTTCCCACTCTGTGGCAGGGACAGCCCAGCCAGGGGAGGGAAAGGGTGTGTCCTCTTTTGCAGAAGCACAACTGCGCGGCCCTGGTCCCTCATATAGGAGGGGGAAAGCAATGCATGGGATGGAACAGACATGCCTGCCTCCCAGAAAAGAAGCTACTGAAGCAACATTCAATTGGTATGGCAACAGCTCGACATACGTGCCCTGCCAGAAGCTTCCTGCCCTGGGAGGTGAAGAGAAGCCCTCCCCTTGGTGGGGTTCTTGCTGATGGCCCCCACCTGACAACCAGGAAGAGGTACCTCCCAGAAGTAAAGGCTACCCTATCTTGGAACTACTGGAAAATTGAAAGGATTGGCAGGGGGGCACTGCAGTCCCATCGTCCTGGCTGGCATTTCTGCAAAGAGGGAAGGATTGATAAAAGGCATGCGTGCTTTTGACGCCTTCTTTGCGGCCAATCTCACAGACCCTCTTTCCTTCTAGTATAATAAAACACACATTCATTCGCAACCCAAGAAATCTAGTAGTCCAACTAACTCCCAATAGGAATCCAGTTGCTGCAAAAGACGTTGCAAACATATTCTTCCTTTGGAGAGAAGGGGGGAAAACATCAAAAGGGATGTATGTAAGTTATGTGGTGATGATACATACATTTATTTACATTTTAGATGCGGACTCAGAATCAGCTACCATAGGTCCCGAGGGGCGGGGGGTAAATACCACCCTGCTTCCAAGTCATTCCCAACCCACAACGGCAAGAGCTGTGGCTGAAGTGGCATTTACAGCAGCAGGTCTCACCACCACCACCACCACCACCAGGCAGGCTACTTGGAGAGGGAATGGCGTTCGCCTTCTATCTTTATTGCATTGTCAAACCTTGCTTGCTCAAGGAAAATAACTTGCTGACTGAGCTGGCCTGCGGTTTCTGCTCCCTTCACAACCCCTCTTCGACGCTCTAGGTCCTCCGTTTTCTGTCCGCTTGGGGGCGAACCTGAGAACAACTGCTGGTGCCGGACTGCCGCTCTTTGCTGGACTGCCGCTCATTGTCGCCGCGTAGAGGGAGAAGAACTGGGAATGGGGAATGTGAAGGCTCAGGGAAGAGCTGCCGCAAGGGCTGCCGGTCTATAGGCGGGCGGGCAGCCCGGGCGTAAGATGGCGGCGGCGCTGGCGGGGGGGAGGAGGAGAAGGCGGAGGAGGCGGCTCCTGTGGCTGTCGCGAGGCTCGGTCTGTGGAGGCGGCAGCGGCGGGCGGTTGTGCCGGGGATAGCAGGGCGGATAGAGCGAGCGGGGCTCGGGGCTGGCAGCAGGACCTGGGCTCGGGCCAGGCCGCCATGGGCTCTCAGGTGCTGCAGATCCTGCGCCAGGGCGTGTGGGCGGCTCTGAGCGGCGGCTGGTACCAGGACCCGCACCAGGGCGCCGGGGTCAACGCGCTGCACCTCTACCTGTGGCTCTTCCTGCTCGGGTTCCCCTTCACGCTCTACATGGTGAGTGAGGGAGCCAGCCGAGCTCTCCGTCTCTCTCTTCCCCCCCCCCCGGGTGGTGGGGGGCTTCCCTGGGGACTGCCTGCTGCGCGGCTTTCGCCTCCTCTGCTCGGGGTCCTGGGAGAAACGGGATTGGCTGGGGGCCGCTCCGCTCTTCTCCCCAGGTAGGCTTTAGTGCCGTTGCTCGAACTGAAGGCGGAGGACGACCCAGCGCCAGCAGCCCCGGCGCGGCCAGGTGGAGCGCTCGCCCCTGGCAGCTCTGGGGCGCTGACCACTGCGCCTCTTGCCACCACCTGAAAACGTAAACGGAAAAAGAGCTCTGGAACTGTGACGTCTGCCCCGTCGAGTACAGTGTTGCTGTGTGTGATTTTTCCAGAATACTGTCACCTAGGACAACCCAGGGTCGATTGGCTGCTTTAGGACCCGCTTCATACGTGATTGAGCGTTTGCAATAGAAAATGCTTTGTTGTTGAGGGATGTGATGTTCCATGTTCCTGTACGTAGTAATGTGTGGTGTTCTTACACGTGGGGTGTGCTCTGTGCGTCTGTGCTTTGGAATCCAGGATTGGTTGCAGCTTGCCTACATGTGTATGCTTGCTGAGCACGCAGCAGCAAAAGGCCTGGGTATGTGATCCTTCAGTTGCACGTTATCATCTTCATAGAATCATAAACAGTTTGAGTTGGAAGGGATCTTGGAGGTCATCTAGTCCTACCCCTGTTAAGTGCTGCTCAGAGTGTTGTATTTTTTTTAATTAGGTGAAGGACGGAGAGAGGATGAGCAGTTCCAGCGAGAAAAGATCTCGGCCTTGAACAGTAGTGTAGAAGAGGGAGTTCTGGGAGGTGCACTTTTTTCACTCCTGCATAACAAGCTACACCTGCCAATGTTCCCTCCTCCATGAAACCATGAAGTATAAGAGACTGAACCCCACTCAGACATTACTAAAATGTCTAGGCACAGTGTCCCGGCCTAGAACATTCTCCGAAAACCCCTCCAATGTCTTTGTAAGCATCCGCCCCCAGCAACTACAAGTATGTTTTGTCTTTAATGACAGATGTTGCACAGTGTTCCTTATCATGGCAAGGATCTCTCCCTGAGTGTACAGTATTTGCCGCTGCAGACAAACACTGTACTCGGGGTTGCTGAGAGCAGAATTTTAAGAGTGTGCTCCTATTGGGTGCAGTATCCATGGTATAACAAAAGTCTGAACAGAGCTTTGTTCTCTTTTACATTTGGTCACTAAGAGACCAAAGCAGAAAGATGGACACATACCGTATATCATTCCAAATTAGTAGTGAATCTTGTGGTACAGTTCTGAAAAAGCTGAAGGCCACTATTTTAATTTATGTACCACACTTTCAACCGTGTTTCCAGGATGGTTTACAAAAATACCATAAAAATGCACAACACAAAATAAACCACAATTACAAGAATATAAACAGTAAAACTGGCAGCTTTTAATTTCTCTCTCACCCCTTTAAAGGTTTGAGTTTTTTTCCTTTAATGTACAGTATTTGCCCCTAGCCTTGGAAAGAGCAGTACAGACACCAGGCAATCCTTCTTGTGAAGGGAATTGCACAAGCAAGCTGCCATCACCAAGAAAGCTCACTCCTGGTTACCACCCACTTCATCTCAGATAGCAGAGGCACCCTTCAGAGTGTCTCTGAAGGTGGTCTTAATACAGTGCATGGGCAGATTGTGTATTATATAATACCTGCTGTGTTGTACACCTACATTTTTCTAGATATAGAAAAATCAAACTTGGGGCTGGCATCCTATGCATATTTACTCTGAAATGTGTCCAGTGGAACTTACTGCCACATACACGTGCATAGGGATTGCTGCCCAAGTTTGACTTTTTGAGCCTATTGGGAATCAAAGCAGTCAATCTAGCACACAAGCTTCCACCTTCCAGTTTGTCCTCTTTGACAGAATAGAAGGCAATATAGGTACCAGGGGCGTCACTGGAGCGTGGCAGGGGGGCGGGCCGCCTGGGGGTGTCGCGCGCCATGGGGTGACGCGCGCACCCCCTCGCGCGTCACCTCCGTGACGCGCGACACACTCCGGACGCTCCGAGGCCGGCCCGGGAGCCGACCTTGGAGCGTCCGACCCTGTCAGCGCTCCAGGGCCCAAGCAGCGCGTTCATCTGGATATTTCCCGGATTTTCGCGCATGCGCAGAGACCGGTTTGAGGGCTTTTTGCTGGACACATTTCAGAGTAAATATGCATAGGATGCCAGCCCCAAGTTTGATTTTTCTATATCTAGAAAAATGTAGGTGTACAACACAGCAGGTATTATATACCTCGGAGGGTCCGACCCCGTCAGCGCTCCAGGGCCTTCTGAAAGAAGGCCCAAGCAGCGCGTTCATCCGGGTATTTCCCGGATTTTTGCGCATGCACAGAGACCGGTTTGAGGGCTTTTTGCCCTCAAAACGGTCTGCGCATGCGCGAAAATCCGGGAAATACCCGGATGAACGCGCTGCTTGGGCCTTCTTTCAGAAGGCCCTGGAGCGCCGACGGGGTCGGACCCTCCGAGGCCGGCTCCCGGGCCGGCCTGGGAGCGTCCGGAGGGCAACCGGGAGGGCGACGCGACGCGGGGGGGTGAGCCGGGTCGCCCCCACCCCCCCGCGCCGCGATGACAGCGTCACTAGGGTGACGCGCGTCCCCCGCCCCAGGGTGACGCGCGTCCTAGTGACGCTACTGATAGGTACTACAGTGCCAGGTCAACAGCAGGCTAGAAGCTCCCTGTCCTTCAACTTCCTGTTTCTGATGGGAAAAGAGAAGGTGGAATGGGGAGGAACAGGATGACAACCATCCTCAGCAGGATTTTGCTTGCTTTACACCTAGCCCTTCTCTGGAACAAAATAGCATTAGCAGGAGCTAGCACAGAGCTCACGTTTTTACATTGCAAGTTCCTTGGGGCAGGTACCGGTATCTTATGTTTTGAGCACCATGCACAATGATGGTGCTGCAGAAATACACCAATGTTAATAGAGCTGTCTCACCTTTCCTGTACAAATCCTCTGTTTAACCTTCTGAGACTCCTGCATCTCCACCCCCTCCACTCCAAGCTATTGTCTCACTCGTTATCACAAGAACCCAGGAGTCCTGGGTCCCAGTCCTTCCCAGCTGTGCACCCCCAAAATTCTCCCTGAGGAGCCAGATGTTTTGATCCCTGAAATGGAAATGAACCCTCTCTACAGTATTCTCACTTACTAACCCCACCGAAGTAAAGGAATCCAGCAGGTCTGACACCTACCTACTTTACCCCCTGAGATACCTTTCCTTAAGAGCACGACCCCGTACCTCCCTTGCTGTTGCCTATGAGATTCTTCGCCCCCCCCCCCGTGACCCGAGTCAAAACTCAGGTGACATCCCCTTTGCTTCCCTCTGCTTCATTACCTTCCCAAGGACCCTGAGAATTGGTGCTCCTCCACTACACTCCTGTCTCCTCCCACCTCCTACTTCACAAAGGGTTGCACCTTATGCTACCAAGAAACACAGCTGGAAATGTGAAAATATCCAACTGATGTGGTCCTTGGTTGCTACTTTCCATCTTTGCTTATGTGTCCTGTAATGTTGGTTGCTAAGTTTAACTTGTAACTGTTGTCTTGTCTCAGAGGAATGAATGACAAATAACATGAAGCCTTTAAATACCACTGTAGGATTTCCTTATATTTACTTCCCAAATGCACACGTTTGAATTCTGTTAAAACTAGTTGGTTGGTTTCCCAATAATCCAAAGTATAAAAGACGTTTTTGTGCTAATATGGTTGTCGAGCACTTGAGCATTTTGTTACTATGTAGAGATGACAAAGACTGTACATATCCTTGGTAAGTTACAGCACTTCCCCCTACTGTTACCTAAATGGTTTAATCTGTATATTGTAACTAATAAGTAGAAGGTTTGATATTACAAGTATACCAAATTGCTGTTTACTTGAGGCCAGCCTTTTCAGTTTATAAACTAACTGTGAGACATTAAATTCAGACGTACAACAAATCTGATAATATGCAACAGAACTGCTGCCTAGTTCTGGCCCAACATGCCGGTCTTTTTATTACGTGGACACACAAACCTTATATACCGGTATGCTCCTTTGGCCTAGTTCAGGGCATCTAACTTTTGTGGGAACTGTGCTCTATTCTCTCTTCCTAGACTGGACTGCCTGCCTGCTTTTGTACCTTCCTCTTTCAGAATGGTCTTGAGTCAGGTCATGCTTAGGGCTACCAGATCGTCGACCATGAGCGTTACCGCCCCCGCCCGCCACCCGCCCCCTTAAGGGGAGATCGCTCCATCACAGTCGACGATCTGGTAGCCCTAGTCATGCTGCTTCATAGTGTTTGAAGATCACCTTCTGATTTGTTGTATGCTATTAACTAAATATGTATAGTACCTGCTGGCATATCTACTCTGAAGTTCTGGAATAGTATAGTTTGATTTTTGGAATCAAAAGATTGACTAAGAGGGTTTTGGCAGGGGGGGGGATGACTAAGAGGGTTTGGGAAAGGAGGAATAAGCATCTCCTTGTTATGTCATCTTCATATTGCCCGCTATATATGGGATTAATTTTTGGCATGTGTGGGGTTGCTGTGGCAACCAGACATTGATCACTTTTCATTCCTGGCAAATTCAAGCAAACAGACATCCCAAGGCAAAAGCTGACTTGTAAAAGATGTATGTGGTTCACCAAATGGCTCTCAGGGGAGAGCCCTGTATGAGCTTGCAACTACAGGAGATGCTCCACATCGTGGTCTGCTGTGTGCTTCATTAGCAGCTACAGTACTGTAGTTTGACAGGAGAGTGGGCTCTATGTGCAATTAGGAAAGACTGGGAAAGATCTGTATGTAAGGAAGAACATTTTATTTCAGAGTCTGTGTTCTTTTTACTTATTTTGTTACCTCGAAACATATAGATCTTAGCTTTTCACTTTATTGAAAACAGTATATGATTGGCAAGGAAATGGGAGACAGTGACAGATCATGGTTTGCTATCTAAAGCTGTAATGTGTAATAGATGAGCAATCAATTTGATTATGACTAAACACTTTCTAGCGAAAGCTTTGATGCCATTTCTTAAAGTTACCTTACAAGGCAAGAAGTGTGTTTGAACCAAAGCTTCTTCAAATGTAACTCTGAGCTGGTGCTATATTTCATTCTTTGGTAGGGGTGTGTGTGTAATTCACCGGATCACCTTGGTATGTTGAGAATGTGTGGTGGTTGGGTCCGTAGAGAATTTATCACATTGTGAGATTGACGTGTGTTTGCTTCACCATGTGCCTGGCTGTAGGGTAGGTGTATTTACTGTGTGCCTGACCCCATTTCTGACAACTTTGTAGAATTTACTGGTACAGTAAATGTGGGATGTTGCGAGTTGACAGATGGTACAAAAATGCTGATGCTTTACCAGACTTTGTACATAGATTTTCTGTGTCAGTTTGATTGTGTGTGAGAACTTCTATCAAGTGACCCCAAAACATTTTTGACTAGACTCTTGTGACTCTCAGTGCTAATGCTCCTTTAAAAAGTATTTCTCTAGCTCACTGGTTACAGAGAGAAACACAACAATTTGTAAGGTCTCATTAGTCAAAAGATGTAATGAGAGCTCCATATGGGTAGTGTTTTAAAATCTCATCATGTCAGTGTATGTCATGGATTAAGGCAGTGATGGCGAACCATTTGGGCTTAGTGTGTCAAAATTTTTGAAAATGCCTAACTTGACTCTGCTGGTGTGTCCCCCCCCCCCCAATAACTTTTAATAGTACTTTGACTATTGCTACTTTTAATAGTAATTTTGAATTGAACTGAACTGAACTGAAAATAACTATAGAACACATTATATTTTATTTAACATCAATTAGTGACTTATTTGTTGCTGAGTTTTACTAGATAATAATTTGAAAGAGGTCTGCCAAAATCTCTGTCTGAAATGTTCAAGACAAGCCTGTAAAACCTGCGAAAATGTAAGGTGTGTCGGGGCCCTGGGGAAACGCTGGCGTGTCACCCAAAATGACCTTGTGTGTCACCTGTGACACGTGTGTCACAGGTTCGCCATCACGGGATTAAGGTATGTCATGATTATGAGCATTGTGTACAATGTTGGGTGTTTACTCACTTTAGTGAGAAGGTACTCATCTGCTATCTTGGGCTTGTCATCTATATTCATGCAAATTGTCATCTGTATTCATGAAACATGTATATTGTTCTTGGTATCCCAGTGGAGTATGCAAAGCAAGTTGCCTGCCCTTGCCTTAACTCCTTGTACAGGAAATCCTCACTTAATATTTCCTTATAATGTTGATGAGAAGAAATGGCATCCTGTAAATAATTATCTTACTTGTTTTCATTATTCGTTCTCAAATGTATTTGCTGCATCCTGGTCTTTCTGAAGCTCTCCACAGCCTTTCTACAGCTCTCTGAAGCCATTTGGAATGTAGTCAGTTTCACTAGTAGTGACCCAGAATGCCTTGCACGGCCATTCTAAAACTCTCTGCAGCCATCCTGAAGCTATGTGGCCATTCTACAGCTCTCTGTGCCATGAATCAGCTTACAGTCCAATTGGCTTTGCTATACTGTACGTCGTTTTGCTTACAGTCGCAGTTCCCGATGTTAAGTGAGGACTTCCTGTACTTAATGTGGAGAACACCAGGCAAGCCACTTCGCACTTGGAGTCTGCATGTGTAGGAGATTGATTTAAAAGTGGACTACTTTGTTAGGAGAGAAATATGCAAGACCATAGGATGGAATTGATATTTCAGAATGTTGCTACTGCTGGAGCAAAGATGTTTGACTGGGCACTGCCTTGAGTTACATATCGTAGACTAGGAAGAATATGTGCTAATAAGGAGAAGGCAGACAAAATCTGAGAGATGTTTAGGGTGCAACTGCTTGGACAAACTCTAAAAGTCATCTACTTTAAAGACCAATTAGTCGCATGTTAAAACTGTTCAAATCATAGTTAGCTGTCTTTACTTCTTGCCATGTGTATGCAGTCTAGACATATTCTAAATAGATGGAGCCCCTGTGGTCATTTCATTCCTTACTTCCAAAGTACCGTTTACTGTAGACATTCTGGAGCTGTGCCATTGGTAGCAGTTGCACAATAGAGCAACATTTGCAGCACATTCTTTGAGGAAGCTGGAGATTTTTAGGATGTGGTTTGTGACTGTGTACAGGAGCAATTACCCCCCCCCCCAAATTATATCCTGAGCTTGACTCAATTTCACATTTTTTAAAGCATACAGATGCTAGGCGTCGGGGGGAAATAAATCCCTACCAGATCTGCACTGTGGCATAGATCGCTGGGCAGTGAGTGTGGGTTGCTACAGCCCAGGTTGTGCTTCATTAGCCTGGCATTCACCCAGTTACATCATGTCAGACAGTTTAACATCTTTGCCTATGGTGTTGATTGAAGTGCAGAGTGGCTCAGATTTACTGCTGAGCATGGGTGTGGTTATGTTGGCTGATGTCCCCCTCTCCACATTCACAAGGTATCCCTGTACATGTGCCAGGAAGCATTTCACTGTTATGAAATACTGATGTTTCAGACATTTGGAGTTTGTAGGAAAAGCTTTCTAGTTTTGATTACATCAGATTAGCAGTAGCAGGAATAGTTTCTAAAATTCTTAGGGCGCAATCCAAACCTACTTAGGCCACTGTTGTAACCAGCAGCCCAGTGAAAACGGGAGGCCCCAGAACGGAAAGGGGATTCAAATCCCCTTTGAATTCCCCTTTAGGAGGGGATTTGAATCCCCTTTCGTTCTGGGGCCTCCTGTTTTCGCTGGGCCGCTGGTTACAACGGCGGCCTAAGTAGGTTTGGATTGCGCCCTCATGTAGATAAGACGTTTGGGCTACCATGAACAGCACTGTCCTAGTGAGGTTTGGCAGGGCAAGTTGCCTCTTTACATCATTGTGGATATGAGGTTGCTCTACCACATTCTCACTAAAAGGAATATTGCTTGAAGAAGACCTTTAGGCGAGTGTGATTTTTGTGGATCACGTGAAAAATCTATAAGATGGATTGAGGACAGATGCAGTTTTCATACTAGATTCAAAAGGCTTGTCTCTGTTACGAATTTGATTTGATGAGTTGAATTTTTCTGGGTAATAGGAGCAGTACCTATCTTGGAAATATTTGGGAATCAGTGTAGTCCTGTCAGTGTGTGTGTGTGTGTGTGTGTGTGTGTGTGTGTGTGTGTGATAGTACAGATTACATTGTTCCAGAGAGGGGCAAATGTTCGAGCAGAAATCGTCATGCCTCACGCAAATGTATTGGTACAGAATCTTACTTGGTGCTTACAGCTGGTGTGTGTGTGTGTGTGTGTGTGTGTGTGTGTGTGTGCGCGTGCGCGTGCACTGAGTCATTCTCTCCTTGTATCCTCCTGCGCTGCCCTCGGTGCTCCATGTGATTGCAAAACTTGGTCTGTGTGGCCAGTGAGCCTGCTGCTTTCTTATTTGGCTAAGGGCTTTTTTCTATTGTGCCTTTATATAAGAGTACAAAATCCTGCATTTAGTCTCGTGTATTTTTATAAAATTGGGAAAGTTTTTGAAAGGGCTATATTTGGAAGTGGCAGACAAGCAAAATGGTTGTCAACAGAGTGGTGAAAGGAAACTGCATCATAAAAGCCTGAAGATAACACCAGAATTGTCCAAAAAGCCAAAAAATAAAAATAAGGATTTGGTTTGTATTCTGCAGCAGTTAAAAGAACACATACATTCAAAGGCAGCTCATGCTCTGCAACCCTTATTATGCTTGACTGAGCTGTCCTAAGCTGCCTCATAAGCAAGTTCAATGCATAACACACTTTTTAGTTCATGTAAAAAAAATTTTTTTTACATGAGCAGTGCTGGTATCATCTCTCTTCCATCTCGCCCTCTAAAAATTCCTGCTCAGTTTCACATTGGTGACTGACCTGTTCTCAGGCTGCATAGGAATAACTGCCTAATACCGTATTGTCCCGAGTATAAGACACACCCTTAAAGTTTGGTGCTATTAAAAAAAATTAATTAAATCACTGGCATTAAATTGCAACAGCCTGATTATAAGATGCACCCCTAGTTTAAAAACTTAAATTAGGAGAAAAAAGTGAGTCTTATACTCAGACCAATACGGTATTTATGCATAAAGAATTCAATTTGCTTTAAATTGATGCCAACAGGAAGGGAGTTGACAGGGGATGAGAGGAAACCAAACTCTAAAACTGCAAAAGAATAAAAAATGTAGGGAAATGAACAGAGAAGGAGAGCATTTCTATCAAACTATATAGTTTTGGTTGAAGTGGGGCAAGAACATAAGAGCCCAGATCAACCAGACCTAGGGTCTGAGGGGTCTGGCTCAGTCGGTAGAGCCTCCACCTTGCAAAGCCCGAAGATCGGCAAATGGCAAGTTCAAGACACGCCGCGCCTCTGTGAGGAGAGCTCCCAGCTGCATCGGTCGAGTGTGGGAAGCGCCAGCCAGACTGCAAAAGGATACCACCTGGAATGTAGCTGTTCACGAAAGATTGGACATTTATATATAGTAAAAAAAAATAAAATATTAGGGGGGTTAGGAAAGCCTGCCCATGTACACCTCCTTGGATTAAAGTCGGAGGAGAAATCCAATGACCAAGAAAGGCGGTATATAAATACTGTATATTATTATTATATTATAGGGTCTATCTAGTTCAACATCTTGTTTCCAGCAGTGGCCAGCCAGCTTTTATTTATATTTATTTTAAAACATGTACCAGTATGTTCCATCTTTTCCTATCCCGCAAGGCGGTTCAGATTTCATAGTTCAAATTTAAAATTCAGTTAAAACAGAATTAACAGCCCAATCCTACCTAAAGATAGGGCGGACAGCCTCGGCCGTCCATCTGATCCAGTGCTCTGCCGCGGGCAGCCTGCAGCAGGCAGCCCGCAGCGGAATGTCTACTCGAGGAAGGGGACGCTCGTTCCCCGAGTGTAACGGTGGCTGGGGCCGACCTACCCGAGTGTAACGGCGGCTGGGGCTGACCCACCCAGCCGTATGCTGGATCCTACCTTGCCTGGGTCTGGCGGCGGTCCGAGGGCTCCGTTGTTTGTGACTATTCTGGGCGGCAGACACTAGGTCTGCTGCCCGTAACTTGCACAGGATTGCGCAGTTAATCTAATACAATACTAAAATAATGGAATTAATCAGCCAAATGGAATTAATCAGCCAAAAAGCAAGACAAAGGCAGCAATCCTATATGCTCTTTCCTGAGAGTTGGTCCCATTGAATTCAATGAGACTTACTTCTGAGTAGACATGCATAGGATTGTACAGAGTCCCCTGGAAGCCTGCAGGCAAGATATAAAGGCAGTAGAATATGTAGATTTTATTTTGCTATTCTGTCTCATAGCTGATGATAGGCCTTCATGAATTTGTGTAACACGTTTGTGAAGCCTTCTAGGCTACTGAGTCTTATCTGTGGCAGTGAATTCTATAAGAGAACTGTGCATTGGGTGGAATGGTTTGTTCTTTTGTCCTGAATCTATTGAAATATGAGGGAGTGGAAAAAATCTTACCTTTACCCTCTTCATCCCATTTATAACTTTATACACTTGTAAAATATCTCACTGTTGTCACTTTTTGCTAAACTAAAAAAACCTCCCAAAGCTTTAGCCTAGATCAGTGGTTCCCAATCTGGGGGTCGTGACCCCCCCGGCCAGTGGGAACCACTGTCTACCCCCTTAAGGGGCATGACAATCTGGCGGGAGGGCAGGACGGCAGCGATGGCACCGTCTGTGGCGGTGGCTTGGAATGCCGCAAAACCGGGATTCTCTCTGCTGCCGCAGACGAGTGAATTCAAAACTCCATTTTCGGTGGTGGCAGGAACCCGGCAGTGCCGGAGCCACCGTTCTATCCTGCCACCGGGTTGCCACCCCCACCTCTGCAAGCACTTACCGGTTCCCTTCCTTTCGAGTAAAGGTTGAGAACTGCTGGCCTAGATGCTCCAGGCCCTTGCTCATTCTATTGTCACTTTTCTATACTATTTCTTCTTTTATCTACAATATACTCTTTGAGAGAAGACAACCAGAACAGTAGACAGTATTCCATGTGTGGCCTGATGGTACCAGCAGTTTTATTTTCAGTCCCCTTTCTAATGATCCTGAACATGCAAATTGCCGTTTTCACTGCCTCTGCAGTCAGCTCAAGAGTTTAGAGATTACCGCAATCCCAAGGTCGCTTTCTTGGGTAGTTGCAGCTGTTTGGACCCTATTAGCATAGATTTGGGGTGGAGGAGTTACCTCAGTGTGTATCTGTTAAACTGAGCTTCATTTGCCATTTTGTGACACGTTCACTCAGTTTAGAAAGATTCATATGGAGTTCCTCATAGTCTACTTTGGATTTCACCATAATTGAATAATTTGTGTCACCTGTAAATTTAGCTATCTCACTGCTCACCCCCAACTCCAGATCATTTTGCAATAGCTCTGGGCCCAATACTATTTTGGGTTACCCCTATTTTCTCAGTTGTAAAAATGGTCTGCTTATTCCTACTTTCCTGTGAATGGAAAATTTACTTAGAACACTTGGATAAAAACTTTTTGAAAGTCTGTATGTAATTATGTCTTTATCTACATCATGTTCCCTAAGAATTCTAACATGCTGGAGAAGCAGGACATCACTTGGCAGAATCCATGCTGATTCATCCTCAGCAAGGCTTGTTTGTGTAGGTTTAATTCTAGCGCCGATGATGCCTTCTGTCAGTTTCCTTGGCCAGAAGTTTGTCTGATAGGCATTGTTCCTCTAAGTTGTGCGGTAGTGCAGGTTGTCTGAACTGGAAGTTGACTGTGATGTGTGAGATCATTGCCTGAAGATGACCTGTCAAAAGCAAACTGGAAGTGGTCGAAAATTGCCATTTTTCATCGATCTGAAGATCAGGGAGGTCTGCGGAGGTCTCCCTGAACCCCCCCCCCGAAGCCTCAGTAAGGTTAAAAAAAAGTCATTTGGGGGAGCTTTTTCGGCGACGGCAGCCCGCTGTCCCCACCTGTCAAGGGTGCAGGGGACAGTTCATGGTTCCAATGGTGGGTCGCAACCCACCACTTTGACAACCACTGTACTAGAGAATAAGTCGCACTGAATTTGGAGGGACCTGCTTCTGACTAAACAAGATTAGGATTGTGCTTCATAGGTCCTACCATTTCCCTAGCTCTTTTCGTGCACCTGCTGGAGTATGTAGTAGTGTTTATGTAGTGTATAGTGTTTATTATTATTATTTTTCACATTTTTATACCACCCTTCCTCCAAGGAGCTCAGGGTGGTGTACATAGTTCCTCCCCTCCTTTTGTCCTCACAACAACCCTATGAGGTAGGTGAGGCTGAGAGATAGTGACTGGCCCAAGGTCACCCAGGAAGCTTCATGGCTCAGTTTCCTTATTTGAGCAACACTTTAATTTTTGAAAGGAAGCTTTCTTGTCTTTTACGGCTTCCTTAATAGTACTGCTTACCCATGCTAGCATACCTTTGATCTTGTTTGTAACTTCCCTAGTTTGTTGTATGCACCTTATCTGAGCTTCTATTAAAATGCTTTTGTGGAACTTCCAAGCATCTTGAAGGGATATAACCTTTCTGACTTTCCCTTTCAACTAATTTCCTCATTTGTGAAAAATGTCCTCTTATGAAAGCAAATGAGTCGTTGTTGGACTTTTTAGGCGCTCATGTATAAGTTTTGTGATCACTGTTCCATATCACTTACATCTTTAACCAGATTCTGGGCATTGCTTAGTATTGAATCAAGGGTCACCTCACCTCCCTTCTTGTTGGGTCAATGACTAAGTCTTCACAGGGTTCTCTGATGTACAAGGCAACAAAGATGTGAAATTCCTGGGAGTAAGCAGTCAGTTCTTAGACTCCAGCCCTACATTAAGTTGAATAAATAGTTCACATTCCTAGGCATCTCAGCAACCAGACATCTGGGCTCTTTTGAGCCTTGACAACTTGGGTTCTGCACCTTCAGTTTAGTTTATGAACACTCAGTGGAACCTTAGGTGTGTACATTTTACTTGACTAAAGGAGTTACTATATTTAAGTACATACATCTCTGGGGATGTTGAGTCAGTTGGGTATTGCAACATTGTTTTCATCACCATGGTGCTTCAGAGTGAGGAGTGCACAAGCTTGAGCCAGTCTGGCAAGGTGAAGAAGCTTCAAGAAGAGATTGAGAGGCAGAAAACTCCAGTCCTAAACCAAAAAAGGAGTTAGGATGCCAGGAACAGAATATGAGTCTGGAACTCAAAGCATTAAATGATCAGTGTGATCAAGAGGTTAAATTGCTAATTGTAAATAAAAACTAGGTACTGTACAGTATAAAGCCAGCCTATCCCTTCAGAATGAGAGACCAATGGCTGTCAGTGCATATCTCAATATGGACGATGTATCTATTCATAATAGATTTGTGTTTGCAGACTGATTTCTTGTTCACTAAAGAACTGATTTTCACAGCATGTTCAGAGCTGGCAGGTGGCATGCACTGAAGTGCTTATAAGGTTTGCTTATGAGTGTACTGGGACCAAAATGCTGCAGCTCAGCAAATTCCCATCTTATACATGAGACAGTGTCCATATCACACAGAATGTAAACTTTATAGAGACGGGATGGTAATCCAATAATTTTTTTTTTTAAAAAATATTAAAATGGTGTAAAAAGCAATTCTGTGTAGTTTGGATAAATTTCAGTGTGAGCAATCTTGTGCTATATTAGTGCTTTTTTCCTTCAAAATGGATATGACTGTGCTTGCAGTAACAATTCAACTATTTCAAGAGAATTACTGAAATGTAATTCATCCCTGTTAAGAAATTGGATGTTACATATTCTTTGCACATCATGCTTTGCATGAGTCACTTGAACTGATCAGCTTTTATTTTTTTTGTGAAAGTGAACTTGACGGTGCTTAAAAGCTGTGGTTTGAGCACTGCCCCAGAGCACTGCCTTTTTCAGTTCTATTTTCCTGATTTTTTTCTTATGCCCACTTAAAAACAACTGAAAACCATGGTTAATGCCAAGGTCTTTAAAGTGAGTATCAAGCCCTGGTTAGCACTTATCATGGTTTATGTGTGGTGGTGAGAAGGAGCGTTACCATAGTTAAGTTAAAAGTGTGATGTTTGTTTATTATGGTTTCCATAGGCAGGCCATTCTAAACCCCATTTTTTCAAATGGGTTTTTTACAAGTATTGTTCTCTGATAACATTGAACCCTCAATTCTTTTTGCAGCAGCTGCAGGTCTCTCTCAGTCAATTCTTAAGGTGTTGTCCATCTTGCCAGTTGACTCCTCCTCATTCCACACACTCCACACTCACAGTGCCTTCAGAGGATCCGTCAGTGGCAGTGGTCCCCCTTCCAAGGGACAACCAGGGCTGAACCTGCTTAGCTTTCTTCAGGCAGGGCAACAGCTCAACCTCCAGGCCACACCTCCTGCCCATGTGCACTAGCCCTAAGAAGTCTTGAGTAGCTGAAGACACCTTGACAGTGGACGGTTCTGGATCAAACATCTTGAACAAAGGGTGTGGAAAGCTACATGTTAACCATAAAGATAAAAATTTGAAGGTCAGTTGTTGCTGTCAGAGTATTTTGTTCGAGTTTGGTAGAGACTGCATTCACTTGAATAGCATTATTTTAATAATAACCAAAACCTTTAGTGTTCAGAACCATGCATCGTTCTCTGCTTGAACCTTTTTCATATGCCTGCCTGCTGTTCAGGCATTCAAAGGTTTTCACTGCTTCTTTTTAAACTTAAAAAGGTATTTGTCTTTTTTATAAATAGAAACGGCTGCCAGGTATGTGGAATTCAGAGTGCCTTTGTGATGGGTCCGAACTTGAAAAGTTCTTGTAATGCCAGCTGGTGTTTGACTGTTGCACTGCAGTAGATCGTGATGCTCCAGATGTGCAGCCTAGAATAGGTCTGTGCTAAAATTGCTTTGTTGAGCAAGATGAAATGTTGCAAAGTTTCATGGGACTGGAAGCTTGTTCCAGCAGCTGTTCACTAGGAAGCCTACAAAGTGCAAAGATGTTTTTAATAATAGTGCTATGGAAGATCGTTTTTTGGGGGGGGCGGCGGCGAGGCGACAGTTGTTACTCTGCTTTAAACCTGACAGGTGCAAGGCCCAATCTGGGCCTGCAACTTTTTTTAAGGGACCAATATATTAGATTTTCTTAAACTTGCTGTTGACCTTAGGATTTCTAATTTTTACACATAAGGTTAGAGACTGAAGAGATTCATTTGTGCTGAATTATATGGGTTTTAGAACATGATGTGCAGTGTAGTCCTGTGCTTGTTTTTTTTTTGTAAGCAAGTCCCACTTTGATCAGTGGGGATTACCTACCTCCTAGTAAGTAGGTTAAGGCTGCAATACACACTTTCCTGGGAGTAAGTCTCATTGAACATAATGGGACTTTCTGAGTAGACATGCATAGGAAGATTGCAACCTTAGTATCCTTTATCATCTTAGTTTGCCAAACAGATAGCACAATTTAAATGTCTGTGATGGGAGGACTTTCAAGAATCTTGTATGCATAAATTATGCACACGGTTTGTTACTGTATTATGTCTGAATCATTACTTGGTAATTCCCACATCTAAAATGTTGGCTTTTCATATGTAAGAAAGTCATGAACGTTAAAGGCACAATTAAGAGAACAAAACAGTAGCTGTTCTGAGGCAGGAAATGTGGTGGAGACACTCAATTAAAAATGCATTATATAAACTATATCCATTGTAAAACAATTCCTGTGGCACTTCTGTAAATAATGTATTCATCATTGACACTATATGAATGGAGAGTGCAAATTCTATTTTTAATGCAAATAATTCAGTAGTTCATTGCTGTCTAATGTATACTTCCTTGCCAGACAGTTTCATTGTTTACAAGGTTTCTTAAAATATTCATTGCTTTAACTTGTCTTTCTTCTTTCAAGGTACTAGCTGTTAGGGCTAGGACAAGGCTGTGTGCAGTCCTACTTGGAAGCAGGCCTGGTGTGGGCCTCTGCAGTCGGTTGCCAGGGATAGGGGCAGAGTTAGACCTGGATGCATCATATATTGCTTTGTTGATAAATCAAAGGCAGAAGGCCAGGCTTGTCTAATCCAGAAACTTGATATTCAGTGTCAGTTGCAGAGTGCAGTGTTGCACATCCTTATTTTCTTTTGTGCACGAGGAGATCTCCACTACCTGAACACGTAGTCCCAAGTGGCTCAGTAGGCCTCAGTCCTTAGGGTTCCCAGTTCAAGCTTTGGTGTCCTTGACACTATCATATCATATTTCACCTTATTGTAGTGTTCATTCAGGGTGTTTTGATTGGATAACTTGGAGTCAGTGGGCTAGAATAGATCTAATATATCTTACAAGTTTGATAGTATATGCTGGAAAACTCAGAGGATTAATGTGGTATTGTTCCAAAATGAAGGTTAGCTTTACTTATGCACACTCCAGAGTTAAGCATCCATTCCATTGAGATACAAATGTTATCCATGAGTGTCGTTGGTGCCTACTGAGAGTCAGTGTTTTCATACCAGGGGCTCTCTGAAAGATGGTGGAATAAGATACGTGTTGTAGCAGCACTGAGGTGGTGGTACTGGGGTGAATTTTGTGTATATATTATGGGATAAGAATATACTGGTTAAATGAAGAGTAGAGAGTTGCCTGCCTGCTGTTGTGCAGATTTCCCCTGGTGCAGATTTCCCCTGGTGTTGCTATGTTACCTTTTTGAAGGAACACCAATAGCTTGAAGCATATTATGTGTGCGTAATACTACTGTACATGTTGGAAAAATACTAGAACTACACAGTATTGTGGTCTTGTGATTGCTAACCACTTAAAGATTTTGATGTCTTGATATTGCTTATAACTGTAACTGTAATTCAAAAATGATTTGAATTAATGTAATCACAGATACTCTCATTTAATTGAGAAGGTACAGGTCAAAGAAGTACCATATACTGTATACTTGTGTATAAGTCCAACATATATGCCCTAAAATTGACCCTGAAAACCTGGGTCGACTTATACATGGGGCTTCTAAAACAGCTGCTTGTTGAGGTGGGGGGAGGAGGACTGGGCTGGTCAGAGAAAATTCCATTTTTGGCTTAAAACTTACCCTCGACTTATCCATGAGATCAACTTATACTCGCCTATATACGGTAGTCTTATTCCATTCTACTTGAGGTTCCACCCTCTTGCTATCAATTATATACCATAGCTCTGCTACCTTGCACCCCTTCTGCTTACAATGTCATCTCAGCCACCAGTATTTTGAGCCATGTTGCTATCTCAGGGAATTTCACTTATGGCATTTAAGATTAATGAATTTCACTTGGTTGGCGTTTGGGTTAATGTATGAACTGTAAAAACACCTTGGTTAATATTGATGTATATTAACTCCTATTCATAGAAGGAGACTATATTTCCATGTCTCAGTTGTTACCTTCCAGATAAAGATAACCATCCTGAAGAATAACCAAAAGGTATCCAGGCAGCGGGTGACGCAGCAGGTTAAACTGCTGAACCATAAGCTGTCAATCGAAAGGTCGGCAGTTCGATTCCCGCGACGGCGTGAGCGCTCGTTGCTTGGCCAGCTCCTGCCAACCTAGCAGTTCCAAAGCATGTCAATGCGAGTAGATAAATAGGTACTGCTTGCGGGAAGGTAAACAGCGCTCCGTGTTCCAGCTGCATGCTACGCGCTGCGGCAAGGAGAGTCATGCCGGCCACATGACCACGGAGGCGTCTTCGGACAACGCTGGCTCTTCGGCTTTGAAATGGAGATGAGCACCACACCCTAGAGTCGGACACGACTGGACTTGTCAGGGGATACCTTTACCTTTTTATCCAGGCAGATAGTAGTTGATTTACACTCATGAAATTCCTCCCATTCAGGTGCACTAACTAGAAATAGATGAAAACGTAATTCATTCCTGCTCTCAGGACTGACACATCTCCATTCTTCTCAAATATCTTTGCAGCCAGAGTGCCGTTTTCTTTGCTCCTTGGAAGGTATCAACGTTGACATTTGTAATTGTTGTTCATGTTTGATGCCTTGAGCACCTTTTTATGAAGTGGAAAGACAGGATATAAAGCTTTAAATGAATAAAATAAAGT
The DNA here is from genome assembly GCA_026170595.1 of Plestiodon gilberti rubricaudatus. Lineage (NCBI taxonomy): Eukaryota > Metazoa > Chordata > Lepidosauria > Squamata > Scincidae > Plestiodon > Plestiodon gilberti. Next base: position 258,966,927 of record JANXHW010000001.1, read on the forward strand.
TTTAAGAGCTTATTCAAGAATTAAATGACTGAAAAGTGATGGTTTGGTCAGGAGATGGAAGTTTCCAACTGAAGGATATAATTTACATCATTACATTTATATTTGCTAGGATACTTGGGATTATTAATTTTTTACGCTGAAGAGTCAGACCCCATCTCATTTGATGGCAATCTCGTGCAGTAAAACTTCAAATGCTTAGTTGAAGCTTTTGGATTTACTTAAGAGTAGATCTGAAATGAAATTAAGAAAACCTGAAAACTTCCAGGAAGTTGGAGAGTATAAGTGGAAGCAAGAGTTAAACAAGCGTCAGTGGGTTAATGACAGCATAGGTGCCTGATAAATCAGGTTACTGTTTTTCACTCCTCTTCTAAAAGCACTGTAATCCCTTATCTGTGGCTACTGTATTTGTGACAAAACTCTAAAGAGTAAGCACATACAATATAAGGTAAAGATTCCCCTTTCTCAAAAACCATTCGTTACCAACTCTAGGGGTGGTGCTCATCTCCGTTTCAAAGCCGAAGAGCCAGAGATGTCCAAAGATGCTTCTGTGGTCATTTGGCCGGCATGACTCAACTCCAAGGCGCACGGAACACTGTTACCTTTCCGCCAAGGCGTTACCTATTAATCTACTTGCAATTTCTTGCTTTCAAACTGCTAGGTTGGCAGGAGCTGGAGCCGAAGACGGTAGCCCACACCATCATGTGGCACTCGGGTCTCGAACTGCTGTCCTGCCTACCTCCTGGTCTGCATTTCAGTGTCTTAACAGCTAAACCAACGCGGCTCCCCAAGCATATATACATTCCTCCAAAATACCCTATCCCCTTTCCCAGTCCTTTGGCTGGCTAGCTATCTTGGTTTCAGTTTATAAATTCAGTTACTTTTGTCTAATTATACACAATGACATTCTTTCTGCAGGACAAACATGGTATTTAGTGTGTAGTAGTTATCTAAATACCATTTAGATAATGGTATTTAGTGTGTAGCAGTTGTTGTTTAGAGTTCTCTGACGTGGTTTGTCTCTGTTTAAGAAGGGAATTCTTTTTGTCTGGGGGAGGGGGAGTGTTGACCTTCTGCAATTGCTGTTTCAGTGACTCAAATGTTGTTTTAGTGTTTTACTTTGCTAGTCACCTAGGCTATTGTGCATTCCTGGGCTCTCTTTCTTTGGTGTATGCACAAATCCTATGCACATTAACTTGGGAGTAAGCCCCATTGAACAGAATGGAACTTCTGAATAGATGTGCATAGAATTGCGCATGAGATGCTGGTGCTAGATTGTAACGTTTGGAGGGAAAAGTAGGGCATTTTTCCTTTTCTAATTCTATTACATGCTCAGTACCTATATAATTTGATTTATAAAATGGTGGTGGTCATGCTTCATTTGACAAAGCCAAGAAAGCATCAGAATCCTAGCTAAATGGATCAGTGGGTGTCTGCAAGCTCTTCCTGTTACAGAGCAGTAACAAAGATTTAGACAGACTTAAACAAAGACAGGAGATTCTCTGTATGGAAAAAAAATCTAAATTGTTTGTTGAGAATAATGGAGAAGGTACAGGGAAAGGAACAACAGGCTGCATAGGGTGCAATTTTTTAAAACTGTTGTCATAACGTGAGATAAATGAGATAATGGCACATGTAGATTGTCTTATGTAAGTTTTAGAATCCTCATCATAACTGTCTTGTTTGTGTACTTAACTTCAATTTTTTTCTGTATTTTTTGAAAGGCCCTTCCTTCTTCCATGGTGATAGTAGCAATCTACTGCCCAGTGGTAGCAGCTCTCTTCATTGTTCTGAAGATGGTAAACTACCGTCTTCACAGAGCGCTTGATGAAGGTGAGATTGTGGAAAGGAATGCCAGTGAGCGTATGGATAGGGGTGCAAAAATGGAACAAGATGAGTCTTCTGCCAGGAGGAAGGATAGTAATGGACCTAGGTAAGGAATCTTCAGTGTTTTACTCCTTGTGATATACACATATTCTGTTTTTATGAAAAAAGGCTAATGCAAATGAAGTTCGCTTAACTTAAAGTAAAATAGCATTCTCTAACTCAGCGGTTCTCAAACTGGTAGGTCGCGATCCACCAAAAGAACCGGATGCTTCTCCTACCCCCTTAGGGGGCGGGGAAAGCATGGCGGCGGTAATCCCAGGGGCTGGCGGCGGGGGGAAAATGGGCAAGAAAGGGGCTTTTGTACTTACCTCCATGGGGTGCAAGGAGGCCTGCAGACGATCTGAAGCTTGGGGAGGCCTGCGGAGGGGTCCGCAGGAAAAACTTCCTTTTGCCCATTTCCCCCCGCTGGCGGTTGCGGTCCCCAGGATCTCTGCTGCCGCTGTCCCCCCCCCCCCACAAATACTCAAAGTTCTCCCCGCCTTGCGGGGAGAACTTTGAGGAACCCTGCTGCAACTGGATATTTTTGGAGTACACATCAGGATAGCCCGTGCGATAAGAGATTTTGGTTGTAATCCCCTGAATATCACCTGGTCCATTATTTACTGTAGCTCAATTCTTGTGTGTTGATCCTCTTTTTTCTGGAATTGCTTCATCATTAGAGGTAGATGAGAAAGCTAAACAAATGATTGTACAGTGAACCCTTAGTTTAATGGATTAATGGGGGGAGAAGGGGTATTCATTAAATTTGAATACATCGAAGTCAGTGGAAACTTGCAAAACATATGTGACTAGTTTTTAATGGAGCAGAAAACGTCCATTGTTTCCAGTCTGTTAAATTAAGGGTCACTGTAGTTAGGATTAAGTGTTACTGCAAGGCACAACCACTTCCTACTGTTGAGACCCATGTGACTCATGTGGAAAACAAGTTTGTAAAGAAAGTTTAGTAAAGAAAAACTTGTAAAGAAAGTTGATTGGGAAAATTACGTCCCGCGTGAACTACCGTGCACTTCAGTACTATCACTGCAGTGCTCCTCTTTCTGCTCATTGTACAATTTGCCACACATTTCTCTTGTGATCTATTCACCCCATCTTCCCCAAAACTGGAGGGAAAGTATACAGTGGTCAGTCACCCTTCGCGCTGTACTCTGACCTTTGGTAGTAGCTTTTGAGGAAGCTGCAGCTGGAAGCGAGGTGAAAGTAGAAAAGCCCTGTTGCATGAACAGATCCTGCCTATGATTCTCGGATTCATGACATTATCTCTAATTGTGGAAGAAAAGAGCCTGCATGCACAGGTTTCAGAATATTGCCACGTGTTAGATCCGTCTGCGTTCTGCCAGCTCCCTTTCTCTCTCATCTAACCTAGATGAGCCATTAGCTCTCTAATAATGTTTCTCAAATGTTTTGAATTTAAGATCCCCTTTCTGGGATGCTCTTTCTGGGGTCTACAATATAGGATAGAGCCTAAAGAATTGTAGGTAGATCTTCCAGACTTGCACCAAGGTTTCCAAATAGCTCCCTTCCCTCTATGGCCCCCCAAGGCCTCTCCAGAAGCTGCTTTGGAAAGGTAGAGATTTTCAGGTTCTGAATTGGCTCTTGTGGGGCTGTAGCTGTGTTGCATTGAAGCCTGGGTCAAAGGAAAAGTAGCCACAAAAATGGAAGCAGCAGCAAGGAAAAGCTTGCACTAGGTAGGGGTATTGCCCTTCTTGTTCCTACCTAACCTGAAGAGCTTGTATGCCTCCAGCTAGCACTCGGCTAGTACAACTGTTCAGCCAGTGGTGACCAAGCTGGCAATTCTTCATCACCTCCTTGAGGGTCTTTTGTGCTCTCAAAGGGAAGGCCTGTTCCACTATTTAAAAACTGCTCTAGAGAGAAGAAGAGAAACTCATAATTCCCACCACACTGAGTACGTAATTGTAAGCCTTTAGTAGGAACTAGCTACAGACAGAAATTAAATGTTACACCTTCCTTTTTTCAGAGGTACACTGAAAAAGTCTGAAACCCAGTATTTCTCAGCCAGTATCTAAGGAACAGTACACTAGAGTTTGTTTTATCATCAGCATTATTCCTACCTCTGTCCTTTCCAACATCATCTGTGTTGGGTGAAACAAAAAATTGCACTCATGTTACGCATTGGGAGCAGGAGAATTTTGAATGGCTCTCTTTGAAGTTTCTGAAAAAAGTGGTGCAAACTGAAACTAAGCTGAGTTGTTAATTGCTTCATCCATTTAAACACTCCTATCTGTTATCCTACCTTAAAGTTTGATAATAAAGTCAATAGATCTAGTTCATAATGTTCAAAGAAAAAAAAAGATTGTCTAGTAGTATAGTATCCTGGTATACATTTTTGTGGGGAATGTATTGGAAATGAACAATTAGATTGCCTAATTTTATTTTATGTTTGGGAAGAATTGAGGAAAATCTTTCCAGACATTTTACTGAATAAAGACCTTTGGCTGCAATCGTGAGTTTTCTATATAATGTTTTCTATATAACATCTTAAGTTAATGGATGAGTTGTCAACTGTCCATTGAAGGAAGCCATACCTCAAATGTGTCTTTGAATGAACTTGAAACAGGAAACTAGATATCTAAGAGGTCTTAAACTTCTCATACATTTTCTTTAGTGACCCTGGTGGAGGGATTGAGATGTCAGAGTTTGTCCGAGAAGCTACTCCTCCAGTAGGATGTAGTTCAAGAAATTCCTTTGCTGGCCTAGACCTAAATAACCAGGTAAGAATTAATTTTGCAACACCTTTCTGTTTGGACACCATTATAATTGTGGTTATTTTTTTCCCTAGTTAAGGTCTGTTTAAAAGTTATCCAAACACACACTCTTTGGACAATTATCTAAAATATGTTTTGGTTTATTTTCCAGTGTTAGCTCTGTCTTTTCTTTGTTAGGGCAGTCAAGATTTCTTATTGTGCTAGTACTGTACTGTATTCTTTTTTCATGTTTAGATATTGGTTTAGATATTGCAAGATTATATGCATAAAAAATGGCTAAATAAAAACTGTTTTGTCTTTATCAGTATTATACTGTAGTTATAAGTTCTGTTAAAGCCATTTCTTCAGTGAAACATACACGTTTTTCTTGTAACCCAGCTTGGCTGTGTGTTACTGTGGAGCTGGTTAGAGTCTTTGAAACGATATGCTGCTGTCTTTAAATGTTGACAGAACTGCAAAGAGTAAGATGAGCTGGTGAGAATGGAAACCTGTGAAACCTGTTGCTTCTTTCCCAAAGATGATTGTTGTATCTGAGGCTCAAATACTTTTGTACGGGGTATTGGGGCGGGGTGGTGGTGAGGATCCATTATTTTTCATTACTTTGCAGTTCTGGTAATAGATTTTTTTGTAAAAAAAAAAAAGCGTCTTTATATATTACACTCCAACAATTAATGCACAACTTTATCTTGGTAGCTTGCAAACTAGTTTTTGCCCAACAAATACGTTGTATGAGGTCTTGAAGAATCGGTCTCGTTTCTGCAATCCGAGCATAAGTAGCAGCTTGACTTTTTAGGTAGAAATTAAATAAGCAATGGTTTACTCTTAAAAATCCTTAACTTGATATACGGTAGTGCTTTCTGAGTGTGCAAAGTGCTGCACATGTATTATCTTGACGTAGTCCTTACAATGACCTTGTAAAGTGGGTATGTTTTATGATCTTCATGTTGCAGCTACAGCTGAGATGAAATGACTTAAGGTCCCCTCATGAGTCCATCGCAGAGATGAGGTTACTGAGGAAATTCTGGTTCACATCTTGGTCAGAGAAAGAGAGCTGGACTGTGAAAGTAACATCTCAAATGAAGGGTTCTATGAAAGATTAGAACGTTATTACTGTATTTCCCCGAGTATAGGACGCTCCTGATTATAAGCCGCACCCTTAACGTTTGGTGCTATTTTTTTAAAAAAAACATTTTAAACTTTTTTTTAACTTAAAGAAAATATACACATTAGTAGAACAGTAAAACAGTACAGCTTTAGTACAGTTAAAGGCATAGGAACGCTGTCCCTTATTGAATCTGGGCACCCTAGTATAAGTAGCCTTCCCAGATCCAAAGGGGGACAGAGTGCCTACCTTTAAACTTTGGAATTTGGGCAGGTGCAGCTTGTTGCACCCTTCCATGATGATGAGCTGCACCTGCCCAAATTTCAATGGATAACAGCACAATCCTATGCATGTCTACTCAGAAGTAAGTCCTATTGCATTCAATGGGGCTTACTCCCAGGAAGGTGTGCATAGGATTGCAACCTAAAGGTTGGCACTCTGTCCCCCTTTGGATATGGTAAGACTATGCAGGAGCTCTTGCTCTCAACTTTCAGACTGCAGGATCAATAAATATTTTAGCGTCCGCAGAGTCCTGGGGCTGGAACTTAAGGGTTAATTTTTTTCAAATGCTTCTGAGGCTAGAGGCTGCTAGAGAGATCCTGGCCATTTAACAAGTGATTAAGAGCTGAAAACACAGCGCTTTGCAGTTTTAAAAAAAGAAAAAGTGTTTTAACTTTTGAAAGAGACTTGGAGTGGCTTGAAAAAGGGACGCTTTGCAGAAAACTCTAGGCAGAAAACGCTAGACTTTGATTGTAGGCCGCATCCCTACTTTAAAGACTTGCCTTAGGGGGAAAAAGGTGAGTCTTATACTCAGGTCAATACGGTATATTGTAAAAACCCTTTGGGGTTTAGAACAGCCTGCCCATGTACACCGCCTTGAATAAAGTCGGAGGAGAAATCCAATGACCAGAAAGGCGGTATATAAATACTGTATATTATTATTATTTATTATTATTGGCCATGATGCCACATCAGCTACACTCTTCTTTGTGTTAGTAAGGGAGTTTACCCAAAAAACAAAGACTTGGATCTGGACTTGTGCAAATCCAATGATGCTTTCATAAGGGAGCTTTTCAGGCCCTATGATCCTGGGGGGGGGGGGGGGGGGGGAGGGGATACTTCTGAGGGGTCAAAACAACAGAGTTTTGTACCACCTTAAAGACAAACCAATTTATTTCAGTATAAGAATTTGTGGACTACAATCTACTTCGTTGGAGAAGCCTCTGGAGCAGGAAGAGATGTTGTAAGGGGAGGGATTGGCAGAAATTGGGCAGAGAGCATAATTCCTCTCTCGCAAGTTTTGATCCAAGCCAGTGAATTTGCAAGTGACTCATTTCTGTTGCAGGTAAGGGGAAGGCAAGGCTTTGCTAACGTGCCTTGTGTAGGCAGGTAAATAAACTTACTTTGCAACTCAACTGTGAACCTATTTCATTTTAGATTGCATCAGGTTTATCTCGTCGTGGAACTGCAGCTACTATTAAAGGTAAGCCTTTTTGCTGTTTCTACATTTGTTTTCAGGTGACTTAAGAGGTTGCTACTAGTGTAAGATAACCTTACCATTTTCCTATCAATATACAGTTAACACAGGGGGAAAATAATTTGTGATATTTGAACAGAAAATTGTTTTAATGGTCCTTGAGATCTCACAACAAAGATTAAAAGTAACTTTAAGAAAAAGTATACAATATTAATTCAGCATACATGCATGAACACCTGCATTTATCCATAAAATGAACTTGGCAGGAGTATTGTGTTTTTCTTTTTGTATCACTTCTTCCCTTGTTTTCCTTGGCTTCCATGTTACATTAACCTGCTGCTTCCAACGTATTGGTTGAATCAAATGTGAAAGCTTTTATTCTAGAACGTCCTGTTGTGTTAGAATAGACGGCTTTATGAGATAGAAAATTGGGATTTATTTGTCAATGCACAAATCCCTGGATATTTTATCAGTATTTTCTGTGACATTTAAGCTTACAGTGAGAGAGATGGTTGATGACCTTTCCTTTCCTAGTGTTCATGCCTTTGGCAAGATAACTAAGCACTAAGACTGCAATGCTTTTATCTTGTGCTTTGTAGTCATTCTGTCTTTCAAATATGACTGAATGTTTCTGGAGCAGCAGCCCAATATCTGAACTGTTTTAGCTTCCCTTCAGAATGTGCCACTTGTATTTGATGTGAACTGTGCTACCTAATGGTTTGAGTAGGAGAAAAAAAATCGCAGATTCATCCAAGAAGTCTCCAAGGCTGCTGGTTTTTTTGTTTTTTTTTAAATATAACTGTGTTGGGGGGCTGGCCCATTAGCCACATTCTGTGACACAAAAGCAGCTGTAGTCTAGTAGCATAGCACTATTTTGTGTACTTTCAAAGTTCTGGGTTCTGGGTTTAATTCTTTGAGGTCCCTCTTATAGAGTCATAAAGACCTACACCAAGATGGACTTCCCCACCTAAGACAGAAAGTTGCAGGTAGCCTGGTGGCTGCTATTGAACTGGATGGATATTCCAGACTGCCTCCAGTTGTGCACTGGCCAGCTTCCCAGTCTCCCTTGTTAACAAAATTGCCTTTATCATTAGGGGAATAGCTTAAATATGGCAATTTGATATATGCAGGGATCTTTAGACCAGCTATACCAGAGTTGGGCTTCCAGAATTCAGTTTAAATAATATTGAGGACACACATGGTTACTTTCCAATATTTACTAAATAGTTCAGGCAAAATCATACACAAATATAATCATATACATCATACAGATCTAGGAATTCAGTTGGAACAGACAGACTTTCGCATTAGCAGGATTCCCTTTGAAGCGTTGGGGGTAATAGTCACCTTTTCCTGGAGAGGCGTTGTCCTTGGCTGCAGCGATATTGAGAGAGAGGGGGGGGGTAGTGGTGGTTTGGGTTCCAACCAGCAGAGCACAAGGAGAGGAGGGAGATACAAAATGGCTCTGAGGCTCTGCTCAAGCAGGGTTCAGAAACCTACAGAAGCTGACTGAGGCACAAGGAAGCAAGGCAGCAAGAGGGGGGGGGGTTGGTACAAGAGGGAGGGAGGCAGAGAGAGCAGGATGGAGCACAGAGCTCACCAGAGTCCAAAATGCCAGAGAAGAGAGAGACTGCCAGGCAGTCTTTACCTTTTATAGGAAACAGAGCACATGGCCAAGAAAGGGGAGGATACCTTGAGTGGACCAGGCACATAGAAAAAAGGAAGGAGGGCTCCTAGAGTGGACTTCCTGCACACCTCAGTACACCTCTGGGTAAAACTACACAACCAATAGGAAAGTGGGAGGAGGGTGATGGGTTGATGGTCCAGTCGTTAAGGAGACAAAGGAGACAAAGTTGTCTTCTCCCAGGTCCATACTTAGCATATCTTTGGAGAGGGGGAAGGTAATGGAATGTGCCTACTTGCTTGGGAGCCTTTTGGTTCATGGCACCAGAAATGCTGAATGCTGATCAGATTCTTCCCTCATGGCTTGGCTGGGGAAATCTTTTACAGCAATGGCTTCATAGTACAGGAACACCAAAGCGGCGTGGCCCTCGTGTTATGTCATAAGACAGTCCGGTCTGGCACATGTTCCATTCTTGCTCACAAGTCATTGGCATTCAAAGTCTCTTGGCAACGTTCTCATTTTAACAGGACACTGGGTAACACACTCCTGTGTTCTGCATGCTTGTTGCCAGTGTCTAATGACCACCTTTTCCAAGAGTCCCTTATATCAGTCACCATTGTGGTAGTGAGTTGTATCATGCCAGCAGCTCTGAGTGCAAGATGGCTGACTGTGAAGGGGCAGCTGATGCATGGTAAAAGTTGCAGGTACCGTGTTGGTTGCCACAGAAAGCTTGTTGGTTGCCACAGAAAGCTTGTGAAGGGCGTTTGGGGGTATTGGATCATACTTGACTTTTAATGGGGAGATGTGTTGTGACCTCTTTGCAGTCAAGTTTGATCTGCTGCATGTTATCAGATTGTACAAAGAAGAATGAAGTTGGAGGCAAGTGGCCGTTAGTATCAGTGAGTGAAGTGCACGGTGTCTAAGGCCGTGGATGCTATACCTTTCTTGTGAAGGTTTGAACTTTCCTTGGTTTTGGGATTTGTGCCCATGTGGAGTTTCACTTATGCTTGGAATCATGCCTCACTTTATAATGATTCTGTAGGACCCTTTACTGCTACCTGCTGAGTTTGGCAGCATCTGGGGCTGTTACTCGAAAGTAGAGTGTGTATTGAAATACGACTTGTGTTCTCCTCATACGACACTGTGCTGCCATAAAAAGCGATCCCAGTCCTGGAATCGTGGATAGGACGCTGTCTGAGTAGATCACCACTCAATCTTCCCAGCTGTGCCCCCTTGTCTAATCAATGTTGACTTTGGAATAGCATAGTAGTGGCAGTACAACTAATGAAGTGCTTACATTCATATGCCTTAGGTGCACAGTTAAAGCATGAGTTCTGGTTCACTGTACTGTCACAATGCAATGTTTCTTTGGTACAAGGGGCTTAAGTGCCAGTGCTGTATTGTACTCATATGCTACACTAGTAGTACTTCATTAAAAAAAAAGATTTTTTGATACATATCCCACAACAAAATACATAAAATTAATGAAAAAAACTGTTCAAAATATTCCAATTTAACTCTTAAAAACGTTTCCACTGGTGCATTCTTTTCCTGACATTCTAAATTCAGAAATTCATAGCCATCTCCTTTCATTTATGTATTCTGCTACCAGTCTTCAATATCAAATTATTATATCTAGTTAAGGATTTAAGATCCCTTGTCAGTTTCACTATTATAACTTCATACATTCTTCTTTAGAAGTATTTTGGAAAGTCTCTACTCATCTTTCCATTACCTAAGATAAACCAGTCTCTTAAATTATATTACGGTATATTCAAAATCAGTATGTGCAGTTGATTCCTTCTAGTTGAGTAAAAACAGTGGTTCAAGAACTATGTGAAGTCTGAAATTTCGTAACTTTGATTATCATGTCCCATTGTACAGTTTGTAAAATAACACATTGTCTGATGTACAGGTGATACAGACACTGCAAAGACCTCTGATGACATCAGTTTGAGTCTTGGCCAGAGTTCTAGTCTCTGTAAAGAAGGAAGTGAAGAGCAAGGTAAAACATGCTTTAAAAAAGTGACATTATTAATGTAATGGATATGCAATTTTGATAAAAATGGAACATTAAGTCTTAAAATTATGCTAAAAATGGAACATTAAGTCTTAAAATTATGCTATTGTGGTTTTACTAGGTAATGGCAGTCTAGCTGTATATTGTGCTGTCACTGAGCTACTTCGGAAGATACTTTAAGCCCCAAAGTGGACCTGTGCAATTGGGACATGAACAGTTATGATGCATGTGTGTTCTGATCTCCTCCAATATATATAGATATATAGATAGCCAGCCAGCGGGTGGCGCAGCGGGTTAAACCGCTAAACCATAAGCTGTCGATCGAAAGGTCGGCAGTTCGATTCCCGCGACGGGGTGGGCGCTCGTTGCTTGGCCAGCTCCTGCCAACCTAGCAGTTCCAAAGCATGTCAATGCGAGTAGATAAATAGGTACCGCTTGTGGGAAGGTAAACAGCGCTCCGTGTTCCAGCTGCATGCTACGCGCTGCGGCAAGGAGAGTCATGCCGGCCACATGACCACGGAGGCGTCTTCGGACAACGCTGGCTCTTCGGCTTTGAAATGGAGATGAGCACCACACCCTAGAGTCGGACACGACTGGACTTAATTGTCAGGGGATACGTTCACCTTTTTATATATATATATATATATATATATATATATATATATATATATATATATATATATATATATATATATATATATATATATATATATATATATAGCCAGATGGCATGTTCAAATGAAATCGACCCCACACAATTAAAAATTAACCAGGCAGCGCATTGGGGGAGATCAGAACATACACACATCATAACTGCTCATGTCCCAATTGCACAGGGCCAATTGCACTCTCGGTCTCGGTCTCTCTCTCTCTCTCTCTCTCGATAGAGATATAAAATTTTTTTGTTAGGTCTGTATGTGAACCTAAAGTGGTGCTGATGGTGGAGCTCCAGTGTCATTTCTCTGAGCCCCTTCTATTAAATAAGCAACCTTTGAAGAAAAAAAATGGCCTTTGCTTTTTTTGATGCATTTTTCTGGCAAACTGTAGAAGCTGTTGGATGTGTTGTACTGTGCTTTCCTCTGTGGACTCATACATTCATTTTAATAACTATCCATTCATATTCATGAACATAGCTTGCAAAGGGTTACAATGAAACATTGTTCAGTTCTTTAAAGATTTATCTGCAGCAGACTTGATGAAGAGATCTTCCCACAGAACCATATGTTGTTCTCACGCTTCTAGATCTTCAGCATTTTTGCTCAGTGAGCTTACACACTTAGTATGACATTCATGCAGTATTTGTGATTGGATGTGCACAGTTTTCTCTGTTGCTATACAAATCTTCACCAGAATAGCACAAAGAGTCAACTCATTATGCCTATCAGGCCTGATTTCTCATATTATCTTCTGAATTTAGAATGTTTACTTGTGCGTGCCTCTCCAGCCCCCTAAAGCATAAGAATTGCTGGACGCGTGCACGTTGCTCGCCAATATGTATACTTTGAAGCCAAATGCAAGTATAAAAAAATACTTGGAGAATAGATCCTCAATCATAGGTATCTTTTCCCTGTATGAACAACTCAGCCATGTGGCTAGATAGAAGCTTTCTATAAGAATATATGAGAATTGGAAAACCTTCTGAAAAAACTGATGATTTATTTATTTATTAAAAAAATATTCCGCCTTCCTCCCAATAAGGGCAGTCAAGGCGGCTTACAAAATTAAAACAGTGGCATGTAGGTTTTCATGACTTGTTTCATGTGCAAACATGGATTTTATGGGATTTTCAGCCATGTTAATATTAGAAATTGAAGAAATATATATACTAAAACTTGCCCTTATTACATATACTAAAAATATATATATACAAAAAATTTCTTCAGGCAAGTTTTAGTATATATATTTCTTTATTTCTTCAATTTCTAATATTAACATGGCTGAAAATCCCATAAAATCCACGTTTGCACAAAATTAAAACATATTAAAATACAATAATATAATACAATAAAAATAATTAAAACATATAATTAAAACAATTAAAACAAACACACACCAGTGGGTCACCTTATGATTACATTGATTTAAAAAGCCAGCCCACCATGTCAGCCATCGAACGCCAACCTGAATAAAAATGTCTTGAGGCCCCGCCGAAAGGTCTCTAAAAAGGGAGCCATTCTTAATTCCAGGGGGAGGAAATTCCATAGTTGGGGTGCCACCACCGAGAAGGCCCTATTCCTCACTGCCATCCCTCTCACCTCCGTCAATGTTAACAGCCCCCCCCCCCCCCGATGACCTCAGATTACGGGTCAGATTATAAGGAAGGAGGTGGTCCCTCAAATACCCTGGTCCCGAGGCATAAAGGGCTTTAAAATCTAGCACTTTGAATTGTGCCTGGAAACGAACTGGCAGCCAGTGTAACCGCTGAAGCAATGGCCCGACTGAGTCGAACCGACGAGCCCCGGTAACCATCCGGGCAGCCGCATTCTCCACTAGTTGCAGCTTCCAAACAGTCTTCAAAGGCAGCCCTACGTAGAGCGAATTGCAGTAATCCAATCTAGATGTCACTAGGGCAGGGTTCCTCAACGTTTGGGAGTACGCGGGCCCCCAAAGTCCGAGTACCCCCGGACCCCCCAAAAAGTGCACCCCCCCAACGAAAGTGCAATCCCCCCAATGAAAACCCCTTTTCTCCCAGGCTGCGGTGCAGCCAGGCAGGTTCTCCTGCTTGTGCCGCAACCCAGAGGGTAAAGGTACAGCCCTGCCGATTCAGCAGGGCTGTAGCTTTACCCTCCGGGTTGCAGCGCGAGCGGAAGAACCTGCCCGGCCGCGCCGCAGCAAAGGAAAAATGGGGAAATTGCCGGCGGTAGCTTCCCTTGCCTTGAATCCCAGCCGCCTCCATCTTGAATTTCGCGAAAATCTCGCAAGATTCAAGATGGTGGCGGCCAAATCTTGTAAGGGCATATGAGGCATGAGACTGCCTCATGTGCCCTTAAGAGATTTGGCCGCTGCCATCTTGATTCTCGCGAGATTTTCGCGATATTCAAGATGGAGGCAGCCGGGATTCAAGGTATGGGAAGCTACCGCCGGCAATTTCCCCGTTTTTTGCACTCCGCCTTATCAGCTGCTGATCATAGCAGCTGATAACAGGGACCATCCCGCGTACCCCCAACCTGCGGTCCGCGTACCCCTGGGGATACGCGTACCACAGATTGAGAACCTCTGCTACTAGGGCATGGGTCACTGTAGCCAGGTCTGCACGATCCAAGTACGGTCGCAGCTGGCGCACCAGCCGAAGCTGGGCAAAGGCCCCCCTGGCCACAGCCACCACCTGGGAACCCAGGAGCAGCTGTGCATCCAGAAGAATCCCCAAGCTGTGGACCTGCTCCTTCAGAGGGAGTACAACCCAGTTCAGAGCAGGGTGATGATCCAGTACCTGAATCGTAGACTTCCGGACGAGAAGGACCTTTGTCTATGATGTATTCTGTGGGTTGATTTATATGTATGTTGGTTAAAAATCTTCACTGCAGATTCAGGGCAGCTTACAATATGAACCATAAAAACAATTGAATTAATAAAGTTACATAATCAGTGACGGAACAAAAACCAATCAGATTTCAACACAGAAATCAAAACAGGGGAGCCAGCAGCAAGTCATATTTAGAGTATGCAAAGGCCAGCCAGTAAAGACCATTACATCTTTGTGTAAATGTGTACAACTGCTATTAATCTGTGTTTTGCCCCTTGAGAGTCTCTGTTCTGGTCCCAAACACTGTCCTCCCATTCCTAATACCCAGATTTTCAGAGCAGTCCATTCAAACTCCCTTCTCTGTGCTATCTCCATTGCTTTATGGTGCAATCCTATTGTTGGAGGTGCATCGGTATTGGGCCTCAGCGCCGCCGCAGAGGCCTGCGCTGCCTCCCCGTCAGCCACTGCATCGTGGAGCGTGTAAGTGCCACTCCAAGCGGCGCAGGACCTGGGGGTGGCATGGGGAGGGGGCGTAACAGGGTGGGAGTAGGCAGAGAGGGCCTGGGAAGGGGAGGGATCGGCGAAGAAGGCCTCCACCATATCCTATCCCACCTTCCACACTAGGAAGCCCTACACAGGGCTTCTCGAGCCTGCGCCAGCAACCTAGCTGGTGCAGATCCAAGTAGCCCCATTGAGCAGGCTGGGGCTTGATATGGGTTAAGAGGACAAATGTCCTCTTACCCTGAAGAGTCCTCCAGCCTGCTCAATCCCAGCACTGGATACAGTGTGGGCCATGCAGCCCCGCTGCACCAGCGCTGGATAGAATTGGACTGTCTGAAGCTCATTGTGCACCTACCTAATGCACTCAGAACATTTCAGGTGTGAGAAACTTGATTGCACTTCCTAAAGAATAATCAAAATTAAATTGTATGGAAAACATAAAGTAACTGGACAGAAGTTTACTTTATTCTTGTTTGATCCCTGAGGCATCTGTTGGGGTCACTGTGAGATACAGGAAACTGGACTAGATGGGCCTTTGGCTGATCAGCTCTTCTTATGTTCTTATGAGTCTTATGCATTTTCCGTTTTGCAAAAAGAACAGAATTTACATTGTTGGTACCTTTACTCAAAGTAGCTGCCAGGTTTCTCCATCCTTTGGATTTGTTCTGGCATTACATTCATAGAGCACTTTGTCTTGTATTAGCCTTAACTGTGCATATCCCTCTCTGTTGGGATAATGTAACAAGCAAACTGCAGTATGTTGTGTTTATTTGAACAGGAAGCTACTACATTCAGGTAAGCACAGTCCTTGTTAGTTTCTCCCCATTGTAAGTGGGTTGCGTGTGTGAGAGCTCAAGACTAAGAGCAGATTGAGAGTCCTTCCCCGAATATAATGCCCAAATGAGCCTTTTATCACTTGCATTACTGTAATTCAATGTCGTGGTTGTCTCAGTTACCATTGTTGTTTGTATGGCATTGATGGACTCTGATTTTCTCATAAATAGATTTACTTGCATAGTGAATAATTTAGAAGATCTGTATGCATAGCCGTTAGAGCAAATGAGGGTGTGTGTGAGGTAGATTAAATTGGACTATAGGATAAAGGTTACTTTATACATGCAAATACTGTCATTTCTGTAAAATTTTGCATGATATGAACAAATTTATTGTTTTGTGTAGTCTGAACTTAAGCTACCAAGTAGAAATCAAATGACTTAAAACATTTAGGCAAATATGGAAATTCTGTACTGTAACTTTCTTCCTTTATTTTGTTAATTATGTCCCTAAAAACAGATTTGGCAGCTGATCGGAAGACTTTTCACCTGGTCTCCATTGATTCCTTTGTGTCCATTCAGCCGTCGTTATCGTCTGGACAGGAGTTGCCAAGAGACAGCAGTGACAAAGTGTGCCTCCCTAACAACCACCATGTAGATCAATCCATGTCTAATGCATGTGACACTGAAATGGCTTCTCTTGTACCTTTACATTCACACTCCTATAGGAAAGACCACAGGCCTCGAGGGGTGCCAAGGACTTCTAGTTCAGCTGTTGCCTTTCCAGATGTGTCGCTAAATGACTTTCCCCTTTATCAGCAAAGGCGAGGGTTAGATCCTGTCAGTGAGTTAGAAGCTTCCAAACCCCGATCTGGATCCAAAGAATCCTTGGCTGAGAATTCCTGTATTTCTGGAGTCTTTCAACTGGATGACATTCTGAAATGTAGCAGCCCACAGCTGCTGGCCAAAAGCGGTAAGAACAAATCCTTAAAAGCAGACAAAAGTGCAGATAGCCTCAGAAGTCTGAGTACTCGGAGTAGTGGCTCAACTGAGAGCTATTGTAGTGGGACTGATCGTGATACTATCAGTACTGTCAGCAGCTACAAAAGTGAGCGGACAAGTTCCACTCACATAGAAAGTGTGTTGTCTGAGCATGAGGAATCGCCCAAAGAAGAGAAAAAAAGCAGCAAGATAAAGGAATGCTCTGTTGATTCTGACGATTGTAGCTTTGCTACTGACAAAAGGACTAGTAGTGAAAGAACTGCTGTAGAAATAAGCACCAGCAATTGCCTACAAGACGGGGTTTTTTTGAATGGGTTGGAGGAGATACACAATCAAAGAACTCTTAGTACCTCTACTTCAGAAGAAGCAAATAAGAACCCTCATGCAAATGAACTGACTACGCAAGTGGACCAGCCTCTTGGGAAATCTGCTGAGAAAAGAGATGAGCAGAAAGAGAAACCTTCTGTGGTTGACTCGAGAACTTGTAAGGAGATGGTTGGAAAACAAAAGGAGGGGGATGTACGGCCAAAATCGTGTAGTTTAATTCACCGGACAGCTTCAGCTCACAAATCCAGTAGGAGGAGGACAGGGAAAAAACGGGCTAGTAGTTTTGACACAAGTCGGCACAAGGAGTATATTTCCTTCCGGGGTGTTTCTGGTACCAAACCCCACAGTGCAATTTTTTGTCACGATGAGGACTCGAGTGATCAAAGTGACCTGAGCAGGACCTCAAGCATGCAGTCAGCCCACCAGTTCAGCAGTGATAGCTCTTCCAGCACCACCTCCCATTCATGCCAGTCTCCTGAGGGAAAGTACAATGCCCTAAAGACCAAATATATTGCAAAAGAGAGGGGCACAGACTTGGAAAACTCTTTCAAAATCCACTTGGGCTCTGAAACAAATGGTAAAAAGCATTCAACACGACGGACTTCCAGTGCAAACAGTGCCAAGAGTCGTACCAGGGTGTTAAGCTTGGACAGCGGTACTGTAGCCTGCTTGAATGATCCAAATCTAATGATGCCAGATACCATAAAACAACTAACAACTTCAAAATCTGACTTGGAGGCCAAAGAAGGAGAGGTGCTTGATGAGCTATCTCTGTTGGGAAGGGCTTCACAACTAGAATCAGTCACTCGGTCTAGGAATAGCTTACCAAGCCAGGCAATATTTGCTGATGGGGAAGAGCAGGAACAGGGAAGCATTGGTAAGTAATCAAGGTAATAAATGCAATACTGTCATAGTTGCAATTGTTCGCTCAGTGGCTTGACTTGTAATGAATTCTGGTTTTCTGCATATGAAGTCTGCACCTTCATATGAAAGCCCTGTGTCTTGTGCAGAAAATCCTGTGATATTATACGGTCCCTTTATGTTAATACTACTGTCAGTTATTTTCCTGTTTGTAAACAGTGGCATGGTATTACTACTTCATTGGGTCTTTAGATACAAACTGGCTGCTACTTAAAAAAAAAAAGATGTATCTTTAAAACGTTTTGTGTAATCTTCTAGGTTGATATACCTAGCATAAATACTGGCCTGACTTTGCTTTCTCTTAAGTAACTTTAATTATAACATATTAAATAGCTTAAAGCTATGAGTGTTTGTACTCCTTATCCAACAAGACATAACTGTTCAGTCTCTTTGCTGTGTTACATGTTGTGTTTCTCCCCCCCCCCCAAAAAAAAAAAATCTGGCTTAAACTCAGTGGTGTTTATAGGCAAAGGTCCCTCCACCTATTTCTGTTTAAAAGAAGGATATACGGTACCTTCTTTTGCATTTAAAATATGGTATCAAAACTCTACTAATATGACCAATCCGTGTGTGCCAGTTAGAACTTGGTATATCTTTGCCTTCATTAAAAGAATATTCATGAATCCCCAAAACATTCTTATAATAATATGGATGTAACTTCTGCTTCTTACACTAATGCTATGTTCACCTTTTGAATTGCCTAATGGAGTATGGTTCTTCTAATGAAATATATGCACAATTAGTTTAAGCCATTTTTTGTTACTTGAGGGCAATGAGGTGGTGGTTCTGCCACCCCACTTGCATTGACTGATGCTTCTGGGGCCCAGCAATGGTTACTCTTCCCTAATATTGCTGCTTGGAATGTGCAATAGGCCTGTCAACTGTTCCTTTGATTGGTTTCCTCCAGTCCTGATCTAAGGGGAATGACTTAGCTCAGGGGTTCTCAAAGTCTTCAGCATCACAACCTACCTCGTCCCCCATGGTGGGTCACAGCGCTGAAATAACTTACCAGGAGGGCGGGGAGGCCTCTTCCAGGTTGCACCAGGCTGGCGACCCACTGCACAGGCTTCTGCGGGCCTCAGAATGGCCCGCAGGAGTCTCTGAATGCCACTTCTAGTTTTCAGGTGCAAACCAGAAGTGGCTTTCCGAGACTCCTGTGGACCATTCTGAGGCCCGCAGAGATCTGTGCAGTGGGTTGCCGGACTGGTGCAATCCAGAAGAGGCCTCCCTGCCCTCCTGGTAGGTCATTTAGCTTCCAGGATGGCTCCGATTTAGAGCCAAACATTTCAGATTTTGGTAGCCCGCACACAAGCATATTGGCAGTTCATGACGAGGAGTTGTTCTCACAGAGGCTTCCCGTGTATAAAACCATGTATTTTGGGTGGTGGTGGGGAGGGTGTTATCTGTAGCTGCCAACTTGCAAAGTTAGTGGCCCTGTTTTTAGCACCACAGTAGCCTGCATGTGAAGGTGCAGCCATTATACAGATGGCTCCACCTCACAAGTATATCTGGGCTGTGAGCTCAGCATCAACTCTGCATTCTTGAGTCTGTGCATAGGGACTGCCGGTTAGTGTGAATTAGTCCATATATTAAATAAGCTGACCAAGTCCCAGGTGAGAGAATGGGGGGGGGGGCTGTCTGTGTGAGTGACTAGCTATTTCAGTTTAGTTACCGTGAAACATGAGGATATGTAGAAATCAAACTTTGCTTTTTTCTTCATTTAGAAAAAGTAGCAGTTTGCTATTTTATAGGAATGTGTTTAAAGCTCCACTGAAACTTAAATACAGTTGATCAAATCTGATGTGCTTTGCTTATGAAACAGCTTTTCAGAGTTTTATGAAGAATAACCATTAAATTTAGATTGTGAAAATCAGTAATGCAAACATTCAGTTTACAATTGAGGGAATGTCTGCCATTGTTATGCCTTTGTGGCCACTCATGCTTCTGTTTTGGAATGTACAAGTGAATTCAGATTACTTCAGGCTTCCCATTTCATATCCGGGAAGAGATGAGAAAATATAGTTTAATTTCCAATTCTTCTCTGTAGAATTCTCATTGTTAATGGTTAGGTAAGATGTAACATTGCTTGAATTTCCTAACCATGGTTAGGGGAACTAGAAGTACCCACAGTCTTTTCTCTTTCTCTGCTTCTAATCATGGTTACATTGCAAGTGGGTTTGCAAACTGTGACTGGAGTTAACCATAGTTGGCTCCAATAATGAAAGAGAAGGGAAAATTTGTGCTTTGGCGGGGCGGGGGAGAGGAAGGAATGTGCAAGCCATATATGAGCTCATGGGATTCTCCCACTTGCATTATTTGGGTATTGGGCAGCATGATATCTGCCAAGCCAATGTGGTAAAATCAGCAACAAAACTGTGACTGTATGGTGCCAACATATTTTGGAACAATGACTAATGAATGTGTTTTAGGTGGTACCTGTTCCAACACTTTATCTTATTATACATTTCACAGAGTAGTAGCTCACAAATAATCAAGACTTGGTCCTAATGTAGGTAAATGTGTGTACACCTTAAAATGTCAACGGGGAGACCAGAGGGAGGGAGAGAGAGGGGAGAGCGTGTATGGTTGTGGAATGGGTGTGTGGGTATGAGGTGTGTCTTGGCTGTGGGGGTTCTTCAAGACATTGCAATATACTACAGGGTTTTCTCAACCAAAACGTGTTGAAAACATTTTCTTAATTGTGTATTAATTGTACATCATAGTTCATTCTGTGTGATAGGAATGTATCCTTCTGTTACAGTGAGCTAGTGTATACTATCAATACTTGTTACCCTTAGTATATATTACTGTATAATATCTAAAACGACCATTGCTCAGAGCTGCAAAAGCACCACTGCCAGCTACGTGGAGATTTTGGTCTGGATGTGAAATGGAAGTGTCTTGGTAATCCTCAATTGCTTTGTGGACTTCCCAAAGCCAGGAGAAGAGTCTCATTTCCAACACTGTATTAAATAGCTATCTTCGTTACTAACCATTCTACAGTGGTCCTTGAATATCTTATCTACTGGAGATACTAGTTTATAGAATCGAGTTTGTGACTAAATGATGAAAAAGCTTAGCCTACTTCCCACCCTTCCTGTAGAATGTGAAGATTCCAGTGTACTCATATTTTCAGTGCCTTGTTGAAAAACCACAACTTTCTTTCTCCTGGCAGCTATAATGAACTCTGACTACTTATGCTTTGATCCAGAATCCAAGTTATAGAGTGCAATTTTAGAGAGTTTTGTTGGGATCAGCATTTGTACAAGTTAGATGGATGATCTTGGAGGAGAGTTACTGGACTGCCCTGAATCAGATATCTGTGCTAACAAAGTCTGGGTCTGAGTTGTGGATGATGATGATGATGATGATTAGAGCCATGGGAAACTGCAAATCCTCACCACAAAGCTTTTGACTAGACTACACGTTTGTTTTGTTGAGGCGATGTCTTAAGTAACTGCCTAGAAAATTTGCCAATACTTATAATTAAAGTTGCTCTCTGAGCTTGTAATGCATTTCTTAATGCTCTACATGGCATCTCTGGATTCATTTATGAGTCACAGGAAAGTACAGTGATGCCTCACAAGACAAATGCCTCGCACAACAAAAAACTCGCAAGACAAAAGCATTTTGCAAGTTTTTTGGTGACTCGCAAGACAAATTTTCTTGCAAAAACAATTTCGTCTTGTGGAACACTCAGCTCCTAAAGCCACAATCTATTCAAATGTTAAAGTATTCAAGAGGGTTAGCAGACTGCAAACAGTACAGCCCGAGGCCACACCGATTATCACCCGACAAATAGCTAACACCAGCAGAGATAAAGGCAAAGCAGAGATAAAACTACCATCCTGAAAAACTTCCCATCCTAGTAGGTGTACTGATTAAGACCCTACCCATTCTTCGTTTTGGCCCGGAAGCGGCAGCAGCAACTCGGCACAGGCTGTCTGCCTGCCTGCTTCGAGTCTCTTACTGACTCACACAGCAGCCGCCCTCACGCCGAGGAAAGCCTCTTCAGCTGTTGCACGGCCGAGAGGTAATGGTGCATTTAGTGGTGCCTGCTCCGCCCCTTAGCCTGGCCGGCACCGCGGCAGGAGGATACTGTAGGCGACAGCTACACTTGCCATTTGAATAAAGTATTCAAGAGGGTTAGCAGACTGCAAACAGTACAGCCCGAGGCCACACCGATTATCACCCGACAAATAGCTAACACCAGCAGAGATAAAGGCAAAGCAGAGATAAAACTTCCCTTCCCTTCCAGAAACGGTGTGCATTACTAGAGCGGAGCTCTGGGAACTGTGAGTACTGTAAATACTTAAAAGTAAATAGCACGGCAGGGGAGGTGACTCGCAAGACAAAATTATTCGCAAGACAACATGACTCACGGAACGAATTAATTTTGTCTTGCGAGGCACCACTGTACAGCTTTAGATCATTCAGAAATGCATAGGACATTGTGTGAACATATCGGAATTTTGAACTAACTGCTCCACAATGCACAAGTGTGCTGAGCTGCTGTTTTTGCGTGATTCTTCCGCAGGAATAGTGTCAACCATGTAACTAAAGAATGGTAGCCTTTGCCCTCCCCCCTAAAACTTTTGCACCATAGAGATGTACCCAATATTCCATATTTTCTTTATGACTTATTCCAGCTAGGGAGTTTATCTTATTTATTTATTCGATTTGTATCCCGCCTTTCTCCCTGAAGGGCACCCAAGGCATGCAAGCTGCAACTGGGTCATGCAGAATTAATTACACTGATCCAAGTCAGTTCATCCTCTAAAAATAACCAGGAAAACACCTAAATCTGTATAAAAATCTCCAATCTGAACTTTGAGAGGATTTTGCCCTCCAGTCTTGACTATAGTCTTTGGAGACTCTGAGCACACAGTGAGCATGTAACTTCCTGCACAACTCACTGGTATCTAGATTAAAGCCTTGGGGTTTGTTCAGGCTGTGCTCATGTACTCTTCCCTTTTCCTTCACATGCTCTGACTTCTCCCCACTATCACACGTCTGACTTCACAACAAATCACTTTCAGCAACTGGCTTGCTGCTAAATTGGAAGTGAGGAAAGGAACTGGAGCACATCAGGGGAGGGGGGAGTGTGAGACTGCAGGTCTTGTTCACGTACTGCCAAACTGACCCATAGTCTGAAGTCAAGAAAGAAAAATACTTTTCTGCTATGGAATGCTTTTATGCAATTGATAGACTTCAGTTTTACAATAGTAAACACTAGTATATCCTATGACACGTCAACCCTTCCTGGATAAGTTGTAGTTAAAAAAAAGACAAAGTGGTTCTATATGGCTTTGTATTTGGTCAGGTCTCCACAGATCCACTTACCAGGAAAAAACATCATTCCAAAGCTGTTTGGCAAAACAGAATAGTGCTTAGAATCTCTTCCCCATGTTTTTCACTAATTGCAGGAGAACTTTTTTTGGGGGGGGGGTGTTCTTATGGGGCGCTGAACTTTAGAGCAGGCAGAAGCAGGGAAAGGGACTTCCAATGCTTCTGTCTGATTCAAAGCCAAGAGTGACACAAGACAGACACACACACTTCTCACAGTTCCTCTGGCACATGCAGAGACCTTTGGAAGACTTGGGAGCTACTACAAATAATGGTTATCTATTGAAACATTTGCGGACCCCTGTGTGTGGTAGTGTAATTCCTTATTTCCCATGAAAGTGAAACCCAAATGTTTTACTCAAAGTTTTCCCCGGTAAACTTCTGCCTTATGCTTTGTCGCATACACGTTATCCATACAGATGATGTAAATTGGCTTGTTAAATGCCTCTGACTCCTAAAGAATGGGGCAGAATACTGTGATTCTTGGCGAGCAGCTACCTGTATCACACATCTATAAATAGTTGTTTTGTATCTTTCTGCAGAGTTGCACACCTGGGTCCATGTAAAACTGGAGCAACTCTTTTTTGACACGGATTGCACATTGATTACGGGATTAAAAGCCATGCTAAAAAGACCATTGTTGCAGCCTGCAGTGCTCATGTTACCTGATGATGTTCGTAGGAAACGAACGAAACATTGTTTTAACTTGTTTTTGTTGTGTTTAAACTGTTTTTAAACTGCTTTTTAAACAAAGCTTTTTCTTTTTAGCATGGCTTTTAATCCCGTAATCAATGTGCAATTCGTGTCTATTATCGCTGGCCATGACAATTTTAACTCAACTCTTTTTCAATGAAACAGGAAATATGGGTTTTTCAGCCATGTATTTTTTTGAGATTAAAGGAATAAAATACTTTAAAATTATACCGGTTGTCTGTTGATTTCGTCAAGCACATACCCTAGGACACATACATAAAGATTTCCAGTAACAGGCAGAATTAAAAGTCTTTTAGTTCCAAATGCCAACGTTTCATTCCTCCCTCGGAATTTTGTCAAGGCGTCGCAGCTTGGCAGGCTGTTAGATGACCTGGTTACTGGAAATCTTTATGTATGTGTCCTAGGGTATGTGCTTGAAGAAATCAACATACAACCGGTATAATTTTAAAGTATTTTATTCCTTTAATCTCAAATAATACATGGCTGAAAAACCCATATTTCCTGTTTCATTGAAAATTGTACCCAGCCATGAGAATCTCCATACTACTTTCAACTCTTTTTTTTTTTTTTTTTTTTGCAGTCAAAACCCAATAAGAATGCTAACAGATACCTTACCTACTCAGATGGCGTTTTCACTTTGGGTTTAGTTTTGCGGTTTCTGTTGAGGGTGTTGAGCTGGAATGGCTTTTTTTTTTCCCAACACCACTCTGACTCCCTTGCTCCCCCCCCCCCAAAGGACTGGTCCTTAAAGCAACAACAATAATCCTTCCAGGCATTTTGAAAATTGCAAAGTGCATCACAATCTCTTTGCTTTCACAGTGTTAATAAAGGTGGTAACAGTTGCAATTTCGGTTAATTGACTGACTTGCCTGGGTTTTTCTGTACTAGAGAAGAACGAATTTATCCCCTTACATATCAAATTCAAGAGCATTTTATTTTAAAAAAATGAGAAATTTCAACTTGTGTGTCTTTGTTAGGCATGTTGGAACCAGGGTGCATTGAGCTAATCAAGGTGGTTTAAAGTGGAAAAAAGGGCCAACTTTAAATTATTGATTTAAATTGTTTCCCATTTCATAATTCATAGATTTCCAGCACAAGATGCTAACTGGTTCCTAGAACAACTCAAGCATATTTATTTGCAACTGAATGCAACTTTTATATGGCGTACTCTGAAATATTTGACCAAGCAGTTCACATGATGCCTTTTGCACTACAAGGTTTATGTCTACTTGAAGGCAAAGGGGGGGGGGATTGTGAAATTGACAGTTTTTGTGTTTGGCATGCTCAGTACATATGCAAGAACTAAGGACCAAGATGCAATGAATCTTGACATTTGTTCCATGAGCCCAAAGGGATTCAGGTCTGTGTTCTCTCCCTCCCCATGTCTGCCAGCAGTTCACATTTTAGTATAGAAAAACTGGGTTTAACTCCATGTTTCTGACTGAGGATCATGGATTCAACTTTAAGAGATTACAAGTATAAATTTTGTTCTTGTATTCGTATTTAACTTTCAGGTTATATTTTAAAACGAACACATGCAGTAACTAAAACTTTTTTTTTTTTTAAAAAAAATCACATTTATGCATTTTACAACCTTAATTTTTAACCACACTTGTTGGAATGTGACTGTGACTGTGTTTTAAGTGATAACTGCAGCCTTCAACTCTGTGAGTGATCTGCTCAGAACGAACAAAAGAATTGTTCCTTCTGCTGCACATAGGTTAAATTGTGGGGGAAATCATAAGATGCTCTGTACCTAACTGGACTGGGCTCCAATTTGACTTGGTCTGTCTTGATGCAGCAGCACAAGCCAGTGAGGAGGCGGTCACAGTTCGTCGTGAACGCAGCACATTTAGGCGTCAGGCGGTACGGCGCCGTCACAATGCAGGGAGTAACCCTACCCCTCCTACATTGCTCATCGGCTCACCCCTCAGGTATGGTATCTGTGTTCCACCGTATCTAACATGCATGCAGCTGATCACTGCTTCCCACTCTAAGTGGCGTTGCAGAAATGCTTTGTTTTGCCCTCCTTCCCTCTCCCACCAATCAATCTCTTTAGCTATTTACTGTGCATGCATTTGTGATCTTTTTGGATTGTGCATGTGTACACTACACTGTTTGTGTCTCTTCCTGCCCCCCTTCAAAATGAGTAGACCAGTGAAAGCACTGCTAGGTCAGCCAAAATGCTAACAAACTGGCTTAAAACCAGCTCTTTCATTTAAGTTTGTCAGATCTTTCAGTGTTTCATTTTTTCCACACATGTGAACTGTAGAAGTGTGTGTTAAATTAAACATCATCCACTTACATCTGAACCTGAAATTGTGAGCTGTGAGATGAATGATTTCAATATGCAAAACAGATAAATCTCCCTCAGGCTGGTATAACTTTTTGGGCCATTATCAATATGGTAGTATATTTTAAAACAAATTATCTTAAATAGAATTCTTGTCTCAAGCAACTGTTCCATAGCTGAACCTTTTTTCAGAAATGTTTTTCACAATTTTAAACTTCAATCCTTAATCCTAATTGATGATTATGCATTTTTATTGAATTCTAAGTAAAATAACTAGTTTAACAATTGTTGGTTGAGTCATGTACTAAGAAATAAATGTGTTAGAACTTGTTTGCAGGATAAAAAAAAACCTTAAAATCCAATTTAAATAGTTACGTTGTAGAAACATTTGATCCTAATGTACTGCTATAATTCTGATGGTACTAAAGAAATCTTACAGCTAAGTGCTTCTCTTGGTATCTGTGCTACTGCATGTGGAAGGAGGCATGTTTTGGGAAAGAATGTACTGTGAATGGTTGGAAAAATATTTGAAATTCCTGGACTTCAGATGTTCATGCGTTTAGAATTTTTCCAGCCACACACATATGTTTCAGTTTTGAAATCTGACACATTGTGTTAAATAGTTTAGTAACTATTATCTTCTCTGTTCTTAAGGCCCTGGCTTCAGCTGTTAGGATCAATGTTAATAATGATGAGATTTATTGAAACAGAGCAAGCAAAACATGTACTTTTTTCATCTTCTGTCTAACAAATGTCATGGAATAAAGCGGCAGGTTCAGAATAAAAATGTAGAGGAAACACAAACTTCTATACAAAATAGGAACAATGATGAGGCGAAGCAAGTATGCAAAGGTATTAAATAAATAGCAAATACTACATATGAAAATATGCATGACTTGTGCTGTAACTTTTGAACAGCACAGAATTCCTTCGATAGAATGAGGCTTTTCTGCAACTCCCCAGGTTCTCTGAAAATCCACTCCTGAGGATTGCCATTCCTGAACAGATGGCATGTGGGGGCGGGGTGGAGTGAGCTGTAGTAGGAAGGGGAAACCATCAAAAATTGGGGACTTGCCTTGCATGAGTGCCTTGAAGCCAGTTCTGTGTAAGGCAGAAGATGCTATAATACAATTTCCAGAGCCCCATGTGCACCGTAGACATTTGTCATCTTTATAGCAGCCGCTGCTGTTGCTGTCATGTGCAAAGCTTTTAAACCTCTGACTTTATTGCCCTAACTAATGCTTCTGAACCACAGCCATACATTACAAGCTGGCCTGATTTCAGGACAACTTAAGTACAATTTAGATGATGAAAACAAGCAAAGTTTTTTTATGCTAACTAAACTGTAAGAGGCAAATGAACTCGCGCCCTCTTTTAATCAAGTCATTGATCTGCAGACCCAGACACAATTCCAGGAATTAAAAACTGCTAACACTGTTTCTCTAAGAAAGGAATAAGTTTGAAGGAGTCAGAATGTATCTGATACCCCACAATTGAGAGACTTGGTGGTGGTTTGGTCCCCAATTTTCGACTATTTCTGAAGGCTGGAGAGTGTGACGCCTATTTCATGTTTATCTGTTTCCTGATTTTTTTTATCACTTCTGAACTCATGAACTTTTTTTATCACTTCTGGATATTTATAATATTGGAACAGTGATATTGGAACAGTGCAATTTCTCATTTGGAACTTATGATAGTCCTTAGCTCTTAAGTCCGTCATCTATCACTGATGATTCAGAACCACCCTTGCAGTAACTCAGCTAGACACCAAGTTATGACCATCATTATTAGCAAGCATTTGGTTAAAAAAAGGACTTATTCTATATTGGCAGTACTTAAAAATCATCTCTGGTACTGTAGAAATCATGACTGAAAATCAATGTTTCTCATTCTTGATTCCAAAGAAAATGTAGAATTAGACACATTTCTCACCTTCCCTGCAGTTACTTGGGTAAGTGGAACCAAAACACTCTCAAGACTAATATTGTTTTGTGTGCGTTTGCAACAGTCTTGACACATGAAGTTTTGGGGCCTATTCATACTAATGGTGTGGTTGCCATAAAGAATACTCAGATGTCGTTGTGGCATCTTGCTTGGGAACTCATTTGTGAGAAATGACTTTAACTTTGCCAGCCCCAGGGTTTTTGTTGTTGTTGGTCAAATGGCCTCCATCTGCTTCATATGAACTCCTGATTACTCAGATGTCTTCCTGTGCACATTGTATATCTATTGACAACTCCTATGATGCAAGAACAGTCCCTTAGTTTGCAATCCTATACACACTTACCTAAAAGTAAGTCCCATTGAACACAGTGGGACTGGCTTCTGAGTAAATGTGTAAAATTGTGCTGTTAGTCTCTGGTCATGTGAATGAGGGTCAGCAATGTCAGGTATTTCAGGATAGTGTGCTATTTTTATAGTATTCACACATGCAACTAATTATTTAGTACTAGCAGTGAACGTAGAATTGCATGTGTTTATTGCATGAGGATAGCTTGCCTGCTGCTTTCTTGGCAAGCATTTCTTCTGTCTTTGATGGAGAGAAACACCCTGGGAAAAGATGAAGTGAGGCCATTCTGGAAGAATGTTTATATGAGGATGTTGGTTAAGAATATAGATTCCTCTTTGCTGCCTGTTCACTTTAGCATGTCTCTTGATGGTGGGGAGAGAAGTAGAAGTGCATTGAGTGAGTAAAACTGAAGTAATGTTTACTGGAACATGTCTTGAGATGGGGAAAAACTGCATAGTAACTTTTGTCCAGCTGTTGTTGGATGATGATAGATCCATATCCCCCCTCCCAATTTTATGCTATTTATACTTGAAATTCCATTACCTCTCTTCATCATGCCTCTTTTGTTGCCTTTGCAACAAATCAGGGTTCCTAAGTAACTTGCTTACTGTTTTGTCCTATAAAGCCAAAATATGTATTAACTGCCCTTCTGCATCTGATTCCTCTGAATCCATGCATCATTGTTTCCCTTCTATCCTGTGAGAGAAAATGTTTAATCTAGGAAGGGCTGAAAGAATCTCAAGTACTGCATTACCCCGCTACCTAAAATGTACTATATTCCAGAACCCAAAAAAAATGATTTTTCAGTTGTGTAGGTTGAACTTGTAAACATCTGGTAGCATCTAGAAATTGTTTTAGGGGATTAACTGTCCAATCTGTTTGGTCATTGCAAAAACGTGTCAATATGTTAAATGCAGAGCCAGCGGGTGGCGCAGTGGGTTAAACCACTGAACCATGAGCTGTCGATCGAAAGGTCGGCAGTTTGAATCCGTGTGACGGCTCCTGCCAACCTAGCAGTTCGAAAGCAAGAAATTGCAAGTAAATAGGTCAGCGGGACGGTAACAGCGTTCCATGCGCCTCGGTGTTGAGTCATGCCGGCCACATGAAACGTCTTCGGACAGTGCTGGCTCTTCGGCTTTGAAACGGAGATGAGCACCGCTCCCTAAAGTCGGACACAATTGGACTTAATTGTCAAGGGATACCTTTACCTTTACTTATGTTAAATGCACCTGCAGAGGAACCTCCACAGGTGTAAGACTTTAGGTGTTCCTTTAGCAGCATGAATGAAGAGTCAAAGGTGGATGTAACAGTACCACTGGAGGTAGGTATTGAGGAGGTTTTAGTACCATTGATTTTAGTGGATTTACATCTGGTAGGTCTGTCTGGTGTTGCAGCAGCTTGTGAAAGGCATCCAGACTCCAGATAAACTTAGTGAGGAGCTTACATTGTTGCATACATATGGGAAAAGAGAAATGTGGTTGCTGCTAAACTACTGAACATTTTGGCTGGGCTGTTTGAACTAACAGTACTCTTTCTATGCTGTTTGTGGTCTGGCTATACAGTCGCCCCTCATTTTTCGCAGGTTCACCATTCATGGATTTCACCATCTGCGGATGCTGAGCTGCCCCTCCTGCATCGGGCCGAACGCAACTTGTGAATAACAAGGTGCTGGGATCCAGCACTACGCACCAAAATTGTACTCACCAGGGGGCCTCCAGAGGCCCCTTCTGCATCGGAACAGGCCTGCAACCCTATTCATAGGCCTCCACGGGCCTCAGAAAGCCTCTCCGAAGCGATCAGAAGTGACTTCCGGTTTAGCATTGGCCACTTCCAGTTCCTTCAGAGACATAAGCGTCACCTGTTATGGGGTGGTGGTGCGGCGGGCCCCAGGGCGTAGGGGCGGAGAGGCTCGGGGGTGGAGCGGAGAGGCTCGGGGGTGGGGCGCGGGCCTCCTTAAATTTGAATTTTTCCCGATTTTTTCCCGTTTTTTTTGCAATTTAAAGTGTAAAAAAGGCATGTTCAAAACATATGTTTGCTTTGCAGCCACTTAACTGACATATGGGGCGCTCCAGGACGTTCCAGCAGCAGCGACGATCTTCTTCCTACCGCATGCGCAAACCTTCCGGAGTTTGTGCATGCCCAGTACATCCCTGCAAACTCCGTGGGCGCAGGGAGAGGCTGTGTGCCCGGGCGCAGGAGTTTCCGGAGTTTGCGCATGCGCAAACCCACGGAGTTTGCAGGGACGTACTGGGCATGTGCAAACTCCGGAAGGTTTGCGCATGTGCTAGGAAGAAGATCGTCGCTGCTGCTGGAACGTCCTGGAGCACCCCGTATGTCAGTTAAGTGGCTGCAAAGCAAACATACGTTTTGAAAATGCCTTTTTACACTTTAAATTTCAAAAAAACCGGGAAAAATCAGAAAAAAACCCTAAGAAAACGTTTCAAAAATTTGCATAATTTATTGGGGGTAGGGCGTCAAGGGTGGGCCCCAGTCTGGGGGGGGGGGTGCTGGCTACTCCTCTGTTCAGTGAGACTTTCTGAGGCCTATGGAGGGGGTTGCAGGCCCGGTGCAATGCGGAAGGGGTCTTGGGTGGCCCTTCAGTGAGTACAGTTTCAGTGTGCAGTGCTGGATCCCACCATTCACGAGAGGGGGGTCCAGAACCAATCCCCCACAGATACTGTGGGACAACCTGTATATGCCTGCCTTGAAAAATAAGGTCTTGAATGACTCAGTATTTTTCAATAGCATTTTATTCTCTGTAACTTCACACTGAGTATCTTCCCAGTGTTTGCTTAAACTAGGGGTTCTCAACATACTTGGTGTGGCGTACAACCTACATGGCCACCGCCACACAAGTACCACCGGAAGTAAGCTGCAATGACATCATCGCTGCTTACTTCAGGGATTTCGGCCCAGTTTTTTGGCAGATGGAGGACGCCGCTGGAGGCAGGTAAGAGGCTTCGGGTGGCAGTCCCAAGAGCCTCGGCCAAAAGCAGGAGCCTCTTGGGACCGTGGTGCTGAAAGTGCCACGTTTTTGTGGGGGTTCGGGGGTCCCGACAGGGTTCAGGAGTTCCCGGCAGTCTGAGTACCACTGTACTCAGGTACCCCAAAGTACCACTGGTAGCACGTGTACCACCAGCTAAGAACCCCTGGCTTAAAACAGTAATAGTTCTTTTAAATTACGTAGTTGAAAGAATAGTCTTTGATTTGTAGTGTTTATTGGAATGCTAGTTGTGTGTTAGGTAGAGTCTATTCAAGTGAAAAACACACACGCTTATTTGCCCTCTAGTATTTTCTTCTAAAAGGCCTTTGAAAAGTGGTGGTGATAGCATATCTGTTGTCCCAAAGATACTCCCTATCCATATTTGTTCTCTTGCTTTTTTCTAACTTATATTTTAATATACAGGTATCCCCCGCATAACACAACTTCTCATAAGGTGATTTTGCATATACGACAGAGGTCCCCTAAAGTTAAAGAAGTTTTTAAAATCTCCTTAACATTTTGCTGAAACCACTCCATTTTCCAGGCTTGAATCATCTTGCTTAACTTGCTGCAGAGGGGAAGCCTCTTCTGGGTCGTGTGACTCCCCCCTCCCTTTGCTCAGGGCGAAGCGGCAGAGCAGTGTATCTGTGTGATCAAGTTGCTTCACTTAACGACGCCCCCACATTACGACGAAGATTGTGGAACATATCCTGGTTATTAACCGGGGGGGATCCTGTATGTAGGAAAATAGGTGGTCTGGGGTCTTTATAAAGGCCAGGGAAAGAAAATTCTACACTCTCTTTACTCCTTAGGATCTGGGGAGTACAGTGCACAGTGGTTCTGGGACTGGCAAAGTTGAGTACCATGCTGTGAAAGGATTTAGGTACGAAAAGTGTGAATGAATATATTTGCTTTAGGATTACAACCTTTTGTGCCAAACACACACAGTAAAATAAGCTCGATCCAGGTAAAAGGCTGCAATCTTAAAGCAAATACTGTAAACTCATTTGCACTTTTCTTACCGAAATCCTTCCCTAACAGAACATCAATCCTGTTCATTAGCTGAACCAATTGTCAAGATAGTCTCCCATCTTACCCCTCTTCCTACAGAGGATAAAAGCCTGAGCCAGGTCCGCAACAGTGTGCACCTGGTCAGTAGAGGAAGAGCAAGTGCTTGCTCTGTATAGATGCTTTATACCTCAGCTAACGATCAGAGACTTTCCATCTCCTTCTTTTGCTGACAGTGTTGCAATCCTGACACTATCATTGCAATCCTAGGATCCTGTACTTTTCTCTGCACCTTCTATGCCCCAGTTACCCTATCCCTGTTTTTGTTCTCTGTGGTTTCTTGTACCTGTTCCTTTAAAACCCAGTAACCTTAATGTGGGTTGTCACCTAGGCCTATCGTGGTCCAGAGCCCTGAACCAAAATCTAGTTAGCTCCATAAAGTTCTTCATACTTATCAATAATCCTAGAAATGCGAGAGTAGTCCTTCATATATAAAATATTATAGCCTGTTCTTGATTTTAAGACATTTGCTGCAGTAGTTATTCACAACCAGCAAACCTCGGTTACCGTAGGCTGCTGGATTAGGACACTAAAAAAATCCTTTTGCTGCTGTTGCTTCTAGTACAGGTTTGAATATGATTAATGTAACAAGTATTGTGCAAAATACTATTTATCAAGATCAAGAAATGCAACTGTTCTAGTTGAATGATCAGCTGAGCGATGCGCTGTTTTGCTGTTCGTTGCAGGCTGGATCTTCGAAACATACATTGTCATGAATCGACTTTACCATATGGTTCTAGTCATACCTTCTTAGGGCCTATTTCACACTACTAGCGCTAGAACACAAGGTAGGTTCCAGTGTGGGGTGATTGCACAGAGAAAGGGATTTTAAAACATTTTTCTCAGTTGTCTCTTATGACAGGAATTTAAGCGTCTTGTTTAATGGAGCCAAAATGATGGTTTGAATTCACTTTGCAACAATTTTATACAATTTTGTATAACTAATATAAATACAATTTTGTATTTATAGCAATTTTGGGCTATCAGTTAACATGAAAATGCTCAAGAGGGGTTGGTTTGCATGTTTACTTGGTCAACAGTTCTCTTTGAATGTTGAAGTATCTGTATTTTCCTTCCACCTTGACCACACACCTGAAATCTGAAGGGAGGCCAGATTTCACACAGTTCTTTTCCCCAAGAAAGACTGAGCACACCAGACCTACATGAATACAGTTCTCATGTAATGCCTATCAATAGGTCAACCTCAATGCCTGGTAAAGGGAGGAGGGGCATACACTTGTTCCTCAGTAATAAGAAGATGATTGTCAGATAACTGCAAGAACCAGTCCAAGGAAGAGTTTAAGTGAAGCTTTGCAAAAACATTTAATTGGAATTTCTTGGCCCTTCAAATATTGCTTCAAATATGTGAGCAGTCGGTTGTCAGTTTTTGATTTATTTCTTATTGGATAGTTCCTAGCTACTAAGAAAGTGCAGTATTTCGGAGCAGGGATGCAGTACTGGGGAAATGGAACTTTTCTTTATGTGAGACTATTTCTCATCAGTTAGTATAAATTCCTATGCTAATTTTGTACGTCTTGTATCTTTCTGTGAAATCTAATTAAAATGAGACCCAATTAAAAATTAAAGAATCAATATGTTTTTCTGGGGATGTAGAGGTTTATAGTTATGAAGGAATGCATGTTACAAAGCAGTAGACCAGATTATTCATTTTTTACAGCTTACACTTGCTCATTAGAAAATTAACAGAGAAATCCTGTGTAAGGATCCGGCGCCGGATCCCTACACAGAATTTTAACATCTGGACCGCCATGCGGCAGGCCGGAGGTCTACTCGGGGAAGGGAAAGCTTGTCCCCTTCTCCGAGTGTCAACCTATCGGCCTCCTCGGATTTCCGCCAGCTAAATAGCTGGCGGAGGTCAGAGGAGGCCGTGTAACAGCCAAGCCAGCCCAGCGGGGACGGGAATATGGACGACGCCATCCCCCACCCGGGCTAGCCAGTGCCCCGCCGGACTGTCCATGCAGTTGTTGGCGGCGGCGGAGGACTTCTGCCACTCATCCCAGCACCGGTGTGAGGGAGGCCGGCCTCCCTTACTCCCAAGGAGGTGTGAACGTGCCTTATGGCACGTTTGTGACGGCTTCGGGCAGCGGAGCACTCGTTCCGCCACCCGAAGTCTGCGGTGGATTTTGCTGTAACTTAAAAATAGTACGTTGCAAGCACAACTTCAAATTGCAAAAGTAAGCCAATGCCTTGAACATGTTATAACTGAAGAAAAGACAACTCAGTTTTGAGGGACGAATGCATTTTTATTTTGGAAATTCTCTGTCTCCATTATACGCCATATTTCTGTTGCCATTCATAGAATTTTTCTGAGCCCTTAATATTAAAAATTGGTTTCTCACTTTGTTTGGCTTCTTTTGAGTTATCGCATTGGGTGCAGTGCTAAATGCAATATCTACTCTTCTGTTTATCTATTTATTATTATTATTATTATTGCCCCCAAATGTTTCCCCATTTGTAAGTGTAGTGCCTTACTTGAAGAGTCATCTTCAAGGTAACTTCTGCCCTCAATCCCCTGGACAGTCTTTGTTTTAACAGTTTGTTGGCCACAGCAGAATTGTTGCATTGTATGTTCTATGAAAAATTCATATCATACCTCAAAGTAAACAAAAAACAACTTGTTGCATTGCTACCGGTAACCTATATAAAAATAAGCAGTAGTTTGCTTGTAAACTTAAATTTTAAATGTTCTTGTTAAAATAGATTTCATAAATAGTACCTTCTGCCTAAAATACTCCACTATCAACATATTTAAATATAGTACTTTAAAGTGCAAAGTACTTTTATAAACCTTATTGTAAGTGGTTCCCACAATATTTCTGTGAGGTAGGTTATTGCTATTCCCATTTTACAGATGAGGAGCTAACACTTAGGAACCATGACTTCTCTAGGGTAGATTTTAGTTAAATAGGACATTAAAGTCCTATTTTTATCTGTTTGACCACTAAGATCTGTGGAGAGCTGAATGGTTGCGCAGCTTGGTTAGGTCTCAGTAGGTCTTACTGTTGGATTGTAGAGCATTTATTGCTATCATCCCCAATATAGGTATCAAAAGAAAATATTTGTGAACTTTTTTGTTGAAATCTGTATATGACTAGTATATAATAGTAGTAAGAATAATAATAATTAGTATATAAATATTTTTAAAATGTATTTTAATTGCTTGGGCAAAATTGCATTTCAGAATCGACACCATTAAGACTCATTTATTTTTTGCAGTCTTCCCAGGGTTTGACTATGAACTTGCATGAAAGAGTGAAGTTTGCAGTTTGTTAGCAAAAGGAGAGCAAATGCTCATTTTAAAGAAATATTGTATTGCCACAGGATACTTCGAACACCATGCCACAACAATGCAATTTCAGTGTTGCTTAGGACAGAAGTCTGTGACAGAAAGTCATCACTCCAGGGTAGTGTGCTAGGGACCTCTCAGAATGGTTACTCAGCTGACTTTTAGTACTTCTTTCTCGACTTAACATGCTCTTCGTTCATTCACTGGCTCTTTCACTATGCTATACTTTTTTGTTTTAACCTTTTAAAAAAAATATTAAGTGTTAAATTGGTTTCTAGCTGTTGTTTCTGTGTTCTTCCCTGTAATATTTCCACCATCCATGTTCTTTCATAGCCTTCAAGATGTTCAGCAAGGGCAGCAGTCCACAACCCAAGTCAAAGTCCAGTCCCGCCCCCATTCCCAGGCAGCAGTGCTCAGCGCTAGTGCCTCCTTGCTGGTGAGAAATGGGAGTGTCCACTTAGAAGCATCACATGACAATGCATCTGCTGTAGGCGGTAGCAGTTTGCACGATGAACTTGGTATGCAGGCCTTATGTAACCTTGGTGAAATCAAAGTGTTTATGCAGCAGATTTATGGCTTATAACTGTAACTTCACCTTCACTTCATTTCAGAATTGGAGGGTTTTATACCAAATTGCATTTGCTCCTTTTCTTTTGCACCATTTTATAGACTAAACGGTTACATTAGGATGGAAATTGTTTGAAGATACTGAATGAATTCTTTAATTTCATGTTGAGTGTTTGTTGGTTACATTGAAGTACCTCAAGAAAATACCTCTCGAACTGCCTTTTATATAGAGGTTTTTAAGGTTCTTATCAGGAATAGAGTTGTAAGTGCTGATAAACACTCTTCATATTAGCAGAAGAATATGTTATTTAGTCTTCAATACTAATATCCAAAATGCAGGCATAGGCTTGTATTAAACACTGCTCTTGTAAAATTGCTGCTTTGCAATTCTCATTGTAGGGTGGAAATTTGAAAACTGTTGAGGTATATTGACAGAAATGTCTAACTTGTGTAGCTGAAAATTGGTTTAGATTTTGGCAATGAAAAGATACACAACACTACTGTGGTAGTGCTGTCATGGCACCCTACAATCTTAAATAATTGAAACAGCAATATGTTGAAAATGTAATTTTTGAATTTGGAATGCATAATTGCTAGAGGTAGGAGAAAATGGTTTTATTTTTTCGCAGATTAAAAATGAAAATGTGGAAAGCGGTGTTATGTTTTTATTCCAATTTCACCCCCCCCCATTTTTATCAATTGTAACCACTTTAAAAGTGTACTAGGTAGGTGGTATAGGTTGTACAGTGACAGCAGATGAAGAATGATGCAAAATTACATGGATTTTTTTGCAGATTTTTTTAGCAGAAAGCAGTGTTTGTGTTTTTATTTTGTTATCACCATTTTCTCCTTCCCCTAATAATTGCAGTGTATCATAAGCATGGCTTGAAAAGAATGTTTAATGTTGAACGGTTACGCATTTGTACCAGAGCACAAAATGTGACATCTGATGACTGCTGAATGGTCAGATCTTTATGCAGAATCCCATTAATATTTTAAGCTGTGGGAAAGCTGCCACTCAACAGTTTCCTCTCTCTAATGTGGTCAGAAAAACGTATATAGGCACACCATGGAACATGAATAAAAGTGCTCTTGGGGCTCATTTTCAGATGCCAGCATGTTATCAAGTATGAAATGTTAGTGCTTTGATCTAGAGAAGTAATGAAAATTTTATTCTGGTCTGGGCTGGTTGGAGATTTCTAGGACATAAGGGACTCAGCAATGTAATCAAGATAAGCCACCACTCCTTAATCACATAAATGTCCACATGGAATTATGAGTGTGTTCTTTTAAAAAGCTAAACAAAAAACATATTTTATTTTTTTGGACAAGTTTTAGAATTTCACATAGGTAATGCTGATTTCCAGGTCTCTCATTTTCTGGCCAGTCAAACCTTTTTCTATTCTTACCACGACAAAATGAAGCATTGGGATTTGGTATTGCCATCCTGTCTTGTCACTGAGTGAGACCAGTCATCAGACAGGAGCACCTTATTGTGGTAGGGATTGCTTTGAGAGTTCAGTGAATGCAAAGACTTTTACCATTAAAACTGGGATTTTTAGTCGGCAAGGCATTAAGCTAGAATATAAACTACTTAAATGTTCTGTTGCGATTCTATCCTTTTTTTTTTTCCTGAGAATAAATTATGTTGAATTCAGTGGACTTTACTTCTGACTAAACATACTTGGATTATACTGTACTACTCTTGTCTGTAGCAAATAAAACTTGTTGAATCTACCCTAAATAATTTGGTTTGTGGGACAAGTTTAAATTATTTTTCTAGCCAGTTAATTTGACTCTTTGCATTTTCCCCTTGGACAGGTGGCATTGCTGGGTTTGATGTTCCTTTGTTGCTGTTAATTTTTCACTCCTTGCTTCCAGAGTAGGGCATTTACACATTAACAGCCCAGTCCAGTCTAACTCTTTGACTGGTAGAACACTGCTGCACTGATCTTGGGTGTCACAAACATGCTGTAAAGCAAGTTTGTGTTGCCCGGTGAGGCCGTGCCGGTGAAGAATCCGGCGGTGCCCTCCCACCCCAGATCCATCAGTGCTCCTACCAGGGAAGGTAGGTTCCCCGCTGGGAGGCAGAGGGTGAGCAGAATGGGACGTTCTGGGCAATTGGTCAGCCAGGCCCAGGAAGGGGGAGGGATTGGCGGCATTGGCTCCGTCAGAATTCTGTCCTCCTCCCCGTGCCTGGCCTCCGCTACACAGGCTGCTCTAATGTGCACCAGCAAAATAGCTGGCGCACATCTGAGTAGCTCCATCGGGACGGCTGAGGCTTTACCTTTACTGAGGTGACCTCCCAGGCAGCTTTTTGTACCCTGGATGCAGTGCAGGCTGCACCGACCTCGTTGCATCACAGGGCACAAAGTTAGACAGGATTGCGCTGTTAGTTCTATCATTCTCCCATGTTAACATTCTCCCATGTTAATGTGACTACTGAATGGCAACACAAGATGTGTGAGCACTTCTGTATTATAATAGTCTCTGGAGGCTTGCTGGTAGAGGGATTTTAAGGGCTGAGTTCAAGGATTGTGCTTGATTGCTATTGGCCAAAAAGGGGGAAGGGGTTAGCAGGACAGGATCAGTTCAGGTGGCATGCTGCAAACTTGCTAGTTGTCTCTTTCTTAATATATATCACTTTTCTTCTCCCCCCCCCCCCCACCCCGATCCCCAGTTATGTTTCTGGTTAACATGCTAAGGAATTAAACATTTGGAAAGCTGGGTGAGCTTGTGGCAATATGGAACATGTGTGTAAATTCCTTTTTGTATACTGTACTTTGTTCTTGGGAACAGGCTCTTGATACAAAGGATGCAGAAGGAAAAATACTAGAAAGGTTTGCAGTACAATCTGGTGCCATCTGCTGTTCTGCTGAAATATTGCAGAATCAAGCTGTGGGTTTTGTTAGGATCTGTCTTGTGTTTCTACTGTAGCTATGAATATTTGGATGTGGCTACAATTGCTAGCCCCTACCCAGTATGTAGCTGCCATCCTGGCCCTGACGTGCACTGCATAAAACTGTTGTCTTCATTGTAGCATTGGGTGAGGGATGTTTTGGGCAAATGTCATGTCTGAATCTGCTACTTTGCTGTTTGGGTTTGAAACTAGTGGGCAGAATAGCAGACGTTTTAGACTGAGCCAAGGCAGAACTTCTGCCGCAGAAGTGTTCTGTTGCTAAATAGCAAATGTCACTGCTACAGCTAACTGCTTAGTTTTAAAGTGAACTATTTCTGCTGCTGTTTTCTGACACCCCCCTGTCAGCTCAGGAGTTTGGGCACAGGGAACATTGTGGACAACTGCAGGCATTTAGAGTGACAACTTAAATTTTATCATCTTCTCCCCCCCCCCCCCACTGCACTATGTCACAGACCAGTTTTTGAACATTGGGACAAACTTCAAAAGCAGTTTGAGACATCAAGGGCTGCTGTTTGATAGAAGCTAAAGTTCATACATTGTTTCAGATGCTTAAAGGTGCTCCTTAGAAGACAAACAGGGTTGTTCACTGTTCACAATTGATTGCTATCAGGGTAGCATGAGGAATGTTCTGTTTACAGCTATTCAAACTATTATTATTATTATTATTATTATTATTATTATTATTATTATTATTATTATTACTATTATTTATATACCGCTTTTCAACAAAAAGTTCACAAAGCGGTTTGCAAACAAAATCAAATGATTAAATGGCTCCCTGTCCCCAAAGGGCTCACAATCTAAAAAAGATGTAGAACACCACCAGCAACAGCCACCAGAAAAGACACTGTGCTGGGGTGAAAGGGGGGCAGTTACTCTCCCTCTGCTAAATCTAAGAGGAGCACCGATTGAAAAAGTGCCTCTTGCCCAGTTAGCAGGGGTCCTGCTGCAATCTAGTCCTGCTGCAATCAATAAGTAAGAGAGGTGAGCCTGCAACTTACATCTTAAGTATTTTTTCCTCAGAGGTGTTCGGTATTTGACTCTCCGTTCCTGAGGACTTGAACATTTTATTCATCCTGCCATATTTCTCATGGATTCAGATGACTGGGATCGGGATGGGGTGGGGAGCTGCATAGTTGTGGTTTACCATATGACACTTGTAATCATGCGGGAAGGTGGTTGTCTGTAGCCTGGGACCTTGCAGTTAAGCCCTAGAGCGTCTGCCTCTCTGCAGCTGCTTGGAAGAACAGGGAAAATGAAAACACTGCCTCATTCATGTAACTAGAGCAGGGGTAGGCAACCGACAGCCCATGGCCTGCCACCCGAAATCATCCGGCCTGTAGTCCCAAAGAGATGTATCCATCCAGCCCATGGTGGTCTTTAAAAAAAATGTAATTCTATCTCGGTAAGGCTTACAGTGTAAGCAGACTAAGGGCAGATGCTTCTTTTGAGCATCATTATTTGGGCATGCGTCTCTTCGCGCTGTGCCTATCTCTATTTTTTCTTACCTTGGGAGGTTAGCTTGTGTGTCTTGAACATGCGTGCTTATTATTGAAAGACCTGATGTCTGGCCCCTATGCGGAGGAAGGTTGCCAACCCCTGAACTAGAGGATTAGGTCCCCACGTGGTTATATAAAAGTGGTTCCTGTCATCTGAAGCCCACCTTGAATGTGTGAATGAGATGGTTAGGTGTTTTCTCTCTGAGGCATATACGTGTCGTATATTTCACTGCAGGATTGTAATTTACAAGCCTTGGCTCTAGTCCAGTGCTCCAATGGCTGCAAGGACCATCTAGTTTGTCTCAGAGCAGTTGAACTGCAGAAAGGTAAATGATGACTATAGTAATCTAAAGCCACATTACACTAAAAATATTCAAAACTTCCTCCTGACCTGAGTCAAAGCATAAATATGGACCAATATGCTACTAAATGCCACGTTGTATTTTGTTGCATAAGCACTTAATTATTATTACTAAGAATACCTCTTTTCAATTTTAAAAAAGTTCACATAAGAAGAGCCCTGCTGGATCAGGCCAAAGGCCCATCTAGTCCAGCTTCCTGTATCACACAGTGGCCCCACCAGATGCTTCAGGGAGCACACAGCCAACAAGATAACCTGTTTCCTGCTGCCACTCCCCTGCACCTGGCACAGAGAAAAACCTACTTCTAAAACCAAGAGGTTGCTTATGGCTTGTAACCTGTGATGGTCTTTTCCTCCATGAATCTGTCCAAACCCCTTTTAAAGGCATCAAGGCCAGGTGCCATCACCACATCCTGTGGCAAGGAGTTCCACAGATGAATTACACGCTGGGTAAAGAAATATTTTCTTTTGTCTGTTCTAACTCTCCCTCCACTCAATTTTAGTGCATGTCCCCTGGCTCTGGTGTTGTGCGAGAGGGAGAAGAATTTCCCTCTATCCACTCTCTCCATCCCATGCATAATTTTATACGTCTCAATCATGTCCCCCCTCAGGCGCCTTTTTTCTAGACTGAAAAGCCCCAAACGCTGTAGCCTTTCCTCATAAGGGAGGTGCTCCAACCCATGAATCATTCTGGTTGCTCTTTTCTGCATCTTTTCCAATTCAACTATATCCTTTTTGAGGTGTGGTGACCAGAACTGGACACAATACTCCAGATGTGGCCTTACCATCAATTTGTACAAAGGCATAATGATATTGGCCGTTTCACAAATAATGATATTGGCCGTTTCACAAAGTGGTTTACAGAGAAAATCTAGTCATGTTATGTTGGGTGGCAATGCTGTGACAAAAAGAAACCACTGAGGCACTAATTGACATACAGTTTTAGGCTGAATAAAGTGTTCTGGAGTGCTTCACCTGGAAAGGCAGTGTGTACTCCATTGCATCTTGCTTCTGGTGTTAAATCGGATGTTCAGAAACCTGTTTGGGAGGCTGGTGTTTTCTGATGTTGGAATATGGAAAAGAATGGGATTTATTCCCATCCCTAAGCAACCAGACTATCCTTTTAGGTTAACGGTTAGGGACGGAAGAGAAGCTCATTTCCTGTTCGTTGTGAGTAGTAATGTGTGAGTTTGCAGTGTGTGTTTCCATTTGATGTTCTTTGGCAAGGTGTTCCCTTCTCACCTTGGCTGTCCCAGACATGAGACAGAGTAACTACTTCTTTACTGAACAGTGTAGGAAGAATGATAGCATGTTTGTATAAATGCTGACAAGTTATAAATACATCCAAATAGTAATGTTTAATTTATGGGGTCCCAAGAACATTTTGTATAAATTTGCTTGCCAGATTGTACATTGTAATTTTAATTTGGGTCGCATCACCCTGATAGCTTGGAGTTTGATAGTTTTGGTAGCTAGGGTTGCTGCTGTTTTATATATGAACCTTTTTTAACAGATGAGGGTCACTCACAGCGCAATCCTGTGCAACTATCTGGCCGGCAGCCCGCTGAATCCTATCCCCATTCCGGGCTGCTCTGGAGCAGCCCAGAGGTCTACTGAGGGGGTGGGGGAGAGGAGATGTTCATCCCCTTCACCTGGTGTAAACTGGGGAAGGCCCAATGGACCTCCTCGGATTTCCGCAAGCTAAATAGCTGGCAGAAGTAAGAGGAGGCCCTGTAATGGCCACACTGGCCCGAATGGGGATGGGGATATGGCGGCTGCCATCCCCGCCCACTCTCAGGCTGGCTCGGCCAATGGCCCCCCCTCCCTCGCCATCTGGACCGCCCCACCAGGGGATCTCTTACCTGTGTCCGGGGGACGTGCCTGCTCTTACTCCTGAGTTGCAGCGAATGTGCTTTATGGCACATTTGCGATGACGTCCGGCGGCGGAGCGCTTACTCCGCCGCTTTTTTTTTGCGCAGGATTGCTCTCTTATTCATTCAAGTCTTAATACTATAGTGCAATCATTTTAGAGAGTGACTTGTCTGTAGATTATTTTTCTTTCTCTTTCAGATCTGGGTTTTGGATTGTGGGAGGATGTTTAGTGTTTTGTTTTGTTTTGCTTTTCCATTAGATAAGTAGCTTCTTATAATTTGCTTTGTTGATGCTACCACCCACTGGATGGTTGTAATGAAATGCTAATGCTGTGACCTTGTGGTGGTTGATAGGATAAAGTCAGGTTGCCTCACACATGGCACAAAGGTGTACACTAGTGTGTGTGTGTGTGTGTGTGTGTGTGTGTGTGTGTGTGTGTGTGTGTGTGTGTGTGTGTGTGTGTGTGGAGGGGGGCGGTGTACACTACTGTGTGTGTTTGTCTTTTCTGCCATCTGTTCATGTGCTTTAGTTTCCAACCACGTGTGTCCATGATATGTGCCAAAATAGAAATGTACTGTATAGTGTTCATTCATGATCATGTACGGGGCTATTGATTGTTGGCTGAACAAGTGGGTAGGTATGTTGGTGTCTGTAAAACATATCCCAGTAACCTCCTTTGCCAACTCAGTTTTTTTTCTTTTTTGTTCTCTTTCCGCCTCTGACACTCCAAGTATTCCAGTCACTGTTCCTTTCCTGTGTGGGGAAGTGTTATGAGGTATGCCCAAGGCTTATAGCTGTAAATGTATACATAATTTCTTTTTAAACCAGTTATAGCACTAAGTAACCTGAACTCTGTGTCGAGGGGGACCCCAATGCCTTATTTATGTACATTTGAATGAAAATATATTGAGAATTGTGCATTAGGGATCTCTGTCTTTTGGCAAGGGCAAAGTAGTCATTGCTGACAGTACTTAAGGGCACAAATTCCTCTGAGAACTTGAAGCCTTTCAACAGATGCTCCATAGACAGACTTTTAAAATATTGCTCTACAGTTCTTAAATGCAGCGACTGTCTCTTGTGAGTGTTGTGGGGTGGGAGCTGGCATTGTATCACACCATGAACAAGGACAACACAAGTTGAAATTTAGTGGGGCATGCATCTATCAAGACGCTACACATTGCCTGCAACGTTGACTTTCAACTATTATATAATAGATGATATTGATTGTTCCACTTTAGTTCAGTTTCCACTTTAGTTTCCCTAAGAGATCTATCTATTGTGCAGTTTGTATTAGTTATACTGTATATTGTCAAATGACTGAAACCAGTCTCCTGCACTCCCATATGGAATGCAGTTCAACTACATCGACATCCAGATTTTTATAGACCTAATATAAGAGCTGTTTCACATGATACAGAAAAAAATGTGTTTGCATCTTGTTTCCCCAAGATGAACATTGTAACATTTGAAAAGATACTGTATTTTGCACATATAGAAAATGTTTGTTTGCAGACATATTTAGCCTTCTGTAACTACACATTC
Source organism: Plestiodon gilberti rubricaudatus (assembly GCA_026170595.1). Lineage (NCBI taxonomy): Eukaryota > Metazoa > Chordata > Lepidosauria > Squamata > Scincidae > Plestiodon > Plestiodon gilberti. The sequence continues at coordinate 259,011,506 of JANXHW010000001.1, forward strand.
AGTGAATCAGGTACAAGAAAGGTATACGTGCAAAAGTATAATTTTGGTTTTGTATAACAGGACCATAAATGCTGTGGCTTTGGATAGATATTCTAGTGTTCAAACTTCTTTAAAATAATAACAACAAAACCCACCATTCTTTCTGCCAGCTTTGCAAATAAGTTTTCAAAAGTCACTAGCCCAACCCACAAATAGCTATGCTGGTTATTTATGGTACATTGAGAATATTGAGATTGTTTTTGCCTTGGTGAGAGCAGGGTGGGTCTTTCCTGGAGGTGGGGAGACCTTTGGGTAAAGGACCACTGGTAGGTGGTAGCCTGTGTGAGAGCCAGGCTGCCCAGTAGGTTAAGGCCCTTTTTACTGCGGTTAGGGGTGGGTTGTTTAGTTGGAGAAGATAGGAATGTGTGTGAATGGTGGGATAGGAAGAAATGTACAGTTTAGGGGGTAGTGGGGATGGTATTGTGATGTTGGGGGTATTTTGGAAACTACAGTTGGCATAGAATGTGATGACGTGCAGTTGCCAGGGTTCAGCAGTTTAACTCTGTTAGGCCGCTGCTTTGGCAGCTGCACTGGAAGCCTGTTCATTTCCTGTCCAAATTCAAGATGCTGATAATGACCTCTAAAACCCTTCATGGCCTGGGACTAGGATACCTTAGGGAGATCATCTGAGGGGGCCCTGCTGCATGTGCTGCCTCTAGCAGAAGTTAAGAGGGTGGCAGCTAGGGGCAGGACCTTTTTTGTGGTGGCACCACAATTACGGAACTCCCTCCCTTATGAATTAAGAGCATTCCCTTCTTTGAAGGGATTCTGGCTGGGGCTAAATATTTTTCCCGTTAGCATTTTAAGGTGGTACGGGATGAACTGTTCTATGGCTGTACTGCTGTTTTATTGCTGCACTCGAGCAATTTTTTGTATATAAAAGTTCTTATATGTTTGCTCTTATATATTGAGGTACCGCTTCTTAATTTTTAGCTGCTATTTTAATTGATATTGGTATCTATAATGTTGCTGCTGTGATTACTGATGATTACGCTGTTTTAGATTGTGGTATGTGTTACATGTCTACTCAGAAGTACGTTTCATTGAATTCAGTGGGGCTTACTCCCAGGTAAATGTGTATAGGATTTCAGCCTTATTGTCTTGCTGGTCAAGGCTGGGTTGATCATGTTGTTCTGTTGAGAGGCAGAGGCGTTGCTACACCCCCCGTGGGGGGCCATCGACGTGACACCTCCACGTGATGCCACAAGCCCCACCCCCTGAGGGGTGACGTCACTTTTGCCGCGCCACTGAACTGCGGCGATGGCGCGAAAGCGCGCGCACACAAACCCACACACATTTTTTGGGGGCCGTTTTAAGGCTGTATGGAGCCCAGGAGGGCCAATCCTCCTGCCGCAAGTGGCCAAAAAACTGCTGGGGGGTGCTTTTGTGCTGCCGCTGAATTTTGGTGGTGGCATGGCAAAAGTGCACCCCTGTTGCTTCACACCCCCTCTGCCTGCCCCCGCCAACTATGCCTCTTTTGAGAGGAAATTCACAAAGTTTGGTTGTGTGAACCATTTCCTGTTTAAGAACATAATTGGTATTATGAGATTTGAAGAACAGATCTGAGCAACTTCCGTGTGTATAGGTTAGGGCAATAGTGGGGAACCTCAGGTCACTTCTGTCTTGTCCTTTTGTTCTGGCCTAGCAATATCAAATCAAGAATTCATCTAATCCAGCATTCTGTTTCCAGCAGCAGCTGATCAGATGGCTCTGGATTGTTCACAGGCATGCTGTACTGGTGACAAATATCCACTGTTTGCACTTAGTGCTGATAGATGCGTATTCTATTTTTAGGTATCATGGCTGATAGCCAATGATAGAGCTGCCCTCCATGGGTAGCATCCACAGCATTACACTTGCAGAAGACACCTTCCCCACTCCCTCCAAATTCATGGTCTTGGGAGCAACTTTGAGGGATAGACGGACTTGAGTGCTTGGAAGGGGGGGGGGAAGAGGTGACTTTCACAACTGTGTTGCTCTGGATCCTATCTCATGTATTTGGTAAAGTCACCTATGCTAGATTACATTTAAATATTTGAATGTGCTACATTTACACCCCACTTTCCTCTACGTTGAAACTCAAGGCAGTGTACTTGGGATGCTCTTAAGCGGCCTTCCTTCCATCCAGGCATTGGCCAGGCCCAGACCTGCTTAGCTTCAGCAAACATGCTCCCTCACATGCCTTCAAACCAGGCCCTGAAGACAAAGAATTCCGTATGTTAGTTGTGTGCTGCTTCCTTCTGCCTTTCCCAAACATACTGTCATTCAGTTTCATTTATTGATCCCAAGTTCTAGTATTGAATTGTGCATGAGAAAAGTCTTGCTTCGTTTTTGTCACCATTCCAAATTGTAACTACCATATCTCCCTTTAGCCTTTGTTGTTGTTGTATTTTCAGAAAACAACAACTCCCAACTAATTTAGTCTTTCATTTATAGTGGAGATTCTCCAAGATTCATTTTCTGTTGTATCTCTCTGAATTTGATATTCTCTGAGATTTAATAACCAGAAGAGAACACAGTATTTTAAATATGGCCACACCATAAGGCATTAGTATATTCGCTGTTTTCTTTCCATGTTGATGGGCTATTACAGCTAGGTATGAAAAGCTCGCTCAAGAAAATCTGGGACATGATGATGAAAGGGGTGTGTATACACAGTCTCACGGGTGAATGTTTTTTTCTTGTGTGTTGATATGAGTTCTTGGTTGTGACCAGTTTGGCCACATGGTTTCCCTACTCATTAAGGCTGTAGGAATGCTGTATCTCCACTGAGCAGGGTATTGGACTAGATGACCTCCGAGGTCCCTTTCAGTTGTAACATTCTAAGGCATGAGAGGGCACTCTGTGTGTGTGTGTGTGTGTGTGTGTGTGTGTGTGTGTGTGTGTGTGGTAATTGTATAAAATGGGATTATGGTGCATATTTCTGTTACTACAGTATGTAAAGGTGCTATAGTATTTAACCAATCTTGACTTTTTTCTTCAACAGGTAAGTTCAGTTCTACACTCTACGAGACGGGGGGCTGCGATATGTCGCTTGTGAATTTTGAGCCAGCTGCAAGGAGAACTTCCAATATCTGGTGTGTTTTTGAGCTAGTCTCTTTAGGTTATTCAGCAATTCTGATTTCAAAAGCGATTGAACTTGGATTACCAAAACCATGCTGAAATGTTCCTATGTGTCTGTGTACTCTTATAAAAGCTGACTGTAGCTCAGTGGTCGAGTACCTGCTTTCCTTGCCGAAGGTCCCTAGATTCAGTTCTAAGCAGCAGCTGCTGCCAGTCAGAATCTGCACTACTGATCTAGATGGACCAATGAATGAATAAGGCAGCTTACTAAGTTCCTAACAATTACTGACTTGGGTTTGTTGTACACAGGAACATTTTGATGTTCCTTATGTTTGGTCAAATAATGCTATTTAGTGGTTATATAATGGGACTGGAGTTGTTTCCTGGTAGAAACTGAGAACTAGGAGCCATCTTCAGCCTCCTGTTCTGTATACAGTAGTGTATTTCACCTCTTCAGAGCACTTCACATGTATGCTTAGAATTATCCTGAAAGGTAGGCCAGTTTTATTTATCCTTGTACATTATGAAATATTTTATTTCAGAATAGTAAATTGTTAGTTGCATTTCAGGGATGTTTTATTTTTAAGCTTTTTTCCCCTAGAAACGACACGTTCCTTAATTTTTGCATAATGTTGAGTCTTACCACAATGGTGGTGACATGTTTTTAAGCTTTTTATGTTTTTATAAATAAAAAATAAGTTGGCAAGATTTGTATTTTAGTAAAGCTCTTGGTTCAGGCCTGCACAATGTTCCAATCTTCTAGCAAGTTCACCAGGAATGTAGACCTTTCTGGACACCCAAAGCCAGGGGAAGAGCTGCTTTAATACTCTGTTTGCCCTATCCAAGGTCCCTTCTCCTAATTTGGGCATGATGGAGCCCCTTTCTAAGCCAGCAAATATAACCCAAGTCTTAGGGCTAAACTAGATGTGGTGCAGGAAATCAGAAGTGACTTCAGGAGTCGAACAGATTGGGCTCTGGCTGAGTAGCAGTGGTGAAGCCCAAAGCACCCTCGACAGGTAGGCAGAGAGTGCCATGAGGTTTGCCTGAGCGCAAACCCCCCCCCCCCAGCAACCAGGAGCTATGAGAGATCCATGAATAAAAGATCTTGTGTGTGTGTGTGTGTGTGTGTGTGTGTGTGTGTGTGTGTGTGTGTGTGTGTGTGTGTGTGTGTGTGTAAAAGAAAGCAAAGAGAGGGTTATTAGGAGTGGATAGTGTGGATTTATATGGACACCACAGTGTTAGAAGCAAATACCAGCAGGATGGTGGAGGCGGGTACTGCCTGGGAGAAAATGGCACAAGAAAAGAATTAGCTAACCTTTCCTAGCTCTGCAGTTCTATTTGAATTGCAGTCCCTCTATGCCTGCTATTTATGCTTTTAAAAACACATAAGAGAAACTATTTACAGATCTTCCATGTCACATCTAGTTTTGTCCTTAAGCAGACTCTTTTGTGAAAATGTGGGTACAATCTAATACTGTTACCTGTTCAGACAGAACTTATTTTTTTAAGGGACAGGGTTTATTATAGAAGAAGCAGATAGAAACAGCATAACAGCCCAATGGAAGCTCATAGGCAAAATCCTCTGCTGTCACTACTTGACATGGGTGGGAGTACCTAGTCGGCCCCACAGGGCCCAATCCTATCCAACTTTCCAGCACTGATGCAGCCGTGCCAACGGGTCGTGTGCTGCATCCTGCGATGGGGGGGAGTCACAGAGGCCTCTTCAAGGTCTCTACCACTGAGCTTGGAGCGCTGGAAAGTTGGATAGACTTGGGCTCAGTCTTATAAGTTCCAGTGCGTCATCTTGTTCTAAGCCATTTCAAACTTGTCTTATGTTTGAGACCAGTCTTCTTAGCTCTGTCTGACAATAGAGGATTAGACCATCAGATGGGAGGATTCCATGAAAGAATGGCAAACAATATACCCTGCTAGGAAGAAGCTGTGACAAACAGGATTTCAAAGGAAAGAAACATGAAGCATACAGTAGTTGAAACTGGCTTTGGGTCTGGCCTCTCCCAAAGATGACATTGGGTTAGGTGCAGATTTCTTAAACTTCAGTCATAATAAGCCTCCCAATAAGCAATCATAATATAATGGAGACATAATTCACGGACAGGCATTTAGATTACCTTTTTTTGTTCCTTGAACAAGGGGGAAACTGTTACCCAAAACCATCTGCCTCTGGTTTTTAAATGACAACATATTGGGCCAGTGGGGTACATTGGCCTATCAGGAAGGCAACTCATGCAATTCTGGACAGGTTCTTTTTGGGTTTGGGTTAAAATTGTGCTGCCTTTCCTATAACCACATTGTTTAAATTGAACTAATATCCTAGAAACTACAAAAACATTAGAAAAGGGACTTGAATTTGAGAGCACAATAAGATATTGCACTAAAGTCGTCTTCTTGTTGTTGTAGTGACACGGACTCTCATGTATCAAGTTCTACCTCAGTTCGTTTTTATCCACATGATTTAGTAAGTTTTTTTTGCATTTGCTCCTTATTTATTGCAAGCAAACAATCAATTGACACGTATTCTGTCGTATTGTGACAGAATTCTTAACTATACTTACTGGTATTAAAGGTTTAGGTTAGTTCAAATGCAAAGTCTTTATTGTTGCAACTTGAAGTGCTACAAATAGCCATTTTAGCCTTAAATAACATTTGGCCTAAAGACTCGTGCGTAAATGTGGTGAGTGCAGTGCTGCTACCCTCTAAGAGGTACAATGGGAAAGGAGTGTCCAAGCCCTGCTCAATCCATGCCATGGATTGCAACCTATCCATACTTCAGTCATGGCCTTGGACAGTCTTTGCCTCAGTTTCCTAGGTGCGTACTTCATCAACTGAAATAATGTGATGGGGATTGGGGGATTGGGTACCAGCAGCTAGGAGACAGAACCCGGTTTGCGTGTATGCCATCCTTGCAGTTTTATTGACTGTATACCAGCCACCAGCTAGTCCAGGTACACATTGGGCTTTGCAATACATGCAGACCACTTTTGGGGCATGCAGCCCCAGGCAGCTGCTGTTCAGGCATCTATGCCCGGAGTAGAATTCACAGCAGCATGCCTCCCCCTGCCCTTCAAAGCTCATATGTTCTTGTAAGAGGTTGAAGGCCGAAGGGGAATTTCTGCAGCAGGTTTCTGCCCCATAATATGTTTTACGTTTATTCAAAGCCATAGTTTGTAAAAATAAGAAATAAAGTATCAAAGCAACTTATTATTGACTGTATTTTAGCTTTCCCTTCCCCAGATCAGGCTGAACAGATTGTTGACCATAGATACTGATCTCCTGGAGCATCAAGACATTGACTTAAGCCCTGACCTGCAGGACCACCTGCAACCTCAAGAGGAAGCAGCCCAAAAAGTAAAACACTATTACCGCTTTTGGATTCTACCGAAGATCTGGATTGGCATCAATTTTGATAGGCTAACCCTTTTGGCTTTGTTTGACAGGTGAGATCTGAGTGTGCAATGCTGTTCCAACACGGTTACTGTGTAATTAGCTAATTGTAATGCACACCTTGGATGTTTCTGTTCAGGTGGAGCACAGAGAGAACAAGTTAATGAAGCAATTCTGCATAGCTTTGATTGGTCCTGGAATGTAACATTGAGAGGGTTGTTGTCTTCAACACAAGTCACTGTGACTGAACAGTGGTCTCTGGCAACATTTAAAAAATAAAAACCCAACAAATTACTAACCCAGATTGATCAAGGCCAGCAAAATGGCACTTTGCAAAATAATATTTAGAAACAAGCTTGTAATATGGAACCAAAATGAATCATGTTTCTTCTTAACTGCAACAGTTTGGCTAGTTATGTTCAGAAAACAACATTTGAAGTAGAAGAGTTGGGGGAAAATGTATCTTTAGGATTTATTTAAATGCTTGAGCCTCAAATAACATACTTGAGATTAAGGCATTAAAATTATTTTAATATGTGTCAGTTGTAATTTATAGGAACTGTAACAGTTGGTAACTGAATCAGGTGTAATTGTTTCAGGCTACTTAATATTCTTTTTAAGTCTCAACATGTTTTCCCTGAATGTGTTGATATGCTAGTAACCAGTGCAGTGTTCAAACAAAAGCATTGCAGTTAATGATTATTTACATTTTAAATTTGCATACCTATGTGTAGTATCACCTTTATTGCATGCACTGCCCAATTCTTATTCAGAGCACAGAGTCATTCCAATGAACTGTGCTTTTGTGATCCATGTTTGAACACAGTGGGATTAAACATGCATAGGATTGTACAATGAATAGCATAATGGTGGTCTGGGCATCCAGTATGCCACCACTGTTTTGCTTATCTCTTTCCTCTTCCTGTCTCCAAGGTAACCTTTGACCTTCTATCAGAAGAACATTGTTTGCTTTCTTGCTAAGTCACATGAAGGTGATTGCTCTGTCTGCAGGGCCTCCCTAGATGTCTCTTTCCTAGAGGCATACTCTCGTTTAGATTTTGTTTGGGGTAGATTTTCCAGTTTTGTGGTTGAGGGCTGGACTGAATTATGTTTTGGTCCCATATGACCCTGATTTCAGAGAATATATTGAGCACCTTGAACTCAAGAATGTTCAAGAATATTGAGCTCCTTGAACTCAAGACATTGTTTGACTCCATCTGAAATGAGCTGAAAAATCTTTAACTATTAAGTTAAAAGTTTAACCCTAAAACAATATCAAACTTTGAATGTTGATAGCATAGGATCTTTTCACTTTTTCAGTTTTGCGACCCGATTTCTGGTGGCAGAGCCTCCAATGAAAACATGGGTAACTATTTGCCTCAAGCCCTGTGGCTGTTCAAAAATCAGATAGCTGCTAACTGCCCTGCAACGAGCTGAGCTCCTGCATTTTGCAAGCTTGTGTAAATATAGGGAGATAAATGTTTTGAGCATCTTTTTTTTTCTGGTGTATTTTTTCCAAGTCCGTCAATGACGGACATCTGGCATTGTAGTTGGGGGCAGGTGAAGGCTGGGTCACATAACTAAGCCCCTCAAGCCTTGAGACTATACATAAGAAGTGCCCTGCTGGATCAGGCCAAAGGCCCATCTGGTCCAGCTTCCTGTATCACACAGTGGCCCCACCAGATGCCTCAGGGAGCACACAGCCAACAAGATAACCTGTTTCCTGTTGTAACTCCCTTGCACCTGGCACAGAGAAACCCTACTTCTAAAACCAGGAGGTTGCTTATGGCTTGTAACCTGTGATGGTCTTTTCCTCCATGAATCTGTCCAAACCCCTTTTAAAGGCATGTAGGCCAGGTGCCATCACCACATCCTGTGGCAAGGAGTTCCACAGATGAATTACATGCTGGGTGAAGAAATATTTTCTTTTGTCCGTTCTAACTCTCCCTCCACTCAATTTTAGTGCATGTCCCCTGGCTCTGGTGTTGTGCGAGAGGGAGAAGAATTTCCCTCAATCCACTCTCTCCATCCCATGCATAATTTTATACGTCTCAATCATGTCCCCCCTCAGGCGCCTTTTTTCTAGACTGAAAAACCCCAAACGCTGTAGCCTTTCCTCATAAGGGAGGTGCTCCAGCCCACAAATCATTCTGGTCACTCTTTTCTGCACCTTTTCCAATTCAACTATATCCTTTTTGAGGTGTGGTGACCAGAACTGGACACAATACTCCAGATGTGGCCTTACCATCGATTTGTACAAAGGCAGAATGATATTGGCCGTTTTATTCTCAATCCCTTTTTTAATGATCCCGAGCATGGAACTGGCCTTCTTCACAGCCGCCGCACACTGGGTCGACACTTTCATCGACCTGTCCACCAGCACCCCAAGATCTCTCTCTTGATCCGTCACAGACAACTCAGAACCTATTAGCGTATATGTGAAATTTTGGTTTCTTACCCCTATGTGCATCACTTTGCACTTACTTACATTGAAGCGCATCTGCCATTTTGCTGCCCATTCTGCCTGTTTGGAGAGGTCCTTCTGGAGCTCTTCACAATCTCTGCTGGTCTTCACCACCCAGAAAAGTTTAGTGTCATTCGCAAACTTGGCCACCTCGCTGCTTATCCCCAACTCCAGGTCATTTATGAACAAGTTGAAAAGCACCGGTCCCAAGACCAATCCTTGGGGCACACCGCTTTTCACCTCCCGCCATTGTGAAAATTGTCCATTGACTCCCACCCGCTGTTTCCTGGTCTTCAACCAGTTCCTAATCTACAAGAGGACCTGCCCTCTTATTCCCTGACACTGGAGTTTTCTCAGGAGCCTTTCATAAGGGACCGTGTAAAACGCCTTCAGAAAATCCAGATATATAATATCCACATGCCTGTTGACCTTTTCAAAAAATTCTAAAAGGTTTGTGAGGCAAGACATCCCCTTGCAGAAGCCATGCTGACTCTCCCTCAACAGAGCTTGTTCTTCTATATGCCTTCCGATTTTATCCTTGATGAGGCTTTCCACCGTCTTCCCTGGAACAGATGTTAGGCTGACTGGCCTGTAGTTTCCCGGGTCCCCCCTCCTTCCTTTTTTAAAGATTGGCGTGACATTAGCTATCCTCCAATCCTCTGGCACAGTGGCCGTTTTAAGGGACAAGTTGCATATTTTGGTCAAGAGGTTAGCAACTTCATTCTTGAGTTCCTTCAGAACTCTTGGGTGGATGCCATCTGGGCCTGGTGATTTATTGATCTTTATTTTGTCAATTAAGTCTGAGACGTCTTCTCTTTTAACCTCTATTTGACTTAATTCTTTAGTCAGGGGAGGCCGTTCAGGCAGCGGTATTTGCCTGAGGTCTTCTGCCATGAAGACAGATGCAAAGAACTCATTTAATTTCTCTGCAGTCTCCAAGTCCCCTTTTATCACCCCTTTCTCTCCCTCACTATCCAGCGGACCAACCGTCTCCCTGGCAGGTTTCCTGCTTCTAACATATTTGAAGAAGCTTTTGTTATTCCCTTTTATGTTGCCTGCCATACGTTGATCAAAGTCTTGCTTGGCCTCCCGTATCATCTTTTTACATTTCTTTTGCCACAGTTTGTGCTCCTGTTTGTTATCCTCATTAGGGCAAGACTTCCATTTACGGAAGGAAGGTTTCTTGCCTTTTATAACCTCTTTAACTGTGCTTGTTAGCCATGCCGGCACCCTCCTGGACTTAGTCGAGCCCTTCCTCCTTTTGTGGGAAACACTCCCGCTGGGCCTCTATTACTGTTGTTTTAAACAGCCTCCATGCACTCTGGAGCGATTGGATTCTTTTTACCTTCCCTTTCAGCTTTCTTTTAACTAGTCTCTTCGTATGGAGTCTCCTCCATTAGGGCTGCCTTATTACAAGAAATGGATAGAGATTTTTTGTATAAAAATCTCTATATTTATTAAAAATAGAAATATCTCCTTTTTCTTTCTTTTTTTAAGTTTTGTACAGCTAGGTGGGTCCTAATAGACTAGAGTGTTTTTATAAAGTGAGTCCCGGTGCTAAAATGTTTGGGAACTACTGGTGTAAACCTATGCAGCTTCTTAGTAACACACACTCTTCCTTTCCTGTAGGAATCGAGAGATCCTGGAAAATGTGTTAGCTGTCATTCTAGCTATTCAAGTAGCTTTCTTGGGTTCTATACTCCTTATAGAAGGGTTTTTCAAGGATATTTGGATCTTCCAATTTTGCCTGGTTATTGCCAGCTGCCAGTATTCTTTGCTTAAGGTAACACATCAGTTTTTAATGTTAGTGTACTATTTAATATCTTTTCCATGACTGACGCTTTACTTTAGGGATTGCTCTATAAAAGGGAGGATTAATTTTCTAAAGGGTGGAAATTTATTTTCAGGATGTTTAGTTTTTCTTCTGTTTTCTATAGCTGATTGTTGTAAAACATAATAATCTAAGGAATGTCTTGAAATATTTCTTCCATATTAAAATGTATGCTTTGTTTCCTTTTACCCTCTCTTCTTTATACAAATTTATTTGCTCATTCTTTAGAAAATTTTCTTTAAAAAAATATTCTGAAATGTTCCAAAATATGGAACTATATATATGGAACAAATATACCATGACGTGTTTGAAATATATTTGAAATAATTACTTATTCAGAGCACACAGTATAGTCAGAACTGATTGATATTTATGCCACAATAGAAGAATCCTTTTTTTTTTTTTTACAAAGATGCCTGTATAGAGAATATTTTCCTGATGGAGAACAAAAGTTGGTAGTTCATAAACCTAAATTCACAGGGGAGTGAGTGAGTGAGTGAGTGAATCATATGAGTGAGTGAATGTGTGACTCATATATGTGAGTGAGAGAATGTGTGAATCATACAGATTACTGTAATGATAGTGACCCTTAGAAAATTGTTATGATTTTTCTCCTGTTGGATTCTTTGGGAAAGGCTGTACTTTGAGACCCCTTGATTCATGAATTAGTTGGGGATAAAGTAGAACCATATTTGAGTGAGTAACAACGGGATTAGTAGTCATGCTTAGGAGGGAAGAAGCCTTTATTGTTAAATCGCATTAAAACAGTAAACATTGGCTGTTTAAATGTTTATTGTTTTACAGGCCAATCCTTCGTAAAGATCCGAGGCCGTCCACCCGATCCTGTGCTCCGCCGCGGGCAGCCTTCAGCAGGCAGCCCACAGCCGAAAGTCTACTCAGGGAAGGGGACGCTCGTCCCCTTCCCCGAGTGTAACGGCAGCTGGAGCCGATAGGCCTCGGATTTCCGCCAGCTGTTTTGCTGGCGGAAGTTGGAGGAGGCCGTGTAACGGCCTACCCGACCGGCGGGGACCGGGATATGGTGGACGCCATGCGCCCGCCCTGGGCGGCTGGGCCTATGGCCGGCCGGCCGCCGACCTACCCCCCTCCCGCTGGATCCAGACCTATCTGGGTCCGGCGGCGGGCCGAGGGCTCCGGTGGCGGAGCTAAGAAGGCCGGCCTTGTGCTGGCCTTCCCGGCTCTAAATTAGTCCGCACGCATGCTTTACGGCACATTTGCAACTATTACGGGCAATGGAATGCTAGGTCCGCCGCCCATAACTTAAGCAGGATTGCGCTGTTAATGTGATTTTAACAATAAAGGCTTCTTCCCTCCTAAGCATGGCTACTAATCCCGTTGTTACTCCTCATTCTATCTCTGTTATCACTGGCCATGATAACTTTAATTCATACTAGAACCATTTTGTTATAACTCCTGATCAGTCCTAGTCTTTTATATTCCTTTTAAAATAGATGTTTGATTTTTTTTTTAATTGGCTGGCTTTATGGTTTCATTGGATGAAGCCTGTATTTATAGAGACTGTCAGGATGTTTCATATTGATAATGTTACTGTTTAAGTTTGAAGTGTTCCAAAGAAGTGCACTGAGGCACTCCATTGTATATGCTTGAGTTTGTGTTCTTTAAAATTTTCACTGTTGAATGCAGCTTCTTATGCTGTATCCGAAGTCGCTCTGGAGAGACACCCCTCAACATTTTGTGGAGTATCAGGGGCCACAGTGGACCAATGGGGCCTGGGAGTCCTTTGGATCCCACTCTGTAGAGTTGTATGTTCCAAAGTTAACAAATTTAAATAATATTGCCGCCTTGTCTGTTTTGTCCATTTTTCAGAGCGTCCAACCAGATTCTTCTTCACCTCGACATGTAAGTCACCCTATAGTGAATCTCAGTATTCTCTTGGGCCTAAAGTTTCTTCTTCTGTAGATTCTTTATATTTTAATACTTGCCATTGAGCAGAGAGCGAATAACATGATCTCTAGGTAGAGGGGGGGTGGCTATTGTATTTAACCCCAAATGTGTAATACATGTACTTTCTAAATAGGCTATACAAGATTCATAATTTTATACTAATTGTGATTATGGAAATTAAACTAAAAAGTTAGTCAAGTAGTTAACATAATATGGTATACTAAATACAGTACTATATGAATAAGAATAAAAATTGTAGTGTTAATGGTGTCCTAGTGCCTGATATTTTAAACTTTTACGTTTTTCACAGTTTGTACATGAAGGTGTAATAGAAATTAGGAAAAAATCTAAATATTCTGCAAATTATTAGCTGGAAATGTCAGAAGTAGAAATGAATGTTACTTCAGTCTTTGCTTGCAGGATAGGATGATTGTGTGCTGACTTATCAAGAAGTGAGAATGAAACTTTCTTGCATATCTCATACTGTAGTGTTAATACATTTACGCAGTTTTAAAATAATTGAATGGAGTAATAAAATCAGCACACTGAACTTTAGCATGCTGAATTGACCTTTTTCCAGAAAAAATAAGTTGTGATTTTTCACTTTTAAAGTTGTAGTAACAACTCTTTGTATTTTAGGGTCATAACCGAATCATAGCCTATAGCCGGCCTGTTTATTTCTGTATATGCTGTGGTCTGATTTGGCTGTTGGACTATGGCAGCAAGAGCACTTTTACAGCAAGATTCCAATTGTATGGAATGACTTTCACTAACCCAGTTTTGCTGCTTTCAGCAAGGGACTTAATTATAGGTGGGTAACCATTCCCATATGTAGTATTTCTCTAATCTAGATAGTACTCATGGGGTAAGACTGTTCATTTCACCATATCTGGGATCACTTCTGTTCTTTAACTGAAACAAAGAATACTGTAAATAGAACCTATTTCTTTCCCTTTCTAACTTAAAAATCTTTGATTGAAGACCAAAGAGTTATTAGGAGTGTTCCAGGGTTTACATCTTGCACAGTTAGAGTTTGTATGAACACGTGCAAAATTAAGGGAATCTGCGGAGGGAGAATCTGCAGGAGTAGATAACATATCTTCATGTCTTGAACTTCAGTAGGGCACGAACTTCAGTCTTGAACTATCTGTGGGAGATAGGTTCCTGGGGGCCGCCACAGATACCAGGAATCCGTGGATAGGGGGGAATCCTTCAACCCCCTGCACGCGGATAGGGGCCATCCCTTCAACCCCCTGCACGCCAATCACCTTTTTTTTTAGAGCCCCTGCATTTCTTGCTTAACCAAAACACTATGAGCAGCATGCAGCTTATAGTGATGAGCAGTGCCGTAACAAAGGCAGAGCCAGAGGGAGTAGCAGATCCAGGCACTCGGCCGAGGTGGGTGCAATTCCCCCCCCCCATGAAAGCCTCAAAAGGAAGTTTGGTGCGGTGGGGAGAGTTGCAGCGTGTGAAAACACATGCTGGGAAAAGCCCTCCCGCTTGCCTCTGCCTGGCGGAGGTGAGCGGGAGGACTTTTCCCAGCACATGTTTTGCCCACAGCGCATGTGGGCAAGGGCTCCACTGTGGAGGCTCACGCTGGGTGCTCCGATCCACTCGCTTCCGGGTTCAAAACGTGGGGGGGGGGGGGCGGGCGAATGCTGCCTTGCTCTGGGCATCCTTCAGCCGAGTTGCGCCTCTGATGAAGCAGGCAAGCAGCCTGCATGCCAGAGAGGCTCCATTAAGCAGGAAGCCTCTACCCCATACCTTTTTGTCACGTTCTTTTCTTCTCAACTTGGTTCCTTTTGTAGCCATCACAGTCTGTCTTCATCTCAGCCCTCTCTTGCCTGTGCATTTTTCTATTTAACATATCTGGATGAGGTGAAGAGGAAAGAAGAGCAAGGACTTCCTTTTGCTTTAGCACAAAGAATACAGTAGCTCAGCGGTCCCCAAACCTATCGCTGCCACAACCCACCTCGTCCTCTCGCTTCTGACTCGCGACCTACCTTTGGAAGCAGCTCCTGCATCACGCTGGGCTCTGGATGGGTCATGGCCCAATGTGTGGTGGGTTGTGCAGTTGGGCCCTTGTCACCCACCCTTGTGTCCAACTGGCTTTTAATTGGAGCCCTTCGAACGCAAGTGGGGGCCGCCCCTGGCTCAAGACCTACCTCTGGAAGCTGCTGTTGCACCGGGATGGCTTCCACGGGCCTCAGAAGGCCTCTGGACACGACCAGAAGTCACATTCATAAAACCAGAAGTGACCCGGATGTGTTTTCTAGAGACCTTCTGTGGCCCGCAAAGGCCTCTGGAGGCCATCCCAGCACAACAGCAGCTTCCGAAGGTAGGTTTTGAGCTGGAAGCGGCCTCCATTTGTGTCCAGAGAGCTCCAATTTAAAGCCAGCTGGACGCAAGAGTGGGTGTGAGGGCTCAACTGCGTGACCCACCACACATTGGGCTGCGCCCCCCCCAAGTGGGTTGCAACTCACAGTTTGGGAAGCACTGCAGTAGCTTATCTGAAGTTCAGTAGGAATTTGTTTGGTAGCCACCTGTAGAAGTGTCAAATTAAAGGTTGGAATATAAATGTTCTAAGTAGGAGGAGGGTTTAAAAAATAGTATTATACTTCTGTTAGTGTGCATTTTTGTGTTACTTGTGTTAAGTATTGTTGGCAACTGCTTGAAAGTAAGGGTACAACAGCTGTGTATGATCAGTCTGTCTGCAAATTAAAGAATAGATATTCTTGATAGGTAAAGTAGGAAATCAGCCAGACACTTGAAATGTACTTATTACTTTTTTCTCCCTATCCTTTTTTTGTTTTCTGTAGTGTTTACACTATGTTTCCCTATAGTGTTCTTCATTGGTCTTCTGCCTCAGGTGAACACATTTGTGATGTACCTCTGTGAACAGTTAGATATTCATGTCTTTGGTGGCAATGGTGAGTTGAGCTTTAATATTCCAAGTTATCTTTCCAATAGAGATACATGAAAACAAAAATCTGCGAGATAAATGCTTGTTCTTTTTAGTGTGAATAAGACTTGTTCTATGTTTGGGAGTTTTTGTGACAAATCTTTGTAATTTTTTTTCTTCCCTTCTAGCCACGACAAGCCTGCTTGCAGCACTTTACAGTTTTCTCTGTAGTATTGTGGCAGTAGTATTATTGTATGGATTGTGTTATGGTGCCCTAAAAGTGAGTAATGCCACTGTAAACTTCATAGTAAACGTAAACCTGTTACTTAGCTTATCACTTTGCAAAACTGATGTCGTACTGACCTCGCTACAAGGAAGGCTTAGAATACTTTATGGCCTGCCTTCTCCCATATGTCTGTACTATATCTTAAGATTTTCAGGGTCTCTGCTTTAGGTTGCTTTGTCATCTATACAATGGATAGTGACACAACTCAAATGCTTGCTTAAGTTTTAACTGTTAACTTACTGTTCAGTTGTTCTACTGTATTGTCTTTTGTTTAAATTTGTATTTAAGCTAAATTTGTAAGCTGTCCTGCGGGCTCCTTGGACCTAGAGACCATTTTCCCTAGGCAGTAAAAATATTTTCATAAAAATTGGTTCATAAATCAACATTGTTGTTGTTTGTTAATATTGATGTGCTTCAATTGTCAGTGAGGATCTGAGATCCTAGCTTTAGATCCTGGCTTATTTGCCAGGTTAGAATAAGCCAAGATCATCTGGTTCAAATGTCACAACAGATCCTTGCTTATTGGAAGCGGGAATAAGAAATACAATAATTCTTCCCCTTGTGA
Organism: Plestiodon gilberti rubricaudatus; assembly: GCA_026170595.1. NCBI lineage: Eukaryota > Metazoa > Chordata > Lepidosauria > Squamata > Scincidae > Plestiodon > Plestiodon gilberti. The sequence continues at coordinate 259,027,981 of JANXHW010000001.1, forward strand.
CCAAGGGGGAAGGAGGAAGCACACATGCCTAAAACCAAGAGATATTGTGTGAAATCATGATTCAATTTTGGCATCATGTGACGTCTGAACCATTACTACTTAAGTTGGTTGTTGAACAACTTTAAAAGATATTTTATCATTGATTTTGAAATCTTAAGAATCAAACTTTTTTTCTTCTATGAAATGGCCTTAATAGTCTTGGTGATGCTGTATTTATCTGTCCATAGGATTCATGGGATGGTCAACATATTCCAGTACTCTTTTCAGTATTTTGTGGTATGTTAGTGGCAATATCCTATCATCTCAGCAGACAAAGTAGTGATCCTTCTGTGCTTTTGTGAGTGGTAACTACCTATTTGTATATTTACATAACGTCTGTTAGGATCATTGGCAAAACTAATAGTTGAAAAAAAAATGTTCAGAATAGAGCCCAAGCCTCTTGTCAGGTTGATATTTCAGTGCATAGTATCTAGAGGGGTTCTAATTCCAACAAATTTGTTCTCAGTTTTCAGGGGTACGTGCCAGGTTGTTTGCCACCCTCCTCTGCAGTGCCCCATGGCATTGCCAAGGTTCTAGTCTTCCATATTTAAGGTTGCCACCTTCACCAGGGCAAGTGGGCTACTGCCCTTTGGTGAAGGCAGTGAGTGAGCCAGGCTTTCCTTCTAACTTTGGATCAAGAGAGGTAGGCAGTCGTCATTACTGCAGCTGTGTGGCTTTACCCAAACAGTCATCAATCCAAGGTTGTGAGGAAATCTGAGAGTAGTTTGACCTCACTCCCCCCCCCCATGCAAATGGAGCTTTTTCTGAGACAGGGAAGAAGCACCTTAGGATACAACCTTTAGAAAATTGATCAGCTCTTCTTCTTGAACTGTAATCAGTGCACAATCTTTACAAATAATTTTTTCTTTGTATTTTTAGCTCTTTAGTGCAATCAAAACTTTTTCCTACTTCAGAAGACAAAAATCCAGAAGATCCACTGTGTGAAGTTAAAGATCCATTACCTGAAAAACTTAGGAATTCAGTGGTAAGCTGCATCATCTGTTAAATTATTCATGGCTGTTGATTAGTTTGTGGTTAGTAGTGTTGAGCTAAACCCTTGGTATATTTAAGAGTTGAAATGTTCAGAGGCATTGTGTCTTAATGGCTTTTTGCATTTCATTAAGGTTTTGTGATGCTTAATCCATATTAGAATTTCTACAAGCTGTATGACTTGGCAGGCCACCATGCAACAAACTCCAGAATTCTGTGAGCACAGAAATTAAGACTAGAATAAGAGCAAGTCAGTTTTGAGAATTCTATAAAATGTGTTCATAATCATTATTCAGAGATTGTCTTACATTGCTTCAAAGGGAAGGCTTTTTTTAATGAACTTTAGCTTGTAGACATGGACAGTTACATTGGGTTCAGACAATGTGAAACCATGGTTTGTGCTAACCATAGTTAAGAACTTGTGCTATGCTTTGAGTTTCCAAACATCCAACAGGCAAACTGTGCTTTAATACTGTTTGTCTGCTTCTGTTCTGCATCTACTCAGGCCTCAGCCTCATAAATTCAACAATGACCCTAACTGTGATTTGTGAATAGCTTGTTATTGAATGACAATAAACAGAAACAGTTTACAAACTGGTTTCAGATTGCAAGTTGTCAGCACCAAATAAACCACAGTTTATGGGAAGACTTGAGTTCAGACAATGCAAAATCACATTTTAGCTGAACAAAACGTGGTTTCACATTAGATAAAAATGTAGCCTTAATGTTTAACATAAGAGACCAAAAGTAGGTAAATATTTTTTTTATTGAGCCACCTTGACATGCAGATGTGTTTATGAAATTCCTCTCTTCTTCCTAGAGTGAACGCTTGCAGTCTGATCTTGTTGTGTGCATTGTCATTGGTGTTCTTTATTTTGCAATTCATGTCAGCACAGTATTCACAGTATTGCAGGTAATTTAACTTTTTGTCTTACATGTTCAAAAACATTTTTTTTTCATTTTTATTTGCCACTCAGACAATGTTCCACTCAGACAATATTCTAACACCTGTGCTATGACGTAGTGTTACTACAATTTGGGATTGTTCCGCTGTAGTTATTTGTACAAAAACGATGCTCATGGCAGCTCACAAACATAATAAAAACATAATACAATAACACAATAGCAATTAGCACCTCAAAAAATTGACTACTAGGCAGATTAAAAGCCTGCTGAAGCAGGCTTTTTGCATAGCGGTGGAATGGTAACAGCAAGGGGCAGGCCAAAGATAGCTGTATAAGTTTAATTTGTTTCTGCTTTAGACTGTAGGATTTTTGCTGTCTTTCTTAAGCTCCTTTTCCCTTTTCCACTTGAAGTGCTATAGTCTTCTTCATTTTGGCCAATTCTCATTAGTTGCTTCAGGAAAAGCATGGAAGCAATATTAGACTAGCTGGAAGGTGTAAAAGATCTTTCACTTCTCCACGTTCCTGCTTGTGTTCTCCTGAGGAGTTTCTAGTAGATTAGCCATAGTTTGCCCAACTAAAATTCTCAGGTCAAAAAGAATAAAGTAATTGAGTGAGGGCTTGGTTTTGACTTGTTTTGAGACTTGGGTTTTGAGACTGAACTGCCTTTCTTGCACTTTTCTTTTAGCCTGTTTTGAGCTATGTTCTCTACACTTTAGTGGGCTCAGTAGGTTTTATAACTCATTATGTGCTGCCTCAACTCCGGAAACAGCTTCCTTGGCACTGTTTTTCTCACCCACTGTTAAAAACGAAGGAATACTATCAATTTGAAGTCCGCAGTGAGTAGTACAAATCTTATCAAACTTTTGCCCTTGACAATTTGCAATTAATTTACTTTAAAATATTGTTTTTAGAATCATTAAGTACCTTGAATTTGTAGAATCATTAAGTACATTGAATTTGTACAATAAAATTGCATCCACTCATTGCTTGCTATAGAAAGTCTACTTCCTTGCACTAAAGTTTTAACTTTGCACTCGTAGAAAGTACTCCAAATATCCAATCACAGTAATGATTCTGTCCAAGGGATCTCTGTGGGGTAGACACAGTTGAGTTTGTTTGCTGATACGTGATCCAGACTTCTGTATCACACTCTGTCAATTCCACTTAGATGCTGCGCATGTGATGTGGTTTGAGAAACTTCATATATGGCTTCTTTTTATGGAGAAGAATATTATATACCCTTTAATAGTCCTCAACGAACTCAGCAGCAGTGCAAAAGCTATTGCTAGTCCAAAGAGACTGGATACAGAGTAAGTAACTTGTATGGCACTGATTTTCATTGTATTATTGTCAACTTGGACAACATTCCAGGGCTGAAAGTGCCTCTAAAATCCAGTCCAGGTTATTTGAGGACTCCAGTTGAATGCTGTAGGAATGCACGTATAATGCATGGTGTTGATGGCACATTCTCTTAGCACTCCATTTGCAGCAAGCGATCGTGGTTACTGCTCTTGTAGAACTTCTGCCAGAATATTTTCAGATGTTCATCAAGAGCATCTCTAGCAAGTGATTGGGGAAGCTTCACCTATTGAATTTCTGTCTGGATGCATCCTTCCCCAGCCCAGTATCAAGCTAAAAGACCAAGGCAAAGAAACTGTGTAAAATCTTTACCGCTTGTGTGGTGCGGAAATTAAGGTGACCACCTAATTTTCTAATTTTCTGTGCTTTTGGAGCACCAAGGGAACATGGTAATCATCTTAATATTTATTGATCTTAAACCGATGAGGATTTTTATATTTTATAGTTTTATTACTTTACTGTTCTTAGCTGCCCTGGGACTTATTTCAATGGAAAGATGGGATACATTTGTAAAATAATAAAATAAACCTACCTCAGAAGGTGGTTGTGAGGATACGTGGGAGGGGGGAATCATGCATGCTACTGCAAGCTCGCTAGAGAAGGTGGTGGGATAAAAAAATACTTGGGCTTGTTGTAGTGAAACCTCTGGTACTGATTGCTGAACTGGTGTCATGGCACAGAACATTTCCATTTCCCAGGAGAAACAGCCGTTAGAATGTTGGCAGAGCAGCTTTTGTGGGGGACGGGACAATTCTCTCTGTGTTGTGAATAAAACAAATCTCACCGAGTAGTTGCGTGGGAAGGCCAGAGACTTGGAAAAAGATCTAGGAAGAAGGGAATCTTAGTGAGCTGAACAAGGTGGCTGAAGGATGTGTGCCGAATAAGCAGTGCACTAAAACTCCTCAAGGAGGAGGTTAAAAACAGGAAGCTTGAGGAAAGAGTGCAGAGCAGACTAAAATGAGGCAAAAGGAAGCTGGGGGGAACATAAAAAGAGCCCTGCTGGATCAGGCCAAAAGCCCATCTAGTCCAGCTTCCTGTATCACACAGTGGCCCCACCAGATGCCTCAGGGAGCACAAGACAACAAGATAACCTGCTTCCCATTGTTACTCCCTTGCACCTGGCACAGAGAAAACCCACTTCTAAAACCTTTAAAACCAGGAGGTTGCTTATGGCTTGTAACCTGTGAATCTGTCCAAACCCCTTTTAAAGGCATCCAGGCCAGGTGCCATCACCACATCCTACTAGGGGCTAGGTTTTGATGCCGTTTAACTGGGATATCAGATGCATATTTATGTGGCAGCAAAAGGAAAAATACAGTAATCGCTTGAACTATTAATTTTTAAGAATGTATACAATACAGTACAACTTTTTCACTCACAGATATCTATAGTACCTGAGCAGTATCTTTTATCCTTGCAGATTTGGTGCTTTAATGATCACCATAGCTGGTATGAAGCTCTTGCGCTCTTCTTTCAGCAACCCAACCTACCAGTATGTTACTGTCATTTTCACAGTGCTTTTCTTTACATTTGACTACAAGCGTTTCTCGGAAACTATGCTGCTAGATTTGTTCTTCATGTCGATACTCTTCAACAAGGTAATGTCTGATATAAAATGCATTGCCGAAACTTTGAGTTTCCTGTCATTGGAATGGGGTGGCAACCTTATGGAGAAAACTTTGCAGTTCCCATAGCCATTTTCCTCTGCTTAAGACAACCCAGTTTCATTCTGTTATAAATCTTGCTGTTTTGGGGTGGTATAGTCTTATGATTTGGCTTATGATCCAGTACCAACATTTTCCAGGGTGTTAATATTTTGAGATTTCAAAATCATGCTAATATGGGGTCATGTTCTTTCTCTTCCCTCTTTCATTGTATGTCGATGGGAAACATAAGTTTTGCCGTCTTCCAAAATTAATTTCTGATATTTTCTCTTGTTACCTGATGATACTGATACGCTGTTAGTGATGAAGCTAATTTAAACTGGTATTGAGCAAATATAGAATATGTCCACTTGTTTTTGTTAAATATTTGGTCTGTAAATTTGGTGCCACATGACGATTCTGCTTCTCTTATATTTTTGGCCCTTGATAGCTGAATAAATTGTTCTGGCATGGAATACAGGTTGCATTCTTTCTCATTTTTTGTTTTGTTTTTAATAATCCTAAACTATATTTTTGGGTTTTAGGAGCTTGTTTGACTCAATGTGACAGTTTGAGGAGTTCAAGGGATGTGTGGAAACTGCTATTGAAACTGCTACTGTGAAACTTAAATTGTACATGTGTATCAAGTTCAATATCCATGCCTTTTACTTCTGTTTACCAATGATGATTGTGTGTGCATGCGCCTGTGTATATAATATATATTTCTGCCTTCTTTCTAGCTTTGGGAACTTTTTTACAAGTTGAGGTTTGTGTACACATACATTGCTCCTTGGCAAATCACTTGGGGATCTGCTTTTCATGCTTTTGCCCAGCCCTTTGCTGTGCCACGTATCCTTTTGAAAGCTCAGATTTGTCAAGTATACAGCTATATTTGATCACTGGGAAAAGAAATTCCAAAATCTAAACCCTAGTTGATAAAATATATAGAAGGCAAAAACAAAGATGACCTTGCTGGTTTGGTATAAGATGAACCCATGGGGCACTTAACTCTGCTTTAGACAGGATGATTGAGTAAGGCTACCATCTCACTAGGGGTGGAGAAAGACAATACTCAGTTCTTCTTTTCTGTTTTCAGCTGAAAGAGCAGTAGTGTGAACGTCATCCTTGTGTAGCAAAAAACATGAGTAATATAACTTGTTATGTTTCCAGAACAAGATGTACAGACCATGGCTCAGTGGCAAAGCACCTGCTTTGCATTCAGAAGCTCCTAGATTCAATCCCTAGCATCTCTGGGCAGAGCAAAGAAAAATTCTTATCTGAATCCCTGGAGAGCAGCCGCTACTTGTCTGTGTTGACGGTTCTGACCTACATGGACCAATGGTCTGGCTCAGTATAAGACAACTTCCTAACAATAACAAGTGATTTTAATCTTGTGTGCAATATTTGCCAATTGTATGATGCAGGCATGACCATGTGGTCATGTTGGACCTTTTCTAAATGGTACAATAGATGTTTGAGTTCTTGTAGTGTTTGTGCCACTGTCTGCATCCTGCCCTAACACAAAGAAACCAGGTCACAGTCATGGCATCCTTAACTCTGTTGCCCTACAGATTCTGCAATGCTGTTTGTCCAAGCAGTTGTGTCTGCTTTTTTCTCTACTCCACTAAACCCTTTTTTGGGCAGTGCAATATTCATCACTTCTTACGTCAGACCTGTCAAGTTTTGGGAGAGAGACTACAAGTAGGTGACATGAAGCCACAAAAGTCTCAGTCTGTAGCACTGAAGGGTGTTCTTAAGTGGCAAAATGTGGTGTTTCTGGATGTGATTACTATAGTGGTTTGTAGATGATTTTTGAAACTTACCTTTTTTTTTTTTTGCAATTGCATTTGTTTTACGTTGCTACATATTGGACTTTTTAAAAAATGAAATAGCAGAGCCTCAAATTGTTTGACAATTGTTATAACAGGTTCAGGATTTTAGTTTCATATTGTACTTAAAATGCAATTAAATTCACTTAAAATGCAATTGGGGGGTTTCTTCGGCTTCTACAGAATTAATACTAGTTCCTTAAGGTTGAATGATACCTTCAATTCAGTTTAACTTTAGTTGAACACAGTAGAATTTGCTTTGGGGGAAAACCTCCAGAATTGCTTGCCGGTGAACTATGCAAATCAGAAATAACCTGACATGGCTCTTAAGATGCTTGAATGAGCTTTTTGTGCAATTGCATAGTGATGCATAGTTTTACTTGAAAACCAGTCAGAAGCCATTTTAGTGTTATGCACACTTTGTTTGAAGTTGTTGTTACTACGAAATTTATCAACGTTTAGGGCAATCAGTATTTCTAGCCAGTTTGTAAGTTTCAAACCATAGGAGTTGAAAGGACCAAAGACTGTTATCTCCTTTGTTTTGACAATATTTCAGCATTATTATTATTGTTGTTGTTGCTTCACACACGCACCCCAGCGCAATCCTGTCTACCTTGGATGCGGTGCGGGTGGTGCGTCTGCCCTGCATCCAAGGCAGAAAGGGACCGGGACCGGTGCAGCTGAAGCGTGCCTCAGGAGAAGGGGACATTCATCCTCTTCCCCTGGGTAGAGCCCCAGCCGTGGCGACAGGTCTATTCAAATGTCCGCCAGGTATATTGCCACTGGACATTCAGGAGGCCTGTGTATGGCAGCCCCAGGACCCCGGATACGATTCGGTGGAGGCCTCCTCCGCTGAACACTCCCCCTTCCTATTGCCTGTATCCTATTGCCACTCCCTTGCATCTGGCATTAAGAGAGAGCCTATTACTAAGACCAGAAGGTTACTTATCCCCATCATTGCTTGTAACCTGTGATGGACGTTTCTTCCATAAATCTGTCCAATCCCCTTTTTAAAGGCATCTAGGCCAGGTGCCATCACCACATCCTGTGGCAAGGAGTTCGACAAACCAATTACACGCTGGGTAAAGAAATATTTTCTTTTGCCTGTTTTAATACTCCCTCCACTCAATTTCAGTGGATGTCTCCTAGTTCTAGAGTTGTGTGAGAAGGAAAAGAACTTCTCTCTATCCGCTCTCTCCATCTCATGCATAATTTTATACGTCTCAATCATGTCCCCCCATAGGCACCTTTTTTCTAGACTGAAGAGCCCCAAACGCTGCAGCCTTTCCTCATAAGGCAGGTGCTCCAGCCCACGAATCATTTTGGTCACTCTCTTCGATACCTTTTCCAGTTCCACTATATCCTTTTTGAGATGCGGCGACCAGAAGTGGACACAATACTCCAGATGTGGCCTTACCATTGATTTGTACAACGGCATAATATTGGTTGTTTTATTCTCAATCCCTTTTTAAATTATCCCAAGCATGGAATTGGCCTTCTTCACAGCTGCCGCACACTGTGTCGACACTTTCATCGACTTGTCCACCAGCACTCCAAGATCTCTCTCCTGATCCGTCACAGACAGCTCAGAACCCATTAGCATAGATGCGAAATTTTGGTCTTTTACCCCAATGTGCATCACTTTACACTTACTTACATTGAAGCGCATCTGCCATTTTGCTGCCCATTCTCCCAGTTTGGAGAGATCCTTCTGGAGCTCTTCACAATCCCTGCTGGTCTTCACCACCCGGAAGGATTTCATGAAGATTTCCCTCCGCAAACAGAATGTTCCTCCGTGACAGAAGGAGCATTCACTTTTGGAAGGAGTTCTTGCACGAGCATAATGCCTCTTAAATTCACAGAAGAGATTTCCGTTTGTGGAGGGTGCTCCAACACAGGTAGTCAAGATTGCCACCCTTTTGTCTGCCAAGAGAACAGCTGCAGTGCCTCACTGTATTTTTGCATCTAGAGAAACACAGTGGAATGCTATAGCTGTAGTCTCTTGGTCAGTCAGTTTTTCTCTCGGAGACAAAACACTGGTATTGGCAGCTGTCATAGTGCTGTTGTATTTTCCTTGTTGGGTCAGTACAACAGTGTGTGCTGGCTACTTGTAAGCAACTTCTCTTTCAGCAAACAAACCATCCATACTAGAGAGAGAGAGAGAGAGAGAGTCACCAGATGGGAAAAGATACCAGAGTGTTCTAGTTACTTCATGGACTCTGCTTTATTTACCAAGGGAGAGGTGGTAGAGAAGCCTGTAGGTGGCAGGTAGACTGGAAGTTGGCAACTACAGCAGGAGGAGGGTGGCCACCATGCAGGGCATAATTTTAAGATTATTCAAGAGAACAAATATCTCCTAATATGTTGTCATTTTTCCCCAGTACAAAACGAGTGGACCATTCAAACACAAGACTGGCTTCCCAGCTTGATAGAAATCCAGGTAATCAATCATTGACAAAAGCAAAGGCATGATCCTGCAAGGTGTTAATGTGTGTGTCATGGCTTCTAGTACAATCCTTATTCCATTTTTTTGTGAATCTAGGGATTTATGTGTGACCTAATGATTCAGCCTTTGGAAAGTGTGAACTCCTTAGTAATAATGTCGCTCTTGGAGGAGGAACTGGTAGCAATAAGCCTTCTCAGGGCAATCCAATTAAATATTACTACTGAATTATTTCTTTGAACAAATAATGTCAAACAAGTTAAACACAACCCATTCCTAGAGATTACATACCCGAATCCTAAAGGTCACTTTGTTCTCACTGCTGGTTCCATCTGAAATCATTTTTCTGTTGTCTTCTCAGTGGTATGTATCTCTCTTTCATTCTGCATACTACATAAACTATTGACTAAATGCTAAGATCTCTTCTTCATCTTAAGAAAATGATTTCTCTAAGCTACAGTTTTCAAGTTCCAACTAGTTTTATGAACTGATGGAAAATGTTTTTCTTTTGCTAGCGCAGCTGTGCTTTCTCACACTTTTTTACTCCCTGCTCATCTCTAGTCTGAGTTCTGTACCTGACCCTTTTTGTGTGTGGGTTTTCTCCGTTTTTCCCAAAGCCATTTTTGCTGCCGCCCTTATGAACATCTTTGCACATCCACACAGTTCTTATTTACTGTATCAGGTCTGCTCTGTCAGGGAAATGGGTGGGGACAAAGGTGGGACAAATACACGTTTTCTACGTCTGCAACTTGTAATTTGTTTAGTTGATAGTTGAGAAAAGCTTTGTTTGGTTAATGGAGGGGGGCAAATTTTAGACAATGGGTCTTTTTCAGGCTACTTTGGTTCTGGTTACAGTAACAGGGGATGCAAACAAAAGTACTAAAGAGGAAAGCAGGTGTAGTTAGTGTTGAAGACCCTGGGTTGCGAATTGGGACTTCACTAGCTCAGATCTCACCTCTACCATGAACTCGTTAGGTCCTCTTAGGCAAGCCACTCCCTCTCAGCTCCCCAACTGCAATATGGCGATAAGTTTATCAGTAAATAAACCTGGTCACTCCATTACTAGAGTTAATGTCACAAGTGCAAGAGCACATTTTGAAGTTCAAAGGAAAATGAGCCATAATGTTAATTCCCAAAAACGTTCCACCAGTCACTCTGTTAAGCTTGTCATTGGTAGTTAAACATAGCAGTTTCCTGTTGGCAAAAAGAATAGATCTTTCAAAAAAAATGTTTCTCAAGACACTGTGAATTGAAAGGTTAAGCTTGGGCTTAATGAGATCTTTATTCATCCCGTGCAGGTTCAGATGACAATAACTTGAATTCAATCTTCTATGAACACTTAACTCGGTCTCTTCAACACAGCCTTTGTGGAGACCTGCTCCTAGGGCGATGGGGGAACTATAGTACTGGAGACTGCTTTATCCTTGCCTCTGACTACCTCAATGCACTAGTACACCTTATAGAGATAGGCAACGGACTGGTCACCTTTCAGCTGAGGGGGCTTGAATTTAGAGGTAACCATTTAACTGGATGATTTTTTTTTCTTTGAAGCTCCCTTCTTCTGCTTCTGAAGTTTCAACTTGCATGCCACTTGCTTTAAGGCTGAAACAGACCACACGAATTCCGGCGCCGAGGCGAGCGAGGCCGGCCGCTCTCCTCCGCGCTCTGAGCTTGTCTGTAGGAGTGTCTTCCCGCAAATAGTCCCTTTTGTCCCGCCTTCTTAAGAAAGCGCAGCTGTGATTGGCTAAACACAGTGCGCTCCGATTGGCCGAAAACCTTGCAGCCTCGCTGTGAACTGTCTGGTGCCCCAGCGACCTTTCCTCCGCGAAGCCGCCCCCTCAAACATGGGCCAGAGACATTTTCGATCGTGCCGGAAACCGGGAGATCGCATCTGCTCCGCTCGCTTCCGCTATGGTAACCAGACACCTCCGCACAGCTCGACAAAGCTCCTCGAGCGTCTGGAACGCGCCGAAATTCGTGCGGTCTGTTACAGCCTTTAAGCTTAGCCCTTTGGTTTGACAGGCATTTTAAATCTTGTAAGGTACTGTCAATGTGGAGCGAGAACAGTAAATGTTGTCTTCTTACAAGCTGGTTGTAACATATACAGTATATTGGAAGCTTAAATCCTACATTCATTAAGACAGTGGAACTAGAGGCCTGCTATTTTTTTTATTTTTATGATGATTATGTCTCATGTTGGGAATTTCTGGCAAGTCTCTTCTGGAGTGTGTAACATCCTAGTTAAGTAACTAAGCTTGAGACAGCAGTATCCAGTTAAAGTCTTAAGTTAGCCATGAACTCATTGGGGAACCCCCTCAATGCTCTCCCCCACTATGTGAAATATGTGTATCATATTTACTGGTCTACTTTGCAACACTGTTGAAGAATTGCTACCATTAGTAAGGATTGCTTCCTCTCCCTTCAGGAACCTATTGCCAGCAGCGAGAAGTTGAAGCCATCACTGAGGGTGTCGAAGAAGACGAAGGGTTTTGCTGCTGTGAACCTGGTCACATCCCTCACATGCTGTCTTTCAATGCTGCCTTTGGCCAACGCTGGCTGGCCTGGGAGGTTCTAGTCACCAAATACGTTTTGGAGGGATATAGCATCACTGACAACAGTGCTGCTTCTATGCTTCAAGTCTTTGACCTTAGGAAGATCCTCACCACCTACTATGTCAAGGTACAATTCCAGATCTGAAACGATCGCTTTTAGGAGGAGAATTATGGTGACCATAAAGGTTTTATCGATTGTTATGCAAAAAATGTTACTTATAAGCAAAATAATTTAACTGTCCATTTTCAAACATACAAGAATGTACAGTAGTTTATCCAAGTCGTTGTCTATAACTTGCCTTTCTAGGTGTTTTTCAAAATGAAAAATGGAGCTGCTCTTTCATTTATGTAAAAAAAAACAACTGGTTGGAAATGGATTTGTGGGCACTGAGTGAGGGTACTTTGAGATGTTAACCAATACTACAAAGAGAGTATGTAATCGGAACATCAAGTATCATCCTTCTCACTCAATAACATTATAAGCCTGTTCTTTAAATATCAAAATGTCGTTCATGTAAAGCTTCTGAGAAACTGGAGAGATCTGGAAAACATTTTTTTTCCCTCTTAGTCCTCTTAGTCAGGAAATGATGGGCAAGGCAGTCAAATAGCTTCATCCATTTCACATTGCATGCTCTCCCCAGTTTTGCAAACACATACACATAAAGGGATCCCTCTCCCCAGTTTTGCAAACACATACACAGATAATACATGCATGAAGACTTTTGGCCAGACAGATGCACACATTAATGTCCTTAACCCTTAATTTCTGCAGGGTATCATCTACTATGTCACATCCTCCCCCAAGCTAGAGGAATGGTTATCAAATGAAACTATGCAGGAAGGGCTGCAGCAATGTGCAGACCAAAATTATGTTGATGTGGATCCTACATTTAATCCTAATATTGATGAGGATTATGACCATCGTCTAGCTGGGATCTCCAGAGAGAGTTTTTGCATCATTTATCTCAGTTGGATAGAATATTGCTCCTCACGAAGAGAAAAGGTAAGCACTGTTTAACTATGAAGGCCTACTATTAAATATTAAGGAAGCTCTAATGCATTGTGTCTGGTGCTTTAGTATTTAGATTGTGACAAATGGTGCATGTTAGAATGTGAAAAAGCATATGAGCTTTTTCCACAAAAGCAAGTGACTTCACATCAAATTAGTTGAAGTTAGAGCATGAGAAGAGTCCTGTTGGATCATGCCAAGGACTCATCTAGTTGAGCAGCCTGTTTGTTACAGAAGCCAATGTCCAGGTGCCTTTAGGAAGCCGACCAACAGGACTTTTGTGCTCAGCAACTGGTATTCAGAAGTACATTGCTTCAGACCATTGATATTCCATTTAGCTACCATGACTAATAACTAGACTTACCATAGTCCCGAAATCGAGGCATGCTTCGGCCTAGAGAGGACCTGAGCCGCTCCCAAGAGTGCACCGCGGCTGCCCAACGCAGTCGCCTCATTGACTGTAAGCTGCGGAAGCCACGACCCGCATTGGGCAGCCGCGGTGCACTCTTAGAGGAGGGGGTCCTCTCTAGGCCGAAGCACACCTTGCTTCCGGGACTATGGTAAGCCTACTAATAACCATTGGTAGACAAATTCACAGAGGCTAAGTCTAATTCCCCCTTTTAAAGGTATTGAGCACCCCAATCCTAGGAACGCCTCCCAAATGGTAGCGCACCTCCCATGCTGGTGCTGCCTGCCGTAAAGCAGTCAGCACCAGTCAAACTCCTCCCCGATAGCACACTGATCAGCGTGTTGCCAGGGAAGCCGGCAGGAAGACCTCTGCCTTTCCAGGCGCGCCAGAGGATGTCTGGATGTGTGCCAGGAAAGGTAAGCCAGCAGGAAGGGGGCATAACAGGGTGTGGGGAGACCACGGGAGGTGGAGGATCCATCGCAGAAGGCCCACGCTAGATCCTATCCCCCTTCCCTGCAGCCTCCCCACCCCTTTTCTCTCCTCGGATTTACGCTAGCAAAATTTTAGCAGAGCAAGGAGACCCATTGCAGGCCATGAGACTTATGCAGGGGTAAGGGGATTAAACATCCCATTTTCCTGAGGCAGCCTTCCAGTCCCATCCCGTCCCCTGCACAGGATGCAGTGGCTGCCATTTTGGCGCCACTGCATTGTCGTGTGTGTGTGTGTGTGTGTGTGTGTGTGTGTGTGTGTGTGTGTGTGTAAAGGATAGGATTAGGCTCTAAGGCAATGAGTTCCACAAGCTATATTAGAAGTACTCTTTTGTTCTGAATCTACTGCCAATACCAGCCTCATAGGATGACTCTGAGTTGACAAGGCCACTTTACAGAAGTGCTCCTGGTCAATAAGAGCCTGATCTGGGAATTAGGGGTTCAGCCTATGTTGGATGCTGTTGCACTTCCTCTGAAAACCAGAATCACAACTTTGGATTACTCCTCAACCCAGTACCTCTAATGCCCAGGTGACAAGTTGTCAAGAAGTGTCTTTCCCTAGCTTAGGCTGGTACGTCAACTGTACCTGCTCCTCAGGACAGCAGATCTGGCCCTGGTGGCCCATGTTCTAGTCGCCTTGAGATTGGGCTTTTGCTGTGGGGCTGCCCCTGAGTAGTGTCCATAAGTTGCAGCTAGTGCAGAATGTGGTGGTATGCCTGTTGAATGGAGCTGGTTCTGTGGACCATATGACACTAATATTGCTCCAGTTGCACTGACTGCCAGTACATTTCCAGTCCAATTCAAGGTGCTGGTTATTACTTTAAGCCCTATTTGAAGGGCCATCTCTCCCCCCCCCCCGGTCTGCCTACTGCCAAAGGTCATTTGGAGAGGCCCTCTTGTATGTCCTGCTACCCTCTAAGGTGCAGTGGGTATGTGTGGGGGACAGGGCCTTCTCTGTATCAGCTCCCAGTCGTTTGAACTCCCTGTCCCAGGAGGTCCATCTGGCTCCTCCTCCTACTCCCATCAAGGATTGAAGACTTGTTCTTAAATTATGTGTGTTTCTTTCTCTCACTCTCTTCTCTTCACCTGCTGTATTAGATGTTGTAATGTTGTTCTTGGATTGTTGTCTTTGATTGTGAACTGCTTTGTACAAGAAGTAAAAAATGATATAAATATCTAAATACTGTACATACATTTTACTTTTGCCTCAAGCAGGGCAAAACACACACAACCATCTACCTGTGGTTTTTTTGCCTCGTGTGTGTGTGTGTGTGTGTGTGAAGGTAGAAAATGTTCTATCTGAGATAAATGGTAGTATTTTACTATAGACCACTTAATGCATTTTGCATTAACATTTGTCTATTCCTCCAAAAGTAGTGCTTTCTCAGATAGGAAATTATGATCAGTTTTTATTTATTTATTTTTTTTCTCTATGTGGAGCCGCTGAACTCAGATAAAGATTCTTCCCTGGTGACTCTTTGCTATGGGTTGTGTGTTCTTGGTCGGAGAGCTTTGGGGACTGCTTCACATCATATGTCTAGGTAATGCAAATCTCTTCTAAAATTTTATTGAAGTGAATTCTAGTCATTTTTAAATTGCATCATCTTATCCCTCCTATCTGCTATTCTCCAGATATTAGTATGTATAAACATATGTGAAACTGCTTGCTTGTGTGATATTGGCCAAAGATCTGAGTAATCTCTGTTAAGAGATCTCTGTGGCTGCAGTTGAAAATGATAAAGTTAAATTTCTCACAGCCCAATCCTGTGTAAGATGCGGTGGCTGGCCTAAAGGGCCAGCCACTGCATCCTATCCTGCCCCGGGGCAGCCCAGGAGCACCTCGAGGGAAGGGGACGATTGTCCCCTTCAGCAGATGTAAGCGGCCTGAGGCCCTATGGGCCTACTCGAATGTACGCCAGCTCTGGAGCTGGTGTACATTCGAGCCCGTGGTGTAAGGCCGCACTGGGCCGGGTGAGGACTTGGGATATCGGTGGAGCTCTGCACTGGTGACAAACTTACTCTCCGGGTGACATAAACGTGCTTTACGACTAGATCATGCTGTCATTCTAGTAATGAGTTAAAGGCAGATGATGAACTCCCCCCCCCCACACACACACACACAGTAATAACACAGACAATGTGTTTTCTTCAGCTGTGTTGTGCGTGATGCAGGGTCCCAGGTAGTCCATTGCAGGTGGTGATTGTAGATGTGTTTTCCATTGAAAAGCTCCTCCTTAAAAGTAATGACTGTTAAAATAATATGATTGTGTGATTGTACTCTTTCTGGCTAACTCTGTGAAAGCGGATAGCCTAGTAAACCTCAAGGGAAACCTCCTAAATCACAGATGGTAGACTATCAGGAGAGACCCAGATGCCTCCTGATCTCACCAGGAGCAGGATATAAGTAAGAATGATACTGAGGGAGGTAAACCAGGGAAGATTAAAGCATATTGGTAAATGTTGGATTGAGCAAATAACTGCAGAGAGCAATAGCTAAAGTTCTGGGTATACTTGCTGATGCCTCTCTTATCAAACAGAACGATTTTAAGCATGAGCTTAGGCTGCTGTCTACAGGTATTTCTTTAGGATAATTAAGTACTCCTTAGATATTTCAGCCTGTTCCCTGCACTCAGCCAGGGCAGATAAAGAACTGAAGGATGACTATTGATTTTCCCCCCCTGCTTTTCCCATTTGTTTGCTTGGCAATCCTAATCTGCATCATTACTAATTGTAAGCATAGATCTCAAAGTGTTGTCTGTATGTAGCCCATTTTGCTAAAATAGAGATAATTTGAACATTTTATCTTAATGTTTGGCTTTCTTTTCCAATCCAAACAGTAACCTGGAATCCTTCTTGTATGGGCTCCATGCCTTGTTTAAAGGAGACTTCCGTATCTCATCGATCCGAGATGAATGGATCTTTGCAGACATGGAATTGCTGCGGAAAGTGGTGGTCCCTGGAATACGCATGTCATTAAAACTGCATCAGGTATAAAGACTGCCTGCGCATCATGTATGCACAAGGGGCGAGTAGATTTAGTTCACTTGGAGTTGTGTGGGATTGATTTTTTATTTATTTTATTTATTCACATTTTTATACCGCCCTTCCTCCAAGGAGCTCAGAGTGGTGTACATATTTCCTCCCCTCCTTTTGTCCTCAAAACAACCCTGTGAGGTAGATGGGGCTGAGAGATAGTGACTGGCCCAAGGTCACCCAGGAAGCTTCATAGCTGAGCGGGGATTTGAACCTGGATCTTCCAGGTCTAAGTCCGACTCCCAAACCACTACACCATCCTGGCTCCTGGATTGATCTGTTGCATTGCTATTGTATGGAGACATTATTATGGTTATAAAAATCTAATTTGGGGCACTAATGAGAAAAAAATATGTTTATGGTAATATACTAGAAAAGTGTTGATGAAAAGTAAGCTAGTCAAAAGCACAAGAATAAACTCATTGCTGCATTTTGGTATGAATTACTGTTTAATAGAGCATGTGGGTTGTTGTTTTTTTGCATATTTCCTTGTATACAATTTGAATTTATACCTACTTTGGGCAATGTGAATGTATTTATTTTCTGAAAGCCCAGTTCTTTGTGAGTTTATTCAATTACGAATTTGTGTACTTTTGTCCCTTTTAAAATAACCTCAGTAACGTGTTCATCCCTCTGTTTAGGATCATTTCACTTCTCCAGATGAATATGATGATCCTGCTGTTCTTTATGAAGCTATAACATCCCATGAACAAAATCTGGTTATAGCTCATGAGGGGGATCCTGCTTGGAGAAGTTCTGTCCTTTCCAATTCTCCTTCTCTGCTTGCCCTTCGCCATGTGATGGATGATGGCACCAATGAATACAAAATCATCATGCTGAACAAACGATATCTCATCTTCAGAGTCATTAAAGTGAGTGCTTTTTATGAGGTGGTGGCTGCAGAATTTTCCTGTATGGATTGTGCAAATGTTGTGTGGGCTTTCTCGGTTATTAGGGTGAAGTTTGTTTGTGGTGGTGTTGAAACTGGCTTCATGGCAAAAGGCAAGTTAAATTGTTCCAGTTGTTAATGCTTCTATATGTGTTGGTTCTTTCTATAAAACTAAATGAGAGGTAATGGCTTACTGTTTCTGCAGAAAAACGGGGAAAAACTAAACATCTCTCTAAAGGTAAAAACCTGGTGGAAAAGTACCTCATTTAACATCTATTTATGTATCTGGAGTGTAGAACTGCTATAACAAAGTTTGAGGAGAGTCCTCTTATAATGCTGTCTCTATTTTTCCTTTCATCTTACTTTGTATGATGAGCTTCCTATCATGACATACCCTTCTTGTGCTCCTGCAGGTCAATAAGGAGTGTGTGCGAGGCCTTTGGGCCGGGCAGCAGCAGGAGCTAGTCTTCTTGCGCAATCGGAACCCAGAAAGGGGGAGCATCCAAAATGCAAAGCAAGCTTTGAGGAACATGATCAATTCCTCTTGCGACCAGCCTATTGGGTACCCTATTTATGTCTCACCTCTGACTACTTCTTACTCGGATAGCCATGAGCAGCTCAAAGAGATTCTTGGAGGTGCCATCAGCTTGGGAAACATCAAGAACTTCATAGTATCAACGTGGCATAGGTGAGCTGTACAAGAGTTCTCCAGGGAGCATCCCTTTACATTGTTATGTTCTGTTGTAACAGTCTGGGAGTGTATCGTATTGCAAAGTTTTTGTTAGACCACTTTCTCTTACGTAGCAAAATGCAGAAAGCAAGATCTGGGGTATTGCACAATTTTAGAAACTGATAAGCCCATTCCAATCCTTTTGTAAATATGAACTGTATATTTAGCCTGTTGGTTCATAATTGTACCCAGAGCTGTGTCACTAATCTGCTGTGTGAGTTGACTAAGCATAGCACCTTTTTTCTGTGTAAAATGAATTCATCACAAACTTCACAAGTCTGTTGGGATCCAAAGAAGTTCTGGGGCCTGCTTGTGTGCAACTGCATGAATATGCTCCCTTATAACCAAAATGCTTCATTGCAGTTAAAGCTAGGAACTTGCACACCTGTGTGAGGTCCTGCCTATATATAGGCTTACCATATCCAAAGGGGGACAGGGTGCCTACACCTTTAACCATTGTAAAAAGAGGGAATTTGGGCAGGTGCAGCTCATAATGGAAGGGTGCAACAATCTGCACCTGCCCAAATTCCCTCTTTTTACAATGGTTAAAGGTGTAGGCACCCTGTCCCCCTTTGGATATGGTAAGCCTACCTATATACCACTTGAATGTAAAATAGCACTTTGATTAGGTTACCAGATCCATACCGGGACAGAGTGCTAGACCTTTAGGAGAAGGAATGTGGGCAGATGTAGCTTGTCAAACCCTTAGACTCGAGCACAATCCTAGGCCTGTCTACTCAGAAGCAACCCCCATTGTGTTCAATGGCAAGCTCAGAAGCAAGCCCCATTGTGTTCAGTGGGGCTTGCTTCTGAGCAGACATGCCTAGGATTGTGTTCTAAGGGTTTGACAAGCTACAGCTGCCCACATTCCTTCTCCTAAAGGTCTACCACTCTGTCTTGGTATGGATCTGGTAAGCCTAACATTGATGGTCATTGTTGTACTTTGTCATGCAAAATTTGCTAAATACCGTATTGCCCCGAGTATAGGATGCTCCTGATTATAAGCCGCACCCTTAAAGTTTGGTGCTATTTTTTTTAAAAAAATACATTTTAAACTTTTTTTAACTTAAAGAAAATATACACATTAGTAGAACAGTAAAACAGTACAGCTTTAGTACAGTTAAAGGCATAGGCACCCTGTCCCTTATTGAATCTGGGCACCCTAGTATAAGTAGCCTTCCCAGATTCAAAGGGGGACAGAGTGCCTACCTTTAACCTTTTGGAATTTGGGCAGGTGCAGCTTGTTGCACCCTTCCATGATGATGAGCTGCACCTGCCCAAATTTCAATGGTTTACAGCACAATCCTATACATGTTTGCTTAGAAGTAAGTCCCATTGCATTCAGTGGGGCTTACTCCCAGGAAGGGGTGCATAGGATTGCAGCCTAAAGGTTGGCACTCTGTCCCCCTTTGGATATGGTAAGCCTATGCAGGAGCTCTTGCTCTCAACTTTCAAACTGCAGGATCAATAAATATCTTAGTTTCCACAGAGTTCTGGGGCTGGAACTTAAGGGTTAATTTTTTCAAATACTTCTTAGGCTAGAGGCTGCTAGAGAGATCCTGGCCATTTAGCAAGTGATTAAGAGCTGAAAACACATCCCTTTGCAGTTTAAAAAAAAAAAGCTTTTACCTTTGAAAGAGACTTGGGGAGGCTTGAAAAAGGGACGCTTTGCAGAAAACTCTAGGCAGAAAAAGCTAGACTTTGATTGTAGGCCGCACCCCTACTTTAAAGACTTGCCTTAGGGGAAAAACGTGAGTCTTATACCCAGGTCAATACGGTATATATCAAAATATTTTCTGTATTTACACCATGAAAATTCAAAGAGGAACAGTATCCTTGTGTTGAGTTCTCCCCCATGATGTATGTGCCAGCATCATAATATTGTGCAACTCCCCGCCTTCCCCCCCAGCAGCAGCCAATATGGGGAGGGACATACATAATGTGATGACATCAGGGGGCAGGGTATGCATTGCTACATGTTATGGAAGGGAACGGGTCTTTCTGTACGGTATTCCGAAAGTTGTATTCGAACCTGGTGTCTGTCAACTCAAGTCTATTTTCTGTTCCGTTTCACCATGTTCAGATTAAGGAAAGGCTGTGGTGCTGGCTGCAACAGTGGGGGAAACATTGAAGACTCTGATGCTGGAGGTGGAGCTTCCTGCACAACAAGTAACAGTGCAGCTGCCAATGACTCTCAAAGCAGCGTCTCTCAAGGAGGAGGAAATGTAACCGCTGGGCAGGGACCTGGAACAGGGCTGCACCCTCCTGTCACTTCTTACCCGGCCACTTTAGGTAAAACTGCACAGTGTTAAACAGTAATTGTACTTTAATTACCTTACTGCTTTGATCACACTGTAGGTAGGAGGATACAGGAAAGAGAGTGATTAGATTTTCCATGAAGATGAGTGGACAGACAGACACTCTATGCAAAAATTATCTCATTCTTGAGAGGCATATTGTGCAGCAACATGCTGTTTAAGTGTCATCTTGAACTAAATCTCAAATAATAACTGGGTGGTCGTCATAAGATCGTCTTGTATTGTATTTGCATATTATAAGTCGTGTGAAGGACTTAAAGCTGATGCTTTACAGCAGTTATGGGGTTGGCTCCAAACCCTGTCTTGTGTGGGAAGGAAAAGGAGCCATGTTCAGCTGTTCTTCCTCTCCAGCCCCTAGCGCCCCCCAAAATTTATTTAATTTTATTTAAAGAATTTATATCCCGCTTTTCTCCCAGCAAGGGCACTCAAGGCGGTTAGGAGACCCTCAGGAACAAATTGGTATGAGTCAAAGAGGGATGAACAGGGACTGGGAATAGTGCTGAAAATCACATCTTGCTCCCTCTTCTGCAAACAAGAGAGAGTGCTCACACATGATAGAATGTGTGGTCATTTTTCAGCTGTTCCATGTGACTGTTTTTCATGACATGATGAGCAGTGTGGATGCATTGACTGACCGTATGGGTGAGGCAGGCCACGCCCCTAAATAAACAAAATCTGTGGTGGCATAGAAAAAGGTTGTCCAATCCCTGTCGTGACCCCTGCAGACTGCAAAATAGCTGACCAAATGATGATAGTTGCCATGTAGAGCAGTATGAAATAGCCTTGATGTGGCAGCTGTAACGCTCCAGCCTTAGGGGAAAACAGGAATAGAAATTAAGAGTTCAGGCTCCAACGCTTATCGGATGTATTTTATCCATGTATGAATAAAAGCTGTAATGACTGCTGCTACTTTTAGAATACACTGAAGTAGATTTCAGTGTGAACGTTTGATAAAGCCAGTGTTCTTCTTTCTGAACTTTATGTACCTTTTTCCATTTTAGTTCAAGGAAGTACTGTATTCCAAAAGCTTTTTAAAAAAAATTATTTGCTCTCATGGTCCTATATATTCACTTTCAGGCACCAGCCACAGCGCTCATTCAGTGCAATCCAGCCTTGTCAGACATTCCCCTGCTCGTGCCTCGGTTGCCAGCCAGTCATCGTATTGCTACAGCAGTCGTCATTCATCCCTCCGCACATCCACTACCGGCTTTGTGCCTTGCCGACGCTCTTCCACCAGCCAGCTCTCCCTTCGCAACCTTCCTTCATCAATCCAGTCACGTCTCTCCATGGTGAACCAGATGGAACCCCCTAGCCAGACGGGTGTTGTCAACATGCAGCATGGCCTACCCTCATCGAGCAGCTCCAGCCAAAGCATCCCTGCCTGCAAACAGCATGCCCTTGTTGGGTTTCTAGGGACAGATGGTGTGACTAGTGTTGCTGATACACAACCAGGCACTCATGCAAGCCCTGTCAACCAGATGCAAACCAAAAGGGACGATGTTATTTACAGAATCCAGGTGAATCAAGCAGAGTAATAATTCTCATTTCCCCCATCTTATTTTATTCATAGTGCCAGTTATACGTTAGTGTTTGACTATTCAGCACTTATATAGAGCTGGTGTAGAGTAGTAGTTAAGAGACTGAGCTGTGAATCAGGACTTCGCTGATGCTAATTTCTCCTCTGCAAAGAACTCGTTCGGTGGCCTAAGGCAAGTCACTTCCTTTCAGCCTCAGCTCACCAGCTGCAATATGGGGATGATGCTACTTCCCTTACAGGGTCATTGTAAGGATTACGTCCAGATAAATCATGTGAAATGCTTTGCATACTCAAATGTGCAGTGCAGGTATGATGGGTGATATGATACAATACTATACAGTGAAATTGTGGTTCTCGTGTTAGCGATATCTGTGAAGATGTTCTACCTTAAGGGGCAGGTATTCTGCTCTACAGATACATTTTAGAATCCTTGTTAGGAAGGTGGGAGTCCCTGAGACTCTTGTATTCCAGTGTGGCAAAAAAAGAGCTAACTTTTTAATGTTGAAAATGCATCCGGGCTGTCAACTCCTAGACAACTAAATGAGAAAGTTGTTTCCTGAATGTGGAATTGCTCTTTCTCTCCTACTATGCCTTTAAAACTATTTCCTATATTGAAGATCTCTCAAGTAATATAATCTAATATAGTGAACTCTGCCACAAGATAGTCTTCTGTAAGTCAACTACTTGGCTCTCTATGCAAGGTCTCTATGCAAGGTCTTTAATCTCTCTGTGTGTACAGTATATATGGTCTCAGGTCTCCCCACACACTGTAAATAGCTGACCAAGGAAAGTGCAACATGCTTTTTATACATACCCAACAAAGTTTCAGGGTTATAAAGCCACTTTCTTGTGACTGTTATCACTCTTTGCCTGCCCCCCCCCCCCCGGTTGAATGGCAGATGGTAGACTTCTGTTGTTCATTATGGCCTTCACCAGTCCATTGTTCACAATATCTAAAGGACTGATGGCGATGACAGTGAATAATGCAAGTTTATACACAGAGTGAATAAAGACCTTGGATATGAACAAAAGCAATAATAATAATAATAATAATAATAATAATAATAATAAAAGGTAAAGTTCACCATCTCTCTACATCTTATATCAAATTGTTGACCCTTTCTGCATCATGGACAGATGTTAATTGTGCTGCAAAACGTGCTCATTTCTTATTCTGTGTACCACTGTTGGTGTGCTGAATACATTTTATGTGCCCACTGGTGCAAAGAGCCCATGGTGACAAAATATGGAAACTAATTTTTTAATGAGAGAGCATTATCGTCCTTAAGTAATACATTCCTAAGAGTCTGTCCCACATTTTTTTTAATGTGAGGATTGGTTCTTGATACCTAGCTGAACTAGAGGAAAGAGTGTAATTTCCTTTTTAAATGCACAATTCCACAATATTTTAAAGCAGTTTCTGTTGTAGATAATGGATCCCAGCCAAGTGTTGGAAGGGATCAACTTGTCCAAAAGAAAGGAACTACAGTGGCCGGATGAGACGATAAGGCTAAAAGCTGGAAGAAACAGCTGGAAGGACTGGAGTCCTCAGGAAGGCATGGAAGGCCACGTAAGTTTTAAAGTCCTTGTCAGCTAGCTCTTGTTAGGAAGGTGTGAGTCGTTTTAGTCAGGAATAGGTATACTTTGTGCTAAAAGAAATACATTTAGGCACCAAAAATGTTTTAGTTCTGGAGACCTGTAAATTATGACAAATAATTCTGCTTCTGCCACATAAGACTGACAAGAAACTAGGTAGAACACTAAAAATCTACCCATTAACCATTGTTAATTCTTCCCAAGCTTCCAATTCTGCAATTCCTGAGATTCCACCAGGTGTTCATGACATGTTTTCAAGTTGAATCTTAAAGCCATAAGATTAGGAACTTGCACTGAAAGAAAGCTGGGACTAGGCTAAGCAGTCAGTTTCATGCTTGCTTACACTGAACTGTGAATGATCTGTCTGTCCAGGTTGCTAGCTGCCTAGCCAGCTTAGGTGCTTGCTTAAGGCATGCTTTTTTGTGTCGCATTTCAAATGCAAAAGCCATAACATGAAAAATATGTACTTGCCCCAATAATTTTAAGAACTACGTTGTTCGCAAAATCTTTCCTTTTCTTCTACCCCATCCCTATATTCTCATGCCTTTCTAGATGTGTGTTTTGTTCTGTGAATAGCATTCCATCACTACAGAGAAATATACCCCTTCAAGCATCCCTCATAGGTGGGCATTCAGTAGCCCCTAAGGTGGAAAATGCATGTCAGATGGGCGGGGCATGAATCTGTGATCTCATTACCCCGATTGCATGTTGAATGAAAGTAAGAGATGATAGGCCAGTCCAGAATATTGTCTTGCCCTAGGCACACTGCGCACTAGGCGCAGTGGGTTAAACCACTGAACCATGAGCTGTCGATCGAAAGGTCAGCAGTTCGAATCCGCAACGGGGTGAGCTCTCGTTGCTTGGCCAGCTCCTGCCAACCTAGCAGTTCCAAAGCATGTTAATGCGAGTAGATAAATAGGTACCGCTTGCGAGAAGGTAAACAGCGCTCCGTGTTCCAGCTGCATGCTACACGCTGCGGCAAGGAGAGTCATGCCAGCCACATGACCACAGAGGCGTCTTCGGACAATGCTGGCTCTTCGGCTTTGAAATGGGGATGAGCACCATACCCTCGAGTCGGACACGACTGAAAATTGTCAGGAGTCACCTTTACCTTTACTACACCAGTATAGCAAATCAGAATGATGAAAGTAGAGCTTGTTTGTATGAAACTGAACTATTTTCCTATGCTTTATTTGATCAGGTGATTCACCGCTGGGTGCCTTGCAGCAGAGATCCGGGGAGTAGATCTCACATAGACAAAACCATCCTGCTGGTTCAAATTGAAGACAAATATGTTGCTGTGATTGAAACTGGAGTCCTAGAACTTGGGGCTGAAGTGTGAGCTGCTTTGATAGTTAACTTCTCATTGTCCCTCTCCAAAAATGTTTTTGAAGTGAGGTGGCAGCTCACAATGATGGTCCTTAAAAGCCTCAGACATCAATCAATTATAATAGGAAACAACTTGAAAACCAAATGGGGTGTGTGTCAACCTCTGGCCCAAAATAAGTGCGAGGGCCTTTTGTGGGGGGTATTTTTCAAGTTGGCTACTGAGGAAAAACATTTTGCATGAAGGGTAAACATGAAATATCTTTTTGTTTTATACTTTATTTTATGCATTGCAATGCTTTAAAAAAAGAACATTTTTCCAGTTTTAAAAATAGGAACGTCTCATTTTTCTAATTGTTTTGCCAAAATTGCCATGTTTTGTCAAAGCAATGTGGATTCCATTCATCTTTGTTGTTGTTTTTTTAAAAACAACTGAGTAGCATACAAATTTTGAGTCAAGTGTAAAGCAGAAGAAAGGAGGGTTTATACATGGCAAGAGAAACCAGATTTAAAGATTTGTATTCCTTCTGAGTGGAAAAACTTCAGTGAGAAAACTGCACTAATATTTTTTTTAATGGCAATGCACTAAAGAAACCCTGAGATTGCTCAGAACATTTATTTATATAAATATATAAATATATAAAAAGAATAAAATACCGTTATTTAATTGCCTTTGGGATTAACCCCCTCCCACTTCATATTCATATTGATGGAAGGGACTGTGCCATGGATTCATTTTTGGCTTACTATACTAGATTGCACACCAATGCATTCATACTGTCCTATCCGCAATGTATGGTGAAGTGCCAATAACATATAGGATAAAATGCCGGAGGATTTTTGCACCCGATAATACCAGTTGATGGTGCAAACATGCAGCAATTCCATCTTTTTATGGCAGGCCTAAAAGTATAATTGTGCATCTTCTTCCTCTGACATGGGTTGCTGTGCCACTCAACGCTAGCTAAATTTTTCTATTAGCATCCTTCACAAGAAGTTTAATTTTTTGAGCGAAGTTGGATGAGACCCCGTGAGTTAAATAGGATGGTGGCACTCTCCGTTCTGGAGCTCTTTCCCATATTCAGTGGAACAGCCTGACTTTTAAAAAAATAATAATAAAAGGAAAAATACATGAGGCACAGCCCCACCATCATATCACTTGTACCAGTGCGCCTTTTAGCTCCCTTTAGTCGTTTGTTCTTTTCTGTGACTTGAATTTTATTTTCAGTGATTATATATTCTATAATAACTGTACTTTGAGTATAACTGTGAAACTGAATTATGTTACATATCTTAGGTTTTATTGTGTTGGGTTTTTTTTTTTAAATTAGTGTGTGTTTTCAGGGAAGCAGATTGCTCAAACAGCATTGGAATGAGCACCAGAAGCTGTAGTTTCTTAACCTGCTGCTTCAGTGACTTGCTCCACACAACAGTCATGAGGAGTTGTACATGCAGTGATTGTTCCCTGTGTGTGATCTGGAACTCTGCAGAGGCTCAGTAGGAAACTGGGCACAGTCCACAATTGTAGCTTTTGGAAGCAGCCATCTTCTCAGTTAACTTCCCCAGAACTACTTCTGTTAAAATCTGCACTGCCTTGAAATCAAAATCATTGTATACCTAAGGAAAGAGTTGGAAGTTTCCATGACCTAAGAAAATATGATGTGATGGCGTAATACAGATAGTCCAATACTATGACAAAAATAGCCTTGATACTATGGAACATGTCAGGAAGTTGAAAACCTTGTTCCCAGTATATTGAACCTGTGGTCTTGATAAAGTCACATACTGGGCAAAGGTTTTCCCTTCCTAGTGCTATGGGTTTCATTACTGCAAAGGCTGTTATTCTCATACACACAAAACTGCATACGTACTTGTTGGGGGGGAGGGGAAGTGTGTACATGGATTCATACGTGCCCTACCAAAACAAAGAAGCCCCTTTGTGAATATTTTGCTATTTTGGCCCAGGGTGCTTCCTGTGAACAATAATTAACTCATGACTGTCTGAATGTCTGCAGTTTTGCACCTTGACTATATTGGCATTTTTACCATTGATGGGAATGAATCTTTTAAAAATAAATCAAAAATATTAACTTAAGTTTTAATTTTTAAGTGCTTCTGGTTTTTCACAGGTCATTCTTGTCTCCCTTCTCAATTTTAATTGCATATTTATTTTGTTTATCACTCTCCTGTTTGATTTGCACAAGGATAGTAAGGGAGGGACAGTCAGCCTTTTCTGAAGAAAATCGGTGATTTCACACACAAATGCATCCATCAGTAACAGTAAAAAAAAAAAAAGTATCGGTTTGAATAAGGCAGTTACTTTATATAGTATGGCAGTATGCCTGTGCTAATTTTCTCTCAGAACAATTTTGCTTTTTCATTTTGTAACATCTAGCTGGCAACAAACATTGGTCAAATCTGTTGCCTTTAGACCTCTTTAATAAACGCTAGTCTTTGATTTCAGATTAGAGTTTATCAAGAGATGATTTATCTTAAGGCTTCTAATGTGGATCAGTTTGTAATTTGATAGGTTTAATTTCTTGAGCATATTACTAGTACATGTCCTGATATACAAGTCATTTGGCGAACTTGGTTTTTGTTATACGAATATTAGCTTTCATCTAGTTGGCAATATGTCTCACAAGAAGATACTCAACTCCAATTCCACTCTCAGGTTTCCTATCTCGCCTGTATCATGGATTTTTGGTTCCTAATCTATATTTGGCCAATACCATATTTCTACTCAAATCTAATTTTTTTCTCTTAGCTCATTGCGTTTTGCAATAGACCAAAAACAATTAAATTACAACACAGCTTTCATTATATGAAGGTGCAATCTAGTGAGACTTAATTGCTAAGGGAATTTAATTGTAGTTCCCTGTTTTGAACTCTTAAAACTTTTCAAAGCTTTCCATTGACTCTGGAAAACTTGTAGGAAAAGTTGCCATTCAACGCTGGCAATATTGTATGGAGCTGATATTTCTTCCTTTCTCCAGACTAACTTCTGGAGATATAGATCCAGGAACACCATGACAGTGGACTTTCTACAGTTTATATATTGGTACTTAATAAGTTGGCTACTCAGCTAGAGTAAATCTTTAAACACAGACACGTGCTTAACTTCCTTGTTAATAATGTCCTGAGGAAAACCTAAGCAGACAGTTTTTAAATGTTCTGATTTTCTTAAAGCACACAATCCACTTATACCAAATATCTGAGTCGGCTTTCTTGTAAACCAGGAAATGCAAAAGAATCCTTGATGGAATAATTTTTTTTTAATGTCATTCCTTTCAGAAGCACATCTCATGTTTTAAACTCTATCATGGCTTTACTTCAAGTTACCGTCTTGCTTCTGGGAAGCTGGTGGTCGTAAAAATGCTGAGCAGATGAGCCCCTGGAGCAATATGGACAGAGACCCTTAAACTTTGCTTTGGGACAAAATTTTACCGAAGCAGGCAATGAAATCCTTTCTTCTGAGACTAGACATCCCAGCCAGAACGTCATTCTTTCTTGTCAAAGCACTTAATAAATTGATAAGATCTCTGCCAAATGGAGTAGAATAAATGGGAGAGCCTTTCAAAGCATATAAAAAGACTTCCTCTTAGGTGTGGGGTTAAACCACCATGGTATTATATACCTAATTTTATTAAGGTGTTTTTTTTTACCTATTATATAGGTTTCTACTTGTCTGGCCTTACTTGGTGTTTGATAATCTGATGCCCTTTGCTCTGTGATGCTAGACAGCAGAAGAAATTATAGCAGTATTTAATATGTGCCTTAGTAAAATGGTGGTGGTAACGTAACACCTTGGTGGGAACTATTGCCCTTGAGTAGATGTTACCCAGATTTCCTTTTTTAAAGTTGTTTCTAAGATGGCTGCTCCAAAAGGCTTCAGAGGTGAATTGAATCGTTCACAGGCAAACACCAAAAACAGAAGCATGCCATTTCAACATTTCTACTGTGTATGCACACATCTCAGTAAAGTCACTTGGCTTGCCACTGGAAATCGCATAACAAATCAGATGGAAATCTCATAGCTTGAAGGTTAAACCTGCTAGCGTTCCTATGAAACTAAGCCTGACAATGAGTTGCTTGTAGTTAATTAGAGGGAGGAAGGGGGAAAATATAGTAAGTAGGGAAGCGTGAATTGAGTTTGAAACGGGACATGGAAAAGATACTTTGCATCTACCAGCATATGAAGATCTTGCCAGGGATTGGGGTATGTGTACTTGGCGTGTGTCAGTGAGTGTGCGTGTGTGTGTCGGCGTGTGTGTGTCGGCGTGTGTGTTCTTGGAAACAGCCTGTAAATATTGTAGCTGTTTAAAACTGGGAAACGCTAAGGGGGGTTGTTTGCAACATGTTGCATTGAAAAGGACAGTATTGACAGTGGAGAGACACTGAAAAATAAAAAAAATCTTTTTCCTCCTGTTGTCCATTATTTCATTTTTAACCTTCACTTCTCAGGTCTGAGGCTTTTGAACAAATATACGCACGCTTGGCATGTTTCGCACTTCTGTTTTCTTATGAGGGGTTATGTCTAAAAGTATACAGCCTCTGGTTCCTGACACTTAAGGAAATATATTTTCAACTATACCAATGATATATCAGTGGTTTTAAGATGTTTCATTCTCTATAACATTGGGTTGATTTGGATCATAATGTCTGCTGGCCCTACCCAGCGTTGTGATTAAAAATGAGGGTGCTCATATCCTCCACCCCTGCAGGTGCTTGTTGTGCTCCACAATCCCGTGGGGAGAACGTCCAAACCACCCCAATCATGAGGTGCATGACCCCCATTTTTAATTGAATGGTGGGCAGGGCCAATGGACAATATCATCCAACCTGACCCATCTATGTGAACAACCTGTGAAGGGAGCCAAAATTCCAGATTGCCATCTACTGAAAAGTTTTCCTTGTATCTGTATGGCCATGTGATTCGTATACCCATTCTGTGCTAGAGCATCTTGGTTGGCCCATGATAACCTCTAGCAGGTCACATCCATCTTTCTTTTGGTTTTATAACTAAAAAAACATTATTTGAGAAATGCTGGATTAGTACAGGACTGTTTCAGCATTTACTAATGATCAAATATGTAGTACATCTGAAACTACCTTATATAGAGACTGACCATTGGACCATCTTGACCAGTATGGTCTATGTTGACTGGTAAGGAATCTCTGAGGTCTTGAGCTTTAGGACTTATCCAGAACCTGCTGCCTGACAATCTTTAACTGCATGTGTGTTCTTGGAAGCAGCCTTTAAATATTGTAGATGTTTTAAAACTTGGAAATGCTGATGGGGGGTGTTTGCTACATGTTGCATTGAAACTGGAACCATTGGCATACAGAACTATGAGCTATACACATTTCAAGGTTCAAAGTGCAGCACACACAGTCTATAATCCTTATAACCTACCTGTAAAATAGGCTAATATCGCCAATATTATCCCATGTTGTATATACAGGATGATGGTGAGAGACAAGTGACTTGCCTACAATCACTTAATGGGCCTAAATTACCAAGTAACCATTATTTTCATTGCAAAATGGTGCAAGATGGTCAGAATTCAAAAATATATGCTCCGTGCAGAATGTGGTTGATAACCTAGAAAACTGGTGTAGAGTTAGTGGCTAACAGTACAATCCTAACCAACTTTCCAGCACCAGTGTAGCCATGCCAACATGGCGCACACTGCATTTTGCAGTACAGGGGCAGTCGTGGAGGCCTCTTCAAGGTGAGGAAACATTTGTCTAGCTGCGCTGGTGCTAGAAAGTTGGTTAGGATTGTGTTGAAACAGACTGACTTGCAAGTCGGGAGTTCCCTGGTTTGAATCTCACCTCTGCCATAAACTGACTAGGTGGCCTTAGGCAAGCCACTCCTCTCAGCCCACCAACTGCAATACAGGGATAACCAGAAGAGCTACTTCGATAATACATGTGATAGCACTTTGCACCCTCAGCACTATACCAGTGGTGTTGGTGGTGATTAAAAGCATCAGCAAGCCTGTAGGACATTCTACCTTTGTGCTGTATTGGTTTCACATTTGTTGTTTTATACACTGGCCATGTAAATGTTAAATGTTTAAAGTATTAGGACCAGAAGCCCCAAATAGAATTGTGTTCCTGTACACAAAGACAAACGTTTCTGCTACCAACCAAATACAGTTTAAACAATTGAAGAGAAGCTTTCCAGCTTGTGATTTTATAGCATTCACAAACTGAGTGTTTAACTTGCCAGAGCATTGCCATTCTTCCTTGCCTTGTGCTTGGTGGCAAAGCTGTTAGGGAGCAGCCTTGTACTAACAGCCTTGTTAGTATCCTAGAAGGAGTTGTTCCTCACAGCATCCCAATATGCATTGCGTTTGATAGTTGTAGCAAATGTCCTCACTTCTGTGCAACTCTCTTGAAACCGAGTGGAAGGGTTGAAACATACACAGTCATTTTTGAAAATGAAAGCAGTTCCCCACAGCCCTTTAAATATTTTCTTCTTAGGATGGTGCTGGTTTTTTTTTCTGGATTAAAACTAAAATCTCCAGCAGATGGCAGTAACAATATGCAGTACGGTAGTCATCTTGAGTTAAGACTGTGATTCAAAGCATTCTTATTTAGAAGTAAACTACTGTACATTCAAATTTATTTATTGTGTGTGTGTGGGGGGGTATCGTTAGGACCCAACTCAAAGCCATGCATAATATTTTGTAGTCCAGGTAATGCACCTAAATTCCTTCACTGTTCATTGACCTTAATAACCCATCTAGTCCCGTAGAGTTCTTTGTGGTACGCCCAAAACTAAATAGTTTAAAAAAAAATGGCTTCCCCAAATTCTCTGACATTTGTTTTGTGGAAAGTAGACAGATAAAACTATGTTATAAAACAATTTTCAGAGTTCTAGGGTCACCCCACTGACCCCCCCCAGAGGAGCAAAGATCACTATTTTTAGTGATTTTTACACTTAGGTGAGACATCCCCCTAAACACCCCTAAAGCCCTGTAGCTGTGTGTAAAACACAACTATGTTTTTGTTTGAAATCTTGTGTTGTCAGGTCCATGCTTTACATAGGAGTAAATGGACGAGTTGAGTTGACCTTAAGTCCCGTTGAGTCCCTAAAGCACCGCCTGTGCACCAGGCGCAAGGTACACCTGCAAAATTTTCTGCAGGTGATTTTTTTCTACATGGGGGTCCCTTAGAAATGTGGATCACACTGACATTTGGGACTTCTGGGAAAGTCATACCACGGGACCAGATTTTGTCCATACATTGACAGTGCTGTATGCATGTGCATACAGTATATATATAATAACTTCCATAATGCCCCTTTCTTTAGTGCCATTTCATTGCAGCATGCAATCACCTGGCTGTGATTGATAGCTACTGTAGCCAATAGGAGCAGTGCATTCTTGGTAGAGTAGGGCCAATTAGTGCGTGTTTCCTGTCTTGTACCGGTAGTTCAATGATATATCCTATAGTGTTGTTTCATGCTGTGCTCAATTTTTGGGGAACATATCCCCTGTGCTATTGGAGGTATGACTGTGGGGGGATTTATATCCTAGAGGCAGCTCACAACCTAACAATCCACAAAATAAAACTAAAACTAAAAATGTTTTTAAAACGAACAAACAGTTACAGGCATAATGTTGAGTGACTCTAGCAAAAAACCACAGCCGTCACAACCATATTAAGCCACCCACTGTCATATTAAAGGGGTAGTGAAGCAAATATGTCTTCAACTGGTAGCAGAAGACAATTGAAGTGAGTCATAACTGCCAGAGAGGGAGTTTTGAAGCCAGGCCATGGCCATAGAAAGGGCCCTTTCCTGTGTCCTAACCAAACATAGATGAGATGTGGAGAGGAGAGCAATGCAAACACCAAGTTGCTAAGGGGCCCTGGGGAAAGCCTCCAGGCCCCCCATGGCACCCTCTGCCTGCCCCCAGATGGTGCATTAAGCACTGCTGGGGGGGCACCTCTAATGCGTCGATTTGGATCATACCATCTGCTGGCCTTCAGCCAGTGCCTGATGCCACTCCTGGAGAGAGCTTCTCCAAAAGATCTTAACGCTCGGACAGGCTCACATAGGAGAAGGCATCCTCCAGGTAGCTTTGCC
The DNA here is from genome assembly GCA_026170595.1 of Plestiodon gilberti rubricaudatus. Classification (NCBI taxonomy): domain Eukaryota; kingdom Metazoa; phylum Chordata; class Lepidosauria; order Squamata; family Scincidae; genus Plestiodon; species Plestiodon gilberti. Next base: position 259,061,177 of record JANXHW010000001.1, read on the forward strand.
CAAAGCCATATAAGTAAGAATGGTCAACCCTCCAAGCGCTGCCTGCTGTCTCCAGGAATCTGCATCCATCTCCAGGTGACTATTGAAAGCAGTCCTGGAGATGTCAATAGGGCCTCCAAGAATCTCCAACAGTATATCGTGTGGATGGGGGACCTGGGGTCTATCTCTATGCATAGCTTCAGTCAGAGTTGGTCACTCTACATACCAAGAGGATGGATTGTAAAATTCTTTTACCTGAAAGAAGTAGGAAGGTGGTTTGTTCATTAGGTGTACTTTAGGAAAGCAGTGGTGGATGCTAGCTCACCAGGTTGCATGGCTTAAAATTTGTCCTACATAACTACCCAACAGCGCAGTCCTGTGTAACCTTGCACCGGTGTAACAGTAGATGCACTGGTGTAAGTGCACCGCCAGTGTAATTGCACTTACACTGGTGCATCTACTGTTACACCGGTGCAAGGTTACACAGGATTGCGCTGTGGATGTAGTTAACTTAATCTTGTATTACCGTAAAGCGCAAGGTCTGCTGGTCTTTTTAAGGTGCCATAAACTGTGGGTGTAAGTGCATGCACTGGCTGCATTTGTCACAAGCCCTTTTTGAAAGATGCTGGATCAAAGGAAATCATCAAAGCTGTGTAGGAGATGTTTGAGTTTATCACAGTGGTTCATGGTAGAGGAGATGATGATGATGAATATATACCACTTTTCAACAAAAATTCACAAAGTTCAAGCAGTTCACAAAAAAGTTCACGAAGTGGTTTACTGGGAGAAGTGCCCAAGAATTATCAGTGAGCTCTATCTATGGAATGGAGGAGTGAGTGGAGACATTCTATGGCCTTCCATTGGCCAGAGGACCACGAGTCCCTGGGAGATTGTACCCCATACCCTTCCATGAGAAACACCATGGCAAGGAGATCTGCTCCCCCCCTCCCAATTGGCCAGAGAATGAAGCAGCTACAGAAAGCTTGTTTCCTTCTCCCTACCTGGAAGAGAACTTGGCTCCAACTGCCTGAGGGCTCTAGTGGAGACATCCACAACAGGTCAAAGAGTCTCCTAGGGTTTTTAATTTTTGTGTTGTAAGCCCCTCTAGGGATCTTTTTTTTAAAATCAAAAAGCAGGGTATAAATCCATAAATAAACATGAGAGCTGCCTGGAGCACCTCCCGTGTAGGAGAAACAAGCCAGGATGCAAATACTTTAAATAAATATTGACAGTTTCCCTGCAGTCCTTTATGACTGCAAGGCTTGCACGTGCAAATGAAACTCAGAGCAAATGGATGACAGCCAGAGCACAACATCAAACTGGTGATGTTGCCTCTATCCTTGTTCCCCTTTGACTGCCCTGACTTCCGGGAGGGGGGGGGAGTATCCTAGGGAATGCTGGTGGTGGCAGCTGTACAACGCTCTCTTGTCCGGACTCCAGTCTAGTTGTGTGTCCACTCCAAGAGAATTTTTGTTCAAAAATATGCCCTGACTTTCCAGTCTGAAAAGTTGCCTTTGAATTGTTGACTGTTTTGCATTAACATTTCTCACTAATAACTTGCATGCCAAGATCTGTTTTTCTTTCCCTTTGTGAGATCCTTAAATACCGCCATTCCGTTTTGTCTCTAATGAATGTCTCCAGATGTTTAAACTGAGCTTTTTTGTATGCCATTTCTCAGGTTTAAAGATTAGCCTCTTAACCTGAAATGGGTGAATCATGTCCACAAACTCATAGGCTTGCTGTTGCAGTACAGAGTCTTGCTCAGAGTGGGAGAGAGGGCAGCTGGAATCCCAGCTTGAGGCCAACCACTCACTTGGTCATAAATCTATTTAATTGCATTTTCCTGACTGGATGAGTAGCTTGGTGGAGCCACAGCACACACCTCCCCTGCACCTGCCTGCCGGTTCTTCTTCTCTTTCCTTTCAACCCCCCCCCCACACACACACCAAAAGAACCTTATTAATCACCATACAGTGATTCTCAAGCTGGTATCCACATTTTCTGGGGGCTGAAGCAAGTGGCTGTGACAATTCTGCTAACACTTTGCTTTGCCCAAGCTCGTTGTGCTGCATCCTGCAACAATCTCTGTTAAAGGGCTGCCAAATGGTGGCTTTCATTTCATCAGGTCTTCAACCAACAAAAAGAAGGCCGCTCTGCTTACATGGAAGCCTCGGGCTTGCTTCAACCAGCATGTAAGAAATCTGCCCCTGCACCCTTGGCATAAAGGAGCAGGACCTTCTTCCAAGGTCAACCATTGCCACACCCCTGCAGCCACGTTCCAAACTTTTCTTTTGGAAGTTTTACAGCTTACGGTTTGTTATGACACTCTCACACCATTGTGCAACCTCGTGCCCCTACTCCATACCTCCTTGCCCCTTGCATTCACCGTCAAAGGAAGTTGTACCAAGAGAATCTGGCATAGCTTGAAAGGTTGTACCTTTCTGCAGGGCTTGCCCAAGACCTTGTGACACCGGAGGCAGCGTGCCCCCATGCCAACACAATCCCCCAAATGCCGCCTTTGTGAGTGTGTGCACACCCCATGGATGTGTGTGTGGGGGGGGGGTGGCACACAGGCAAATGAGAGGGCATTCCCCACCCCTGTTCCCTTCACTTACCAGGGGTGCAGTGTGCAGGTTTCCTTATTCCACACCAATTCTGATATGAACGGAAGCAGTGCAACCTGGGTTCCCAGCCTGCATCACTTCCTTTCATATGAAACAGAAGCAGCCTGGAGTAAGGAGGCTGCAATGCACTCCTGGTAAGTAAACGAAAGGGCTCCAAAACATCTGCTTTGTAAGCACCAAGTAGGTGGGGAGAAGTGACCTGGAATACTGCAGTCTTCCCCCTCTCCCCCCCCCCCCCCGAGACGTAACAAGGGTGGAGCGGAGGCAAGTAGTTCTGCAAGACTCCGTTACACTGGAGTCAGCAGCCCCTCCCCCTTGCTGTTGGAGCCATTCTGGCAGCAAAGGCAACACGCAGGACACTCCCCTGTTGCTGCTGGAATGGCTCCAACAGCAAGGGGGAGGGGCCGCTGACTCCAGTGTAATGGAGTCTTGCAGAACTACTTGCCTCCGCTCCACCCTTGTTTCACCTCTGCAACTCTTTGAGCAGCACTGGATGGAGAAGGGAAAGAAAATAGCTGCTTACCTGTTCACCACGTTCCATCATTGCACAGAGTTTAAAGGGAACACACCCCTTTAAATGGTAAACACCATACAATGAGCGAGAGGAGGAGGCAGTGAAGCACTCCTTACTTGTACATTTCTTTTGAACTTTAAACTCCATGCCAGGACAGAGTGCATCGAGAGAAGGGGATGATCTGATTCCCGCTCACAGCTTGTGTCTACAGTGGGTTGGAAGAAGGCGGTGGCAGCAGCAGACACTGGGTGAAGAGCACCCCAAATCCACCACTCTTCTCACCACCTGCCCTGATACAAGCTGCATCACATCGCTTCATGACTGGGCTGGCTATGCCTTTTTGTGGGTGTGTCATGATGTGGTCTATCACTGTATTTTCTCTATCATATTTTCATACTTATTTGAATTTCCCATGAGCCTTTCTGCTACCTAAATCCACTGAGGAGGAGGCTAATGCATTCTGAATGTGTCTCGTTGCCTGAACAATTTGCTGGCACACTAATTCAGGAATGATGAAACTGCATAATTAGCCATTCATTTCGGTGTGGATTACCAGACAGCAGATTTGCTGGATGGGAGGTTTCGTGTCTGCACACTGCAACGAGGGCATATGTTGCACGTCTTCAAGGGTGCAACCTGGATGTTGCTTCTGGTACAGAAATGTTGCATTCTTGCAATGCAGGATCCATTCTCACTGAGATGATGTTGATAAACCTGTTTCTGGTCTGTACCATTTCAGATGGCAGATGCTGGCAGATGTTGGCCAGACAAAGTGAAGTGAAGGCTCCACTCAATATCTCTCTGCTTAAATAAAAAAGAATCTTGAAAAAATCTGGGGTTTGGTATCTCTGCCTTGGCCCCATTCCCACCCTGCTTTGATAAATCAGGCTGCCTTTCCTGTCAGCAGTCTCCAAAGGCTGCACACAAGTATGCTACTGGAGACTGTGAAACCTTTCTCAGGTACCCTGAAATACTGCTTTGCCACTGGCTCACTTGTCCTGCATTCTCAGATCTGAGATGGGAGATGCTGCACAGCTCTCTAAACCAGAGATAAAACATCTGCCATTTCCTAAGAATCAAATGAAATGTTGCTCAGTCGATATGGGAGCCCAGATATAACAAAAGAAAACGGTGGTGCTGCTTTCCATGGTAGGGGGACAAAGAAACTCTTTGTTACGTATTGGGTTTTATCATGTAGTCCTCAGCAGAGGTCTGGCCCACCAGGAATGATCGTAATTCTAATGACTTCATCTTTCAGTTTAAAAAAAAAATACACAGTCTTTATAATCTATTGAGATTTTGCGTATGTTGTATCTTATGTGAATGACCAAAGTTGTACTTTCCTAGAGAATGTGGTCTTAACTAGCCAATTATCTCTAATTGCATATGCAACCCATTTCCCCACTCCCTATACAGGACCTGCATTTGTCAAAATGACAGGAGTGGTGAGGAGGCTTCAATCTCCCTACTGTTTTCTCCTTCCTTGCCTCCACTCACAGCTCTCCTCTGGCTTTTTCCTCCTCCTCTTCCTTCCAAGTTCTCTCAGAATCGCATCAGCCTCATCACTGCTTCCTGACAATGTCACTGCTCTTCCAAAGAGAGAGAAACTATTCCCACTGCTGTGAAAAATTACTCATAGGTTACACCGAGCTTACTCCACAATTTTTACATACATGAGACCAAACTTAGAGACACAAACACAAAATTTCAGTCAAAAGTCCAACATTATTCTATTACTATTTTTTTTAAATGTAAATCCACAGAAAAGTGGCACTCCATCACAATATCCTAATCTATTTAGGATCATAAATTCAAGACCACATCCACTTTAAAGCCAACAACAACAACAACTCATAATGGCCTCCCAACAGGCCAAAAGCCTTCTAAATAGAAAACTCGAACTAATCTCTAAAATACAACAGAGGAGTAGACTGGCTTCCCTGGATAGGATGCCACCATAGAGAGGACTCTCGAACATATAGCCCTCATCTACAAATGAGGGGACACAAATCAAGGTCTTCACAAACTATCTTGGAGTATGAGCAGTACATAAGAACATAAAAACATAAGAAGAGCCCTGCTGGATCAGGCCAAAGGCCCAGATGCCTCAGGAAGCACACAGCCAACAAGATAACCTGTTTCCTGCTGCCACTCCCCTGCACCTGGCACAGAGAAAACCCACTTCTAAAACCAGGAGGTTGCTTATTGCTTATGGCTTGTAACCTGTGATGGTCTTTTCCTCCATGAATCTGTCCAAACCTCTTTTAAAGGCATCTAGGCCAGGTGCCATCACCACATCCTGTGGCAAGGAGTTCCACAGATGAATTACACACTGGGTAAAGAAATATTTTCTTTTATCCATTCTAACTCTCCCTCCACTCAATTTTAGTGCATGTCCCCTCGTTCTGGTGTTGTGCGAGAGGGAGAAGAATTTCCCTCTATCCACTCATCCCATGCATAATTTTATATGTCTTAATCATGTCCCCCCCCTCAGCCGCCTTTTTTCTAGACTGAAAAGCCCCAAACGCTGTAGCCTTTCCTCATAAGGGAGGTGCTCCAGCCCATGAATCATTCTGGTTGCTCTTTTCTGCACCTTTTCCAATTCAACTATATCCTTTTTGAGGTGTGGTGACCAGAACTGGACACAATACTCCAGATGTGGCCTTACCATCGATTTGTACAAAGGCATAATGATATTGGCTGTTTTAATCTCAATCCCTTTTTTAATGATTTGGTATCTGGAATTCCAAAATGTTCTAAAACACATGTGCAATATAGGCCAATGCTGCAGGGAGTGCCTGAGTGACATGGTTCCTGATGGCTGTATGGGCTAAGTCTAGAGCCATTTTGCCAACGGGTAAGAGGTTCGGTATGAAAATGAGCGAACTCAGGAAGATAGTGGAGGACAGGAAGGCCTGGCGGGATATGGTTCATGGGATCACGAAGGGTCAGACACGACTTAACGACTGAACAACAATAGGCTTACCAGATCGCCGACCGGGACGGAGCCTCTTGCCCTTAAGGGGTGGGGCGCGGGAGGGGGCAAGACCAGACCTATGTGGGGGCAAGACCAGACCAGACCTAAGACAAGACCCCCCTCCCGCGCCCCGCCCCTTAAGGGCAAGAAGCTCCGTCCCGGTCGGCGATCTGGTAAGCCTAAATAACAACAACAAGAGGTTCGGTGAACCTGCCTTACAGCGTAATCCTATCCAGCTCCCCCACTGCAGCCAGCGGGGGAGGGCAGGGCGGGAGGCTTTGGAGGGGAGGGGGGATTTAAATCCGCTTTGAATCCCCCTTTGGAGGGGATTTGAATCCCCTTTCCATTCCGGGGCCTCTGGTTCCGCTCTCCTCCGCTGACTGGGGGAGCTGGATTAGGATTGCACTGTTAAAACCATTATGTGGCAAGCTTCTTGTGGTCTGCTTTTTAAGAGTGTAGTATGTTGGGATACATCTAGATTTTCAGCATCCCTGTGACTTTTCTGAAAGTAGTCAAGTGTCTAGGCTCCTTCCTATATTAAAAGGCAGTCAGTTGCAGGAGTTCTTCCATGGTTTTAAAGGATGGAAGTGGATCATAAGAAAATTCCCACATGGGTCGTTACCCTGGGTGAGTGCAGTTCCAAAACTATAGTCTATTACAGGGGTGGCCAAACTTGCTTGATGTAAGAGCCACATATGATAAACTTTCAGATGTTTGAGAGCCGCAATATTTAAGAAGTATTTCAATTCTTAAATATATTTACTCACCATGAACAATAAACTTATATTTTAATCCAATGGACTCACAGTTTGTACCTGGTAAATAATTACAAAGCTTAAAAATTTCTTATTTTCCTTTTATATTGATTGTGATGCAAAAAGGAGCTAAGCCAACATATTTCTGAGAGCCTCACATTATACGTCAAAGAGCCACATGTGGCTCAGGAGCCGCAGTTTGGCCACCCCTGGTCTATTACATTCTTGTTCACTCGCATTTTGAAATGCTCCTCTTAAATCACAGTAAACTGTGCTGGGAATAATTGGCATATTATTCAGCTTAGTCAGAAGGTAGCAGTTCACATGCATGCTATCTGAAGATGCTCCTTTAATTGGCTTTTTGACAAATCTTAGTTTCGTTACCAAAAATTCTCGGCATGATAACTACAGCAGCATTAACAAAGTGCAGATTAAGGAAAGCTGAACTGGATAAACCAGAGGTTCTCAACCTGTGGTACGGGTACCCCTAGGGGTATGAGGACCTCTTGCTGGGGGTATGCCAAACCCTGCCCCTTATCTGCCCCATCAGCAGCTAATTAAGTGTTAATTAACATGGATTTTAAATTGTAATTATTTTCGGAGCCCTTCTGTCTCTCTGATTTTCATTTTGGGCTTATTTTTGTACTTTGGAAAATGTACTTTGGTGGGGTGGGACAGTACGGAGCTGATTTTGGGAAGTGTGACTTGGAGAAAAAAAGAAATCCTTGCATGCATGCATGCAAGCATGCATCTCTCTCTCTCTCTCTCTCTCTCTCTCTCTCTCTCACACACACACACACACCCACACACCCACAGAGTTAAATAAGACATTTTTTCACATTTAAAATTGTTTAGTACTTTTAATTTAACGATTAATTATCTAATTAATTGATTAAGCCAATTAATTAGCAGTTAATTAGCAGGGGGTACATCAGAAAATTGGACCGTGATAGGGGGTACCCGGGCCTCCAAAGGTTGAGAACCCCTGGCATAAACCATCCTGAAGGCTTGGATTGGTATGAGGGGGGGTACTGCAGAGATGGCCCCAACAAGTAGTAGTGGGGTGCCCTGAATGTGCTAGCCCTAACCTGCCTGCAGCCATGGTGATTGGGGAGCTGTGGTGATGACCTTCTCCATTGCCGAAGTGGTTTGTGGCACAAGCTGTGCACAACTGCACAGCTACTGACCAAGCTCCGCCCACAAAAACAAACCACCTCAGGAAGACTGCGGAGAGTCATCTTGGAAAGCCTCTTCCTCTGCTATCACTCCCATTTTTTTTACAAATAGATGTAAGTGATCAGGTGGTGTGTAGAAGGGCCTGCTGCGGTGTGAGATGATTGGATTGAATGGCTTGGTCTCCTTCCACTTCTAATACTGGGGGTTACTCCTCCACACTAGTATATCACCCTGCTTCATGGTAGGGTGATACTATGCTTCATATGCTGACTGGTCTTGCAATTTACTTTCTCCCAGGTGTGTTTGCAGAGTAGTACAACTAGAAACAATGGGATTCATCTGGAACCATCCATCTTGTGATTTAGTGCAATCTTGGATCTCAAACAACACATACAGGCACTTGGAAAGGAATGGAAGTTATTTCATGGAAGGAACTTTCACGTGTCTACTAGGACTCTGCTATTGGACTTTGCCTCTTTCAAGAGTACACAATATGTGGTACACTGCAGTTGTGCAGAGCAGACTCTATTCAAACTTCCAGCTTCTTGGAATATGAAGAATGAACAACAGACTTGACTCAGAAGAGCTGTGTTGGCTGTTAAAGACAAGTGATGTGCTGCGTAAATGGGAAGAGAAAACGGAACCAACCATAGATATTAGAGGTAGTGAACCTGGCAGTCAAGGAAGTAGAAGTGGATAAAAATCATGGTACAGTATGTATGAAGAAATATGAGGAAATTCTGCAAATATATGCAGCATCAAATGAGGACTGTCTGATCTGGTGTGTGGATTCCCCCCCTTCTTTTTTGATATTTCCTTTTCTTTCTCTTCTTCCTTTCTTTCCCCCCTTTTTCCCCTCATTCAAGCTTCCCTGCCTAGATCTGTTTTTCTGACATGTGTGACATAAGAGTGTAGCAGCTGAAATCATTTTTAACTGGGAGGAACTTCTGTAGAAGATATGAAATTGTCAGAGCTGCATTGAAAGGGGACACTAGGGTATTAAAGTTTATGAAATAAAAAATATAAGTTGGTTAAAACTAATTTCACTGATCAACAAGTATATGCTAAAATTAATCAAAAATATTTTTAGCCACCTTAAGTATAGCCCACCACTTGTTTCTTATAAGTCAATCATTGATGATCTGCTTCAGTTACGCAGGAAGCTCAGCGCCTACCAAGTGTCAGCTTCCTCAAGCCGCAGGCACACCAATACCTGAGAGCTTAGCAATGAAGCTGCACGAAACCCTTAACCAGTTTGAGACCTTGCACCCAGCATGCTTGTGATGCACACTTCCTGACGCCTGGAGGCAGGAACGGAATTGGCAAGTGAAGAAAACCTTTTTTTCATTTCAAACCCTGCTGATAATAATTGATTGCCACTGCTGAAATTACTGTTGGCTCTTTTCTTCTTTTTCCTAAATATGCAGTTTGTTAAAGGTCAACTACAAGGATTAAAATGTAAAGTTGAATTAAGCATAGGAATATATGCTGACTGGTTCTTCTGAAAACCAGGCTGGGAATGGCTTTCAGACGGAAACAAGTTACAATTAACCTTTATAAAAAGTTCTTTATTCCCTTCTGGTGAAGTAATCTGGTTTGCAAAAGTCACCTAAAAATTTTTCATTTATGAGACTTGCTAATCTCCTTTGAAGTTTCTAGTCTCTGACTGAGAGACAACTAGGATGTCCTTAAGAAGGAATATTGTGGAAACATGCCTCCTCTTCCCCACCTTGAAGTTATGGGGAAAAGTGTCTCTACACAAGTTATCACTTTTTTAAAGTGTTGCTACAACATTAGAGTGGCATTGTTGTTGCTGTTGCATTTAACGATAACCTTTCATCATAGGTAGGCTTACCAGATCTCCAACCGGGACAGAGTGCTAGACCTTTAGGAGAAGGAATGTGGGCAGGTGTAGCTTAAGTCCTAGAGCACAATCCTAGGGATGTCTACTCAGAAGCAAGTCCCACTGAACACAATGGGGCTTGCTTCCGAGTAGACATCCCTAGGGTTGTGCTCTAGGACTTAACAAGCTACACCTGCCCACATTCGTTAAGTCCTAGAGCACAATCCTAGGGATGTCTACTCGAAAGCAAGCCCCATTGTGTTCAGTGGGACTTGCTTCTGAGTAGACATCCCTAGGATTGTGCTCTAGGACTTAACAAGCTACACCTGCCCACATTCCTTCTCCTAAAGGTCTAGCACTCCGGTTGGAGATCTGGTAAGCCTAATCATAGGACATGTTTGTTGGTCCTAATAAAAATATTACCCTACTACTGTGACTTTTAGTTCTGTGCTAGGAGATAAGATAATAGAAAAGGTTCCTGCACTCAGCCACTTTTTCCCCACTGCTGTTCCCTAAGCATATACCCCTATTTGGAAAAGCTGTGGATGTTTGTACCACTAGTGTGAGTGAGCATGCTTTCAGGACCTCTGGTGCTTTCACTTCACCCTCCATTGACTCCTCCGTAGCCATGTGCCTGCTGAATAGAACAGAATCCCACTCAATCAGGAATAGATATCTGCTAGCCCTGAAGCCCCATCCAACCCCCAAGGAATTTCCATCATCCCTCAGCTTAGCTCCTGCGTCCAAGAGCCCTCCTCCCCCACATGTGTTCTTTTAACACTTTAGCAAGAACAGCCTCAGAGGCTCTATTAGAGTTCTTTCCTTATGTGTTTGACAGCCCAATCCTATTGGGCTTTAGCGCGGGCAGAACAAGCATTCTGCCAGCACTAACTGCTGCAAAAACACTGTAAAGTGCTTTCCAGCAGGAAGACTTGTGCCTTCCCACCATGTCGTCAGCCCTCTCACCGCCCGCTGGAGCAGGTAAGTCAGCAGGAGGGGGTCAGTGGAATGGGGGCGGGGAGGGGCAAAACTGGGTGGGGTGGGGAGGGGTGGATCCTGCGGCGATGGCCTTCCTGCTCCCTTTCTCTCCTCACACTTCTGCTAGTGAAATCACTAGTGCAGGTCTGAGGAGACCATTGCAGAGCGGGAGGCTTACAGAGGTGTGTTGTTTATTTGTTCAGTTGCTTCCAACTCTTTGTGACTTCATGGCCCATGCCAAAATTCCAGCCCATGCCAAAGCTTCCTGTCGGCCGTCGCCACCCCCAGCTCCCCCAAGGTCAAGTTCATCACCTCCAAAATATCATCCATCCATCTTGCCCTTGGTCGACCCCTCTTCCTTTTGCCTTCCACTTTCCCTAGCATCAGCATCTTCTCCAGGGTGTCCTGTCTTCTCATTATGTGCCCAAAGTACTTCAGTTTTGCCTTTAATATAATTCCCTCAAGTGAGCAGTCTGGGTTTATGTCCTGGAGTATGGACTGGTTTGATCTTCTTGCAGTCCAAGCCACACTCAGAATTTTCCTCCAACACCACAGTTCAAAAGCATCTATCTGTGATGTCACTAGAAAAGCACTAGTGTCAGAATAATTTCAGCATACTTGGGCAGTAGTTTGGAAAACTTTTATTCTACCATGAATTGTGCTCCAGAAGATATAGATAATTACTTGGAGAATCTACAATTCAATTTTTCCATTGCATACAGACATAATACACTGTACTGAGTGTATTATGCCCAATTCTATTGCCTGGCAACAACACATTTCTTATCTATTTTCTTTTTCTGTTTACCTCAGTGTTGTGATAAGTACTGAAGCTGAAAGGTATAAGTGATGGCAGCCCCAGCACAATGTGAAATCACATTTTCATTGTGAAGATAATTACAGATATGTCCTTTAAAAAAAATCACTTGGAAGTGAATTACCTCAAGTGTTAATTTTGGCCAAATTAGCTAGCAATGGGCATATAAAGGAAATTATTTTAATGGTCGAGGGAAAAGGCATATGTAATGAATGTCCAGGTTCCTCAGTTCTTTTGCCAATTCCATCACTGTGAGACTTCAGAGAAGTTTCTAAAATTCAAAGCCTCCATTTACTGATCTGTAAAACAGGTGGAAACCTATTTAACGGTCTCTGGAAGCTGAAAAATGTACCTTCAGATTCTCAGTTGTTCATCAGCACTGTATTGTCCTAAATATTGTGTGCTGAACTGAGAAAAAACACATGGTTTGGCAGTGTCCTTGCAACAAAAGGCTTCACGTGGATGTTTTCCTCTCTCTCTCCTTGCAGCTTTCTATCCTGTCCTCAGCAAGAACTCAACTATGCTGGAGTAAAATACTGCTGGCAGTGGAGCCAAGAGCAAGAGACCCCTGACCACTTGCCTGTGCGGAAGGCAGCAGGATGGATGAAATGCAATAAGTGTCTTCATTGGGGGCCCCCCCACATCACGGAGCGTCAACCAGACTCGCACGTAAGGAAATGTCTCTGAACTGTATAAAGTGGAGTATTGCAACTGACCCAAATCAAAGGGTCAAATGTCATGTTGCAGAGAAATTCCATGATCAGAACTCCTGGTTGTTGTTTTTCTGTTTCAAAAAGTCGCCAAGAGGTGAGTGATTTGAATCGGAGGCAGGGAAATTTCTGTAAGTTATTCCCTGCAATAGATGCAGAAAATATATTGCACAGTTTTCGTATCTTGCTAGTCTTGGACAGTTGGACAGACCAGGTTCTGCTCAGAGGGAGGGAAGGAAAGGGCTTTTCTGGGACCCTTCCAATAGTTGTATAAGAGAGGGAATTTTGGAAGTTGCAGCCTCCAGTGCTGCAGGTGTGGGAGCTGCTCCTGCCAAAAATGTCCTTGTCTAATCTACACAACAGTTAAAAGAAAAGGAGTCCTGTTGTCCTTTGTATCTCCCCACCCCCACCCGATAATGAACAAAGCATGACTGAAGTCTAAGCAGCTTTTTCAGAGCTTTGACACAATACAGTATATAAAAGTGCACAAAGAGTTTACGTTTTCATTTATTCGTTACATTTGTGACATACCCTTCCTCCAAATGCCCCAAGTGGCAAGCATGGTATTTTCCCAGTGTATCCCTCACATCAACTCTGTGAGGTAGGCTAAGCTTAGAGAGAGCAATGCCCATGTTCCTCCAGAAAGCTTCATGGCTCAGACAGGGGTGGTTCAACTCCCACATATTCTCTCTCTCCCCCCCTCCCATTTTTGGATGACATAGCTGTCCTCTGAATGTGCTTCCATGGAGTGAGTGACATCTTGCCACATCCTATTTTTATTAGGTAATTTCAAAATAATTTTATAGGGCAGAGCAACTATTGAGATCACCAGGGACGGAGGGAACATGAGAAGCTATCATGAAAATGGTGTCTCTCCTTCCCATAATAAGATTATGTAGATCACGCGATGCTAAATGCCAAGGGAGGCTATTTCACAGTGTCCTTGGCAGTTTCTTCTATTATTCAACTAATAAATGGAACAATTTCTCAATGAGTTACAGTGTGACACTACAACCTAGTGTGAAACTAGGATTCTGCATGCATATACCCAATTGTATGAGCAAAGGAAGGTTACCTTCCTGATTGAACTTTCCCAATCCAACAGTGAGAGCTGGATTTGGGTGCACAGGAGTCATTCTAAACACACCTGAAATCCCACTCCACTCGTTGGCTGTTCCAGAGAGGCAGGTTTCCAGCTTTTTGAAAAGGACTGTAAATGTGCTATGTAGAATTGGAGCTTAAATGCAGAATCAAAGTAAATCTAGCAAAAGGTCAACATTTGGCAAACGCTGAAAGGTTGCCATTCAAATTTGTAGTGTACCATTAATTTGAAATTCAGCTTTGAATTCTGAGTGTGAAATTTTCCCTTAAAGTTCAGTTGTTAAGTAGTGTGATATCAAATACTGATATAAAGTATGATCAACAGCAAAATCCACCGTAAGGATCTGGCCAGCGGCCCAGGGCAGCCAGCCGGATCCTGTGCACTGGTGGCCATTTTGCCACCGGGCCAGAGGTCTACTTGAGGAAGGGGACGCTCATCCCCTTCCCTGAGTGTAAACCGGGGAAGGGCATATCGACCTCCTCAGATTTCCGCCAGCTAGATAGCTGGCGGAAGTCGGAGGAGGCTGTGTAGAGGCCTAGCCACATGGTGGGGGGCGGGATATGGCCGAGGTAATCCCCCTCCCAGGCCGGCTAGGCCAATGGCCCCTCCCTCGCCCGCTGAAATGCCCCTGCGCCTGCCGGATCCCGGCTTACCTGGTCTGGCGGCTGCAGGGGCGCTCCGGCAACGGAGCAAGGGAGGCCAGCCTCTGCGCCAGCCTCCCTTGCTCTCGAGTCATCGCAAACATGCTAACGGCACGTTTGCGATGTCTCCCGGCAACGGAACGCTTGTTCCATTGTCGGCTTTCCGCTCAGGATTGCGCGCCAAATGTCGGAATACACATTTGTAAAAGCTCTTCCTAAATCAACTTCTGTGGTGCTTAAGGCTCTTGCCCCACGTTCAGTGTACCAGAGTTCCAAGCCGTCTTCCTGACATCTCCTTAAATATTTTAAATCTCTCATGTTGCCCTGCAACCATATTTTGTAGATACAACACATACACAGCTCCTTAGCCTGCCCTCTTCTAGGGGGAGCTTCCCTCGGAACAGCTGAAAACAAAGAGCTTGGCTGTCCTGCGTTTGATGTTTTGGGAATCATGATTCAATAGAGGAGGAGCTTTATGAGAATGAGAAGACAAATTTCACATGTGCCAGTTACAGTGTTTTGACTGTATGTGCATGATTGAAGTGTGCATGGTTGGTTAGGATTGTGCAACAAGTGTGCATGATTGAAAGTCAGAAAAAGCAATTTTGAATGCACTTCTATCCAGTTTCAAATTGACGTCCATGCAAGAATGTGCTTTTACAATTGCATTCACCTTTTCTTTCCATCTGTAAACGGATGCGCTTTTTCAGGAATGCATTTTCTTGTTCCTTTACATACTATTTTTTTCATAGTGTAGACACCTGAGAATGTCGTTTCCCATATTTGAACCTCTCTTCCCTGACAGAAGTGGGGGGGGGAGAAACATTGTCAGTTCAACTGATGTTGGTAATTCTTCATCTTGATGCCATTGCTGATCCTTTCTAAGCAAGGGTGGATTTATGGTTTTCTTTTTCTTTTTGAAAGGGCATGTAAGCATATGCACAGTAATGCTCACAGTAATGCTTACACTTGAAAAGAAACTGTTGGTACATTTGTGAAACTGACAAGGCTTCTTCCTACCTTGTCAATTTCAAAGGACAGGAGAGTGGGGGTGGATTAGAAGGATACCTGTGGGATTGCATGCAAATCTAATGCAAGGCAATATGAAGCATCTGGCATAGATTGGGGGGGGGGGAAGAGTTGTCTTCTGCACTAGCTGGAGGGGGTGTGGTGACATTTCAGATGGGAAAAATATACCTTGTGGATGATAGTAATACACCTTAAATGAATCAGGAGAAATTTCCCAAGTGATATTAAAATGCACATGCACTCAGTCTAATAGCGCAATCCTAACCAACATTCCAATGCTGGTGTAGCCATGTCAACAGGGCGCACACTGTATTTTGCAGTGCCAGGGGTAGTCATGGAGGCCTCTTCGATGAGGGAACATTTGTTCCCTTACCTTGGGGTTGTATTGCGGCTGCACCGGCGCTGGAACGTTGGTTAGGATTGCGCTGTAACATGCATAGGAGTAATTGCATAGAACAGGGCAGGGTCCCCAAAGTATGGGCCGTGGGCCACATCCAGCCCACCAACATTCTGATCATCCCAGTGGCATTATAATTACACAAAGGGTCACTCTTCTCTTGCTGAATGAAGAAACTGCTGGGCTGGATTGCTCTCAATGAGAGTCCAGCAGAGAGAGAGAAAGAGAGAGGGGGGGGCAGTAAGTCAGTCCCACAGCTGCAAATATTTCACCATAAGAGCCAGGCGAAGGGCACAATCCTATACACACTTTCCTGGGAGTAAGACACATTGAGCACAGTAGGACTTACTTCTGAGTAAACATGCAGCTTGTGCTCTAAGAAATGTTGCGGCCCTGGCAGCTGAAAGTTTGGGGACCCCCAATACAGAACAAATATTAGAACATAAGAAGAGCCCTGCTGGATCAGGCCAAAGACCCATCTAGTCCAGCTTCCTGGTATCTCACAGTGGCCAACAAGATACCTGTATCCTGTCGCTACTCCCTTGCATCTGGCATTCAGAGATTGCAAACTCCTAAAACCAGAAGGTTGCATATACCCACCATGGCTTGTAACCTGTGATGGATTTTTCCTCCATAAATCTGTCCAACCCCCTTTAAAGGCATCTAGGCCAGGTGCCATCACCACATCCTGTGGCAAGGAGTTCCACAGATTAAATTACACACTGTGTAAAGAAATATTTTCTTTTGTCTGTTCTAACTCTCCCACCACTCAGTTTTAGTGGATGTCCCCTAGCGAAGACAAGAGTGGGGAAAAACATTGCAAATAAGAATTGCTTTGTAGGATTTGTGTTGTGAGGGCTGCTGTAGCTCTGAGAAAGGAGAGTATTCCTCCAGAGCAATTGCCTTAATGCTTATTGGTTAATTCCAGATGGAAGTTTGGTGTCTGAGGCCCCCAAACTCGGTCTGATTTAGCCTTTCAAGATTGTGGCATGTATGCCTTGGCCATAAATTCCTAGGAAAATGATTGAGGCTGCAGATCTCATCACCCTATTAAAGAAACCCCAACAAATCCATTGCAGAGGCACTTAGTAGCAATATTGTTACCGGTACCCTTAGTGAAAGCTGACTATAAGGCTCAAGTTCAGTTTCAGATTTTCTTAGAGAAAAGCACAAGGTGTCTATGAAATACCTAAGTCCCTGACAAAAAATGCTGCAGCTGTTCCAAGAGTGTGTCCCCCCAAGCTTGGAAAATCTTAAAGGGGGGGGGGAGAGACCTGTCACCATTTGACACATTCTTGTCAAATTAGCAGCTTCCTGATATCTACCAACTAAAGCCTAGACTGGGCAATTTGACCATTTGTGTTAAAGACAGGTGCCAACAAAATGAGCAATTCAGTGCAGGGTGACAGTAAAAAAAACACCTCTACCTTCAAACCTTGCTGGAGGGATCCAGTTGAAAAGCTCTTTGGATTGGTATATTTTTCCTAATGCATTGTGTAACATATTCCAAATTAGTCTCTTGCAGCAGAACAGACACGGAGAGCTGGTGCACCTTAAAGATGAACTCATCAGTTTTCTGATGAAATAGATGCTTGCCTGTGCAAGCTTATGCCACAATAAATAAGCTAGTGTTTTAAGACGTCACAGAAATATCTGCCGTGTGTGTGTGTGTGTGTGTGTGTGTGTGTGTGTGTGTGTGTGTGTGTGTGTGTGTGTGTGTGTGTAAGTGTAAAATATATGACCATTTGGTCTCCATCATGTTTCTTACCAGGATGCAATGTCACTGTTAACATTTTTGTGTAGCTTTTGGGCACCTGCTAATTTTTTGAGATTTTTTTTTCTTTTTCCTTTTTTAAAGTAAGATTTAGTTGCCATGGTAAAAGAATGCTTCAGGAGTGAACTTTCCTATGCTGGAAGTCTTCAATCAGAGACTGATTTCTGAACATCTATTGGAAATTCTCTAGTTCTTGATTTCCTGTATCAAGGGGGAGAGGGGTGTTGGATCAGATGACCTACAAAGGATCCCTCCAACTCTATGATCAATTCTATGATTCCCTGATAACTGTGATATCTATAGTTCACAAATGGACTGCTTCACACATTACCCAACATCAGATAATTCTTATTGTTATTCTTATTCATTGAGCATCTACTGTATTAACAATAAATTGACTGACTCTTTGAAAATGTGTACACACAGAGTAAGAAGCTGTGCCCAATCCTGGCTCTCTGGTGTGTGTGTGTGTGTGTGTAGCTGTTTAATAATGGTCATGTTTGCAAATGTGTCTTCATCACAGGCATATATTTTTTGTGTATACAGTATATGTACAATGTTTTTACATGTCCAGGTAGGAAATGTAAGCAGATGTTTACATTGATCCAGAAAGGAAAATCAGTGCATGCAACTGATGTGGATTTGCATTTGAGAACAGATGTACCCTCCTTCAATGCTCATCCAGTCCTCATTAAACCTGAGATAGGTTTGATATGGGTGGTGTGTCATCATTACAGTGGGCTCTACCCTGAGACTGAAACCTGGAGGAAATGATCACACTTCACAGATGCAAGTGGTTAATTACCACAAAAGCTCAGATTCTCCTACTTTGGGTGTCTGTGTTATTCCAAGGGTAAGCAGTATAGCTCCTCATTATTTACAGTTTGCTTTAATTCCAGGTGCTTGGCTTTTACCTTCAGCGCCCTCAACGGTTTGGGACCAGGATAGCTGAAGAAGAGCTGTCTCCTGCATGAACCTGCCTGCATGTGGCCATCATGTGGAGAGGTCCTGCTAATATGCGTCTCTCCATCAAGTGACAAGGGGAGGCTTCTCTCTAGCAGCATCCAGTCCTTGAAGCTTATTGCCGAGGGAAGGTTCAACTGTCCACTTTCAACAGACTAATAAAAATGTCTCTGTCTGAACACTCCTTTTCTGCAATCAATAGTAGCTTACGGATATTTTAGAGCTGTCGGGGGTGGGGTGAGGGTTATGCTGTCACTACTGTATTAATGTGTTGGTTTTGGATCATTCTTGTGTTTTTAATATTGTTTGATTTGCTGCAATCAGTACTTCCAATTTAGGCAGAAGTTGTTTTTCAATAAACTTCTATTTAAGGAGCAGCCTCTGAATCTTGACTGCTGAGTGTTGGTAGTGCCAGGACTCTTTGTAAACTGGTCCAACCGGTCATGTCTAGACCAGCTTGAGATAATCCAGAAGCATTTAAGTGGTAGGTATACCTAGTAGTGACCAACTATGACTGAGCAGTGGCACTTGCTAGCTGACTTAAACTTACACGCACGCACGGCACGCACACAATGTAACAATGGCAAAACTCTTGGCTCCTGCTTCTCTGCCTTAATAATAGACATGTTTTTGCTTTCTGCATCAAGCAAGCTGCTTATTCTGCAGTGGAACATGGCATGACGCATGATGCCTTGACTTTGCAGGCTGTGCCTATGAATAGTTCCATATGCTTGCATTAGCTCACTGCCACTTCCTCATTATGCCACTTTGCAGAGGAACAACTGTGCCTTGTCGGTCTCGGTAATTGTCATTCCACTCCCTTCTCCAAAGTGCACTGGGGGGGGGGGGTCAGGAAATTACATTGCTAATTAAACTACTTAAGAGTGTACAAAAGCTACAAAGCGTAAACACTTGGCCTTTGTTAAAATTTACTTGACATGCATTATCATTGCTGGCTTCAAGATGAGTGTGGTCATGATGAAATGAATCTTAGCACTCTACCAAATGGTGGTGCAGAAGGAGAGCAAGCAAGCTACTGGAGAGCCGCTGTGGTTCTCTCAGACATCGCCCCAAACCACAGCCTGAAGCCCACTGTCACCTCCGTAAAGAAACACAAGCATTAAGATGGCAGGCAGGCAGCTTGCATTGCAACTCGAACATGAGGCAGAGGCCGCCATCCTCAGCATATGTTGGAGAGCAAATCTCACTGAAATTATGTGAGACTTGCTTCTGAGTAAACATGCATCGGCTCTGCATGCACAGCATTTAAATATAGCATCTCGAAGCGGGCTGCCACCTTTTTTTTCTGGAAGGGCATCCGTGCCTTTGAAAACTGTAATGGGAAGGAATTTTAGTTATCTGCAGGAATTATATATCCCACTTTTCCATCCAAAACTGGGAGCTCAAGGCAACATGCTATAAAAAGTAAATAAAATACAATAGAACATCATAAAACACAGTATCAAAAGCCAATGTCAAACAAGAAAATACTCAAGTAATAAATAAAAGCAAACCATTCCCTATTACTGAATCGCTGCTCTAGGAAAAACTTCAGCTGTAGAATTTTTGCCTGGCATATAGCTGTTAAAGGCAGAGGAGACTTTCTAGACAAAAAGTGGCAAACCTCAATAAATATCAGGTCCAGGTGTAGACCAGGCTAATGTGTTGCTATGAAGGGAGAAATCGGTGAGGAAGAGTTTGAGTTTTAAAAGCTTGATGTGTTTAGCCTGGAGAAGAGGAGACTAAGGAGAGGTATATAGTCAGCTTCAAGTATCTGAAGGGTTGTCACACAGAAGAAGGGGAGGGAGGACTTACTCTCTGTGCATCCTGAAGGCAAGATTAGACCCAATGGATTGAAACTGCAGGGAAATAGATTTCGGCTAACTATAAGGAAGAATGTCCTGACTGTAAAAGCTGCTTGGCACTGGACCAGCCTGCCTCATGCAGTCGTGGGCTCTCCCTTGTTGGAGGTTCTCAAGCACAGAGGCGGAAGAAAGAATAGGGGGGGGGGAATCGCCCCCGGGCATCAGGCAGGGGGGTGACTTACTGGCAGCGGAGGAGACAAAATGGCGGCGGGGGCAACAAAATGGAAGCTTTGACGGCAAACATGTCGGCACCTGTGCTGCAGGCGGTGGCAAAGGCGGCGGAACGGCTCGGAGATGGTAGGAGAAGCCGTCCGCTGCTTCTGCGTGGTTGTTTTGTTTTGGCCCCCACCCTCTCACCCAACACCCAAGGGATGTTTGGCTCCGGCTGGCATCACTCGGGGGCGGGCCCTGTGACGTCGCATCCGGCTGTGACGTCACAGGGGGGCGGCCTTGCTACGCCACTGCTCAAGCCCAGGCTGGATGATGACTTGTCAGGGCTGCTGCAGTAGTTGCCTGCACTGAGCAGGAGGTTGGACTCACTAGATGGCCTCCAAGACCCCTTCCAACTCTAACATGCTATGACTCTGTCTTGAAGTAGAAGGACTGCTTAGCGCTGCCAGTATTTTTCTAACAGGGATCCTATGAATCTAAGAACTGTGTGGCAAGCAGGAATACTGCCTGCATATCAGGAAAGGCAGTAGCTGCTGAATTCTTCATTGCCATTGAGATGTGTGATAATTGACATTCCTTCTCCCCACCCCTCATCTATTCCCAGTTTAAGGAAAGCCTCAGTGTAAAATTCAAAAAGAAAGAGGCTTCCCTGAGACACTTTGAAATCATCACCACTACAGAAGGACTGCATGGCCAGGCAAACAGGTTGTTCCTTGTCTTCTTTGTCTGGGTCCAGCAAGGACAATAGATCCCAGCTAGCCCATCTGCTGGGATTGTCATGGCATGACACTGACAGGTCAGAGGTCAGGTAGAGAGATGCCCAGGTGATCATAAAACATCCAATCAGACAGGATGATGAACTAATCAAACCTAGGTTATTTAAGGTCAACTACAAGGCTACTCACACATGTGTTCTGATTCAGCTCTCTCAGAGTGAATCTGTGTATATATGGCCACATCCATTCACCCTCCTGGGTTTGGAGATGTGTGGTAATGATGGCATCTAGATGTGGAGGCCCTGAGTAAGTATGGTTTGATCCCAGATGGCCCTGTTAGAGACTGCCTGCTTGTACTTTTGCTCAGATATGCACTAGGACACCTCCAACACTCAAGTCATGTTATAAGCCTGCTTGTTCTTTTTCTACCTCCTTGTGTTATTCTCTTTTTTAAAAAAAATCTTAAACTTTTTAAAAAAAATGGTTGAGTTTTAACTCATCACCTGCCCGTTGTTGGCCTAATGCAGAGTTTTGCCCCAGTCTTCCTGGATCTTAATTAAGCTATGTAATACTACAGTATACAATTTTGGGGGATTCTCCATATCACAGGGAGGAATGTTGCTGAAGATGGTTTCTCTCTGCCTGGCTTTGTCCTCATGAAGGCAGTCAAGTCTATTATTTTGGCCTTTGGGATAGTGGCAGGTCAGGTAAAAGAGGGAGGCTCCAGAGCTCCCCTCCACCACCGGAAGGTAATATATGGGAGCAACCCTACCAAGAAAGAATATAGTGACTTTTATACTATTACTTCAAATGAAGGTTGCTAGTTCCAGACCCTGAGAAGGCTTTTATATCGGTAAAAGCTTTCTCAAAAAGAGTATTGCACCAGGTTGTGGGTGATGCAGATAGTGCCAAGGCAATTTTCTAATATGAATGAAATGGAGCCAAGCAATATTGCTTGGACACAGCAAGTGTTGCTAATGGCAAATCTCTGTGACATTAGAGCTAAACAAAACACACACACCGTAGCATGGCCAATCTTGTCAGAAGAGAACTTCTTCCAAACCAAGCTCCCAAGCTGTTAGTATACTTTACTTACGGCGAAGACTTGTATGTAGCTATTAGAGACAGACAGAAAACCTGAAAGTACATTATTATGTACAATATAAATTACCTGTATTAGAAGGAAGGTCACAAAGAAGCCATATCTGTTATTGCTGGTATCAAGTGGTCTATAGTTCTTACTCGCTTGTTTTAATCCTAATGATTGTTAATGAGAATTACCTGTGATCACTAACTACTGCCCATGTGCTTCAAAGTCATGTCTAAAAACCCTTAAGAGTTCACAGTTTATTGCAGCTGTGAGCAAGGAAGAGTAGAAGTAGTAACAATACAGTAAGAACCAGCACTGCAGGCAGGCTCTTCGGTTCTGGCATTTGCACTGAACACATTGGCATTGGGCAGTTGCGGTGGAAGGGAAATATCAGACTACATCCATCCAGCTGCTGTTTTGAACCATCACTTTACTTTTCACTTACATTTAAGCTTTACTTAAAAATAGTCACAGATTATTATTTCTCTTGCGTTCCCTATCCCTTGGGTTCCGCCTCTTATCCTTTTTCTTCTCTATAGGTCTGTCTGTGTATGTATGATACATATAGCTTGTGTGTGTGTGTGTGCGCGCGCGTGCAGGTGCATAAAATCTGCCAACTGAGGATAATGGTTCCTGCATCCAATGCAGTGGGCTCTGGTCCATGAACGTTTGTGGTACAATAAATGTGTTAATGTTTAAGAAGCTGCTTTTGCTAAGAGCAAGAGTCAGTGTGACGCAGGTGTGAATAATGGACCTCCCAATGTCTTTCCATTTTGGTAGAAGCAGCAAGGATGGGGGGGGAGTGGACCTGGTTTGGATTGGGGGGGGGAGGCTAACTCTTTCCCTTTATTATGCCGAAACTTTGAGCAAAATCACCATCCTGAAGCTGCTATATTAACCATGGAGGGAGAGAGGTTGCCTTGCCCCACTGCAAAGCATGAGCAATGGGGGGGGGGGTTTGTTGCAGAGAGTAGGGGGCAAGAGTTGAGAGTTGCCTGAATGTGACTGGTTGGGAGGAGGTGGAAGATTTTGATTGGCTATGGTATGGACAGGGGCAGCATGACTTGGAACTCCGCCTGACGCTGCCTCAGGTCTGCCTCCTCGAAAAAACAAAGCAGCTGCTTCCTGTGCTCCTTGCACTGAAGTGCAGGACTTCTGGTTTGATTTAAAGGGACTGCCCACATTCGCATGGTCCTTTTAAAGCAAACTGGAAGTCCTGCACTTCCGCAGCTGAAATGAAAAGACCATGCAAGGAGCAGAGTAAAAAGGCGAGTGATTCACTTTCAGGTTGCTTTTAGCAGGCAGAAAGTGGATCAGTTCAGAAGGGAGGCAGTGGGAATTGGGTGGCAGACTTGGGGTGAAGGGGACCCTGAATCCACCTCCCTCTCGCCTGCCTGCAATCTGCCGCTGATACATCCTGCACATTGCCTAATGCTAGGCTTACCATTCGTCCCGGTTTCGCCGGGACAGTCCCGGAAATCGGACCCGATTCCCGGTCGGGTCCCGGGGGACGAATGGGCGCCGCCATCTTTTTTTTTTTAATTTCAAACTTCCCGGGCAGCATCTTGGGTCACGAAATCTCGCGTGATCCAAGATGTCGGCACCCAAATCTCGTGAGGGCATGATGCCCTCACGAGATTTGGGCGCCGACATCTTGGATCACGCGAGATTTCGTGACCCAAGATGCTGCCCGGGAAGTTTGAAATTAAAAAAAAAAAGATGGCGGCACGGCGAGCGGGTGCTTCTCCCGGTCGTCAGCGCCACCGGGAGAAGCACAGTGCTTGCCCGCGTTGCGCGAGCCTGCTGGAGGCTCGCGCTGGCCGGGCAAGCAGGCTGTGCTTCTCCGGCCGCTGGGAGACCAGAGAAGCACAGCCTGCTTGCCCGGCCAGCGCGAGCCTCTAGCAGGCTCGAACAACGCGGGCAAGCAGGCTGTGCTTCTCTCCGTGCCGCTGGTCTCGCAGCGGCACCGGGAGAAGCACAGCCTGCTTCTTGCCCGTGTTGCGCGAGCTACAGGGCTCACGCAACGCGGGCGAGCAGGCTGTGCTTCTCCCGGTGCCCCTGCGAGACCAGCGGCACCGGGAGAAGCACAGCCTGCTTCTTGCCCGTGTTGCGCGAGCTACAGGGCTCACGCAACGCGGGCGAGCAGGCTGTGCTTCTCCCGGTGCCCCTGCGAGACCAGCGGCACCGGGAGAAGCACAGCCTGCTTCTTGCCCGTGTTGCGCGAGCTACAGGGCTCGCGCAACGCGGGCGAGCAGGCTGTGCTTCTCCCGGTGCCCCTGCGAGACCAGCGGCACCTGGAGAAGCACAGCCTGATCGCCCGCGTTGCGCGAGCCCTGTAGCTCGCGCAACACGGGCAAAAAGCAGGCTGTGCTTCTCCCGGTGCCGCTGCGAGACCAGCGGCACCGGGAGAAGCACAGCCTGCTTCTTACCTTGTGTTCTCCAGGGCTGCGCAACGCAGGCGAGCAGGCTGTGCTTCTCCCAGTGCCGCTGGTCTCGCAGCGGCACCGGGAGAAGCACAGCCTGCTTCTTGCCTTGCTTTGCCTTGCCACGGCCCCAGCCTGCTTGCTGCGGCCCCAGCAGCAGCAGCGACCACGGACCAGTGACCAGCAGCGACCAGGTAAGCTTATTTTTAAATTATATATTTTTAATAGAAATATTAATTATTTATTTAAAAATTTCGGCCAAGCTTCGCGCGGCAGGAGGGGGCGCTTCGCGCCCCCTTTACTTAATTAATTAATTATTTTAAATTGATTATTTATTTAAAAAATTGCGGCCAAGCTTCACGCGGCAGGAGGGGGCGCTTCGCGCCCCCTTTACTTAATTCATTAATTATTTTAAATTGATCATTTATTTGATAAATTCCGGCCGCGCTTTGTGCGGCAGGAGGGGGCGCTTCGCGCCCCCTTTCTTTTAGATTTTATTCGTTAAAAGGGTTTCTTATATTTGGATTAATGCTTTATTAGGAGTTTTATGGTATTTTTTATGCTTTTTCATTGTGCTTGAGAATGGCTTTTTCGTTGTGAATGGTACTTTGGGCTTCGTTTGGCCTGTTGAGGATTGCTTTTTTGTTTACGATTGGTTGTGGTTCTTTGGCCTTGCTTTTTCGTTGCTTTCACATTAATTAATTAATTAATTAATTAATTAATTAATTACCTCGGGGGGTATGGGGGGGGTGTCCCGGTTAGAAGTTTGAAAAATATGGTAAGCCTACCTAATGCAGTGTTTCCCAAACGTTTTCAACCTGTGGCTCCCTTATTGGCGACCATTGGCTGCGGTTCACTATTATTATTCGGTTGATGCCTGCTAATTTGCATTGCACTGTTCTCTGAGAGGATTCCGTGGCACTCTGCGGCTCCCCTGGGAGCCACGACTCCCAGTTTGGGAACCATTGGCCTACTGGATGGTCCGCCCCTAGCTATGGAGGTATTATTTAAGTTTTTAGAAGTGGGGAAGACATGTATATAAGGGGCTACATTAGTTTGGGGTCAGCCGTTGTGGATGGTTGCTTGAAGGTGTAGGCTTGCTATTCTGTTGTATCCCCTTTTTATTCCACTTACTGCGTCTCTTGCCTTTATTACTTCCACAAATATACACAGCTGATTATCACTCAGGAAAGATGCTCTTTCAAACTAAAAAAAAAAGGGCAACGCAACAGCAGGTAAGGGAACAGGCATGAAAATTGTGCAAAAGAGTGGAAGATTGGGGGAAGGGGGTTGCAAGCATTTCTGCATCCCCTAAAACAGAAACTTTGGAAGCAAACATCAAAATTCACAAAAATCATGCACAGCACTACCAAAATAAGGACAATTGACGAGTGCTGGTTTGGATGCACCTTGAATGTTGTTGTGACACTTCCAGCAACATTAGGGGTGTTGGCCCTGCAGTTTCTAAATGTTGTCAGACATGCCAAACTCACAGGAACATTTGCGGCCATGTCTTTTGGCAGCTCTTTCATGGAGAGTTGGGGAGGTGGAACAAGTGCAATTCATTTGTTTGCATGCGATCGCTTTGCTTTTATTCATCACCTAAAGTCAATCACTTGCCCCTGGGAGACTGCAGTGTTTGCACACAGCCACACCCTGCACTGTTGTGCCAAGTGGCTGTAAAATAGCCCTGAATCAGAAGGGCATTGTTTGCAGTTTACTTTATGCCTGTGCAATTGACTGCACAGAGGGCCAGATAAGAGTCAAAGGAGGACCTGTGTTTTGATGAATTATGCTAAAGTTCAGTGCCAACTAGATGGCTTTTCCAATGGTTCCCAAGAATGATGTAGGTGTAGTCGCTTTTGTGAAATCCTGAAAAAGCTGAAAAGATTTCTAGCACTTGTGATGGGAGGTTTTGATTAGCACTTGTGATGGGGGGGGGGGTTGATGGGGGGGAAGCTATTATTTGGGTAGGTTCTGCTAAATGTTTAGAAACCAGTGTGACTTCCACTAGTATAAAGCATAGTTTCATGCTGCAGTTCCTCCCTGAAGCCTTGACCTTCTGCTTATTATGGACCTATTGCTCCTCCTCCTCGAATGTTCTCAGCGCCCCTTTCACATTTCATGAACACAGAAAATTGGAACAAAATATTTCACCAAAGAATATAAGTAAATTCAGATACAGTATCTGAGTATTTTATATCTAGCTTCCCATGTAGTCCACATAGCATCTGGGCAGGGCTGCAAGACAAATATTTAAGAACAAAGATTTTTCAAAACTTCTGTTACTTGTGACTCAGTGCCAATCTGGCATGAATATGTTGGCTTTTAGACTCAGGGTGCAATTCTATGCACACTTACCTGGGAGTAAAACCCATTGTGCTCAATGGGTAGCCTTACCAGATTTTCTGGGACCCCAAGGGGGGCGGAAGTGACATCACGGGGAGGCGGGTCAAAAACAGTGATGTCACTTCCGCCTGAAGTGGGCGTATCCACCAGAAGTGGGCGTGTCCACCATAAAATAAATACAGTATTTTACCTTTTTCCCGTGCCTCTGAGCACGTGCAGAGTGCTTCCGCTGTTTTCGTCCTGGCCAGCCAGGTGCATTGTGACAGCCAGTGCTGGCCGCCACAACGCAGCCAGCTGGCCGGAACGAAAACAGCGGCGGCACTCTGCACATACTCAGAGGCACGGGAAAAAGGTAAAATACAGTAAAATAGTAAGCAGTCGAGATCTGCTGAACGTGCATAATAGCTTCAGTTCAAGCAAAAGAAATCTCAGCATGGTTTTCTTTTAAGTGCTAGGTTTAAAAAAATGAAAACCCAGAACCCCAGTGGATAAAAAAAAAAAAAAAACAGTGTTATATGAAAAACGGGGTGGGGAGTAGTGCCACAGTACCTTTTTTCCAACATCTTCAGCGCTTCCCTCCTCCTGAGTTTGTTTAAATTGACTGAAAAAAAGAAAAACCGCTACCAGAAGCAACCTGTAGATGGCACCGGAGACTCCTGGTTGCATTTCCCCCCTTTTTTTTAGCAGTTTAAACATGCCGGGAAGCAGCTGGCAGGCCCCCGACAATGCTGAAAAAAGAGGTAATGTGGCATGGTCTGACTCCCTCTTACACAGTCTTGCCACCCGTGTTGAGTCAAATCCGTAGATACAAAAAACGTGGATAAAAAGGTCCAACTGTATAGGTCTTTTAGTTCTTGAGTGAGTTGATGACAGTCATGAAGGGAAAATGTAATAAAGAATGTATCAATTGGATTTCTGCCTGGGTCACAAGCTGACCTTTCCAAATTTGTGGAGAAATTGCTCTTTGGTGGGTTTTAACTGCAGTCAGCTTTAAATATAATGGCCAGGATCCAAGTAATTGCTTGCTTAGGTGTAATCAAAGATTTACACCCACTCAATGAAATTATTTTTAATTACTTTGTCAGAAATTTTCAGTATATTAAAAAAGGAACGTCCTATAGCCAGGACGGTGTAGTGGTTTGGGAGTCGGACTTAGACCTGGAAGATCCAGGTTCAAATCCCCGCTCAGCCACGACGCTTCCTGAGTGACCTTGGGCCAGTCATGATCTCTTAGCCCCACCTACCTCACAGGGTTGATGTGAGGACAAAAAGGAGGGGAGGAAATATGTACACCACTCTGAGCTCCTTGGAGGAAGGGTGGTATAAAAATGTGAAAAATAAAAAATAAATAAATAGCAGATGTTTTTTTTTTTAAATCCTTGCAATTTACCTCTGCCCCATGATGTATTGCAAGCTGCTTCTGAAACTCCCCTCGGATTCCAAAGAAGAGTGGATTTTGATGGGTGGGATTGCAGTTCAAGACCTTCCTTTGTTTAAAGCTCCTTTGGGCTCTCAGAACTAGTTTCACCATTCTTTGGATCCTGACCAATATCCGTAATCCAGAAGAAAGTGACGCATGGCCTGCTTCCAATCATTTCAATGGCACTTACTCAGAACTAGCTGGTGCACTATACCATTTGTCAAGACCTCCTGAGAAATGTTTTTTAGTGTATTATTAGTTGCCCTTCAGAATCAACTCCCAGGCCAGCATACAGGCAGAAAAAGAAACAATAAAGTATAATGATACAACCACAAATAACCGAAGCAGTGAAACATCATAAATCCAACTTCGCTTTGGTGGGAG
The DNA here is from genome assembly GCA_026170595.1 of Plestiodon gilberti rubricaudatus. Classification (NCBI taxonomy): domain Eukaryota; kingdom Metazoa; phylum Chordata; class Lepidosauria; order Squamata; family Scincidae; genus Plestiodon; species Plestiodon gilberti. The sequence goes on from JANXHW010000001.1 coordinate 259,089,874, forward strand.
AATTTGAAAGAGACATACAAAGATGGCATCGTTTAAAACTATCATGGGGAGAATTACCTTGGTTAAAACATTTTACATTGCCAAAATTAATGTTCTTTTTTCAGAATCATCTAGTTCTTATATCAGATAATAAGTTTAAAGAATAGGAAGAAATGATTTGGAAATACGTATGACTTGATGAACAACCTTGTATCGTGAGATCTACCTTGGTAAAATCCATTAAAGAAAAGCGGTCTTGTGGTGCCTGATATTAGGTTATATTATGTGACTTCTCAACAGCAGTTCTTGGCACAAGAAAGGGTATAGGGCAGTGTTTCCCAAACGTTTTTGACCTGCAACTCCCTTGACCATTGTTAACCCTTGGCTGTGGCTCCCCATTACATTATGTTGACGCCTGCCAATTGATGTTGCACTGTATTCGGAGAGGATTTCATGGCATTCCACTTCCACAGCTCCCCTGACTGGTATCCGTGGCTCCCCTGGGAGCCACGCCTCCCACTTTGGGAACCACTGGTATAGGGCAAGTCCTACACGGGAATTTACTCCCTTATAAGTCATTGCGGGGGTGGGGTGATGGCGGCGGCGCTCCAGGATTGCGCCCACCCCAGATCCCAAAACACTGTTTTAAACATACCTGGTTGTCGTGCCAGCTCCCCAAAAGGGTCTGGGTGTGTGTGCAGCCAACTCTGCAGGCCTCCCCAAGGCTCTAAACAGCAGCGAGCGTGTTGAAAAGCCCACTTCTGGTTTTCACCAAAAACCAGAAGTGGGCTTCAGAATGTGATCGGCACTGTTTAGAGCAAAGGTTGCCAACCTTCCACCATTAGGGCCTCTGTTCTTAAGAGTTGTGTAGAAGACAGAATCTTGGCAGCTGCAATTCGCTGCACCTGCTGAAATGCCCTCACCTATACAAACATTAAAGGGCCAGGAGCATTCAGGTTGAAAGGTTGGCCACCCCTGTTTTAGAACCTTGGGGAGGCCTGCGGTGGCGGTGGCAGCAGCCCCCTGGACCCTTCGGGGAGTTGGCAGGACAACCATGTATGTTGAAAAAAAGTTTTTCTGGTCAGCGGTAAGCACAATCCTGGAGTGCCGCCTCTGACACTTGGGCTGGCCACCCCCCTTAAAGGTAAATCAGACACTTCCGGAAAAAGTGGTGGGTCGTGACCCACTACTTTGAGAACCCCTGGTATAGGGCAATGAAGGGATCTGGAACAATGTTATTACTGTAATTACTATTAAAAAAAACATTGATATACCACTTTTCAGCAAAGGTTCACAGAGCAGTTACAGAGAAAATCAAATAACTAATTGGATCCCTTTCCCAAAAGGGCTCACAATCTAAAAAGATGCGGAAGAACACCCGCAAATGGCCACTACAAAGACACTGCACTGGTGTGAATAGGGACAGTTTTTCTTCCCCTGCTAATTATAAGAGAAGCACCACCTGGAAAAGTGTCCGTTTTGCTCCAGTTAGCAGGATATTTGCCCAGTTAACAGGGTAAACACCTTTTTTAAACACCATTATTATTTGTCTTACATCTGGGAAGATTAAAAATATCAAGAAACCCAATACAGTGATGCCTCACAAGACAAATGCCTCGCACAACAAAAAACTCACAAGACAAAAGCATTTTGCAAGTTTTTTGGTGACTCGCAAGACAAATTTTCTTGCAAAAACAATTTCGTCTTGTGGAACACTCAGCTCCTAAAGCCACAATCATTCAAATGTTAGTATTCAAGAGGGTTAGGAGACTGCAAACAGTACAGCCCGAGGCCACACCGATTATCACCCGACAAATAGCTAACACCAGCAGAGATAAAGGCAAAGCAGAGATAAAGCTTCCCTTCCCTTCCAGAAACGGTGTGCATTACTAGAGCGGAGCTCTGGGAACTGTGAGTACTGTAAATACTTAAAAGTAAATAGCACGGCAGGGGAGGTGACTCGCAAGACAAAATTATTCGCAAGACAACATGACTCACGGAGCGAATTAATTTTGTCTTGCGAGGCACCACTGTATTGGCAGATGTAATGCAGATTTGGAAACAATGAAAAATAAAACTAGGTCCAAATTTATCTCTTTTAACATTTAAGTATTGCATTTATTTAGGTAATCTTACGAGCAGCACAATCCACTGTAAGGATCCGGTCGGCGGCCTAGAGCCGCAGATCCTGTGCACTGTCAGCCATTCTGCCACTGGGCCAGAGGTCTACTCGGGGAGGAGGGTGGTGGGGAGGGGTGGTGACAGGTGGTGGGGGTGGTGACAGGTGGGGGGGGACAGGTGGATTGGGCCCCGGAGGTGGTGGGATCGGCTGTGCTGCTGCACACCATATCCTAACCCCTCTCCTGGGCCCAGTCTGCTGACACAGATCAACGTGAACTTGCGCCAGCCATAAGGCTGGTGCAGGTCTGAGTAGATCCATTGCACGGGCTGGGCCTTTCCCCGGGTCAAGGAGATGATTGTTCCTTTACCTCGAGACCTTCTTCGAGACCTTCGCTGGTGTTGCTGCATCGGTGCAGGGAAAGTTAAATAGAGTTGAGCTGTTTGTTGTTTATTTAAAAAAAAAAAAAACCAAAGCAGCTGTTATTCCAATACAATAACATCTAGCAGAACCATAAAACAAACATTGAAACCAGCTATTAAACAAGAACACCAAAAAGGCACCGAGGTTGATGTCAGGTGCTCCAGAGGGAGGAGCCAAAGCCTGTGCTTTGTCACCTGCACTGGCAATCAGTGCATTCCTGAGTGCAGTTCAAAGTGCTGGTTTTATGGCCCAGTCCTATCTAGCTGGTGCACTGGCAGAACATGAGTTCCGCCAGCATGTGCTGTCACAGAAGCGCCATAACGCACTTTGCAACAGTGCAGGTCCTTGCCATACCAGCATATCCACTGGAGCAGGTAAGTTCGGCGCAGGGGAGAGGGAAGGAGCAGAATGAGGCAGAGGAGGGTGGTGACAGGGCCAGGGGGTGGATTGGGCCCAAGAGGGGTGTGGGATTGGCGGTGGCTCCTTCCCGAGTCTGATCCGCCGACACAAATCAACAGAGACTTGTCTTGCGCCAGTTATAGAGCTGGTACAGGTTCATGTCGACCCATTGCGGCTGCTGGGACCTAGCCCAGGGCAAGGGGACAAATGTTAAAATTCCCACATGGGATGCAACGTAGCCCGCACTGGCACTGCTGCATCGCTGCACAAGATTTCAGTTAGGATTGGGCTGACCGTCTTTAAAGCCCTAACTGACTTGAGACCAATGTAGCTGAAAGGCCAGGAGTCCACACATAGACCTGCTTGTCCCTTAAGATCTTCTGAGGGGACGTTTGAGGGGTGCGTCTCCATCAATGGATATCTGCCTGGTGGTGATGCATAAAAAAGCCCTCACCCATAGCAGGACTCCATAGCAGGACCCTCTCCATAGCAGGACCTTGCAGGAGGTGAGATCGATGCCATCCTTGGTTGAATTTTGTCACCGGCTAAATACTTTTCTACTCCATTTGGCTTTTGGTTTATGATTCTTGCTGTATGTTGCTTTGTTATGGTGGGATCCCTTTCAAAACAGTGGTTTTTTAAAAAATATTATTAAGAGGTATTTGAGGATCCAAATCCAGAATGACTATTATACTACAGTATATGTGTATTTTTAGTACTTTTATGACACCTTTCAATAAAAAATGGCATTAATCAATTTTATTTTGTCCTAGTAGCATTACTGTAGAACTTTTTAGTGTACAAAATACTGTACAGTTCTCATCCAGTTCATGTAGTATTAAATCAATAGGAGTCTTTATTTTTGCAAAATGTGTACATTGCCCTTGGAAGGCAGCGACATCCTCTTGTGAATGTGCAGGAGGGAGAACTTAGCTACATACATCCAAAATTAGTTAGCTGATCAGTTTTGAAAAGCCCTCTAGGCACTCATGAAGATCTCAAAACGAGTCAATCCATCCTCTTCTGACCTTTGCTAAAGCTAGTTAGGTGGGCCAAAAGCAGACAGAAGTGCGATTGTACCTTCTGCAGCAGATCTGTTTCCCTGACAAAAACATGTCCTTGTATTTGTTTCCACAAACGGTGCAAAGGATTGATTTTTAAAAACAAAACCAAACACCTGACTTCAGATGTCCATCCATCACATTAAAGTCTCTGATGCGGCAACATTCCTCTGGGGATATATCTGGCATCCATTCACAAATATCCCGGGAGCTTGCCCAAGGAGAATTGCTGACAACGGCACTGGGTGTTGTACTGCTCTTCTATGCTATTTTGCTTGTGTAATCAGCAGCTCTGAACTCAGAGGCTTTTTGCCCACCCAATTGCTGCTCTGTACAGTACATTCTGTGCCACATTCTGTTTTGTACAGTATATTCCACTGCCTGAAGCTTCCAGTGATTTCATTGAGTCCAGTAGTAACATATCAGTAACTGTAACAAATGTAGGGGGTCAATCCAACTTCAGTCAAGCCATTTGACGTCCAAAAGGGTAGAATTAGAGCTAAACTTGATGTGACTTTAATCACATAACTGGCCCTGGCATGCTTGCTTTCTTTTCCTGTGAAAAGCATGCTGGAGGGCCAACCTGGATTAGGGTCATGACAGGGGTTAGGGCGGGGGGCTTCAACCTTACCTTCCTGCTGTGCAGGAATCACCCTCTGCAGGAAAGGAAAAAAATAGCTTTCCTTGGCTCCAACTGAGCTGGGGGGGGGGGAATAGCATGCATGGAGGGGCCCAATAGAGATTAGGACCATGGCGAAGAGGGACCCTACCTCCATATGGTCCTAATTCAGGTCCCCCCCCCCCCCCGTGCATGCTTTTTACAGGAAAAAAGCAAGCACATCAAGGCCAATGATACAATTAAAGACATGATTAACTTAGCCCTTAGGCTCAAGCTCGACTTGTTAAATATATTTAACTTTGATGGCTTGTGCATATATAGATGCTGATTGCAAGCTCATTTCTGTATGATGGTGTAGTGGTTTGGGAGTCGGACTTAGACCTGGAAGATCCAGGTTCAAATCCCCGCTCAGCCACGAAGCTTCCTGGGTGACTTTGGGCCAGTCACTATCTCTCAGCCCCACCTACCTCACAGGGTTGTTGTGAGGACAAAAAGAGGGGAGGAAATATGTACACCACTCTGAGCTCCTTGGAGGAAGGGCGGTATAAAAATGTGAAATATAAATTAAATAAATAAATATAAATGCAAGACTATACATGAAGCAGTCTTAATCATCTATAGTGACTAGTTTTTATGAGAGATTAAAAAAAACTGTCTATAGACTTGAGCAAAGTTCTGCATCTTGGTTTGGATTCAGAAATCACCGTTGCAGACCAGCACTCTTACTACCAATCATTTCCATTTTGCTCCATGAGATGGGATTTGGATAGCCAAGCTTCAGTATTGCAGCTTCTACTTCCAAAGAAACATACCATGGAGGCACTTTTGGGGGGTGAACGTGTTATGTTGGTGCAAAGAGAGGAATTTTAAACATCAAAATAGAAAAAAGAAAACAATTAAAAAAAGAAAAAAAAGTAATGGGAGAAGGGGGGCAGGCCACTGATTGAGAAGAGACTTCTGCCAGAATGGTGTAGTAGTTCTGGAGTTTGACGTAGACCTGGAAGATCCAGGTTCAAATCCCCACTCAGACACAAAGCTTCCTGGGTGACATTGGGCTGGTCATTATCTCTCAGCCTAAACTACCTCACAGGGTTGATGTGAAGACAAAAGAAGGGAAGGAAGTATTTACACCACCCTGAGCTATTGGAGGAAGAGTGGTATAAAATTGTGGAAAAAAAATAGTTGTCTGTGTTCATTGCCCAAATTAAGCAAGACATATTTTTGGACAACAGACTGTAGTTGGGTATGTGAAACATGTTTCAACAATTGGGGGGGGGGGGGGAGAGACTGACTCAGGAGCGTGAAAGGTTCCTTTCATTAATGAGGTGAGTAGATAAATAGGTACCGCTTGCGGGAAGGTAAACAGCGCTCCGTGTTCCAGCCGCATGCTACGCGCTGCGGCAAGGAGAGTCACGCCGGCCACCTGACCACGGAGGTGTCTTCAGACAACGCTGGCTCTTCGGCTTTGAAATGGGGATGAGCACCACACCCTAGAGTCGGATACGACTGGACTTAATTGTCAGGGGTCACCTTTACCTTTACCTATATTTCATTATTTCCTCTTTCTGATTATTACCCGTAGAAGTGCTCTTGCATAGTTCCTATTTCAATAGGGCTTGTGCAAGATAACTTCTTTACAGATTGTACCCTATGTCAATATTGGAAATAATTGGCCAAGTGTTTCATTTAGGATGTTAAGGTTTGTCACAAATACTGCAATCCTATGCACACTTACCTGGGTGTAAGACCAAAGTGAGACTGACTTCATTCTTAGGACTGCTGCAAATGTCTCTTTTTCAATGGGCCCATTTAAATTGATTTCCTTTTATGATGGGAAGCAGGGAGCAATTCTTTTTCTGAGATTTTAAACATCCAGGAATCACAAAATGGGACGTATTACTTTTTTTCTTAACCAGCTCTGAAACTTTGTCCAAGGCACAGATGCTCTGTAGCATCCTTCGAATGACAGTGACAAGTCCTGAATTATGCGATCTAAAGGAGGTATGACCTAAAGACACTCATTAAAAGCAGATATTATTTTGGCAACAGTTGTTATGTAATCCTGCTCCTGCCCAGCTCTTCTGATGGAGCCAGATTCCAATCCAATTCAGCACCCCTCAACCCCATCCAAGACAACAGCTTTGAAGTTGAACAAATTAGACACAGCATATTCTAATTATAATCCTTTCTATTAAAGGACCTGACTTTAAACTATTATTATTATTATTATTATTATTAATAATAATAAGACATGCAGAGATAAACGGCCCTTATTGCCATCTCCTGCAGCCCGCTGCCCAAAGCAGCTGTTTCAGTTGGCCTTCTGGATGGGCCACCCCTGCCAGAAGCATGCCCACAAGGGGGGGCATGGTTAGGTCGCCATTTCTCCCCATATTCAGTGCGTGTGGGGAGAACAACATACAAGGTGGCAGAGTTTGGCACTTTGAGAGGCACTTGCTCTGTGACAAGTGCATAGTAGTCCAGTGTTTCTCAAACTGTGGGTCAGGACCCACTTGGTGGGTCGTGACCTGATTTCTGGTGGGTCCCAGGTGAAGGTGATGGAAAGATCAGACAAGCCCCGAGGCTATTCAGAAATCAGGTAGCTACTAATTGCCCTTCAAAGAGCTGAGCTCCTGCAGTTTGCAATATAGCTGATAATTACCCTGCAAGCAGTTGAGCTCCTTACTTGTAAATAAATGTATTTATTTTTAAGTCTCATAAAGCTAGGTGGGTCACAATAGAGTGTCATTTTAAAAAGTGGGTCCGTCCTGGTGCTACAGAGTTTGAGAACCACTGGCATAGTCTATTGGCAAATCCTCAGCTTGTTGTGAGGACGAACTCAATAAAGCCTGTAACAGACTTTGCAAACGAGGAGTATTCTCTCAGGGAGAAGTCACAGCATCTTTCCTATTGGCCACAAGTGGGCAACTCTGCCTAATGATTGAGCTTACAACAAGCCAGGGTACTCGGATGACGAGCAGAGAAAAGCAGTACAACACTTTTCATGCTCAAATGACAGTATGAATGGTACTTTCTAGATCATGCTGGTCTGTTGGGCTAGATTGCCTAGCAGAAATTTCAGCTGGAAACGCTAGCTGTTACCACGGAAACACATTTTTGTGCTACAATGCGCTTGCTTATGATTCACCATTACCATAGGTAATAATAAGCATCCTAAGGAACAATTCCAGTGTGTGTGTGTGGGGGGGGGGGGAAGCTGGCTATGTGCATGGGATCAAGCGGGCTCTTTTGGCATATGGCTTTCTGGTTTTGGAGACTGAATGCAAGGCCTGGTGGATCTATTGTCCAATCCAGTAAGTCAGTACAGTACTTGTGTTGGACCAACGGAAGGGGGACTCGGAGCACAGGCACAAGGCCCGCCTTTCTATTGCCATCAGTAGCCTCTGTCAGTCCATAGCAGGCATTCCAGGGGAAGGCTTCCATAGTCTTTCTAGAGCTTCAGCATCACCTCTTTTGAAAACAGAACATTTCACTAATTTACAGGAAAGTCCTATGTTGGTCACAAATAAGTCCTGCTTCAATCAATGGGGCTTACTCCCTAGAGCAGCAATTTTCAACCCTTTTCATGTCACAGCACACTGACAAAATGCTAAAATGGTCAAGGCAAACCATCAGTTTTTTTTACAATTGACAAGGCACACTGCGCTGCCGGCAGGGGACTCACATCCCCCAATGGCCCTATTAATAAATTACCCTCCTCCAAACGCCTGCAGCACACCACCTGTGGACCATTCGCAGCACACCAATGGTTGAAAAACAGCACACAGTGGTTGAAAATCACTGCCCTAGAGTAAGGGTTTGAGTATCAGGATCCAATCTTAACAGATTTGCAAATCCATTTTTCAACTGCCATATTTGGAAAATGGGGATTACTGCCAAAGATCGGGGCGGGGGGGGGAGGAGACAGCATTATATTTGTGGTACACAATAGCAATCGCTTTTCATATTGTGTATTAAGTTGAGTTCAACTGTATTATGAAACCTAAATTGGGTAGCATATTCGTTTTCTTTAATATGTCACATGAACTTTCTGCAACAGACTCCATTCTCCACGTAACAACTATCATGTCGAAAAAAAACATTTTGTGCTACAGTCTTCCAGCATTTCCAAGTAAAAAATACAGTCTTCAATAGCTCATTCAGTCTTGAGGCCATCCTTTGCAATCTCTCATGAAAAAGGCCCAGACTTCAAGGAGCTCTTCATCAAAAGTGACTGTGCTTCCTAGCTGCCTGCCAGCTGTAGGCCTAATTAGCAGTAGCACCAGCTTGGGGGTGGCAGCAGAAAAATCGCAAACCACTTAAGTTTTCAGGCAGTCCTGGTGCTGTAAAGGTATTAGTAACTGCTGGGAGAGAAGTGAAGGGAGCACAAATTTAAAAGGAAGGCTGTAGCAAGGGAACCGGTTAAAAGAGAGATGTCTTTTCCTTGCCGGGCGAGACACCAAGGCCCATTAAAATATGATCTGATCATACGAAGAAGCTGCCTGCAGGTATACTGGAAGTGGCAAAGAGAAACCATGGCAGACCATAGAATGCCCATAGAAAGGCAGGACGTCTGGCTCAGGAGGTTAGAGCATTCGTCTCACAAATGCCTGAAGACACTGGCGTCGCTCGAGGTGGGGCGGAAAGCTAAGTTCTGCAGCTTTCCGCCCCACCGTTACTCTCCTGCACGAGGCGCCCCACCCCCTCGTCGTAGGAGCCCGTCAGCGGAGAGAAAGCAACGCGCAGGGACTCTCCTGCGCATTGCTTTCTCTCCGCTGACGGGCTCCTATGACGAGTGGGCGGGGCGCCTCGTACCAGAGAGTAACGGTGGGGCGGAAAGCTGCAGAACTTAGCTTTCCGCCCCACCTCGAGCAACGCCAGTGCCTGAAGATCTGCAGGACAGCAGTTGAAGACGGCCGGAAGTCTGTCGGAGAGCTGCTGGCACGCCAAGCTGATAAGCTGCAGAGCCTTGTGGGGGAGTGGAGCAGCTGAAGCGTGCTGAGGCGAACGCCAGAGAGAGAGAGAGCTGGACTGTGAAAGTAACATCTCAAATGAAGGGTTCTATGAAAGATTAGAATGTTGTTATATTGTAAAAACCCTTTGGGGTTTAGAACAGCCTGCCCATGTACACCGCCTTGAATAAAGTCAGAGGAGAATTCCAATTACCAGAAAGGCGGTATATTATTATTATTATTTTTATTATTATTATTATTATTATTATTATTATTAAGCTTTCTTCACTACACTTGTTGGGTATTATAGGGACTGATTTGGACTGATGGACTTTCATAGAGGTTCACATGTCAGACTAGGATTGGGAAGAAGACCCAGGCTCCAGTGATGTAGTCTTGAATCAGACTCAAGTCGCATCAATGACTTGACTCGGACTTGACTCGGCGATTGTAAAAGATTCGACTCGAGACTTGGAACCTTTTATGACAAGTCGAATAAACCAATTTCCCCCAACTCGCAACTTGCAACCAAAGACTCTGGACTTGGTGGCAAAGACTTGGGACTTGACTCAAGACTTGGAGTCAGAGAGTTGATCCACATCCCTGCCAGGTTCTAAATCCCACTCAGCTATTTAGCTTTCTGGATGACTTTGGGCATTTCTCAGGCTGAGTAGACTTTGGGAGGGTAAAGCAGGAGAAGAACCCTGCATGTGGAAGAAGGGCAGGATACAAATGCCATAAGGAAAGAGTCAAGGGGCTCTCAGAGGAGTCAGGGACACCTGGGTCCAAATCTTCACCGTTGCTAGGTAGACCTGGGCAGCCGTGGTCTTTCCCTCACATAAATTATAAGTTCTAACCCTCCTAAAAGGAAAATGACACTCTGCACAAGTCCCCTGGGTGCCTTCCCTTTGCTGGGAAAGATATACAGTACAACGTGTCATTGTATGATTTACTGAGAACCACCCCCTCCCTCATGACTTTTCGGCGAGGGCTCAAAACATTTTTGTTTCGTCTAGCGTTTGGGTGATGGGTTGTGGTCTGCCTCCTGTGTCTCAAGATGCTCTGCCATGCTGCTTCTCTGCTCCATTCCGTCCCCCCCCCCAGTGGATTTTATTGTTTTTAAATTATGTATTGTTTACACTTATTTTCTGTATTTTAAACTATGTATTTTAATTTTTGTTGTAAGCCGCCTTGGGCATTTGCCTTCGGCATAGGATAAGGCGGGATATAATTTTTTAAATAAATAAATAAATTGTCCCACTGTGAAAATCATGCGGTGAAAAGCTCAGATTTTTGCTGATCAGGCAAGCTGGAAAGGGGTGGCCAAGCAAGTTTTTGGGAGGTCAGTTGGCAACTCCACATCCAGGCTGGCCTACTATTTGTTGTAGAACTATCTGTTTGCAATTAGAGCTGAATCTAGACTATTTTCTTTTGACTGGTAATCATTCAGGGATGTGTTACCAAAAGTGCTATTTTAAACATTGCAATTGGAGGCCAGGATAATCCTCTGCATGCAGATAATCCTCTGCATGAAAATCTCAAGTCTTTTTCAAACAAACCACTTGGAGACATGCTTCAAATACCACCCATATCTGTGGATAACCATGTAGAAACACAATAGAGCAATTCACCTCGCAGGGATCGGGAGAAAAATGCATTATTAGCATGACCGTGGTGCTTAGCAAGTAATGTGTGTTTCAGGGGTGTCATGTCCATTTGTCTCCCAGGGACTGTTTATTTGTTATGTTCCTTTTTCCAACACATACCAACTCCAGTGAGTATCCAATTGTAGTAGAAAATGCTACATGTTTCAGTGGCTACAGGTTTATAGTTCAAGCCACAGATGATTCATCTCCATTGCGATATTTATTTCATGGTTCTTTGCACTCGAAGAGGGTGGTTTTTGTTTTTTTTGTACTGGGCTGCTTTCTGGAATAACAAAATGATATTTAGCAGTACTGAATAATTCATTGCTCTGCTGGAATTTATAGCTAGGCCAAAGCATTTTCCACATGTCCTGAGTGTTTCAGTGATGCAAGACCTCTTTGGGATTAGAACAAGACTAGTAAATCATCCTTGTTAAGTGATATCCTATTATATATCTTCTCTAAGAAGATCCCTTATGTATTGTTAATTTGCTTGATGATTGCCACCTGGAGTTTTATGTTGGGAGCGACCAATAAGAGACGAGCCTCTCTCGTGCAGAGATGAAAAGGGTGTCTAAGAAAAACTGGTTGCAGTGAGCTGACAATGTTGACGGATAAGTGGCAAGGAAGGGTCTCTAATAGCACTCTTTAAACTTCTGAGATAGTAGAAGAAGAGTTTTTACAAGTTGCCAGGAAAAAGGAATAAAGGTACAATCCAGCGTCCTCCAATGAAATCTGAATGTCCAACTTCTAGACAGATAAAAGGAAGTATTTCTTTCACAGCACATAATTAATAATTAGAATTTGCTTGCTTGAGTCCAAAGCTTTCAACCTTACTCATGATGTGGACCAAGTGGATAGAGAGAAGTTTTTCCACCCTCTCTCACAACACTAGAACCCACCCAGGGGTCACATCCAATGAAACCAATTGGAGGAGATTCAGGAAGTACTTAGTTTACCATATGTCCTGGAAAAATCAGGATAATCCCGGTTTCCGGCTGCCGTCCCAGCCGTCCCCAGTGTCCTGGGCGGCCCCGGAAACTGGGACTGTCCTGTTTTTGCTGGCTGCATCACAGCGGGCCGGGACTCTTCTGAGTCTGGCCGGCTGCATTCTGGCAGGCCAGGACTCCTTGCATGCCTGGGAGAGCTCTCGTGCAGGCACGTGAGGAGTCCTGTCCGGTCGGAACGCAGCCGGCCAGACTCAGAAGAGTCCAGGCCCACGACGATACAGCCAGCTGGCTAGAATGAAGATGCGGCAGCGGCACTCCCGGTCCTGCGAAAACCTGCAGCAGTGGTGGCAGAAGTGGCGGCAGTGCAGCAGCAGCGTGGTGGGAAGGGGGATGGCAAAAAAGGCAAGTGGCGAAAATGCAGGGGAAAGTGGTGAAAATAGCGGGGGAAATTAATAAATAATTGGAAACATTTCGGCCTGTCTGACTCAACAGGGCTCTTTAAATTCCAAGGGAAACATATATTTTAGTGACAGGACTGGTTTAGGGTTACATTAATGTAGAAGATCAACTCCCAGTTTAAATCTTTAGAGATCCTAGCAACAGACAAGTTAGCTTAAAACAGGCTTGTGTCTTCCCAAGCTATATGTGGCCCACCAGCCATGAATGGCATTCCACCAGGGGTTTGATTGACCTGGTTTTGCTCCCTGTGTTGAACAGCAAATGGGGAAACTGTCAGGCATCTTATGGGGTGCTATACACACACACACACACACACACACACACACACACACACACACACACACACACACACAAGTTCAGGACCAGCCCCTACCATTAGGCAGGGCAAGGCAGCCTACATGTGGTGGCAAATGTTTGTGGTGCCATGAGGGGCACAAAGGTATAATTGCTACCTGGATAATCTGCCTCTGAAGCACAAAGAATGTCTTGGGCACCCTTTGATTTTTTTTGGCTGTATCTGACTTGCTGGGTTATTATAAGTTGTGCAGGATAAAGCACATATGAGCATTCATCATGTAAAATGCTGATCAGGGACAAGAGCTAGGAAATAATATGTTAAGAAATGCTGCAGTTGGCAGTAGCGCTGCTATATCCCTAGAGAACTTTAAAATTAATCTCCCACGGAAAACTGAAAAACTAGCATGTAGAGCAGGTGAGCAGGTGGCATATATTTGCATTGCAGTGAAGCATTTATGAGTGCAGCTCAACATTTAATTAGTATTGCCCTAAAAGAAAAAGACACCTAGAATTTTCTTAAAATATCTGCACCTGAAGGCCTTTATGCAAGGCAAAATGTGATGGAGGTTGCTTGGTGGTTTGCTGCAGGAATATGTAGCGATGATGTGAGGAAAAGAGTAAGTTGGGGGACTTACAACCATCCACAAGGACAGAAAGATAATGTGTAGCTAGAAAATGACAATCAAGTACAGCTTGGAATTGTGTGATGTAATACAGTTTTCAACTGAACTGAATGAAACCAACTCCAGAATGTGATCTGCAGTGGACTTTGCTGCTCCACCGGAAACCAATTTAGCACTTCATGCCCAATTACAGGAAACCATAGTAGAAGTTTAGAAAGAAAAGGAGTGAATTGTTGGTCGGGGACACACACACACACACGCACACACACACACACGTACAACTGAACAAAATATAAGCACAGTTTAAATTAATAAAAGGAAGCATTTTCTAGGTTGTTCTGGCCGTTTTATTAAGTTAACAAGAGAACAAGGGGCACTGGCGTCACTACGGGGGGGCGGAGCTCTAAGTTCCTCTGTGATCCGAGCTTCGGTTACACAGAGGAACGAAGCGCCCCGCCCCCGCGCCTTCCGAACCAGTCAAACCAGTCCGAACCAAACCAGGAGACCTGCACGTTGTTTTCACTGCTTTGACTGGTTCGGAAGGCGCGGGGGCGGGGCGCTTCGTTCCTCCGTGTAACCGAGGCTCGGATCACAGAGGAACTTAGAGCTCCACCCCCCCTGTAGTGACGCCAGTGACAAGGACAGCTAGTGCTAAGAGGAACTAGAGCAGACAGCAAGTTGCTGCACCTTTGATAATGCTCCTCACGGTTTAGGAGCGAAACGTTAGGACAACCCCTTGTTCTCTTGTTAACTTAATAAAACGACCAGAACAACCTGGAAAATGATTCCTTTTATTAATTCAAAGATATGTACCGGTCACGAAAACCTCAGAACATACACAAGCACAGTTGTTAATGCACATTCATACTTTTCACTTAGGGATACAGGTTTCAGCATAACCCAGCTTTGAAGGACAGGGGTCAGTTAATGATGTGGTACCAGATTTAAGTATCTGTAGCTCAGGTTAGAAACCACAAGCTTACCTACAGCCCTCAATAAGGGCCCAATCCTATCCAACTTCCCTGTGCCTATTCAGCCGCAATGCAGCTCCAAAGTAAAGGAACAAACATTCCCTTACCTTGAGGAGGACTCTGTGACTGCCCCCCCTGCAGGATGTAGCACATGCCCCATTTCCCTCCTCAATTTGCCCTCTGTTCCCCTTTTGTAACTAGACATAACATTGAACATGTCACCCGGATTTTACTCTGAAGTAGCAACCACACGGGCCCTGATCCAGTCCATAGTACTGAGGTACGGGGTGTTTAACCTTTTACTTTGGAGCAAGAGGTTCTCCCTCGAGCAGCTGTTTACCTCCAAAGGTGCTATTTGCTACACTGGCCATTTCAAGGTTAAACAGAAACTTGGGGGGGGGGGGTTTGACAGGAAAATGGAAGAATTGCTTACCCCTTGCCTCTATGCCCAATCTGGATCAGGGGCCCACACAGCTACTATTTTGAATTTGCTATGTAGATGAAGACACATTTAATGTCTCGCCCACTTTGGTTCTATGAGGAATGCCCTGTTTTTCCCCATTTTTGGACACTTCTAACCCCCTAGAAATTCCTGTGCAGTTTCAGCAGCCCATAAAACTGCAGGTGCAGCTTTCTGCAAGCAGCCTTTGTCTGTTTGACACCATTATTAGCAAGCATGTGGTTTTGTGGCATCAGAAACATTCTTGACTGTCTGAAGTAGCTATTCTGCCTAGCAATAAGAGCTGTCTTGCCATTGGGCAGTCAAAACTGCCTATCTAGATAAAGGAGTGGGATGAGCGACCAGGTGGGTTCTACTCCTTCAGTCAGGAAACTTGATGACATCATCAAACCAAAGTTATTTAAGTCCCAGCATCAGGAAGCTCTCTGTGTTTTTCCACCAGTCTGTTGTGCAAACGCTAGAGCTGGGATGCAGAAATCACCCACTTGCTATCCAGCAAGAGCAGGGGCTGAGAATTCCTGGGACAAATGTAAGTTGCTAGTGTAAGGAACTGTTTCTACTTAGAGATGATCAGATAATTAATTTTCTTTTCTTTTGTCTGCTATTTGTACTCCAAGCCCTGCCTGCTAACTTCACCTGGTTTAACATAGTGGCACATTGCTGGAGGTTGTAGACTTTGTTTTTGAGTAGCATCCACCTGCTCCTGTTAAACTCCACCTGCTGGGCATTACTGGTTATTGTATCCATTGGAACCACCATCTGCTGCAGAAGCGTCACTCCGGTAGGGGCGGGGCTGTAAGTATCGCTGCGGTTACAGTCGCTTTACCGAGCAAGGAGGAGGCAGCCCCGCCCCCTCACTGTCCGAGCCAGTCCCCTGCGGAGAAAGTAGCAGGCAAGAGACCCTGCCTGCTGCTTTCTCCGTAGGCGAATGGCTCGGACAGTGAGGGGGCGGGGCTGCCTCCTCCTCGCTCGGTAAAGCGACTGTAACCGCAGCGATACTTACAGCCCCGCCCCTACCGGAGCGACGCCTCTGATCTGCTGTGTGCTTTCCAGCCAAGTTCAGGCATTTTCCATCAACCTGCTTGTACTTTTTCTACTCGCCTGTTTAATTTCATTTCTTCTGGATTTTTAATAAACTAGTTAAAGTTTGACTCTTGGCCTGCCTAGTCCATGTTCACAGGTAATGCAGTGGGTTACTGCATCTCTTCACCCTGCAAATGCTACTGTGGGTTTGATTTTTAATAAGAACTCCTGGGATTCAGTATTGTCCTGGGAGGGGAGTTTCCTAGACAACCCCCAATGGGTCTCTGTAGCCTGGAGTGGTGGCAAATAAAACCTACCAAGAAATATTTTCGTAGATTGTCACGACGTGACCAGATTGTCGAATTAAAAATTCACATGTTGCCAGGAAAACTGTTGTATTAAAAATAATTTATTTCAATAAATAAACTTCACAGATGTTAGAACATATTTTGACGTTTCGCACACATACACTCGTGGAATCTTCAGAAAAATCCTACCAAGGTTTCCCCCCAATTCAGCTGCTGGTCCAATAAAGGGAAAGCAGGGAGCAAAAAAGGGGTAAATGGCATTACTTCCCTCAGTCAGCCTGCCTTCTCCTGGGTTGTCTTCCCTAACAGGATCTTAGTTACCTATCGGAAGAGTCCATTTTCTGGCCTTCTTTCCAGACAAGTTTGGTCTAGCTCCCTCCATCCAGGGCTGGTTCACCCCCACATTTGTAGGGTATAGGCTAGAGAAGATCAGATGGCTAGGCTTACCAAATCCATACTGGACAGAGTGCTAGAGTCTTCTTTACTAGACCGAGTGCTATTGTCCCCCCCCCTTCTGTCTCTCTGATTTTTGTGTTGGGCCTTCTCTCTCTCTCTCGCACACACACACACACACACACACACACACACACACACACACACACACACACGAGTTAAGACATTTTTTCACATTTAAAATTGTTTTAATACTTTTTATTTAATGATTAATTAGCTGATTAATTAATTAATTGATTGATTAATCCAATTAATTAGCAGGGGATACTTCAGAAAATTGGATCATAATAGGAGGTACCCGGGCCTTCAAAGGTTGAGAACCCCTGTGTTAGACCTTTAGGAGAAGGAATGTGGGCAGGTGTCACTTTTTAAACCCTTAGAGCAGGCGTTCTCAACCTGTGGTACAGGTACCCCTAGGGGTACGCTGGCCTCTTGCTGGGGGTACTCCAAACTCTGCCCCTTATCTGCCCCATCAGCAGCTAATTAAGTGATAATTAACATGGATTTTAAATATTAATTATTTTCGGAGTCCTTCTGTGTCTCTGATTTTGGTTTTGGGCTTATTTTTGTACTTTGGAAAATGTACTTTGGTGGGGTGGGGAGGAAGGGGCTGATTTTGGGAAGTGTGACTTGGAGAAAAAAAGAGATCCTTACGTGTGTGTGTGTGTGTGTGACACACACACACACACACACACACACACACACACACACACACACTTAAATAAGACATTTTTTCACATTTAAAATTGTTTTAGTACTTTTTCTTTAATGATTAATTACCTAATTAATTGATTAATCCAATTAATTAGCAGTTAATTATCAGGGAGTACTTCAGAAATTGGACCGTGATAGGGGGTACCCGGGTCTCCAAAGGTTGAGAACCCCTGCCTTAGAGCACAATCTCTAAGGGTTTAACCCCATGGGGCTTGCTTCTGAGTAGACATGCCTAGGATTGTGCTCTAATGGTTTAACAAGCGACACCTGCCCACAGAGGCGTATCTGCAGCTGATGCTGTCTGGAGCACCGCTTCGGGGCGGCGCCACCGCTGGGTGGGCGGCGCCACTCCGGGGGGGGGCAACCCGGCTTACCTGCGCACCCGTCCGGTGATGCGGGCGGGCGTTCCGAGGCCTTCTCCCCTGGCCTCAGAGCCAGAGAAAGCCCCGGAGCGTCCACCACGACCGGCGACCTTTTGCAAATGCACAGAATGTTTACATTTACGTGGTGGACGCTCCGGGGCTTTCTACGGCTCCGAGGCCGGGGGAGAAGGCCTCGGAGCGCCCACCCGCATCACCGGGCGGGCACGCGCTCTGTGGAAAGACTGGAGCAAACGGAGCAGCATCGTCCGATGCCACCCGGAGCCACGGAGCCGCCTGGAGCCGCTGCTCCGCTCGCTCCAGTCTTTCCACGCCTCTGCCTGCCCACATTCCTCTCCTAAAGGTCTAGTACTCTGTCCGGTATGGATCTGGTAAGCCTACAGATGGCCAGATGGTAAACAATGCTTTTCCTCTTCATTTGTTTCACCCCACCTGCCAGCTCAGAGGTGGTGCAATCCATTTTTTTGGTCCCATCATGTGCTGCTGCTTAAGTCAACAGTGACATGCAAAGCACCTTGTCTCATCCAGTTCATCAGTCACACTTGAGCCTTTCCAACACTGAAGGGAGAGAGATTCTCAGGGCCTCTGCAACGCTGTGGAGCGGCTCAACTTGGCAGGAACAATTCTCAGGCACACTGCCATGAGCTTGAGCTGCATCCCAAGAGCAATGCAGCCCAAGCTCAATGCAGCACATCTGAGGGCCAAACTGTCCACTACATTAAACATCTTGTTAGCCCTAATGCAATATTGACTTACGTTTGGCAAATAACAACCACAAGGAGGAGTGATTCAGATCAGGATCATGGCACTGGAGGTGGGGAGACCTGACCTTTTGACCCCACATGGTCCCAATCTGGTTGTGTGCACCCCCTGCAGCTCTTTGCCCTGGAAGAAAAACTCATAGAAGTTAATGGCTCTGGGGAAGATGGTTCGCATGGGGGGAATTAGCAAGGAGAGGAAGAAATGGTTAATTCCTCCTCCCCCTGCGCCATGACACAGCCCTGATCCAAATTAGCCCTGCTGCAACTACTCTCAACAAAACAAAAAATGAGCAAGACACAGCGCTAGAGAAGCATTCCAGAGGCCTCTGCATTCCTGAGTGTACTGATGCTACTTTCGGCACTAAAGGAGAAGCCGCTCTGAGGTTTCTGTGGTACTTCTGAGGCTGCTGAGTCACTGAGAAGATTCTTATGTGGTGGAGGGATGGTCTGGGGTGGTGGTGGGGATGAGCAACCTCTGATGGCCAGCTCTCCTTCCCTCATCAGCTTGGCTGGGGAAGATCACCAAATAAGAGAGTGGGAAAGCCTTAGATGAGTTCATTCAGTTGGCATGGTGAACCAGTGTCTGATGTTCTTATTTGCATGGGGAAGGGAGTGGGGGAGCCCAAGGCCAAAGAGCAAAGCGGTGACTGTTGAACCAGGCTGTAAGAGTAAGCTCAGCCTGCCATTGTAAAAGGCCACTCATTCTCAGTTAACTTTCCGTTGTGCTTAGAGTAGGATTGAGGAAGAAATCAGGTGAAGCCTTGGCTCCAGCTTTGATTTCTTTTCAAGCAAAAAATCATAGGGCTGGGTGTATTTTGTCTTCCATCTCCCCTGCCATCCTGGCTGCAGCATGAATAAAGCACCAGATCTGACAGAGGCTGGGCTGCTGAAGCATGAACAGTAGGCAGGATTGGAGCAGAATAATCTTGTGGCTCTTTTGATTTGTGCTTGTTTGTGCTGGCCCATTGCCACTGCAGACACATCTCCTCCTCCACAGCAGTGCGGCCCCAAAGCAGGAACGCGGCCAGAATGACAGCGAGACTTGCAGCGACTGGGGCCAGCAGAAACAGAATCCACACATTCTACAGTGCTGTGAGGTGACGGGGTGCCCAGGGTCATTCTTCCCAATAAGACAGCTGAGGTCCCTGCCTCTCACAGAGCAGATGCTGGTAGGGCTTCATACTTAAGGGCAGCAGCCTCATCGAGCTTGTGGAAAGACAACATTTTGAGGTTGGGCTCAATGATTTATTTCTTTTTTAAGCTGGGCCATTTGACTACTTTCAGGGCTCAGTCTTATCCAACTTTCCAGTGCCGATGCAGCCATGCCAATGGGGCATGCAGTCACGGGGGTGGAGCAGTCACGGAGGCCTCCTCAATGTAAGGGAACGTCACTGGCTGCATCGGCACTGGAAAGTTGGATAGGGTTAGGGTTCCCAGTGAAGTATCATTGGTCCTCAGTATCCGTGCGGGGTTCTATTCCCTAAACCCCTGCAGATGCTGAAATCCGCAGATACTGGGGACCAACATTAAAGCATTTTTTAAAAAAGAGAAAAAAAAGTTTTAAAAGCTGTTTGCTTACCTTTTAGAAGCAAACAGCCGCATGTTCTTCCTTTTACGAGCTTAAATCGTGCTCTGGAAGCCTCTTCCAGGTTGCGTGACTCCCCCCTTCCCTCTCCCAAGATTCCCCAGAATGCATTGCATTGTAATGGCCTTTACTGGATTTATGGTAGGTATGATTCATGAATAAACATGCTTAGGACTGGGGAGTAAGTTACCAGTTTATTGACTACTACAATTGCCAGATCACAACTTGGAGATCCCATTCCCTCTCCCTTAAAAAGCTCTGAGGCCACAGGAAAAGATGAAGGGCTGACAAGGCGAAGGTGATCATGATTGGGAAGAGGCAATCTGGATGGCTGGGAAAGTTCATTTGCTGCAGAGCTCATGTTAACACTCTCTTACTAGCTACAAAGTGAAGGTTACTGCAGAAAATTGGAACTTGGCCATGCTGGTGGTACTCGGACCGCCAGACCACCAGCTCCCTAATCTGATGCGGTGCTTTTGGTGGTGCATTTTCACACCCAAGAGGCTCCTGCCTCCTTTGACCAAGCCTCTTGGGACTGCTGAGAAGGGCCCTCCCACTCACCCAGAACCTCCTACCTGCATTTTCTGGCCTCCGAAAACCTGAAAACCCATAAGTAACTGTTGATGATGTCATCGCTAGTCACTTCCAGTGGTACGTAGCTGGAGAGTGGCGCCGGAGGTTGTACTCGGCCGGGAAGGGGTTGAGAACCCCTGGTTTAGGGTAACCAGATGCAAATGAATTCAGAGCCCCTATACATTTAATAATTCTGTCAAAGAGGAACTCTCAGCTGGTGACCTTTGCCCACCTTTTCATTTCAAGGGACAGCTCAACATTTCCCTCTTCTACATGACTACTCAAGTTATAGAAGTCTTCCTTTTAATCAGATTGACCCAATGTGGCTTTAACAACGGCAGTTCTAGAAAACTACAATTGAATGTACCTTCCATTCTGTGAAGACTTAGTCTGGATGCCACCTATGTGCCAATTTATCTCACAGGGCACACATCTCTATGGGTCACACAGGTCACCTACCACTCCTCTAGCAGAAACTCTGAAAACTTCCAAGGATCACTGTAAATCAAGAAAGAACCCGGGTTTCCAGCGCTACTGACTTTGGAAGCATAACTCTGATGAGGAACTGATAACTTTGGAATAGAGTTAAGACCCACAACAAGGCATTATGAATTGCATTCTGTAGAGGACTTCATGCTGTGAGACAAGATTGTGTTCATTGTTACTGACTGCAATTTAAAGAAGAGAAAACCCCAAATGGCTGATATTTGCAAAACAAAAGCAAGGACAAGAGCTCAGGCACAAACAATGATTACAGGAACTGAGACATTGAGACATGGTGACCAACAAAAAAAGCACCTAGGATACCATCTCTAAACTAAGGAAGTCTCCTGCCAAAATCAACAGAGCGATACTACAGCAAAGAGTAACACTTTTCGTAAGAGTATAGTTGAATTTGAGTTTTTTCTCTTTCCTTCTCATTCCTTTATCATTTTTGTATTGTGTCTCAGATTGCAAATCCTTGTTTTAAATTATGCAGTGGCAGACAAGTGCGACATAACTGCAGTAAGTAAAAGTCCCCCAGCAGAGGTGGATGTGTTCACAAGCCCAGAGCATCTGATGCCACATGCCATGTGGCACCAGCCATGTCACCAAGATGTACAGTACCAGTCAAAACAAACAGGAACAACCCCCAAACTAAAGAAAGGTATGAGTGTATCATTCGTTGGTATAACAGCTTCAGCAGCAGCAGCGGCAGCAACATACCTGTGGTTGAAGCTGCAGGTTTGAAGATCTCCTTCAAGCTGGATATTGGCGGCACTGAGGCAAACATGGCACCAGAAAAACTACAGCAGTGCTGGGTGGCAGCGTACAAAATGTATGCACACATACACAACATGCTACCTGATTTAGGAAGTACCAGAACTCGTGGAATAAAATTTCACTCTTGAGGTGAACCTAATGAAGCAAATCTCCATTGTTTGGTTTTTATCTGTATTCAGTTAATTTAGCTTGTAAGCTACCTTGGAGACTCTGATAGGATCGCAAACAGGCAGGATGTAAATATCTTAAATAAATAAAAGTAAGAAAGGCTACTTCCAGGGTGGCATTGTTACCTGGTTAAGCTTTCTATCCTTCTGTTTTAGCAGTACATGGGGCACTGTCCTGCAAACATGCACACGCACATGACACATGTACGTGGTCTTGGTTGCCTGGCAGAGAACCATGACCCCCAGGCCAGTAACATATTTCCTGGACTGATGGTAAGAAGCCTCAGATCCACAGGCCAAGAGGGTTTTGATTTGCGAGCAATAAATAACCACTGCTTTCTCCTGCCCTTTGAGAGAGCTCTACCTATTTCAAAATTCAAAATGAGTAACAGCACCCTGCTGGAGCAGCAGATTCCAGCTTGTGACCACAGTCACCTCCTAAGGGCTCCTGACTTTGGGAAAATCAAGTTTAGTAAAACAAAAAAAAAGGACCCCCAACTCTAGCAATCCTTGCCAACTCCATGGTCAAAATCAATCAAGAAAGCATTAATGAACCAGCAGACCTCATGAACTGGCCACTTGATAAGTCCCGTAGGAATACCATAGGAATACCATAAGTCCATAAGGAATGTTGAGGTGGATGAGTTCTCTCTTCAGATCCTGTTAAGGAAGGGTAAAATCTTGGGTAGACATCTGGCAACCTGGGCACAAATTTTATAGGATGCCATTTATTTTTTGTACTTGCAAAAGTTGTCATACAAGACAATGACAATGCTGCAAAAACTTTTGTTTCTGTACATGCCTGTGAGGGCGCTATCTGACCACAAGCTGCTGAAAACCTATCTTCTGCCAGTGGCGAACATACATGCTCCGTGGGGTGGGGGCCACCACCGCGACCCCCCCCCCACAGATGCCACACGCCCTGCCCCTGGGGTGTGTGATGTCATTGTTGCACGCTGCCGCGGTGCGGAAACACCCTCCCCCCAGTGCTTTTTGGCTCCTTTTTGGAGCCAACTGGCACCAGGGAGGGTGAGAGGGCCGAACTTGCAACCGAGAACAGCTGCGAAGAGGAAAAGGAGGAGGCAACGGATCCGTCGCTTGGGACCCACCGCCCTTACCGCACCAACCATGACGACACCTCTGCTATCTGCTGAAACCTGCAAGGAGAAACCTATCTTCACAAAGCCTATAAGAAAGGTGCCAGTGAGGCTATGATAAATTCTTCTTCAGCTACCAAATTATGGCCCACAAGGCAGGCAAGGATCGGGTAAGGTGACATGCTTTCAAGAGCTGCAGTGCCTCTCTCCAGCTACTGAATCAGACCTTCTGGCTGCAGAAAAAGTGACTGATGGAACAATACCACTTCGCGCTATTAATGGGCAGATTGCTACGTTGCACCATAACACTGCCCCACAAGTGCCAGTGGGAATTAACACTGCAATGAACAGTGGGAACGAAGCTGCAAAGATGTTCAAAATGGGAACTACTGCCAGGTGAGTGACGGGGACAGCAATAGAAGAAAGGGGGGTGACTATGTTCATACATGGTGAAAACGTTAAAAGAGGGTTGGGCAAATGCATGGATCTATCAGTGGCGACAAGTCCTGATGACTATGTGCTACTCCTCCTGGTTTCAGGGGGGGGGCAGTCTGCTTCTGAATAGCAGTTTCAGGGGAGCAATGGTGAGAGAGGAGTCAGCCTTTCTCTCCTCTTGTGGGCTTCTCAAAGGCAGCTGATGGGGAAACAAAATGCTGGACTAGACGGACTTTGACCTGATCCAGCAGGGCTTATCTTATGTCCTTATGTACTCTGTAGAATAACTAACTATGCTGTTAAGTCAGATATCCTTGCCTCTTGATCCTTCTGCCTTGAAATTTTGTGACCATGAGCAGACAGAAATTCAACAGGTGAAGCTTCTTCTCTTGCATCTCCATACTAGGAAAAGTTTTCCTAGTATGCGAAAAGCCTTTCTTGTTGAACCATTGTCATGCAGCAGTTAAAGGCAAACCCTTTCACCTGCCAAGACCTACTTCTGTAATACACATCAGAATGTTTTCCTATTGGTCTTTACTCAGAAAAAAAGACTTGCCAGTCAGAGGCGTGGCTTGGGGAGGCGGGGGGCCCCTGGGCGACAGGGGCAACATGTGGGAAGAGGTTTGCACAAGCTGGCAATTCGGGGGTGGCACAGAGGCGCCAGCAAAAACAGCCTTTTGGGATGCGGCACTGGCAACAGGAGTCGCCTGCCCGCCCGCCCACGCCCCTAGTGTGCCTTTTTGGCGGAAAACCACTGGGGGTGGTGGTTTGGGGGGCGGGGCTTTTGATATCATCACCGGGGGGTGTCACAGGGTGAGGGTTGTCACATCAACTGACTACTGTTTCATGTGATGTTGTTGGTAGAAGATAACGTATACGGTAGCTCCATGCCAACAAAAGTGTTGCCTGCTGATTTCTGCACTTCTAGCTGCTCTAAAAGCAGAGGAGCAGGCCAAGCTATTTTTCTCATCAGTTGGCAACCCTGCTATCATCCTAAAAGATAGGGGAAGTCAACTTTGTTGTATGTTGCATTAACATTAACTCCCTAGCAGTTTTTTTTTTTTTAAAGGAGCAGATATCCTGTCCTGGTGCAGAGCTGGCAACACTGGTACAGCATGAAGGGACTAGTCTAGAATCTGCTGTTGTCTCCGGAAAGTAAGACCTGATGCTATGGCTAGAACAAAGAGAGCCTACGTACCTGACCTCTCTGTTTCCATGGTGTTCCCCTCATGGCAGTTCCTCCTCTGACTCTAGTGCCTGCCACCATGATGAGTGCTGTATAGGCTTCAGCTGAGTGGGAGGCAGAGAGAGCTGTACAGGAGCAGGAAAAATGTTAGAACTACACAGAAGCAAAAAGCTATACCTAATGGGAGCACAGAGGGAAAATACACAAATCACTTTAGAGAGATAAATGGTAGGGAACAATGTGAATAATTTTAAAAAACAGGAGTGCTTGAATGTGACAGATTAAAACTTTTAAAGGCAACCATGTTGCTCTCACCATGGTGTCTAAGGGGGCCATTGGAGGACAGTAATGACTTAAAAGCTTCCATGTTAAAAATGCAATTATTTATTCCTCACTGAAACACTTTTAAGGAATTTAAAGTCCTGGACTTGCACCTTTTACTATTTGGCTTGGCATTTTGTCTGAGATGCCACTCACAGGCTGCACTGCTAGGCACCTTAAGAGTTCAAAGGTCACTTACGGTGAATTATTTAATCTTAGACACACACTTTAAACATACCGCAGAACTTGCAATCGCGGGGATTAGTTGTAAGTTGTGAAAGTGTTGTTGTTTGCTCTGTCTCAATACATATTTATATGTGGAGTAATGACTCTCATCTGTCGTAATGGTTGCAAGAAGCATTGGCTTCTTCTGTTAGGATCCTAACAGAGAATCTGGGCCTCTAAGTAAAAACTGCAAATTCAGCAGGTGCAGCTTTTCCTAACATGAAGATGATGATGAGGGAAACTGCATCTCTTGAATTTTGGTCTGTCAGGCAAGGATTGCAGTCTTAATGAGGAGCGTGACACTAACAGTCCAATCCTATTGGGCTTGTATGCTGGTGGAATGAGCATTCTGCTAGCACAGACTGCCTTACAGCAGTTGCAAAGAGCTCTCCACCAGCATGTCGCACGCTGCTAGAGCACTAGCTGGAAAGTCAGAGCCTTCCTCCATGTGCCAGTGGATCCGCGAAGATCCGCTAACCCGCTAGGATGGCGGGACAGGGTGGGGGAGGACGGAACAGAGCTGGGGAAGGTGGAAAGAAAGCAGAACGGGACAGGGGGAGGGTGAAAGGGGGCGGAGGACTGATCGGGTCTGGGAAGAAGGCAGGTTTGGCAGCGGTGGCAGCTGCTGAATCCAACCCCCTTTCCCAGAACCAATCCTGCGGCACAGGTCCATACACACCTGCACCAGCGATTTTGCTGGTGCAGGTCCAAGTAGACCCGTTCATGCTGCAAAGGCTTGCCCCCGGGTAAGGGAACAAATATCCCCTTACCCAGATATGTGTATCTATGCGCAAGATTGCTGGCGCAGGTCCGAGTTGACCTGTTGTGGCTGCTGGGGCTTATCTTATGGCAAGAGGACAAATGTCCCCTTACCCCAAGGAGACATCCAGCAGCCAAAAATCCCCCTGTGCTGGCCCCACTGCATCACCCACGTGGGGATTTAGGTTGAATTGGGCTGTAAAACTATAAACTAGAAGATGGGAAAGTGAAGCTGGTCAAAAGCAACTACCGGTACATTTTGCAGCATCTTCAACAGGGGAACATACCCATCATGTCCATATTCCCAACAGGTATTCTCCACTCCAGTTTTGAAACACATTTGTAACACAAGAGAACTCCTGTTCAATGCAACCTGCCTAAGATGTATTACAAAAGCACATTTCTGTAATGCAGAGGAGCTCTCTGTAGTCTTAATGGAAACATACTTACTTTGAGAAGAAAGCTTTAGTCATTTTCATAAAGACTTTTTCATTAAAAGGCTGTGCGGAGAGAGTTTTGTAAATGAGGATTGTTTGTTTTGCACTGTTGCTATGGAGAAAAATGTTGAATGTTTGTGTTTTTTAATGTATAGATTTTTTATTATTTTATGAATATACATGAATACATAATGTTCATGAATTTAAACACCAAAACAACACTCAGTCTCAGGTAAAGAGTAATAAAAATATGTTTTGAATGTCCAAATCAACCACCAATCAGATATATCAAAGCAAAATTTAATTTGCACATTTAGGGACTGTGAAATTGCATGCAGTTTATGTTCTTTTATAGATGGTCAGATTCCAATCCATCATCCAGCAATCTGACTTTACAACTCTGCAGATGAAATAAATGAAACATGCAGCAGGAGCTCAGTGCCAAGAAGAGCTGCTGCAATGTTTCGCTTTGGGCTACCAGCTGCAAATATTGCAAACAGAAGTTTTATACTGTAGTGAAAATCCCAGATTTTCCACCTATTTCTGACCTCCTCAACCCTGAAGAAGCTCTTGTGATGCTCAGCATGCTGAGTGATTAAGGCGCAGTTAGTAGCCATGTTTGCTGTATTATTGTTGTTGTTTGTTGTTGTCCCCAACTGACTGATAAGCAAAGGACTTGGCTCTGAGTCAGCTCATTGGACTATGAAGTCCATCTGATACCCAAGAGTGGGAAACTGAAGTGATCCACCACGTAATCTTATGGATGTGTACACAGAACTAAGTCCCATTGAATTAAATGAGACTTACTCCCAGGTAAGTATAGGATTGCAGCCTCAATCCAAGCAAACCGAACCCACAGGTAAAACTGGGCTAATGCCCAGAGATTCCAAAGGGGGGCATGCTTCACCCCCTTTTTGCATTTGCCCTGGTCTCTCATCCAAGCATTGAATGCTTCAATGAGGGTTGCCTGCCTGCCTGTCTTCATGCAGGTGCAAGAATCAGGATCCTGGGCTAGCATGAGTACTACTTAGGTAGGGAAGGTGCCCAGAAAAGATGAGTTAGTGTCTTGGGTTGTCTTTTAACCTCCATGCCAACCTTTTGCCCAAACCCTTTCACCTCATTGCCCTTGCCTTGCCACCATTGCACTCTTCTTGAACATGTCCTGCTCTGTCTTCTTTAATTCTCCTTCCATATTTTGGGTAATGTGGATCCCTTTGAATAAACTTTATTTATTTTGCCCTTCTGGTCTCTGTTCACTCAGGAGGGAGCTGGTTGCCCCATCTTCCCAGACTGCCTGCCTTCTCCTACTGACTGATTTTAAGGGCACCCCTGGACTCTGGCACTTTCTGCTCATGTGGGAGAGAGGTTTTCTCAAGGAGTCTTTCTTCCTCCTGTCTGGACTCCCTAGCTCTGGGTGTTGGCAGCAGCTACCATCCCAGATCGACACCCATTCCAAGAGTGACCACAGGAAGGTGGGCGCCAGAGCCAACCCCACCTACCAAGACCATAATGCACCTGTCCAACA
Source organism: Plestiodon gilberti rubricaudatus (assembly GCA_026170595.1). NCBI lineage: Eukaryota > Metazoa > Chordata > Lepidosauria > Squamata > Scincidae > Plestiodon > Plestiodon gilberti. The sequence continues at coordinate 259,118,044 of JANXHW010000001.1, forward strand.
CATCACTCCCCCTCCAATAACTCCAATGGGATTGTTCACATTCAGATTTCCACACGAGGTTCTCAGAACCATTTATACATCAAAAATACTCAAAAATATCATGCCACCTAAACAATGCACTCCAAAGAAAAATGTCCTCTCTCGAATCTCCTAACATCCACCAATGCAATACTATATTTTCCCTTTAAAGTGATTGGTGGTGTATCTTTGTAGGTGTTTGTTTTCCTGTTCTGGCTACAGAAGGAGATTTTTCTCTAGGAATTTTTCTAGGCTGAAAAGTTCTTTGTCTACTAAAAGGAACGTCTTCACTTATCTACTATGTTATATCGAATCAAGTAAACTGCAAAAAGAAATAGATCAGGCGATATTTGGGTCATTTGATGGCTGACTGCATGGGGGGGGAGGAAGCGTGAGAGAGACTGACATTTTTACACTAGATCATTTATTATTGTTAGGTTATAATAAACGTCACTGAGCAGTGAGCATCCTATGTATTAAGTTGAATTTGAAAAGTCCATACTGGGTACCTTGCAAATTGCATGCAACTTTCACTGGCAATATACAGCTGCTAGCTGAAAGTGAAATGTTTTTGCACTTCTAAACCTTCTGATTGTGCTACTGTCCCCCATCTTCTCTCCCTTCTAGTTGAAAACCTGTGCTTTGGAGGCCTTGCAGAAGAAAGCTTCACACCAGCATATAAACAACACAAAGCCTGGATTATATTGTAAGTTGTTTATGTAAATAAAGTGAGGAAATCACACAAATGTTATGTAGCTTCATTTCCTTCTTTCAAGGCAGAAGCCCAACAACAACAATTAATCCATAAACAACAAATCCCTGGGTTTCAATGGTTGGCTGTAGTTAGAGGCAAAGGCAGCAAGGAATCATTTTGCATAATACCCAGATCCTTCTCTCCAGGATGTTGCATGACTAAAACTTCCCCAGATCTCAACAAATGTGAGTTCTTACCAAGGATCCAAATTTGATTTCTTTACTGTGATTTGGAAAATACTTGTGTGCAGCAGTGATAGCAAATACCGTATTGTCCCGAGTATAAGACGCACCTGATTATAAGACGCACCCTTAAAGTTTGGTGCTATTAAAACAATTTAATTAAATCACTGACATTAAATTGCAACAGCCTGATTATAAGACGCACCCCTAGTTTAAAAACTTAAATTAGGAGAAAAAAGTGAGTCTTATACTCAGACCAATACGGTATATATTTTTGGTTAAATTCTTTTCCCAAAGTAGGGAAATATTATTCGGTCATTATAATACACCAGAGTGAGATACCCACCAGGTGATCCGCAGAAAGTAGGCAATATGGTGAAAACTCCTGACTGAAAGCCTTGGCCTCTCCTTTTATTATAGGAAGGAGCCACAGCACAGTTGTAGAAAGTGCCTACATTCAGAAAGTACTAGCATCATCAGGTCTGGGTAGCATCACTGAAAAGGATCTAGGTCTAGGAGAAAGTGGGGGAAGCAAGCTGCCTACATCAGCTCCTTGTCTGGCTGAGGGATAAGGCCAGGTGGCTGGTCTTGTTCAGATGCCCAGTATGCTGCATATTATTATTATTATTATTATTATTATTATTATTATTATTATTATTATTATTATTATTATTTCTGTACTTATATACCGCCTTTCTTTTCCTCAGATTGCTCTTTGGATATTACTCAAGGCGGTTTACATAGGCAGGCTTATCTAGATCCAACAAGGATCTTTACAATACTGTAGAACCCTACAATTCCAGATGGTTTCCTCCACAGTGTAGTCATCTTCACTAGCTGCCAAACACAAGCCTCAAGCTTTTCGCAGGACCGCCACAAATCATGCTGAACAGGGGAACTTTTTCCAGTTGTTATCGCTCTGTCACTGACATTCTCAGCATTCCAGTCCATTCTCACACCATGGCATGCAACAGCGACTCCTCTCTGCCACCGAGGGGCATGACAGCTTATCAGTGACTTCCAGTTTGTCTCTCTTCCAGCACAAACGGGCTGCTCCTGCTTAGCTTCTGGCAGTCTTCAGGCAGTTCATCCTTCGGACCACACCTCCTGCCTTTCACAGCATATCCACAGCACATGGCTGTGCTTAGGGACACCTGCTGCCACTTCTGTGTAAACAAGAAATTTGCCATTCACTTCTGTACACAGACAATAGAATTGCTACCTTTCATCTGGCAAGGCTCCTTTATTGGATAAGACAGGTGGTTCCTTGTACAGGCATTCCCTGCCCCCAAAGGCTCACAGTCTAAAATGAATGCAAGGGAAACACCAGAAGAAAAGTAGTGGTGCCAGGGTAAATGGGGTAAGGATATGCCAGTACAGTATTTCATGTACATGTCCTTAGGCTTAGTTGCAGTAAAATAGAGGGATTAGGGGGTAGTTCCTCCTGTCCCCCTCAGTAGGTTCTGAGGTGGGATTTTTCCTGGCACAGAGATGCAATGATGGAGGAGAGCTTCACCTGTTGAATTTTTTTTGCCATGCTTCTGCTGTTAAGGGCCTCAGCATCTGCTAGAAAAGAAGTGGTATAACTCTTGTTGAGGATACAACCATGCAGTCACATCCCAGGTCACAGGTACAACAAATCCCACAGGGTTACAGATGGCTAATTTAGCTGATTACAATGCAGTTATTAATTTATTTTATGCTTTCTCCTTCTGCTTTGCCCTGCTGCTACTGTTGCTGACACCACTGCTTAGCTGTTCCATGGCACAATATCTTCTGCTGTAGAACCAAATACGGTACTTAATCCTGAACTTCGAAGGGATGTGATTTTAAAGTCCTATCCCATTTTTTGCTTTCATTTGCAATTGGACAAATTACAGTCTGATGATCTGCTGCTGCTGCCTGCGTAGCAACCTAGCCTGCACTGAACTTAATTTTTTCCTGTAATAACTCTGCTCCTTGGCATACCTCTACTTTGGCATGAAAGGAAATAATGCTATCCCTCTTTTAGCTGCATTCTTGTTTCTAATGTGGACAGGGCCGGCCTGAGGCCAGGCCCTGCGATCAGGGTCCCCCGCACTTTTGCGGAGGGCGGGCTGCCCGCAGTCAGCAGTTTGCCTCCGTGCAGGGGCCAGCACAATGAGCGGAGCTCTCGTTGGGCCCACCTGCCCGGCCCTGCGTCCGGAAGCAGTTGGCGCTTGGCGGTGACGCAACAACATCATCACGTCACCGCCGTCTACTTCCTGGAGGGAGCACCTCGTGCCAGGCACCATCAGCCCCACTGCGGCTTGCCCAGGTGAGTGGGGGGCCCACAACTTGTGGGGGGCCCTGCAGCGGCTGGCCACGCATTGGACCCCGCAGTTCCTACGGCCAGCTTCAGAGAGGGTACTTCCAGCCTTGGAGAGTTTCTTAAAGGAAAACATTACAAAAACAAGAAACTGAACATGTCACAAGTTTTTACACTAGTTATTATGCACAGTGTTATTCAGTGTTGTAACTATTGTACTGTCCTATAGAAATGCACCAACAATTTGGCTAGCTGTCTTGAATCGATATGTGCATTTGGACTCATCTCTCTTTATATTCCACCTCTCTGTACATTTCACAGACAGTACACAGTCTTCTCTTGGTTCTATCCTAAGTGAGGTCTGGTCCCATTATTTTCTTTCCTCCTTGGTATACCCCCCCTTTCCCTGTCACAAACCACTCTTCCTCCTGAGCCGACAATCTCCCTGAAGCTTACACACTTTTCTGCCCTTAGGACCTATGCGACATTTCCCCCACCTTTGCTCATTGCCTCCTGCCTTTCTCATCCCACTTCTTTAGTTTCTTATCTTGCCAGACATCCTACAGTCCAAAGTCCCTCCTCTCTCCACCCCTTGTGTGCAGTTCTTTTGCAGACCAAATTAACAGGCTGGTGGCGACAGGGTGGGCTGGGGGCAACAAGTTTTATTATTATTTTAAAACAGCCTTTAAAAAAATATTTTTTTAAACCGCGGGGTGTGATGTCACTCCTGAAAGTGATGTCACGCCCACGGCACTGCCGGGGGTGACATTCTGAATTTTGCCCCCCCAGGTACCACAATGGCTTAGCTAGAAGTTAGGTCAGTGGCATAGCTACTAGCTACGCCACTGACCTAACTTTCTTCTTCCCTCAAAGAGGCTGCACTGAGTTTTAACATTCCATTGCTGTTCTTTCCCCCTCAGCAAATCAGAATGTTTGTGAATATTCCATCACAGCAGCTTAGCCAGTGTATGCAGAGTACAGGCAGGCAATACTCCATTTTTAGTCTGCTTATATAAAGATTATTTTTGGCCCAATTGTACTGCATTGTTACTCAGATTAGAAACTGAAATGTAGCGTGCCCTGAAAATGCTGAATGGAAAGGGATTAATATAAATGTTGCTGGAATTATTAAGTATTACCTTTCTTTTCTTGCCCCAGTTATTTAGGGCAGCTGGAAGCTTTTATGAGCAAATGTGGAAGAACTTCCAGAGCAAGTTGTACAGGTCTTCCCAGAAAAGAAGCTGTAAAAACTTCCAGGAATTGCCAACAGTTTTCCAGCATTTCTATAGCTATAATGTGAGAATGTAATTTCAATACAGTAACATACTAAACCTTAAAGTAGACAGAAAGAAGTGCTGTCTATCTTGACTAAAATCTGCATTTCAACTGGGATGAAAGTTTAGTCCTATATAAAGCTCTGGTGGTGTTCAACACCAGAACCAGGGGACATGTACTAAAATTAAGTGGAGGGAGAGTTAAAACAGACAAAAGAAAATATTTCTTCACCCAGCATGTAATTCATCTGTGGAACTCCTTGCCACAGGATGTGGTGATGGCACTTGGCCTAGATGCCTTTAAAAGGGGTTTGGATAGATTCATGGAGGAAAAGACCATCACAGGTTACAAGCCATAAGCAACCTCCTGGCTTTGGATGTATGTTTTCTCTGTGCCAGGTGCAAGGGAGTGACAACAGGAAACAGGTTATCTTGTTGGCTGTGTGCTCTCTGAGGCATGTGGTGGGGCCACTGTGAGATACAGGAAGCTGGACTAGATGGGCCTTTGGCCTGATCCAGCAGGGCTCTACTTATGTTCTTATGGTGTGCTTTTGTATCTGTTACTCCAATAAGTCCCTCCTGTACTTATGCTTCTCCCAGTTTTTCTCCCTGAGACCTCCACTTTTAACTGTTCTCTTATGTACAAAAAACAAAAACAAAAAAAAAAAAAACACCCACCTCCAAAGATGAAGCTGTTTATTAGGGGACATTACAAAAACCAAAAATGCCATTCAAATCATTTTGTTCAAGAGGACAGAAATTAAGAGCAAATTCCCCCCCCCCCCGCTCCACCTGTCTCTGTATCATCTCTCCCTGGATCAGAATCCTCTTCTCATTCTTCAAGCAGCAGCAAGCCCTCCCTTCTGCTCCTTGCAGCCTCAGATCTTGCGTCTTTTTCCAGGAGACGGATAAGATACCATATGAAAGCCCACCTACCTTCTTGCCGCCTTCCCTCCTGCATTCCTTTCCTTCTCTCCCTTCTTTCCACAGCTTTGAGCAGGCTCATCTCCTCCCCACCTCCAGTTCCTCCAAGTCCTGCTCTCTTGTCCCCTTGGTAACCTCTCTCATTCCTTCCTCCTTCTTTGAACAATGTTCAAGTCTTTTTCTCTGCTTAAAAAAACCAAAGCCCAAAACATCATTGACTCCCCCTCCCATGACTATCTCGTTTCCCTCCTCTCAAATAACTGTGTTACCTTCACCTATTTCCCAACCTGACCTCTCAAACTGGGTTTCATCTATCCTGTTGGAATTTCTGTCACCAGGGGTTTTTCCAGTTATCACCTGCTCACACAAACCATAAGCTCCTTCCAATGTTTCATTGTACATTTCATTGCAGTTGACACTGTCAGTAATATTGCACTATACACCCATCCCTGGTTGTTTTACTTAGTGTAAATAGTCGATTTGGATTGGGATCATGGCAGGGTCCAGAAGGTTAACTATGCCACCATGATAGACCTGCTCCGGATTGGTCCTCCCCCTGCTAATGGCAAAAGCATAGAAGCATTAATTGCATGCTTCTTCTACTAACCGTATTGTTTGACCCAAAGAAACTGAGGTCACCCAACCAGCCGGCAGTGCGAACTTGTAGGTTGCCAACTGACCAGAAAGAAACTGGGAATGAGCCGCTGAATGTTTTCAAAGCACTGAGAAAAGCATTATCTTTGGCATATCCCTGCACAGCAAGCTGATGCTAAAGACACATCTACAGAGGACAGTTAAAAAGTTAGCAACTTTAATCTCAGCCAGGAGGAGATTCCAGTGTCCACCCAGGAATTTTAATCACTAAATACGTTTCCTCCTTAGGAGTGTAACGTTAAAAAAAGAAAGAAAAAAAGAGGCATGACTGTGGAAAGTGTATGCAAAGCTGAAATTCAATCGTTTTATGGATCTGTTTTTGTATGTGGCTAAGCAATGGGGGCAGAAAGGAGGGCATTGCTAGCAGGGAAGCGTCTCTTACCCCTGGCAACGTTTCCTAGTGAATTATTTCCTTCGCCGTACTTTGAAAAGTTATATTCCCAATTAGCTGTGCATTAGGCCTAACCCAGGCTCCATTACGATATGCTTAGTGGACTGTGACGAATTCTCTCCCAGGTTAAAACAGACTGTGAAAATGAAAAGAAAAAAAGATAAGAATCAAGTTGGTGGCACAATGAAGGATTTGGCTCTCTGTCTGCATACCAGGCATGCCTCATTAGCTTGATTTCAAGGCAAGATAATTTTAACAAGGTGCTTTAGTAGTCCTTTCCCCTCCCTTTGCCCTTCTCCAATTCATTGAATTAGTAAAGGGTGCAGCTATATGTGTTTGCCTTGGCCTATGAGCTCTTTCCAGGCCCTTCACTCAGTTTGGCTTGTGAAGCCGCTCCCATTAATGCTTTATAAAAAAAAAACCATGCAAACTGTAGAGCTGATCTAGACATTACAATTACTTAGAGACAGGTATCCCTGAGTCAAATTCCTCTCTTTTGTGTGGGGAGGGGTCATAACTCAGAGGTAGAGAACATGCTTTGCTTGCAGAAGGTCCTTGATTCAATCTCTGGCAACTCCAGGGAGGGATGAAAAAGACCATCACCTGGAGAGGAGTGCCAGTCAGTTAAGATGATACCGGGCTAGCTTGGCCAATGGTCTGACTTACAGCCCAATCCTATCCAAAGCCCTGTGCTCGGATACAATTGTCCCTTTCCCCCATGTCGAGCCCCAGCAGCAGCCCCTATGGGGCTACTCGGAGGCGTGGCAGCTAAATGACCAGCGCAGCTCTGAGCAGTCCCATGTCGGGCTTTCAAGCCTGGGACGGGGGATAGGAGTTGGTGGAGGCCTCCGCCAAGCCCACCCCCTTCCCAGGCCTGATCTGCCCTCCACCCAGGTGAGCGCACAATAGGATGGCCCCCAATTCTTGAGTAGTTCTGCTGGATCAGACCAAGGCTCCGTGTAGTCCAACATGCTGTTTCCAACAATGATCAGCCAGATGCCTCCAGACGACCACAAGCATTGCAACTTCCCTACTTATATAACCAGCTAAGCATGTCTCTAATCCTAGCACACCCGGTTTTGTACTCTCCAGACCAGTGACCATGTAGGAAATAGTCCTTGTAGGGTGTTGAAGAAAGAATGTTTGAAGAAAGAAAGGCTTTGATTTCAGGTGAGGAGGCTCCATGTGGCTGCTGCCTTTATTTTATTTTATTTATTTTAAAAAATTATATCCCGCCTTATCCTATGCCGAGGCAAATGCCCAAGGCGGCTTACAACAAAAATTAAAAAACATAGTTTAAAATACAGAAAATAAGTTTAAAACAATACATACTTAATTTAAAAACAATAACATCCACGGGGGGGGGGGGGGCGACAGTATGGAGCACAAAAGCAGCATGGCAGAGCATCCTGAGACACAGGAGGCAGACTACAACCCATCACCCAAACGCTAGACGAAACAAAAACGTTTTGAGCCCTCGCCGAAAAGTCATGAGGGAGGGGGTGGTTCTCAGATCCCCTGGCAGGGAGTTCCACAGTTGTGGCGCCACAGCAGAGAAGGCTCGCCCACGTGTTGCCACTCCCCTAACTTGCGATAGAGGTGGTACACGCAGGAGAGCCCCCTCAGATGACCTAAGAGAGTGGGCCGGAATGTATGGGAGAAGGCGGTCCCTCAGATATCCTGGACCCAAACCGTGAAGGGCTTTAAAGGTCATTACCAGCACCTTGAATTGGGCTCAGAAACGAATGGGCAGCCAGTGCAGCCGCTGAAGCAGCGGCTCAACAGAGTCAAACCACCTAGTTCCAGCGACCACCCGGGCCGCCGCATTCTGCACTAATTGCAGTTTCCGAACCGTCTTCAAGGGCAGCCCCACGTAGAGCGCGTTACAGTAATCCAGTCTTGAAGTCACTAAGGCGTGGACCACCGTGGTCAGGTCCGATCGACTCAAGTACAGCCGCAGCTGGCGCACCAGCCGAAGCTGGGCAAACACACCCCTGGCCACAGCCGCCACCTGGCTTTCCAGGGAGAGCTGTGAATCCAGAAGTACTCCCAAGCTGCACACCCGTTCCTGCAGGGGGAGTGCAACCCCATTCAGAACGGGCAGGTGACTCAGTACCTGCATCGAAGCTTTCCTGACCAGTAGGACCTCTGTCTTTTCTGGATTCAATCTCAACCTATTTGCCCTCATCCAGACCCCAACCGCCTCCAGGCAGCGCTCCAGGACTTCCACAGCCTCCCTGGAGCGAGATGGCAAGGAGAGGTAGAGTTGGGTGTCATCAGCATATTGGTGACACCCAACACCAAATCCCCGGATGATCTCTCCCAACAGTTTCATGTAGATGTTGAAAAGCATGGGAGACAGAATAGAACCCTGTGGCACCCCACACTGTAAAGGGCAGGGCGCCGAACAGGCATCTCCCAGCATCACCATCTGGGACCTGTCAGCCAAGTAGGAACGGAACCACTGCAATGCAGTGCCCCCTAGTCCCAATTCGGCCAGCCAACCCAGAATGATACCATGGTCGATGGTATCGAAAGCCGCCGAGAGGTCCAAAAGGACCAGCAGGGATGCACTCCCCCTGTCCAGTCCTCGGCGAAGATCATCCAGCAGGGCGACCAAGGCTGTCTCCGTCCCAAAGCCCCGCCTGAAGCCAGACTGAAAAGGGTCCAGATACTCCGTTTCATCTAGTATCCCCTGGAGCTTTAGCTAGATAACTGCTGCTGACCTGACCTGATGCAGAGATGAAGCCATACACTTCATCTGAGGTGGGGGCTAGAGTGACACTTTGACTGACTCCCCACTTCAAAAACTCACTAGATGTAGAAAATCAGCATTCCAAGAAGTAGGACAAACTGTATGAGAACTCTATTAGGAAGATTTTGACGGAGGGAACATTCAACCAACAAAACCTCTCTCCGTGTGCAGTCTGAAATGGGAGGGTCCAGTCCACATACACAAGACTCCTACACCATGTGACTTATCTGAATGTGCAAATTGACCTGTGGTAGTGTGTTTCAATAGATGCAGTGCAGTGCAGCGCAGTGCAGTGACACTGGAAGGAAGGCAAATGGCTGGCTAGAGTCAGCAAGTGGTTGGCTCAGGGGCTAGAACAACTGGATAGTCCAATTGCATACCGTCTGGCATAATTCAGTGCACCCCCAGCACCAAGTTTCTGGGATTGTTTTACCCTTAATTTTAGAGATGAGTATTATTTTTATTTTCAAACATTTCTCCACAGCCCTTTTTGCCAACCGAAGGTGGCTTCCAACCAACGATAAAAAAACAAAGCAAGCCAAAATAAATACTATCAAATAGTTTTACTGATGTACAGTACTGCATGGGCTTGGGAAGAATTCCATATGCATAAGTAAATCATGGAAAGAATTGTGAATTATTTGCATTTCCTTTTTAGTTTTTTAAATTACAATAATGTAAAAAACAAAAACACACCATTTCCCAGTGCTGAGTTTCTAAGGCTGCAATCCTATACCCACTTAACTAGGATAGAATCCTATGGAACTTACTTCTGAGTAAACATGCATAGGATTGCACTGTAAAAGGATTAAGAAGAATCTGTACAGCTAGTGAAGTGAGGAAAGTCAGTATGGTGTGGCATGGTGTGATGTAGTGCATGGTGTGGTAGTGTTGTACCACAGTGGGGAGATTTGAGTTCAAATCCCAGTCCAGCCATGAAGTCCACTGGGTGAGTCCACCATCTGTCAGCCTAATCTACCTCACAGGGTTGTTGTAAAGATAAAATAGAATGTGAAATACCATGTGTGCTGCCCTGAAAACCTGGATAGAAGGATGGGTGATAAAAATAAGTCAGAACAGTGTTGCGGGGTTAGGAAAGTAAATATGGGACATTGCCTATCTGTGTGGCAAGGGGAACCATGTCTACAGTGTGGGATACTTTATTATTAACAATGATGTGAATAATAAATAGCAGTATCAATAATAATAATAATAATAATAATAATAATAATAATAATAATAATAATAATTCATAATAAATCATTTGTGGAGCATTTAAATGTACTTTGTAGTCTCTCCCCTGGAATAACACTGTAACAATTGTTTACTTTAAATTGCTATCCATGTGTTTCGATAGCTAAGGGGGACATTTGAACCCTCTGGTCTCACACCAGCACACTGCTGCACAGAGTTGCCACCTCTTCCTTCTACCGAAGCCATTGTGGTGTTCAACAGCAGCATGGCAAGCAGAAATTCAGCAGGCGTAGTGTTCCCTACTACTACTGCATCCCAGGGTGAAGAAATCTACACAACATAGCCGCTAAAGGCGCAGAGTTGCTGTTATCAGGGCAATGCGTTGGGCTGCCTTGGTTTTCAGTGTGTACACGTTGAAAAACTGGATCTGCATTTAATGTGTGGGAAGACAGAACAAGAGAAAAAGCCCCCAAGCAAGTGTCGTTCTGTGTTGGAAATAAATTTGCTTGGAAGGGAGCACTGCCACTGACAGAAGAAAAAAATCGCCAACCAGGCTATGGAAAGTTAAGGGGTCTGACCCTTTGATGCTTCTATACCTGTACTAGAAACTTTCTGTTCCACTGTAACAAGTTAAAGGTTCTTTCTGAACCAGGCTGTGTTTGTTTTTCGGCTTCTAGCACTAGGAGTGCTTGAGAGCAGGTTTTTTTCGCCTTGTAGAGCGCTCAGGTCGTGTTTTTTTCTCTCATTCCAGCTGGCTCACCATGCTAGAAGTTTCAACTCCGAGCTCCACGCTAGAAAAAATGGCAGCCTCCTGCACCAATAGGAAGGCTGCTTGGCTGCAAAGGAGCTTGGGAGATGTAGTACAAGGGATGAGAAAATAACGATGGCAGCCTCATGCACCAATAGGAAGGTGGGAGATGTAGTAGGAGGGACGAGGAGCAACAGCAGCCATTCTGATTTTGATCATTTCCGTTCATTTTAGAGCCCTGGGTAGCAGCAATATCAAGCATGCTAGGAACGTAACTTCCTGCTGTTTTCAAGTTGAAAAACAAACGCAGCCCCAATGTCTGCTTCCACAAATCCTGATCAGTGTGGGAGGACCCAAGCAGCAGGAGTGAGTACGGATCAAGGATCGAGAGTAAGGGAGCTGTCAAGCAGGAGCTGAGTTTCCAAAGCAAGGCAAGGGAGCTTCCTCACAGAGCTGTTGCACCAGCAACTGCCAGGCAGCGACTGGACAGTTTTGTAGTGGAGCCTGGTGCCCAACACTTCCTGGATCTCAACAGGACCTTGATTCAGGGCATGCACTCCAGGGTTTCTGAGAGGATGTTTATCAGGGGGTACAAAGTTTCATTTAGGCCCCTTCCCTTCTCCATTAGTTCTGTTTTTATCCAGGAAATTTCTAGTTCCTCTGGCTCCCGGGCCCCCTTTTTGACCTCGGGCCCAGATACACTGTACCCCCTGCACCCCTCCTCAGAGGTCCTGGGTTCCTCCTCCTCCTAAGTAAGACTGAGGGAGGGGAAGCCTTCGGCTCTCACAAACATGGCATCATTGTTTCTGGTCTTCAGCATGGGCCTGACGACAGCTCTGCTCTTGAGGTTCTGGGGTGGTTGGGGAGGGTCCAGAGCTGGGATGGGGTCCCTCAATATCACAACCTCTTTGGTGGGGTGTTATCTGGGGGGGGGGGTTGACCACTGGCTGTTAACGAGAGAGTGTTTTTCTCTCTGTCCCAATCTGTGCTGAGTGTCTCTGCTCTACCTCTCTGGAAGAGGTGTTGGGGCGCAATCCTGCCCAAGTCAATGCCGGCAGAGCTCCTGCTCTGCTGACATTGAATGTCACGAAAGTGCCATAAAGCACTTTTGCAGCACCCAGAGAGAAAGTGGTACCGGCACTGAGGCCAGCACCGCTCACTCCACCGTCCGAGGCCACCCGCGCTGCCAGATGGAGGTAAGCCCTGCGTCGGATGGTGGGAGGGTGTGGGGAGGGTGGGGGGGGAGGACCAGGCCAGAGAGGGTGTGGGGATATTGGCAGTGTACTCCGCTGATATCCTAACCCCCTTCTCAGGCCTGGACGGCCTTACACAGCCTCCCTGGCTGTGTGCCAGCTAAATCTGCGGAGGCCCATTAGGGCCACCGGGGCCGACATTAGAGGAAAGGGACGAACATCGCTTTCCCCCCAGGGAAACCCTGGCTCCGCCGGCATGGGCCACATCTTGTGTAAGATGCAGCGACAGGCCATTTAGGCAGGCCGGTGCATCTTACGCAGCATTGGGCTGCCCGTCTTGTTCAGCGTCTGGGAACAGGCAGGTCCTGAGACCTAAGAGAAATAGGACAGTAATAAACAGGTACTTGGCGTTCCTTAAAATGGTCCTGGATTGTTTTAGACTCTCCTCCTTAATGCGCAAAGGAAAACTAAACATGCAAGCTTTTGTTAAAATGCACACAAATCCCCACTGAAGTGAGAAACAACTTTCACAGTAATTGCGAAGGAGATGCAGAAGATCGAATGCCGCAGCTGCCCCAGCAGTGAGACTTGGATAACAGGACGTGATAATTGCATGGGGCCCACCTTTTTGCCTCTGTCAGAAGGGTCCAGAAGCTCAAGGTCAGGACACAGCAGCAGCAGCAGCAGCAAATCCCAGCAACAGTCTGGCTTAATGGAGTGAAGCTGAAAGTGGTGAGTTTCTTTTCTTCAATTACCTCTGCTCTGCTATGAATGTGAATGATGATGACCCGTCTCTGGGGGAGATTTGTAAGAGGCTGAAGTTGGGCTCAATTATATGCCAAGTGGAAGCACACATCAGAAGCAGGAGCCCTGCAAAAAGCAAAGGCTTCTCTGGCTCTTTTGTGTCGAGAATGTGATAAAGAGGATTTCGGGTCGTCAAAGGTTTTTGCAGAGAAGTGAGGAGAATTCTCTGCAGGTCTTTGTCTGGCTTGTGCAGTTGAATAGGAAAGATGATGGGCATATAACAGAGAGCAGAGCAGGCAGGGCTGTATACAAATGGTCACACAGGTGTGTAGCCTTGAGGAGAGAGCCAGTCACCACACACTTGGTGTCCGAGCACACCTGCCAGCGTAGGGACGGACGGGTTATTGCGGATCAGCGTCCCAGACCGATGAGGCAGATTCATCTTAGTATAAGGCTGCAATCCTTTCTTGGGATTATGCCCCAGTGAACACAATTGGATTTTATTCTGAGTAGACATGCACAGGATTGGGTTGTAAATTTATTATCTGCACTCTGAACAACACAGATTGGCCTGACTCCAGGAGCAACAGATTGCTCAGCCCTTGTGAAACAGAGACACATTTCTAGGAGTTAGTCGTGTTTGGCACAACATCTGGCCCCTGGGTTACAGGCCGAAGGCAGACGATACAGCCACCTTGCTGTAGCTAAGCAGGTGGATCTGGTCAGTGCATGGCTTGGGCATGGTCGGGGTACCCCATGTATGCCAGCCACCTTGAGCTCCATGAGGAATGTGAGATATGAATAAATAACACAACTACTTACAGGTGAATCCAGAAAACAAATCCTTGTTTACATATATCTCCTCTTGGCCTGACCTGACTTTTTCACGTGACCACTGTCAGTGGGTATTACAGAGCTTGTCTCCTTTTGGGGAGAGTCATACTTAGAACAGAGTCTGCTTCTGAGTGCCAAACTGCACATTGCATTAGCAGCCCAATCCTAATCCTTCCCCCCTGCTGGTGCAGCCATGCCGAAAGGGCGCATGCTGTATCCAGCGGGGTGGGGGTGGGGAGCAGGAGGCTTAGGAAAGGAAAAGGGATTTAAATCCCCTTTCCCCTCCATAAGCCTCCTGCCCCACAATGGGGCTCCTCAAACCTGCACCAGTAAATTCGCTGGCACAAGTTTGAGGAGAGAAAAGAGGCAAGGTGGCTGCTCTTGGAGGGGATAGGATCTGGCACATGCCATCGCCGCCAGATAACCCCCTCCCCCCTGTTCCTTCCCCCTCTCTGCCCAGTTTCACCCGCTTCCTGTCCCCTTTCCACCCTCCCCTCTCCTCACCTCCCCTGCCATCTTACTTGCCTTGGTGGGTCTTTCTGGGTCTGCTGATGAGCAGCACGCTACTCAGTGTGCTGCTGGAGCATGCTTTTCGGCCGTCTTTTGGCAGTCACTGCCAGCGAAACACGTGTTCTGCTGGCGGTGAGACCCAATAGGATTGGGCCATAAACCTGTCATTAATGGACTGGTGAGAGGCGACTGCCTTCTTTGGTCTTTCTCCTTCTGTTCTCTGGGGAGAAAAAGCAAGGAACAGAGCAAAAGAAGAAGTGTAGAGGGGAAGAGAGGAGAGTGATGGGCTACTGTTCTCTCCTCACACACTTCCTCTTCTGCTCCATTCCACACTTCATTTCTGAATCTAGGAAACAGGATTAAGAGAAGCAGTGGAGGTGGCAGCTGATGCATCACTGGGTAAGGGGGGGGGGAGGAGGTCTTTGGCACACTCCCTCAAGTGCCAGGCAGTCTTGGGCTGGTCCTAGCTGATATGCCCGTTAAGCCACAGATTGACAGGTTAACAATTAGTACAAAAGTTACATAGAAGAACCTCAAGGTGACAAAGATCTAAGACTAAATAAATCATTTGCACTTCTACAGGATGCTCCAGTTAAAGACCCTGCTTTGTTGGAGAAAAGCAAATTTATAATTATCCACTGAATGGTGGCCACACTTTCTGAAAAGACTCTTGCTCAACTATGAGCAAGTAGGAAGCATCTACTGGTGGTTAAGGAACAGCAACAACAGAGGAGCTTCCAGGCAGCTCAATCCTGCGTAAGGGTACGCGGCTGGCCGCAGTATCCTGCCCCCTTTCTGGGTCATGTTGGCGCAGCCCAGGAACACTTCAGGAGAAGGGGATGTTCGTCCCCTTCCGTGGGTGTAGGGCTGCCTGGCCCCAATGGGCCTCCTCTGATGTAGGTTGGCTCTCTAGCCAGCATGCATCCGGGGAGGCGGGATAAGTGTGGCCCAGACCGGAAGAGGGCGCAAGATAGATATTGGCTGAGCTCACCGCCGATATCCCCACCCCCTCCCGGCCTGGGCCGGCCAAAAGCCACCCTCCCTCCCCCTGCCCCTGCACCAACTGGTGCAGAACGTACATGCTCCGGTGGCTGCAGAGTCTGGGGGGAGATGGAGTAAGGGCTGCCAACCTCCGTGCCAGCGGCCCTTACTCCCCGGGTGTTGAAAACACGCTTTATGGTGCGTTTATGACACCCGGAGCCTGCGGAGCGCGCATCCTGCAAGCGCAATATTATGTTGGATTGGGCCTAAAGTCACTGAGAGACCACCTTTGTTTTATGCAGAATCGTTCCCACTTCCTAGAAAGGACAGGAGAAAACTTGTGTCCCAATCCAGCAAGAGAGATCTGTGTGCATAAGCAGCCTGGCACGCACATTGCCAATGCAGATTGGAAGACACACTTTCATCCACACCGTAATCCGCATGCAGGCCCTTTTGAGCTAGCTGAATGCATCTTTTGGTGTGCGCGTCTTGATCTGGATTGGGGCCCTTACCGCCAAAGCTAAAATATCTGCAAAATGCACAAGACTTCAATCTATGTTACAAAACTGGAAACCTATTTTAACTCTCTGCACCGTGGTAGCGATATTTAAAATATCATGAACATATGGGGAAGCATATAATTTCAGACAGTTTCTGCCTGTTCAGTTGTCTTTTTTGCCATTTAAAAATAAAGATTAAAATTATATACGTAAAAAGAAAAGTACAGCTGAGTCAACTTGTTTTAATTTGTATTGAAATTTTATGAATAAAATGACAAAGAAAAGCACCCTAGTGCTAATTTTGTCCCCGAATGTAGCAAAAGCGTGACAGGCATCCTTGATCTCTCTCAGATTCGAAAGCATAGTAAACGGTTTCCTGCCATTCAGGATATTATGCAAATATGGTGTCCCTTCATAAAATGTTGTAAAACTTGTTAATTCAACCTTATACTGAGTGGCCTATATTGTCTCTCCTTTTGGTACTGGGTGATAGTTTTCTGTCCTTCAAATCGAGACCTCTTTGGAGTTGCAGGTGTTCAGGATTGAATCTGAAACCTTGTACATGCTCTGCCACTGATTTATGGCCTTGGCCAAAATATTTCCATGCATTTTTTTTAATTAGTATTGTTTTGCTCCTGCAAGTATCAGTTTTACAGTTTCACCTTCTGAACAAAATTCTTTCTCTCCTGACTTACAGTGGCTCTTGTTCAGCAACTATCCTTCCAAGTAGAGTAAAGCCGGAGACAGACCAAGCCCGTGCTCCGTGCGGCACGGGGGTGCGTCCGTGCTGCGGGCGCGTTTGGTCAGTGTGACATGTCTCCGTTTCTGCTCCTGGCAGCCGCCGTCAGACGTTGTCAGCCACGGGCGCGTAAACGCTTCAGCTGCCCCAAGCCCAGCTCTGGCAACGTTTGTCCCGTTCCGTCCATGTCCCAGCCCCCTGGAGGCGGGACACAGAGCGGCCAGAGCCAATCAAAGGAAAGGAAGCAAACGTCAATCAAAGGGAAAGAGGGGCAGAATGTTTTCATAATGCAGCCATTTTTCTCCTCGCTTGGGGTAACTACGAGCGAGCGCGCCTTTCAAACCTTCGAGCGTCTTGTCATTTGCTGATTCCCCCCTGCAGGTCCCCTCTCCCCCTCGCTAGTTGCCAAGAGAAACTCATCTGTACTTGTGTGTGTGTGTTTACTAAAGCTACAATATAAATGGCAGTAACTATCGCAAGTTGCGATAGTTACTGCCATTTATATTGTGGCTTTAGTAACCACACACACACACACACACACACACACACACACACACACACACACACACAAGCGTTTCCGGGATGGGGTGGGCTAGTGCGCCTTCCCAGCCACAGAGTTATTGCAGCTTGAGTGCTAGAAAAATATGTGACTGCAACAGATGCCATATCTTCAGGAAGGATTTTGTGACCCCTTTCGCAATTAATAGCCCGATCCTACGTGACTTCCCATCCTGTGATGCAGCCACACCAACGGGGCATGTGCTGTATCCCACAGGGGAGTTTCAGGCCCTGAAGCTCTCCTTTGGGTAAGGAAATATTTGTTTCCTTGCCCTTGCTGCCTGAATGGGTTTATATGTTGTTGTTGTTGTTCAGTCGTTAAGTCGTGTCCGACCCTTCATGATCCCATGAACCACATCCCACCAGGCCTTCCTGTCCTCCACTATCTTCCTGAGTTCGCTCATTTTCATGTTCGTTGCATCGGTGATGCTGTCTAACCATCTCATACTTTGCCTTCCCCTTCTCCTTTTGCCTTCAATCTTTCCCAGCATCAGAGTCTTCTCCAGAGAGTCCTCTCTTCGCATTAGGTGGCCAAAATATTTGAGCTTCAGCCTCAGTACCTGTCCTTCCAGGGAACAGTCAGGGTTGATTTCATTTAGGATTGACTGATTTGATCTTCTAGCAGTCCAAGGGACTCTCAGGAGTCTTCTCCAGCACCACAGTTCGAAAGCATCTATTCTTTGGCGCTCAGCCTTCCTTATAGTCTAACTCTCGCAACCATACATTGCTACTGGTTTATATAATCCCAGCTATATACCGGTAGTCCCAGGACCTCTTGTCAATTACCTTCTGGAAAAGCCCCATTAGCTGGTTCTGCAGGAGACAACCACAGGGGATTGCTCTCTTAAAGGAGTGGCAGAAGTCTCTCTCTCTCCACTCAGAAGAGTCCCTGCCTTCCCTGGCCCTTATCTGCCTTCCCTGGCTCTTACCTCCAAGCAATGGTGCATGCTCCAGTCCTCCAGTCCTGTCCTTCTGCATAGACTTTTACAAGAGGTGCAGCCGCCACCACCAAAGAAGCTCTGTAAATGCATCTTCTTTCTCTCTCTCTCTCTCTCTCTCTCTTTTTTTAAACTTCAGGCTTTAGGGGAGACTGCCCCCAGGAAGCTGCCAGATGCTGGCAGCTTCCTGGGGGGGGGTTATTGCTTGTTAGCAACTAATTAGCAGTTAATTAATCACATTATTTCCAAAATGAACCAGTGCAAATCGCACTTCTGGTGTTAATTTGTAAATCACATTATTTCAAAAACACACAAATTAAGACTGCGTTAATCAAGAGCTGCCTGTATACATAATATACGTAATTCTATATTAATCTATCTAACCAATTAATCAATTAAACTTTAAAGACCTTTCCATAATACTAAAAAGTAGTTGGAGGGAATGTAAGGATATACTTGCTGCTGGCAGACTTCACTGTTCATTGCTTCTGCTCATCCAGTCATACTGGCTTCCGCTGAGCTGGGCGTAAAGAGTGCAAAGCTAACTTTCTCTGTGCAGCCACATCACAGCACATTTACTGAGGAAGCTGTGGACAGTGTGTAGATAATGTACACGGGGGGGGGGGAGTTTCTGTGCTACAAATCTTTGACATGGGTTACTGGGAAGCGATTTCCACTGGGGCCAGCACCTTTGGAAAAAAGCCTCGGGTAAATATCCTCGCAATGCCCACACCTCTGATTTATATTTTAAAAGTGTTTCTGCCTTTCTCCCTTATGGATTTTCTTCTCATCGCTGTTCATTCTTCCAGAAAAGAACTGCATCTGTATTGACATAGCCTGCATACGACGACTGCCTGCAGACCAGATACTCCAGGGTCCTGGGCTTTCACTCTGTGGCCTTTCAGTGAGCCTTTTTGCTCACTGTAGTCTGTTGATTAACCTTTTGGACGTTCTGCAGCCATTGTGCTTTTTTGTATTTCCCCCTGGGCTTGAAGAAGAATCCTCTTTCCTGCTACTCTTTCAGTGACCCTAAGATAACAACTCCAGCCTGTCATTGCTATTGGGATGTGAAGGTTGCTTCAGAGCTTATATAAGAGATCCTCCCACCTCTGTTCCAGGAGTCGTGTACGCTACCTACATAAAAAAGAAGTCTAAATTAGACATTTCAGATGTGACTCAGGAGTCACCCTCTGCCATACCGGACAATACAACTGGAGTACAGGAAAAATAGAGAGCAAAGAGCTACAGTACAGTATATTGCAAAAGAACTAGATTGCAACTGTGTTCATCCCTGGAAGTTTGTGTAACAGACAACAGGGGTGTGCAGGGGATGACAGGGTGAATTCATTCACGCAGGGTGGGTGGGTGTTGCGTATGCACTTAGCATGGCCTTCCCCCTCCCTTACCTAATGATAATGGTCACAGTCCAAGGAATTACCATACTTAATGGGTTCCAGTGGGCTTTTTATTTTCTGTTTATTGGAACAGCAGGGCCCCAAGCTGCAACACAAATGGCTTTCAAAATGTTGCTGGAAAGATTTGGGGCCTGTTCTTTGCCATATTCACTTTGAGAAGGCATGGAGTGATCCCAGGAGGAAATGTCAGAGAAGCAGCTTAGAGCTACAGCATTGGACAGAAAGCAAAAAAAAATAAAATAAAATGGGGGATAAAAAGCTAGATTTGGAAGCTATCTCCAAAAAAAGTGGATAGCAAAAGCTGTAAGTATTATAGAGCATGGCGGTCTTATTCTCATTATGTGAGGCAGGCCAGGATCTGAGAGGCCATGTGAAAGGCATGCTCCCATCATACGGAGGCCTCCTGACCCTATGTCAACAGTTGCACGACTCCAGTGTAATCCTTAACATTTTGTGTCCCAGCACAGTTGCTCCTGAGCTGTTCTCGGCATTGGTGGAAAGACATCATCGTTGTTGTTGTTGTTTTTAACGTGATCAAATATATTCCTAGCCAGAGTAGTATGGTGTTGTCATTGCTAAATTCACAGCATGTGCAACATTTTGCCAAAAGCCACAGAGCTGACAGGCAGGAGAATAAAACTGTTTTGAAGAGACGCCTGTATAAAGGCGGACAGAATCAATGGATCTGTTTAAAGTCATAAAAAAAAATATTCGTCTCTTTTGTAGAGAAAGATAGGTGTGCATACAGTAGGATGTTTAAAGACACAGAGTTTTTTTTGTTTATAATATTTCAAAACACACACACAAGAAAGTTGCAATCCTTCAGAAAGGTGCTATCGGTAGGTGGAACAGCGATCAAGGTCACAGCACAATCTTATTGATGTCTACTCAGAAGTAAGTCCCATTATGTTCAGTGGGGCTTACTCCCAGGAAAGTGTTACAGGATTACAGCCTTAGTATCTGTTTGACAAGGCACTACATTTAACAATAAAAAGGAATCCGTGCAAATTTGGAGAAAGCAAAGTACTAGATATGGACTCCAGAAACCACTAGTGCTGTTTATGAGATCACATAAGAATCAGCGAGTGTGGACATTGCTTTAGAGGACAACAACAGGGGAGTGTCCTGCATGTTGCCTTTGCCGCCAGAATGGCTCCAACAGCAAGGGGGAGGGGCCGCTGACTCCAGTGTAACGGAGTCTTGCAGAACTACTTGCCTCCGCTCCACCCTAGTTACACCTCTGAGAGTTCATGAATCCCAGCTTCTTCAACAGTGGGGGCAGAAAACAGTATGGCCAAGAAACCACTAGTGCTGTTTATGAGATCACATAAGAATCAGTGAGTGTGGACATTGTTTTAGAGGACAACAACAGGGGAGTGTCCTGCATGTTGCCTTTGCCGCCAGAATGGCTCCAACAGCAAGGGGGAGGGGCCGCTGACTCCAGTGTAACAGAGTCTTGCAGAACTACTTGCCTCTGCTCCACCCTAGTTACACCTCTGAGAGTTCATGAATCCCAGCTTCTTCAACAGTGGGGGCAGAAAACAGTATGGCCAACAAACAGACAAGAGAAACTTCCCATTAAAAGAGAACACTATTATTTTAGGAAGAGCTTTGTCAGAAGAGTGTACCATCCAAATACCATCCAGAATACTTTACTTGGGAAGTGTGAACAACAGAGCACGGAGTATTGCACACAGGTAGGAGGGCAAAGCCCAATATTGGCTGCTTGACTGCATAGGACTGAAGCACATATTTGTGTGAATTCAGTCTCAGAGAATTGACAGAATTTGGATAAGAACAACACATTGGCTGTACAGTGCATTTCATCTGAACTCTTGCAATGATCTTATTTATAATAAGGGCTGTTTATGTAGTTTCATTTTTCAGTTAGATAAACTAGACCAGAGAGTGGTTCATCTATGCTTTAACTAAGACCATACAGATGTTGCCAACGTATTTGCAAGCAAAGTCCAAGATCCTGGGCTCACTGCACTCAACCAACCTATCAGCCAACATCCACATAAGTGCCGTCTGACTTGAGGGGCGATGAGAAGCTTGATTTGGCCAGCCTTCACCAAATACCATCCAAACGTTAACCATCCATGTGGTGCTGCATGTGTGGTTCTGGCTCTCGAGTTAAAAACGACTGCTGGATGCAAAGACACAATGCCAGGAACCTTGCAGAACATGTCACGACACAACATTTGGCATGCAACCTCAGGGGCCAGGCAGCATTGATGGCAGTTTTGTAGGCTGAGCTCTATAGCCACAGAAAAGGAGTGTACCTCTTCCTTGAGGTCCTGGCATTTCCCCCCCCCCCACCTGGCCTGCATAGATGGGAAGTCCTAAGCCATTGGATCTGGTCTCAGAGATCAGAGCCAGCCAGTCTTGCTCACTGTACCTGAGTCTTACAGACACAACCCCCCAGAGTGGCCTTTCGCATCCAGTTTTGTTCTGTGGCTGCATTGTACGTGCTCCACGATGCTCAGACAATGAGATCTGTGTGGACATTTTTTTTTCCACAGCTGGCAAAAGCAATATGTTAGAAAAGTGATGAGCAAAGGAAAAGGAAGCCAGCAAGGAACCTTTTAAAAGCCCAGCTCTCCATTTATTAACTTAAGTAGTTGAAAAGAAAACTAGGAGCTGTGCACCTGGGAACTTAAAACTTGGTGGTTAGCTGCATTCTTCACAACCAAGCAGTTGGATGGCCTCCCAGAATAAGGAATGCAGAATGTTTTCGAGAGAACGAGGGGGTTCAAAAAGCCTTCATATGCCAGACACAATCCTTACTCTGAAGTGTCCCATTGATTTCAGTGGCACAGGCTGCATAATTCAAGCTTCTTGGGATTGCAGCCTAAGGGCCTAATGTCACAGTACAGTACTATACTTGCAGATGCATGGCACCAAACCCAGGTGCCTTCTCTTTTTCAGGAAAATCTGCTTGTCTACTTGATTTGAAGTGAGTAGAATTTGAAGTGAGTAGGGAGGTGATTAACCTGCTCCCTCCCTTGTTGTTACCCTGCTCCAAATTGATGCTTCCCTCTCTGGCAAGCTACTTTTGCCTCTATGCAGTTCAAAATGCATGTGGAGGACCCTGCACTTGTACTGGATGAGACCGTAGGTAGCTCAGTGCAGAGGCGTCACTCCGGTAGGGGCAGGGCCATATGTTTTGCTCCGTCCTAGTTCCGTTTACCGAGCGAGCAGGAGGCGGCCCCGCCCCCTCACTGTCGGAGCCATTGTCGGGGTCAGGGCAGCTGCTTTCTCCGCACAGGAATGGCTCTGACAGTGAGGGGGCGGGGCCGCCTCCTGCTCGCTTGGTAAACAGGACTAGGACAGAGCGAAACTTACGGCCCCGCCCCTACCGGAGGGACACCTCTGGCTCAGTGGTTGAGCACCTGTTTTGCAGACAGAAGGTCCCAGTTTCAATCCCCAGCATCTCCAGGCAGGGCTGGGAAAGACTTCTAGAGAACCTCAGTGTACTGAGCTAGCGAGGGATGACCGGTCTGACTTAGTGTATATATGAAGTGACCAACAGCCCAATCCTACCTAAGATCCGGCCAGCGGCCCATGGCCGTCCGCCGGATCCTGTGCACTGGCACCCAGCGTGGCTGCCGGGCGGGAGGTCTACTCGGGGAAGGAGACGCTTGTCTCCTTCCCCGAGTGTAATGCCCGGCCACCCGAGTGTAATGCCCGGCCACCCGGATCGGCCTCCTCGGATTTCCACCAGCTATTTTGCTGGTGGAAGTAAGAGGAGACCGTGTAAAGCTCCGGCACCCAGCAGGGGTCAGGATATGGCCGACGGCCATCCATTCCCCACCCCCTTGCAAGATTTCGTGAGATCCAATACGATGGCACCGAAAAAAGGTAAGTTTTTAAATTTTAAGAAGCAGCGGCAGAGGTTTCACCGGGCCCGGAAAGCCCAGGACCAGAGCCTGGAACCTGGGACGGATGGTAAGTCTAATATAGCCAAGACATAAGTAGGCCAAAAAGCAAGAACACAAACCTTGTGGCAAGTAAGTCCAGGAGACAGCCTTTCGTTCAGCAAATATTGACTTGCCTCTCTCATCTGGGAGCTTCTGGTACAGGTTGCAGGGGCTGGGGGAAGGTGCAGAAATAGTTCCACAACGGCAACCCACAGCAGGCAAAGCAGTCCGAGACCACAGAAGACCTTCCTGCTCAGCAGTAAGCGCCGCGGGGGAGGCCCTTGGCAGCCTCTTCTAAAGTCCCTCAAGCTTCCTTAGATTTCTTTTTATACATTGCAGTCCTAAGTATTTTTCTCAGGGGAGGATATTTTTTTTAATAAACAGTATGTCCAAAATTATTTCACAGAGACCTTCTCCCATGTAAGTGTAAGTAAGACTGCAGCCTACATGTTTTAACTCCACCAAGTGCTCCTTGGATGACGTAAGTCTCGGTATTTTGGAAGGAGATTACTCTAGCCAGAGGACTGCTGCCTAAAGTTGCACTCATTGACATCAGAGGGGAGACTAATCACGTGGATCTGGCTATATTTACTCAGAAGTAATCCCCACAGAGTCCAATGCATTTACTCCAAGAAACATGTGCATAGGATTGTAGCCTAACAATGTGAGTCAGTGCATGTGATCTAGTGCCACAAAATCCAATAGGACTGACTCCAAGGAAGGAAGATGCACAAACTGCAACATTTTGCTGCGAACCCCGACTTGTTTATTATCACACAGACGGCGTTAGGACTGCAGAGGACGAAGTCAATATTCAGCCTTCCTCAGAGACCTCTGGAAAAAAACTTCCTCCTGTATAACTGCCATTCATGGAGTGATGGCTGCCTGCTGAAAGAACCCATTTTACTTAGTAACCCAATATCACTTCCCTTCTCTCCGGAATGATAAAGCGTTTGATTTTTAATTCATGTAATGTTCCCAGTGAGAACAGTGTCTAATTAAGTCATTTGATAAAAGCCTATAGGAGATCAATTTGATGGAAAAGAATTAGGAGACATCTCTAGTAGTAGGTGAGGGCGGCTGAATGACTCAGGGGAATGGGAAATAAGATACCAGCTGCTTTTGAAGGTCACTTGCTCAAATCTATCCAGGTTTGGACAATGTCAGGGAGCTCTTTGATTGCTGTTTAAATAGAGCTGTGACCATTCCAAGAGGGCAGTGTCATCACCTCGCTGATCCCCTCAGGAGAAAGGCCAACAAACAATTGAACTGTGGAGAGTGAAGCCGGATTACACAGGCATGCATATGGCTTTATGTCTTCTCCGCCTGGGATAACTTAATGCCTTGCAGTGGAATGTGTGAACTGACTCAGTTGAAAAACATTTGCCCTTCAGGTGATGGGACAGTGGTTCAGACGCAGAGCACATGCTTTACATGCATAAAGTCTCTGGTTCAGGCCCTGGTATCTCCAGGTAAGGTGGGGAAAGACCCCTCTCTGACACCCTGGAGAGCTGCTGCCAATCACAATACTGTCCTGACCAATGGGCCAATGCTCTGGCTCAGTAGAAGGCAGCTTCCTATGATGTGACATAATATTCCGGATGCTCAGGGACCCTGCTGCTGCCCCCCAGGGACATTTGAAAACCTCCTCCTAGAGACCATTTCTGAGCAGCTGGGTATTCCCCCATGAGTAGGCTTACGATATCCAAAGGGGGACAGGGTGCCTACACCTTTAACCATTGTAAAAAGAGGGAATTTGGGCAGGTGCAGCTCATAATGGAAGGGTGCAACAAGCTGCACCTGCCCAAATTCCCTCTTTTTACAATGGTTAAAGGTGTAGGCACCCTGTCCCCCTTTGGATATCGTAAGCCTACCCATGAGCCTTACAGGAGCACCAGCAGCTGCCAATGAGGGCATGGCTGGCTCATCAACTGCCAAAGCCAGAGCAGGGCAAAGAAGCTGGAGGGAACCATGTTTCCTCCAACCTGACATGAATTAGGACTAGAGTACTGCCCCCAGGGACATTTGAAACACCCAGTCCTACAGTCCATTTCTGGGTG
The DNA here is from genome assembly GCA_026170595.1 of Plestiodon gilberti rubricaudatus. NCBI lineage: Eukaryota > Metazoa > Chordata > Lepidosauria > Squamata > Scincidae > Plestiodon > Plestiodon gilberti. The sequence continues at coordinate 259,143,620 of JANXHW010000001.1, forward strand.
GATGGGGTAATTTACTCAGGCCTGATGCAAGCACCAGGTTGACCCCAGTAGGGTTGATATCTGCATTGATGCCACTATTCCAGGGGTCACATGAGAGTGAGAGTCCCCCCCCTTTCCCACCTCCATTGTCTATATAGCTACAGGTGTGGGGGTGTAATGTTCTGCCCTGTTTACCTTGCTTGCCTCCCCTTCCTCTATTATATTGTTTCCCTGTCTCTCTTTTAGATTAGAAGAGCCTTTTGGAACAGGGAACTATCTGTTTCCTTTCTTTTGTAAAGCACTTTGAGAACCCTTTCTTTAAAAGCAGTAGATAAATATTGAATGAATGAATGTGAATGTTCTGCCTGTAGTGTGAATTGTAATGGCTCATTCATTTAAGGACATTTCAAGTTATGGCAGAAGGAACCCTAATCTAATCAGCGGGCAAATATGCCATTTCTGTTTCTTGAATGGTAGGCACCCAAGAAATGGCTGCTACCATTTTGGGATATAATGAGCCTTGTGGGTTTGCTTTGTTTTAATCAGTCTCATCTAAAATATTTAGAAACTACAGTGTTTCTCCATTAAGGCTTCCTAAAGATAGAGCATTACTAGCAATTAGGAGAAACAAGAAAAACTTTGCATGATGAAAGCAGAGCTATTTGGAGAGGTCAGGACTTCTGCAGGTTAATTAATGTGTGGAAAATTAATTACCTGAACAAGACAAGCTTTGTAAGGACTCGCAAACAGGAGAACAAAAATAACTCTTATTCTTTAAGTATGAAAATGTCATGGAAAGTATCTCACAACTTCTAGCACACCTATTCAAAAGAGTGTATCAATGAATACAAATTTCAGACTATCTGACCTATTTTAAAAAAATTTCTTTTAGAATGTGTCAAAGATGGGGATGTTTAAATAAATTAAGGCTATTTTTAAGATTTTCAAATTGTGAGCTTATTTTGCTGTACAGTTTTCCTAAAAATGGTTCTAGTAATGTCTGTGGAGATGAAATGTATGGATTGCCCAAAAGTTGTGGTTCTTGTGTACACCAGCATTGCTGGGTCTTAGGGAAAGGGTCAACTCCTAAACATAGGTAGAAAATGTTCGTCAACTGGCCCTCAGGAGGCAATGACCTGTGGAAGGTTTGCAAGATGGACCAGGAGAGTCCTGGAAGGATCAGGAAGTTGGTGGGATGGTCCATAGTGCAGGGGAATATAAATGAACAATAGCACCAACAAGAGTTCCCCCCCCCAGGCCAAATAGTGAGTGGGGGGGGGCTAATCCAGACTGAGATAACAACAAAAATTTAGGCCCCTTACCAAGGTCCCTATCTAGAGAGGTTTCCTCCATTCACACTATTTGTATACATAAATAGTTACACAGACAGGATTAAAGTAATGTGTAGTTTGATTCTGACCGGGGGTGGGGGCCTGATGAGATGAGCTGGAGGAAGTCTGGCGTGAAACCTGTTAGAGTTTTTTTCCACCAATGCTGTCCTAGTCCTGAGGCTGAACTGCAGGTCAACTCATCTTTTACACAGCCATTCACAAAGACGTCTGTTTCCCCTTGAGCAAATATGATCAAACCAGTAGGGCTGTGTAGCACATGAATGCTACTGAAAAGAGTCTGCAAAAATCAAGACAGCGCAAGTGTTCCACTTGCGGTTTCTGGCCTCCTTCAGGTAGGAGAACTGAAACAAAAAGACTGGAAAGCTGGCAGCACTTCCTGGCAGTTCCAATGGAAGCCATAAATTATGCCTTTCAGAGCAGTGGAAAATAGGAACACTCATCAATGGCCAAAAGCAGTTCCAAAAGGGGGGAAAGAATGTTAAAGCATGAGGGGGAAAATGGCTAAAATATATTTCCATCATCGCTGTTGAACGTATGGTTTTAGGATTGAAGTGCGCATTTAGCCCGCTGTCATCAAAAATGGCAAGTGTGCTTCTTGCATGTTCTGTCTTTTCCCACTGTCCTGCCACAGCAGCCGTTGACTGGAGTAGGGACAAGGATATGAAAAATGTTGTGACGTCATGACATGCAAGAGTTTGACTACGTTTGACAGAGAGACACCCTTTTTATGGGCAGCTGAGTGTTTAACTAGCAGCATACCTAGCACTTAGATTAGTTTTTTTTGTGAATTGCATTCAAAACCATGCCATCCTTCATCTCTAATACTTGGTGGTGATACAGATGGTGAAGCCATTGCAGGCTTTCCTGATTCCATTGCCTTCAGCTTTGAGGAACACAAGCTGCTCAGGATAACTGTGGGTGATAGAGGAGAACATCCCAGTGATCAGGAAAAAGTAAAGCTGTTTCTGTCTTCCGGTGTTTTGACCAATGAGTGCAAAGGCACTGTTATGATTGATAACCTAAAGGGCCGGCTGCCGTATCATATACAGGTTCCGGGCTGCCCCGGGGCAGCCCTGGTGCACCTCAAGGGAAGGGGACAATCATCCCCTTCCCTGGGTGTAAGAGGTGGGCGGTAAGCTCTGGAGCTCACATACATTCGTGCTGGCCGTGTAAGGCTGCACGGGGCCTGTAGAGAGCTTTGGATATCGGCGTAACTTGCCACCGATATCCCCACCCTTTGGATTTCCCCGCCTCTATGGCCGCCCTCCTTCACCACCCGGTTCGCCCTCCCACCCCCCGCCCTCTGCCCCGGCCGGTGTAGGACTTACCTGCTCCGGTGAGTGCAGGAGCCCAGGTAAGGGCCGCCGGCCACTGCGCCAGCGGTCCTTACTTGCCAGGTGCCGTTAACGTGCTTTACGGCGCTTTTACGACACCCTGCGCCGGGGGAGTGCGCACTCCCCTGGTGCATTTGTACACTGGATTGCGTCATTAGGGAAACAGCAATGTCCCATTCTGTTACATCCACCAACTGACCAATTAAGCGGGATAAGCTAGACTTTCCTGTCCTGTGCACCTCCCAGAGCCTGTTGCAAGATTCAATATGGCACATCAGTGTATGCCAATGGTTGTGGAGCATGCTTCTGGAATGCTGAAGATGCACTTCTAGTGCCTACATCATTCTGGGGGCCATCTAATGAGGACACCAGAAAAGGCTGTCAAGGAGTTTGCTATCTGTGCCGTATGACACACCATGGCTCAGCAAAGGAGGACCATCATCTTGGCAATAGAGGGGGGCCAGGAAGCCATGTCAATGCCACCAGCCAGTGAAGAGGAGCCAGCCCACCAACAGGGCAGGATCCAAGGGGCATCACCAACTGGGAGCACATCAAGGAGGACTACTTTGGCTGCTGATGGTGAGTTGGGAGCTAGTGTATATGTCACAAGGCTGGTTGCAGGGGGCCCTGTTCACTGTTGGCCGTATGCATAGCCAGACTCAGGTGGGCCCAGGCCACCCCCACCCCTGATTGGTCATGGCCAAGGGGCAGGGTTTCCCCCGCCCCGACAGCAGTCTGTGTGTGTTCCCTTAGGCACAACATGAGGCCAGAGAGGTCTAGCTTCATGCCATGCACCCTTATCTCTCTGGTAAGAGCATGAGTACTGGGGGTGCTGTGCCGTGACTGGCTGCAGAACAAGCTGGAAAACCACATTGTACTGTCCTGTGGTGTAGGTTTTACAAAAGTTATTACAGTACAATGCTGAAGAAGTTTGGATAGCTAATGAAATCGTAGAGCTGGGCAAGCTGTGAATTTTCCGAATATAAATCAGGGTGATGAAGGTTATAGTTTGTATATATACAGTTTAAGATTCTGATTTACTTTTGCAAAAGTGTTAATGTAGGAGGCCCGTAGAGATTTTTTAAGACATTCTTAAGATAAAAGGGTGTTTAGGCTTGTTACTTTCAAAGATAATTTAGATGCTTTTGTAGAAACATAATTTGTTTATGTAGTGATCGATGTGGTGTGTCGTGTGTGTTCTTTAATAAGAACAAAGTGGGAGAAAACAATTCTGACACATGTTCCTTGAGGTACACACACAGGAAGTTCATTGATACTTCAGATCATAGTGTGCTACAAGTAGTTCTGTGAGTGTATCTATCTGCTCTGCACTGCTCCCGATATAGTTTTTACACAACTTAAACTGCCACGACTTCCCCCAAAGAATCCTGGGAATTATAATTTGGTGAAGGTGTTGAAAATTATGTTAGCACACCTTTCATGATGCTGAAACAGGACTTAGATTGCAAGGTCCACTGCTGTAGGCCCTGCCTGGCGCGTTGCGACGACGCGCGTCACCCCAGAGCGGGGGCGCGCGTCGCCCTTAAGGGGAGGCTCCGCCCCTGCGCGTGACGTCACGCGCAGGAGCAGAGCGCCCTCCCCGCTCCGTTTTCGGCTCATTTTGGAGCCAAACGGACACAGGGGAGGGCGGGCAGGCCCACCCTCCGCTCCAAACTGTAAGTGGGGGGGTGATCGCGCGTCACCCCTAGACGCGCGACACCCCCCGGCGGCCCACCCCCCCGCCGCCCCCTGTCGACGCCAGTGGGCCCTGCATAGGATTGGGCTGTAAGGCTGCAATCCTATCCACACTTACCTGGGAGTAAGTGACTACAATGGGACTGACTTCTGAGTACACATGCATAAGAGTGGGCTTTTCCTGTTCTAAAAGGGATAGAGACTGTACTACAATTGCAGCTGACAAAAAGAACCTCCTGGTTATCACTGCTAGATGCTTACCTATGGTCAAGACAGGGTCAAAGACTGTCCCAGTCTCCAAGCCTATCAGATGGGAGAGAACCATCCCTTTAAAACAGGTTTTGTTGGGTGAGTTCATGTGTAGCGCAGCATGGCCATCGCATCACATGAGCTGGGTAGGGGCAGTGGTTTAAATGCCCTTGTACACACCAGGCCAAGCCTACATAATTCTGTTCTGCTGCAGTGAAATTGTTCCACTCTTGTGCTACCTTTTGTTGTTAAAAGACAGAGTTTCTGTCTAATTGAATCCTGAGTGGAATTCTTTGTACTGCAGGTCAATGAAGGTGATGTAAAGAAGGTAAGGACACGCACAGAGATTGTGTGCTAGTGTTGTAGATTCGCTGTGGATTTTATCTTCACCAATATAGATGCTGCATTGCATTTGAAATATAGATGTAGATGTATAGATACACAAAAACGTTATCTTCTCTGTTTTCTCATTATTCAGCTCTGTTTGCAGTGAATTTTATCAAGCCAAGCAAATAATTGAAAATTGTCTGTTCTCCCACACAATGCTCCCCAACCCCCACCTCCGCAAATCCCTTGCTCTTTCTGAGAAGCTATATGGAAAGTTAGTATCTCTGGAGGTGAATTTCATGTTGTTTGGAAAGATTACAACTGGAGATTTGTTTACTAAGCCTGAGTTAGAGCATAATATTAACATGAGTTTGTAACTGATGAAAACAGTGCAACCTATGCATGTCTACTCAGAAGTAAACCCCTTTGAGTTCAGTGTGACTTACTCCCAGGAAAGTGGGTATAAGATTGTAGCCTAAATGGTTCTTAACTGTTTGCCAGGTGAATGAACTGATTACATTTAATAACTGCTGACCTCTGTATTTGCATAGGGAAAATCGTATCTTCAAGGTAAGTTAACTTATTATGTTGATGGATCTTAGCTTAGACAAGGAACTAGACAAATTCATGGAAAACAGGTGCATCAATAAATATTTCTCACTCTTTAGAGCAGGGGTTCTCAACCCCGTTCCTGGCTGAGTACCACCTCTGGTGCCACTCTCCTGCTGTGTACCAACGGAAGTGACTGACGATGACATCATCACCAGTTACTTCCAGGTTTTCAGAGGCCAGAAAACACAGGTAGGAGACTATGGGTGGGTGAGAGGGCCCTTCTCAGCCAAAGGCAGGAGCCTCTCGGGAGCAAAAACGTAGTGCCGAAAGCGCCGCATCAGAGCGGGGTTCCAGTGGTCCGGCGGTCCGAGTCCCACCAGCAGTTTGCCGAAGTACCACTGGTGGTACTAGTATCACTGGTTGAGAACCCCTGCTTTAGAGCACAAGTGCTTCAAATACCTTATCTTGCTGCAAACCTTACAGTAAACCTGTTCATTATGGTTATATCCTCATATTGCAGGTGGGGGGAGATCTGCAGCAGAGTGGCTTCTTGAAGTTCAAGGCAGTGAGTGAGTTTGTGGCAGAGGCAAGATTCAAACCAGGGTCTTCCTGTTTTATAACTCAGTTTCTTACCTACCACTTTACATTCACCATGATAAGCCAAATAGAGCCTCCATTATCAGAAGCAGTGTACCTTTGATTGTTGGATACTGGGGACAAACAAGCTTTGACTATTCAGTATGCCCTCCAGAGATGTGTGACTGGCCTCATTGTTGGGAGACATACGCTGGTCTAGGTAGATCTTGGCTGGTCTCACTAAGCTATGCTAAATGCACCACTCATGATTTACTACACCAAATCTATAATAACAAGCAGAAGGAATGGAGAAGGAAAGAGAATTCTTCATTCTTCATGCCTCCTTGTCCATCAAGACCTCTGTTCAGTAGCAAATATGCATATCCATCACAGTCAAAATGATATTTCCTCAAAGTTCACATTTCTTTCACGTCAAAATCATGAGTTTGAATAAGCACAGAGCCCTTTTCACTTAATGTCTATCCTCTACAAGTGTCTCTCATTACATTTTGGAGCAGAACTCTGCCTTGTTCTATCCAGTTGGGAATACGTTTAGAAATTCTCTTACTTTATTGATTCCAGATTATTGGGGAGGCAAACAGGAGAGTCAGTCGGCTGGAACCAATCCACATTTTGCAGCTTCTGACTCTCTTAGGCAGCAAAGGTGAAATCTATATTCTTTCCTTGGGAGTCTTGATGAGCCATGGTATTGGAGAGTTACAAAACTGATAAGAGGACAGGAACAGATTGTTAACAGTATTGATCTGTGCCAGTTAAGAGCTGTCTTCTCTCATCCTATCTTCTGCTTAAATCCTCTGGGATCTCTGAACATGCAGTCACATCACAGAGCTTGAAAAGGAGAATTACTGTACTTTCTCTTAAATATTTAATTGGGTGCAATCCACCGGAAGCCATCGCAAATGTGCCGTAAAGCATGTTTGCGAAAACTCTAAAGGGAGGCCGGCTCTAGTCGGGCCTCCCTCACTCCGATGCCGGACTGGGACGCGGCCGCCAGACGAAGCTAAGCACTCCCGCCAGCGGCTGCGTGAGCGGTCCGGCGGGCGAGCGAGGGGGCCCATTGGCCTAGCTGGCCCGGGAGGGCGAGGGTGATGGTGTTGGCCATATTCCTGTCGCTGCCGGATGGCTAGGTGGTTACATGGCCTCCTCCGACTTCTGCCAGCTAAATAGCTGGAGGAAATCCAAGGAGGCCTATCGGCTGGCCCTGGTTTACACCGGGGGAAGGGGACGAGCGTCCCCTTCCCTGAGTAGACCTCCGGCCCACCAATCGACAGGCAGCCTGGGCGCAGGATCCGGCGGGTGACTCTGGGCTGCCAGCCGGATCCTTACACTGGTTTGCACTGCCCGTCATGCTGACATTTTTTGAGGAGGAGGATAGGGTTGCAAAAGAGATTAGGGCAAGGCGCATGAAATGACCTTATACAGTGGCATAGTTACCGTGAGGCGGCCCACCTTGGGCAGCAGTACCAGGGAGGCACTCGCCGGGGATCCACCCCTCCTCTTGGTGTTTTTGGTGGCTTTGTTCCGACTGGAGTGAAGCTGGCGGAAACATAAAGGGGAGCATACGGATGTGGAAGTGGAACCCAGAAGTGACGTCATGACACTGCCTGGGCACCCAGTCGCCACGCCACACTGGGCTCCCGATTGCCCAGCTACGCCACTGACCTTATATGGAATCAGACCATTGGTTGGTCAAGCTCCACGCTTTCTTCTTTGATGCTCTTCCAAGGCTCAGACAAATGTCTTTCCCAGCCCTGCTGACTGAGGTCTTTTCAACTGGAGTTGCCAAGGAATGGGCCTAAGATCCGATGCATGCAAAACATGTGCTCTGCCATCAAACTATGGATGCCTACAACTTGAAAGTATCAAACTGCTGTGCTTTCACATTTCAAAAATCAAATGTTAAAGTATAAATTAGTGCTCCTTAATATGTGTGTGTGGGGGGAAAACAATTACCATTTGTTCAGTCAGTATTTCAATTGATGGGAAATCTGGATTATCAGCCTTACATATAGTATAACCCACACAAAGCTGTTAAACCAGAGGGCTTTTTTTAAAATTTAAGTAACACTTCCTTATTCTGCATTGTAACCTTTTAAAAAAAAACACTTGTGGGAACTTCAAAACTTAACTGTGACCTCTGTGTTTGCTTAAAGGAGCTCTCTAGACTGTGATGAGTCTAGACCAGGTCTGGTTGGATACTGTATCTTCATCTTTCAATGACTACAGAATCGCATACTGATTTGTATGCCTGGTGACATCAGTGATCACAAATACACCTTCTGTATCACTTGATGCTACCTGTGACATAATACATTTCCATGGAGACAGTTCACACATTCAGCTGCCACATATCCAGTTAAACAGCCCAGTCCTAGCCTCAGCTGGCCTGCAGCGACACCACCACGGCCTCCACTGCACAGACCAGCTGGGGACCATGATATAATGGAGAGGTAAGTAAAATAATTTTTACTTATTTTAAGTACATCTGCTGCTACTTTACTTAGTAAGTAAAGTAAATCTGCTGTGCCATGGTCCCCAATGGGCCTACTTGGACTTGCGTCAGCCCTTTGTCTGGCGTAGGTCTGAGTGGGCCCAAGGTGGTATGTTGAGGCCTAGAAGAGGGCATTGGATATCAGCACCACCACTGCCACCAATATCCACCCCCTTCCCTCCCCCACATGCCCCTGACTGGCCTGATCACCACCCTGATCCTCCCCTTCCCCACCCTTGGCCCACCCCCACTACCAACTTCCCTGCAGCAGCGGTTGCTGGGCACTCTGGCAGCACACATGCAAGGCCACCACCCATTCGCACTGGCGGTTCCATTCTGCTTACCATTGCTGCAGACCTTCTAGCAATGGAATGCAAGTTCCATCAGCAGACAACCTGGACAGGATTGGGCAGTAAGTGTAGTAATAATAATAGTTTGCATTTTATTGTTCCAAGCACTTTGCATACATTAGAGAAGGAGCTATAGAAATTCCAGATTCATAACTTTGACACTACATGCCCTTCGGCACTATGCTTTCATTGATGCACATGTCAAGTAGGAACCAGCCCCTGGTCCCCATATGGATTACACCATACATTTAGGGTGTGTATATAGGTTTGCATTTATGGTAGTACAGTAAACTGACCATAAAGATTTGTTTTAGTCTGCCTATTGTTGTGGGAGGTATTTCAGAACACAATGCTGGAGTGACTGTTATAATCTTATGTAGCTGTTCATATGTGGTTGTCTCTTTTGTGAGAAAACTGTGCTTGCTGGCTTCCCCTCCTGGGATAGCTGTATAGTTGTGCATGCATGCGCGCACGCGCACGCGCACGCGCACGCACACGCACACGCACACGCACACGGGGCCGGCCCATCCATGAGGCCAACTGAAGCAGTTACTTCAAGCAACAGATTGGAGGGGGGCACCCATCTCTTTTTGCCTGCTTGCCTCCACTGCTCCTCATTCTCCTGGCTACCTGGCTTGGAAAAGGAAGAGGGGGACAGAGAGGAAGAGGAAATGTGGAGGGGAGGAAAGTGCTGAGCTAAGTCATTGGAGAGTGGGAGGAGCAGAGGCTGACACATCATTGGAGAAAGGGGGCAGCATTTGACATGCCACCTCAGGCCTCACAAGGCTTTGGGCTGACCCTGTGCACACACCTTCTTTTGTTTTAATTTGCAGATAAACAGGATGAGCAAAGTACACCAGCAAGGAAACGTTTTGAGTCACTGTAGGGCTCTGAGGTTCCCAAAAGCCCAGGGCAGACTTGGTCTGTCAAAATATCTTTTTAACAATGAGCGCAGCTCCAGCAACCACAGCATCCTTTTCCCACATGCTTTCGGGGGGGGGGGGGAGAGAATCCTTGAGTTTCTGGAAAACAAGCATTCCAGCCCCTCTAGATAGCCCCAAAGAGAACTTCTTCCTCAGCTAATGACCACTTCATTACCTTTAATTGTTCCATCCTGGATAATCAGATCTCCCACTCATAGCTGGATGTTATTAAACAATCATGGTATTTTGTCTCATGCAAAATATTTCTGAGAAGAGTTGCACCTAAAAAAGCAGAACAAAAGCCACAGACAGTTCTCTGTTTCAAGAACATTTCAAGAAAGAGAGTTATGAACACTTCTTTTGTGTTAGGCTCTCAGAGAACTTAATGGTCATTAACATAAGCTTCATGACTGCCCTCCAGGGAGTAATTCCCAAAGGAAAAATAAATTCAATGCACCCATGCTGCAATGCAGCAGTGCTCAGACTGCATTCTGCTGCAGCACAGGATATTTTATGCCTGGATACCCAAGTACAAAATATGCTCATCATATCTCACCAATTGGAAAGAGTGTCCATGTATATCAGTTCATGGATTTTCTGTTTAAGCAGAGACCCACTTCTTTCATGGTCACTACTTGCATGATTAAGTTAAAAGCTGCACATTATCAGTATGGGCACCTTTCATAACTGATGCTATCATTTATCTGAATGTACCGATGCTGAAAGCTGTGTAAGGATATATTAAAAGGATTATAATGATATATACACCTTAAATATATACAGTATAGCATGTTGCAAAAGTCACTTTGCTGAGAAAAATGAAAATACTTATTTTCACAGCGCAATCCTAACCAACTTTCCAGGGCCAGTGCAGCTGCAATGCAGCCCCGAGGTAAAGTCCCATGGGGGACTTTCCCACTGCCAAGACTGGTGACTCGTCTGAGGCCCTGGTTGACCTCTGGAATGAGGAAATGGCCAGGGCAGTGGATGAGATCGCTCCTGAGCTCCTTGATTCCACAATAATGGACAACTACCGGCCAGTTTCAAACCTCCCGTTTTTGGGCAAGGTAATTGAGCGGGTGGTGGCATCTCAACTCCAGAGGGTCCTGGGTGAAGCGGATTATCTAGATCCCTTTCAGTCTGGCTTCAGGCCGGGCTTTGGGATGGAAACAGCCTTGGTTGCCTTGTTGGATCTATGCCGAGGACTGGACAGGGGGAGTGCGTCCCTGTTGGTTCTGCTGGACCTCTCAGCGGCTTTCGACACCATCGACCATGGTGTCCTTCTGGGCCAACTGGCCGAGCTGGGGGTCGGGGGCACTGTTCTGCGGTGGTTCCGCTCCTACTTGGCAGATAGGTCCCAGATGGTGGTGCTGGGGGACGCCTGTTCGGCATCCTGGCCCTTGAGGTGCAGGGTGCCACATGGCTCCATCTTGTCCCCCATGCTATTTAACATCTACATGAAACCGCTGGGAGAAGTCATCCGGGGATTCGGAGTTGGGTGCTATCAATATGCTGATGACACCCAGCTCCATCTCTCCTTTCCACCTGATTCCAGGGTGGCTGCTGAGGTTCTGGAGCACTGCCTGGAGGCAGTTGGGACATAGATGAGGGCTAATAAGCTGAAAATAAACCCGGACAAGACAGAGGTTCTCCTGGTCCGGAAATCCACGATGCAGGTACTAGAGTTTCGTCCTGCTCTGAAGGTGGTTGCACTCCCTCTGAAGGAGCAGGTCCGCAGCTTGGGGGTCCGCCTGGATCCGCAGCTGCTCCTGGATTCCCAGGTGGCGGCAGTGGCCAGGGGGGCCTTTGCCCAGCTTCGGCCCATGAAAGGCTCCTGAGAAAACTCCACAGTCAGGGAATAAGAGGGCAGGTCCTATTGTGGATTAGGAACTGGTTGAAGACCAGGAAAGAGTGTGTGGGAGTCAATGGGCAATTTTCACAATGGCGAGAGGTGAAAAGCGGTGTGCCCCAAGGATCGGTCTTGGGACCGGTGCTTTTTAACTTATTCATAAATGACCTGGAGTTGGGGATAGGCAGTGAGGTGGCCAAGTTTGCAGATGACACTAAACTTTTCTGGGTGGTGAAGACCAGCAGGGATTGTGAAGAGCTCCAGAAGGATCTCTCCAAACTGGGAGAATGGGCAGCAAAATGGCAGATGCGCTTCAATGTAAGTAAGTGCAAAGTGATGCACATTGGGGCAAGAAACCAAAATTTCACATATACACTAATGGGTTCCGAGTTGTCTGTGATGGATCAAGAGAGAGATCTTGGGGTGCTGGTGGACAGGTCGATGAAAGTGTCGACCCAGTGTGCGGCGGCTGTGAAGAAGGCCAATTCCATGCTTGGGATCATTAAAAAAGGGATTGAGAATAAAACGGCCAATATCATTATGCCTTTGTACAAATTGATGGTAAGGCCACATCTGGAGTATTGTGTCCCGTTCTGGTCACCACACTTTAAAAGGATATAGTTGAATTGGAAAAGGTGTAGAAAAGAGCGACCAGATTGATTTGTGGGCTGGAGCACCTCCCTTATGAGGAAAGGCTACAGTGTCTGGGGCTTTTCAGTCTAGAAAAAAGGCGCCTGAGGGGGGACATGATTGAGACGTATAAAATTATGCATGGGATGGAGAGAGTGGATAGAGGGAAATTCTTCTCCCTCTCGCACAACACCAGAACCAGGGGACATGTACTAAAATTGAGTGGAGGGAGAGTTAGAACAGACAAAAGAAAATATTTATTCACCCAGCGTGTAATTCATCTGTGGAACTCCTTGCCACAGGATGTGGTGATGGCATCTGGCCTGGATGCCTTTAAAAGGGGTTTGGACAGATTCATGGAGGAAAAGACCATCACAGGTTACAAGCCATAAGCAACCTCCTGGTTTTAGAGGTTTTAGAAGTGGGTTTTCTCTGTGCCAGGTGCAAGGGAGTGACAACGGGAAACAGGTTATCTTGTGGTCTTGTGCTCCCTGAGGCATCTGGTGGGGCCACTGTGTGATACAGGAAGCTGGACTAGATGGGCTTTTATCCTGATCCAGCAGGGCTCTTCTTATGTTCTTATGGCTGGTGCGCCAGCTGCGACCGTACTTGGATCGTACAGACCTGATCACGGTGATCCATGCCACGGTGACGTCGCGACTAGATTATTGTAACGCGCTCTACGTGGGGCTGCCTTTGAAGACAGTTCGGAAACTGCAATTAGTGCAGAATGCGGCGGCCCGTGTGGTCACTGGAGGTAGGCAGTTCGACTCCGTCGGTCCGCTCCTCCGACAGCTGCACTGGCTGCCGATTCATTTCCGGGCCCAATTCAAAGTGCTGGTTTTGACCTTTAAAGCCCTATAAGGCTTGGGGCCAGGATATTTGAGAGACCGCCTACTTCTATATAGTCCGGCTCGTCTCCTGAGATCATCAGAGAAGGCCCTTTTGCGGGTGCCGTTGCCCAAGGAGGTGCGAGGGGTGACGGCCAGAAACAGGGCCTTCTCAGTAGTGGCACCAACCTTATGGAATTCCCTCCCCTTTGACCTACGAACTGCTCCCTCCTTGGACACTTTCCGGCGAGGCCTAAAAACCTTCTTGTTCAAAGAAGCCTTCTGAGCCCCTGCCTTTTTTAACATCTCGCTGGTACAGGTGGGGGTGCTGCTGTTTTTATGCTCCTGCTCTGATTGAAGCCATGATCTTTTAAATTGTTTTTAGACACTGTTTTTATTAATTTTCATTAATTGTTTTTATTGTTTTAAAATGTGATATTTTTTATACTGTGTTTTTTGTATGTATTTTTTTTTCCTGTTGTAAGCCGCCTTGGGTCCCTTTGGGGAGAAAGGCGGGATATAAATACTGTAAATAAATAAATAAAGGAACAAATGTTCCCTCACCTTGAAGAAGCCTCTGTGACTGCCCCCTCCAGTGGTGTTGCTAGGGCATGGCGGGGGACGGGACGCCAGGGGTGACGCGCCAGGAGGGTGATGCGCCAGGACTCCCGGCGCATCGCCCTCCTGATGCGTCTCCCCCCTCCCGCCCCGTCACCCCTGGGACTCAGAGAGTGACGCACCTGAGGCCCGCTCAGCGAGCCGCATCTTCTTCGGCAGCTTGGCTGCTTCTAACAAGGCCAGGCAAGGCTGAAAGCGGTGCATTCGCACAACGCTGCTTGAAGCCTTCCCCTCAGAAAGGCCAAACAAAGACCCAATCGTGTCTTCGTTTGGTCCTTCTGAGGGCAAGGTTTCAAGCAGTGTTGTGCGCATGCACCGCTTTCAGCCTTGCCTGGCCTTGTTAGATGCGACTGAGCCGCCAAAGAAGATGTAGCTCTCCGAGCAGGCCTGTCACCCCCTTCCGGCGCGAACAGCGAGTACCGGGGTGTGTGTGACGCAGCAGTGGGGGTGGGATGATGCAGCAGTGGGGGTGGGGGTGACGCACCGAGCCAACTGACCTCCCGCCAGGGGTGATGCGCCAACTCGTTACACCACTGGCCCCCACACCGCAAAATGTTGCGTGGGTGCGCCCAGTTGGCACAGCTGCTTCAGCGCTGGAAAGTTGGTTAGGGTTGGGCTGCCTGTAACGCAACTTATGCTGCACTCTGTTTGTGAGCATGCACACACAACTATTTTGCGTTGTTCTGAACTTCAGTGTCCCAGCACAGGTCAGTCTGAACACAGGGGGGAATTTAGAAACAGTCATCCTCAGTCTGCAGCCCCAGGATTTTACCACCTCCTTTTGCTGCATGTGTAGACCACAGTCGCCATAGGGTGAAGAGCAGGGAAATCTATTACTGTTTGCATGGGCATGATTCACATGATGATGCAGCTCATGGGGTCAGGTGGGATGTAACTGGGTGCGCTTTTTTTTCCCAACATGCACAACGTGCACATGGAGGAAAACTAATTCATGTGCAGGGATCCTGTGTAATGGTCAATGGCACAGCAGTTTGGCAGGGAAAGGACGAGGGAGGCTAGGGTGAAAGATGCAACAGAAAAAATTTATAAAGGGGATAGTTAAGAAAAATGGAAAGGGGGTTCAAAAGGAGGCAGAGAGGGGGAAGAACAAGGAAATGCTGGAGGCGGAAGGCTGGAAACGGAGGGAAGCGAAAGATGGAACAGAAGACAAGACAGGGAAATGGAGAACAGTAAGCTGCAGTGGAAAAGCCTGGGGAAAGGCAAGGAAGGAGAAGAAGAGAGTTGAGTAAAGTTGAAGTCCTAGGGCTGGGAGGAGAAAGGGGGAGAGTGGAAGGGGGGCGGCAGGAGAAACACCGAAGATGAAGAGGGAAGCAGCAGCAACCAGGAGTCCCCTGGTGCTAACCCTAAGCTTAAGCAGAGAGGATCTGTAAGCATCCCTAGTGCCTCCCTGCAGCCCCAGCTTAAGGAAACAGGAGTACATTCAGGCTATTATCCCTGAGGGGAAGCTATAGAGGGAAGAGCCTCCACTTGACCCCCCTTACTTGCCTTGCTGGCATGAAGTCAACCACCAGCAGGGTCACTCCAGCACTAGAGGCAAGTCCCTAATCTGCAAGGATCGTCTTCCTGCAGCCCATCCTCCTGTGTATTACTCCCCCCTCCATAAAGACCTGGAATTGAGCAGCCTTCTTCAGTGTTTTCGATTTACCAAATTCAAATGTTGTTCCCCAATGTTGGCTTTTCCAGAAGTCTGACAACGATGTATGTAGTCATTGGTATGCATGCAGAAACACCATGAAACTGCTGCACAGCTGGCGAAGGGGCCCAAGCAGCAGTGCAGACTCTTTAGGGGGAATATTGCTTACCATGCTTCTTGTGCCGTTTGGTCAAACCCAGAAGTGCAAGATTTTTGGTTTTATTTAAAGGGATGGTGCAAAGGAGTTCCTTTGTTCACACTATCCCTGGAAGTCCTGCACCCTCGACTTTAAAGAAACTGTACAAGAAGCAAGGTAAGGAGGGGGGTGATCTGCCTCTCGCTTGGAAGCGGATCATTGCGGCTTGCATCAGTGGCAGGCTGGAGGGAAGTAGCGGAGGTGGCAGCAGTTTGGGGGTAAAGTGCACCCTGAATCTGCCGCTTCCTCTGAGCCCAGGCAATCTGATGCAACCCGCTTCACCTTGCCTCATGGTTGGGCCATCAGTACAAGGAATGAAGAACTGACGAACAACTACAACCAGTTGAAGGGCAAAGAAGAACGTGAGGGTTTAGTGACCCAGGTTTTTATAGACTTTCCCCCTATATACAGTATAATCCTATGGGATCCTTTGTGGGGTTGTGATGCCCCCACCCCCAGCTGCCACATCCCAAGGGGACAACATCAAACGGACTGCCCACCAACATCCTGGGGATCTAGACCCTTCCCCTTGGTCCCTTCATCCCAGTTACACTCACGTACTCCTCACTGTAATGCTATGTTTTATTTGCCTACCCAATACGGTACTTGGAACCAGCGTTGTCAGGTACAATAAAGTTTGCCAGCATCATCTAATAGGAGTGTCTTCTCTTTCTTCCAGCAGGGGAACTGCTCCACCACAAATCTGTTGGCCGTCACCTATCCTCCATGTTCTCTCGGTGTGTAAGGTAAGTAATCTTGTTGGTTCCAGCTCCTGAGTACATAGGTTGTGGAGGGATGCCATCACGAGGGGGGGGGGTCTCCCTGCCTTGCTAAGCTCCACCACACCCCTTATCCAAGCCTCCTTTTCCTTCCTTTTCTTGCCCCGTCTGGCTTTCATGCTCTGAGCACTTGCCCAAGCTAGCACTCTCTCCTTTTCCCCAGTCTAGGAGCCCCTTAAGTCTCTGTTCCTCTTATCGCCAGACTTGATTTCTTTTTCTTTCTTTGCTCTTTCCTTGTCTTGGGTACCCAAGTGCCGACTGGTCCCTAGAGCTCCTTTCTCTCTACCTATCTAGCTTTCCAGTTGGCAGCGTTCCTGGGGACTGCTCCATAGTCCCACCCAGTCCCGCGTTCTTCTTTTGCGCTCTCTCTCTCCCCCCCTCTCTCTGCCAAAGCTCTCTATCCTCCGGGGATCTCCTTCTCTGTTGTCTCTGCCTCTCCACCCTCCCTTTACCTCCATTAACTCGCCTCTTTTAAATCCCCCTCTCAATAGCCAGCTTCTGATTCTTGGCTTGTTTTATCACTTCTGGGTTTGTTCCTGAGGTCATAATCTCATGGTTAGTCTATCAAAGTGCTGGGCTCCAGCCAGCTCGATTCTCTTCAGAGGTGAACTCATCAAGGGACCTTTCTTTGTTAGCTGATGGCCCTCTGGTGAGTGCTGCCTTTGTCTTTACTCTTGACTGAAGGTGCGGTGGCCAGTTCAGGAGGTCTGCTCGTTCATTAACATGCTTCCTTGATCGATTTCGACCATGGAGTTGGTGAGGACTGCTAGAGTTGGTGATCCTTTTTTTGTTTTTCCCAAAGTCAGGAGCCCTGAGGAGGTGGCTCCAGGAAATAATCACATTAATGGTCTGAGTCATGCTCCCTAGTGGACCTCCAGCACAAAGTGCACATGCATATCTCATGCACACCTTGAAATAAAAGTAAATAAAAGTTTGACCAGGTAACAGGGAAGTTTGCCACAGAGATGCCAATGCCTTCAGTGAGTGTGACATCTAGACGGGCTCAAAGCAGCTACCACAGAAGAAGGACTGAACTATCTGTTAGTAAAGTATTTATCTTGCCAATAGTAAAGGATTGCCTTGTGCTGTCTTTATCATCACATAATGAGTATGAATGTCTGCCTTAAAACAGATTAGGCCCACTTATCATATTTTCATTAGATCTAAGGCAACCGAGAACCTTGCCTCATGGCAACTTCCATGAGAGTAGATTCACACACCCACTTCAAACTCTTCAAGCTAGTTTTGCTTTCCACACACCATCGAGTAATGTCTGCGTGACATGAGAAGGCTCTGACCCTGACATGAGATAGGTTTCATACCACGCATTATCCACAAGATGATCCATCTTTCATGAAAAATATGGCTGCACCTAACCATACTAATGAAAGAATTGGAGGAGCACCTACATAGTTAACCAACAAACCTTGTCTGGCCCAGAGTGTTGGGTCTTAAACTATTTGTCCAGTCATTAAAGTTTGCTCTTCAGACACTACCCAGGGAGGTTTCTGATGTGAAGACCAAGTCAGCACTCCAAAGCCAAGTAAATCCAAAGTTCTCCAGTGAATGAGGAAGAATCTCTCCAGTCATTCAGGCAGTGAAAGAGTCCGCTTGACTTCATAAAGCACCTGCTGCTTTCTTTCCAGTGTTACATAAATCATTACAGAAGAAACAACAAAACTCTTCCCAGAATGGGGAGGAGGGATAAAAGCAAGGCAGAGAGGTTTATGAACTGCTGTTGTAGGGTGGAGAGGTCTGAGAGATATCCAAACATCTGAAGGCTGGAAGGAAATGAATTCACCCAGCGAAGGGAGAGAACACACAAAGGTTACGGGTGTAACTAAGCAACAAGGAGAAAACTCTCCCATCCTGTTGTACCAATGGGGAATACCACACAGAGAGAATTCTACTGTTTATCAACACTCTTATCTAGTGGCTAAATCAGATCACTTCATATTAAGGCTCTTGGATTCTAATCCTGATTATTTTGCTGGCGTTTAGTACACAAGCTTTGGAAAGTCGGGACTTCTTCAGCAAGACACGTAAACCTGTTCTTGAGTTCTCTGCATCTGTAATGTAAACGGAAAACCCACACTAGCCATCCTGTTCATTCAAGTTTAACATGGATCTCTTTCACTTTATATCCTATCATAATGATGTGCACACAAGTCATGCAAGAGAGGTATAAAGCCGCTTTTAATATTGTGTGTAAAAAACATACTTAGTCCTCCTACGGTTGTTTTGTTCGTCATGGAAATGTATTCCAATTCACTATCTCACAAAAGTTTGGGCAGTGTTAATTCAGTATTGTTTTTAAAGCAGATCTGTTCACAAAATCTGTTATAGACATGTAGAATAATTTTTTTTCTTAAATACAGGCTTTATTCCCCCTAATGCATAAGCACACAACAGGAGCTGCTTCAACATGTGTTTGTGTAGGAGGAAATGACTCACTTGAGTAGCTTAGAAGCTAGCTGCTGCTAACGGTGCTAAAAACATACCTCAAAATAAACCCTGACAAAACCAAAAAAGCAAGTGGATTGGTGAAAAGATGAATGATGTATGTCACATGCACTGATCAGTGCGTGGGTCACCCTTATAATGCAGCCAGTTGCCAGCCTAGATGATTGACATCTTAACACTCCAAAGCCAGAAGCAAGATTTTGCCCAAGGATACAAGAGCTCTGTTCTTGAAGCAAGAGGGCATCTAGAAGTGAGATTCCAGAGCAGTTCGGATCTACAGAACACAAGTTCATGGGGGGGGGGGAGAGAGAGAGAGAACAGACAGCAACAACAGTATAGGCTGAGAGCTCCTCCAAAGAAGGAATCTGCTATTTGTTTTAGTTACAGTTGAGGAGGTGTTTGCTTGACTTGATTGGCTTTGAGTCCTGAAATCCTGCACAGTTCCTCACTATATAAATATTTGAGTAATATTTGAGAAGGTAAAAAATCACTGCTCTGGACACACCTCTTGCCTATATCATGCTTAATTATTCATTTCTATGTCTTAATGCATAAATATAGCCAGGCTGCAAAGAGGTTATATCATTGCACACATATCTGGCTCTTCCTCTGAAGAGGTCAGAGCAGCTTATACAGTATATGGCTCCCAAGCAGTCTCCCATCCTGGCTATTGACAGGTCCAAGCCCCCTTATGGTAGATGTTTCACTAGCCTTCACACCATTCTCTGGTCCTAAAGAATTTAGGCACATCTATTCATAGGATTGAATATTGTTTCTTGACCAGCTTACCCCTCCCACACCATATCAGAACCTTGATTTTGAATCTCATCTCAGTGTCAAAAATGATTGGCCATTCAAGATTGGGGGTGGGGAGGGGGGTGTCCAAAGCTCCGCCCCCATGCAGACTACATTGCCTGGTTCTTTGGATCTTCACTGTACAGTGGAGAATAGTCCCAACCGCGTCCTCTGTTCTAGTGCCTTGCAAGCATCCTTTGATCCGTCCTTTGGTAATGCGAGTCCATGACCTGTGCGTTATTCCACACAGAACACACTGATGTACATTCTGCATGTGAAGTATGTACTGTGCATTTTGGTAAGCAGAGATCTGCAGGAGGATTATTAAATGAAAAGCTTCATAGATGTGTAGGATATTATAGTATTTAATCAGAAGCCCTTCTGAGACTTTATCCTGGGGAGCCTAGAGGGGTTTGTTAACAACTTCCTAGTATAACAGAATGTGATGCTGACATAGTAGTAAAACATAATGAAGATATCCTCCGAAAGAAAGGAAAAGGCACTTTGCATTTCCTCTCCAGGGAGGAAGCATCCACACTCTCCTGCTTATCTTGGCTCATCAGTCTCTGATCTTTAAACATGTGCTTCTCTTCAAGTCTGAAGTACTTTCTGGGCTTCTTTCTCATAAAAACGGGAGAATTTGGAAACAATTCACGGAGAGTTGCCCTGTGATGGAGCACTGCTATGTTCTTAAGCTGTTCTCTTTCATTTCAGTGGGGCTTGAAAACGGGGCAGGAAACGTTCCAGGTGACGAGAATCCCACTGGGCGCACGGAAGCCCTGGATGTTTATTCCCGTATGGGGAGAGATGTCCTCTTCTTGCACATTGCTTTGTACATAGAACTGGCTGCCATTCCTATTGAATGAAATGGGAATTCCTCTGCAGATGGAGGAGCATGTCATGTGCGCTGGAGACCCTGCACCCACAGCCAATTGTTCTAGCAGGGCAACTCAGTTGCAAATATATAGACTACCTGTCCCTCCTTCCCTGGCTCAAAGTGTATTTCCAAGATACTTTGGAAATTGTTCCTAATGTGCAAGACTCCTGTAGGTCATGAGAATTACAAAGCACAAATCAGATACGCCCGGAGATTTCATTAGGATTAAAGGGATACTCTCCATGACAACAGATGTTGTGCTTCTTCCCAGGGCTACAACGCAATAAGGACAAATAAAGCCAAGATAATAAAGCAAGACTGTGAAATCTTCATCACTTTCAGACTGTGCTGTTTATTTACCTGAGATTTCTTCGAGGGATTTGGAAAATTGGAGGGCCTTATCTTATGTTTTGCTAATAAAATGCACACAGCTGCAATTTACTGTATATGCAGCTTGTAAATGGGAAACTGTTGCATGCTTACTGTAATGAAAGACATGTATCTCTTTTCACTGTATATATTCCCTGCTTATTTTTCTTAATTGATACTGTCTGAATCATTTACTCAGGAGCTTAAATTTTGCTCATTTTCATATTGGCCACAATACAATAGAGAGACAATACTCTCAGTATTGTGTTGTCAGGCATTCTAGTTGCTTTTTTGTGGGTTTATTTTTTAGTATTTATTCACTTGCTCACGGTTTGGGGATTTATCTATATTAACATATGCACACAGTCTTTCTTTTAGTGCCTTCATCATTTAGATTAATAACCCAATCCTATGGGCGCCTTCCGCTGACGAAATTACTGTTCCGTCAGCAGAAGGCCCAGTCTGTCGGTGACACACACAGCGCGGCCACGAGCACATGCCACCGGAGCGCCCAACCACTGCTGGAGGAGGTGAGTTGGCGCAGGGGGTGGACTGTGGGTGGGGAGGGGAAGGATTGGCAGGGAACGGGGCCGCAAGGAGGTGTGTTGGGGGAGGGCGGGGCGGTTATTAGTGGCAACAGTGCTGCCGATATCTAATGTCCTCCACCCACCCTCGCCACGCCCCCTTGGGTCCACTCGGACTTGTGCCAGCCAAATGGCTGTCGCAGTTCCAAATAGACTCGGGGGCCATGACATGATGGAGTAGGTAAGGAAGGATTCTGTTTACTTGCCTCTCCATTGCGCCATGGTCCCCTCCATTGCGCCATGCGAATGGAAGCTGCATTGAGCTTGAATTGCATTGAATCCAGCATCAGAATGGTTATGAATATATTACAGCAGGAAACATGCTTCTGTTTTCTGCAATCCTCTTAGTGGGGTTATGCTTTGGCTGACATGATTTGTCAAGATCAGAGAACCTTAAATTACTGTATAGGGAAATATACTTTCGTCAGCTTTATGGGAAATTTTTTTTGCTGACATTACAAGAGACATGAAGTAGCGCACATACCAAAGTAAAGTACTTTTCTCCGTGGCATTTTTGTTCACAGCTGCTGTAATCACTTGTGCACAGGGTTGTTGTTTTCAAAATTAGCGACTTCTCACAAGCAGTCTGGCGTGCAGTCACTTCCAATAGAATTTAGACTGACAGTCATGAAAGGGTCTAACTGCTGCTTTGAAATATGGGTGCATCCCTTGATCCTAGGCTTTCAGCTCCTAGTGGCCATGGCGCCTGTCACCTATCCCGTCATTCTGGCTCCCTCCCCCTACTGCATTAAAACACATCTGCATTCTCCCCACTTAAAAAAAATGCCCGTCATCCTGACCCAGTTTCCCTTCTACCCTTTGCCTCCAAACTCTTGGAAAATGTCTATTACTCTTGCGGTCTCAGTTTTCTCTCCTCCAGGCTCCTCTCTACCACCAACTACAGCACCAGTCCTATGCATGTTTACTTGGAAGTAAGTCCCACTGTGTTCAATGGAGTTTACTCCCAGGAGCCTGTACACAGGATTGCAGCCCTAGTTTCCTAAGTGGTGCCGGTGCAGAGGTTGGCGCTGCTCACTACACTGCCATTCCCAAACCCGCTGGATGCAGGTCCTGCGGTGGGAGGGCGAGCCAGGGTGTCAGGAGAGGGGGCCATTGGCCAGCCTGGCCTGGGAAGGGGCAAGGATATCAGCGCTGGGTAGCATTGATATCCCAAGCCCCTTCCTGGGCCGGGCCGGCCTTACATGGCCTCCCCGGTTGTGGGCCAGCTCCAGAGCTAACACACATCCGAGGAGGCCCAGGCCATAGGGGCCTCTGGCTCTTGCACTGGGGGAAGGGGGTGAATGTCCCTTGCCCCTGGGGTGAGCCTCGGCCACACTGGCACAGTCTGCATCCTGTATCACACACAGTCCGCATACGGGTATCTTGTTGTCTTTTGTGCTCTCTGAGGCATCTGGTGGGGCCACTGTGAGATACAGGAAGCTGGACTAGATGGACTTTTGGCTTGATCCAGCAAGGCTCTTCTTATGTTCTTAGGATGCGGCGGCGTCCATTTAGGACGGCCGCTGAAACTTCCACTGGATTGGACTGCCCTTGATTCCTACAGAGGAGCTGTGCAGCAAATATGTGGAGGCCCATTGATCGGAGCTGGCACTGTGGGCACATCCATATGGGTTCTACACACATGGTCTCTGAAATTTGTGCTGTTGCTGCACAAACCATGTGCGAATAAGAAGAAAAAGAGGTTATGAAACAATGCCCAGAAAGGGATTTTAGAAAGTTATGGAAAAACCTTCCACGAAGGTTTTTCTTCTCCAAAAACTATCAAATTTATGTAAATAGTCCAGTTGCCAAGCACTAGCAGACAAAATGCATGGAAACCTAGCAAGACATCAGAGCTAACTCGGTACGCAGTGCTTTTGAGTGTAGTGATCAGCGAATAGGAAGAAGGGACTTGCAAATGTATTTTACAGGGTTGTAAAATGAGAGTGCCTGTCAGGCAAGGCAGGGGTTCTTTGCTGATACAACTGCACTGATGTCTCTACAATTGCTTGAACTGAGCTTGTGCCCAGCCACTGGCGCTATGCCTTCTGCTGTGGTGCTGCTGTATCCACAGAGGTGCGCAAACACTCAATCATAATTGCTGCTTTGCCGGCACAGCAGGCTATAGTCTCAAGCCACAGTGCTCCTAAACTAGTGTGTGTGTTACCGTGTATGTGTGTGTGTGTGTGTGTGTGTGTGTGTGTGTGCTCCATTTGTGCAAAAAAAAAGTCCTTATAGCACTGTATGAAATCCCCAAGGTTTAGGATACAGATGCAGAATATGTGTTCCTGTGAAGCTTTGTCAGTTTCACGATCTAAAATGAAAAGGCACTTTTGGGGAAATGCTTCCCTTTCCTTTAGAGAATTGCCAATTTCATAAAGCTGGGAGATGAAATTGACAACATTCTACTGGATTATTTTTAAGTTATCTTGGGGGGGGGGTGCTTGGTAGAACTGGAGAAAGGTAGCACACTGTCTTCAAAAATGTAAAAGGAAAAAATGGGGATAGAAGAGGTATTGCTGAAAAACAGAGGACATCTCTGCTAGTACTTGCCACTTTTTTGTGGAAAAGAATGCCCTAAATACTCATACTTGAGTGATACAATAGAGAGCATTTTGCCTCTGCTGTTTTTTTATGTAAAACTTTTAAATGATCCACAAAATAACACTGGATAAGTACAGAAGAGTTGTGAGGTTCTTTGTCCCTGACAATGTCATGGCTGCAACTCAGTAGGCTTCTGTGACACATATGCACACCACAGACCATAGTCCATCGCTAACTGTTACTTGGTTGAAAATTGCATTTTTCCAGTAACAGTACAAAGGCTTATTTCTAGGACATAATTATTTCCCCACTAGAGAAGTGCTGTCTTCAGGAAAGGCAGCTGGATTCCCTCCAACGTGAGTAAGGACTAAAATTGCCAGAATGCTGGTTGGGACCAGACAAATGGTCCATATTACACCTATGTTATGCCATCTATAATGGCTGCCCATTTGCTTCCAGGATCAATTCAAAGTGCTGGCAAAATGACTTAAGCTGTTCAGGTCCAGATTACCTTAAGGACTGCCTGCTCCTGTATGCACCTACCTGAGCTCTTAAGCTGCCCTTACACCGCATGCATCCCGTCACATCCCAGAGTAGCCAACGTGTCAATTCTGATTGGCCCAATGCGTTGCTCTGTGTTCCGCCCCCACAACACTGAATGTGGCCTCTCATTGGCCGAAGCTCGATTTATTCCAGTTGAGACGCACTGGAACGACCTTCGGCCAATGAGAGGCTGCATTCGGTGTTGTGGGGGCGGGACGTGGAGCAACACGTTGGGCCAATCCAGAATCGATTCCGGGACGCGATGCAGTGAAACTCATGCGGTCTGTTACAGCTTTTAGATTTGCCTCAGAGACCCTGTTCTCTGCTCTGCCTCTAACTGAAAAACATCTAGTGAGCACCAGAGATAGGTCCTTTTCAGTGGTGGTGCTGTACTTTTGGAACTCTCTACCCAGGGGAATATATCGGGCTCCCTTTCTTGCTTGTTTAGAATGACAGATGAACATTTTCCTTTTTCATCAAGACTTTTTTAGAGCAGTGAAACTATGTCAATTCTATAGTAATGCTTTTCTATTGTTTTATCCTCCTGCTGAATTTCTATTGGTTATACCCCTGATGGCGAACCTATGACACGTGTGTCACTGGTGACACGCGAGGTCATTTTGGGTGACACGCCAGCGTTTCCCCCAGGGCCCCGACACACCTTACATTTTCGCAAATGTTTTACAGGCTTGTCTTGAACATTTAGGGCAGAGATTTTTGGCAGACCTCTTTTATTATCTAGTAAAACTCAGCAACAAAAAAATTACTAATTGATGTTAAATAAAATGCAATGTGTTCTATAGTTGTTTTCAGTTCAGTACAATTCAAAATTACTATTTAAAGTAGCAATAGTCAAAGTACTATTAAAAGTTGGACACACACACACACACACCAGCAGAGTCAAGTTAGGCATTTTCAAAACGTTTGACACACCAAGCCCAAATGGTTCACCATCACTGGGTTATACTGTACTTGTTGTACTTCCCTGCTGCTTTCAACTGGTTTATTGAATTTTATGCATTTTCGATACTATGTTTAATTGCAGGGCTGGCCCATCCATAGAGCCAGCTGAAGTGGCTGTTGGGGGTTCCCATCTCTGTCTGCCTACTTCCTTCCCCTGCTGCTCCTTCTCCTTCCACTCTCTGGATTGGAAAAGGAAAAGGGTGACAGAGAGGAAGAGGAAATGTGGAGGGGGAGGAGCAGGTGCACATCATCGGGTAAGGGGGGCAGCATTTGTCGGCCACCTCAGGCATCAGGAGCTCTTGGGCTGGCCCTAATCCCTAATTGTTTTTCGTTCTTGCTCATTGTAAGCCACCTGAAACTGTCTTTAACATAGAAAGACAAGGAAGAAATTATTACAATAAATTAAGTAACAATGACTGAAGCCTTGTGGGCTGAATTTGAAGTGGTGGCGTTAAATGAAAATGGAAATATAAACAAAGGCATAAAATATAGCTGGGATGAGAATATGGAAGTGATGCCTGAGAGAAAAAAGAATGGAAGTATTATTTTAAACAAAAGGAAGAGAATTGCAAAGAGAGAATATTGTAGGGTGTCTGAGCTGCACAATTTAGCTATCCGAGACCAATTTCTGGCTTTAAAAATAGCTGGGGGTAAAAGGAATGAATTAATATGACAAATGACAGATCACGCCTTAAAAACTTGACATGTACTGACATGGGAATCCAATTTCTTCAGCTACAATTCATGTTTTCTTTCCAAATCTCCTGAGATTATAAAGTGCTCGATTTTGTACAGGCGGCCCAATCCCATTTCATTTTTAGTTATTTTCCATTAGAAAAGATTTTCAGCAAGAGGCTTTCCTCAAACATCTCCTGTGCCATAAACCTTCTAACACTTTTACAACATTTGTTAACTAATTTGGAATTTACAGCTGCTTTCAGCTCCCTGCTCTCCATTCCTGGATCACTTTGAGTTATTCCAGGCTGTGTTGTACCAAGGACAAACAGGCCTGTCAAAACATTTCAGGAAAGAGCTTTTAAAAAAAGACTTTCCAATACAAATATTGACCTGGAGTGTCTTTGAGCAGAATTTAAACAATGCTTCCATTGCTTCTGTTCTCTTGTCTCTCAAGTGTGCCCCCGGCCTTCTCCCCCTTCCATCGTGATAGAAATGAAAAAAGCAGTAATTGGAGATTAAAAGGCAGAAATTGATTTTGTAATTCCTCACTTTTAGCAGCTTCATTGTATGTTATTGGAAACCGCAAAATCTCTTGAAAATATTTGCCTTAAACTTATCAAAGAAAAAAAGGGATATGTAAGTAAAGAATGCACTTAGGGTCACAGAAAGTAAGTGATGGACCATCAGACTTATGCTTGTCTGTCTACTGCTGGCTGCTACCTGACTGGCACCCACCACAAGGTGGGAAGGGTTTCCGTTCACCACCACCAGGTGGGAAGGGTTTCCCACTTTTCGGCCTGTTTGATTCCCTTGTACAGTATTTGGAGAAAATAGAAATGAGATGCGTAGCTCAGCTGCAAGTGGGAATAGTCCTGGTCTATTCTGAAATCAAAGCCAGCCCACATCTTTCCCACTTTCTCCAGCATGTGACTGACTTTCTGCATAGGAAAAGATAGCCTGAAAATTGCAAATGTAATCTCTACATATTACGTGGAATGCATGCTTTGCCCTTTTCCCTGTCTTTAATTAAATAACACACTAGAAGGCCGAAACATGGAGAAACTCAGCAGGGGTAGGGGGATTAAACTCTGATGGTTCCAATCCAAACTGCAGCTTCCCCTGCACTATTTACAACTGGGAAAAAAAGCTTTCATTGAAATGCCACACACACACACACACACACACACACACACACACACACACACACACACACACACACACACACACACACACACACACACACTCACTCACTCACTCACTCACTCACTCACTCACTCACTCACTCACTCACTCACTTCCACTAGCACCTCATGGCACACCAGGGAGGTTTGGATAAACCAGCCCCTCCACATACCCACTGTGGAAAAAAAAAGGAGGGGAGGAAACATGTACACCACTCTGAGCTCCTTGGAGGAAGGGTGGTATAAAATGTGAAAAATAAAATAATAAATAAATAAATAAAATGGCAATACACTATGGGGAGAGGGAGACATGTGCACATATGCTCGTTTCCCACATGACTGAAAGGGCTGGTTTGGAGTATTGTCCAAACTGGCCCAAACACGCCTAACAGAAATATTTAGCAGCCAGCTAATACAGAGTGGTTGGATTCAAGCTACGGTATTTACAGCCCAATCTTATGTTTACTCATCATTCTTACTCTGATTTGGCTTCAAAGTGTCATCAAGTAGCCAACTCTGATTAGTTATTTGACCCTGTAATGGTGCCATGATGTCTTCACACTGGCTGTGTGATTTCAGGTCATGTACCAGCAGGAAGAACGTCTTGTGGCCCTGAAGAAGCTGCTGATTGAGTCATGGAAAAGACCTCAAACAGAAGGGTGAAAGAACTGAGCAAGGGCAGGCCACTTCTGCTGTGAAAATGCTCATTTGATGCTGCTCTAGTTCAGATCCACTTCAAATGATGGCTGGAAGAGATTATCATCTTAGGACCTAAGTACAACATTACAGATTATTTGATGTTCTTATATGCTATTGTTATAGGATGGGACAGGCTGTTGGATGAGACAGATTGTCTCAGAACAAAGATATGAGGAGGCAATATATGGTGAGTGAGCAGACATGCTTCTGTGGGAGTGAAGAGGTTTTAATATCCGCTATATCGGCATGCAATACGTGTAGGTGGTTTACAGTATATGTCGATCTTTGTCATGCTTGTGTCTTGTTCTTTGACCGTATTAATAAAGATTGATTGATTGATATGAGGAGGCTGTGGCAAATTATGTTAGTTAAATTATGAAAGGTATCATCGTAGCTAGCCTTTCTGCCAACCATGAATGGAAGTTCCCTCCATGAGTAAAAGGGGTGCTGAACCATTCGTGTTGCACAAGCAAAATGCTCTTTCCATTTACAGTCCAATGGTGGAAGCACTTGTCAGGACACTACCCAAATAGGCTCAGCTCAGAAACCTCAGGTTACAGAAGCCGTTCAGTATCGTAACAGTGAATGAAAATATATCCAGAAAGTGAACATTAAATAATCCACAAGTCAGTTATTTTTTCCCCATCTTTGTACATTCCTTCCAATAACACAGAAGGCCAAATGTGAGCACTCTCTTTCCAAAATCGACCAAGTATTGTAAGGCAGGCAATTATTTTACTATTTCGTTTTGCAAATGCATTAAGGAGAATATATGAAGTGAATCTGCAGATATTCTTATTGGAGGTGACATGAGCACAGCTGTTATAGACGTGATAGAACGAAAAGCGGATTTTTGCCTTCTACCAAATGGGCATCTCTGCCATTGCACAGTTTGTCTTGACTAATAAAGAAGCAACAGGCCTGGGAAAAAAATCCTCCTCGCAAGTGGCAAGCTTGACACAATCTATTTTTATTATTGTTCTAGTAATTACTGTTCTCGTATCTTAATAAACTGTTTCGATGCAAGGGGAGGAGGATGGCTTTGGCAATTATTATTCTGTGGGTTTGGAACACAGTTCAATGGCATAGCAAAAATAATGTTGAGTTATGTATGTTTTTCTCCCCAGATTAAAGGCATTTCTATTCCCTATTCTCAAAAGCAAAATACACCTGAACAGCATCATTTACAAAAGGCCCAGATATGTATCAATCTGAGCCTCTGCCAGCACAATACAGAAATAGAAGGAGCCCAAGCACTCTTGCACCATTGCTCATGCATATTTTGCCATGAGAATCCACAATTTATACTTTTTTACAGTATACTCTTTGCTTGTGTCTTACACTTGTGAATTTGTTCCCAAATACAAGAGGGACAGCGCAATCCTGTGTAAGGATCCGGCCGGTGCGCCAGATCCTGCACCCAGGCAGGCCTGAGGTCTACTTGGGGAAAGGGACACTCGTCCCCTTCCCAGGGTGTTAAACCGGGGCCGGCCCAATACGCCTCCTCGGATTTCCGCCAGCTAAATAGCTGGCAGAAGTAGAGGAGGCCGTGTAACGGCCTAGCCAGCCCGGTGGGGACAGGGATATGGCGGATGACATCCCCCATCCCCTCCCGGGCCGGCTAGGCCAATGGCCACCTTCCCTCACCCATCAGACCACCCACGTGGGCGCTGGTGGGAGCTCTTACCTTCCGCCGGCAGCTGCGTCCTGGTCCAGCAATGGTGTGAGGGAGGCCAACGCATGGCCAGCCTCCCTTACTCTGCAGTAGTCACGAACGTGCTTTACGGCACGTTCGTGACACGTTAGAACAGTGGAGCGGCGCTCCGCCGTTCTAACCTTACGGAGGATTGCACCCATAATGTATGAAGCAACCCTAAGGATAGCTAGTGAGGGTTAAAAGTACTTGGCTGTATCCTTGTTAGACCAATTACAGTGCAAGCCAATGCATGTCTACTCAGAAGTAAATCCCAGTGAGTTCAATGGAACTTACGCCCAGGTAAGTGTGTATAAGATTGCAGTCTAAGGTCCACTCCAAATGTGCAGTTAGTCCACGGGAACAGTGGTGTAGCAAGCGGGGGGGGGGGGCGGTCCGCCCTGGGTTCCATGCGAAACTGTCATGTGAGGAGGTCACATGACATGAGGGCCAGGCCAAGATGGCGGCCACTGCCTCTTAGTGTTTCTTAAAGTGGCCGCTTCTTCATGCACCCCCTTCTGGACTCTTCTGACACCCCTTTCTGATGGATCGTGCCCCAATAATCCTTAGCATGTACATACAGTATATAGTGTTTTTTGAGAGAGCAAAGTCCTTTACATTTATTGTCTAGGAAACCTTACAAACAGCCCTGAAAGGTAAATAGCATTAGCCCCAAACTGCAGCTGCGGAGCTGAAAGGGAGTGGCTTGCCTAAGGCCGCCAAGTGAGTTAATGGTAGAGATGAGATTTGAACTAGGGAAGTCCTAATTTATAGCTGAGTCCCTGAGATGCTACACTGCGCCAGTGACTCTTTTAGGCACTCGCTAAATGATGTACTAGGCGGACTTGAGGTCTTCAGACAGGCGATGCCAGCAACTATTTAACTGGGAGCAACTGCTCCCAGTTATTGAGTGTGAGCACCGTGATGATTTTTTTTCCTACATCAAACCCTTTTGACAGAATTTCAGTCTGAACAGGAAGTAAAGGTGCAGCTCAAGTGACAAATCCATACGTACTAAGCATTATAATTTATTTTAGTAATTGCAGCTGCTATGGTTACCAACTGTGAACTGAGCTACTTTCTGTTGAGGATGCTCAGTGCCATGATGCTGTGTATTGTCTGTCAGCAGCCAGAGAAATCATGGGGATAGCTTGTTGATGTGACTAAGTACCCGTTTACAAAAGGACCGCATTTGTAAATGCTGGATGGGTGACAGGGGGTGGAGTGCTAGAGCCGCTGCTCAGTTGTATGTATTCAGTGGACTTCTATAAAAATAAACAAAGCAAATAAACAACTTCAGCTGACTTCTATTTCCAGCAGTAGGCTAGAAGCCACAATGTATTCACCCCAGAATATTACCATTAAAATTAAAATTCAATTGTTAGATGGGATGGGGTTGCAGTTATTAAAATGGATCTTGTACTTGATTTTAACATCTGGTAGAAACATTTTCTCTTACAACCAGCAGTTCTAGAAATTTGGCATGCATAGAAAAATTTGGAGGTTGTCTGCACAATTATAAATGGTCCCCACTTTGCTGAAATTCCACCTCTATGATACGGTACTACTTCAGAATCCATCATCTGTAATTGTAGCTTTCAAATTCAGAAATAAAACAGTCATACCTACAGCCTCGCCATCCTAAAAGGACCTGATCTTGGCTGATCTCGCAGATCTGTTTTGGATACTGTTTGAATTATAGAAAGGATGTTATCCCCCCCCCCACACACACACACACTGCTGGAATAACTGAAAGTAAACAAGCAAAAGGCATTAAATGCAACCCACCAAAACATAGGCATGTTTAACGGTGCAATCCTATGCATGTAAATAAGCCCCACTGGGTTTAATGGGACTTAGGGATCAATCCTATTGAGCAGCACAAGGCTGTCGCAGGCTGTCGCAAACATGCTGGAAAGCACATTGCAACTGTGCAGCAGAGGCCTGCCCCGGCCCAGGTGCACTGGAGCACTGCGGGGTGTGCTCCAGCCCAGGTAAGTTGGCACAGGGGGCGGATAGATTGGGCCCAAGAGGGGGTGGGATCAGCGGCACACACCAAATCCTATTCCCCTTCCCAGGCCATTTTTCGTTACACGGGGCACCCGGATTTGCACCAGCAAAATAGCTGCTACAAATCCAAGGAGACTTGTTGTGGGGGCTGGGGCTTTACCCGCAGTAAGGAAACAAAAGTTCAGTTCCCCCAAGGTGACCTCCCAGCTCCCACTTTCTGCTCAGGATCCAGCGTTGCCTGCACTGGCCTTGCTGGATCGCTAGGCAGAAGGTTAAGTAGGATTGGTCTGTTACCTACTCCCCAAAAAGTCTGTATAGGATTACAGACTAAGAGTAACCTAAGACACAGAGTTTGATGTGAAGATTATGCATGTTTTTACACTTTGAAGCGCTATCAGGAGTGTAATGGAGGGAGAGGGGAAGAAAGTTTGGGGACTTCTCCTACTGCAGGAGTGTAACATCATCAGCAGAAGCACACTGGTGTTGCATTGGAAACTTTTTCAAAAGGACCCTAGCTAAGAAGAAGCATAACGCTCAGCAAGAGACAAACTGAGATATTTGCTTAGGGCTTATGTTTATGTCTAGGCTATCATTTTTTCCCAAAGACTACCTGAGAGACAGTATGTTGTAGCTCATGTTACATTGGCAGCGCAATCCTGGGTAAATAAATAAGCGCCTGGGGAGCATGTGTTCCCCAGGCACTGGGTGTTGTAAACGCGCCATAAAGCGCATTTACGTCACTCGGACAGTA
This sequence comes from Plestiodon gilberti rubricaudatus, assembly GCA_026170595.1. Lineage (NCBI taxonomy): Eukaryota > Metazoa > Chordata > Lepidosauria > Squamata > Scincidae > Plestiodon > Plestiodon gilberti. The sequence goes on from JANXHW010000001.1 coordinate 259,176,175, forward strand.
AGGGCCGCCAGCGCAGAGGTCGGCAGCCCTCTCTCCCCTGGCCGCACTCACCGGAACAGGTAAGTCCAGCGTCGGCAGGGGGAGGGTGGACTGGGAGGCAAGGGGGGCAGCAGCAATTGGCTGCCCTGGGTTGGGAGAGGGCGGGGTGAGGTCCGCCAGTATCCCCAGCCCTCTCCAGGCCCAGCGTGCGGCCTTACACAGAGGCCTCAGATGTACACCAGCTCCAGAGCTGGCATACATCCGAGTAGACCCATTGGGCCTGGCCCGCCTTCCTTGCACCCGGGGAAGGGGACGATCATCCCCTTCCCCTGAGGTGTACCCGGGCTGCCCTGGGGCAGCCCAGATCCTGCACAGGATACCGCGGCCGGCCATTTAGGCCGGCCGGGCATCCTTACACAGGATTGGGCTGTAAGACTATAATCCTATGCAAATTTACCTGGGAATAAGTCCTATTGAACATAGCAGGACTTACTTCTGAGTGAACATGCATAGATTTACTGTATATACTTTTTATTTAATTGGAATATTTTTAAATCTCAGTGTTTATACATCTGTTTTAAGAGTATTACAACCAACCCAAGAGTTTGTGACAAAATCACCTAGATCTCTAAATGAAATATAAGTTTCAAAGGAGAAATACTGTAAATAACTGGAGAAGAAAACATTCTAATTACGAATGTAAAATTGATTTTGTTTGTTATAGTCTTGATGGGCTGTGGCTTGTGTGTGTGTGTGTGTGTGTGTGTGTGTGTGTGTGTGTGTGTGTGTGTGTGTGTGATGACAAGTTTCTGGCCTTTAAAATATACCACTGCACTCCTAAGTACTATAGAAATGCTACCTCTGACATTGGCCCTGGTGGCACTCCTATGTAAAACTGTGAAAATATTTTGGGTTTTTCTTTTCTATTTCCGGTTGGAACTCTGTTGCATAATTGAAGAGTGAAGGGATATAAACTGAATTGGTTCATACATTCCTCTGACATATCTGGCTTCATTCAACATGTTTTCCTTTAAAAGGAAGCTATTAATGACTAGCCAGTGATATTACTTCTTCGAAATCTATTTTTGTGCCTGTCTTAAAGCTGTCCACGAATAGTGCACTGAAGGTGCACATACTTCCCCAAATAGCAATTGTAAAATGATGAAGCTATATGTCAGTGTAAATACTCTCCAAACCTAATGAGACAAGACACAAGACACCAATAGGTTGGTTGCAAACAGGATATTCATACCCCCTTGAACTATTTGGAGTCAAAGGCTGCAGTCTTATAAGATCGGTTTAGGGTCAGGCCAGGTTTACTGTAGTTTGGATTCACTGTGGGAATTGAACAGAACAGAATAAATGGTACAGAGGATTACAATGGTTGTTAACACGGTTAAAATGTCACAACCTGATGGTGTATAGAATATTGCCTATGGAGGTTCTATTCCATAGAACTTCACTGCCATCCTCAGAATGACAGAGGTCATTGCTGCCCCTCCCTGTTTCCCCCTGCTCTCTCCAAACAAGCAGCCCGTGACAAGGAAGAGATGATGGAGCAGCAGCCTCCACTCACCATGCCCTCTCTCTTGAGTAGTGGTGCAGCTTGGGCCCAGTTTGTGAGGGTGTTTGAATGGGCAATGGTGCCTGTGGTGAGGAGGAGGTGGGCCAATTCAGTGAGGGCATCTTTTCCAGGCCCAGAACTGGCACTCCCACACTTATAAGTGTGGTCTCCAAGCAATGAAGTAAGATAGGTGGTTGTTGCCAACTTTGACACAACAAGGTCCTGTTGTTCCAAAGATAGCATGGTGTGTGGCAGCTCTTTTCCTCTTCTGAGGATGTGAGGCAGTGATGTAGTTTATTGACTTGGACTCGAGTCAGAAGTCACATCAATGACTTGACTTGGCGATTGTATAAGACTCGAAAGACTCGCCTCGAAACTTGGAGCCTTTTACGACAAGTCCAATTTTATTCAGGTTTAAACCAGTTTTCCCCATTAAATAGATAGGGACTCGCAACTCGCAACCAAAGACTTGGGACGTGGGGGCAAAGACTTGGGACTTGACTCGAGACTTGGAGTCAGAGACTTGATCCACATCCCTGATGTGAGGAAAGGCAGTCCTGAATGCTGAATGTTTCTACAACAGGTGGTGCAGGACTCAGAATAGACAAGTTAATCATGTGAATCAGCCCTGAGATGAAAAAGCCATGACAAACTTCTCTCTAGCAGCATCACTAAGGCTTTCCCATTCAACGTTCCTCCATGCCAGCTTGCAGAATGTTGTGTGGGTTATCACCACATTTTCCCTTTCAGACTTTCTTTTACCCAAAATCTGGCTAATGGCTTCAGTGGGTTTCATTGCCGCCTGGAGAAAACCACCATCTCTTAAGCTTTGTGGTTTATAAAAGTTATTCACAGCTTTCCCTGCGGTCTGCCATTCACGATTATTTTCCCATTTATCTGCTGAAGCAATTCCATTACACTAGCTTGCGCTTCTGCAGACGAAGGCCCTTTGCAGAGGTAGGAGTGGGTGGGTAGCACCGTTTTCAATTAGTGCTTCAGTAGTGCTAGGCTGGCTACATCAGGTCATATTTTTGTCCCCATATATGGAGAAGGATAAGAGGTTTGTATTCTAGCACTGGATAGGACTGACTGAGCGCATCACCTCCAAATTTGAGGAGGGGGGAATTACAGGAAGAAAATGGTTTATAGTGACAGGCATTAGGATGTCTTAGACAGAAATGGATTGGACTTTGGAACGTCCCCATACCCCATAACTATTGTAATCCTATTGGGTCGCTGCACCGCTGGAATGCGCTTCATGGTAGTTTCAAAACACAACCTGCCATTCAGCACAGCTGAGCTGCACACCAGCGGACCCAGGAAAAGTCCTGTCGCCGGTAAGATGGCACAGGGGGTGGAATGGGGTAGGGAGGTGGAGGAACGGGGAAGATACCAGAGTGGGGAGGGGAGGGGGGTGTCGAGGCTGGGATGGGGGTGGTATTGGTGGCAGCAATACTGCCAATATCCTATACCCCTTCCCGGCCTCGATCTGCCTTCTCGGGTCCAATCGGAGTTGCGCCAGCAAATTCACTGGTATAGGTTCTAGACCCATTTGGGCAGTGGAGACTTACCCCCGGGCAAGGGAAAAAATATTCCCTTACCTGGAGGAGGCCTCCGGGACTCCCCCCCCCCCCGCAGCATGCAATGCACACTCTGGTGGCGCAGCTGCATCATAAGAAGAGCCTTGCTGGATCAGGCCAAAAGCCCATCTAGTCCAGCTTCCTGTATCACACAGTGGCCCCACCAGATGCCTCAGGGAGCACAAGACAACAAGATAACCTGTTTCCCATTGACACCCCCTTGCACCTGGCACAGAGAAAACCTACTTCTAAAGCCAGGAGGTTGCTTATGGCTTGTAACCTGTGATGGTCTTTTCCTCCATAAATCTGTCCAATCCCCTTTTAAAGGCATCCAGGCCACGTGCCATCACCACATCCTGTGGCAAGGAGTTCCACAGATGAATTACACGCTGGGTAAAGAAATATTTTCTTTTATCCGTTCTAACTCTCCCTCCACTCAATTTTAGTTCATGTCCCCTGGTTCTGGTGTTGTGTGAGAGGGACAAGAATTTCCCTCTATCCACTCTCTCCATCCCATGTTGGGAGGGGGGTTTAGATAGGATTGGACTGGAAGTGTAAGTACTTGTAATTGAAATAAATGCATATGTTTCTCCTATTTATGCTTCTTCTTCTTCTTCTTCTTCTTCTTCTTCTTCTTCTTCTTCTTCTTCTGCTTCTGCTGCTGCTGCTGCTGCTTCCCTTGTGTTGAATTTTAGACTGTAAGCTTCTCAGGGCAGTAACTTGTCCTCTTCTGCTGTGCACCAGAGGTGTCGTTAGGGGGGGCAGTGGGGTGGTGGGCCCCCAGGTGCGGGGGGTGAACCACAGCGGGGGTGTAATCGCAACAATTTGGTGGCAGTGCAGCAAAAAAGCATCCCGGCGCTTTTTCCACCGCTTTTAGGCCGTTTGCGGCGACAGGATTTGCCCGCCCACCCACTCCACAAATGGCTTAAAAGCGTTGGGGGGTGCTTTTTTGCTGCGCCTCTGCCGAATCCAGTGGGGGACGGGTTTGTGATGTCACACCCCCAGGGGGCAGGGCATGTGACATTTATTTATTTATTTATTTGCATTATTTTTACCCCGCCTTTCTCCCCAAAGGGACCCAAGGCGGCTTACAACAAAAAAGGAAATACAATACAACAAATACAATACACATTTTAAAACAGTAAAAACCAGTTAATGAAATTAATAAAACAACATCTAAAAATTAATTAATTTAATTTTAATCACATGGGGTTGTCACGGTGACCCAGGGGGGTGTAGCTACGCCTCTGCTGTGCCCATTGCTGTGCTAGCTAAACAAACAATAAGAAAGGCATCGGTTTCATTATTATTGGTTACATTTCTATCCCACTCATACTCCAAGGAAGTTAGGGTGGCATACAAAGTTCTCCCCTCTCTAGTTTTATCCTTATAGCATGGTGATTGGTCCAAGGTCACACAGACACAGTCACCTTCATGGGTATTGGTAAGCTGGGATATGAACCAGTGTCTCCCTGCTCCTAGTCAGATACTGTCTTGAACCACTAAACCGCACTGGCTCTCCATCCTGGAAATGCCTCTGGCATTAGTGCAACAGTCACCGGCAAAACCCAACTTGTGTTGCACAGTTGCGTTTGCCATGAAATGGTAAAAATTATAACTTTCTAGCAACTAAACAGCAATTTGCATGCAGGGCAATGGTGGCCTCATCACCCCGTCCCCATGGAAGCTTTTGCTGGGGCCATACTGGCTGTACAGTCTCTACCACACCACCACCTTTACTGGGGAACCATAACATTTTGAAAGGCCCTATCCTGCATAGTGTTACATAGAGGACTGTAGTTCCTTAAAGCCTGGAATATAATTCTTGACTCTCAAAATGATAGGTGATCAGTTCTTTTACTCATCTGTTCTAAGCCAAATATATCTAGCATCAATGCACTGGGGAGGGCACCTCCTATTAAGCATACTGTAGCAAAAATGGAAGGATCGTTATAAGAGTGACAGAGGTGAGGAATAATAACTAAGCAAATTTTGGCATGGCACAAAAAAAACTAGACTGAGAACGAATCATCAGGAAAAAAAAAAGCTTATGAAATGGTCTCAGAAAGCTATCTTGTCAGTTTTTCCTTCTGCAAGGATGAGAAAAATCCTTCTTTTTAAACAATCCTACAAGTTTATTTTCCAAAAGGCTGTGGCAGGCTGTCACAGAAAGGGAAGATTATGATTAACTGAAATGTCATCAGCCTGTTATTCTCTGCAGAGGCGATATGAATGGGAATTAAGTAACGAACTTCTGCAAACAGACGATAGGAGAGCAAGAGCTCCAAGTAACCAAAGGCTGATTTCTCATTTTAATGCACGGGGTGTGCTGAGAGGGTGGGAGGCTTTAGAACCAAAGAGAGATGGGGGAGTCTTCCTGCAATCATAGGCAAGCTCTGATAGCAAACCTTCCTGCAGTCATCATAAGAAAACAGAAATATTGTTTCTGAAGAACATTATTGGCCTTTCTGGACTGAACTGCTTCATTTTGGAGTATGGTTGAATTTTGTGTGTGTGCTTGCTTATTCTCCTCCAAGCATTCCATGATCATATTTCTGTAGTAGGATCAGGGATGCATTTAAAGCCAGAGAATCAAAGGAATAAAGCAAACGCTGTCCCATGGGAAGCTAATGCCAGATTCAATCAAACACTCGTTAATTAAAAAAAAAGTTTATCAAAAGAGAGAAAGCAAATTACAAATTAGTTCATTATATAATTAGAACTAGTTCAAGCCACATAGTTTGTATCTGAATTTCAAACACTCGTTATAAAGATAATGGCCCTTTGCCAAATATATAGTCCAGATCGAATTTCAATTCTACATTGGGTGTGTGTGTGTGTTGTAGCTTTACATCCTGCTGCATACACAGATCTTCACATGCTTTTTGAATCAGAGTCACAGAGTATTTCTGTCTTCTAACAGGCAGCACAAACTGATAAATGTTGAATGTCCAAACTGCATGGCGGTTGTCAGGGTTCACTCTTCAATGTCAACTTCCTACATACAGTAGAAGAAAACCTGCCAAAGTTATGACCGGGACTGTTTGAGGCATAGCTACAGCAAATTTGCAAAGTCTCATGAATATCAAGTACTACTACTACTACTACTACTACTACTACTAATAATAATAATAATAATAATAATAATAATAATAATAATAATAATAATAATAATATACAGTATTTATATACCGCCTTTCTTGGTCATTGGATTTCTCCTCTGACTTTAATCCAAGGTGGTGTACATGGGCAGGCTCTGTCCTAACCCCCCTTGGGTTTTGTTTTTACAATATATAGAAATGTCCAATCTCTCATGAACAGCTACTTTCCAGGTGGTATCCTTTTACCGTCTGACTTTTTTCTGCTGGCTGGCACTTCCCACACTCAACCGACGCAGCTGGAAGCTCTTATGTCTCCTCCTGGAGGCTTTCACAGCTTTTTGCCGGCGGCGTGTCTCGAACTTATCAAGTTCACCGGTCTTCGGGCTTTGAAGGCAGCAGCTCTCCCCACTACGCCAGACTCTATATAATAAAATCCTACATGACTCTCTGAATACCCATGTATGTTTTCAGTGCATTAAAAAAATGCCAATTTGAGCATAACAATGAAACAACAATGAGATGATTAAATGTTTTCGGGTTATCTGACCATGGTCCCGATAAAGTAGAAACTCCTGATGTTTTGGCCATCCTTTCAGAGGCTTCTAGCGAAACGTCAGGAAAGAAAGAATGGGTAAAGCATCGGGAGTTTTTACTTTATCAGGACCATGGTCAGATAACCCGAAAATGTTTAATCATCTCATTATAGCCGGCCAAGAAAATATCAGATACTATTTAATGAGACAACAGTTTGGCGCAAAGGGCCATATGCAGGACTTCTGGGAGTTGCACATGGGGTTTTGCTGACCTCTCTTCTACCTGCAGCGACTTATGCCCATCCAGGGTGCTCTTGAGGGTCAGGGTGTCCTCTAAGGTAGCATGTGATATGACATGGGCAGCTGGGAGAGGCATGGACAACTCCCCATGTGCATGCAGAAGTGCTGTTTGCTTGTGCACTGGACTTTATGGAATGAATCTCAGTTTTCAACAGAGTCAATGTGCTGTGCAACAGAGTCGATGAAAAATAAAACCAATGGAATTATCTTGCCCTCACACTAACTCATGTTCTAATGTTTACTGTTTTAAGGAACCAACTCTACTCCATTCCATTTTGTTCCACTTTCTTAATGTTGTTCAGGTGGCAGAAAGTAAACAGATACAGATACCATCCCAGCAGGGATTTTCCTAGTTATAAGGGCTGACCCCATCAGTGTGCCTTGCTGTGTCCTATAACTGTCTGCCTCTTGTAATTGGTAGGTAGGAGAAATGGCTAAAATGTATTCTGCTGGAAAGCCACCACAGTTTTATAGGTCCTTGGGGAACAGATTCTATTAAAGCACCACAAAACCAGGACAGAGAAGCAGGAGCTGTATTTTGTAGCAGGTTTTCATGTTGTCTTCTGTGCCAGTTTTTAGGCCATTGTGTGTGTTGAGGTAGCTCACTCATTTCCAAGTGCTTCTTAAGATTTATCCACACTGGTTGTGTGTGTGTGTGTGTGTGTGTGTGCGTGTGCGTGTGCGTGTGCGTGTGCGTGTGCGTGTGTGTGTGTGTGTGTGTGTGTGTGTGTGTGTGTGTGTGTGTGACAAACGCACTGTACCTTAATGGATGCTTAAGACGCTGCAATTTAATCACAGCTTTTTCTTCAGTGGATATGCAGGAGTAAGAAACTGTTTTTACTTGTTGAATTTCTGCATCTCAAGGACACAGGAGCTCCACTAGAAAAAAAGCTGGCAACCCTGACTCCCGGCAACCTGCCCTAGCTTGGTCTCTTGTTAATGCCTGATCCATCCCTCTGGCCTATTGACCCATGTAGATGGATTTCTCAAGCGATTGCAGTTCTTTCTGGACTTTAATCAGGCTGAATCCCTCTCCCTACTTGGGTCTGATGCTGACACTGTGTATGTCCCAATACTGCAAGAATCTGGAATTCAAATGTGTTTAAGGTTTGCGAACCTTTAATTTGTTAGGACAGCAGAGAGTGTATCACATGAATGTAGAGGCAACATTCCTGGTTATTTTTGTTGTTGTTGGCTTGTGCAGAATAAAGAACAAAAGTATCATGTATGTATTACAGTGGGGTGGGATTAGTAAAATAGGGGGCAGCATTCCATTTCTTACAAAACTGCCTTGATCTGCTTGTGCAAGTATAGGCAAGGAGATATGTTTTGGCATAGGACCGCATTGTCTGACACAAAGATTGCAGCTCTTTGCACATCCACTTGGGAGTAAGGACCAAACTATGCATTCAGTTTTTAGCTAATAGTTAAGAGGCATGCTTAAAAGCAGAAGTGCATCATATTAAGCAAACAGCAGGGTGGCGTCCAATCCTGACTGCAGCATGTGGGGAGGGGGACTGGAGTTAATTCTTGCCTCCTCAAAGCAGCCATTTCCAGTAAATAGCTGCTTCAAGAGAGTGATTTTCAAGGAGAAAGAGTTAATCTCCTCAGTCCCAATCAGGGTGGCATCATCTCCCAATTGCTTTCTGCATTTAGCTTAGCATCAAGTTTGGCTCAAGTCCCACTGAATTTACTTTCTGAGTAAACTTGCATAGGATCAGGCTGTGTGAAAAAAATAGCTGTGTCAGGCTGCAATCCTATGCAAACGTTCCTGGGAGTAAGCCCCATTAAACACAGTGGGACTTACTTCTGCATAGACATGCATAGCATTGCACTGTCAGTAGAGTTAATGCACAATCTAAGGCAGAACCCTCTGTGGGGAAGCCCCAGCAAGTGATTTTACAGTGGTCACTGCTGTCTCAGTGGTATTGATATGTGAAAGCATTGTAGACATGTCTAAGAATGAATAAAATTCTCCTGTTCCATTTTCTTGCGAGTTTTCAATCTGCCTTTCTTCCTCCATGCCAAAATTAGACCATGATTGTTTATTGATGAGGAGTTCCTGTTTCCTATTTGCATAAAGCTTCTCTTGGAAAGCTACAATGGGCAGCCTGTTGCAGAGTTACCTACAGCAAGGACGGGTGTAGGGTTCTTAGAGAGATATAGTTACCAGCATGCATTTGCACAGCACTTCAGAAGTGACAGTGCTATTAGGCATATGCTATAGATGTGTGGATAGTTTAACTACAATATACACAGGAACCAAATAAATTCCGATCCTGGTAGGCTGCCCGATCACCTATGGGTCTTCTTGGACATATGCCAAGGGTGGCTAAACTGTGGCTCCTGAGCCACATGTGGCTCTTTGACGTACCGTATATTTCGCTCCATAGGACGCATCGCACCATAGGACGCATGCATCCTATGGAGCAAAAAATAGGGGAAAAAGTTTTAAACTTACCTGGGCTTCTGGGGCCTGCAGAGGCTCGCACAGGCCTCCCCAAAGCCCCAGTAAGTACCTTTTTACTTTTTTTGGTAATATTCGCTCCATAAGACACACTCTTTTTTCCCCCTATTTTTTTGGGGGGGGGAAGTGTGTCTTATGGAGCAAAAAATACGGTATAATGTGCTGCTCTCGGAAATATCTTGGCTGAGCTTCTTTTTGCATTACAATTAATAAAAAAGGTAAATAAGAAATTTTCAAGCTTTGTAATAATTTACCAGGTATAAACTGAGAGTCAACTGGATTAAAACATACGTTTAATGTTCATGGTGAGTAACAGCCCATTCCAACCCAAGGGCTAAGCAGCACAAGTCAGACATAAACTTCGCTTATGTCGAAGTTATGTCTGGAATGCAACCATTTACGGCGAAGTTATGTTGAAGTTATGTCGAATTTACGACCGACGGACTAAGAACGGACACGCATGCGCACCACTGATGCCGGCATAAGTCGGACCTAAAGTCGACATAAAAGTGGGCGGACCATGGGCGGACCGTGGGTGTAACGGGGGCGGAAACCAATTATCGTCGGATTCCAGACCCTGGCGAGCACAGACACGCCCCCTCCAACACAAATGCTGACACAAATTTTATGTCGACCAAAAAGGTTGACATAAATTCGAGGAGACCCATAGGAGCCATTTTACCTTACCCACTCCAGCCCTCTCCTGAAAATTTCTAACACCCTACTCCTGAGTTAGGTCAGAGTTATGTCGGAGTTGTGTCAGCAAGGTCTGGAAACCGACAGAGTTATGCCAAAGATAGGGAGCCTATCAGCACCCAGCCCCACCCAGCCTCTTTCCCACAAAAGCCCAGCCCCAGACCTCCAGTCTCTCTCTCTCTCTCTCTCTCTCTCTCTCTCTCTCTCTCTCTCTCTCTGAGCACGTGGCGTGGGGCTCTGTCCCCCACAGCCACAAAGTGGGACTTTGTCGGTGGAGGGCAAAATTCACAAACACCCCACTTCTCTCTTCTCTTCTCCTCTCACCTCTCTGCCCCCCTCAAGGGCAGAGAGGGCTGTTCTGGCTGTGGCCAACCTGTTTACAGCTGTGCCTGGGCAGCTGCCTCCATGCTACCATTTGCTAACCCATGTCTTTCTCCCAGCCTCTTTCACCCCCCCCCCCACAGGCAACAACACCAGCAGGTAAGTGCAGGTAAGAGCAGGGTTTGTGCTGACATGTGGTCTGACTTCTGCCTCATTGCATATAGAAATATATGATACATGCCTCTTTACCAATGTGCCCTCTCATGTCTGCCTGCATTGCCTTCTCTGAAATGCCTCTTTACCAATGTGTTGTCTGATAACTGCCTGATTTGCCTGCTATGATATGCCTCTTTACCAATGTGTTGTCTGATAACTGCCTGCTTTGCCTGCTATGATATGCCTCTTTACCAATGTGTTGTCTGATAACTGCCTGCTTTGCCTGCTATGATATATAGGATACATGCCTCTGTACCACTGTTGTGTCTGATTGCTGCCTGTAGTCATGTGAGCAGACAATGCCACAAGTGTGGAACTGTTAGCCTTATGTAGACACCAGCTGCCCCCCCTTTTCTCCACAGGGTCTACTGACAGTAGTGCTAGGTTTGCCATGGTTGTGACCCCCAAGTTGTGTTGTTGTCTCTCTCTTTGACCTTTTCCCCTTACAGGATCATGCTCTCCTTACACCCAGGTAAGCAGCTCAGACCATGCTATGTGTGTCACACATATCAGCTGTGTTTTATTTCTCTCCCTGCAGGCTTTTGCAACGGACACACTGGCTTGTCTTCAATGGCGACTGCTTCCACACACCAGCTGACATGTAACTCCCCCTTGTTTTTTGTCTCCCCAGGAATGTCCACTACCACCTACCTTCCTGGGAGCATCCCTGGGCCTGCAGTCTGGTTGCCCCACTGTCGTCTGTCTCGATGCTGCCAGAGGTCAGGGAGCCAGCCCTGCAAGCCTCCTCAGCTGCCGGCGCTGCTGCTGCTCCACCTCCCTGGCTGCCTACTTGCTGTCCCTCCCCTTTCCATGGTGCAGGTTGCCCTGCTTCATTTTGCGCTCCAAGGCCAAACTTGCCTGTTGTTCCGTTTATTTCTTGATTTCCTACTTTAGCATTCCAGTCTCCTATGATGTAAAGGACATCTTTTTTGGGTGCTAGTTCTAGAAGGTGTTGTAGGTCTTCATAGAACCGGTCAACTTCATCTTCTTCGGCATCAGTGGTTGGGGCATACACTTGGATTACTGTAATGTTGAATGGTTTGCCTTGGATTCGAACTGAAATCATTCTGTCGTTTTTGAGGTTGCACCCCAGTACTGCCTTTCCCACTCTTTTATTGACTATGAGGGCTACTCCATTTCTTCTAAGGGATTCATGCCCACAGTAGTAGATATGATGGTCACCTGACTTAAATTCGCCCATGCCCGTCCATTTTAGTTCACTGATTCCCAAGATGTCAATGTTCAATCTTATCATCTCATTTTTGACCACATCCAGCTTGCCTTGATTCATAGACCTCACATTCCATGTTCCTAAGCAGTATTGCTCCTTGCAGCATTGGATTTTCCTTTCAACCTCAGACACATCCACAGCTGGACGTCCTATTGGCTTTGGCCCAGCCGCTTCACTCTTTCTGGGTCTACTTGGAATGGTCCTCCGCTCTTCCTCAGTAGCATATTGGACACCTTCCGACCTGAGGGGCTCATCTTCCGGCGTCATATCTTTTAGCCTTTTGGTACTGTTCATGGGATTTTCTTGGCAAGGTTACTGGAGTGGGTTGCCATTTCCTTCTCCAGTGGATCACTTTTAGTCAGAACTCTCTGCTACGACCTGTCCGTCTTGGGTGTCCCTGCACGGCATAGCTCATGGCTTCATTGAGTTACGCAAGCCCCTTCGCCACGACAAGGCAATGATCCATGAAGGAGGCTGTGCCCGTAGCCATCATCATATGTGATGCTTCCCTAGACTTGGATTAATTTTGACATGTAAGCCATGGTTGTATGAATGGTTATGTCTTAATAAGAAATATTATGGAATGTTTATTGACCACACACAATGGAGAAGACTCCAGTATTAAAAGGCTTCACAACGATAACAAAAGTTTTTCAGGGCTTACACATGCTCTAATTACATGCTTATCATCTTAAAAGGACAGCAGGGACTCATTTAAAAGCAAAGAGAATAGATTTCGCAATATGAAACACTTTGCTAGTGGTAGCCAAGTATTTTATCCACTCCCAGAGCTAGATTTAAATGGTGTAGATCTCAAGCAATTCTACTCAGGTCCGTGAATTTATATGACAGTAATGGATTTTATGGAACAGTTCCTCTCTCTCTCCCTCTCTCTCCAAACAACAAGGAGAGAAGAAAAGGGGATGGGAGGAACCCATAACAATTTCTTTTAGCAACAGCCACATTACAATTGGTTAACACTCAGAATGTGGTTACATTCCTTTCTTCAACTGAAAAACATGCTTTTAAAAAAAAAACTGGAGGAAGATGGCTGTGAGATGACGTGATTGCAGGACAGTGAGCACTTTTTAATGCAATCTGTACAATTTTCCCCATGAGTCCAGAGACATCTTATTTTTGCCAAAAGGCTGAGAAATATGCAGTTTAAAAGGCACAAACATATCAAGTGGCATAATGTATTGAAATACATCTTGCAGATAAATGTGTCTATAATCCTGTTGTTACCCTCTGCATTTCTCTTTTCATTTACCATCTATTTCAAAGGACTTAAGCATACCTAAGTGTCTGCTACATATTGGCCAATGAATGCATTAAAGGCCTCTTTACACATGCACTAATATACTGAAAAAATGTAAAGTGTGAATATGACAAAGAGGAGTTTTCACATTCATGTTTTCAATATTACCGTTGTCTTATTGTTCTGTACACCATCCTGCTATCTTTTGATGAAGGATGGTGTTTACATTTGTATAATAAATAAATGTCAGAGAGCCAGGATTACCTGCCACTTCCTATTGAGTGCACGTTCCATGGCAGATTTGTTGTTGTGTGACGGGTGAAACAGCCTAATTCTGCAAGTATAAATGTGGCTCTGTCCTCTAGCAACCAAGCCTATATTTTCATCCTGAAATCTGCATGCTGATCCATGAAGATCTGCCCTACCAGGTGCAAAACATGCCACTACATTACAGTATTTTGGGAAGAAAAGATTATATCTGGTACTACTGGATGTGTAGAACTGCTTGCATTATACCATAGGAATTGTCATCTCACTCCAAAGAAAAGCTAGATAAGCTCAAGTACATGCAGCCTTTTCTTGCTGTCATGATTCTTTGGAGTTTGGCACAGGGGTGCCATAAGGAAGCCATTGCTAATGACATTCACTCCCTGCTTCCAATTCCCTTGCTCTTTTCCCAAGATGAAGAATAGCCACCAACAAGATTGTGTCAGCACTATGATGGGAAAATGTGCACCACCTGCATTTCTGTTCGGTAGCTCTTAAAGCCACAAGATGATTCAGGTGACTGTTAAGAAGTATGGCAGCCATGTAGCATCTCACCACAGGATAACTGCAGTTATGGGACCAGCTGGTCATCTGTTGTAGCATCAGATCATACATTTGAGTCATGTTTTACCAAGATCCCACTCAGAGGCATCACTGGGGTTTGTGTCACCCGATGTGAGAGCTCAGCACATCACCCCCATGATGGACCCCAGGGGTAACTAGGGAGAAACAAGGTTGGGCTGAGCTGGGTTCTACAAAAGATGCCCACCAGGCAGGACTATGCATTTCTACAGATTACTCTTGGTCAGTGGTGTCACTAGGGCTGGTGTCACCCGGTCCAGTAACTCATGATGTCACTCCCATTAACTTTATTTTAATATATAACAGTACAGATCACCCAACAAATCAGTAACCAACTCAGCTCTCAGAACAATCAGTCTCATTGGTCTGTTTTGAGTTAAGGAAATCCATGTTTTGTTACGTAAGGCAGTTGTGTTTTATTTTTTCCGGTTGTTTGGCCATAACAGTTTGTTTTATTGCATTCTGCATGAAATAACACATCGAATGATGGTATTATTAACATAATAATATTATTCATAACGACAAAGTTTTCACAATTTTGGCCACTAGTGGTGTCAACCCCCCCAAGGGTGTCACCCAGTGTGGTCCGCCCCCCACCGCCCTAGTGACGCCACTGATCCCACTACTATAAAGGCATGACCTTGTGGCATGATGCTGCGACTGACCAGGGTTCTGCATCATTGTAGCTTTCTTCTAGTGAGTTCATATGTCAAGCAGCCACTGTGCTACGCAGTCATCCAAATCCGCTCACTGCATCATCTTTCCAAGTAGAGGCTGGCAGGCAGAGCACAGCCTAGTGTCTGCCCCAGTATGGTAGTGAATCAGGCAGCCAGTAGCTTCAGTTTAAACCACCACTAAAAAAACAACATAAACATAACATTTTTTAATCAACATAAACTTTTTTTTTAATCCCACATGGCCTCTTATCCCATATGTGAACCGCATTCATTGTATAAACCACCGCTGTTTTTCTACAAACGTCAGAAGTAAGGGTTGATTTGGTGGCTGTTGCAAGTTTCCCATCAGCATCCATTTGATCATTAGCAGTGACAAATCCCTTAAGATGTCTAGACATCTCACACATCTCAGTTTTGGTTTATGCTTTCATGCCTACTGAGACTCAAGAATGACAGACCGGAATACGCAGTTTCCAATCTGTTAATTTGCTTTGTTTATTCCATGCAACCTTTATGAATCGCGGCAGTGTTGAAATACAGTGATTTCAGGGGTTATCAACAGATGTCTCAGATTTAATGACTCACACACATCATAATGCCACACACATCTTCGTAAAGACTAAAAAGAGAGGCCTCCCCCATATTGTGATATATAAACTAATACAAACCCTGCAGAAATGAACTGAAACCTTTGTGCACATGTAGCAATGGAAGACCTGCCCTGTGCTGTCCTGCTGGGGAAATGTACATACGAAGATACGTTCAAATTATAGTAAAATCAGAACATTCAGCATTTTTACCTAAATGTGTCACCCATGCGTCTCCTCAAGGCTGAAGTCGTCAGTGTGCTTAGCATAAGTCTGATTGAACTCCAAGGCCTAACTTTTCAGTTAAATGTAACATGAGCTAACTGCTATCTCTAAAAGGAGTCAGTTGCACCACTATTACCATTACTTCCACCGTTATGATCTGCAGAAGCAGACAGCAACAATTTCTTTAAGATTAAAATTCCTCAGGCTAAACTTATAGCAGCCATTTGAGAAGAGAGACAGACATTTCTTGGCCAGAAACCCAGATAAGGCGTTCTTCAGACATGAGAAAAGACCAATATACGTATTTTGTTTGGCTTGCGGTTTGTGTACTCTTGTTTTAATTAGACAGAAGAGAATGTGAGCAGAAACTGTGCTGCTAGTTTGTGTTCTTTGGGTTGGACAGGAATTTTGTAAATAAACTGGGAAGTCCAGAGACTGTATTTTTCTTAACAAGGATATCCTGTGAATTTCTCTCTCTTGCCTTCTTGGTCGCTGGTCAAGTTCTACAAGTTGCATAGCAGGCTCTCAGACATCCCAGAAAGTTGTATTATTAATGGGAGTGAAGAGCCTTCCTCTGAATGGCTCTCTTGTTTAGCTTTGCAGAAGTTCATTCAACAGATGTGAATGATTATAGGGGACTATCAATGGTACCTTCTCGTGGCTCTACACAGTTTCAAAATCAGCCCTAGAACTACTTAACATAATGCATTTTGTATGGCATCTAGTTTACAATTCTAGGATAGAAGTACCGGTATTTCCGTTTAAGAGAAATATAAGGTCACTTGGAAGGAAAGCTATGGCAAACTTAAACAGCATAATAAAAAGCAGAGATATCACCATGCCAACAAAAGTTCGTATAGTCAGGGTGATGGTGTTCCCAGTAGCAATGTATGGTTGTGAGAGTTGGACCATAAGGAAGGCTGAGCGCCGAAGAATAGATGCTTTCGAACTGTGGTGCTGGAGAAGACTCCTGAGAGTCCCTTGGACTGCTAGGAGATCAAATCAGTCAATCCTAAATGAACTGTTCAACCCTGACTGTTCCCTGGAAGGACAGGTACTGAGGCTGAAGCTCAAATATTTTGGCCACCTAATGTGAAGAGAGGACTCTCTGGAGAAGACTCTGATGCTGGGAAAGATTGAAGGTCAAAGGAGGAAGGGAAGGCAAAGGATGAGATGGTTAGACAGCATCACCAATGCAACAAACATGAAAATGAGTGAACTCAGGAAGATAGTGGGGGACAGGAAGGCCTGGCAGGATATGGTTCATGGGATCATGAAGGGTCGGACACGACTTAACGACTGAACAACAACAAAACATTTATCATACAGCAAGAAGCATAGAAATTATAGGCCTGTAAGCAGTAAGTATATTGTACATTTATGGATGTTCATGCACCACTCTTTCCCTTGGTCTTTCGGCCCCAATTCTCGCCCTATGTTGGATGGATATTAAAGCTCAGGATACTGGGTGGGACTCAGGGCTGTGCTCACTTGTCTTACCAGGGAGGCAGGAGTCTGCAACCCTACTTGGCCCATGCCTCACAAGGGCACCTCTGGGTACAGCTTCAGAACTCGTACGAGAAGAAGGAGGGCACTCACAACACCCAGTTCCTCCTCTGGGAGGGACAGCTCCCTGTCCCCTCAACCAAAAACCTCTCAACTCTGCATGTTACTTTTGCTCATCATGTTTCACATGCTCTTTTGGGGTGGTGTTGATCAATTGCACCTGCTCTGCTATAGCTGGGCTGATTGCCAGCACCTGTTTAGGCTGGGTTGTGGCTGATATCCTGCATGGAGTGTGCAACAGTGCGTCTCTGTTGCATGGAGTGCGTCTCATATCCTGCATGGAGTGCGTCTCTCTAGAAAATCCATATTGTGCCTGCTCACTGCATGTGCATTGGGTGGCTCTAGCTGTTTTTGGGGGTAAACCCATTTCATGGCTTGGTAGGTAGGCTGGGGAAGTCCTTCCCAGCAGGTGTTGTTGGGCAACTATGGGGACAATGGTACACTTACACTCAGTCTGCCCTATATGTTTTCATTTGACTTAGGCGGAAAGGCATATGGTAGTAATGACTGGCTGTATATGGGGAGAGAAGGCAATGTGCATCTGCACAGCACACACACCACACGCATTGGGTGTTGTAAACGTGCCATAAAGCACGTTTTTGACACCTGGAGAGTAAGGGCCACCGGCGCAGAGGCCGGCAGCCCTTACTCCACCTCCCCCCGGACCCTGCAGCCACCAGTGCAGGGGGAGGGGGAGAGTGGGCTGAGTGGTGAGGGAGGCCGGGAGGAGGCGGGGATATTGGCGTCAAGCTCCATCAATATCCTGCACTCATTCCCGGCCTGGGACACCCTTACCCCACCGCCCCAGATGCACGTTGGCTCCAGAGCCGATGTACATTCGAGGGGGCCCTTTGGGGCCAGGAAGCCCTACACCCAGGGAAGGGGATGAACAGGTGATCCCGGGCTGCACCAACGCAGCCTGGGAAGGCATTAGATACTGTGGCCGGCCCTAGGGGATGCCCGTTTTCATGTTTTTCTGACCTGTCAATTGTAGGCTTCACAAGAGAGGGCAATGGATATCCAGAATATACCATTGTTTTGTCTCTGTTTCTCACCTGGTCTTCAAGTAGAGATGTATGGCATTTAGAAAAGGGTTGATTAACTTCTGGAAATAGCAACATGTCTTGGGGTTATCAATCATAAAGCGCTTTTCTGAATTATAAAACTTGAGCTGATTTAAGATATTTTCTACTGCTAGATTGTGGTAGAATAAGACAAAAGCTGGGATCCTCTGCCAGAATGGTGCAATTTCAGTGAAAGGTAAATTGACATACAGAGAAGGAAAATATATTTATAGGCTTCAGTTCTCTTTGATCATTCATTCCTGCATATTATGATAATTCATTAGGAGACTTTCCAGTTATATACTGCATGTTTTGCAGTAGAAATATCTACATTTCTGACCCACCTTATTTTGGTCAAGAACCATGTGGCACAATCTTTAAACAATCAGACTCAGCAACGCTGTTTGAGATGAAAGTATAGGGCGAGTTTCAGAATGTGTCAAGTGAACATGCGAGATCTTAAATTAGCATCCATTATTTCTATGCTGCCAGAATTTCAGACTCATTAAGAGCTTGTCAAAGGTAATGGTTACTGCAAGTAACATGCCTAGGCTTGTTCTCAAGGTCCTCAGTGAGAATAAGAAAGCAATGACTATAGACCAGATCCTCCCTTCCAGCAGGAACAAGACTGGTATTTGTGGTTATATATATAGGCTTACCATAGTCTTGGCCCCGACCAAGACAGTCCCGGTCTCCAGGGTCCGTCCTGGCCGGCCCCGGAAACCAAGACTGTTCCAGCCTTCTGAGACTGCCCCGGCCTTTCCCGGCCAGCTGGCTGCGTCCTCCGCAGCCAGGCGGGAACTGAATACAAGCCTCGCACTGGCACACAACACAGGCACACAACGCTCTCTCTGGGCACACAACACTCTCCTGCGTGAGCCAGTGTATTCAGTCCTGGCCAGCCACGGAAAACGCAGCTCTGGAGGCTGGGATGAGGTGGAGGAGGCGGCATTGGCGGCATCGGCATTTCAGCCAGTCACCGGAGAAGATTGTAGGATTGTGCTATTAGTCTGGAAAAGACAGAGATTCTGGTGTTGGAAGATGCATCTATTTTGGATAGTTGTTTCCAGCTGGCTCTGGGTGGAGTTTTGCTCTCCCCTCCCCCCAAGAGCCAAATTCATCGCTTGGAGGTGCTCCTGGACTCAAAGCAGCAATTTATTTATTTATTTATTTTTCACATTTGTATACCGCCCTTCCTCCAAGGAGCTCAGAGTGGTGTACATATTTCCTCCCCTCCTTTTTGTCCTCACAACAACCCTGTGAGGTAGGTGGGGCTGAGAGATAGTGACTGGCCCAAGGTCACCCAGGAAGCTTCGTGGCTGAGCGGGGATTTGAACCTGGATCTTCCAGGTTTAAGTCCGACTCCCAAACCACTACACCATCTCTTTTCTGTTGATTTTGCAATGGCTGCTACATGCATGACATTTCTATTGGTTTTAGAATGTGTAATTGTTTTATTTAACAACACTATTTTTTATTTATTGTATTGTATTTTTTGTGTAAGCTACTTAGGTAATGTTATGAAAAGCAGGGTATAAAACGTAAGTAAATAAATGTATGACTTTATTTCAATAAGAATTTTGTTAGTCAGTAGTCAAACAATATTCAGAAACAGTATTTCAATAACAATGACATTTCGGTAACATTTCAATATCAATTCATTTCAAAATATGATACCAACATACCAATAATATTTCAATAATGAGTCACAGAAAAACATGTTAACATTTAGAAAAGCTGATCAAACTAAAAATTGGGCATAAATAAATAACTTGCGACGCAATCCAACCTAGCGATCTGCCGCCCGGAATAAGCCAAAGTAGTCGCAAACGTGCCATAAAGTACGTTTGCGGACTACTTTAGAGCAGGTCAGGCCAGCGCAAGGCCGGCCTGCCCTGCTCCGCCGGCCGAGGACTTTGCTTGCCGCCGAACCCAGGTAAGTGTGGATCCAGCGGGCGGTTGGGTGGGCGGCGAGCAGGGGGTGTTTCGGGTGGAGCCGGGAGGGCGGCCATAGGCCCAGCCGTCCCGGGCGGGGGCAGGGACATGGCATCTGTCATATTCCGGTCCCCGCCGGGCTCCGTAGGGCGGCTGGGCTGTTACAAGACCTCCTCCGACTTCCACCAGCAAAATAGCTGGCGGAAATCGAAGGAGACCTACTGGCCCCAGCCGCTTTTACACTCAGGGAAGGGGACAATTGTCCCCTTCCTCGAGTAGACTTTCCGCCGTGGGCTGCCAGCTGCAGGCAGCCCCCTGCGGAGCACTGGATCGGGAGGACGGCCTCGGCCAGTTGCCTGATCTTTAAGTTGGATTGGGCTGTTAATCGTATACCCACTTATATGACAGTAAGTCCCACTACACTCAATGGGGCTTATTTCTGAGTAGACATGCATAGTCATGTAGTGTGAAATGCCCACATACGAGAATGTCATCAAAATCCAACAACAGCCTGGTTTGGCACCTTGCCAGTACTTACACACCCAGGTTGTCTCCTCATTATCTGTTCAGGCATCAAAAACAAGGCACGTGCATGGGGTTTTCATTTGTTAAATAGTGATGGGTACTTTTTGTTCATCTGTTCTACAAGTTCAGTATTCAACATCAAGATTCTTGTCTCACATAATATGGTACTTGTGGATGGCAGAACAATGAAAGTGAGAGAACCAAAAAGTGAATATTTATGCCTCTGTCACAATCTGGACTAATGTACATGTGGACTGCTAGCAGTGATACTGCCACATTAATTGAATGCTTTCAGACTGATCACTTTCAAAGGACCATCCTCCAGTATCTCTCTTCATGTCATCTGTTTCCTGTAGCATACCACACACCTGTTTTCTCCTCTCAAATGTTTCATTTAAATATTTTCTGATAAATGCCCTTCACAATTACAAGCAAGAAACACAATTTTGAGCACATTTTAATTTAACAGGCGACAGTATTAAAAGTATGCCTATGTAGATAATTAAAATTAAAGATAACAGTCTCTTCATTTCCACATTCAGTCATACCTTCACCATTGGATTGTACGAGAGCCTCCCTATAGCGCACAGGCATCTTTTAACATTCCTCCTAGCTCTGATAACATGGTGATGAGGAAACCACCATCCGAGAGAGGAGCAATGGACATGTTCTTAAGTGTTGGGAAATATAAAAGGGCAGGAATATGTTTATCATCAGGGTATAAGGTTTCAGTTCTAGGTCATTTATGCACACTGACCTAAATGGATGTGTAACTGGACATACAGGATTATAACTAAAGGCTTCCACTTCTTGAGGAACAGATAATAACTCCAGGAGAATAACAACTGTTTTGTAATGGGTGGCAATCCAACCCTTTCCCACACGCCACCCAGTCCTGTGAGGTTGTTGAGAGGAGGCGTATACATAGCAAAGCATCAGTGATATGAAAGATGGATGGAACATCAGCATAACCAGAACAAGAAGGAAAATGTTGCTACTGCTTTGATTATATCCAGCAAGTGATTCAAGGCAGAATTGTCAAACAAGATCTTGCAAATAGGGGAAGATTCTATAGCAGCTGTTTCATGAATTAATTCCTATATGTACAAATGATAAACCATTTTAAGGTGGCTTAGGGCCCCATCCTATGGCACCTTCTGCAGATGGAATGTGTTCTGTCAGTGGAAGGAAGGCCCTCTCTGTCGGTGCTGCAGATGCAGTGACGACGCATGCAACGCATGCAACAGCATCAATGGTTGGCGACTGTTTGCGCTACTGGAACACCCAGGCACCATTGGAGAAGGTATGCTGGCAGCAAGGATGGACAAGGGTGGGGAGGAGGAGTAAAGGGGCATGTTGGGGAAGGACAGGGGCTTGTTGGGGGAGGGAGAGGTGGATCCGGTGGCAGTCGCACACACTGCATCGTATCCCCCATTTTTCAGCCTGCCCTGCCCTGTGGCTGTCCTCGGACGTACACCAGCTATATAGCTGGCTTAGGTCTGAGACCCATAGGCCATGAGGGTGCCTATGCAGAGGTCAGGGAAAACATTTTTCCCTTACCTCTTGCAGGGTTCCTGATCACCCCACCACATCATGCAGTGCACATGCCTCCATGCTACAGTGTGGTGAGGGATAGGATTGGGCTGTTAGTGTCTGTAAAGCCACTAAGACTGCAACTTACCAATTGGACACAATGAAACCTATATATGAGTAAACTTGTATTGGATTGCTCTGTCAGACTCACTTGTTTATATGTGAGTACAGTGGCTGTGGCTCAAGTGATTTGTGGCTGCAACACAAGGTGCAATCAATGTTTCTCCCCCCCCCCCATATATTTATATTTTATTGATATATTAAAACATAAAAACAATACGTATTTCATAAAGTTATAGCAAGCACGAAGCAATACATCCTACTAGCATACTATTCACTATTTTCTACATATAATATCCAACTAAGCCAAAATAACACCCACATTCTATTCATTAAATCCGCATACCATCACATCGTTCTTTTCTCTCTCTCTTAAAAAATCGATAAATGGTTTCCAGTTATTCACGAAAAGGTTAACTGACTTTTCCTTAATTAAAATTGTAAGTTTATCCATTTCAGCATAGTTCAAAACTTTCAGCCACCAATCTTCCAGCGAAGGTATCTCCGAATTCTTCCAATATTGTGCATATAAAATTCTTGCCGCAGTTATCATATATAAAAACAAAATTTGAAATCAATGTTTCCAATTAATGAGTCTTGGCAGCTTTTACTGTTTTCAGTGACTCAAAGTATGATGCTTGATAAGTTTTCATCTTTGCAATATTGCCATTTAAATAAAAGGTTGAAAATCTATAAGACCTTGCTGGAAACTTTCAATCACTTCCTTTGTTTGTGTTTCAAATGACTTAGTACTTCCTTTCGTATGTATATCACAAGTTGGCATCCAGTCTGATTTATATTTTTGTATGAGTCCACTGGAGATTAAAATTCAAATGTAAACAGCACAGTGATAGGAGGGACAAAAAAGAAAAAAGAAAAGAAAATAATGTTACTGACTACAGTGTTGCAGGAAGCATGCACTACAATTTACTGAATTGTTTAAGCCTTAAGGAAAAGCTTTAAAACAAGAAGCCAAGATGTAGGCAGGCTTGGGGGTGGGGAAAGAGAAAACAGAAAATACAGGTTTGTCTTACAATAATTAATTTTACATTAAAAGTACTGAATTCTGTGGTATCTTGGAAGGATGCCAGAATCTGACTATAGACCAGGGAAGATGACAGGTTTGGAAGAGTAGAATTATGTGGATTTGTATAGGCATCACCGAACCTTTTTATGCATAGTATGTCTTTTCCCCCAGTGTTTTCCTAACTTTTTAATTAAAGGCATAAAAGCAGGGAGAAAATAGTCAGGATTTTTGATGTAGTATGATGAGAACAGATTTGTAGTTACGCAGGCAGAATTAACTTGTACAATTAAGCACCATCATCAATATATGGCTTGGAGCTGGGGAAATTTCCAACTAGAAAACAGCTAGACAACAGATTACATTGCACCTTTCTTTCTTTCTTTCTTTCTTTCTTTCTTTCTTTCTTTCTTTCTTTCTTTCTTTCTTTCTTTCTTTCTTTCTTTCTTTCTTTCTTTCTTTCTTTCTCCACTAAGTAACCACTACTTGCCCCAGTACAGCTGGGATTAGATAACAGTCTTCAGGGCAGATGGTATGCTTGTTTGGTGTGGTATTCAAATGGATTGCCTTACAGGGCATTTTATCAGGCTGTGTGATCCTCTAGAGCAGGAATTCCTAACCAGGGGGGGGGGGTTGTATCCTTGGGGGTATGGGAACCAAATGATGGGTATGGGATTCACATCGCAATCCTGCGCAACTTTACGTGGCCAGCCTAAAGGGCTGGCCGCGGTATCCTAAGCCCGTTCCCAGGCCGCATCTGGAGAAGGGGACATTCGTCCCCTTCCCTGTGTGTAGGGCTGCTCAGGGCCTATGGGCCTCCTCAGATGTACGCCAGCTCTGAAGCTGATGTACATCCGAGATGGCGGGGTAAGGCCAAACCAGGCTGGGAAAGGGCCTAGGATATTGACGGAGCAGGCTCTTGATATCCTGGCCCTCTCCCAGCCCGGTTCGGCCAATGGCTCCCCTCTCTTATTGACATCTTTTGTCAATAGATCTTTTTGTCAAAATATACTGACATCTTATGAAGTCATACTGGTACCTACCGTAATTGGACTGGTGATGATTTCAACAACCTGGCGAAGGGAGTATGGGGGACATATTGGGCAATTCATTAGGGGTCTATAACTGTAAAAAGGTTAAGAACCCTTGCTCTAGTCTAGGGTGTCCACTAACATTGTTATGTTATGTAACAAATATTTAATGTCAACAGTGGACTACATACTTGTTCTGAATAGATGGATAAAGAGGAACAGGTAAGCCAAAAGTGAGGAAGAGTATGCATCCTGTAGCCAGATGTGCTCCACACAGGGCAGCCCAATACCTTTTAGTGCCTGAAGTGACATGTGAAATGCTGCCCCCCATGTGGTGATGTGTCATGTGCCAACCTTCTCCCACTCTTTGCGTTGGAAAAGGGTGGGATGGATAGTCTGGCCCACCACTCTCTTCTCCTCCATACTATTCTACATACACCTCTTCCTTTTCCAATCCAGGGAGTGGGAGGAGAAGCAGTGGAGGCAAGTGGGTGGAAAGAGGTAGGTATCCCCTGGTCAGTCTGCCGCCTGAGGTAACTGCAGGGCAACCTGATCCTGCATAAAGATACTCGACCAGCCCATAGGGCTGGCCGCAGTATCCTGTGCCCTTCCTGGCCCGCTCTGGCATGGCCCGGGGACTCCTTGGGAGAACAGGACGTTCATCCCCTTCCCCGGGTGTAGGGCTGCCCGACCCCAATGGGCCTCCTTGAATGTATGTCGGCTCTCGAGCCAACTTACATCCGGGGCAGCGGGGTAAGGGCCACTGAGGCTGGGCACAGGATATCGGCAGAGTTCGCCGCCAATATCCCTGCCCCTTCCCGGCCCACCCTCCCCCCGCCCCTGCACGACCGGTGCATCTCTTACCTGCACCGGTGGCTGCAGGGTCATCTGGGAAGTAGAGTAAGGGCTGCCGGCCTGCTCGTTGGCAGCCCTTACTCTCCAGGTGCTGTAAACGGGTGCTCCACAGGATTGCACCGTTAGTCAGCTTCATGGATGGGAAGGCTCTGGCTACAGGAATAAAATTAAACTTAATTCTGAGTAAATATGCTTAGTCTCAGGCTATAAGTGAATCACATGAAATTTGGAACACCTTTCATCTGACACTGAGAAACCCTAAGGTGGAAATACAGTTGGTCCTTGGTATCCACGGGGGTTCCGTTCCCGGACCCCCCGTGGATGCCAAAAACTGCAGATAGTGAAATCCACGTAAAAAAGCATCCCTTTAAATTGCAGTTTAAGAACTGCTTTTCTTACCATTGTAGAGAGGCAAGCAGTCAGTCTCCGGTGATTAGAATGGCTATTTTCAGGTCGCGCCAAGGCAAGCAACCTCCTCCTTTGTCCCTGGCGCACTGAAGAATGCAACGCAGAAGTGATTAAATGCTTCCGCGTTGCATTTTGGGGTGGCCAAGGGAAGGGGTCAGGACCTTGGCATAACCAAGAAACAGCCGTTCTGCCTCTCTACAATGGCAAGAAAAGCGGTTCTGAAAAACACGGTTTAAAGGGACGCTTAAAAAAAAATTGGGGCTGCGGTGGCCATTTGCATTGAGTCAAATCCATGGATGGCTAATCTGAAATGAGAAGGACCCACTTTTGTCTGTTTAGCTTATAGACCATGATGATGTTTTTCAGCAATTAATACACATTCCTTTCCTATTTGTGACAGAATTCCTTCAAAGTTGTCTATCTGTTTAGCAATACTATGGCTTTTCCAGCACTCATATTGTACTATTTGTACCTGTGAAAATATGGCGCTTCCCCCACAGAGTGCATTCAGTGCTAATATGATTGCAGGGCAGGATGTGGTTGCATGAATATGATGATTTGTGACAAAGTTAGTGTTGAGTCACAACTACTCCATTCCTCCAACAACACGGCTTAGTGGTTTTGTTTTAGTTTTGCCTTAAAAATATTGTTTGAAAGTTGTGCAATCCCTATTTTAAAAAAACCCAGTAGAGGACAGGACATATCTAGCCATATGGAATGGCTTTTGCGGAATACGCAGAAAGCCCAGTAGATTGCCATGGTTTAATCACAGAAGGAGAAATCAGTTTTCAGTTTTTTGAAAGTTAGTGCAAATTATATATTCAATTATATGCAGCCTGAATCCTATGCACATTAACTCTCTCTGAAGTAACTTACAGTGCAATCCTATGCATGTCTACTCAAAAGTAAGCCCCACTGTGTTTAATGGGGCTTTACTCCCAGGAAAATGTGTATAGGATTGCCACCTTACTTACTGTAAGTTCTACTACGTTCAGTGGCAAGTGTGAATGGGACTGCAGTCTTAATAAAATCTTGCCAACGTTTGTCAAACTTCTAGTATTTGATGTAATTACTGTACATGCTTATTTCTGCAATGCAGGCCCGACTCAAGAGGTTTTAGGCTGCCTAGCATCATCCAAGTGCCACCCCTCTTTTTTAAACAAAAACACCTGGGCACGCAAAGCTCGCACTCTTCCAGACACCCCTCCGCTTCCTCCCGTCCTTAGCAGCGCTGCTGCCGCCTCAACGAGTCCGGGCAACGGCAAAAAGGAAGAGCGGGGAAGAAGCTTTCGGCCCATTCTCGAAACGCCACCTGCCTTTGGTGGTCCTGTGGTGGCAGGCAGATTACACTGAAATTATTTTCCTCTTTGCGGACTGAGGGGATGGAAAGCCAGTCGGTGCGTATAAGAAGGTGACGGCGCCTTCACATTTTCGCAGTGAGGCTATTCGATCTCAGACGAGCCCCCTAGCAACCAACCTTCAAACTGAATGTATAGAGGGGGAGAAATTAAAACCAGCTAGCAGCAGCTGCGTTATCCATGTCAGACCCGAGGAAGTTGCCTGAAGCCCGGAACCAAGAGAAGATATTGGGGGCGGTCGGGCACCCCTTCCTCTTGCACCATATCGCCACTGCTGCTGCAAGGGCGCGGAGTGCGTCTCAACTTTCAGAGCCGCATATACTGGGCGGTTGCTGCAACTGCAGCACCACCAACCACCGTCACCAATCCCTCTTCTCGGAGGCTTCGTCGTTCCTCGCTAGGCCCGGCGCTTGGCAGTTGCCATAGTAACTGCCTGGGCTCCTCCGCCTACCTCTTCGGCCAGGCTTGTGGCAGCGGCCCGAGCAGCAGCATCTCGCGAGAGCTCGATTGGTAGCAGGCGGAGCAGACAGGCTTGCTGGGTGAGCTCATCCCGGGCGCTGGAGTGGGAGCAAGCGAGCAGCGGAGGCTTCTGCAGAAGCGGCAAGAGCCGCAGCAACTTTGTTGGGTGAGTTTCAATGAGGGAGCCAGGCGGCGCGCGGGACTTGTCTCGTCAGGGCAGCGGGAGGGGTACGGCTCCGACACCACCCCCTCGCCGTCTCCCTTCTTTCTCTGTAGTCCTAGATTATGGCTGGACTGGTCTGGACTTGAGGAGCGCGAGCTGCGTTCTTTCTCCTCGCCTCACCTCCGTGTTCTAAGCGAGGGACGGGATGACCGCAGAAGAGATCGACTCCCCCCCCCGGCCGGCCGTTCTCTCTCTCTCTCTAACTCAGGTTCTTTCTTCAGCCTGTGGCTTCTGCAGCGGAGGGAACCTGAAGACCTGAATGAAGCGGCGCTAGGAAACACGCCCCCTCTCTGACTCTCCCCGACTTCTGCGAAACCTCTGTCCTTCAGTCTTCTTTTCGCATTCTCGTTCTCTCCTTCCTTCCCCCCATCTCCATTGACTCTTTAGACCTTGAGTTTTCAGTGGTATTGATTTCCTGCCCCCCCCCCCCGCACCTAAGTCCCGTATTCCTCTGCTGCATGATGAGTCGTCCACTCTGTTCCCATATTCATTAAATCTGGGAGGCCGTCCTGCTTCTTTGATTTATTTCTCTAAGAAGAGAGGAAGATTCTCCCCGCCTCCTTTCCTTCCTTTTCAATCTTCTCCGAATATTTCCTGTGTCCCCAAGAATGATCTGCACGGAAAGTCTGGGAACCTTGCCTGCAAGCAATTGATCAGCAAGAGCTGCTTTGCTTGCTTACCCTGCCCCCAGTTTAAACGAGAAAAAGAGAAGCGGCGGTATTCACTTGGCTTTCCTTCTCTCCACCCCCCCCCCCCGACTTCTTGGATTCATCCCTTTTTTCCCAGCAAAGAAAGATGAGGACTCATATTTCCTCCAAACCTATTGACCACGTTGATTATTTTTCCTACTGGCAAAACCAAGAAGCAGCCATGGTGAAGAAAAGAGAGCAGCAGTTGCAGTTGGTTTTGTGCTAGTGCCCCCCCCCCTTTACGAAGGGAATTTTGAGAGGGAATGGATCAGAGAGGTCCATAGGGAGGGGGGCAGTAAGTTACTTCTTGAAAGTAATCCAGTTCAAACACAAGCTGGGGAAAACTCCCCCAAATCAGAAGAGAAACGGGTAAGGCTACACAAGACTGAAACATTCTCTATTCTCATTGTCAGAGGGGAGTGGGAATATAATCTAATCTTGAAACTTTTTGTATATATGTCTAAAAATACATTTGTGACATTTCTTTGTACAACTCTGAGTGTGCAAGCAGTTTTGGTTGCCAGCGTTGCTGTCGTCATTTCGTTCCGAACCAGTTTTGACACCGTGATAATAATTAGCTAATTTAAAGGTAATGCCGTTGGGGATAGTCTGAATGTTTATAAATGTGGGAAAGGGAGTGGAATAATGAAACAGAGTTTCTATGCCTTGAGTTCAGAGAAGTGAACAGGGAATGCTTTTAAAATTGGATCTTGTTAAGCAGGTCTGAGGGTTTTTTAAAAAAAGTAAAAACCAGAATCAGTTCAGTGAGGTAGAACAGAGTCTTTTCTTCTGTAAATGTTCTAACTTTTTTTTGTTACAGAGGCTCCCTTTTATAGTTATTTCATATTAATTTAATAGCTATTGGATAAGCATGGCTGGTGTTTGTTTGCTGAGGAATGCAGTTGTCTGCATTTAGGAAAAAAATGACAGAAAATGGGGTTGCTTACAGTAGGAAACTCTCCTTGTCTAACCTTGACTGCTGCTGTTTTCTTCCTGCAAGAAAACCCAGACTTCAGAAATTCCCTTGTAACTGATTTTGTTTAGGATTATCTTTTAAAACATTTGTATTGACTTTTATTTTAGTGAATCCCTGGTTTTGATGACTCCAGTGAGCTTGGATCCTTGCAGGTTAAATTTGCTTTTAGAGTAAAGGTGTCATGTTTCGTTAGGTTCCCAGTCTGCCTGGATGAATGAAAATTGGTCCCTCCTCTTTAAATCAATGCTTTCATGATGAAACTGTATCTCAGACCCTCCCCTCTTTCATCACAGTGGACCTTACATGTGGCTTGTGTTCACTGTTCTGCATTCAAATTGTAAGCAAGCTTTGCAAAGGATTTTTTTTTTGTGCGTTTCATTGGTTGTGCAATATGTGTCTGCAGTCTTGCTTGGTGGAGAGACTAGTCATTTATCTTCAAGGTATCTATGCAGTTCCACAATGCAGCTCCTTGTGCTTTGGGGGCATAAGAGGAAATGAAGTTTTTGACAGTAGTTATCTTGAAAGGTATACATATTTTTAGTGGGTTCTATAGCAGAAAAAAGATGACAAAGTGGAGACTTGGAGTCTGTGATGGTCATTACTTTAGATGGTTTGAAAAGGAGATTGGACAAATGCATGGTGGGTAGGTCTGTCAACAGCTGTTAGTAATAAAGCCTTGTTCAAGGACAGTATGCCGCTGAATACCAGTTGCTAGGACCCATAACAGGAGAGGGCATTTGCCTCTAGTAGGCTGTTTGTGGGCTTCCCAGAGTCACCTGGTTGGCCATGGTGGGAAGCAGGGTATTAGATGAGCTAGGTCTTTGGTTGGATCCAGCAGGGTTCTTCTTAAACCTCATTCTGCTTTTAATACCTGCGGCAATTTTATATCATGTTGGCTAAAGGT
Organism: Plestiodon gilberti rubricaudatus; assembly: GCA_026170595.1. NCBI lineage: Eukaryota > Metazoa > Chordata > Lepidosauria > Squamata > Scincidae > Plestiodon > Plestiodon gilberti. The sequence goes on from JANXHW010000001.1 coordinate 259,206,429, forward strand.
TGGAGTTCATTCATGGTCAACTTTTACTATATTCTAAAATACTGTTAGCCCAGTGAAGAGATGGTCAAACAATAGAGTTTGTGCATCTACTGTCTGTTTGAGAAGGCCTCTGCCCCCTCCCTTGCGAACAAACTGTCAGAGCTTTTCTGGTATGGGGGTGGGAAAGCAGATGTCAACTTTATTCAGGAGCAACTTCCTGATCATCTGTTTGGTGCACACAAGGTGCAAGAGCATTGCATGCATATTGGATATTTTCCACATCAGCATTTTATGCTTTCATTTGGTGGGAGATGTGAATTAAAAAGAAAATGGATTGAAACCCTAAGATTCCTGGATCTTATATTGCTATTTTTATAGTCTTTCTGTGTTAATTAGTTTATGCATAATGCATTAAATAATGTAATTCGTTCTCAAAGTATCTTAGTTAAACATAAAGACCTTTTTGTCTTGGTCGTTTGTGCAATTGGTTTACTTACAGCCAGTTGACCTAAAGGCTGATTCACACTAGCCCTTTCCGTGCGCGTTTTGGCTTAATGTTTGGTCTTTTCGTGCGTTTTTCATGCTTGCGTCTGACGCAGCATGAGCTTACGACGCAGCCAGGAGAGATGGTTTCGGTTTATCTTTTTGACGCGCTCGCGTTTAAGCTAGTGTTTATGCTCGCGGTGCTAGGCAGCCCACCAATCAGAGAAGCGCATTTCTCTTCACCAAATCACAGCTGCGCTTTCTTCAAGAAGGCGGGCAAACGTTCAGAGAACTGCTAGATGCAGGTACAGACGCTAGAGCAGGGCATGCGCGCCGGAAAAGGCTAGTGTGAATCAGCCTTACGTTGATGAACAATTATTGGGAAGATAGTAGAAGTTTTGTTTTGTTTGAAATGTTAGTATTAGTCAGGGTAAAGGTATGTGACTCAATAAATCTCATTTCCTAAAATGACTAACAAAATAGGCTTGAACTTTAATCTGTGGAAGTTTGAATCAGGATGGCTGTCTTTCTGCTAGCAGTTGAAGACTTGAAACGCATTAAATGAGCATAATATAACTTAAGATAGCATGTGGCACAATTCATCCCCCCCAACTGTCCCCACAATTCTGCATAAAAGGGAAGAGATCCTCCTGTGCTGCTATTGACCCTCACACTCCTAGCATGTGGCTCTGGGAAGAAATGGGGCAGCTGGATCTCTCTGTGGAAAGTATGGATGTGGACCTTACTTTGTAGGTAATGACCAGATGTGCTTCAGCATAGTGTAATTTTGCACACGTGATTGTTATGCTAATACTGAAACCTATTTGCCCTTACTAATAAACTAAAGGTTTCTATTTTCACTACTAAGCTTAAAGCTTCTATATATTCAGTAAAAATGTTTCACTTTTTTTGTATGGAGAAGGGTGAATTGAAAAGCTAGAAGACAGCCATTGATTTAGACAAGCTGAAAGAAGGCGAGAGATTTGAGGCCCCCTTGAATTCCTTTTGTATTCATCTTCATTTATAGTACTAGAGTATTTCTATTGTATGAAAGAAAGAGGCACAGTTTTCTCCATATCAATAGTTCAGTCTTTGCTCCAAGGGGCTTGCTGCTTAATATTCACTGCTTACAGGATATTCAGGATACCCCACTGGGATGTAGAAAAAGTTCCAGTGTTGCTTTCAAAAACATAAATCCTGCACGTTATTTGCTTTCCGAAAGCTGTTTTCTTATTGCCAGAAATACTGATATCAAGCTAGTGTCAACCTAGGAAAAAACTGCCAATGCTTTTGGTATTTCTGGGTGGATTTTTTGTGGGGGTAGATTTTATCTCAAGCTTAGTTGGTGAGCTTTGTATATAAATGACTGAAAAGGCCATCGTCTACCTATATTGTATATTGGCTCAGTTATTCACTTGAAAACAAACTGGAATGTGATGTTCCATGATCTTTGGTAGCTCTGGATTTTATTTTTTTAAAGGCTAATTGTCTGTTAAATATCATCTTATAACCAGGAGAAAATATGTGCCAGATTGTTCTGAGTTTCATGTTTCCAGGGTGATATGACTCAGTCGTTTTGCTTCCAAAGAATCTGTCAACCCAGGTAACATTCCCCAGTTGATATTTATTTATAAGTGGTGCCTTCATTCTATTTCTAAATGAGGAATGAAGCTGGATTTTTTTAAGCAACAACTTAGTGGATCTTCATACATCTGTAAGTGTATTTACTTAAAAATATTAATTGAATAATGAACTTAATCTAGGCTGATCTCCAGTGTCATCCTGACAGCCTGTTCATTGTTGCATTTTGTTCCACTTATCTAGCAGCATGAAATTAACTCCTCCCCCTGTCCCATGTTAGTACTATTTATTGGGTTTATGTTAGCAAAGCCTTATGCTAATTACAGTATATGGGGGAGGGAGCCTGTAATTAGCTTTTGTAACTTTAAAGCTCTTCATAGGAAGAAGATAGGATCAAGAGGGCAAGTCCCTTGTTTCACACATGGAATATCTGGCACAGTCATCATAATGCTGTGCATGTACTCTGAATTTGGAAATCAAAATTCTTGAAAAAATTAAACTCCTGTAATTGATTTTGAGGTTTGCCTGGCTGTTTTAGATGTTCCCTGGATCAGTGGGGTAAGATATGACTGTATTCAGTACTGGGAAAACTGGCTATTTTTATATTTCAAAATATATATATATAGAATTACATAAGTCAGAATTACATAATACAGTACATCAGATACATATGATACAATTACCTGGCCTAGGTGTCTTTAAAAGGGGATTGGTCAGATCTATGGAGGAAAGGTCCACCACAGGTTACAAGCCATGATGGCATATGTAATATCTGGGTTTTAGAGGTAGGCTATCTTGACTGAACAATAACAACAATCTCTGAATGCCAGATGTAAGGGAGTGGCAACAGGATACAGGTATCTTGTTGTCTTGAGTGCTCCCTGAGGCATCTGGTGGGGCCACTGTGAGATACAGAAAGCTGGACTAGATGGGCCCTTGGCCTGATCCAGCAAGGCTGTTCTTATGTTCTTCTAATGCCAGCTAATAGACATAACCTGATCTTAGGTTACTGAGCTGCAGTTTCTGTGATACTCATGCCCTCTTTAATTTTGGTCTGATCTATTGTTTGCATTAGGTGGTCTCCTGCTTTTACAGACAAACTTTTCTCGTGCTGCTATTGTAAAAAGAGATATCATCAGGGAAGCTGTATGTTATGTGTGGTAATCTTAGAGCTGAGCTAGTCCTTGAAGTTTAGGCAGTTTTGTCAGTAGTAGAGATAATAGGCCAGGGCCGAAAAATGTTTCCACTGTTGATGGTTGTGGTGATATTAGTGATTGTATCCTACATACCACTAAGGTGTGCATGGAAGTGTACAACAAGGACTCAGATTCTCTTTCGCCCTTCCCTGTCAGAAACACCAGTGTTCGCAGTTCTTTAAATACAGGTTTGTCTGTTTTTTCCTTCAAAAGAGCCCAACTCTGATCAAGAATAGGTTGCATGCAAGCCTGAGTGTTGAGGAGTCGAGCTTTTCTTCCACTGTTTTTAGTATCCCCTCATGAAGAGTACTTTAGCTCAAATCATGTTGGAATCTGATAGTTTTTCTATTTAGATGCTTGATATCTGCTTCTTGAAAAATGTTCTCATCCTGTAACTGACAAAGTGTTTACATTTCTTCTGAATGAAGATAAGGAATGTATAATGGGATGTTTCTTCTTTCATTCATATACACCTAACTGATTTTCTATGAAGCAGGAAGCACTTCTAATTCTTGGCAATTCAATTTAACAAATACATTCATGTGTTCTTGGTGGTATTTGAATATATATATTTTCATGGAGGGAAGCTGTCTGGTATTCAGGGAACTTAACGAGTCTTGGAGTCTTTGGTTTCAGGCAGTCTTGACTTTATGTTGGTCATGTTCATTCCATTCAGTTGATTTGATTAGTTGGGTAAGTCAAAAGCTGATCCATATAACTTCCTTGTCTTTTTTGACAACTATGGAAATGAGTGTGCCCTGACATAATCCTGAGCAGTTCAGTCCATGAGATCTAGCCACTTAACAGCTGTCTTTCATGTTTCAATGCAAGTGTACCATGTTTGTGCAGAAGGCAATCCACAATTGTCCTGGCCAATTTTGAGTAGTTGTCCAGTGTTGCTCTGTTTATTAAACAAACACAATGCCCTGAAAGGAACAACTTTTTTTGTAAGGCTTTTGGTTATCCCTTCTTGAGATCTGATTTACTGACGCTTCTTCTATATTCAATATTATTGGTAGCTGTCTCACTCTTCTTATTGGAATAAATGAATTGAAGTTGATGTCTGAAACACAACATTAGGTTACATTGCATTTAGAAAAAACATTAGGGTTTTCTAAACCGTCCTTCCTGCCCTCTCTATGCCTGCGCCTTCAGTGACAGTTGAGACTCTTACTTAACTGCATCTCCTGTATTCACTTGTCAGTGAATACATGTCCTTGCTGCTGATCTTGTCAATCTTTTCGTCTCTCTGTGTGCCTGAGATAACTGTTGGGGTGCCCCTACCCCACCTTTTCAGATGCTACTCTCAAGGCGCCCTGGCCCCTGAGGGAACCGCAAAAGAGAAGAAGGGCCATGCCAAGGAGCTCATGCTGTCAGTTCTACCCATGTATGGAGACGAGTCTTTTTTATTATTATTACATTTATCAGTTTGTTTTAATATTGTAAACTGCCTCTAGTGTCTTGAATTGAAAGGCTGTACATGCAGGAAATACATTATTTAATTGCAGACAGGAACTGTATGACTTCTGTGTGTGTTATAACGTGTTAGAAATGGCAGTAGTACCGATTTGTAAAGGTGTTTAGCGCTTCAGTGAGACTTCTTCACAAGTAAACGTGTAGGGGAATTTCTGGTTCCATTTCTAAGTTGCAAAGAAGAGTTCATTAATTGAACTTGGGTAGATTGTCCTCCTTGGCATTGTTGGACAGTTGTCCATCATTCATTAGTGTGGTATACATCTTTTGATATTTAAATAACTGCCCTTCAGACATCTTGGAATGTGTGTGTAATAGATTATTAGGATAACATTGTACTCCTGTTGTCAACCAGCAGCACCATTTATTGCTTGGATTTTTGTGTAGTCTTTCAGGTAATCTAGTTACTGTGTTATAAGTAAAATGATCAGCATGAGCAACAAAGCAATTGTATAGAACAACTAATGAAAAGGGAAGTGAACTTACAATTCAGCTTGGGAGTAACGTCCATTGAATATAACTTCTGAGTAAATATACGGTACATACAATTGGACTGTTAGAGTCCAATTTTCTACAAAAAATTAAAATTTGCCTAGTAGTTACAGTTGTATGTTTCTAGGTTGCCAGACTAACGGGAAGGAAAATATGGAATACCTTTTTGACTTAGCTCTCTGTTCATTGTACTTAAATGAAAAGGGAAAGTCTCTTGTGATGCAGTGAACACTATTTCAGTAACCTTTTGCAGGTGGTAGCACATAGTGGCTGAGTATTTCATGTGAGTATGTCATACCCATTCTTGCAGTTAAAGTGCTTAATACTGTAGTCCCTGACAGTGCTTTTGAACAAAGTATGAGCATTTGATGATGCAAACTGCATATTAGAATTGGCCGATGTATCTGTATGAATGTGTAACTGTTTAGGTGCCAAAGTTTCAGAAAGGCATTGGTAGGATTAAAAACAAAAGTATTTTCAACACTTCCATTTACAGTATTAAGTTATTCATTCACTTTTGCTTCTGGTTGAAGATATTCTTCTATAAAAGAATCCCTTGTTAGATTAAAACCAAATAAATTGCAAGGGAAAACCTAGAATTTTTTTGTTAAATGCTCAATGCATGTTCATATTTACCCATTCCTCTTCATTAACCGACACATCCCATAATCAGGTGCATTAACAAAGTTGTAAACTTTTTTGTGTGAGAGCAGGAATTCTAATTACCAGTGCAAGTTGAGCCTCATAGATTTTGCACACATACTGTATGTGAGGGGCAGCCAAATCCTGTGTAAAGATACGTATGCTGCACCCTTCCCGGGCCACTCTGGTGCGACCTGGGGACTCCTCGGGAGAAGGGGATGTTCAGCCCTCGGTGTAGGGCTGCCCGGCCCCAGTGGGCCTCCTCGAATGTACGTCAGTTCTTGAGCTGGCATACATCCAAGGTGGCGGGGTAAGGGCTGCTGAGGCTGGGAATGGGCGCGGGATCTCGGCAGAACTCTCTGCCGAAAACCCTGCCCCCTCCCAGCCCGGCTTGCCCAATGACCGCCCTCCCTTGCTACCCGGCCCTCCTTTCTCCCACCCCTGCATCGACCGGTGCATCTCTTACCTGCACTGGTGGCTTCAGGGTTGTCTGGGTGGCGGAGTAAGGCTTGCCGGCATGTGTGCCGGCAGCTCTTAACCTCTGGGTGTCAAACGCGCTTTGACACGTTTGCAATACCCGGCGCCTGCGGAGCATGCACTATGCAGGCAGAAGATTACGCAGGATTGTGCCGCTAGTGTTCATGCATATAATTAAAAACTGACAATTGTATCCCAATGAAACATTTCTCCCTTCCAGGTTTAGACCATAGCAGCTTTGTTAACTGACTAAAATCCTTAGAAATAAGGAGGTATTCGTTATACGTATTTGTCACTGCACAAATTGATAAGCAGAGTGCTTTGCCAAAGGGCACAGAAGTAGTCTGATACGTGACTCAAGAATAGAAATGATTCGGTCCTCTGGATAGCATTACAACATAAGGCACTGCATTGCTACAAAAGTTATAGTAATGTAGGAAATGATTTATACAATAGCAACACAATACAATGATTTATTATGTACAATAGCAGAGTGACTAAATGTACTTATACCTGTATATTATTTAGTAGCAGTACAGACTCTTAAGTCTCAATTCATATATCCAGTCTCATAAGGTAGACTTCTACAGTGTTCATAAGACATGACATCGATGTCTCAAATGACACAATTTCAGAATTAAGAATGTCCAAAGCCTTTGAATACTCCACAACTAAATGCTTGTTGTCACATTTAACTTATTGATGACTTGCTAAAAATGTTTTCGTATTCTGTCAAATAATCATAATTTTAAAACACGAATGGCCCAATCCCATCCAACCTTCCAGCACTGGTGCAGCCGCACTGCAGCCCCGAGGTAAGGAAACAAACATTCGCTTACCTTGAGGAGGCCTCCGTGACTCCCCCCCCCCACTGCAGGATGCAGCACACGGCTGCATCAGCGCTGGAAAGTTGGATAGGATTGGGTCCTAAGCCACTTGGTTTGATAAAACTTTTCATAAAAATAGCTTGATCCCTCAAGGCACTTCACTTTTATAATGTGCAGTGTCAAACAGTCTCTATGGCCGGATATTGACTGGCATAACATTTGGTACAGAGGAGCTGCTGTACTGTATTGGAGGTGTAAAGCAGTTGGGTAATACCGTAATGCAACTTATTGGACTGTATTGGAGGTGTAAAGCAGTTGGGTAATACCGTAATGCAACTTATTGGACAAGCTGACCGACTGAATTGAATATCACTTTTCAAAAGTTCTTTCAAAACAAAGAAGTGTGTTCTTTGTTTTGAAAGTGCTAAGTGTTCACATGGCTACTCTTTTTGTTTTTTAATGGTACTGTAGGGCAAGTTGTAAGAAGGCAAGATCCAGGTAAGTTGTAGGAGTCCAAGTGACTATTGGAATGATGCCCTTTGCAGTAAGTTTTGAAAAGCTATCGCAATATAAAATGGTCTATTATTTTGCCTAGCAGTGGAGCAATACAGAAGTACCTACTCTATTGCAGTGTTGTAAGCCTTCCCCTCTTCCCCCCTACACACAATGCTTAGTGTTTGTTTTTGTTTTCATTTGCAAGCTGAAGCTTGTACTAGACTGAGTTTCATGTCCATGACTGCAAGGGACTGGCCACACCTAACTTGCCAGGGCTGATTTAAAAACCTCATGTGTAGGGTCAGATCTGTGCCTTCTGGGGCAGCATGAAATATAAGTAGCATGAGGGCTGTATACAACTGTATTCATGGATTTTGAAGCCATGTAAAATTGATTTAAAATTCAATAATTTTTTGATTAAAACTTAATAAAAACTTTAAAAAAAAATCTTCAGAAGCATTACGTTTTGTTTATTTACCATAAACGTCTTCAGATGAATTGTATTGTAGAGCCAAGGCTGGCTGCAGTAGAGCCAAGGCTGGCTGCAGCAGATGTTAACAGAGTGCTGCAGTCTCAGAATATATATAAGGTCAAACTAATTATCACTGGAAGTCAGCACATATGCATGAGGGCTGTTAAAACCCCCAAAACCTGGCCTTATAGCAGCCTGAAAGTGTCAGGGCTATGTGATAGGTAAGGAGCCTCTCACCTCTAGCCATGTGGGTTTTAGAAGCCATTTGGATTTTGCTTGTTCTAGATTTAGTTTTTGTGAAACAAACGCTACTTCCAAAGACCTGTGGAATACAAAATCTCCTCTAATCTTTAAGATACAGAATCTTCTCAGATTTGGACTTTATCACATTCGTGTAGTGTTGGTGGATGCATAGTGGAAGTCATGTAGTATATTTTAGTAGCTTATTTGAGTGTATTGCATTAACATAATAATAATAATAATAATATACAGTATTTATATACTGCCTTTCTTGGTCATTGGATTCCTCCTCTGACTTTAATCCAAGGTGGTGTACATGGGCAGGCTGTCCTAACCTCCCTTGGTTTTTTTTTTTTTTTACAATATATAAATGTCCAATCTTTCATGAACGGCTACATTCCAGGTGGTATCCTTTTGCAGCCTGGCTTTTTTTTCTGCTGGCTGGCGCCTCCCACACTCAACCAACGCAGCTGGGAGCTCTTTATCTCTCCTCCTAGAGGCTTTTACAGCTTTTTGTCGGGGGCGTGTCTCGAACTTGTCAAGTTCACCGATCTTCAGGCTTACAAGATGGCAGCTCTCCCAACTGAGCCAGACTCTTCAGCCCAACATGCTTCTGCCATAACATGCAACTGTCTATACAGTACTGTGTTCTTGATTTATTAGGCTTCTGTGGTGTTGACCACTTCTGGGGTGATAAAAGTGGTGTTAAGCTGGCCAGACCAATATTTGGTGTATGTGAGTTACAAAAACAGGGAAAACATGATGCCAAAAGTTGACACTGATGTTTGACTGGACCAAAGCTACCAGTATTTACATCAAACTTTTTACCTTGCCTTTCAAAGGGCCCCCTGAGTTGTTATGCAACTTGTGCCTTGCCTTCTTGCAATCTACCCTGTTCCTACATAAAACTATTTTCCCATTAGTTTCAGATAAGAAAAAGAATGGTGGTGATAAAAATTGAAATGATTAATGCTTTACCTTACCTAGTAGTTTAAAATAGTGATTTGTAAGTTTCCCTTGGCTCACACTGTAATTGCTTCTATTTTTCTGAGTGTGAGTGGACAGTCTTTCTGAGACAGTTCAGATAGACAAGGCCTGGTGGAATGCCCCACCAATCCTCTCCACTGTTATCTCTAGCCTTCCTTTCCCAAATTGTGCCATTTCTAAGAAGAGAGGGCCAAAGGCTGGTGTGGAAGGCTTTATCGGTGGCAGAGAAATCATGTCTAGGGCCTGGATGCTGGTGCGGAATGTCCATTGCTGTTGGATAGTTGCAGCTTGGAAAACTGAGTTCCCAATTCTTCTTATCTGCTTAAAGAATTCCAGCAAGGGAGAACCTGCCACTTCTCTCAGTAATCGGTTCTATTGTCAAACCATTATTACCACTAAGAACTTTTTTCCCCTGATATTCAACCGAAACCTCACCTACTGCAGCTTAAGCCCGTTAAATCTAGACCTAGTCTCTGTGGCAGCAGAGAACAAATCTTGCCCTCTTTCATTGGGTGGCCCTTCAAGTTTTTGAAGAGTGGTATCTTGTTCCCCTTCAGCCTTCTTTTCTCCAGGTTAAACACCCTGAACTCCCTCCACGTTTCCTTATAGGACTTGTTTTCCAATCCCTGTTCATCTTTGTTGCCTTTCTTTGAACTTGCTCCAATTTGTCTGCATCCTTGCTTAAAGTGTGGTGTCCACAATTGGACACAGTATTGTAGATGAGCTCTGACTAGTTTGGAGAAAAATGGAACCACTATTTCTTGAGACTTGGAAGTGATGGTTCTCCTTATATAACCGAAAATGCATTAGCCTTCTTTGCAACCACATTACACTGTTGACTCATGTTCAGCATGTTCTACTGCTGAAAGTGTGGTGTCCAGAATTGTTAATCCTAATCTTATGAAAAGTCATACAAAACACCAGTCTTCCCTTCTTTACTTAGTAAGTTTTGAGAAAGGGGAGTAAGAAAGTTGCCAGATCAGGCTTGCTAGCATCCAGGCAGGCCCATTATGAATCGGGACTGAACTTTGCCAAGGTTTGGGCTCGGCATATAATGGCTATTTCTGAACTGGGGAGTTAATTTCTGAGCCTTGAACTCCCTCCCCCCCCCTTCTGAATTTCTGTACAATCACTATCTGAAACACATTGGCTCTTCGGGCATTATTGTTAAATGGCCTTATTTTTATTTAGGTTGGCTGGGATTTGCAGGTGTGTAAGACCTGCCCCGTCTTCTATAGACCTTTGTGTGCTGTGCATATGGCTCTATAATAGGCCAACGGTTGTAATTAAACTGAATCTGCGTATGAGGGGTTCTCAAACTTTGCTATAATGAGTTTTCTGTCCTCCAGGAACAAAATGCCTTGAATCTCCCCAAAGTATGCTGAATACAAAATAAAATTGCTCTCTGTAGCATCTTCAGTCAACACACAAGAATATTTTTTATGAGGGCGGGAAACGATGAGATAACGCATCACTCATTTCACCTGAGGCTGCTGAATAGTAGTAATGTTAACGCAAGTTAATTAATTAGAAGGAGTAATATGCATATTTTATAATTGCTTTGAGAGCTTAGCTGAAAAATTACAAATGTATATAGTAGTGCCAGGGAGGAGCTTAATCTCTCCTAACAACAATTTGCTTTTCTGGTCTGTCTTGTACTTTGAGAACCCTGGCATCACATGATTCTGCCTCACTGTTCCTAGTCTTGTTATTTTTAACTATTCTCATTTTTATTGTACACAACTTTGCATATTTTTAAAATAGAGAAGTCGCCTAAAATGTCTTAAATAGTGTAGATAGCCTTTGCACGATTAAAAAATAAACAAACAGGAAACAATTGAGAGCTGTAACGTGTATTGGCATTAGGAAGTTCATATGGCACGGACGTCTTCTGAAACAAGAACTGTTCACCTACTGGATAAATGTGTTGTATTTCACACATCAATATTTATATTGCTCTAATTGCACATAAAGCTTCTATTTGTTTGACACTTTTTGCTATTGATTTTGTTAGAACAGTTGGAGCAGTGCAAATTAGTTTACTACTGTAAATACTCCAGTTGTGTTCAGAACACATTCATTATTCATACTCTAGTCAAATGTTTCTTTTATCTACAGTGATAGGCTGCCAACTTTCACAAGTTAGAAATCTGTACATTTGTGACTTTGTCATCTGACTCCTCACACAGATCAGGTTTCCTTTGAAAGGATGTTCTCAAAATTTCCTTTTCATCCCAGCATAATTCTAACACTCTTAATATTTTGTGATTAAATTACTTAAACTGTGTTTTTTTTTTAAAAGAGGTATGTTTACCTCAACAGTAAAGTGTGCATGTTTGATGCGATGGTTTTAGGCACTTTGTAAGATGCACGAGCGTTTGTGGTAGGCTTGAAGGACTTGTTCAGTTTCTCCTGTATTTCCAAGGGTTTTTGGAGGATTGTGGCAGTGGGCCTGAATAAGGATTGAGTCAACTGTCCCAGAGAAGTCATAGTGTGATATCAGGATTGAATTTTATTAGATTCCTTGGTGTGAATGCCTGCAAGTTGATCCTCTTAAGCAGCAATTTTGTACATGCTTATGTGGGAGTAAGTTGTATTGAACTCAGTGGAGCTTACATCAGAGTAATAATGCATAGGATTGTGACAGACTTACTAGGGAATATACTCCTAATACAGGTAATCTCTCTGTATCCTTGGGAGATAGGTTCCCGCCTCCCCCGTGGATACTAAAACCCGTGGATAAAGAAACCTCATTTAGCATGAAAGGATTCATGGCCAGACACGATGTTCAGCAAGACAGTGTGTCTGCCTTGACAATGTCCTAGGAATATTAGGAGGAAACGTTGGCTCCATAAGGACTCTGAAACTTTTTACTTTGGCTGTCTCTTTGATTCTTTCGTGTACTTTTAACTTGGGTATGTGTTTGGATTAAGGAAAAACGCTGCAACATCGGGTCTTGTTTTTAAAAAGTTTATTGTTCCTTTTAAGAGAAAATACATGGCTTTTAATCCCATATTTCCTGTCTCGCTGAACCTCATTTAAAAAGGAAAAAAAAACACCATTTTTAATTGCCTAGCAGCAGCGGAGAGCCTCAGGATGGCGTGGAGTCAGAATGGCCACATAAGGCATTCTGGGGTGCTAATGTTAATTGGTTAATGTTAATTGGCTAGTGAAATTGACTGACTCTCTAAAATGGCCATAGAGATGTGTAAAATGGCTGCGGAGAGCTTTAGAATGGTGCAGAGGGTGATGGCACGGAATGTACGGTATGTGTTTTTCTTCTGAATGCATTTTACTTCCGCAGATACTGAAATCCGCGGATGCCAAAACTGTGACTAATGAGGGGTCACTGTTGGCCTGCTTCAGAAATGACAAACCTTGGTTAGTCATTTTGAGAATGGGCAGGCACAAGTCTTGGGGCTCATACACTGCAGCCCCTTTGTGTGCAAGGGAAGGAGATGAGATGCTTCCAATGTGCAACAAACTGCAGTTTTCCATTCCAACCAATATAGCAAACAGTGGGTTCTGCAAGTAGTGGTTTGTTCAATATTTGGGTGGGATAACAAAGTATGTTTTGCATAAACTACAGTTTGTTATATTTGGACAAAATGGCAAGCTGCACTTTCTTGCAAACAGCTATTGGAAGCTTCTCATAATCTCCCCTTTCATGTGAAGTGGGGTGGGGGTGGTGCGTTGCGTGTTTGAGGCTTGTGCCTGTTGGTTCTTATAACCAACGAACCATAGTGTGTCACTATTAAGAATATTTATATACCATTTTTCAACAAAATATTCACAAGGTGGACAAGTGTGTGTGCTGCCAAAGCACAGGGAAATCGTGAAGAGTTCCTGTGCCCTTTGGAAGGCTCTGTCTAAAGTGCAGTGCTACTTAGAAGATCTCCCTGCCCTATTTCTCCTTGTGATCTTGGAGCTGTGAAGTAGTCTCTGCTGCCCCTGCTTCTTCTTCCCTCCCTCCAGTTGTCTGTCTGAGTGGTCCCTGCAGCTGCTTCCTCCCTTTTCTCAGGAGGAAGATAGCAGTAGCTCATACACTGACTACGGGTACATCTGAGAGGTCCTGGGAAAAGAGGATGAGGTGGAGACGTGTGTGCACAGCCCTTGGCTGGTGGTAGAAAGAGAGGAGGAGGCAGGAGCTGTAGAGCTAAATACATGTAAGGTGCAGAAGAGAGCAACCAAAATGATGAGTGGGCTGGGGCACCTCCCTTATGGGGAAAGGCTACGGCGTTTGGGGCTCTTCAGTCTAGGAAAAAAAGGAGCCAGAGGGGGGACATGACTGAGACACATAAAATTATGCATGAGATAGAGTGGATAGAGAGACTTTTCTTCCCTCTCGCACAATACTAGAACTAGGGGACATCCACTAAAATTGAGTGGCGGGAGAATTAGAATGGACAAAAGAAAATATTTACCCAGCGTGTAATTAATCTGTGGAACTCCTTACCACGGGATGTGGTGATGGCACCTGACCTGGATGCTGTTAAAAGGGGATTTGACAGAGTTATGGAGGAAAAGTCCATCACAGGTTACAAGCCATGATGGGGATAAGCAACCTCCTGGTTTTAGTAATAAGCTATTTCTTAGTGCCAGATGCAAGACAGGATAGAGGTATCTTGTTGTCTTGTGTGCTCCCTGAGGCATCTTGTTCTTATGTACTGTATCATCACGTTTATTGGAGGGAAAAAAGTATTCTTGTCATGGTGACGGCATTTGTGGAACTCTGCCATGAACTGAATTCTTGTCAGCACCACTCTTGGCCTGTTACTCCAGGGCTACGTTGCTTGTTGAACTGTTCAGCCTCTGGTATCTGTGGTTTCTGCTAAATTATCTGGGCTCTCTTAGTGCCATATTGAATGAATGCCTTGTTCTCACCCTGATCCTTTCAGCAACATGTTGACAGTGACCAAGCCTGCTGTGCAAGCCTTAGTGCTCAGTGCTTTATAAAGCAAATGCTGAGGCTAGCAGGCTCTGATATAGTAACAGAAGTGTAGAGCAGGAGAATCACTGTCAACTCATGGTGTCAGATTTAAGGACTGCCAGGGCTTTCAGGAGCATTCCACAGAGAGCGCAGCGATTTGATGAGAGATTAGAAGGGCTTATTGTTCATCGTTCAGCAACATCCATTTTCTGCTGATCCTGGCAGTACTGCAACATGAGAATAGATCGAATTTATTCATGTACACGATCATTTGTGGTATGCACCAACTTCTGAATTTTTGCTCCTGGTTTTGAGAGTAATCAGATGTATCGAGTAGCTCTTCCTTCTGTGATGGCAGGAACAGCCCCATTCTTTATGTGCCTTGGTAGGACTGACTTTGTCCATCCAAAAAGTGAAGTGTGTGTGAGAGAACACCTGTAGCATTATACGGTTTGTCTGGCTGACGGGAGACCTTTAAAAGTTTGACTTACTTGTGGGTGTATGGCAATTCCATTAGCTGTACAGTGCATTAACTATGCCAGCATTCTTTGACCTTCAGCAGGATGGCAGGATGATCACACATCTCTGCAAATTCTACATTCATGCAGTTTTCCTTGTGCATTTTAAGGTAATAAGCTATATTCTGCAAAATCACAACTTTATTCAACTTTTATTTTTTTTGAGGGTATTAATTGAAGGGTTTTTTGTGATTTCACTTATATAAACTTTGGTTGTGGAAGATAATTAGGCATTTTAGAAACTTGGGTAATCTTACTGGTTTGCTATAATCATAAAGCTCTCTAGACTGTTCTCTTAAATTAAACTTGATGTATTTCCAAAGTCAGACTTCCTTTTTTTGGGGGGGGGGAAGTTTCTAAATTTATTGGGTTTTGCAGTTCTTGTTTAAAAGAGACCTTAAAACCTTGATAACTATGATGTTTAATGCTTTGAACAATACATATATCTACACCTGGTTAGTGATGTAAGAGAGTGTTTTCGTGATTTTAATTACTCGACCCGAGAGCTATAATTACTGTAATGATAGTCATCGTTGCATTGAGTCTAGAAATGTTGGAGGTGAAAATACGAACCTTGTCTCCTAAGGTGAAGGGCTTGGAATGAGAACTTTTCTGTCACCTTCAACGAATGCTACCTTTGTGTGGCAACAAATAAGTGGGTTAGAGCAGGAGTTCTCAACTAGTGGTACACATACCACCAGTGATACAGCCAAGCACTGGTGGTACGTGGGCCGCTGGAATCCCACTCTGACGTGGCATTTTTGGCACCTTGTTTTTGCTCCAGAGGGGTTTCTGCCTTTGGCCAAGCCTCTTGGGAACACTAAGAAGGGCTCTCCCGCCCGCCTAGAGCTTCCTACCTGCCTTTTCTGGCCTCCACAGTACCTGAAAACACAGAAGTAACTGGCGATGTCATTGCCAGTTACTTCTGGTGGTATGCGGGGGGAGAGCAGCGTCAGATATGATATGTGGCCAGGGAGGAGTTGAGAACCCCTGGGTTAGAGGGTTTATTACACAGATGATGTTGAGTGTCCAGGTCAATTTGCCCACTATTCAGTCACGGAAAGCCTGCTTAAGACGTATTTCAGCACTTTCAAAAGATGCTCTGGGTCTGGTTCATTTTTTCATTGTAAGGAGGTGCCACAGTATTAGAGCAGCCGCTTAAAGCTACCTCATTTTGATCATAAGCAACCTTCTGGTTTTTAGAAGTAGGTTTTCTCTGTGCCAGGTGCAGGGGACTAGCAGCAGGAAACAGGTTATCTTGTTGGCTGTGTGCTCCCTGAGGCATCTGGTGGGGCCACTGTGTGATATAGGAAGCTGGACTAGATGGGCCTTTGGCCTAATCCAAGAGGGCTCTTCTTATGTTCTCTTACTTGCGGATATGGTGGATAGGTAGCATTTTTCTAAAGTCAGTTTTAATAATAATAATAATATAATATGCAGTATTTATATGCCGCCTTTTTTGGTCATTGAATTTCTCCTCTGATTTAATCCAAGGCGGTTTACATGGGCAGGCTTTCCCAAACAGGG
The DNA here is from genome assembly GCA_026170595.1 of Plestiodon gilberti rubricaudatus. NCBI lineage: Eukaryota > Metazoa > Chordata > Lepidosauria > Squamata > Scincidae > Plestiodon > Plestiodon gilberti. Next base: position 259,222,748 of record JANXHW010000001.1, read on the forward strand.
ATTTTTACAATTATATAAATGTTCAATCTTGCATGAACAACTTCATTCCAGATGGTTTCCTTCGTAGTCTGGCCTCTCACTGACCTTCACCTCCCGTGCTCGGCCAATGGCACTCTTGCTTCCCACGCAGGTGCAGCTGACAGCTTTCTCTCTCCTCACAGAGGGTTCACAGCTTTTTGTCAGCAGTGTGTCTCGAACTGCTGTTCACAGATCTTCAGGCTTTCAAGGCAGCAACCAACTGAGCCAGATCTCCTGCTTTAGAATAGTTATATCAGCGATGAGCAACTTCGGCTGGTGAGTGGTCTGTATGAGTGGCCTTTATCTCAGTAGGCTGCAATATTGAAATTGGGCATATGCACTAACCATGACCCCATAAATACCATGGAGGAATCTGGCAACGCTGCACATGTCAACAGTAAACAAAATATCTCATGGGCTGCACATAGAATCCTGAAGGGCCGCATGCGGCTCGCCACTGCATTGCACTGATTGTGTAACTAGGCTGGTGAGTTGTTTGTTTTTTTTTTAAAATAGCAAGGGGGAGGCTGTAGAATCGCAGGAAGGGGCTTGGAGGGTTTTAGGACTCTGCTGTCCCCCACAGTTTTACTCTTGATTGTGTCTTCTCATGCATGCTCTTTTAAGGAGAAAACATTCTTCAGTTGATTTTCATTGGAATTTTTTTCTGTTTAAAATAGTATGTTGGGGGTGTGCAGTTGGGAGTGAAACTGTGGTGGGACCACAGCTCTGAAACTCCCACTGCGGTTTTTGCTCTGTTTTGTTGGGGCCCCCAGGCCACTGTTTTTTTTTGTTTGTTTTTTTTAAAAACAACTCAAAACAATCGATCCACCAGGCCACTTTACATATTTAGAGAAACATCTCACCTTAGAGTTGCAGAGACTTAGAAAACACTGTGCATTGAAGAGCCTTAACACGCACACTGCGCTTCATACATGAATGAGACAAGGAAAGTAACAGAAAAATAGCTGGTCATACATTATGGTGAAACTCAGGGTATTTGGAAAGTAAGAGCGAATTATTTTCAGTGAAATAACCAATCTCTTCAGGCAGAGAAGATTGAGCAGGTTTTGGGGGGAGTTTTTGCATTACTACTTGAATCCTATGCACTGGTACTGCTGATCTGATACATCTGTGGAATAATAGGACATAGTCTGCTGCTTCCTATGGAAATGTCTGGGATTTTTGCATATAGCATTGTGTAAACAGTGCAGTTTGGATGCTTTCATATTGTACTTGTGATTGAAATTACTTTCTAGAAAAATTTCGTGACTGCATATAAATTTTCTTATAGTACTATTGGATTCTAGAAATCTTTTTCCGCATCCTTGTTTTTAAGTAGCCATGTTTTTAGGAAGGAATGGTAACTGATGACCAGGACTGGGAACACTCCCTATCCCATTTCTTAAGTCGGCACAGTTTCTCTAGGTCTTATCAAGGGTTTATACTGTATATAGTTGTCATGAATCTTAGCTCCACTCTCTCTATCTGATAGCTTTGCAAAATGCAGGGAGAGTCTGATTGTTTCTCAAGAGAGAACACGCCTACAGTATACTAGGTTTAAAACTGGTGGAACTTTACAAGTAGGTGTGTTAAGGTGCATGGATGACTATTATAAGATTTACATGTGGACCTGACTATGCAGCAAAATTAGAGTGACGTAGATAGAGCAACATAACTTCCTGTTTGAAGAGGATCTTCCCCAACAAAAAGACTGATGGTGCTCAATAAACTACTACTGTCTGTTAGATGGGCCTGTCTACCTTCCTGCCTGTCGGGTGGGGGGGGGGGGAGAGAGGAGAGAGCGGTTTTTAAAAAGATACAGTACAGCTAGGGTTCTCAATGTTGGGAGGCCCGTGTACCCCCTAGGCAGGCCTCCGGTCCCTCGCGTACCCCAGTCGTAACCCCCGCATATCCCCAAATATCCGCCATGTACCCCCTTAAACTGTAATTATCCCGGGCTGTGGCGTGGGCAGGTCCTCTCACCTGCACCGCAACCCGGAGGGAAAAGCTACAGCCTTGCCGAATCGGCAGGGCTGTAGCTTTTTCCTCCAGGTTGCGGCGCGGGCGGGAAGACTCGCCTGCGCTGCAGCCTGGGAAAATGGCCCTCCCGATGTCCCCAGTAGCTACCCTTACCTTGTCCCCCGGCTGTCGCCATCTTGAAACTCGTGAAAATCACAAGGTGCTCGTGCGCAACCTGGAAAAATCTGCTACAGCTGCCCGTCATCAGCTGCTGATTGCAGCAGCTGATAACGGGCAGCACTTCACGTACCCCCAGCCTGTGGTCTGCGTACCCCTGGGGGTACGTGTACCACAGGTTGAGAAACCCTGCAGTACAGTATTGACTGTCTATTGCTAGAGAAATGGTATAGAATTCTGCGTTAAAATTTAAAACTCAAATTTTCAGACCCCTAATGTTGCAACAACTAAATAAGAATGTAGTCTACTTTATGTTGCTGGAATTTATAACAAATATAAGATCTAGAGAGTTTTAACGTCAGGAACTGAAGTATTGGAGTAGAATGATGGATTGTACAGGCCTTTCACTTTGAGTTTGGAAAAAGTGTTTTGCTGCTTTGGAGAGCGAAGTGAGTTTTCCTGAAGCATTGCTAAGATTATGTTTGTGAAACACAAAGGGCTAGAAATGTGGGTTTTTAAAATGTGAACTGAAAGGTTCAGAATTCTGCTTTCTGTGAGAGGCGAGAGGCAATAGGAAATACAAAACAAAAACCATCTAAATTAGGAGCAACTTATTTTCAGGGTTATGTGCACACTGTGCTAAAGAAAAATGTTCCAAGAACAGCTGATGTATTCAAATTGAGCAAATTCACCTAATTTTTCTTTTAATTCTGCAAATTTTATGACAACCATATTTGGTCACCTTTCTTGCAGCTGAATTTTCAAAAGACAGTGGGGTAGATCCTGAGTTGTTAGGCTTATATAAGGGGACTTGTGCGTATGGAAGTGGTAGTGCAAGGTACAGAAAACTGAATGGAATTTCGTGCTTAGGTTAAAACTTGCTATGACATGTTGCATATGATGTTTCATCAAAAATTGTCAGCACCTGTTGTGCAATTTATTGTACATGCACATGTGCAAAGTGAACATGAAATATCACCTTAATTTCACATGTACTCCTTTGGATACACTCCATTACCAACACATTCCAAGTACAGTATATCTTCACAGCCATAATGATCAGGATTAATTGATTTAAATCAAAAAGGCAAAAGAATTGTTTAAGGGATTAAGTCTCCCCCATTTTATAATTCTTGCACACCTTGAACAATGGCGCATACTAAGAAGTTGTTACAATACTGAAAACATATTGGTTTGTAACCTAATTTGGAGTATAATCTAAGATGTTTGTAGCCCACATACCTTTTGCAGAATATTTGCTTAGAGATAAATGGGAAAGGGGCCAATTGTGAAATGGATAGGTTTCTGTTTGGCTCATTGTAGATGTTCCCTGAACCCCATCGTTAAGTGGGCCTTTCCCTACCCTTTGAAGTTTGAGACCTCTCTGGAGGCCTTTCCTGGCCTCCTGAGGACCTCAAAATGGCCCACAGAGGCCTCTGTAAGGCACTTCCAGTTTGCTCCAAAAACCGGAAATGCATTATGAAGGCCAGGAAAGTCCTCCAGAGAGGCCCACAACCAGGGTCAGGCCTTCGGAGAGGCCTCAAAAGGTAGGGAAAGTGACCAATAACATTCTGTCTAACGACCCCCGTAGTGTGTGTGTGTGTGTGATAAGTAGAACGTCATTAAGCAGGGGACACCTGTACACATGAAAGAATACTTGGGGCCAAATTACGGTAGACGTGACTTTCAATGTGACACCATTTCTTCTTCTGTGTATATTTCTTTCAAAAAGTAATTACATGTTTAAAGTTGCATCTAGTCTGCCCCAAATGGAAAGCAGTAGCATTCCACACATCTAAGTGCCCAGGACTTTTCAGAAGCAAGGCTAGTTATTCCTGGGAAAAACAGCGTTTCTACATGAAAAGTATGTCCACGCTGTTTGATAGTAAAAAATTATTATTTGCAGGAATAATAAATACAGTACATGTACCATATTTATCATGCTTATACTTGGAAATCAAATATCTGTATCTGTCATATTTCTGTTAGAATTCAGTTTTGAGAGAGGGTGTACCCTTAACATGTTTGTATGAAATTTGGCTTTTATTTTGAATTGTGAGTTTAAAAAAAATTCAATTTAGATATCCATTTCTCCTTTTTATTTTTTTAAGTTTAGGAGATGAAACAAACTGTTTAGCACTTTTTCTGTGCTCCTAGAGTCATAGCATATGTACAGTCCTGCTTATAGTGAACTAAACTGTGATTTAGCAACTTCAAAAATCCTATGTTTTCTGTTCTTGAATGTCTGAATTTTATGCTAAGTTCCAGTTTTTCCTCTGGATTGTTAACTTTAAGTCAATAAGTTACTGAACTTGAATTACAAGTGGTTAGCGACTTGATTTTGTTAGCTAAACTCCGATACAAAGGCTCTGTAGCCATACTGGAGAACAACTGTAAGTGGATCATTGTAATGTAGTTGATATAGCGCTAGGTTTAATGTGGGAGACCCAGCCAGGCTTAAATATCTGCTTGATCATGAAGCTTATTAGAGGACAGAGAGCAAATTACTAACCATGTCTTAAATGTTCACTTCTGTAGTACATTTCAAGTGCTCATAATGCTTCAAATATATGTTCTTGGTAATCCTTACGGCAGCCATTATTTAGAACAAACCAATATCATTATTCCCATATTGCCGTTGAGGGTGGGAGGGGGCTGAGACTGAGAGAGAGTGGTTCACTTCAGCACATCTAGTGAATTTGTAACTGCAAGGGGAATTTCCTGGCTTGTAGCTTACATTGGTAGCCACTACACTTCATCTGTTCATGGTGGTAAATGTGTTGCTACAGTGAAAGATTAAGCATTTTTTAACACAGGCAGCTCTCGATTTACACGGTCTTGATTTGCATGGTTTTGAAATAACACTATTTACCAATTACTAACTGGACTCAGCTATCTGCTAATTAGTTGCTAACGAGCAACCTGTTGGTTGGCAGCTTCCTATGGGAGGGGAGTCTCCTCTAAAGCCAGAAGATGTTAAAGAGACAAAGGAAATGTCTTCACAGAGCTTCTGAGGAGGCTGTGTGGCTGCATGTCTTGTAAAATTCTTTCTGCTTGGTGGCAAGGGATGGAGCACTTGCCAGTGCTTGGAGATAAATGCCAGGGAAGGCAGAAAATGGAAACTTCTGAGTGGGGGGAGAGAGAGACTTCTGCCACTTGCTCTGAGAGACAGAGCAATCCCCTGTGGCTGCCTCTTGCAACATGAAAGGTATGAAGCAAATGGGGTTCTTTCCTCAGAATAACTGACAAGAGGTCCTACGACTAAGCTTTGCCGCTTACTGCTTTCTTAGTTCTTGCCGGCACCTTTGTGGCACCTTTGTTTTCCCTGATTGCTTTCTCAGTCATCATCAGTACCCTCGCTCCTCCCTTCTTAACCCTCCCCCCATGCCGTCTTGGGCAAGCAAAACTCACCAGTCATCGCCATGAGATTTAAACTACTTTCTCCCATATCAATCCTATTGTTTCCTATGGGAAAAGGAGTTTCAATTAACTTTTTTAATATGCGTACAATTTTCTAGGAACGTAACCCCTGCATAAATTGAGAGCTGCCTATAATTTCTTCACCTGTATTGATCTAAAGCGAGGGTGGCCAACCTTCTACCATTAGGGCCTCTGCATTCTTAAGAGTTGTGTAGAAGACAGAAACTTGGCAGCTGCAAGTGCTGATGGTGCTGCTAAAGCAGCTGCACCTGCTGAAATGCCCTCACCTAGACAACCATTAAAGGGCCAGGAGCATTTATGTTGAAAGGTTGGCCACCCCTGGTCTAAAGCTAGATTTGGCCGTTTTTGTGGTTTAGACATTGCCAGAGAGAGGCCCACCCCCTGAAATCACGTTTGTGCAAAATGCATTAACTTCGTGTTTGAGATAAGTACCAAAAACCTGACCAGACCCGAACCCTCCTCAAATTGTACATGGCCATTTATGTGTCAGACTTGAGTGGCGGAGTTTGGCAAGATGCTGTTTCTTAGCTTAGAATAAGACTGTATTAAATGGAGTAAGGGAAACATTTCAATGCATGTTGTACAAGAAAATAAAAAAGAAATAGTTTAGATACCAGACTTCTATTACAAATCGCACCTCTTTAATCTTTTATTTAGTGAATAAATCTAGTAGAATTTGAATTACTGCAGTGTGTTCTATATGGAGCTGGAGTTGAAGATCAGTTGAGAGCCTCCGCTATTGCAGGATGTGCTGCTGCTCAGTTGTTGGCCAGCATGAGGCTTTGTGAGCACATTGCACCTCTCCTTTGTCAACTGTATTGGTTGTCAGTCTGTTCTCAGGTGCAATCCAAGGTGTTGGTTTTGACCTTTAAAGCCCTAAATACCTTGGGATCAGAGTACCTGAAGGACTATCTCCCCATATGAAACTGCCTGCCCTTACGATCAACTGAGACCCACCTAACACGTCTTGTATGCCCCATCTTTGACCGAGGGGCACTTGGCAGCCACAGGTGATAGGGCCTTCTCTGCAGTGACATCTTGATTATGGGCCTCTGTGCCACCAGATGTAAGACTGACTCCATAGGTTTGCTGAAAACACTTTTGGTCCCCTTTGCTTTTTTTTTGGGGGGGGGCCCTAAGGTTATGTTGATGTGTTCTGTCTCCTCAAAGTTATTCTGTTTTGATACTGTTTTTGGGTACAGTATGTTTTTTTTTCTGAATATTGATTTTTGCTAATATTGAATTTCATTGTGTTCCTTTTAATATGTTAGCTGCCTCAACTCCTCCCTACGGACGGGGAAAGATGGGAAACAAATATTCCCCAATAAATATAATGACATATTTAATGTCATTAACTAAATGACATGGCTGACCTAAACTTTCAAAAGCTGTTTCAAAAAATAAATCTAATCTCAAGTTTCCAAACATCAAGAACCAAAATCTTTCTTCTAAACTTATTTGATTTTCTTGATCTCTATTTTTCTGCCACTCCCCACATCAAACCTAGTGCCAACCTTCTGTTTAGGGGATGAGCACACAGAGATCCATGTTGTGTGCGTGTGCGCGTGCGCGCGCACTGGCTGAGGAGGTCCTGAGGAAACGAGCTTAGCTAGGATTGACACCTATCAGGGAGTCTGTTGCAATGTATACTCACTTGGTGAATCTAGTAAAGGAATTCCTAGACGCTGCAGGGTTGAGGGAGAAGATTAAATCCAGAGACACACCGCACGCATTGCGTCGAGCAATGTTCGCCTGCGGCTGAAAAATCCCGGTGTGTATTCACTTTTACAGGCTTGCACCGCAACGCAATAGAGCTGTGTTCCAGTGTGAGCAAAGTTCAACAAATGAATTTTGGCCGTGTTCAGCTATTGATATGCAGTGTTTGGAGCTGTGGGGATGGGATGCAGAGCAACAAGTGGCCAATCAGAATCGAGTCTGAAAAGATTAGATTCTGAGTGGCTAAAAGAGAGCAGGGGGCAGGATGTCTGTGCGGTTTTCTTTGGTGTGCCTTGGGTGTGTTGCGTCGCGGCATGTCGGCTGCTTTTGTAACGCACCGGGACGCAACACACCCCGATGCATTCGGTGTGTCTCCAGCTTAAAGTAATGGTGCCAGTCTTGTCTACTGGTTTTGTGTACGGGGGGGGGGGAGCAGGAACTGAATGCTTCCTTCCTCCAGCTGCTGTTAGTTTAGTACCCAGAAGGGGCGGCCTTTCTTATTCCCATTCTTCCATACCTACTGAGCCAGGACTTGTCCTGAGGGATAAGGACTGGAAGGAAAGAAAAGGAAGAAGGAAAATTCTGAAGACAGAATAATTTCTAGCTTCTGCTTGTCTTCTGACAGCAAGTGGGGGAGGGGGACTACCTCTCAGTTGGAGAACACAGGATCTGATTGTCTTCAGAAAGTCTGCAAGTTTATTACTTGGAAAACTGGGAGCTCATATACCTTGTTTGGAATTGTTGGCTTGGGGCAACTGCTGCATCTGATCTGCAATTTTCCCAATTTCAGCACCTAGTTCACTAAACTTCATTGTGTAAGATGACTTGGCTCCCCTTAGTTTGGTCTGTAAGTGGTAGATCATTAGCACAATTCATGACAGGATTATTACTACCTATTTTAACTTATGAGAAATGAGTTCTTTATCTTTTGTCTGCATGTTCGTTCGTTCGTTCATTCATTCATTCATTTCTTTCCACCCAACACTGAATAGTCCCAAGGAAGCTATCAAAAATGTAAAAGCTTTAAAACAATTTATAATAACAAAATAAAAAAAAATAAGAAGTAGAACTGACCAAAATACAACATTCCAGTGGCAGGCATAGCTCAGCGTCCCAACCCAGATACTTGGTGGAAGTGGAACAAGTGTGTCTTAGTTTTTTTTAAAGCAAAGAGATGGGGCCTCTCTCTGAGGTAGGGAGTTCTACATCCGGGAAATTATCAAACAGAAGGCTCTGTCTTGTATGCTCACCAGTTGAACCTTGTTCATTGTCGGCACACAGAGCACTGTGTTTTGGGAGTAATGTGCCTTGGGACTACTAAGTGAAGTTAAGTAATTTACTTTGCTGTAGAATGTAGATGGACTAATGCGAGAGAGAGAGAGAGAGAGAGAGAGAGAGAGAGAGAGAGAGGAGACATGTGCAAACTATTTTAGTTTTCATAGAGATGTCCTTTTTCATAGATACTACTCATTTGTTTTCTACTTTTGTCTGTAAATTCTCTCTCTTCCTGTTTTAAATATTCAAATTGTATGCATTTTTGCCCATGTCCCGCCCCAGGTAGTCTTATTGCATAAAACAGTAGTGATGCTGTAGTTGAATGGAACTTGGTTCACGAGTCTTTCTACTCTGAGCGTAAACAGTTTGGTTAACAGTTTGGTTATCAGAATTAATTCCTCTAGCGCAGGGTGGTCCAACCTTTCGTACCTCAAGGGCCACATGCAGACTTTGACACGGAACCTGGGGGCCGCACAATGAATAATTAATAATTAATTAATAATAATGACCACTGCATATGCAGAGCTGTAAGACCCACACTGGATTTATTTTTTTAAGATTAGAGTACTAATTGAAGGGGGAAAAAAGCTTTATGGGCCTGTGATCTCTGCAGAGATCACAGGCAGCTCCTGCTCCTACCACAGCCCAAGCAGAAATGCCGATCCTTTGGGGTGGCCCATCTCTTTTCCCCATTTCTCCCGCCCAGAAACCCTCCCAGAGACCAGTGCTTATGAATGCTTAGAAAGGACGCGCACGCACGTGCGTTCGCACACACAAACACAGGCAAGGCTAGAAAGGAGGGAGATCACTTTGCAAGGTGAGCTCTGCGAGGGGTGCTCGCTGTCAGCCTCTGCTTAGCTTCGCGGGCTTTTTGAAGAGGCGCCCTGCACGCTTTGATCCTCTACGCCCCTCCCTGCAGCAAACAAAGCCCCTTTGGGCACAAAAAAGCAAAATCCCCTGTTCTTTTCTCTCCCTCCCCCCCCCTTTCTTGTAAACATCTGTTCAGGAGAAAACATTTTTAAACCTGGCACCCACCTGGATCTACAGGAGCAGATCCTCAGCATCACTACAATGCACTAAGGAGAAGGGAAGGTGTGCGCATGCGCGCGCGCGCGCGCGCACACACACACACACACACACACACACATAAAAGGACTAGAAAGGAGGGAGATCACTTTGCAAGGGGTGCTCGCTGTAACTCTGCTTAGCTTCGCGGGCTTTTTGAAGAGCCACCCTGCACGCTTTGATCCTCCACTCACCACCCCTGAGCTCCTTGGAGGAAGGACGGCAGAAAAACGCGATAAACACACACACCAACACACACACGCATATGGATAACCATGCACGCACGCACCATTTTGAAACATGTACACGCACATCCACACAGGTATATACTGTACGTACGGCTAAACATGTGCACGCACACCCCCACCTTGAAGCGGGTCGCTCCTGCTGCCCCCCTTTCCCTGTCTCTCCTCCTCGGTTCCTGCCCTGGCAGAAGGGTGGGGGGCAGTGGCAAGATGCGGCACTCCAACCCCTCCCTCCCCAAAAACAACAGCAATAAAGCCCGGCACAGAGAAGCAGCGATAGGCGGGGTTTTTTTTTGCGTGCACCGACCTATGGATCATGAGGGAGACGTCCCTCATCCAAGGGATGAGGTGGCAGCCTTGCTCCTGCTGCAACACCTTCTTGCAGGTGTAGTCAAAGACCAGCAGCTCCACCCAGCCGCCACCGCCTTTGCCTCCATTGCTGCCGCTGCCTGGGCCCCCGGCCATGGTGGAGGCCGCTCCTCCGCCGCCTGACATGATCCATGGTGCCGCTGCACTTGCCCGTGGAGCCTTCGCTCGCTCGCCCGCCCGCCCGGAGAGGAGAGCGCCCGGCAATGTCGCTCACCTCCCTCACCGACTCTCCCCTGGCCGCCTCTTCAGCTCTCCATTGCCAAGAGTGAAGACAAAATCCCTGCAGGCTGCAGCAAACAAACGCTGCAAATGCATGCGTTTCAAGCCGACAAACTCTCCCGCTGCCCAGCATGCCCTGCCCACCCTCACTGACGATCGGAAAAGCACTCAAAGCCGAGCCTTTTCCAAGCGTCTGTGGAGAGCGAGGCATGCTGGGGCTGGGGTGATCTCTGCTGAGGCAGCCAGCCCGACGACCGGCTCTCTTCCTGAGATTCAGGAAGAGAGCGGATCGGGCTGTCTGCCTCCGAACGGCTCGTTGCTGAGTGTCTTTGCTGGGGGGAGGGAGGGGGGAGGGGGAAGCCTCCGAGGGCCGCAGGAGAAGCCTCCGGGGCCCCTGGCGGCCCGGGGGCCGCGTGTTGGACCACCATGCTCTAGCGCAAAGCAGCTGAATTGATTGGTTGTAGAAAAGTGACTCCTGAATAAATTGTAATTGGTTCATTTTGGAGATTAAAGCATAATATCCTTGGCAGAAAAAGCAAAGCTATTTTATGTGTATTTGTGTAAACACTTCTATACAATATTCAGATGCCAAAATGTTAAGAAGTTGAGAGTCAGACATCTTGATCTTGGAGAGAGGGAGTGTTCCCCATTAGGTATAACAGAACTCTGTCTCTTCCCCCTGCCACCACCAGGTCACACATACTCAGCATGTCAAATCATTACAGACTATTCAGCTTTCTCCCTCCACTCCATTTGCTAAGTCAGTCGTGTTTCATGACCTTAGGGTTGGATGGGAATACAAGAGGTGTGCACCATCTTCCAATTTCCTGGAATGGGTTGGTGTTGTGGACTGGATAGAATCCTAGGCGTGAATTTTGTCAAGAATATCTGGTGGTATTAATTCCCCCCCCACACACACACAGTTTTTTGCCTACTGCATTCTTATCAGTAAGTTAAATTACTGTCACTTTAATATTCAATGTCTGTCTTGTATCTCGCAAGTGAGGAAGATAGGAGGATTGGGATGTATTTGTGTAAGTTCAGGATTGAAATTAATATCTAGCTTAGTAAACTACATTTATTTTGTATTTATAGTAGAAAAATAACTTAGTAGTATCACAAATCTCTCGCCCCCCCCCCCCCTGTGAGAGTGTGTGAGAGAGAGATGAATGAATTGAACAGGGTATTAAAACACCTTTTGAACTAGGAATTTCTGTGGACATATTTGCAAGCTGCTGTATTGGTTCAGCATTCTGTGTGAGAGAACACTCGTAAACATTTCCACTCTTAGGATATCCTGACATGTGATGGCAGAGAGTTGTGGTTTGTACTGCTTCCTTTCTTAAAATTGTCCGTGATGATATTGGATCATAGGGTTCAAGTTTCCAGGACTTGTAGCAGCTTTATTTGCAACAGGCTGTGCTGGGTTTTTTATTCTTGGTCTGGAATTTCCACATAACAAAAGTAGACTGGTACAGCTGAGTAGGAAGAGAGGATGCTTTGTAACCCCTGAAGACGCTTGGCCAGTGAACAGTTGAAGACAGCAGGATGAGAATCCAGTGAAGGCTTTTGGGATGTACAGGTGGGCCCCCATATCCACTGATTCGCTATCCACGGTTTCAGTTATCCACGGATCGTGGGGACCCCCCCCCCAGGCTTTTACTTTTTTCCCAGTAAACTTCGTTTCTTCCTTAAAGAAACAGGAGAAGCAGCCTCTGGCTGTTTATTACAGGCAAGTAGAACAAGACTAAGTATTAGAGAGGCTCTGCAAGGTTAACAGAAACCTTGCAGAGCCTCTCTAGGACTTAGTCTCGTTCTACTTGCCTGCAATGGAGGCTGCTTCTCTGTTCGTTTTAAGGAAGAAACAAAGCTTGCTGAAAGAAAAATAAGAGCTGGGGGGGCCAAGCATGCCTGCCTGCAGGGGAGGCAGGGTGGGGGGCCCCTCAGGAAACCATGGAGGGGGTGTTCGCTCTTATCCACAGTTTCAAGTATCCACAGAGGGGCCTGGAACACATCCCCAGCGGATATGGGGGCCCACCTGTACATCGGTGAGGTGTAGAAGTGTCGTCCTGGGCATACCTCTAAAGAACTTAATTTTGAAAACTGTTACCGCATACGAATGCAACAATTCACCTGGATCCTTCTTTATATAATGGGCTGATATACATGTACATCATTTTCAAGTGTGTACATCATTTTCAAGTTCTTATATCATTAACGGAGGGGCCATAGCTCAATGGTAGAGTGTATGCTTTGCGTGCAGAAGGTCCCAGTTTCATTCCTGGGCATCTTGAAGTAGGGCTGGGAAAGACCTTGGTCTGAAGAGTTGTTGCCATTCAGAGTAGGCTAGTGTTTCTCAACTGGTGGTACATGTACCACCGGTGATATGTGAGCAGGTGTCCGGTGGTATGTGCGGCACCCCTGGACACCTGCTGCCCGGCAGCAAGCCCAGAAGATAGCAGTAGGAGGCTCGCCTCAGCGGACAGCTCCAGCGTGCGATTTTCGTGTCCTTGAAAAAGCCCTGAGCCTCTTACTGCTGTTTGTTGGGGCTCGCTGCCGGGTATCTGGCCTCCCGACCCAGAAGTAACTGGTGATGACGTCATTGCCAGTTGCTTCTGGAGGTGGTATGTTGGGGTTTAGGGTTGGGGAAATGCTGGAGTAGATGGTCTGATCTAGATGGACCAATGGTCTGACTCAGTTTAACATAGCTTCATATGTTTCTATGAATGGAAATATTCGGGTACTAGAAGTGTGAATATGTGCAAACACCGTGCTACAACATTGCTACTGTACTGATATTTGGAAATAGTGTAATGAGAACTCTTTAAAACTGAAAATGGAGACGATCTCTTGTTTGCCTGACATACTTTTTATCTGTGTTTTAGTGCGTGATGTTTGTTTGCACTTGTACATGATGTTTGGGTACATGCCAGGAGAGCACGTCAATTGGACTGGTGGCAAGAGACTTCAGATCCCACAGGCCTCAAGGAAGGCCACAACTTTGGTTCATCAGAGCAATCCTGTCCCATCCTGTCCTGTCCCCCATGGGCAGGCTTAAGTGAAGCTTTGTCTGTCTTAGGGAAAATTCCATGACCAGCTGCCTCTTGCTTGCATGGCAGATTTGAACCTCTAAACAAAAGCCACATCCTGAGAGCTTCCTGGCTTGGAGTAATCAGAGTTGCTAGCGACACAAAAGAAGGATCCCTAACCCTATCTGTCCTCATCAAGCTGAGCCGGCCGACGCTACACGGGGTGACGTGCTGGCTCGTGATGCTGCTGTTTGCACATGAATACCAAAGAAGTATATCTGATCAGAAATGAGTCCTAAATGTCAGAATTTACCATGAGGTCACCCATTTGCTACATGGTTATTAAATAACCCTCTTTCTTCTTCCCACTTTCCCCATATTTTACAGGTGAAATATTTCTGGGTATATTACACAATGATGCTGGCAAAAAGAATGGTAACTTCAGAATTACCTCAGTGAGTGATCAGAAGGATTAAATTTGAGGTAAGAATGCAAACTTTGAAGTAGCAAATTATTCAGGTCACTTAGCACGGTGTGATTTTTCTTGTATATGATAGATGTCTCTGTAGTGGGTTTTGAATGTTTTTCTTTTCTGGAATTAGGTGAGATTAGGGGCATCATTTTACTTAAGGGAGCATGGCAAAGAGATTTTGGTAGCAGGGACAAGATTCTCAGCAATAGAGACGTCGTTGGGGGGGCAGTGGGACCCAGGGTGGCGGGGTGCCACGCGGCGGGGTGTGTGTACTTGCCCCTCTGACTTTGCCGCCAGATTGCCCCCTTTACCGCTCTTGATGTTGTCTTTTTTGTCACTTCACTGGCCGTCAGCCGTGAGATCGGCCCTCCCGCCCGCCCTGGAGCCATTTGGCTCAAAAAAGGTCCGAAAAGCGGCAGGGGTTGTTTATGCGCTGCCGCCAAAATTTGGCGGCAGCGTGTGAAAATGATGTCACGCCCCTGGGGCAGAGCTTGTGGTGTCACATGGGGGTGTCGCATCCCCACTGCTCAGCAAGATTGAAGACTACTGTCAGATATACAGGGTGCCTCAAGAAAATGTGCACATTTTATAGTTTCATGTTTCTTATGCTATATAGTTCACACATACTGTATATGTTGTACACAAAAGCAGTTGCTTGACCCAGTTAAATTAAGTAATGAATTAGATCAAGTGCTTGAAATGGTCCCCATCGGTGTCTAGACAGCGCTGATATCGTTGACTAAGGGATCTGCAGTCATCCACCAATGTTTGTGCTGGGTGGTTCTGTACAACTCTTCAGTTGCTTCCCTTAGATGTTCGAGTATTGCAGGTTTTCTACATTAACTAGAGATCATTAAAATGTGTGTACATTTTTTGAGACACCCTGTAGTTAGGAAATTTGTTGCAAAGCAGAGTATTTAGTGAGCATTTTTGTGATTACTGTTCTTATATTTCATTATAGCATTATTACTTTTTTTGTCAAAATGACCCCCCCCCCCCTCTTGCCTTTTAAGCAAAGCACTTCATTATGCTTTTTGGAACAGAAGCTTTCATGGCCAGCTACGATTTTCCAAGAATAAGGATATATGGGTGAAATATAGGTTTTCCTGAGGAATAACTGCATGCATTTTGAAGCACATATGAGGTGCATGTGAATGACACACTGTCCTCTCTAAATGGTTCTTCTCTGTGAGATGCCCTATAAGTAGGCTGACCAGAGTCCTGTTGTTCGCTTGGGCAGTCCCGGTTTGTCGGCCACCTCTCCCGGCCCGCCGCCCACCCCAGACCTGCCGCGTCCTTGCTCCTTCACGTCCTTCCTTCCCCAGTCACTGCTGCAGCTACAGCGTCTTCATCTTGCTTCCCCCGGGCGGCCCGGGCCTTTGCAGCGGGCCGGGACTCTACTAAGCCTGGCTGGTGTGTTCCACCCAACCAGGACTCCTCGTGCGCCTGCGTGAGCATTGCGCAACGCACAATGCCTCTCTCCCAGGCATTGTGCGCTGCACGATGCTCGTGCAGGCGCGCGAGGAGCCCTGGCTGGGTGGAACACACCAGCCAGGCTCCATAGAGTCCCGGCCTGCCTCAATGCAGCCGGCGGGCTTGGAAAGGCCCAGACCACCCGGGGGAAGTGGGACGAAGATGCCGCGGAGGCGGAAGAAGGAATGACGCAAAGGAAAAAGGTATCGATAAAGGCAAGTGGCTGGCGGCAGCAAAATGGCCATTTTGGGGGAGGCTAAATAAATAATTAAAAATTCCGGGGGGAGGGGTTGTCCCCGGTTCAGGTCTTGGAAAAACTGGTCAGCCTACCTATACGTCATACAGCTGGACTGCAAAAATATTGCAGAGTGGAGCAGTAGTTTTTGTGGTGCTGTGTTGAAACTGTTCTGTTTTTGTTTTTCAAAGTAACATTTAAATTCTGTTTTTACTTTGTTATCTGTGAATATTCAATAACTCGTTGGACTTTCTGAGTCTAGAAGGTTCACCTGATAAAGTTTTAGGGAAAAATAAATTGAGCTGTCACTTCAGGGAAAAACAAATTGAGCTCTATGACAGCTTGCGGTCCGTAACCTGTGACTGTCAAGTTGGAAGGCTTCTAATGCTTCCCTTATTTGAGGGTTGACTGTAGCTCTCGGTGAAGGGAAGTATAATTTGCTCTTGGAGGAGAAAGTACTTTGTACTGCCTGGTGGCCATTGATTGAAAGCAGGAGCAGTTGATGGAAGAGGAGTGATGGTTGTGCTGGGAGCCAGCAGGCAAGAGATTTGCTGCACCAAGAAACTGCCGGCACCTTTTAAGAAGTTTATCTTCATATCTGCAGAACCATGGACATGCTGTATCAGTTCAAAGTTACATAGTGTGGGAAGTTATTTTGCTAATTTTCTTTGGCTTGGTGAAATATGTGAAGTACTGCTTCACTCAAATATTTGAACTGTAATTAGGATGTTGTTCTTAATAATTCTGTGCTTTTTACCATAGACATAGCTGTGGGTGATTCTGATATTAGTTGCGACTACCTTGTTCCTGCAATAAGGAGATATTTTGTGGAAACAATAGTAGGATAAATTTAGAAAGTATATAAAAAAGATTCAGTATTAATAATGTAATAGCAGTAATGATGCACTGCATGTCTGCCTCCTTTGCAGAGACTTAACACTTTAAATGTGTCTCTTATATATTATATGACTATTTTAGTTTGTCCTGAGAGTTACAGCAGTAGCATATGAAAATGCTTACCTTTTGCAAGGACTTATTCTGTCTGACCCTTACCCTTTTCTCCACCACAAGAGAGGTTCCTTCCTCTTATAACTATCCCTGAACCCCTCCCTCTTGCTTTTTAAAAATCCTGTTCCATTCCTGCTGACTATTTCTGCCTTATTCCAACCCCATAATGCACAATTTCTATCTTTTAGCCCTTCTAACTCTTGCTGTTCCTAATCCAGGGACATAGCTTTCTGAACTCTCTCCCCATATTGATATTTTTTATATGGAGATGGCCCTGATCCACTAAAACGAGAACTCAAAGGCAGATATTCTGAGGTACCTTCCTCTAGTAGTTTTCTTTTAAGAAAAACTGATCTTTCTCTATCTTCTGAGGCGCAGGAATAAGCAAAGTCCTAGATGTTACCAATTATAGTCAATAACTGAGGTTGTCTTTGAGTTACAGAGCAGTTGCTGGATCTGGGGTGGAGGCAAATAATGATGCACATCTCTGTATCACAGTGCTGCTTGCTTAATTTCAGTTTCTGGGCCACTTTTCTATTAAAACAGTATCTAAAGTGACTTTGAACACTAGGCCACGTTTCAATTTTTTTATGACAGAAGCTTTGAATACATGACTAATCTAGTTCAGAGGAATTTCTGATTTTAATAATAGTGCTTTGGAAGCAGTAACCTAATTGTAAACATGTTTGCTTGTCAAAATCTACAACCTGTTGTATGCAGTCTTCAACAAAACATTTGTAAACACCACTTTCAAGGATAATTGAACCAGTCAAAAGTGAAAGCAATAGGAATGCAGACTAGAACTTTATTAGTGGATTTTTGCCTGGTTTCCACAAAGATGCACAGTCTAGTCTAGAGAAAGAAGATGGCATTTTATTCAGCACTGGCTGATCTTCTGGGTTTACAGTCAGTATGCTGGCCAGGATAGATAAGCAATATGTTGAACATACAGAAATGAAATGAGACCAGCTATTTGCATAGTCACTTAAAATAACCCAAGAAATGTGAAGTAGTAATGCATGTTATTCATGAGACTAGCCTGGAACTAGTGCACTTGATGTGGTGATCTCTCTACTCCACGTCCAATTTTCTAAGTTATGTAACATCTCCAAGCCTATTATGTGCTCAGCTGTCAATTACATGAGCAGCTGTTTTAATCTCAAGATTTAGCTATTACAGTACAATCTTACATTTCTGGGTCTCAAACTTTATTTTTCTTCAGACAGGGTCAGATTCTGTCTTTGCAAAGGTCATTCTGCACAGAAAGCATGAGAACTCCCTACTTAGAAGGACTTACCTAATCAGTTTTGTTTTTCAGAATGAATGCTAATGCTTTTGATCTTTTTTAATCTGACTCTTTCATCTGTTATGTGCTAGTCCCAACAAGTTAGTTCAAGTAGTGGTTATGCTGCGGTTACTGTAACTCGCAAGATATACAGTATTGGTAAATGCGTTGGTGTTTCAAACACAAAATGTCTTCAGGCTACTACAGCATTAAATTGTATAATCTCTTGGATTATATATTTTGTGTACAGGGATGATTGCAGAGCATAAATGTAAGATGACCCTAAGAGCTTCAGAAGTAGTACATAGATAAGTCTGATATAAAGGCGCTAATAAACCAGCCTGTTTTGCGAACAATGTATGCAGATTTTATATATGCCATTGTATACCCGAGAGCCTTTATACATTTATAGAAAATTTTAAATTTTATTAAATTGTCTTCATTTTACAAAATACTTTGGTGGACCCCTTCCCCAAAACCTGTATCCCTTGCAGCAGTGTTCCAACGAGTCGTGATCCAGTGACTGGCTTGTCCTGCATGATAGAGGGATAGTTTTGCTAGAAACCAATCAGCTGTGTTGCTGTGTTTCTCTCTTCTCTTGCACAAGTATGCACAACTTTTAAAATACGTTGAGATATTCACCCTACCACAGGAGAACAGGACTTCACAGTCCAAAGCATTTAAAGAAAGGTTTACAATGGTAAGACTTGGGGAAAAGCTGAGGGTGTTCTCTGACTTTTTAGGGGAAATAATTTGGGAAACACAGCACTCCATTACTAGGGTTATACAGGGGGGGGGGGAGTGCACAGCCACAGAACATTTTTAGGGTAAACAGTGAGAGAGCATCTCTAATAGGACTGTAAGCCTGCTGACAGAGTTTTGTTGTTTTGGTAAGTCTTTGGTAAACATTTGCACTGCTTTTTTTTTTGCGTTTGCATTTGAAAAATAACAAATGTTAACACTACAGACAGTGGCCGTGTCACTTGCGCAGCCACATTCTCTGTGGCAAATGCAATAGCATAGGATGCTCTCTCCATGGGAAATACACAGCATTTTGTATCAGGGAGAAAGGTTTTTTTACTGCTCAAAAAAATTGCAGTATCCCTACAACAAACACACCCTTCAGTGAAGGCATCTGGAATGTATGCAGCAAATTCACATTCCTAGTACAAAACTGATTGCATGAAAGGCCTTAATTACCATAAATGAAGACATACTGCAAGGATGTATGGATTAACTATTTTCAAGAGAGTCCTCTTTGTTTTACCTGGTTCCTTCATGTAAAGAACTATCATGTGTTGTGTATCTTTTTAGTGTTTACAACAACAAAATTTAAACTTCTTGCCTCTGGGTGCAAAACCGCACCTTGTGGTTATACAGCGACTGATAAGGTTCTAGGACAATCCACTTCTCCCCTACCAGCTGCTCCTACATTCATTTTTCTGAGTGTGCCTTGACCTGGCAAGGCTACTCACAGTGCAATCCTACCCAGCTCCTCCACTGGTGCAGCCAGTGGTGGAGGGAGAACGGGAGGGTTTTGGAGGGATTGGGGATTTAAATCCCCGTTTAAAGGGGGATGTAAAAGGGGATTTAAATCCCCTTTCCCTTCCAAAGCCTGCTGTTCTGCCCTCCACCACTGCTGCACCAGTGGAGGAGCTGGGTAGGATTGCGCTCTCAGTAGCAGTTGAAGCCCTCCTGAATCTTGCTGGCATCATCCCACATGTCTATCTCTTCCCCAAGCCTCCATGTATGATTCTACTTGTGCTTCAGCTGAGAGCATTCTACATGCCTGAGGAAGGACTAGCAACACGTCAGTACTGGTAAGGACATAGGAGTACTTTCCGCTGCTATTGCAGATCCCTGCTGGATCATTACGTGGTCAGAAGAAACTGTGTGGAAGCAGCTGGTGGTTTCTGTTTTGTGAACACAGGATGCAGGATTTTCCCAGATTGTGGTCTAGAAAACGTTGTCTAGGGGACAGCTTCAATGGAAGGCAGTGGAAAGTTAGGGTTTGCCTAGAAACTTGCTCCTAATTCTGCTTCAGCTGTTTCTCAATAAAGCAGAATCCCTTGTAGTTCCTTTGGAGGTTGTGGTGATAACCAGCAGGCTAACTGATCCAATGATGTGGTGTACTAGGTGTGCCTCTTGGCCTGTCCAAGTATAGTCCTGTCAGTGATGTTAAGTAATTCTGAATGTGTTGTAACTTGTTGCACTTCACTAGGTCAATTCTAAGGTGCAGGTCATTAAAACTGGAAATGTTTATGTAGCCCAGTCCTTGTAGTACTTCAGCCATGTCAAGCTGTATTTACACTTGATTGGACTCGCAATCTCCCAGTGCACCCTGGCCTTTCCTTACATAGTTGCATTGTGGGGGATATAGTCCAAGTGCAAATGGAGATGAAGGCTAGGATACTGATTTGGGTGCAGTGATGTAGTTCTGCGTGCTTTGCTTTGTCACACAGGGCTTCCTCAGAGTGCATGTTTTGTAGAGCATTCTCCCTGCACCCCCATGTACTGCGTTATGGAAATCTGATTATATAACCTTAGGATTATGGTGAGGGACTTTTCTGTTTATGATTACAATGACTTTAAATGTGTATTTCCCACTCTACAAAAGTTAGGCATAGTGGAACTCACTCTCTCTAATTCTCACCCTTCTGGCTTCATCTCCACCCCCCCCCATCCCAATGACTTGCAGCTTGCTCCAAACTCTCTGTCCTTGCTCCAGCGAACATATTTGAAGCATTACTTTTTATTACCCCTTTACAAAATTAACTGCTTCCAGACCCAGCTTTTTGCTGTCACTGGCACTATTAGTAAAGCAAATGTCTTTCACATGGGCATGCTGGGTGCCAAAATGGATGTAAGGAGAAGGCAGGAGTGGGTCCCTGCTGATAGGATGGAGTACCATGAAGTTTGGTGGAATGCATTGGGAGGTGGAAGGGGTGGAGCCAAGAACATACAGAAATGTTCAGGCTGCTGCACATGGACAATTGGAGGATTCCAAGGACAAACAACAGAAGCTAAAGGTTATGCTAATTTCACTTGCATTCTGCTTAGCCTTCCCGTAAAGTGAACATTATGCTGAGTAGAATGCCTTTCTCCCCTGGCCACGTTCCTTTCATCGAGCCTGTGCATCGCCCCCAGTTTCCATCAATTTGTACTCGGAATCTTGCAACTGTAAATGTGCAGCCTGATCATTTCCCCCCCCCCGCCCCCATTAATGGCTTTCTGGTTCCAGGCATTTAAGAATTATAGTTAGGCTGTCATTTTTTAATAACTTGAGAAAAAATTATAGATACTTTTGTTTAAGAAGAGGGCATTACTGTATCTGTATCTGTAATTGTGGTGCATGCTTGTCTATTTCTGAACATGTGCAGTGGAATATATTAAGCTGAAGTTATGGGGATGGGAAAGATGAGGTTATGCTTCAAAATAAAGATAATTGCTGGGATTTCGGGCAAATATTAGAACATTGGGAAAAATGCAAAATACACAAACCATGAGGGATGTCCTTGCATTTTCACTTCCCTATCTTTTTCCTCTGCAAAACATACACTTTTAGGGTCTTAAAGTAACAAGTGTAGCATAACAAAAACCCATGAATGTAGGGTACTAGTAATTGCTTTCCACAGCTGCTGCCCAAATGAAGTGCTGCCCTTTGACCGCCTCTGATAAGCAGCCACCCATAGGCCAACAACCTGTTGTGAAAGAGGTGATCACACTCTGCCCTTCTCTCCTGCACATAAGAGGAGAAAAGGAAAAGCGTTTATTTTTGCTTTGATTAAATAACAGTTCCATGTTACATCTGAACTTGGAAACTCTGGATTTCTTCAAACCATAGGAAATAACAAACCAGGATCTTAAAGTATGGTTGATTTTGATTTGTTTTTTCCTAACTGTAGTTTGGAGTAAGCTACAATTCAGATGTACGGTGAAACTGTGGATTACTCCAAAGTCAAAATAAAAACTTTACTTTTCCTGTTCTCACGAGAGGAGAGGAGGATTTGTGAGCCCTTACTTTGCGGAAGTTCATTAGTATAGTGGGATACAATAATTTTCTGTTAATGTCTGAACTGGGCCATATGCACAGTCTAGAAGGCACTTCAATAATTGTGGGTCTAATCCTTGTAGGAAGCTGACCCAACTAGAGGCCTAGCTGACTATTTTTCTTCATGCTTTCATGGTCACGTGGAAGTACAAATCATGTTTGCTTGATTAGTAGTAGACAGGGATGCATAAACTCCTTCAAAAAGCAAGTGTTCATGCATTTCCATTGCAATCTGACCCAGTCATCTGAGGAGGATGGGTGAGAGAGACTTGGCCATTAGATATGGATGTTTTGTTTCTAAAAATATGATGATATATTTAAAATATTATATGAAATGTTAATATTGCTTGAGTGGTATATAGCGGATGACTCCCTTGTACAGTTGAGCCAGTTGATGGGAGGGTATCCAGCTTAATTTGGTATGAGTCAATCAGACCTTCAGTTTTCATAGCCTGTTTCGCATGCCATTTGTTCATCACATAACTCTCAAACACTGGAATGCAGAGGCGTAACTAGGCCTCCTGGCGCCCGGAGGAAGGGGGCGGGGCCTAGGTGACGTGACGCACCCAGCGCGTCACCGACCCCGACCCCCGCCGGTTTCCTACCTATTTCGGAGCCATACGGACTCCAGGGAGGGTGGGAGGGCCGAAAACAGGACGAACACCGCGCCAGGACGAGACCGGTAGGTCCGCCTGCACCTGGAACAGCTGCTCCACGCGCTCCACTCTCCTCCCACTTCTGCTGGATTGAAATTTGGTATCATGTGTGCGGGCACAGCTCTACAGTTCCAAGATTGAATACCAGCTCAACATTAACTTTTTTAAAAAGGATACACACATTCATACAAAATAATTGTAGCACAATACTGAAGCAGGCCCTCTCAAATACTGTGCATTTATGGTTCTAAAAGTTCATGTTTTAAACACTAGGAAGGACTTGGTTAGCAATGTCCAATCATAGGTAACGTCCAATCATGGATAAGGTTTCTGATGTTATTTCAAATTTACATTTGTAAATAGTTGGTGGTGTTTTTCATTTGTAAAAGACAGTAAATCAAATGGATATTTCTTCTATAATATTAATAGTCAGGTTTTAAACAGTTAAATGTAGTATTTTGAACAGTGTGTCTAAATAAATTACTGGTTTTAGATAGTACATCTAGTGCAGTCTGTTCAATGTGAAAACCCACATGTTAGTCCTTAATTGACCAATATTTTTCTGAATTAGTGTTTTGGGTAACTTGCTTTCAGGTTTTTTGGAGAGAGGGGAAATACAATATCAAGCTGTGTGATTGATTGATTGATTGATTGATTGATTGATGGGTTTCTAAGCAAAATCCTCCCCCAGCCTACTTGAATATTATTGTAACTGTTTAAGGAGAGAATAAATCTTTCAGTGGTTAGGGACCCATATATAAATAAAATGTGATTTGAAAAGTTGGTAGCTATGGATTACTCAGAATGAGGCATTCCATGTAGTATGGCAACACAGTGTTTCTGTTTGGCATCTTTTCAGAAATGTGCATCTCCTCCTTGGTGCCAAAAATTTACAAAAAATCTCCTGATCCTAAGGAAGTGGCAGAGTTTTTCAACCACTGTTTGGAGTCCATTTTTTATTTGATTGAGGGCAACAAGCTGAGACTTAATCTAAACAAAATAAAGCATACTGTTCTTCTGGAACTACTAGGTGCACAACTATTTCGAATGTGGTCACACTACTGCTTAACAAGCAGGTTTGCAGCTTGGGAGTAATCTTGGATCCAGGTCTGTTCCTGGGTGCTCAGGTAATGCAGGTGGCTAGGGCTTCCTTTACTAGCATTGGTGGATATACTTTGGAATGCTGAGAAAGGCCCTCCCACATACCTAGAGCCTTCTACCTGTGTTTTCTGCCTCCGAAAACCCGAGAGTGACTGGTGGTGATGTCATCACCAGTCACTTCTGGTGGTATGCAGCATGAGAGTGGTGCCAGAGGTGGTACTTGGCCAGGAAGGGGTTGAGAACCCCTGCTATATTTATTTTAAAAAAGTTATACCCCACCTTTTCCCATGCCGAAGGCAAATGCCCAAGGTGGCTTACAACAGAGAAGTCACTAAGGTGTGGACCACCGTGGTCAGGTCCGATCGACTCAAGTATGGCCGCAGCTGGCATACCAGCCGAAGCTGGAGAAACGCACCCCTGGCCACAGCTGCCACCTGGCTTTCCAGGGAGAGCTGTGAATCCAGAAGTACTCCCAAGCTGCGCACCCATTCCTGCAGGGGGAGTGCAACCCCATTCAGAACGGGCAGGTGACTCAGTACCTGCATCGAAGCTTTCCTGACCAGTAGAACCTCTGTCTTTTCTGGATTCAATCTCAACCTATTAGCCCTCATCCAGACCCCAACCGCCTCCAGACAGTGCTCCAGGACTTCCACAGCCTCCCCGGAGCGAGATGGCAAGGAGAGATAGAGCTGGGTGTCATCAGCATATTGGTGACACCCATCTCCAAATCCCCGGATGATCTCTCCCAACGGTTTCATGTAGATGTTGAAAAGCATGGCAGACAGAATAGAACCCTGTGGCACCCCACACTGTAAAGGGCAGGGCGCCGAACAGGCATCTCCCAGCATCACCATCTGGGACCTGTCAGCCAAGTAGAAACGGAACCACTGCAATGCAGTGCCCCCTAGTCCCAACTTGGCCAGCTGACCCAGAAGGATACCATGGTCGATGGTATCGAAAGCCGCCGAGAGGTCCAAAAGGACCAGCAGGGATGCACTCCCCCTGTCCAGTCCTCGGCGAAGATCATCCAACAGGGCGACCAAGGCTGTCTCCGTCCCAAAGCCCAGATACTCCGTTTCATCTAGTATCCCCTGGAGCTGAGACGCCACCACCCGCTCAATCACCTTACCCAAAAAAGGCAGATTGGAAACTGGCCGATAGTTATTTAAATTGGAAGAATCCAGAGATGGTTTTTTCAGGAGGGGGCGCACAATTGCGGTCTTCAAGATGCTAGGCATCACTCCTGCAAAGATGAATTCACAATAGGTTCCACCCAATCGGCCAGCCCACCCCGCGCAGATCGTATTAACCAAGCTGGGCAAGGGTCAAGCGGGCAGGAAGACTACCTCAAACTACAGAAGACCCTATCCACATCCTCAAGCTGTATAAGATGAAAAGAATCCATAATGATGGACAGATGCCATAGAGACAACTCGAACACTCCAACTCACTCACTACAGGAGCCGAGTGGAGCAGATCCCGGACAACTTGAAAGAGCTCTGCTGGTCGGCTACTCGCAGCTATGTGAGTTTTGTTCTTGATAACAGCGAGAAGTGAAAGAATTGATCTTAAGTTCAAGTTTGCTGCTGAGAAAATTGTCAAGGCTGTTCCTTTTTATAATTTATAAATAGAGACTAGAATGGAAAGCAACTAAGGCCCAAATCAAACATACCGGTACTCTATGGGAAATATATTCATGAGTCACATCCGTGAATTTCAATTCACATGAGATTTGCGACCACACGTTCGCTGTAGTTCAGGTCTTCGAGGAAAATGCTGTGCTAGTCCCTCCTCCGGTGGTGCTAGTCGTCCTTCAGCAGACTTCCTGTGTCTGCATGTATCCCAGCAGCACTTGCTGGTCGAAAGGGATGGAAGCTTCCCCTTAAGAATTTGCCCTTCTGAGGGCAACACATTTCCTGCTCTTGTCCATGACAATAGGATTCACATGCTGTTTGTTTTCTGTGCCAGCCCAGCATGCATAGGGCTGAGCACTGACACGGGAGCAAGCTGCCAACCACTCCTTGTGACTTCTGAGCAAGTGGGCGTAGGATCGTGCCCGAAAGCAGACACTCTTTCATCCCCTCCACACCTATTCACACTCGCATTCAGACAAGCAGACACAGATATGTCAATTTATCTTTGCCAGCTTCACTCTTGCTAGTGCCCCATTGCTATGCAATTTGGGCTGCAATCCTATCACTTTCCTTGGAGTAAGCCCTGTTGAATACAGTGGGACTTACTTCTGAGTAGGGATAGATTGGATGATCATGATTGGATCATATTACTGATGAGAGCCATCCTCCCTTGGTTGGAAAGGGGGGGAGATGAGAGAAGGAGGGGTAGCTAAGAGCAAATAGAAAAGAGGGGCAGGAAAGATGCCATTGCCTTCTTTGCCTGGGCTGCCACCCTATACACCAGGTGTTCCCAGGGGTACGCGGACCGCAGGCTGGGGATATACGAAACGCTGTCCCTTATCAGCTGCTGGGATCAGCAGCTGATAAGGGGCAGCTGCTAAAGGGGATTTTTTTCTGGGTTCCAGGGCGCCCGCCCGCTCGGTAACCCGGAAAAATGTCCCCGGTAACTCCTACCTGTTCTCCTGGGTGCTGCCATCTTTGATTTCATGAGATTTCGTGAGATCCAAGATGGTGGCATCCAGGAGAACACGTAGGAGGAGCTACCGGGGACATCTCAGAGACATTTTTCTGGGTTGCAGAGCGGGTGGGCGGGTGGGCCCTCCTGCTCACGCCACAACCTGGAGGGAAGGGGTACGCGGGCCTCCGAAGGTCCGGGGGTATGCAGGGAAGCCGGAGGTACATGGTATGTGGGACTCAGAAGATTGGGAACCCCTGCTATACACAGTTTCCTGGGAGTAAGCCCCATTTAACACAATGGGACTTACCCTATGTATACCGACTCAGAAGTAACAGAAACAGATGGTACCTCCCTCCCTCTCCAGCGGGAAGAGGATCCTCTCCCTCCCAGAGCTTAAGCGGCACTAGAGCAAATGTTCAAGCAAAAGCTTCATTCGCTACTTGAATATTCTGTGGCACGAATCCCAGGGGATAAGGAAACCCATGCGAATTTTAATTTGGATATTGATGGAAAATTGGAAAGTCAATAGAAACTTGTCTGTTGATGTAACCACTTTTTCTTAGAGTGGTTTGTAGTTACGAATACATTTTCTGGTTTTGAAGGAAACCTTTGTAGAATCAAGTTCAAACCACAACTGCTGTTCAGAGGGAAGAAACAGTGACGGAATTGGTTGGACCGATGAAATGAACTGCATACTTCCCAGTTTAACCCACAAAATGTCTTCCATCTGAAAGACTAGAATGGGACTGCTATCTGAACTTTGATTTAAGATCTTAACAATCATGATTGTTCTTCCTCTGGTTAGTTAAATTTCTAATTATGTTGACATTTTATGCCTTACTGTTGACAACACCAAGAAATGAACAGTTTCACAGTTCTGTGAGCTGTTGTTTTTAGCTGCCTGCGGAGTTTGTAGAACCTCTTTGTTGTGAATATATTCACTGTATACTTAGTATTGATGGTATTCTTACCGCTCAAACATACTAGAAGGTCTGTGTTTAAAATCTAGAGTGTAACTTATTGATGTAATTGAAGAGAGATGATAATTTGCTGAATTGGCTGACAATTTACTCAGTTTGACAGCCTCAGATTGAAAATGCATGAGGTATATTAGTTTTTTTCCATTTAGGCTGACTGAAGACCCAGTTCATAATTTATTAGAAAATTCAGAGATCCCTGGTGTATTTCCGATTCAAGTTGTCAAAATCCTGTTGACTTGAACAGTAACTGTTTAACAGTTAAAAAAAAAAATCTAGGTCACTATTTTTGAAAGAGATTATATTCCTAATGTTGACTGTGGAACTTTAATTTTATCTCATATGCTGGAAAACGTGTAATTTTAGATGATACGAACATGATTGTGTTGTCTTTATAGAATAGACTTCAATTAGTGGGATAGCGTCTACCAACTGTTGTCCAAACTAAACCATAGGAGGGAGGAGTATTTCTCTGTGGCTAGTGCAGGTGGAGGTGACTCAAGGGCAAGTTCCACTTTTTTGTTTCAATTTGGCAACTTCCATAGGGGGAAGAGAGTGGGATTGCAGTTTATGAATCCTGATATCTCTTTGGAAATTTCCCACTTGTATGTCCCACTGCTATGGTGGTGCCCTGGTTTTCCTCTGGAATGAAGAGACGATAACGATGTTGATACGATGACTTCCAGATGTCCTTGTCCAACTTGTAGAGTCTGTTCAGCTCTACATATTCATACAGATGATGAAATAGCTTGACTGACAAGTAGAGTGCAGGTGGAGGAAGGCTCATAGTGAATTTGAATGAACACAGGCTTGGTCCTGTTCACTACCTCAGGATCTCTCCTCTGAATGAGTTCAGGATTCCATCACATATTTTATTCTGTTATTGTATGACATATTGCACGAGTCCAGCTGTACTTACCCTTACATTTTCCTTCAGGAATTTGTCAAGCCTCCTGAAGTCAATGTCAGTTTGACATTGTTTTGGCAAGTTTGACCTGCAAGAGCAATATCATTGCTAGTTACTAGTTTAAAAATGTTAAAGGAGTCCAGGTTAAATTTACAGGAAAACATTTTTCTATTTAGGACAAACTTTTAAAAAACTTTTTATCATATTGTTTGGCTTGAGAAATACCCCCCAAGATGGCTAACAAAACCAAATAAAATAAAATACATAACCATCAATTGGAGCATTATCTTTTAAAAACAGCACATAAAATGGTGTAAAATAATAACCAACAATGAAAACACTTCAGGCCATATACAGCCAATTCTTTCCCACAGCCCGCAAATTGCAAAAGCATAAACCCCAAAAACCTGGCAGAATAGGAAGGCTTTGAGTCCCTTCCTGGAAAGTTGTTTATTTTCACACATGGTGCTGCACTCCCATTTTCCCCCTTTGTTAACTGGTCACCGCTTTATTGGACTTAACAACTGAATTTTTTTACCTGGGTTTTGAAACTTTGCAAAACCATGGGAATTCAACCCTTGAGACACATGCCAGAGTCAAATGCTTTGTTTGACTCTGTTTCAATTGGAAGAAAATTATTTGCGGTTTTTTTTTTTCTGGAGGAGGAAAACCAGCATATTAAAGGCTTGCAAACACTTGTTTGTATGGAAATTATAACCAAAGAACTAAAATTGGTAACAGAGCACAAAGAATGTAATTTTAATTCTGAACCAAAAAATTCAGTAGCAAAGTTTGTTGTTGTCGTTAAGTCGTGTCCAACCCTTCGTGATCCCATGAACCATATCCCGCCAGGCCTTCCTGTCCTCCACTATCTTCCTGAGTTTGCTCATTTTCATGTTCGTTGCATCGGTGATGCTGTCTAACCATCTCATCCTTTGCCTTCCCCTTCTCCTTTTGCCTTCAATCTTTCCCAGCATCAGAGTCTTCTCCAGAGAGTCCTCTCTTCGCATTAGGTGGCCAAAATATTTGAGCTTCAGCCTCAGTACCTGTCCTTCCAGGGAACAGTCAGGGTTGATTTCATTTAGGATTGACTGATTTGATCTCAAATCAGCAAATCAAAGCAAAGTTTAGCAACCTTAATAAAACATTATTTCTTGTTCTTCATAGCCTCTGTGCACAAGCAGGCCACCACAAGAGTCTTCCAGAGCATTGACAGAGATGGAGATGTTCAGTTCTTTCCTTGACTAATGACGTTTTTGTTGTCACCGCGATGGAAAACAGCAGAGGAGATATCCAAAACTCTTCTGACAAGATACTTTCGCAAGTTATCACGACGTGACCAGATTGCAGAATTAAAAATTCGCATGCTGCTGGGAAACTCCGTTGTTTAAAACCATTTATTTTTAGTAAAATAAACTCAAGAGGTGTTACAGGCTTTTGAAGTTTCGCTAGCAAACATTAGTGGCATCATCAGAAATCCCCGGTACCAACTTGAGACAGCCTTTAAAATACAACTATTTGTATTTACAAGAGTTCCTGTTCTCTCTTTGGTCTTTTTCTATTTTTAGGTAGTTGCCCTTGTTTAGTTTTGTTGTTGGAATTCTGTGCCATGCATACTTGAGCATGTAAGCACAAAGTTAAAGGACTGATCTACTTCATGTTATAAATCCCTTTTGATGACCAAAATCTCATTTACTAAGTCGTCTTTGGGCAACCTTTATATACCAGATTTACAGCGCAATCGTACCCAGCTCCTCCACTGGTGAAGCAGTGGTGGAGGGAGAACGGGAGGCTTTGGGAGGGAAAGGGGATTTAAATCCCTTTCCCTTCCAAAACCTCCCGTTCTGCCCTACAACACTTCTGCATCAGTGGAGGAGCTGGGTAGGATTGCGCTGTTAGGGTGTACCACATGTGATGTTAACTTTCGTCGCCTGTGCCTCCATGATCATGTATACCTGTGCCTCTTAACTGTGGCTGTATTTATTGTACTATAAATTATCTGAAGGCAGAGGTTCTCTAAGTGTGAGGCGCGACTCCCAAGTGCGTCATCGAAAGCAGCCAGGGGCGTAGGGGCGTCGCGTTAGTCTTTTAATTAACACATATTCTTGCTTGCAAGAGAGAGAGAGCAAAAACAAAGACCCGGATCTTCACATCGGGTCACTCAAAGTTAATTTCAAAACACTTCAGGTTTGTAGGCAGTTTCCACGTCTTGTTTTTAACCACAGCGTGAGGGAAGCCCTTGCTTATCTTATGTTAAAGAACAATTAACAAGCCGCTAAGTACTCAAGCTGAGCTGGAGACGGGGAGAGCTCTTGGAGACAAGACAGCATCCCGTTTCTCTCATTGTAAGTTTGCAGATAAGGTATTTTCATTCAGACATTGCAGGTTTGCAAATAAAGTATTTTCTTTCTGTTGAATGTTTTTAATAAAGCAAACACAAAACAAATGCAAGAACTGCAATTGAAAATGGTGCAGAGCAGGTTCTGCTTTACATACAGTCTGATTTCTATGTTTAGTTTGGTTGTTTAATTATTAGGATTTCTCTCCTTCTTCCTTTCTGACCCACCTCTAAGTTAGTTCCCCACTCTATTTGCTGGGACAACCCCCCCCCCCCCGGAAACTGCCAGGCAGTATAAGAATCTGTTTTTCATCTTGCAAAGATGCTACCAAAAGGAGCTAACTTTCTCTCTCTTTCTCTCTCATGCAACTGGGGTGAGGCATGACCAATGCTTCCCTCCCATGCTTTGATGTTTCTCTTGCCATGTATAGGACTAACACAGATGACATCAGTGCCCTCTACCCAGGCCTGCCAATGGAGGGAGGGCAGCATCCCAACCCCACCCTGCGCACTCCTGGCTTAGCTGCTGCTCAGCATAAGGATGGAAAATCCACTTTAGGGCTCGTTTTAGGGAATATACACATACATATACACATACATATAAGAAAGGGTGCCTCTGAGCAGGTAAAGAGTGCCTGTTTCTTCCATGCACTGTAATGGGGAGTCACAGCTAACGGCGAGGGAGGTCAAGGGAGCCGCAAGTCAAAAAAGTTTGGGAACCACTGATCTGAAGGGCTCACGTAGCAGCAGTGGTAAGGAAAGAGCATCAAAGTAACAACTAATAGATTTGACTGTTGCTACCATTAACCCACAGATGTATGAAACTTCATTTAGTGCACAGTGGTCACTACCAATAGATCAAGCAGAAAATAATAACTTGAACAATAAGGAAAGAATAACACAAGTTCTATTCTCTAATATCACAAGTAGCACAGATCACTTCATTTCTAATGTGCATTCATAAAATACTTATTTAGCAATATCAAATAACATGTAGAAGTTAACCCTCATCCCCATAGTCCTCATAACCACAATAACCACTGTCTCAATTTTTGATGTGTGATGAACAAATTTTTTTCTTTTGTACCAGATCAAGTATAACCTAAGGAGAATGTTATTTGGTGACATAGGTACTGCATTTCTTCAATTCTAAGACGCATGTTTTTTTCCCAATTAAGCATTTAAAAAAATGGGGTGTGTCTTAAAATCGAAGGTCTCCAAAAAGCACCCCAAAATGCTATCTTCTTACTTACTGGGGCTTGCGGGAGCTTCAGGTTTTCGCAAAAACCAGAAATGGCCAAAAATCGCTGTTTTTCGCCAAACTGAAGATCAGGGTGGCCTGCAGAGGGTTGCGCAGGCCTCCCTGAAGCTCCCCCAAGCCCAGGTAACGAAGGAAATGGCACTTTCTGACGGGGCCAGAAATGCTATGCAAAGGCAGTGCACTCAGTCATCCTCAGCTGCAGGAGACATGCTGGGGAGAGTTGGTGCTGAACGGGTAGATTCAATGAAGGGAGGTGAGTCTTACAATCGATGGATTTTTTTTTCCCCTGCTGGTGGTACTGAAAGTAAAGGTGCGCCTTAGAATTGATGGCGCCTTAGACTCGAAGAAATACGGTAGTAAATATGATGTGCACCTAATAATTTGTCACCTCTTTCCATTAATCTTGAGTTTTTTCACTGCTCCACCGCATGTTGTTTGCGTTGGATCCTGAGCACCGCTACCGTGCTTCTGCTATACCACTAATTGAGATACACAAGAGAAAATTATGACTTACAGGAACAGGAGGAGTTAGATGGTAAAGAAAACATCCAAATTAGATGGAGTAATTATTGCCAAGAAGAGTTAAATGATACATAGGGCCCAATCCTATCCAACTTTCCAGCACGGATGTGGCTGCAATGCAGCTCCAAGGTAAGGGAACAAATTTTCTCTTACCTTGAGGAGGCCTCTGTGACTGCCTCCTCCCCCAACTGCAGGATGCAGTGCATGCCTCATTGGCATGGCTGCATCAGCACTGGAAAGTTGAATAGTGGAAAGTTATTTTCTTTTTAAAAAATACTCTCTTGACTTAGGTTATGAGAAAATCAAATCTTATACAAATTGTATCTTACTATTGTTTTTTCATTTGTGATTTGTTTGTGGGTTGTCCAAACTCCTCTGCCACATATGAAGGTCACACTTCATGGAGAAAAGGTTCTACCCTAGCCCTTCTCCTGACATGCTGGCTTTTAGGTATGTGGGAGTATTCAAGCAGTTTGTTCTGAATGTCCACCTGAACCCCGCAAATAATTTCAACGCAGCTTACAAAAATGTCATAAAACCGTAATTAAAACAATAAAATATATCAGCAACCAAAACCATCAGGTGAAGAATTGATTCCTTGCTTGCAGTCTGAAGTGGCCAGTACAGCTGGCAGCAGATGCATCAGGAGAGGCTGCTGATAGTGTGTGTGTTGCTGCTTCTCTGTGTAGTGCTGCCTTGGACTTGAACCACTGGGCCCTTCTGAAGTGTAAATATTTAAAACCCTATTTTTAGAATGCTAAACGTACAAATATTGTCCAAAGAGAAGCTACCCTCGTCATTTATGAATGTCAAGTATGGTTTTCATAGTCTTCTCATCTTCGTGGCATCCCTTGAACAACGGTATTGATTAGGTCAGTTTTTTTGTATTGTGCTGCCTTAACCATTTTGGTAGGTTTTCATTCATCTCAGAAAGTACGAAGACTGACATAATGTATACAATCATTAATTCTGTTGCCAGACTCTTTTCAAACTGTAATGTGGTATAGC
This sequence comes from Plestiodon gilberti rubricaudatus, assembly GCA_026170595.1. Taxonomy (NCBI): domain Eukaryota; kingdom Metazoa; phylum Chordata; class Lepidosauria; order Squamata; family Scincidae; genus Plestiodon; species Plestiodon gilberti. The sequence continues at coordinate 259,256,147 of JANXHW010000001.1, forward strand.
AGGTTATGTAAGGTCATTATAGCTAAGAACATATTTCCATGCATATATAATGGAGTTGATTGCTGGAACAAGTATGTTTCCTGAACCTCATTTGCACATCAAGGTGTAATGATTATCTGTACTGCAGACAGGCAAAGCAACATACTCTCCCTCTCCTCCCCCCCTCTTTCTTTTAATGAGTTGTAAGTTGATTCCCATTTTGAATCACTAAGAACATGATGTGAGTCTGTAGTAACTTTAAATGAAAGGGGAAGAATCCCTACACATCTTTATATAGCATTCATGATCATTCTGGCCCACGCTCTTAGGTTATCTGAGGGGGCTCTCCTGCAGGTACCACCTCTATCTCAAGTTAGGGGAGTGGCAACATGTGGGCGAGCCTTCTCTGCTGTGGTGCCACAACTGTGGAACTCCCTGCCAGGGGATCTGAGAACCACCCCCTCCCTCATGACTTTTCGGTGAGGGCTCAAAACGTTTTTGTTTCGTCTACCGTTTGGGTGATGGGTTGTGGTCTGCCTCCTGTGCCTCTAGATGCTCTGCCATGCTGCTTTTGTGCTCCATATGGTCCCCCCCCAGTGGATTGTATTGTTTTTAAATTTAGTTATGTATTGTTTAAACTTATTTTATGTATTTTAAATTGTGTTTTAATTTTTGTTGTAAGCCGCCTTGGGCATTTGCCTTCGGCATAGGATAAGGCGGGAGATATTTTTTAAAAACAAATTAAATAAAATAAAAATGACTAACCAATATCCATTTTGTTTTAATGTTGCTGAGTCAAACATCTAAGTGTTTTCAAGCTTTGTATTGATATTTTATACGTGTGCATTTTCAACCAAGCGGAATGGATTTGAGTTGCTGATGTCAATCTCATTTGGCATTTACCGTATTGGTCTGAGTATAAGACTCACTTTTTTCTCCTAATTTATGTTTTTAAACTAGGGGTGCGTCTTATAATCAGGCTGTTGCAATTTAATGCCAGTGATTTAATTAAATTTTTGTAATAGCACCAAACGTTAAAGGTGCGTCTTATAATCAGGTGCGTCTTATACTCGGGACAATACGGTATATTTTCTCAAATGCAAAAAGTAGCCGTTTTCTCAGTGGCTGTCTATCTTAAAGTTACTATCTATCTTAAATAGTACATTTTGATTGTGTGCAGACAGCATGGAAATCTATTCTTCCTTTCTAGAGGACTTACAAAAAACTGAAACTGTTCACTGTCCACTACAAATATGGGAAGGTTAAAGTTTTGTTCGGTATTTCAAATGTTTAGGGCCTCCCAGTCCCTACGGGAGGTGTGACTGGAACTGGATGATGCGTGTGCTTTGACTGGAACTGAATATGTTCATTTACTTAAGGGCCACCACCATATGGTGTGAAAAGGTGGCTGCTTCAGCACAGAGATCTTCCCACTTAGGGCTGACGCTGCATGCTTTTCCACTCTGTATTCCCCACCGCTTTGAATTTTAGGAAAGTGGTATATAAACCTTTTAAATAAATGCGGGAAGGTATGTGTGGGAACAACTAAACGTGCCATTTCCGCTTGTGTCAAGGAACATGAAAGAGGTTGCCGTTTAGGGCAACGGGAACACTCTGCCCTGGCAGAGCATGCCGCAGACACAGGTCATTCCATAATATTTCAAGAAACAAAAATGTTAGTACAGGAGGATAGATACAAACAAAGGCTGAGTCATGAAGCCATTCAGATTCATTTACATAAAGATTTATTGAATAGAAAGCAAGAATTAACACACATTGACAAAATGTGGACACCCATTTTGAGTAAAAGAACCCTGACAGTTATAAATTAAGAATGGAGTCTTTGCAGGTTTGTTCTCTTTAGTGTTGCTTCTGGATCCCTTTTTTCAAATTAGAAGCACCTGGGTGGAAATAGGTCTGCTGTAGGTGGGTGGGGTGCTGCCTGGTTCCTTTTTTTATGAGATCTCTTGCTCTGTGTTTGTAACATCTTCACAGCCAGTAGGGCTTTGTTTTCTTTGTACTGCCTGAGGATGCTCAAAGATTTGAATGAAACGTAGCAGTTCAGAGGATAAAATGTCCCTGAGAGTGGGTGAAATTTGCAGATTTGATAATCTACCCATTCCACGGATTATCCCTTTTAAGTGCTTTCACATTTGCCTGTTCTAGGCAAATTCTAGGCAAATGCAGGCTAAACACATTTTAGATAACCTGTAAGTGGTATTCTTCAAGTGATCGTCTGTGGAGTTAACAGTCTGGCTTTCTGCCATTTTGCTTTTTCACATTTGCTATACCTAGTCAAGGCAAGCTAGTGAGTAGAACTAAGGATGACCTAGGAATCAACCTGTCACATTCTCCATTCTTTCCAGAGCTGTGGGTCATATGCCACACACAGCAACCCCCCCCCCCCAGTGTATATTGGAGTCCCATGACTGTCTGGTTTCCCCAAAGAACAATTGCCTTGACTGAAAACTTCCTGGGATCCCTCCTGGATTTAGCTCACTCACATCTAGTCACTTGTTCAGTCTGTTCAGCTGACTCAGGAGCAGGAAATTTGAACAGCCATTAATTTAAAACCAACCTGTTGGAATTTAGGTTGCTATTTCCCTCAAAATGGGGTAAAAGAGAGCAGACTAGCCAAGTTAAAGTGCAAATTGTGCATTGCAAAATTGAAGATGCCAGCCAAGCCAACATGAATGTCATGATGCTGTCCTGCTAGTTCAGGGTTAATTCCTAAGAATGTTTTCTCTCCTGCCAGGACAATGCTGATTGTAAGTGGATTTCTTTTAGTCAGCGAAGGTTTTAGTTAGAATCTGTTTTTACTTTATTTTGGACTTTGCCTGTTGATCTCAACTATGGAATCTATCTGTCTTTTGTCCTTTTTAAAAAACCAACAAGAATTTTTTTCTTTGATTTGATCAAAACAAACCTGGGTAGTGCTTTAACTCAAAGAGCAATTAACCTCACATCTCTTTAGCCTTGCACAGCCAAATGCTCTCCAGAACAATTATGCTCTCAGCCAAAATGCTCTCTGAGGAGGGGGCAGGGGGAAGTGTCTCTACCGATGCTACCACTTAGCTTCTCTCTTTCACATTCACATTCCCCCATGTGAATGTGAGAGAAAGATTAGAGACACTTTCCCCTGCCTGCTCATCGGGGTACTTAGCCTGCAGTCTGTCAGTTGACAAACCCATCACTGGGTGGAAGGCTAACCGTGACCTATCTCACAGAGTTGGTGGCAGTGAAAAGAATACTGGACACACACATGGCAGTGGCATATTGTGTGACAGAACATGTTGTACCCATGTTGAGGTGGTCTAAGGGTGGGGAGAAGCATCAATTTACAGAGGTGAATACGGTCTTTCTCAGAAATACCCTGGAGATTGCTACATGCTCTCGTGACTTAAATGATTACCTCCAGTCCTGGATTTTGTGAATGGGTGGTAGTTGAAAGGACACACTCCTTCGTTACAGTCCATAAACAGCAGGTGCTGTTTCTTTCTAGTCACTAACTTCCTTACGAAAGGCAGCAGAACTGCTCAATTTCCTTTGCACAACCATGGTGGTGGTCAGAAATTCATTGCTTATTCGTAGCCAATACTGGTGCACTTTAATATTGCTTAGAACTGAATTCTAAAGTCTCCACGTTTCCCCTGAATACCCGGCTGCCTGGTTGTGTTGCATACAGTCTACGACTTCCTTCTGGATATTTCCTGTTTCTTAAATTATCAGAAGGAAAAAATAATGAAGTGACTGGGATGGTATAAATGGGCTATTAAGGACTCTTTTTTAAGTTTTTTTTTCTGTGAAGTGAAGTAATCTGAAAGTTGTGAGTAGTTACACCATTTCCATTCTTAGAACTAAGACCACCAGTACAGGAAGTTGTTGCTTCTGATTTAGAGAGAACTTCAGACTAGCATGTATTAATTAAGCCAGTGGAACATAGAAGGGATAACCTCTTTCAGATGTGGATACCCTTGACTATGAAGCAGAAAATGCCTTCAGGGTTGCCTCTACTAAGAGAGCAAGTCACATTACTAGTAGGCTGCAGTTACCTTTTTCTAATAGTTGAGGGTGAATTACCAGCATATTAATACATATCATGAAGTAAACCCAAGATTCTAGTCACAGCCTCAGTTTGCTTTCTTATGGAGCTTGAGGCTGATGTCATCTTCAGGAAGATGATTGTATTTCAACAAGAGCTGCCTCCCTCAATGTTTCATGGTTTCAAAGGCTATTGCATTTTTGTGTCTGAAACGATTTTGTGTACAAAGTGGAAATGTACAGGTTAATATGACCAGTTGTTGCAGAATAACCAAGCTGATTCTCTTCTTTGTTTATCTGAAGCTCTATTTTGCCAAGGCTTTGAGAGTTTAAGGTGGTAACACTAGAAAGAAGCAACAGCAGTCAGTCCATCAGTCATCATTTGATACTTGTTGGTGACTGGTGTAGCACTATGTTTCATCATGTTTTATCTTGCATGTTTTTGAAAATAACAAGCCATTAAATAATTTTGAGAGCAGAAAGAGATTAGAGATGGAAATTAGAATTAAGATTTAAAAAACGTGTTAGATTTAGTGTGTGTTGTTGTTGTTGAAAAAATGGCTCTGGTTTTCAGTGTGCTTTCAACTTAGAAAGCTCCTTAGAAATGTATTTTATTTTTCATCCAAGTCCTGAGTGTGTAAATGTCCCCAAAGCCTGGTTTTAAAGCTCCAGGGAATAATTGTGTGTATTGAAAACAAAGGTGCTATGCATTCCCTGTGTTTGTGTACTTAATACTTACCGTATAAGCAGAAACCCTTTGGATACTCTCTGTAAGCTACCTCCCCAGCAATGCTGGATACAGTTAGGGTGGCACTGTTATACATGGGTCAGGAGGAGGATTGACAGAGGCTATAGAAAAATGCTCTATAAGTATGCTTCGCTTGATGACAGAGATACATTCCGGGAAATGTGGTTGTTAGGCAATTTCATCATTGTGCGAACATCATAGTGGGCAGCCCCTTTTCCTTACTGTGCGCCCATCTGCCTCCAGCTGAGAAGGAGGAGGAGGATAAACAGAATGGAATGCAATGTATCCACCTGATTTCTCCCTCTGTCCAATAGCAGCAGGGCTTCGTGCTCCCAGCCAATGGCCAGGCAGCTTCTACTGGCCCGGACTTCCTTGTCCAGCCTGAGGGTTCTAATAGAGGTGGAGGCTGGAGGTGCTACCAGTGCCACACAAACCATGGAGAAAGGGGTGATTGCACAGGTTAGAGACCTGGATAGATCCTGCTTGGAAGGCCAGGGGGATAGAGCCTCATCACTAAGTGATAGGAATTTTTTGATATAACCTTACGAAATATGTATAGTTTTTGTTTTAATACATTAATAAAATATAAATATATGCACTAAGTGATAGGAATGTTTTATGCTCCATTATAATCTTATGGGACTGGTATTGTATATGCAGTCTATCATGGACAGGAACATCATTATGCGATGCATACCTGTACATAAACTTTAGCTCAGAAGCTTTCCTTCCTTGCTTGGATATAACATCAGCTCACTTGCTCTAGGCATGAGAATTTCCATGAGGTAGCTCAGAAATTGCACATTTTCCTGAAGCTTTTGCGAGTTTTTGCATAATTCTCCCAGAGCTGTGATTAATTTCCACAGCTTAGATGAAAAGCAGAGAAATGCTTGAGATTTCCATGCAGTTTGCTTATTTGTTTGGTAGAAGGTTGGTGTATCTGACATGAAAATTAAAACTCACGTAAATTTGACTTTGCTCTAATTAAATGTAAAGGAAATGAATGACCCAAGGAAACATCTTTCCATTGCAGATTAACAGCGCAATCTTAACTTTTGTGCCAGTTTAACCAGCGGCGCAGCGAGAACAGGAGGCCCCAGAATGGGAAAGGGATTCAAATCCCTTTGAATTCATCTTTTGGAGGGGATTTGAATCCCTTTTCCGTTCTGGGGCCTCCCGTTCTCGCTGCGTCGCTGGTTAAACCGGCACAAAAGTTAAGTCTGATTGCGCTGTACTTTTTTTCACCCTTGTTCACTTTTCTTGTGTGACTAATTCCAAAATAATTTTCAGCCATGATTAGAATCAGGTTTGCAAATTCTAGTTTTAGCCAAGCCATGGACTGTGCAAACACAACTTTGTATTGATCCACAAGTTATCCTTTTTTCACGATGAACATAAACATGGAACTTTAATCCTCCAATTCATTGACATGAAGCTAGCTATACATCTAGCCTTATTGCTTCTTGAAATGTACTTTTTGTTTTTCCTTAGGCATTAATAACTTCTATGTATCTTTTTGTTCTTGATGAAGTACTGGAAAGATAAGACAGTTGTGTTTTTCTTGATCATTGATTTTATCAGAGAGCTGAGTGCCTATCACTTTCCACTCCTTAGCTGGCACACAACCGGGGAGGCTTTGTAAAGCCGGTCCGACTTGACAAGGGGTTGGGGATATGGCGGAGCGCGCCGCCGATATCCTTGCCCCCCTCCTGGGCTCAGCTGACCAATGGCCCCCTCCCCTGCCACCCCCGCCTGCTCTTCCACCGACCGGTGTGAGCCTTACCTGCGTCGGCTGGTGCAGAGTTGGTCTGGCAGCGGTGTGAGCGGCAGGGTGCTGGCACTGCTTACACTGAAGGAGCTGCAAACATGCTTTATGGCATATTTACGACTCCTTGGGCCGGACCAGAAGGTTAAAACCTCCTTGCCATGCCTATAGCCCGTGAATGTTGCGCAGAAGCATGATTAAACCATGCTAAGGTGTGACATCCTGAAATGGGTCATAGTCTCAAATGTAACCTACTGTGTAAGTGTGTTTGAAATATTTGGTTAGATTGCATGAAAACTTTTTTATGGCTATCTTTGCAATCATAATTAAAATTACGGTTTGTGCAAGTTCACTTTATTAAGTTTTCATGTAAAGCTATTGTGTGTTGTACATGGTTTTTCTCTGTTTTATGATATTTTTGAAAACTTTTTAATGGCCATTGGCCACACAATAAAGTGATTTATTGTTAGGCACTTAATTGTTGCTAAGGTAAGGTGACTACTGTATTTCTTCAATTCTAAGACGCATGTTTTTTCCCAATTAAGCATTTCAAAAAATGGGGTGTGTCTTAGAATAGAAGGTCTCCAAAAAGCACCCAAAATGCTATCTTCTTACTTACTGGGGCTTGGGGGAGGTTCAGGGAGACCTGCACGACCCTCTGCAGCCCTCCCCGATCTTCAGTTCGGCAAAAAATGGTGATTTTCAACCATTACCGGTTTTCGCGAAAACCAGAAATGCCCAAAAATCGCTGTTTTTCGCCGAACTGAAGATCAGGGAGGCCTACAGAGGGTTGCGCAGGCCTCCCTGAAGCTCCCCCAAGCCCAGGTAACAAAGGAAATGGCACTTTCTGGCGGGGCCAGAAATGCTATGCAAAGGCAGTGCACTCAGTCATCCTCAGCTGCAGGAGACATGCTGGGGAGAGTTGGTGCTGAGCGGGTAGATTCAATGAAGGATTGAATAGCTGGATTTTTTTTTTCCCCTGCTGGTGGTACTGAAAGTAAAGGTGCGCCTTAGAATCGATGGCGCCTTAGACTCGAAGAAATATGGTATCTTGTTTTGGTATCATTCAAGGTTTTATTTAAACAAGAAAATGAATATAATGCAATTACAGTGGCCCCTCCATATCCATGGGTTCGGCATCTGCGGATTTGTCTAAACGTGGATGATGGCGGATACTAAATAGCTGGCGTCGATCTGAGGAGACATGTTTGGGTGGCTGCGGCTTTTCCCAGGGTAAGGGAACAAACATTCCCTTCCCCTGAGGTGACCTCTAAACCCGCCTCTTTGTGCTTGGGTTGCAGCGTTGGCTGCACCAGCCTCACTGCAGCACCAGGTGTAAAGTTAGGCAGGATTGGGCTGCCCCTTTCTCATGTGTTTTATATGATCTTCACCTATTCTTTATATTCTCAAATGTGCCCTTTCTCTTAAACAACATAACCCTAAACACAATCCTGCACGTGTTTCCTCAGAAGTAAGTCCCACTGTGTTCAATAGGACTTATGTCTGCTAGGTGTGCATAGGCCTTACTATTTGAAATATCTAACTCCATCTAGTTCCGTCACATGTCTGATGTGTATAGTCAGTGGTGTTACCTTGCATCAGGTATGCCATATAATGTGAATGTATGCCATGTGAAGGATAGCTCTTTTTGTCTCCAGGCAGTCAGTTGCCGTGTTTGTTAAGCTTGTCTGGAGGGGAAAAAAGGCTACAATAGAATTCAGGTTTCTTCCTTTTTTTTCTTTTATATACGCCTACACTATTGTGTTTTTCCCCAGTTCTGCAAGTGGTTTTTATCACTTTCTGTGCAGTGTAGGCGGCCTTCCATGTCATACTTGAACTTTGCAAGAAATTTAAACCCATTTTGTACAACAGATCTATAATTTAACGTAAAAGAAAGAAAATAGAGGGTCTGTGTTAAAAATTATGATGCATTTCTCTTCTGTTCTTTTATAAACTGCAGTTCTGACTAAACAAAAGAAAAAAACCAAGAAAACCTTAACATTCTTATGCAGATGTACTTTAGTGGAGACCTTTAATATTTCATGGGGTTCTTCTTGTGAAAAATATTTACACTTTTTTCCATTGCAAAATGGCTACCATAATATCAATATGACAAAAATGAAGAGGTTGGTATTTTCAGAGCCTGCACTTTAGGTTTACTAAGCTTCTTCTGTGCAACAGTCAAAACGTTGTCATTTTAAATGAGGCTGCAGTCCATTTATTAATACCAAATTCAACGAACATTTGTGGCCTTTGAATTAATTCAAGCATCCTACGTGAAGGCCATTGATGTGCTCATTTTTATTATAACCAGTTTATATGCAACATGATATATAAACAGCTTGAGCCATCTGGATTTGTTTTTCTTAACTGTATTCCTTAGATTACATATGGCTTGGTTTTTCCTGTGGTCTGTTAAGCAGCACAATTGCTAGATTCACAGCCCCAATTCTGTGTTCTGCTGTACTGTTCTGCGTTGAGGGACTTGACTCCCAATATCCCTGCAGTGGAGATCTTCTTTAAAAAACACACAAAACAAACACCATCATACAATTAAACCCTATGTTTTGACACCAGTGTAAAGGATTATCATGATAGCTAAGGTTGGTCATGTCCCTGGTGGTTGTCCTCATTCACCAAAGGGAAGATGGAGAAGCCACCACCAAGTCCCTTGGCGGTGTGCCTCCTTCTCCCCCTCAACTAATGGCACTTCCTCCCAGAGTACCTTTGCAGATGGGAGGACAGGCAGAAGGAGAGAGCAGTTAAGTGAATCTCTCTCATATTGCTGCTTTCCTACCTACAATTGGGGAGGTGAGTGGCAGCAGGTAGCAGTATAAGAGGTTTGTGATGCCATTGTTTCCACCCAGCACCTGTCATTCTGGCAGCACATAAGGAAGAGGATTAAATCTCAGGCAGCTGGTAGCATTTCCTTCTCTATCTCCTCTTCTTCCCTTAGCTCCCACCCCCCCCCCACAATGCAGTTGGTGCTTCATCTTACCTTGTGGGCAGGCTGTCTCTGCATCTTTATTTTAAAAGGATCAGGCATGGGGACATTAAGGTAGACAAGGGCTAACCTCAGTGCTACAACATTGTTGTTCTGGGTCTTAAGTCAGGAAATGGAGGCTATGCAGGTGCTGTGTGCTTTTGGATTCGTTGTTTATGATGGTGTGTCATTTGGACAGCCAGATTCAGTGAGCTTTTGTCTAAGGTTAGTTGCACATCTAAGATGATGTGTCTTAGGATGCTCAGTTACACAGTGTACCCTCAATTTAACAGACTAATGGGGGAAGGAGTGTCTGTTAATGCTGAAAGTCTGCTAAATCCAGATGCATTGAAGTCAGTGGAAACGCATGTGCGCAAAACATGTATGACTAGTTTTTAATGAAGCAGAAAATGTCTGTTTTGAACAGCGGAATCCTGTATAGGTCTTGCACCGGTGTAACAGTAGATCCACCAGTGTAAGTGCACTTATGCCAGTGTAACTTGCTGTATGTCGATGAACGAAGGACGGACACCAGCATAACTCCTCTTGGATGCCGCGCATGCACAGTTCAGATGCAGGACAGATGCCAGTGCAACTCCGCTGGTGCAGGGAGCATTCTGGAGGCGTTTGGGTACCCCCGGAATGCCCCCTGTGCTGGCGGAGTTGAGCTGGCATCTATCCTGCATCCGAACTGCGTGTGCACGGCATCTGAGAGGGGTTACGCTGGTTTCCGGTTTCCGTCCATCGGCGTACGGCAAGTTACACTGGCATACGTGCACTTACACCAGTGGATCTACTGTTACACCGGTGCAAGAGTTACACAGAATTGCGCTGGAAGTCTGTTAAATCGAGGCCCATTAAACTGAAGGTTCACTGTATTAAGGAGGTTCAGGAAGGTTGTGACTGAAAACTCCTGATATAAATTCATGTCAACAGAAATTGTATTTTTAATTAGTGTGAATTACGTCTCAGAGGGAAGATCATTGTTTTCTAGTGTGGATTCCCAGAATAGTTTTACCCCCATGGTGACATATTGAGATGCTCTGCCTTTTACTTCTATTTCAAAATATCACTTGGCCTCTAAGCTATGCCTTCTTTCTAGTTTATAAGGCCAATGTAGATACCATACTTTTGTAACTCTTGTAATGAGGATCGTAACTGCATCATTTCATATTTCCAGCATAACCCTTAATTGATCCCATTACTTTGTGTGGGTTGGCCATTACTGACTGCCACATCTCAGAAAATAGAGCCTTTGGAAATAATCTGTCTGCACTTGACTCTTTAGTAGCAGAAAGTGCCAGATGGCATTGACCCTGAGCTTCAGTCAAAATATTTTCCCTTGTGTTAAGGGAGCAGTAAATGTCCTTTGGAGCTTCATAAATTATTTTATGTAAGATATTACATCTAGGGAGCACTCAGTAGCGTATAGGAACTCTACTGGATCGACTCAAGAATCCTTCTAGCTCAGCACTGTTTCCATCAGTGGCCAGATGCTCCTGGGAAGCCAATAAGTAGAGGCATGAAGGGAACAGCTGGCCCTTATTGTTTGTTCCCAGACCCTGGTTTTCAGTGCAGTAATTAGTACAGAATAGTAGTCGTCAGGTGAAGGATTTCCTTTTCTGCCCGGTCCTCCCTTCTTAATTAGTTGCTTTGGGGGTTTGTGATTGTATTTTGTGCTGATTGAGCGCCAAGTTTATCCGGAGGGAAAAACAAAATATAAATCATTTAAATAAATAAATGGGGCATTTCAGTATAAGGTCCAGGTTCCTTTGAATTTTATTGGCTAATCATGGGGATTCACCCGTGCCACTACCTGCCAGTCCCCAGCTGTGAGAAGGGAGAAGGGGTTACCAGTAAAGAAAAGGCTCACTAGAGATAGGAGAGACCTGCTTCACCCTTAACTGGAAATGAAACGCCTGAGCGTTTCCTGCTTGGTAGTAAGAAGTTGGCTGTTGCCTCTGTTTGGGCATGCTCATGAAATTCTTTTGCCCCTCCACTACCATTTATTTCCCCCTTCTCAAGGATATTCATATTTTTTTTTAATGGAGGGCACTGGCAAAAAAGTATGCTGTGTTTACTTGTTGGTTTGCTTCCCCCACCCCCGCTGTGCCTTCTCAGACAAATTTGGAAATAAGTTGAGTTTGAAGCACTCTATGGGAACGCTTGGAAAAAAATGAAGTGGTTACAAAATTTAACCCATTACTAATTCAGAATTCTCCTCCTCCTGAATGTGTGGATTCCATTTAGCCATTATGCTGAATAACTGTTGACAGATTCTTCCATTGGTTGAATCGAAACCACTATTACTTCCATCTCTGTTTGTTGGAAGTAGTCTTCTGCTCACAGAAAAGGGCCTCGGAATGCAAGAGAAAGTAAAACTAAATCTAGAAATAATGTTTCTATATATACACATACACATTCCTTATATACCGTATATAAAAAGGCTTGCAGAACAGTACTGGCAGCTATTTTCCTTCTGATTGTGTGGATCCATGAATTTTTCTCTTCTCCTTTGAAAGCTAGAAAATATCACTTGCAGCTGTAAATTTCACACACTTATTTTGCAGTTTTAAAAATATTTTATTTCCTATCCTGTATCTCTTACCTGTCAAATTGAATGAATGACTTAGTAGTATGGGACAGAGAGAAAAATTATCTCCACTTTTTCCATACAATACATAGTTTAACTCTCTCTCTCTCTCTCTCCCCCCCCCCCCCCAGTCACCTTCTTCCTAACTCATAAACTCCAAACACTTTCCTCATAGGAAGGTTCTCCAACCCCGTGATTATGTTGGTCACCTTCCTATGCACTTTTTCTGCCTCAACTAGAAGTATACATAAGATACTATCGCAACTAATGTTTCTTCCATTGGGAGCGCCCTATGTGTACCCCTACCATTGGTACAAGCAGAATGCTCCTGCTGGTCACAGAAGAAATTCCCATTCGTTCAGCAAGTTCGCAAAGGTGGAAGCGCTAGTCAGGATACTACACATGGTATTCTAAATGTAACTCTTCCACGGTTTTTATATAAGTTTATAATACTGGCTACTTTATTTTCAGTCCTTTTTCCTAATAGACCTGAGCATAAGATTGTCTCTTTTTGCTGCTGTCATGTAGTCCACTTGTAGTTGAGATTTTCAAGCGTCTGCTTGTATGACTCTTGAGATGTGAATAACATAAAGGGTTTTATCCTAAGTGTTTTGTTTGGTAATTTTACATTTTTAGGTGATGGGTGCATTGTTTAAAAAGTCTCTTCCTATCTTTTTCAGGCTAATAATGTTCTCAATATGCAAGATGTCACAGACCTAGGGATCGGCCAAGGAGAAATAAGTAAGTATATGTCAGTATCCAACTGTTCTGACAAGTCCTGGATTTAAGAGCATATCTAGATTAAAATACTATACAGGTGGGCCCCCATATCCGCTGGGGATATGTTCCAGGCCCCTCCGTGGATACTTGAAACCGTGGATAAGAGCGAACACCCCCTCCATGGTTTCCTGAGGGGCCCCCCACCCTGCCTCCCCTGCAGGCAGGCATGCTCCCCCCCAGCTCTTATTTTTCTTTCAGCAAGCTTTGTTTCTTCCTTAAAACAAACAGAGAAGCAGCCTCCATTGCAGGCAAGTAGAACGAGACTAAGTCCTAGAGAGGCTCTGCAAAGTTTCTGTTAACCTTGCAGAGCCACTCTAGTACTTAGTCTTGTTCTACTTGCCTGTAATAAGCAGCCAGAGGCTGCTTCTCCTGTTTCTTCAAGGAAGAAACGAAGTTCACTGGGGAAAAAAGTAAAAGCCTGGGGGGGGGGTGTCCCACGATCCGTGGATAACTGAAACCGTGGATAGCGAATCAGTGGATATGGGGGCCCACCTGTACCTTTAATTCTGAAAAGCAAAATTGATTTTTTTTTATTTTTCTAGTGCTGGCCTCATTAAATGTGTTAGTTGCTCAATAATTTGTCTTATCAGCCTATCATTGTTAAGTATGTTTGTGTATCTCAAATCTCAACCGCTCTCAAAAATATTGATCGAAATGTGAAAACTGACAATTTAATTAAACAAAAGCTACCACTTCTTGTTAGAAGGGTCATATGTAATTTTTCTTTTTCACTCCCTGTTATGATACCAGACCAATTGACTTAAAAAAATCATTTGCCCTTCTGAGTCTTTGTAAAGCCTGCTTTGGAGATTTCATTTGCAAGTCTGACCTCCCTTCTAGGCAACTTCAGAATAGGAGCCTATAACACTCACTTCTCCCACGCAGTTCAACTGGAGGCTTCAGTGCAACAGCCAGGCTTGGAATTCTTCCTAGGGACCATGACTGTGCACAAAGGAGCCTTCCTCCTTATATATCCTTTATCCATCCCACTAGCTACATCTCATGATCAGCTAATCCATGTAGGTCAGCCAAGGTGTCATGCGAGGTCTACATATGAGGTGACCAACTGCTTAGTCACCAGGTAGTCTTGCAATTCAAGTATCCACATGGCTGAGTCACAGCTACATTTATTAACACTTTGAATACTAGTCACATTTTAATCTGCATTAATTTATATAGATTTATGCTTAGAGTACCGATGTTGTTCAGCCCTTCTTTGAAGATGTTGGTGGTTTATAATATTTATATAGGTGGACATGAAACCAAGTTTTTGCGGCATCGTCTTGTACGACAGCTTTTGCAATTACAAAAACTAAATGGTGTCCTATAAAACTTGTGCCCGGGTTGCCAGATGTCTACCCAGTATTTTACCCTTCCTTTAGGTATGCCCTAACACACTGGTTCTCAAACTGTGGGTTGCAACCCACCATTGAGAACTTTAACTGTCCCCTGCCCCCTTAAGGAGTGGGGACAGCATGGCGGCGGCGGTGGCGATTCAGGGGATCGCCACAGCCACCACCGTCAGTGTCTGAAACGCGCCCCCCCCACACTTACTGGGGCTTGGGGTTGATCAAAGTACTTTCTCATGTATTTTAGTTTCTCAAGTTCTTATAATTCGCAGATTTTGAAGTATGGAAAGCTTAAACATTGCTTTTCTCAAGCTTCTGAATAATCACTTGATTGCCTGTGGCAAATAAGAGCGCCTCAGGTCAACCAGGGAAAGTTTCTTCAATTGCAAGAGATTTGGTCCTTTAAAAAAATTCTTTCTAGTCTATTGATATACCAGAAATGAGTAGCATAGGTGTGTGTTGACTGGTAAGCTGATAAAAAAACCTTTGTGACCTAGTAACTTTAGGGACATTTGCAAGGCTCACTTTCATTATTTTGATTTGATATAATCATAAATATGACAAACTTGCACCTCTCTGCTTCATGGAACTGATGCTGGTCATTATAAGCATATTTATGCTTATAATGCATAAGTGGATTGTATATATATTTGTGCTCGTGCTTCACTCTGTATTTTTAGGAAGTAAATAAAAGCTATTTTCTGTAATTAAGCAATTTGATTTTAATGGAAAGGCAGAATAAAATGTGTTGAAATTAAAATAATGCATTATGCATACATACTCTGAGAAGAAAACAAATGAAATTGTTCATGCATCAAGGACTGGGGTAAGACAGCAATTAAGAATATGTACTTGCACATTTTGTTGAGTTTACAATGTTTGTGGTTTCCTATGGCCATTGACCATCACATGGATGCCAAGACATTGGGCACAAAAACTGTAAGCACTTGGCAGGACCAGACCAGCCATGAGGCTGTCTGAAGCGGCTGCTTCAAGTGGTGAGTTGTGGGGGAGAGGCAAACTGATGAGGGGTGATTGAGCTGCTTCAATCAGCGCTTTGATCCTGTTCCCGTTCACAGAGAGTGTGGGAAGAGAATTGGGTCAGCAGTAGCCCACCTTTTCCTTTAGCACTTCAGAAGGAAACAAGAAAACGCTGGCAATGCTGCTACCACCACTGCTTCCTCCTCCTCCTTGCCCACCTAGCTGCTTAGGGAAGCAGCTAGCTGGGCAAGGGAAGGTGGAGTGTGTCAACCCTGCACCTTACTTTACCTTCAGCTCTGAAGGGGTTTTGAGTTGTCTGTGACTGATCAGGGGAGAGAGAGAGAGAGAGAGAGAGAGAGAGAGATCTAGGTGTGGTGGTGGACAGTTCAATGAAAATGTTGACCCAGTGTCTGGCGGTGCAGGTCGTGAAGGACGGCCTAGTAAGCGGTGCTAGTCTCCGTATTGATGCCACAAAAGTTCTTTACGGCATTTTCGCGACACCGAAGTGCGCTCCACCGGCCTAACTTTGGGCTGGATTGTGCCCAAAAAGAAATATTTCTTTACCCAGCACATGATCTTAACATGTGTCTTTCTTTCCTATCCTCCACCACTTATATTTTAGGATTTTCTAGAACTGTGTTGCACCCCATGTTGCCTAGGCTTCCCCCTTAAATTCTATGAAGTGATTTGTCTAAAGTGGAGGTATTTATGGGTAATTGATGCTACCTTTTCTTAAATGTCTAGAGTACAGTGGTGGTGGGTTGTGTGTTAGGGTTGTTGTTGTTTTAATTGAACAATTTGAATTTTCAGCTTGTAAACTGCAAGCTGGTGTTGGGAACGGTATCCATTTTACCTGTAAAATGAGCACACTTTTCTTGAAGTTGGTCACTAAGCATGTATGCCTGCAATGCAATTTTAAAAGCTTATCTTTAGCAGATGCCTTGCTAAAATCTTTTAATTGACTTAACATCTTTTAGATTGATTTCACAGAAGAACATCTGCTAGCCATCTGTGCAGGGTTGTTGTAACCCCAAAATAAGATTTGCTACCATGAGAGATTAATTCCTGCTGTGAAATTCATCGACCCTTGTTAGGTTGCTCCAGAGGTCTTGGTCTTGGTGAAATTAGAAATGAGGGACTTTGCTGTGGAGAATCACTTTCTAGTACCTCAGTTAAAAACATGGCAGCTTGTTTATGTGCTAAGAGCTTGCAGGGGTAGAATGATTGAAGTGACGTGTTATACTGAAAGACTCAACCAGATCTACTATTCAAATTATTTTCACATGTATTTCAAATAAACCCAGACCACCTTCCATTTCCTTCTAATTTTTCAAAACTAACTATTATTTTGATGAGTGACGGCAGCAGACCTTTAGATCTTAGTAAAAAAAGATAACATTTTAATGCAGTGCAATGCGATTAATGCTATTTTTTTTATAGAAATAGTATGCATTGTGGAATACTAACCACCTGTATATAGTGCTTGTGGGATTGTGGCTTCTAATGAAGTATAGATGGATTGGTTGGTAATTAAATGAACATGTTAATGTCTTAATTTAACTCGTGGTTTAATCAATACTAAGCTGCTCTGTTTGTGTTTTTAGGTTTTTTATAAGAGTTTTTTTATTGTACCTCGCTCTGTGTTTTTTTAGATTGTATTAATGTCTTAAGAGTTTTATATTATATTTTATCATATTGATGTTTTTTAAGTTTTATATTATCCATCATTTTTTGAGTTATGTATTTGTATTGTTGTAAGCCGCTTTGGGTACCCCTATAGGGAAAAAGCGGGATATTAATCCTGATGATGATGATGATGATGATAATAGGTTGTAAAAGCTTGTTCAGTTTCAGCAAGGAACTTTGGCTTCTGTGTTAAATGTTTCTTTTTGTTTGGAACAAAAATGTAAAAATTACTGGGCTGTAAGATAAGTAAAAGAAAGGATAAGTAGGTTGACTTTTGTTCTCATTAACTTGTAGAAAAGTGCATAAAGAGTTCACTGCCAGTAAATTAAATGCTTGTGCCTTTTTCTTTAAATATGTGAGGGAATCACCAGGTTACTGTGAGTGCGAGGTAGAAGCTTGAAGGGCACAGTTGTTAGAGAGTTCGTCTTATTTTATTTAAAATATTCTCAAACTAAGGTTCAACTCAAAGCAGTTCTTGAAGCATGTGCATTACTCTTTATTATTTTTTCTAGACTTCTAGTCCTCTTTCCCACTTTATTTTTAAGTGCTCAAGGCAGCTAACATCATAGAACAATTTAAAAGTTGAACAGTACATAACAAAGTAGCAAATCAACAGAGCCAAACTACCGGGGGGGGGGGGCAGAAGAAAGTCAAGCGCATATCAGGCAAGAGGCTTGCCAGAACAGATGTGTTTTCAACTCCCAGCAGAAGGCCAACAAAGAGGGTACTAGATGGTTCTCCTGATTGCATATCCAGGAATTCCACATCCTGGGCACTGCAACAGAGAAAGTCATTTCCAACGTTTTCACCCATTGTGCTTCAGACAGTGTTGGGACATGCAAAAGGACCTCAGTGGATTGGCAGGGTTGTAGAGAGAGGATCCTCCTTTAAGCATTCTTGTCCCAGGCTGTTTGGGACTTTTTAAAAGTATTTTGAATTGTGCCAGAAATGGCCCAACAATCCATTCTAGTGTCCTGTGTTCATTCTTGAGCATGCTATTGGTTTATGTGAAAAATCAGTGCCAGGGGTACATCACCTTTCCCCAACATAAGAAGATAAGTTGACTTGGGGAAATATTTTATCTGCTGCTACACAAGATTGGAAGGTAGCCAGTATAATACAGATTTATTTTTAAAGGGATCAGAGAAATTACAGGCCAGGTAGCTTTACTATTGAAAAGCATAAAGATAATATTATTAAGCGTATAGATGAACAAGCCTTGCTGAAGAAGAATCAGCATGGTTTTTTGCAAAGTTAAGTTGCCAGCCTTCCAGAATTCTTTGAGAGTGTCAACAGATATGTAGATAGAGGTGATCCAGCTGACATTGTATACTTGGACTTTCAAAAAGCTTTTGACAGAGTTCCTCAGAAAGGCTTTTGAACTCGGAACTTAAACTTTAGTAGTCATGGAATTGGGCGACAGGTCCTTTTGTGAATTAGTAACTGGTTAAAGAATATGAAACAGAGAGGAGGAATAGATGGGCAATTTTCACAGTGGAGGAAAGTAAGAAGTGGAATCCCCCCAAGGATCGGTAGTGAGACCAGTGCTTTTTAACTTCTTCGTGAATGACCTGGAGTTAGGGATAAGGAGCCAGGTGGTCAGATTTGTGGATAACTCCAAACTATTCAGGGTGGTAAAAACCAAGCAGATTGTAAAGAGCTCCAACAGGACCTCTTCAAACTGCGTCAATGAGTAACCAAATACTGATAGCAGATGCAGTCCAGTGTAAAAAATCCCAACTGCCCATATACACTGATGGGGGCTGAGCTGTTGGTAATGAGATCCTGGAGTCATGGTGGACAGCTCAATGAAAATGTTGACCCAGTGCATGTCACCTTTGAAGAAGGTAAATTTCATGCTGAAGATCGTTAGGAAAGGGATAAAAAAAATAAAACTGCTAATATTATATTACATATGCCCCTATGTAAATCTGTGGTGCGGCCCCATTTGGAATATGTACTGTGTGTAATTCTGGTTACCAAAAAGGATATTGTAGAATTGGAAAAGGTATGAAAGAAAATAACAAAAATGCTTGGAGGGCTGAGCATCTTCCTTGTGGAAAAAAAAGGCTACAATATTTGGGGCTTTTTAACATGCTTGAGACTTATGTATGGTGTGGAGAGCATGGACAGAGAGCAGGGTTTCTCCCTTGTAGAGCCAGATGTCATCCAGTGAAACGGATTAGGATAGACAAAAGGAGGTGTTTCTACACACAGCCTATGATTAGTCTGTGGAATTCATTGCCCCAAGATATGGCGATGGCTGCTAGCTTGAATGGCTTTAAAGAGGAATTGGACAAATTCATAGAGGACAGATCTATCAGTGACTACTAGTTGTAGTTAGTGTAGCTCTGCACTACCGCCTGGTTCAGTGGCAGTATGTCTCTCGATACAGTTGTAAGGGAGCAATAATGGAGGAGAGGTGTGCCTCTTTCTTGCTTTGTGAGCTTCCCAGGGGCATCTCATTGACCATTGTGGGAAACAGGATATTGGACTGGATGGATTTTTGGCCTGAATGATCCATCAGGGTATTTCGCATGTTCACTATAATGTAATGGGGTGACAGTGTGGGCAGGTTCTGGAGAAGGGGTCCCACCTCTTGCTTGCATTGCAGCAATAGTGGTAATGACCACAACAGCACTGTTGAATCACTGGCATTGGGCAGGAAGAACATTTTTCCCATTTCATCTTGGGTTTCAGTGACATCAACAGGATGGAAATACCTTTTTGTGAGTTTTTCTTCTTTGCACAGAGGAATTCTCTCTCCTCAAAAGACTAGAAGCTGGAACTGGGTTTTATATATGTGATGATGCTTTTATCAAATTAAAGAAAATGTAATCAAAGCAGAAATGCACAAGAATGCAAAGGATTTCATTTACACATTGTTTGTTCTGACTGAAATGTCTCATTCTTGGAACCAGTATACAGTAAAATGATTTTAAAGCTTGCATTCCTTTCATAGCCTCAAATTAATTTTCTCCTTGTGTGAAAGGTTGCATTCCTGTGGCGTGCCATCTTTTTGTGATAATAAGCTCCTGGTAATAAGAAGCTCTTGTGTTGGTATGGGTATACCTGATTTTACACATTTATATTTAATATTAGTGAGAGAGCTGTGTTCTCGTTCATGTTCTCACTCATATGTTTAATTTTATTAGAAGTTTGAATACATTTGTATGTTCTCTGGTGGATCTCAGTGGTAAACGTTCATTTCTACTGTTTGTGTCCTGTTGTCTTGCACACGTAAACCACTTCTACACAAAGTATGAAAATGTAGGTGGTATAACTGAATTGCATGGAACGGGTTTTAGAGGGGGGAAATAAGGAATTCTTTTCCATTCTTAGTTTTTATCAATTTATCCGCATTCCTTTGATCTCTTGGGTCTTGTAGCTATTGTATCTCATTCTGCGTGAATATGCCCTGCTAGGCCATAAGGTGGAGTATGGAATATAATATTTCAAATACGTCTGTGTCTCACACACACACACACACACACACACACACACACACACACACACACACACACACACACACACACACACACACTGTCGAAGGTTGGATGAAATTGGACGAAAGAAGAAAGCGCGTGGACGAAATTTGAAATGTGGTTATAATTGAAAATGGCTGAAAGAGCAAAGCGATGAAAGTCAAGGTATTGCAGTAATACGTTTTAACCATGACAGCAATAACCAGAAAATGAACATGATAATAGGAGCAGAATGTGCTTATCTCATGGTATATCTAATATTGTAATAGCAGTCAAAATCCTCCCTCCATTGGTGATTACTTTTTTAAACATCTGGCAAGATTTTTGTGATTGACTGGTATCTAGTACTGTGTGTGTGTGTGTGTGTGTGTGTGTGTGTGTGTGTGTGTGTGTGTGTGTGTGTGTGTGTGTCTTTTAAAAACTATTTTTCAAATGTTCAACTTTCATTTTAGACATATTTATGAATTGCCAACTACAGTATATTAAATACAAAAAGCACTGAAGGGATTTTTCATATGGGGGGGAAAAAGACTTTCTACAACTGGTGATCTAGGAGACCTTTCAACTTGAATATAGCACTTGTTAATGAGGGAAGAGTGTTCACAACTGCAACTTGGTGAAGTAGAGAATTACCAATTTAACTGATTATTTAAGACATATATTTGGAGTGGAGGTTGATAAAATGCATAACACCTTTAATGGAGTGGTATGTCTGCTTTAAATAAGCAGAAAGTTGAAAATGTAAAATATGGGTGTTCCAGATCTGGACATCTTCTTCTGGAGTTGATTTTAAATAAAATGAATGGAATTTGTTTAGAAACCAAGGCTGTTGGCTTGATTCAATTTTCATTAGAAATTCTTGTTAGTTATTTTAATTTGTCAAGCTCTAAATTCCATTTTATTTATTTATTTATTTATTTATTTATTTATTTATTTATTTAATAGATTTCTACCCCGCCTTTCTCCCAATAAGGGCAATCAAGGCGGCTTACAGTTAAGAACATGTTAAAATACATAATGCACAATAAAACATAATTAAAAACAAGTAATTAAAACAAATAAAACAGACAGTCCCAGTGGGTCACCTATAAAAGCCATTTGTTAAAAAAGCCAGCCCGCCATGTCAGTCATCGAATGCCAACCTAAATAAAAACGTTTTGAGGCCCCGCCGAAAGGTCTCTAAGGAGGGAGATGGGCTTTTGGCCTGATCCAGCAGGGCTCTTCTTATGTTCTTATTAACTTTAGGAACATCAGATATCGCTGGATCTGAAGTACAGGACATTTTTAATGTTCTGTGCGCCTTAAAATGGCACTAACCTGGCTGTTGGGTATTTTTCCTGTAGATTAATAACCATCTGGGCATTCAGTACATCCCGGCTAGTCATTAATCTGCAGAATAATATCATGGATATGAGCTTGTTAGAATTGACTCTAATTGCTTGTTTGCTGTTAACGTAAAAATGGAAAACTAAACATCTTTGGCTATAATCCTGAGCATTTCTATTTGAACATAAACATTAGAAGAGCCTTGCTTGATCAGGCCAAGGGCCCATCTAGTCCAGCTTCCTGTATCTGTATCACAGTGGCCCACCAGATGCCTCAGGGAACACTCTGACAAAATACTGTTTCTTTTTGCTTTTCTCTCTTGATTGGAAAAGTGGTGACCAAATAGAAAATCGTGGTTCCAGATCAGTTTTTACAGAACTGCTGACATTGGGAAATTTTGCCCACATTTCTTCATATTTCTAGAAACTTGGGGGATTTAACCAAAATACAAACCCAGTCACCTTTTTAAAAGGTCCCATTTCATTTGACCTACCTTGAGGATGGAAAATTTCTATTGGTTTCTTGAACTTTCATTGAAATTCTGTGAAATTGGGAACTGCATCCCTAAGGAGAAAATATGTTAGATGTACCTTTCTACTACGATGAGAAATGACTGATGCAGAAATGCACACTCTGTAGCTATGTTAATGAGTAGACCTAGAACTAATGTTTCTGATAACAAGTACACTAGGCGCAAGCTTCTATGAAGGCAAGGAACATTTCTGTTTCTCCAAGGAATGAAACTGTATGTGGAACTGTTCCCTTGTCATAACATAAGAATGGCCTTGCTGGATCAGGTCAAAGGCCTAGTTTAGCATCCTGTTGCCCACAGTGGCCCACCAGCTGCCTTTGGGAAGCCCACAAGCAGGAGTCAAAGGCAGACCCTCTCCTGATATTGCTTTCCTATAACTGATATTCATAGGCCTGCTGCCTCTGAGCCTGTAGGTGAAATATACCAGCATGACTAATAGCCATTGATTCATTCTCTGTGAATTTGCCTACTGGACTTTTAAAGCCATCTCTGACCTAGTGCTGTCACCACAACTTGTGGTAGCAAATTCCATAGACTCGTGATGTATTGTGTGAAGTACGGTAAAAAGCTACGTAATAATCCAGGACCCAATTGTTCTGCACTCCCAATAGTCCAGTGTCAGAATTGCCCGGGAGAGCTCCCAACTCAGGACTGGACTTCCAACCTCAGTGGCCCCTGCGCAGGTGCAGTCATGCCAGGCTCAGCAACAGTGTTGCTAAGACAGGCCATGGAAGCCCTAAGCAGCTCGGCAATAATGAAAGTAGCGATTCCCTTCACTAGAACTGGGCAAGACTAGCAGCGGGGACGCTAGGCCTGGGGATAATCTAGGGCAGGGTATCAGCTCCTGATACTTGGGCATACACAATAATCCAGAACCACCTAGGACCCGAAGGTCCTGGACTATTGGAGTTTTACTGTACTTCCTTTTGTCCATCCTAAAATTTCCTACCAATCAGTGCTTTGGTTCTAGCATAGGAACAGTTTATTGCTGCACCTCTGGGTTCTGGAGTAAGAATTACTTCGGTGCAAATCTTTGCCCCAACCCCAGGTTGGAGGAAAACACTATGTGTACATGTCCTCATACCACATGTTCAGGCAGGTTCTTATTTTTCAGTATACTGTAGTATTGACAACACTGGGTTTTTTAAACTAATTTTGACTCCGTTTTTAAAAAGCCCAAGTTCAGAATTTGTGAGATGCTGAGGGATTACTGAAGCAACAGCATTCACAAAGTAGGTTGCTGCACTTGGCCGTGAGCTTTGTGAAAGTGTACAGCTGTGAATTAAAGTAGTAACACTCTTCTGGTACAGTAATTGCCAACCAATTCTCAGAGCCTGTCTGATATCTCTATGGTAACAACACTCTTATATCTACTGTTCAGTCCAAGAATTTTTTTAAAGACCTGTCATTTGGCTTTCTTTATCATTGATTTCAGTGTTCGATGTTTACTGCAATGTGTAATGTTTTAGAGAAGTAGGCCATAATAGCTTTGTGTTTGAACCTTCAAAGCAAGATGTGAAGAGAACACTTGCAAAACAAGTGCTTATTTGATGCTTGGCAGAAGACTTTTAATATGTCATGAAAAACGAATGCACGCTTACTGTAGTTTGAAATGCAGTTGAGTGTGAGAAATATGTAACCAAAGGGTTGACAATGTTTGGGAGGGGAAGGGAGTATGTTTTTGGTGGTTGTCTTAGGATGTGTTTTGTCTTGTGCCAAATTAGACTGGCCATGGGTTGCTGTTTTGTTTGTCGCACATTGGCACACGCGATAAAACAAAATGCAGCTAGCCACAGAGCTGAGTTTTTGTTCTGTAATGTCTGTGGAAGGTATATTATTTGGCACAATAACCAATGGCTGCTGAGTGGTTTTAGTTTGGTGCCACTTATAGCTTCCTGTGCTATATTTTATACTTTTTGAACAGGTATCATTTCTGACACGGATCCCTCAGAACCTGAAAAACTAAATAAGCTCAGTAAGTTTTAAGTTGCAGCCAGCAAATGAAACTGAAACCCTTTTGTCAATCAACTGATTAATTGAAATACTTATATGCTAGAATGAAGATGCAAAAAGCCAAAGAATGGCTTAATAGTAACCTAACCTAAGGAGTGTATAAACTGGGGGGAGAATCTGTTTTAAAATTACTGAATTCAAGAGGTGGACTTTTAACACAGTGCGGTGGTAATCACAGCTAAATAACATAACCTCTCTTAAAAGAGCAAACTACCACATGATCTCATTCAGCTGGATTCAGTTGCAGACCTTGCCACTTTTATATGGTCCGGCACTAATGCCAAACATCAATGCCAATAAATGAGATGAAGCCAGAGTTCAGGCTCCAATTCAGATATGTTCCACATGTCAAGATCAGCTAATCTGCAGCTTGAACAGACAAAAGGAAATATTTATTTACCTAGCGTGTAATTATTTTCTCCCAGCCCACAGATGTATGCATATAACTCCTGTTGCGTATATACACCTGTGGGTAAAAATTCCTTAATCTGTGGAACTCCTTGCCATAAGGTGTTGTGATGACGTCTGGCCTAGATGCCCTTATAGGGGGATTGGACAGATTTCTTGAGGAAACTCCATCACAGGTTCCAATCCATGATGACTAGATGCAACCTCTGGGTTTTAGAGGTAACCTGTTTCTGAATGCCAGATGCAAGGGAGTGGCAACCGGAAATGTGTATCTTGTTGTCTTGTGTGCTCCCAGAGGCATCTGGTGGGCTGCAGTGAGATACAAGAAGCTGGACTAAATGGGCCCTTGGCCTGATCCAGCAAAGCTCTTGTTACATTCTTAACCTACTTTCAAAGAGATTTTTAACTACGAACTAGTGTCCTTGAAAGTGAGTTTATTGGCTTTAGAGTTACATTTTTAGTTGTCTGTGGTATGGTTTTGGAATAATTTTACTTATACATTGATGTCCTGTATTAAGCTCAGTTAGGAATCTCATGGTGACTAGAGGTAGAGAGTAAACATGGTGATGAGCGACTAAAAGGAGCCAGGAGAATATCTTTGACTCAGCAAAGTAAAATGTTGTCTCTAGGACATTGAGATATTAGACAAACATAGGCAATGTAGTGCTGTGTTAATTCCTTTAAAAGGAGTGGAAAGGAACTGCCGCTGTGCAATAGCATCCAGCAGTATCGCTGAGGGATATCTAATAGCTGATTATGGCATGCTGACACAGCAACTAGAGCTGCAATTTATTCTGTCCTCTTGGAGGCTCCTCTGTATAGTACAAAGTCACCTTCATGGTATTTTTGTATAATCTGTAGAAACATACAGCAGTATTCCACATATAGGATGAATATTTAGTATAAAAAAATATTTGTGTAACCCATTCATGTATTCAGAGCATTTCACAATTATCATTTCAATAATTCTTCCAATAGCATTTAAGGCAGTCTAGTATTAACCCCCTATTGTTAGGTGCAGGGTTGAGACTGAGTGAATCATGATTGCCTCAGATTTCCTACACACTGTATTAAAAGTAAAGATTCCCCTTGCCTGAAAGCCAGTCATTACCGACTCTAGGGGCGGTGCTCATCTCCATTTCTAAGCCGAAGAGCCTGCAATGTCCAAAGACTCCTCCGTGGTCATGTGGCCAGCATGACTCAATGCCAAGGTGCACGCAACACTGTTACCTTCCTGCCAAGGCGGTACCTATTAATCTACTTGCAATTCTTGCTTTCGAACTGCTAGGTTGGCAGGAGCTGGAGCTGAAGACAGTAGCTCACACCATCACGCGGCACTCAGGTCTCGAACTGCTGTCCTGCCTACCTCCTGGTCTGCAGTTCAGCATCTTAACCACTAAGCCACCGTGGCTCCACTTACACTGTATAGTAAACAGTATATATCTATGGCTGAGAGATTTAAACTGGGACTTTCTGTCTTCCAGTCTTAGCCACTACACTATACCATTACCTGATGGTGTAAGATCATATGAATCGTAGCCCAGTTGTAGGCCATACAAATAGTTTCTCCTGATTTTACCCATTATAATTATATGTTGTGAGCCAGCGGGTGGCGCAATGGGTTAAACCACTGAACCATGAGCTGTCGATCGAAAGGTCGGCAGTTCGAATCCGTGCGACGGCTGCTGCCAACCTAGCAGTTGGAAAGCAAAAATTGCAAGTAGATTAATAGGTACTGCGTTAGCGGGACGGTAACAGCGTTCCATGCGCCTCAATGTTGAGTCATGCCGGCCACATGACCATGGAAACGTCTTCAGACAGCGCTGGCTCTTCGGCTTTGAAACGGAGATGAGCACCGCTCCCTGGAGTCGGACACGACTGGACTTAATTGTCAAGGGATACCTTTACCTTAATTATATGTTAGGTATGAGCTTTGTTCTTGATTAAGTATTTCAATGTTTTCTTCTGAGAAAACTTGTAAATATTTTCTTTTCTGGTAATATCTGATGGCATGAATGTACATACTGCATTCAATTGTAAACAAGTTGCTTTATGGCACATTTTTACAGTTCATAGTAAATAACTTTTTAGAAGGTTTTCAAGCCATGTGTATTGAGGTTGAATTGTGACTTAACTAACTAGTCACTTAATAAAACCTTAACTATTCTTAGCAGATGAGTTTTAATATACTGTTCCAAGTTTTTGCAAACCAGGTTGCTTTGCCTGCCACAATATGCTTTGCCTGTCAATATGTGCTTTGCCTGCCACATTTTGCTCTTGTGTCCCACTGGCAGAATTTTTTTTGTTCTTGTGATCACTTGCTATTTCAAATTTTCTGGGCAATAATATGCATACCTGAGTACACAAATTACTACTTAGGTTGTTCCTTGCAGCTGCAGATTGTCACTCAGGAACTATTGGTAAGATTTGAGTCTCGCTTCACCAGCCCTGCAATTTGCCATATTCCATGCCTTACATGAATTTCAGTGGCAGACTTGTGAAGTTTCCAAGTGGATGTCTGTGATATGTTCAGTTCATTAAACATTAAAGATTTGATATAGAGCTAGATAAGACACTCAGTTTGAAAAATTGTACTTGAACCATTGTTTCACTTCAGTGTGATGCCTTCTAAGAAATGACATTTTTGTCCAGAGAAAATAGAACACTACTAATCATTTTAGCAATAGTGAATGTGTTGGAGCCTGCCTGTGTTAAACCAGAATTCAGCCCATTCACACTTCCAGCCTGCCTTCTATGCTCTCTTGCAGCTCTGGAGATGCTTAGAACATCACACTAATTCTGGATTAATAGTCCAGGATAAAGTCACCCCTGGTTCTAACCTAGCTCATTAGAATATCAACTTTACACATTAGGGATCATGATTTTGAGCAGAACAGAGGGAATTTATCCCAATTCTCAACAGGCCCAAAATTGCTTTGCTGGAGGTGTCATGTGAACCGGAAGAGGTACTGAACCCATGTAACTGAAAAAGTGGGTATCTAGTGTCTTTAATCGGAAGTACAGGTGGCCCCCATATCCACTGATTCGCTATCCATGGTTTCAGTTATCCACGGATCGTGGGGGACCCCCCCCCCAGGCTTTTACTTTTTTCCCAGTAAGCCTAGTTTCTTCCTTTAAAGAAACAGGAGAAGCAGCCTCTGGCTGCTCATTACAGGCAAGTAGAACGAGACTAAGTACTAGAGAGGCTCTGCAAGGTTAACAGAAACCTTGCAGAGCCTCTCTAGGACTTAGTCTCATTCTACTTGCCTGCAATGGAGGCTGCTTCTCTGTTTGTTTTAAGGAAGAAACAAAGCTTGCTGAAAGAAAAATGAGCTGGGGGGGCAAGCATACCTGCCTGCAGGGGAGGCAGGGTGGGGGGCCCCTCAGGAAACCATGGAGGGGGTGTTCGCTCTTATCCACGGTTTCAAGTTTCCACGGAGGGGCTTGGAACCAGCAGATATGGGGGCCTACCTGTATCAGATTCTGCACTCAATATGCCAACAAATTTGGAAAACTCAGCAGTGGCCAAAGGATTGGAAAAGGTCAGCTTACGTTCCAATTCCAAAGAAGGGCAGTGCCAAAGAGTGTTCAAACTACCGCACAATTACACTAATTTCACATGCTAGCAAGGTTATTCTCAAAATCCTACAAAGTAGGCTTCAGCAGTACGTGGACCGAGAACTAACGGAAGTACAAGCTGGGTTTCGAAGAGGCAGAGGAACTAGAGATCAAATTGCCAACATGCGCTGGATCATGGAAAAAGCACGAGAGTTCCAAAAAAGCACCTACTTCTGCTTCATTGACTACGCAAAAGCCTTTGATTGTGTGGATCACAACAAACTGTGGCAAATTCTTAAAGAGATGGGGGTACCAGACCACCTTACCTGTCTCCTGAGAAACCTGTATGCGGGTCAAGAAGCAACAGTTCGAACCGGCCATGGAACAACCGATTGGTTCAAAATTGGGAAGGGAGTACGGCAAGGCTGTATATTGTCACCCTGCTTATTTAACTTATATGCAGAGTACATTATGAGAAATGCAGGGTTGAATGAATCGCAAGCCGGAATCAAGATTGTCGGGAGAAATATCAACAACCTCCGATATGCAGACGATACCACCCTAATGGCAGAAAGTGAAGAAGAACTAAAGAGCCTCTTGATGAGAGTGAAAGAGGAGAGTGCAAAAATTGGCTTGAAACTCAACATTAATAAAACTAAGATCATGGCATCTGGTCCCATCAATTCCTGGCAAATAGAAGGGGCAGAAATGGAAGCAGTAACAGATTTTACTTTTTTGGGTTCCAAGATCACTGCAGACGGAAACAGCAGCCATGAAATTAAAAGACGCTTACTCCTTGGAAGGAAAGCTATGGCAAATTTAGATAGCATAATAAAAAGCAGAGATATCACAATGCCAACCAAACTTCGTATAGTCAGGGCGATGGTGTTCCCAGTAGCAATGTATGGTTGCAAGAATTGGACCATAAGGAATGCTGAGCGCCGAAGAATAGATGCTTTTGAACCATGGTGCTGGAGAAGACTCCTGAGAGTCCCTTGGACTGCTAGGAGATCAAATCAGTCAATCCTAAATGAAATCAACCCTGACTGTTCCCTGGAAGGACAGGTACTGAGGCTGAAGCTCAAATATTTTGGCCACCTAATGCGAAGAGAGGACTCTCTGGAGAAGACTCTGATGCTGGGAAAGATTGAAGGCAAAAGGAGAAGGGGAAGGCAAAGGATGAGATGGTTAGACAGCATCACCGATGCAACGAACATGAAAATGAGCGAACTCAGGAAGATAGTGGAGGACAGGAAGGCCTGGCGGGATATGGTTCATGGGATCACGAAGGGTCGGACACGACTTAACGACTGAACAACACAACAACAACAATCAGATTTCAGTGTATTTTGCATTGGTAACCTTCAATGAGAATAAATAGAATTATATTAATCATTAATAATGAGTCCAGTTATAATAAATAGTTGTAAAATAATTATAAGCATACAAAGTATTTACAAATATGTGTAGTCAAATGTCTTGACAGATGATAAGCAATTTAAAACATTCTTCAAACAAGCTGATAATTGTATGAAAACATATTAATCCAGTTTTTAATAGCCTTTTATGTGACTATCTTGTTGGGAAGATTGAATAGCCTTTACATACCTCATACACAGGGACAACAGTTATAAGAGACTCTTAGTCTTTTGGCAGTTTCCGGAAGGCTCAAGGAGAGCTCACAAACCCAAAGTGACGGTGGCGATCCGGCTTCCCTTCTCCTTTGGAGGTCCAAAGGAGGTCCAAAGGAGAAGGGCAGCCGGATCGTGAGGAGGAGGCAACGGGGGTGGCAAGAGGTTGCCAGGTGGCAGCCATCTTAGCTGGGTCTCATATGACACCCCTTCATGTGACCTTCTGGTGTGTCACCTGGGGCCCGCCACCTGTCTATGATGAGGGATTGAGAGAGTTTGCTCTTGTTGAATGAGTGATAAGACAGTAAGAAAACCCACTGATGATGATGTCATAGAGACTAGGATATAAAGAAGGTTGAGTAGGAAAGCAGTGAAGGTTTGTATCACGCATGTCAAGGAGACTTAGGATAGAGTGAAACTTTGGATTTGGCAATGAGGAGATTGTATGTGATTTTGATGAAGGCAGTTTCAGTATAATGCAGAGACAGTAAGGGTGAAAGAGAAGATGGAGAAGAGACCTCAGAGACAGTGGGAATAAGTGGTTTATGTCAGGAATTTGGAAGCAAAAGGTAGAAGGTAAATCAGATGGTAGTTAGGGGCATGGTGATTTAGGAGTGTTTGGGATGTTCTTTGTTTTTTTTTAATGAGGAAATGGTGTGGGAAAGAGTTAGAGGAGAGGGAGAGGGAGAATAATGGCAGGAATGATTGCAGTCAGGAGTTCAGAGCGGGCTTAGGAGCAATAAAAGCTGGAAGAAGGAAAGGGTGGGGTAGTAGCAAGAGAGCTCTGTGAGTAGATTTGATTTTATCACTGCAGAAGGAGACAGTGTCCTGAAGAGGCAATGGGTAGGCCTTACGATATCAGATAAAAGGTGCTGGATATTGCTAAAGTTTATTTGAACCAGCGTGTCTAGTAATGTTGTAGCCAAAAGAGACAGCAAAGAAGATGAATTAAAATTGACAAATTAGCCTCTCTCCTTTGCTACAGAAGTAATCGCCTGCAAACAACCATGAGTAAAGGCATTCATTGGAGAGATGAGCCGGAGGATGGGGAAATAGCTGATTGGGAAAATGGGGTAAGGATTCAGAAGTTAAGGGCAGCGATGCATTGAAGCTGGAAACTACAGAGTCTAAGGAAAGAAGGAGTCATAAGTGGAAAAAGAAACAGCAGTGCTTCTGAGAGAGCCATTTAGTCACAGGACTACAAGTTGCTAAAAGGATAAGAGGCAGAGGAGAACAGGGGTGGAGAGCAGTGTTGAAGTAAAGTGATTGTTAGATGGAGATAGAGCAGGTTAGGGGTAGGTAGCTCTGTCAAGAGATAAAAGGTTGAAGAAAGTATAGGAAGACAAAGACCTTGAATTGGAGGCTGCGGGTGGGGAGATGAGCAAGTTGAAAACGTTTGATGAAGACATCAAGGTCTGAAATGAAAGTTTAAGGAAGAGCAATATAGGTTAGCTTATATAGGCTTACCATATTTCCCCGGGACATATTTTCAAACCGGGACCCCCCAATTTTTTAAATTAAATTTGGGTTTTGTGGAATATTTATTTATTTATTTATGGCCATGGAAATGGCCATTTTGCTTCTGCTGCCTCTTACCTGTCCCGCTGCCATTGCCGCTGCCAATATCGTCCTTTTTTCACCTCATCCTCGCCACCATCTTGCCGCTGCCGTCCTTGTCGCCTGGAGCCTGGCCGGCTGCATCCAAGCAGGCCAGGACTCCTGCCTCCTCCAGAACCGCCGCCGCTTCCAAAAGTGCAAAAAGGCACCTTTTTTCCGGCGGCGCCATCTTGGATCTCACGAAATCTGGTGGGGCCCAAATCTCGTGAGGGCACATGAGGCAGCCTCATGTGCCCTCACAAGATTTGGGTGCTGCCATCTTGGATCTCACGAGATTTCGTGAGATCCAAGATGGCGCCGCCGGAGAAAAAGTGCCTTTTTGCACTTTTGGAAGTGATGGCAGCGGCTTCACCGGGCCCGGAAATCCCAGAACTGACCTGAGACCAGAGCCCGGAACCCGGGACAGTCCTGGGTTTTCCGGGACGGATGGTAAGCCTAAGCATATAGGATTTTACTATAGGATAGCGAGATACAGAGAGCAGTGGGATAGAATCAACTTTAGATTGAGGTGGTGATCAGGGAACCGGCAGAATTTGGAAAGAATCTTTTGCTGTATAAGGAAAAAAATGTTTTTCAGGTACATGTTTGATTTATCTTATGTGAAGTCCATCTGTTTAGCTTTCTGTGGCTGTTTGGCATAGGGAGCTAGAAGTTGTAACACTTTTATTTTCAATAGAATATACACATTCAAGGAATGGGAGCAAGCAGCCTGTAGAGGATGAGAATGCTGACAAACAGATTGTATTAGAAACTTCTGTTTCTAAATCTATCATGTCTAAAACTGGCAGAACAGAGTAGAATAACAATAATGTAGTCATGTTTACCTTCTGAAGGTCTGTATTAGTTGAAGATATCAGTAGGTTCCTGTAGTGATCATTCAGTGCTGCAGATTGTAATGAAACTGTTCAGCCCCTCCTAGTTAAAACCCCTCCAAGTTAAAACATAGCAGCTATTTTTATCTTGAAGTGTCTTTCAGTCATTTCACTCTTTTTCAGACAACTTATTTTCATGGATAGACATTTCGTTGCTATAACAACGTAAGTATTCTTTAAATACATCAATTTCAGGGTTGTTTCCTAACTAGATATATAATATGTGACAGATGATGAACCTTAAGGTTAAAATTTTAAGAGAGGGGATACAATCTTGTCACCCCTCCTCCCCTCAGGAAACTGACTTGGATCAGATGCTTAGACTAAGAATGTGGTAGTGATATGCACAGGTGGAGTTGAGCTTTGCTGAATGATAAGCCAAGTTAACAAGGTGGAAGCTAAACAGAGCAGGAATGCAGAATGCATGTGTTGATGAAACAATACATGTTTGTGGTGTGACAATTCCTGGAAAATGTTAAGCAATTAGTTTATTTCTCAGGAAGAGCA
The DNA here is from genome assembly GCA_026170595.1 of Plestiodon gilberti rubricaudatus. Lineage (NCBI taxonomy): Eukaryota > Metazoa > Chordata > Lepidosauria > Squamata > Scincidae > Plestiodon > Plestiodon gilberti. Next base: position 259,289,001 of record JANXHW010000001.1, read on the forward strand.
GAATTTGATACTGGGTGCAGAATGCAGTGTCTGGAGACTCTGGAGGTATGTTTTGTTTTGTTTTTTCAAAGCAGGAAATCCTCTGTCATTAAGGTAGAAAGACTGGCTTGAAATTGTGAGCAACACAAAACTGTTGAAATCTCTGAAGCCAGAAAGGATTTCCCAGTGCTTAATTCTAGGGCTGGAATTAAAAACTCTGTATAGCTCTTCACCTATTCTTATGATTAGCAGAAGCAGCATGTCATAATGTAGAATAAGCAAATATATGCAAAATTGTCTCATTCGCATAATCATGCAATCCAGCATAGAATTCATGGCATAGAATTTCGGTTACCTCTGCACAGATTTGTTAGTGAATGCACAGTACTCATAAAGGTAAAGGTGACCCCTGACAAGTCCAGTCGTGTCCGACACTAGGGTGTGGTGCTCATCCCCATTTCAAAGCCGTAGAGCCAGCGTTGTCCGAAGACGCCTCCGTGGTCATGTGGCCGGCATGACTCTCCTTGCCGCAGCGCGTAGCATGCAGCTGGAACACGGAGCGCTGTTTACTTTCCCGCAAGTGGTACCTATTTATCTACTCGCATTAACATGCTTTGGAACTGCTAGGTTGGCAGGAGCTGGCCAAGCAACGAGAGCTCACCCCATTGCAGATTCGAACTGCCGACCTTTCGATCAACAGCTCATGGTTCAGCGGTTTAACCCACTGCGCCACCCACTGGCCTAACAATACTCATAGCCCTGAATAAATAACAATATAGGAAGGGTCTATTTTGTAGTGAGTGAGCCATCTTAATAAAAACTTACAGGGTGATGTTCCCATTAAGATAGTCTTGTATGGGGAATATAAGGCACCAAATGGCTGACATGTCTGAGTTTAGAGGGTGTAGATGTCCCTGAGTCCTTCATAGTAGGGCTATTTGTATTGGAGCCAGTAGTATTTCAGAGTAGATGATGGGGAAAAGAACTGGCGCTGCAGCTTACTTGGTTGTTTGATGATTCCTTCTTAAGTGGTTGTCTAAAGGTAAAGCAAGATGCTGTTTAGCAAAGTGGATCAAAGCTTTCATGGTCCAGAAAAGCTCATGAGATGCTGCCCACCAGTGACAATATCGCTGTCTGCACCACTGCTGTGTGTGATGAGTCAACTGCTAGATGAAAAGTTTCAGTAGTTACTTTTATGCTATCCGTGAATTTTGGATTGGTTTCCTGCACAGCTATGATGTCACTAGTGTTACCCTTGTAATAGCATTGGTACCTTAGAACTTGAGATTAACTGCTCCCCTCCACCCCACTCAACTGTTCATTTCCTCTCTTGAGTGATGGATATGTGTGATCTCACGACTTGCTCCTAATACCTTAACTGTACTTAAGAAATTTCGAGCAATATTTTTGTGCTGGCCATGAGTGCTGGAGAGAATGCAAGAATAAAAAGAATCAAGTGACCACTTGAGAAGTTTGGTCAGAAGATTTATTCAAATTATCCTTCAATGTTTAATTGCAGTTTACAAAATTGAAATTATCCTGTTTAGTAGTTTGGTCCACATTTATTGAACGATGAAGCTACAGAACTCACAATAAACTAGACTTATGAGTGAAAGTCCAGAATCTAGAACCCTGATGCTTGATTGCTCGCTACTTTATCTCATCACATTAATTAACTGAGTTCATTCTTCTACATGCTTTTTCTCCATGAAAAAGAAATCTTAAAGTGGCTTTTTTTCCCCTGTTCTAAAATGGTAATACGTTCAAGGAGCAGGTTGAATTCATAGTCTGTTGAGCTTACATTTTAATTGTATAGATATGTTATCGCATACTAGCTCATTCTCATTACAGTATTTAATATACTTTTATGCTCTGTCATTCCCATTAAAGTGACCATCAAGAAGCTTACAATCATTCAATAAAAATATTTAAAACTATTTATAATAAAAGAATCAAAATGATTTTATTTTAAAAATGTATAACCTGCCTTTCTTGCCATTGGCAACTCAGACAAACATTGGAAGCAGGACAAACTTGAAATTCTAAAACAGGAAGGCAGATTTGATCTGATAGGAAGTATCCGGGGAAACTTTGATGGGATGAGACCTGTGAGTGAAATATGGGACCAAAAGGGTTTTGCTTGTTCAAATGGAATAGACTCATCAGAAAGGGAGGGGGAGTTGTATTATGTGTAATGAATGTATACACCTGCATAGGCATCTGAGCAAGGAAGCCCAATCAAAAGTGTCTAGGTAAGAATGAAAGGAGAGAAGAATAACAGCGAAACCATTATGGGAGTCTACTATAGACCACTTGGCCAAGCAGAAGTCACAGACAGTGCTTTCCTAAAACAGAGTATGAAGTTTTCCAATGGGCAAGCGAGAGTGGCAGTGGTGGACTTCACCTATCCTGATATCTACTGGAAGTCCAGTTTATCCGAGAGGTCCAATAATTCTTGCCTTGCCTTGCTGACAACTTTCATTCAGAAGGTAAACGGAGCAGAGGAGCCAGCTGTCCTGAACTTACATATTTACCTACAGGGAAGAATTGGTTGAGGAAGTGAAAATGGCAGGAATTTGGGGTAAAAGTGACCATGTCACCTTGGAATTCTCGATAACAAGGTAACAAAATCTAAGGATTGTCAGATACGTACTCTGGGTTTCAGGAAGAGAAAACAGTTCACGAGGGATGGATATTTTGATAAGCAACTAAGATGGGGGAGGAGTCTGGAAACCATGTCCTACAAAGAACATTTTTAAAAGCTTGGTATGTTTCGCCTGGAAAAGAGAAGATTATGGGGAGATAGAAGAGCCACATTTTCATATCTGAAGAGCTGTCACTTAGAAACAGGTGAGGACTTGCTGTCTGTGACACCTGAGGGCAGGACTAGAACAAGTGGGTTGAAGCTATAGGGAAATAGATGTGAGGAAATATTTCTTTAACTGTAAGAACTGTCCGGTACTGGAATAGTCTGCCTCGCCAGGCCGGAGGTCTACTCAGGGAAAGGGATGCTTGTCCCCTTCCCTGGGTGTAAACTCAGGACGGCCCGATCGGCCTCCTCGGATTTCCGCCAGCTGTAGTGGAGGCCGTGTAACAGCCTAGCCGGCCCAGCGGGGACAGGGAGGCCATCCCCCGCCCCCTCTCAGGCCAGCTACACCAATGGCCCCCTCTCGCGCGCGCCAAACCACCCCCGCACCTGCCGGATCCAGACTTACCTCCTCCGGCGACCGCTCAGATGTTCCGGCGACAGAGCAAGGGAGGCCGGCCTCCCTTGCTCCAGTGTAGTCGCGAAAATGCTTTACGGCATGTTCGCGACTGCTTCCTGCGACAGAACTCTTGTTCCATCGCTGCGGGACGTTCCAGGATTGTGCTGTAAGTCACATAGCCATTGTTTCATTAAGCATTACATTTTCCTGTGTAAGTTCTGCACTGTTTGTATTATTAGAAGAAACCATTTTAAAAACGGCAATAACGTTTCTCGCAAGGTCTTGGGAGAATTAGGTTTAAAGATGTTGATCTGTGTTTTGGATTTTAAAAACTGGTTGCATTTCAGTTTCAGCAAATTGTTGTTCGTCTGTTTACCTGGTATCACTGTGAGTTCATGCTTTGAATTGTAATCCTAGTGACATTTTATACATGCCAAACAAACCAGTGGACCTCAATGCTGAGACACATTAATGTGATGCTAATGCTGTTTGTGGTACTGTTTATATAAATTTAAACCCCAATGTATAAATACTTAATAGGTTTCTAAGGGATCTTAACCCAAATAAATTTTCATCTTCATGCCTTCATCTTTCATTTGAGGTTTTCCTTGATGAATGATCATCTCTTCAGCATATTCATAATGGTCTCTGAAAGCAGAGTTACTTATATGTGCGTTTTGTTCTGCCTTGAGCAATGAAAGAGAACCTGCCATACAAAGCATTTACTACTTGATTGGGGAAGGTCATGAATCAGGACAAATTGAAATGTGCTGTTGAAGCTCATATTCATGGATAGCACAAAGTACAGTCAGACCGCGCTATCCGCGGGGGGATCCATTCTGGACACACACCCCACGGATACTGAGGATCCGCAGATATGGGGACCAACGAAAAAAAGTTTAAAAAGAAGAAAAAAGTTAAAATGTGTTTTGTTTTGTTACCTTTTTGAAGCAAACCACTGTGTGGTGTTGCTTAAAACAGGCTCTGGATGCCTTTTCTGGGTTGCTCGACTCCCCCTCCCTCTTCCCAAATAGCTCCAGAATGCATTGCAATGCATTTTGGGGCAACCTTGAACTATATTGAACTACCTATATATCTGGAAACAGCGATGGATGTGTAGGTAGTTGCAAAGTAGCCATGCCCTTTATTTCTTCCACTTCTTTTCTGATCTTTTTTCAGTGTAGTGAAAACCTGCAAAAAAGGACTGGAAAATTATGCAGCTTCTGCTGCTGTACCCAAAGTGGTAGCCTTTCATGAGCTTAATTCAGCCTGTATGCCACCAGTTGACAGTCCCTAGTGTATCTGGTCATGGTATTTGGCAAAGACTATAAATAATAGTATTTACTCTGTGTTTGTAAGCATTGCTTTGTCCATCTGGCTGCAATTGTTTAAATTTACCTTTTATATTCTATTGATTCAGGTTTCCTTCCTTCCGTTAGGGTCTGGTGTTTAGATATTCAGGAGTACGTTTAAGTATACAGTTGAATCTAACCTTTTTTACAAGAAAAACACTATTAGGTGGAGGATGTGTAATAATTAGCAGTGGTGGGGAAGGACAGAGGTGGCTTGCTTGCTTGCGTTTGCACTGTGAATGGCATGTGCATACACAGCTGCATTACAGATCACACTTGGCAGAGGGAATGGACATCCAGAAGCAGGAATCCTGCCTTTGCCCTCTCACCTATACACATTCGTGCACACATGTATGTTAGAATCCCTGCCCAACCACACATCTCTCCAGTTCACAGTATTCTCCCTGTATTCTCTCACTCTCGCAAGGTATTCCTATTGGTAGAAAATCAGTGCTCTCATTTCTGTCCTCATGCATCTGTACGCAAAAACATAGTTCAAAAACAAGATGGATTCTTTGTTGTTTTCTTAAGAGTGGAATCCTTCTACCCTTTGTCTCATGCTTGTTCTGCTAGTATGGTCTTTCTCTTATATTGAACTACCTTGTTCCCTAGTGTCTTTTTTTTTTTTGTAAAAATGTTTTTTCCTAAGCATTTTACGATGATGATTCCCCCCCCCATCATTATATATTTCAGTGCTTGATTATGCTAAAGTAGTTTCATTTGTCATGTTATCATGAACCTGTGGCAGAGACGTCCTCAAGGGGGGCGGGGCCCCGGGCAGAGGGCACAGAGGCTCCTGGGGGGCGGGGGACTACTTAGGTTTCGATTTGTGTTTTTGTATTTTTACGGTTTTCTCGGGGGTCTACGGGCTTTTTTACTGTAATGTTGATGTGTGTATGCTTTGTCCCACTTAGCTTGTGTATCCCGGAGCCTTCGTTCTGCCTGCTTTCGTTCTGTTTGGGCGGCAGAACTCCGGAAAAGCGCCCGTTCGCTCCGGAGCAGGGCGCTCCGTCGTTCCAATCTTTCTGCGCATGCGCTAACTGAGAAGACTTGCATATGCGCACAACGATTGGAATTTTTGTCGTTCTGCGTCTGCGCAAACTGTGAAGACGTGCAAGCGCAGAACGACGGAGCGCTTTTCCGGAGTTCTGCCGCTTAGGCAGAACGAAAGCAGGCAGAATGAAGGCTCCGGGATACACAAGCTAAGTGGGACAAAGCATACACACATGAACATTACAGTAAAAAAGCCCGTAGACCTCTGAAAACCTGTGTGTGTGTGTGTGTGTGTGTGTGTGTTGTGTTTTTTTGTTTGTTTCGTTTTTTATTGGGGGCGGCGAAAATCTGGGGCCCCCCTGCGGGGGGGGGCACAGGATCGTCTCTGTGTGGTAGGTGTTTCCCAGTCTTTGTTAAAGCTCTGTCGACTCCATCTGTGTATACGTGGAACCATTCAGCTTCATTCGTAGTCTGTTAAATGTTATTGCAATATGCTGTGCTATTGGGCTGCAGAACTCCCTTTTTTCTTGCTTTTTTTTTGCTATACTTATGTATTCATTTTCATTTGGTTCAATTTAAATCTGGACATCTAAAGTAAAATTTGAGCTCATCAACTACAAGGTTGATTAGTTTCACCTTCTGTCAAATAGCACATTGCTCAGGCAGTACACTTGAAATGCAAATCTCCTTTTTATTTTTAGCAAACAATTAATCCCTCACAGGGGAATGTGGGTGTAATTGTCACAGCTAGCAAAGGACCGCTATTAAGCCAACTGCCACAGCAGGTGTTGGGAAGAATCTCCTTCAACTTGAACCAACCAGGAAGTATTCTTTTCTTTTCTTTTTTGCAAAGATAGTAGTGTGAGGGTGTTTAATATACACTTTCTCTCTTGCCCTATCTTGCCTTTTTTATTGTTTTGGAGAACTTGCCTACTCCCCCCCCCCCCCCCGCTATCTTCAGGTCTTACATTTTATGGTTCCCTCAAGGCCACCTGAGATGCCTTCTTCATTCCACTTCAGAATGCTTCTATTTTTATGCATGTAAAATTAATCCATGGGTGGAATTGGGATGACTACTTTTGAAGAAGGGACAAATGACCTATAAAAGCATCCAGAGTGTTTAGAACAGAGACTTGAAGGCCTGTTGGATACATCCTTATCAGAAGATGCAGTCGCCTTGCTGTCCTAGTGTTTCAGCTTTCACCTTTTCTCTGCCGCTTCCGAAGTACTGCTTCCAGTGAGCTTCTCTTAGCTCAGGGATAACTCGCCAGCAAGCAGTTAAGAATCTAAGTGTGCATAAGTTATGTTTAGAACTGTATTAGTTTGCATTCTGGGTCAAAATACAGTGCTCCACATATATGACGGAGGTTCCCAAAGTGTAAACAAAGAATTAAAGCTACAGTACTGTATTTTAAATGCAAAAAAGTGTTGTCTTTAACTGTGTGTGTGTGTGTGTGTGTGTGTGTGTGTGTGTGTGTGTGTGTGTGTGTGTTTCTACCTCCATTGACAGGTAGAAATCTTGTTGTGCTTTGTGTTACTCTCATAATGTACACTGTGTTTTCCATTCATTCCCTATTACAACTCCACTGTTACATTGCATACACTGTACTGTACTGGTTTTACACGTTATACCACAATCGGCCACTAGATGGTACTGAGGACTCGCTTAATGACAGTTTCACTATATGACAGGTTTTCCAGAAGTATCCCCGTCGTCAAGTGGGGGACACCTGTACCACTTTTCAACGAAAAGCAGTTCACAAAGTGGTTTACATAGCTAAATAAATTAATGGTTCCCTGTCCCCAAAAGGCTCAAAGTCTTAAGATACCATTAACAGCCACTGGAAAAGTCATCATGTTAGAGTGAAAGGGAACAGTTTCTCTCCCCTTGCTAAATATGAATGCCTCTTTGCCCAGTTAGAGGAGATTTTGTACACGTTGAGATAAATGATCACTCAGTTAAAGACTTGTTCTATTTGCCTACGTCACATGAGAAGTCACTCAGATACATTGAGAAGAATCCGTGATTTCAATTTGGTATGGAAGATTCTCCCCAGTTTTTAAATACTGCAGAGACGGGGTTCCTGAACTCTTGCAAGGCCTGTGCGCCCCCCCCCCCCCACGATTGCCTTTTATTTAAAATGTGTCGTCATGGTGCAGTTAGAAAGCTAAACTTTGCCACCTGTGCAGAGGTGTTCTCAGCTTCTTAAATTATTTGCTGTGAAGTGGTTAAGTCGCACAATTGTTGGTCCACGCAAAAGTGGTCAAGTCAGTGCTATTCAGTCAGGCAATTGACTAGCATACGTTGTGCTCTGCAAAATTCACTCAGCTGTCTAATTTTTCTTTCTACTTGCAAATGCCTATTCACAATAGTACTGTCTCATTTCCCACATTAATTAAAAGTATCTGCGGCAATTTGAAAGAACTTTTTGAGTGAGATCTACCCATGTTTATTACTGAGTTTATAACAGCTAGCCTCTGTAGATTAAACATATAATTTAAATTTATTTTTGTGTAAAACATAAATTACTTTTTCCTGGGAAGTCGTCACAAAGTTGATGTGATTTACTGTCAGCATCTAGATTCCGAAAATGAAGAACAAACCTCCACATTGTGAAGCAATATGGAGCTTATAAATGAATCAAATTGTTTTTGTGCATCTTTGCAGTTTTATGCTTGCCTTGTCTACCACTAAAAGCATTAAGGCGTTGCATCAATCGATGTTAATGGCCATTTCCTTAGCATGACTGGATTTTTTTAGTCTGCTGTGTGTTATAGAATCCTTACTGCATTGGAAACAGCTGACAGAAGCAGTCTTAAACTATTGGTTGAATTTCCGTTTCATTTCTTTTAGTATCTCAAACAAGCAACTCCTGTCCTTAATTCACTGAAACTACTCGAACTTTATTCAGGGAGTTCAGCCACCTAGAAGAGCCATACTTAAGTGCAGACAGTGGAGTAGTTGTGTGTCCTGGTTGTCTTCATATGTCTCTGTTTCCATATCAGCTAGGATGCTTCTAGTACAGCTCAAGGGACCACAGATACTGGCTTGCTTTTTAATCAAGTCTCTCTCTAACCTCACTAATAATCCCATGATCCTTTGGAGGTCCTCTGGCCATCTGTAGAGGACTAAAAAAAGGGGGGTTTAGCTCAAGTGTGCTGTGGTATGGCTAAGGCAAGAAACAGTAGAAAGTATAACCCAAGTCGCCATGCAAGTGAGAAGAAACAGCCTCCTTACCAAGTCCTCCGGTGCACTCAGGGATTGGGAGAGAGACAGTCTTGTATTGGACCTCTCACTCTTAGCTAAGTTGGACTCCCAGTAGATGTCATTAGTTGAAGTCCCCCACTACTACTATGACTTGCCTCTCGGAAAGCTTCAATCTGTTTTAGGAAAGCTTTGTCTGACATCTGCTTGTTCAGGTAGTACCCCATTTCACTGTTCTCTTTTTTTTACCTAGACCCTTTCTACAGCCTGTCATACTCAGATTTCTGTACAGGTGTATACATTTACATATAATGCACCCCTGCCTGCATCTCTTTCTGTCAGGTCTGGTCCTTTTGAACAAGTTATACGCTTCTAATGTTATGTTCCACTCATGGGTCTCATCACACTATGTTTCTATGATACCCATCAGATCATATTTGTCTTCCTGTTTTAGAATGTCAACTTTGTCCTGTTTGTTTTCTGTACTCTCTGCATTAGTATATAGACATCAGAGACCGTGGATAACACTTCCTACTAGTTACCCTGGTGCAGTTTCTTGCAAGTCTCTGATCATCCCCTCTGTTTCTTACTTTGTCTCTTGTCTTCTAACCTTCACTGCCTGTCTTTATTTTTGGTTCTTTGTTAAATGCTCCCAGCCCCTTTGTATTTAGTTTAAATGTGTATTTAGTTAGGTTCTTGCCAAACACATTCCTCCCAGCCCTTGTGAAGTACAACCCTTCAGGAGTACATCATAGTGTAGGCTGTGGTCCAAGAAATCAAAGCGTTCCTGAGGACTTCATATTTGTAACCAGCTGTTCACTGCCAGGATACTGCTTTCCCTTACTATGCCTTGATATTCAACAGGGAGAATTGATGAAAACACCACTTGTGCACCTAACGTCTTCCCTTCTCTTCCCAGAGCCTCGTAATCTCTTGAGATCCTTCCGAGGCTACTTCAGGCAACATCATCTGTTTCTACAGGGAACAAGGTCTAGAGGCCTTTAAAAGGGGTTTGGATAGATTCATGGAGGAAAGGTCCATCACAGGTTACAAGCCATAAGCAACCTCCTGGTTTTAGAAGCAGGTTTTCTCTGTGCCAGGTGCAAGGGAGTGACAACAGGAAACGGATATCTTGTTGTCTGTGTGCTCCCTGAGGCATCTGGTGGGGCCACTGTGAGATACACAGATTCTGTTTTTATTATTTTTCGTTAATCACTTTTTAAAACAATAAAAAAAACAGTTATTTTTTGTATTTTCATTTTTGTATTGTATTCTTTTTCATGTTGTAAGCCGCCTTGGGTCCCTTTGGGGAGAAAGGCGGGGTAAAAATATTGTAAATAAATAAATAATACAGGAAGCTGAACTAGATGGGCCTTCGGCCTGATCCAGCAGGGCTCTTCTTATGTTCTTATGTTTAACAAGAGAAAGGGGTAACAAGCACCAGATTTGAGTCTCAGCAACCTTTCTATTATATCTCAGATACATGCACCAGGAAGATGATACACTTTCTGGTATGCACACCGTGTCTCTGTCCCCTATCACCACCATGCATTGTCTCCTTCAGTAACTGACAATCCTCCTCTCTGATCCGTGGAGCTTGGGGTGGCAATTCTTGTCTACCGTATTTTACGCTCCATAGGACGCATCGGTCCATAGGACGCATGCATCCTATGGAGCATAAAATACAGAAAAAAAGATTTTCACTTACCTGGGCTTGGGGGCGCTTCAGGGAGGCCTGTGGGGGCTTCGGGGAGGCCTGCGCGAGCCTCTGCAGGCCTCCCCGATGTTTAGTTCGGCTGAAAATCGCTATTTTCGGCCGAACTAAACATCGGGGAGGCCTGCAGAGGCTCGCGCAGGCCTGCGCGAGCCTCTTGCAGGCCTCTATGATGTTCAGGTTGGCTGAAAATAGCGATTTTCGGCCATTTCCGGGGGTGCTTCGGGGAGGCCTGTGGGGGCTTCGGGGAGGCCTGCGTGAGCCTCTTGCAGAACATCGGGGAGGCCTGTGGGGGCTCGCGCAGGCCTCCCCGAAGCACCCACAGGCCTCCCCGAAGCACCCCCAACCCTCCCCGAAGCACCCCCAACCCTAGGCTTCGCACCATAGGACGCACACTTTTCCCCCCATGTTTTTTTTTGGGGGGGGAAGTGCGTCTTATAGTGCGAAAAATACGGTAGATGGGCATGAATCATCCTCCACAAAGTGTGTATTTGGTATTGATTACTTGGCTCTAGTGGCACATAATGTCTCCTGATTCTCCTGTTCCTTGTATCATGTGTTTCCATGTGTCTACACCTTCCACTGGAATTTCCTCTCCCTCAACAGACACTCCTTTCTTCCTGAAGAGTTCCTTCTGTTTTGTCTAGGAATTCTTCATCCACTCTAATGAGTCTTGGCATGGAAAGGCATGCCTCAAGCCCAATCTCCTCTTCCAGCAGGGAGACTAGCTTGCATTTGAAACAGGTATAGTTCATATCGTCTTCAAGGAGGAAAAGAGACATGGTGCATACCCTGTAGGTCTCCACTGTGCTTCTCTTGTTCTCCATGTTACTTGAAGCTGCAGATACACCAATAATGATCTCTGGACTTCCTCACTCCCATGTGGAAACTCCCATGCCAGCGCATGTGAGGGGAATGCCAGAGAGAGGCCAGACCGTGAAAGGAAAGAAGCGTCCTACAAAAGATTAGGACATTTATTGTATTGTAAAAACCGTTAATTATTAGAATTGCCTGCCTATTGTAAACCACCTTGAATTAAAGTCAAAGGAGAAATCCAATGACAAGAAAGGCGGTATATAAATACTAAGATGATGATGTGGTGGTGGTGGTGGTGGTGGAAATCCCTTGTTTTCTGTTAGTTTGCCCTGTTCGTGAGCTCCATTCAGAAGCTTGCAACTGTAGGTGCAACTCCAAAGACAGCTGGCCCAGAGTGAGCTAGAGTGAGCTCCTCCCACTTGAGGAATGTGGCTCCTCCCCAAACTGATTAGCTAGTCATCAAGAACTTCAACAGCCCATTCTGCATCATGTGATCAGCACAGGGAGGCAGATAAAAAGGGGGAAAGAGAAAAAAGGGAAGAAGCCAGAAACAGCCCATTCCACCCCAAACCCCTTACCAACTAGCAGGAGCCAGCCCCATGTGCCCCCCACAAACAGAACAGCTGACTCACGCTCACCTTCTTTTTCCTCTTCCCAACTCTCATGTAAAATTCCCTTGTTTGGGGGTAGATATAAAAGTTCCATAAAGGCCCCCTCCCCCCTTTTTTTGCAACCTTTCTTTTTTGGGATATAGTTTAGTCTTCCTGTTGGCTGGATGTCACTTAAGAATAATAAAGAAAAGCCTTTTCAGTTTTTGAATATGCCCATGGATATGCCCATAGTATATGCTTGTAAGTAACCACTCTTCTGGTCTTCTGCCAGGTGAGAATTTCATAAGAACATAAGACGAGTCCTGCTGGATCAGGCATAGTGGCCCCACCAGATGCCTTAGGGAGTACACAGACCACAAGATACCTGTATCCTGTTGCCACTCCCTTGCATCTGGCATTCACGTTTCATCTATAAATCTGTCCAATCCCCTTTTAAAGATATCTAGGCCAGGTGCCATCATAACATCCTGTGTCAAATTGTTCCACAGAACGAACTGGGGGCATGTTAAAGTTCTGAAACAATTCTCTTCTGAGGGAAGGTGGCAGCTGTTCCCAAGGCATTTAAACAGCCTCGTCTCTTCAGAGAATGGCAAAATAGAATAGAGCAGAACGTAAGAAGAGCCTTGCTGGATCAGGCCAAGGGCCCATCTAGTCCGGCTTCCTGTATCTCACAGTGGCCCCACCAGATGCCTCAGGGAGCACACAAGACAACAAGATACCTGTATCCTGCTGCCACTCCCTTGCATCTGGCATTCAGAGATAATTCATCCGAGTGCCCAGACAAGGAAATTTTTACAGAAGTTCTCTTTTTCATTTAGGCCAGCCAAGGTATGTGTGGCCAATTAGACTGGTAGAAGTTGTGAGTTTCTTTCTAGTAAGAGTTAAACTAGACTTTTACAGAACTGTTAGCCACGTGATTTTATATAATGAACTGCAATTAAAAAAATAGTGTGGAAGGCTGATTAAAGCTGTTGATGCAGAGGAACAGGCATACGCCTACACATGGGCTGCAGGCAGTTTGCTTGTGAGGATTTTGAGTTAGAATCTAAATCAAATTGTTTGTGATATATATAAGATTCAGCCTGGGAACAGATGTGGATATTTTCCATAGCTGACCATAATTAATGAGTAAGACTGTTTGTGAAGACAACTATCTGTAGCAGGATGCCTCCTGCCCACCCAGCATGATGGTTCCGTTCTACTCCAATCTCTTGCCTCAAAAGTCCTCAGTAGGACCTACTGCTAGAAAGGCAGTGACTGGAGCGTGGGTGGTGCCTGAAGAAGACTAAAGGCCGACACACACCGCACGATTTCCAGCGCGTCCCAGATGCGTGCGGAGCTGTGCGGTCACCATTCTGGAAGAGAGCAGCTGAACGCGGGAGAGCTGCGCTCTCCTGAGTTCCGGCGCGTGCAGAAAGTTGTTTGCCCATCTTTTGAGGGGGCGGGTTTGCGGAGCTACTGCAGCCACCAATCAGATGAGAGGGCGGGATAAAAGGGGTTGTTAATCAATCGGAACTCACTTGAGTCTCCGATTTCTCTTGGATCCATTTCTCCTTCTCACAAAAGTTAGCAAGATGAATTCTATTCCCGGCATAAATTGTTTTGTTAGTTTTCTCTCCTTCCTGCCCCTCTTTCTCTTCTCTCGTGTATCGGACCGCACTTGTGCTTAGCGAATCACCGCTGCGCTTTCTAAGAAGGCGGGACAACAGGAGGGACTATTCTCTGGGAGACACTCGTGGAGACGAGGTCAGCGCGCGGAGGCGAGCGGCCAGGTACCTATGCTCGCTCGCCTCCACACCAGAGCTCGTGCGGTGTGTGTCGGGCTTAAGGATGAAAGCAGAAAATTCTGCCGGAATAATCATAGTGTAGGGAGAAGCCTTACAGGCAATACAGTTCCTTCTCCTGCTTGATGCAGGAAATCCAGAGGTAGAACATCCTGGACAGATGGCTGTCCAGCCGCTTCTGGTAGACCTCCAGAGAGGGGAACCCCCAGTAATTGGTTTAATTGTTCATCTGCTACTACTGTTAAGAAGTTTCCTCTAATGCAGGGGGTTCTCAACCAGTGGTACTAGTACCAACAGTGGTACTTTGACTGACTGCTGATGGTACTTGGACCGCTGGATCACTGGAGCCCCGCTCCGACACAGTGCTTTTGGCAGTGCGTTTTCGCTCCAGAGAGGCTTCTGCCTTTATTTTCTGGCCTCTGAAAACCTGGAAGTAACTGGCGATGATGTAACTGCCAGTCTGTTCCGGTGGTACACAGCAGGAGAGTGGCACCAGAGGTAGTACTCGGCCAGGAAGGGGATGAGAACCCCTGCTCTAATGTTCAGTCAGAATCTGCCCTCTTGTAACAAGCCTATTAAATCTCAAAAAGCTCCCTGTCCCGAAAGGGCTAACAATCTAAAAAGATGCAGGAGAAACACTAGCAGACAGCCACAGGAAAAGATACCGTGTTGGGGTGAACAGGGACAATTATTATCTTAGACTACTGAACAACACTTCATGGATCATTGCCTTGTCGTGGCGAAGGGGCTTGCGTAACTCAATGAAGCCATGAGCTATGCCGTGCAGGGACACCCAAGACGGACAGGTCGTAGCAGAGAGTTCTGACTAAAAGTGATCCACTGGAGAAGGAAATGGCAACCCACTCCAGTAACCTTGCCAAGAAAATCCCATGAACAGTTCCAAAAGGCTACAAGATATGACGCCGGAAGATGAGCCCCTCAGGTCGGAAGGTGTCCAATATGCTACTGAGGAAGAGCGGAGGACTATTCCAAGTAGACCCAGAAAGAGTGAAGCGGCTGGGCCAAAGCCAATAGGACGTCCAGCTGTGGATGTGTCTGAGGTTGAAAGGAAAATCCAATGCTGCAAGGAGCAATATTGCTTAGGAACATGGAATGTGAGGTCTATGAATCAAGGCAAGCTGGATGTGGTCAAAGATGAGATGATAAGATTGAACATTGACATCTTGGGAATCAGCGAACTAAAATGGACGGGCATGGGCGAATTTAATTCAGGTGACCATCATATCTACTACTGTGGGCATGAATCCCTTAGAAGAAATGGAGTAGCCCTCATAGTCAATAAAAGAGTGGGAAAGGCAGTACTGGGGTGCAACCTCAAAAACGACAGAATGATTTCAGTTCAAATCCAAGGCAAACCATTCAACATTACAGTAATCCAAGTGTATGCCCCAACCACTGATGCCGAAGAAGATGAAGTTGACCGGTTCTATGAAGACCTACAACACCTTCTAGAACTAGCACCCAAAAAAGATGTCCTTTACATCATAGGAGACTGGAATGCTAAAGTAGGAAATGAAGAAATAAACGGAACAACAGGCAAGTTTGGCCTTGGAGCGCAAAATGAAGCAGGGCGAAGGCTAACGGAGTTCTGTCAAGAGAACACGCTGGTCATAGCAAACACTCTTTTCCAACAACACAAGAGGCGACTCTACACATGGACATCACCAGATGGTCAATACCGAAACCAGATAGATTATGTGCTTTGCAGCCAAAGATGGAGAAGCTCTATACAATCAGTAAAAACAAGACCTGGAGCTGACTGTGGTTCAGATCATGAGCTTCTTCTTGCAAAATTCAGGCTTAAATTGAAGAATGTAGGGAACACCACTAGACCAGTCAGATATGACCTAAACCATATCCCTTATGAGTATACAGTGGAGGTGAAGAATAGGTTTAGGGCATTAGACCTGGTAGACAGAGTGCCTGAAGAACTATGGACGGAAGTTCGTAACATTGTACAGGAGGCAGCAACTAAAACCATCCCAAAGAAAAAGAAATGCAAGAAAGCAAAGTGGCTGTCAGATGAGGCTTTACAAATAGCTGTGGAAAGAAGGAATGCGAAAAGCAAAGGTGAAAGGGAAAGATATAAACAACTGAATGCAGATTTCCAGAGAATAGCAAGGAGAGATAAGAAGGCCTTCTTAAATGAACAATGCAAGGAAATCGAGGAAAACAACAGAATGGGGAGGACTAGAGATCTCTTCAAGAAAATTGGAGATATCAAGGGAACATTTTGTGCAAAGATGGGCATGATAAAGGATAAAAAAGGCAGAGACCTGACAGAAGCAGAAGAGATTAAGAAGAGATGGCAAGAATACACAGAAGAACTATACAAGAAAGATCTTAATGTTCCTGATGACCACGCTGGTGTGGTCACTGACCCAGAGCCGGACATCCTAGAGAGCGAAGTCAAGTGGGCCTTAGATAGCATTACTAACAACAAAGCTAGCGGAGATGATAATATCCCAGCTGAGCTACTTAAAATCCTAAATGATGATGCTGTGAAAGTGCTGCACTCAATATGCCAACAAATTTGGAAAACTCAGCAGTGGCCAAAGGATTGGAAAAGGTCAGTTTACGTTCCAATTCCAAAGAAGGGCAGTGCCAAAGAGTGTTCAAACTATCGCACAATTGCACTCATTTCACATGCTAGCAAGGTTATGCTCAAAATTCTACAAGCTAGGCTTCAGCAGTACGTGGACCGAGAACTACCGGATGTACAAGCTGGGTTTCGAAGAGGCAGAGGAACTAGAGATCAAATTGCCAACATGCGCTGGATCATGGAGAAAGCACGAGAGTTCCAAAAAAACACCTACTTCTGCTTCATTGACTACGCAAAAGCCTTTGATTGTGTGGATCACAACAAACTGTGGCAAGTTCTTAAAGAGATGGGGATACCAGACCACCTTACCTGTCTCCTGAGAAACCTGTATGCGGGTCAAGAAGCAACAGTTCGAACCGGCCATGGAACAACTGATTGGTTCAAAATTGGGAAGGGAGTACGGCAAGGCTGTATATTGTCACCCTGCCTATTTAACTTATATGCAGAGTACATTATGAGAAATGCAGGGCTGAATGAATCGCAAGCCGGAATCAAGATTGCCGGGAGAAACATCAACAACCGCAGATATGCAGACGATACCACTCTAATGGCAGAAAGTGAAGAAGAACTAAAGAGCCTCTTGATGAGAGTGAAAGAGGAGAGTGCAAAAGTTGGCTTGAAACTCAACATTAATAAAACTAAGATCATGGCATCTGGTCCCATCAATTCCTGGCAAATAGAAGGGGCAGAAATGGAAGCAGTAACAGATTTTACTTTTTTGGGTTCCAAGATCACTGCAGACGGAGACAGCAGCCATGAAATTAAAAGACGCTTACTCCTTGGAAGGAAAGCTATGGCAAATTTAGATAGCATAATAAAAAGCAAAGATATCACCATACCAACAAAAGTTCGTATAGTCAGGGCGATGGTGTTCCCAGTAGCAATGTATGGTTGCGAGAGCTGGACCATAAGGAAGGCTGAGCGCCGAAGAATAGATGCTTTTGAACTGTGGTGCTGGAGAAGACTCCTGAGAGTCCCTTGGACTGCTAGGAGATCAAATCAGTCAATCCTAAATGAAGTCAACCCTGACTGTTCCCTGGAAGGACAGGTACTAAGGCTGAAACTCAAATATTTTGGCCACCTAATGCGAAGAGAGGACTCTCTGGAGAAGACTCTGATGCTGGGAAAGACTGAAGGCAAAAGGAGAAGGGGAAGGCCAAGGATGAGATGGTTAGACAGCATCACCGATGCAACGAACATGAAAATGAGCGAACTCAGGAAGATAGTGGAGGATAGGAAGGCCTGGCGGGATATGGTTCATGGGATCACGAAGGGTCGGACACGACTTAACGACTGAACAACAACAACTGAACAACAACAAGAGGTCTTCACCAAGTGGATCATGAACCATCCTCAGGTAGATTTTGACAGTGCTGCTACCTTCATTTTGTTCTGAGGTTCAGGCCTACACAGTTTGAACCATTGCCTGGGTTTACTTCCTAGTTTTCCCAAAAATCGGGCTTTATTCGCCTCCAGGAGTCCTTCAGAGGCTTGGGTGTGTGTGCTGCCCCCTCTGGAAGACGGCCCGACCCCCGGTAAATCTAAAAAATACCCCTTTTGATCCCTGCAGCAGCTCGATCCTCTGATCACTGCCACTGCCATCACCCCACCCCCACAAGCACTCAAAGTTCTCCCCTACTCACGGGGCCTCCTTTCTCATGACATTCTTCCCCACCCTGTTTGACTCTCACCCTGTTCCTCCTCCAATCCCCTGTTGTCTCCCCCCCCGACTTGTCCTTCCCCACTCAATTTTCCGCTTCCCTCCCCCCTGCAGCTTTCCTCATTCATCTCTCCTCACTCCCCTCTCTGGTCCTCCCTCCCCTGGCTTATCTGGGAGCTGGCTGGACAATGGACTCCCTGCAGACAGGTGGGTGGGCAGGACCAGTTTCTTCCTGCATCTCCTTCCTGCCCTGCAATGCTTCCAGGCAGCGAGATCACTACCTGGGAGTTATTGGCTGAGGGGAAGGATGTGCTTAGGGCATGTCCTTCTCCCTTCCCTCTCCAGAGGCCTATAGCGGTTGTTTCCAATTTCCCTAGAGGGCCCCTGAGAAAACCCCATTGGCTGCCAATGAGATGGGTGGATGGGCGGGGCTCCTGGGAAGACGTGGGCTCCAGTTACATGCCCAGTTAGACCTGCTCCTGCTGGCGCTAATATAAATAAGTATTCACAGCTTGCTCTATTTTTAATGTCAGCTGCTGCTATATTTGTTTCTTCATTCATTAAACACTTATAGCTTCTCAAACATAGTCACAATATGTACAGTTCTCTCATTCTAGTTCTAATGAGTAATACATTTCCTTTTTTCAAAAAAGGACCGTTTATCTGGTCTTCTGTCCCTCATGTGAATATATGCTGTTACATTTCATTTTCATATAGTTTATTTTCCCATTCGTTTACTTTTGATATTTCAATGGCTCTCCAGTTCATTGCATACAGACAGTTGTGTACAGCAGCATTTTTCTATAACTGTTTTGTATTTTCTAAATCTCGAAAAACAATGGCTTTTCTGGAACAGAGAGTGGAATGGAAGTTTCTTGTCTGTTGTTTAAACTCAGTGTAAATTAGTCCACGAAGGGCATTGTAAACATGAGTTATTTAGAATGGCTTGTTTGTTAATTCATAATTTAGCCATTGTGTTGCTGAAGGAAATGAGGCAGTCTGTCACAGCAATTCTTATTTAAAAATGTAAGCGCTGCCTTTCTTTTAATAATGAATAATAAAAAATTACCAAGAAAGCTTGTGCAACGTTGCAAGCAACTGGTGTTGCATACACAAGAACTCTAGGATGCATACGTATGGAACAGCTTTTCTTTTTTTGTGCTAGCGCTGTTGATGGCAAATAAAATTGGAATTTGCTGTTGGTTTTAGGCAGAAAATGTTCTGGCTGGATGTTTAATTACTGTGGAAGCAGGCTCTTGTTACTTTTGAGAAGAGACTGCAGAAAGTGCTGGTTTCCCTAGTACTGTCAGTTGCCTTGATTTGTACACAATGCTGCTCTGTCAATGTGGTGCTGGATCAGCAGCATCCTTACATGCATAGACTTGGCAAGTATTTAAAGGCCACATTTTGTGTAATTGGTTTAGTCTTTGAATAGGATCCTCTTCTTTGTGTTACAGGGTGTATACAGCAGTGCAGAATTTAATGCTGACATGCCCTTGCCTTTGTCTGTTCCCCGCCAGGGTACATTTGTGGAGGTGTGTGTGTGGGGTGGAGGGGTGGTTAAAGGTTCTTTAAAGAACAGCATTGTACATTGTAATCGGTTAAGTACTAGTGTGCTGTGAGAAGAGTCTTTTGTCTCTGTAACCTTCTAATGTTAAAACCAAAAAGGTGCTTTATTTATCACCTGGTGAAACATTTATTATTTTGATGCACAAAAATTCATGAAGGTAGAAAATGTTCATTCATGTATGAGGGCAAGGTTACATGATATTCATCAGTGTTTAAGGATTGCGTTTTTGCTTTTCATGTGTTCCATTTTTTTGTGGAACTTCAGGTGAAAATATAATCGAAATGTTCAAAATGTTTTCACTTGCTTTTTGCACTTTGTTTTCCAAGCAGCTTTAATATTTGAAATGTAAATATTTATTTAAATTTATTTAAAGAATTTATATCCCGCCTTTCTCCCAGCGAGGGCACTCAAGGCGGCTTACAACATTAAAATACATGTACATTAAAAATTAAAAACAATTAAAAACAATTAAAACAAACAACTAAAAACAACAACCCCAGTGGGTCAACCTGCATGTACTTTGTTAAAAAATATGAACATGTGTGACTCGCCCTATCTTCATCTTTTCTTACCCTGAAGGGTGTCCGTCTCTTCATATGTCCCTGTGCCCCCTACTCTGGTTTCTATAGGAATGTTCTAGATCTAATTCTCTCACCTTCTGAGCAGGTCTCTTTCTGGGGAAATTGGCTCTGTCAGGGCAGGGCACTTATGCTGCTGGGAACCATTTCCCTACAATATCCCCACCCCCACATTGGCCAGCTTTTAAGTACTGACCCTGTTCAGGAATGTGATATGGGTATAGAATGGACCCTACATACTTGGCAAATGAGACTCTTGCTCTGAGTTTCTTCCTTTTTGGACAGAGCCATTGTTAAGGGTTGGCTTCCTGAGGCAGCTGCTGAGGGTTCAGCTTCCCAGAAGTGCCCATCAGCAACTCCTGACCCACTGCCGTTGCTTCTCATCATCACCATCGCCTGTCTGCCTGTTGGTTCTTGGGGCAAGTGAGCAGATGGCAGTGAAGAAAATGAACTGATGCCACAAGCAGTGGCAGCACCCCAGAAAAGTGCTCACTAAGGGAACTTTGCCAAGGACCCCACAAACTCTAGGATTGGCTCAGTTTTGAGAGCTGAGATTGTTGGGCGTGTTGCAGTGTCTTCTCAGTGATTGTACAAGCTCTTTGGAACTCCCGGTCCAGAGAAGCCCATCTTACAACATCTTTATATTCCTTTTACCGTTTTAATGATACTTCGACAGGGCTTCCTGTGAAGTTTGATAATTGTTTGTTTTTTGTATTACTGCTGCTTTGGGATGATGATGTATTTGTCGTGCATCTTGAGTAGGAAAGCATTTTAATAATAATAATTAATAATAATAAAGCAGATACCTTGGGAATATTTAAGGGAGTAGCAGTAGCCTGGTTTCTCAGCCTTCTTTCCCTCCCTCCCACTGCAGGAACAAGCTCAGAATTGTATCTGGTCTTCTTCAACCATGGGTGTTGTCAAAGGTTTGTTTGCACAAGAAATCTCGAATGATATCACCTCATTGAGCAGCATGTTTCTGGCTATATTTTGTTGGTTTAGGGGGTACTATTCCTACAGGTGTTGATCTCAAGAAATGTCTGTTTAATAGATGGAAAAGTAACTTGCATCATCTTTGGTTAAAGCAATAAAATCGTTGGTTCTCTTGTTTCCACAGCTCTGGTAACAGGAAAATAGACAGTCAGTTATCTACTTTATGTAAATATGAATATAAAACATTCACTCTGTCTTCTTTCCTTCCTTCTAGGTTTAAAGCAAGCTCAGCAATTGAAATTTTGGGCCTCAGAGCAATGCCAAGACTTTTTGGAAGGGTGAAAAGATGAGTGCTTGCTAAAATGGAGGAATTAAACTTCTACGAATTCAGAAGTGATTGAACAAACTTTCTTAGGAGTTGCACTTGTATACTTTTTAATCACTGCATTAAATGATCACAACTGGGATCTCATGCAACCTTTGTATTTTCTGGAGAATCTTCTCCAGAAGAGAGTTATACATTTAAAAGGCAGAGATGACTGTGTGTTCTTTTGGAGCTTACTAAGGATAAACACATTTTCTAATAATGACCAGCTTGAAGCGGTCCCAGACTGAAAGGGCTGTTGCCACTGGCATATCAGATGGAACTCCTAAAGTACATTCAGATGACTTTTACATGAGACGCTTTAGGTCACAGAATGGCAGCTTGGGATCTTCAGTGATGGCTCCAGTAGGCCCTCCACGAAATGATGGGTCTCATCACCTTACCTCTACTCCTGGAGTACCTAAAATGGGAGTTAGGGCAAGGATTGCTGACTGGCCCCCACGGAAGGAAAATGTCAAAGAAAACAGCAGATCAAGTCAAGATATGGATACATCAAGCTGCCTTGATAGCATGTCTTCAAAAAGTAGTCCTGGGAGTCAGGGGAGCTCCATTAACTTAAACACCAGTGACTCTGTCATGCTAAAGAGTATCCAAAACACACTTAAAAACAAAACAAGACAATCTGAGAACCTAGATTCTAGGTTTCTCACACCGGATGGCTATCACAGCTCCCCAAGGAAAGCTCTTCGCAGAATCAGACAGCGTAGTAATAGTGACATTACCTTAAGTGAGCTTGATGTGGATAGCTATGATGAATGTATCTCACCCAGTTACAAATCTGGACCATCATTGCACAGAGAATATGGCAGCACCTCATCAATAGATAAGCAGGGTACGTCAGGGGAAGGTTTTTTTGACTTATTGAAAGGTTATAAAGATGAAAAGCCTGATCATAGGGGAGTCCGGGGCACCAGCAAGTTTGGTGAACTTCTCATAGCTAGTGGAAGTAAGGGTTCAGGGTTTTCTTTGGATTTGATAGATGGGCCTATTACTCAAAGGGAGAACCTCCGACTATTTAAGGAAAGGGAGAAACCACTGAAGAGGCGTTCAAAATCGGAAACAGGAGATTCTTCCATTTTTCGAAAGCTGCGTAATGCCAAAGGTGAAGGGGATCTTGGGAAGTCTTCAGACCTTGAGGACAGCAGATCTGAAGACAGTGTCAGGCCTTGGACTTGCCCAAAGTGTTTTGCCCATTATGATGTTCAGAGTATTCTATTTGATTTAAATGAAGTGGCAGTTAACCGGCACAATGTTATTAAACGAAGGAATACAACAACTGGCGCTTCTGCTGCTGCAGTTGCATCATTAAGTTCGGGGCCATTGTCCCATTCTGCAAGTTTTAATTCCCCTATGGGCAGTACAGAAGACCTGAATTCCAAAGGAAGTCTCGGTATGGACCAAGGAGATGATAAGAGCAATGATCTTGTGATGAGTTGTCCTTATTTTCGTAATGAGATTGGTGGGGAAGGGGAAAGAAAGATCAGCCTTTCCAAATCAAACTCTGGATCCTTCAGTGGCTGTGAAAGTGCCTCTTTTGAATCTACTCTAAGCTCGCATTGCACAAATGCAGGAGTGGCTGTACTTGAAGTACCCAAGGAAAATCTGGTATTACATTTGGACAGAGTGAAAAGATACATAGTTGAACATGTAGATCTTGGCGCATACTATTATCGGAAATTCTTCTATCAGAAAGGTGAGCAGTCATATACTGTGTTATTTGTGGCAATTTCCCAGGTAGTGTTGAGAGAGACCATGTTCCCCTCTGGGAAATCTGATGCTTCTCCCCACCCTGAGATCATGTCAAAACCACATGTACAGTCATGCCAGACTGTTCATATGGGGTAGATTTCCACTGCCATCAGAAATGCAGGATAAGGGTCATGTTTCCACTCCTTCACCCAACTTGGGGGGGGGGGTTGTCTGCCAGCCAACAACCTTCTCACTGAGTTATCTGAGGAGGGAGAAGTTTGGGGAGCGTTTTGACCAACCTTCTTGCTTCTGGCCCCCTGCCATCTACACGTACCCAAAAATCACACACAGTTAAGCCTCCTCTGGGTAGTATGCAAGGCCATCGGAGCAGGAGGCCAATTGTTCTATAGGTTGAATCACTAGGCAGGTTGGTTTTAATCAAATCAAAGGAATAGATTTATTAGGGATAACATGGAATAAGGAAAAGGCAGGCAGATAATCAAATTCAATAGTTGAGATGAGGCAAAGCCCCCCCCCCCCAAAAAAGGAAAAACAAAGTAAGAGTTCCTTGACTTGTTAGCATCCTCCTGGCACCTGAGGGAAAGATCTTCCTAAGAGTTAACATTTCCCTAGCTAGACAGCCTCATGGCTTGCATCTTGGCTTGGCTGGCATCTTGCAAAGCCCAGCTCACATGTTGTTCTCTCCGGCCCTGCAACTCTTTTATCCCCTTTTTGGAAGCCTAGCTTCCCCCCCCCCCAACCACTGATGGACTGGTTATAAGTTAAGAGATGTTCAAATGTCTTCCTCCCAAGTTAGATGAGCGACTGGACCAATGGCCAGGTGTGAGCTAGGTTTCAGTCAAGGCTGTTGTTCTCTGGTGATACCAGGTAGTCATGAGATTCCAGTGTACATGTGAAAGAGGAAGGTTGTATGTGATGTGTGACCATTCTAGTCAAAATGGAGACTGACAGGCTGCTTCCTAAGTCGGTTTCAGTGTATGTAGAGAACTGTTATTATAGGGAGGAAGAAGGAGTTTTCTAAGAAGAGGGGTGCATGCTCATGACATCTATACATTCCAAAATCATTGTTCTGATAAGAAGTGTTCCTTCTTATCCCGCTTTCCAATCGGCCAATTGGAACCTTCCTTAGAGACCAACAATGACACAAGGCTTTCTTGGAGGTGCTCCGGTAGGCTGATTGGGGGGAGGGATGCTGGGCAAAGGTAGCAATGATGTGAATCTGTCAGCCAACTCTCACTGCCAGCGACCACTTGAGTTTTCTCTGATGTCTTATGCTGACCCTGCATTTTCCGGTACATTTTAAAGAGCAGAAACGTATTAGAAGAATTCCCTTTTTTAAAAACCATAAAGAATGGAATAAGGTCTAGCTAATATACAGTTTTCATTATTCTTCTGTATCTTTTGTACAGAAGATTATCAGTTTTAGACAACAATATTTTTAATGACTGCTGAAAAAGACAGAAAAAGTGGATCTTCTCATAAGGCCTAGAGTGGGTCAGATGGCTGTTTTCTACACCTGAAATAATTATTGCCATACACAAGATCCTGCCATGAAAATCTTGGAGTGAACTAGACATGAACTAGATTATCATATGTACAAACATACAATGATCACAGTTGCAGCCAGCAGCAGTATCAGTTGTTGCTGTGGTTGAAGTCACATGATTTCAGTATGATTATCACCATAATCTTGGTAATTGCTGCCTAGATGTATTTGTGATTTTCTGGTTCACATCTTACATGTACCCGTACACCCATGGATGGTTGGGGTTCTTCAGATGTAGAACAAAACTATGTTCTGCGAGTTGGTTCTGAAGCTTTAATATACAGTATTATGGGAATGTAAAATGCTGAATATTTTAATGTGATATTGATGGTTTTATCATTTCTCTCCTCCAATGCACAAGAACACTGGAACTACTTTGGGGCAGATGAGAACCTTGGCCCTGTAGCTGTCAGCCTCAGAAGAGAAAAACCTGAAGAAATAAAAGAGAATGGATCTCAGTACAACTACCGCATCATTTTTAGAACTAGTGAGGTAAGCAGCATATGGGTAATATAAGAATAATATGGGTAATATAAGCCGCCTTGGGTCCCTTCGGGGAGAAAGGCGGGGTAAAAATATTGTAAATAAAAATAAATAAATAAATGCAGAAAGATTTATGCTGCACTCTTTTAAGACCTGCTGCAGATGTACCTTTTTATAGTGTTTGACAATGCATTTTAGTGCACCAATTCTAGTACTACACAAAGGATCATTTTAATAATTACACAATACATCCACTTTCTCCAAGAATATTATCTATTAAATTAATAACAAGTCTTAAAAAAAAATAGACACCAGATTGGTACTGCCAGTTGGAAGATTAATGTGTCCTTCATTTTATGAGTGCGAGATATGTTTAGTCTCTCATCCTGGCCATTTCTTGGTCCCCTTAATTATCAACATCGTTCTTTCCTTGTGAATTTGTGACATTGTACCTCTTGTAACTGCTAAGACAACTTAGTCTTGTTTTCTATTTCCTTCCAGTAAGTCTGGCTATTTCAACAATCCTGCCTCACTGACACTCTGTCTCTTGCCCATTATGGAATGAAAACAGTTGTTATGGAACAGTAAAGGGCAAAACTGAAATGAAATTAGGTGTGGCAAATTCTCTTTATATTTCAAACTTAACTTCTAAATGACAATGGATTCAATCATGTGCAGTTACCGGAGAGTAGGTCCCATTGAACATAATGGAACTTGCTTCTGAGTAAACATGTATACCAGCGTTTCAGTTCTACAGGGGAGTTTACTCCCCTGTAAGTTCTTGTGAGAACGGCGTGCACACACACACACACACACACACACACACACACACACACACACACACACACACACACACACACACACACACACACAGAGAGAGTATGTATATATCGCCTTTCTTGGTCATTGGATTTCTCCTCCAACTTTAATCCAAGGCGGTGTACATGGGCAGGCTTTCCTAACCCCCCAATGGGTACTTTTTTTACAATATATAAATGTCCGATTTCATGAACAACTACATTCCAGGTGATATTCTTTTGCAGTCTGTCCGGCGCTTCCCACACTCGACCGACGCAGCTGGGAGCTCTTATCTCTCCTCATGGAGGCTTTTCACAGCTTTTTGTCAACGGCGTGTCTCAAACTTGCCATTTGCCGATCTTCAGGCTTTGCAAGGCAACAGCTCTGACTGAGCCAGACCCCTCTGCCCAATAAAAATACTTTTTTCAACGTACCTGGTTATCCTGCAAGCTCCCTGAAGGGTCCGGGGTGGGGGTGGGGGGCTTTTGCCGCCTCTGCAGGCCTCCCCAAGGCTCTAAACAGCACAATCCTGGAGTGCCGCCGCCATTGTTCCTGCTGGCCCACCCCCCTTAAGGGCATATCGTCCACTTCCGGTAAAAGTGGTGGGTCGCAACCCACCACTTTGAGAACACCTGATGTATATGATTGTCCTGATGGGTCTTAATTTTGTCCATACTTAAGCAAAATTTAAGCCTTTATTGATTGATAATAGGATTTAAGCAAGCATAACTTTATTGAATTAGGGACTTGATTTGTAGTCTGCCTAAGTTTGATCTTAAGTCCTTGCTGCAAAATAGTAAAAATATCAGCATTATTTTAACGTACAGTATTTTTGTGTAAGCAGGAAATACTCTGGTCTGATTGTAGAAAATGGCTTAAAAATTGTAGCTGTACTTTGTCCCCTTGTGGGTTCAGACAGGAGGAGACAAATACAAAAGAATGATAATCACAATTCTTAATAATATCATACTGTCCTAAAGTTTTGGGAAAGACATAAGAGGAGTGAAGAGAACTTACTCGTTCATAGCTAGCGAATATTTGCTTGCTCTGCTGTATTACTTGACATTTACTTACGTTATATCATACAAACCTATCGCAATGTCAGTTGCTTTAAGTGGGAATTCAGTGGCCATTTAACGTTTAATTCATGCATCTAGATTGAATATTCAGTGTGTACAGTTGGGATATATCTTGTTTGCTAACTAAAATCTAAGCTCAAATTCAGCAAAGATTAGTATTCATCTTGTAAATCAATCTTTGCTGATCTTTAGGCTGCTTCCTATATTAAAGTTCTCTACAGTGGGACTAAATGTGGCACAAGTGCTTCTTCCACTATATGGATGGGAGCGGCAATATGCACAGTAACTGCCCCTTCTATCTTCTCTTGACATAAGAAATGTTGCATTCCCTAGATCAAGTGGTTCCCAAACATTTTTGGTCCAGGCTTGGTTCCATAAACACATCCCCAGTGCCCCCCACACTACCGTATAAAAAGCATTATTCAGAATACGATTTCAAACTTTCATGGCCCACAATGATTAATTTAGACTGAATAAAATTTACGGGATTAAAAGCCACGGCTCACAAAAAACAAAATCTAAGTTTAATAAAAAATTATTAAAACACGATGTTTCGTTTAGATTACACTAAACCTTATCAAGAATAGATGTTTCGTTTAGATTACAGAAACCTTATTCAGAATAGCTGTTTGCGCAGCTAAGGAAGATGACAATAGCAACTAAGATAACTAAGGAAGATAATAAAGTTGGCAACAGTAACAACTGAACATTTATTCAAAATCCAATTAAAACTTTAGTTTAACGGCACAATCCTGTCTATATCTAGGGTATCGCAACATGCTACAAAGCATGTTTGCGCTCACCCCCAGCAAGTAGGGGGCGCCAGCACCGAGGCCCGTGCCACTCCTCCTGCCCCAGATCCTGAGGAGTGCCCGCCGGGGAAAGGAAGTTCCCCACTGGGTGGCGGATGGGAGAGCGGACTGGGGCATGTCGGGAGGGGGGATTGGTTGGGTGGGCCCGGGAAGGGGGAGGGATTGCAGTGGCGTCTGCTCCGCCAAAATCCTACCCCTTTCCCAGGCCTGCCCAGTGTTACACTGCCCAGTGTTACACTCTCCCCCTCGAATTAGAGTAGACCCATCAGGGTGGCTGGGGTTCTACCCGGGGTAAGGGGTCCTCCTGCTGCGCCGGTGCTGGGTCCTATCTGGCTAGAATGCAGCGTGGCTGTACGTCCATGCCACAGCCTAGCTAGACAGGATTGGACTGTAATTTATTCAACAAAATTGATTAACTTGATCCACTGATAACAGCTTTTCAAAATCTGATAGTCATCATTTAGCAAGAATCTTAGATATCACATTTAGTAACTGCTTCACTGTTCAGTAAATTCTTAAAGTGATAGATGGGCATCAAGTGAGTTTCCCAATGTCTGATTCAAATTCACTTAGCAGGAGTCTTAAATCATCAAGACTCTGGGGTCTATTTCTTTCCTTGGAAAGAAGTTGGATGACCACACAAAAACATGTTCCACCAAATATGATGTTGGAAATGTAACAAGAAGCTTCTTAACCACTCTCCACAATGCAGGATAGCAATCAGAAATTTTCTTCTGTAGCCAAAACTCTTGGTACAATTTCTGAAATTTTGGCTTCAGCTCAGTGTCATTTTGTAGCTCAATTAGTTCTTCCTCCACAACTTCCAACTACCCAACTTCCTCTGTACCTGAAAACAGATTTATTACCCAATCTAGAATTTCCATCAAAAGAAGATCCTCAAATTGCTCAGACATATCTTCATGTAGCATATCCAAATGTTCACAAAAAAATTGCAGATCATCATCTTGTATCCCACCTTTCTTTCCTAGTTCAGACAAGCTTGGAAATCAGTATAGCTCGTGACTGCCTACATTGCACTTGAATAGAGTTAATTTTGAAATAAACGTAGAGACAACAGATTTGGCCTTAATAAGATTGACCTCATTTCCTTGCAACTGCAAATTCATTCATTGAACATTGCAAATAGTTCTGATAAATAAGCACCCACTTTCCATAAATATGAAAAGAAAACTTGTGCATATCCCAGTGGCGAGATGTTCAAGTTCAATACAGGTTTTCCTTTCAGATGTTACAGCTGACACAGGAAAAGCATGCACAACTTTAGTAGTTTAAATACTGGCTTTTTCTCCATCACTATAATGTTTGAAGGTACTATCAGTTTCAAGAACTAAGTCCCAGGAGTCCTCAATCAGTTCCTTTTTGGATTCTGTGTCTCTCCCCTGACTCTACATATGTCTTAGTACATAACTTTTAATTTTCTAGCTTACAACACTAAGAGGGTCTGTCTTGGAAGATGCAATACCTTCAACTGCAAAACACTGTACTGCCCGAGGATTACCTTTGAAAGAAGTGCTTGAACATGTGGTTCCAGAACTGAATATACATTGCCTCAGATTGGCCTTCAACACACCTAAAGTCACAGAACAGCTCATGAAACTTGATGAACAAGGGGTAAGTCTTAAACAACAAAGTAAAATCTTTTAGTGGGCCAGCATTACAAAAACACTCATCTTGACTTGAAAAGCAAGCTCTCATGTGTCTGCTGAATGCTGCAGTGCGACCTAGTTCAGATACAACAATGAATCAGAGGCATCGCTAAGGGGAGGCGGGGAGCCCTGGGCCCCAGGGCGCAGAGGACGGAAGCCTCGGGGGGTCGGCAGGCCTCTTTGGGGTCTGGGGGTTTCTTCCTTTTCAATTTTTTGGTTTTTTTTTATTTAGCCGGCAGCTGCCACCCCCCGTTGCACCCCCAGGGCGGCAGCTGCCTTGTGTGCAACCCCCCAGGCATGGCGGGGCATTTTCGGGTGTGTGTGGGGGCTGGGCAGCAGCCATGTTGAGGGGGCGAGACTCTCTAGGACTCTCCTAGTCTCGCTGGTCCGTCGGTCCTCCAGTCCTCTCTAGGCTCTGGGGGACCGACCAGCAAGACGTGCGCCCTAGAGAGTCTCGCCTCACAACATGGCTGTCGTCCAGATCGAAAAATGCTTCTGGATAAAGCTGATGTTTGGTTTTGCCCCTGTGCCCGGCCGAGAATTCCTGCTCGCCCTTCCTGCTCGCCTTCTTCGCGACCAAGCTGAAGAGGAGAAGAGGTACAGCTGCCGCCCGGCGGAGAAAAACAAGAAAAAAGGGGGAGGGGAAGCCGGGAAAAAGGCAAAAAAGCCTTTGAAAATATTTTTAAAACACGGGCATTTTGGCAACCCCCTAAACATTTTTGCGGCGCCCCCCCCAATTTTGTGTCACACATTTTCAATGACATTCATTCATTCATTCATTTATTAGTTAAATATGTATATACCGTCTTTCCCGTCCCCATCGGGAGGTGCCCAAGGTAGCTTACAAGTATTTATTTTTTCTACATATTAGTAGTTCTGTCCTAAGGGGCTCATAATCTTTAAAAACAAAATCTGCTCTTTAAGAGGCAGCAACAACTGAAGATGGCAGTAGTGGGTCTTCCCATGCTGCTTTATATTCTCCTTCTCCATCTCACAGGGCTGTTGGTGTTGGTTGGCCACTGTGAAGGAGGTGAGGGCACAGTCCACAGTTTAGGAAACAACACCAGCTAGAGATGGCAGTGGTGGATTGTTTTATGTATTCAGATTTAAGAATAGAGCCCTCAAAATGTCAAACATGTCAATTAAACTGATCCTAATAAAATATTTCTAGGCAGCTGTTGAACATGCTGCATATGGTTTTTAAACAACCATTCTGGCCACATTAAAAGCAGACTTTCAGTGCTGCCAAGTTCATATCTCTACATACCTGATATGACTTGGCAGTTTTTCTGTTAGGAGGAACTGTCATTCTAATGAATTTCTTAATCCTCCTAAACACGCATCTCTTTAGAACCAGAAATACAAGTTGGATCAGCATATTTGCAAGCAGAGTATACTGCAGCTGTAAAAATCAGAGGTATGAATTTAAATATGTTCTACAAGCAAGGGAGTACATTAAAGAATTCCACTGTATGATCTTTCACAGAAGTCACTGTTGTCTTAGGTGGTGTAAAGAAATTAAGACACACACTGGATCATCACTAAACTTTGAAAATCTCCACTAAATAGACTCAGAATTCTGGCTGTGCTACATTTATTTCATGAAAGTCAATTTCTCCCCCTAGAGAGTTGCTTGTCCTCTGGGATGCTCTCTGGAGTGTAATACCAGATTAAATAAAGCTTTTCAGATGAATGGTTTATCTATTTTTCCTTACTGCATTTAGCAAGTGAAAGGTCCTTTAATATTGGTGTTGGCTTAGGACTAAATGGCAGATGGAGATCCCATTGCCTCAATGCACAGGTTGTATGGGTTTCTTGTTGATACAGAACATTGCTATTTTTATTGCACTCTTTTGTCTCCTTCCTCAACACACACCACCCTAACCAAACTGAAAGCACCTTTCTCTCTCAGTATCAATACTTCTATATTTTGGGATCATAAATACCTTGTATGTCCATCATGAAAGGAAATCTTTAAGATTCTGTTGCTGGAGTATTCATCGATAGGATTGGGTTTTAATACTCCCTTTTCCATGTCTAAATATCTTGATAGATCCTGTTATGCTAAGAATATCTGACAGTGCTTTGACTGATAATTTTGTTTGTTAACCTCAGTTAATCCAAAGATAAACTTTGGATTTATTAGGGGGGATTTATTAGGGTGATTATTAGGGGGGTGGTGGAGATTTTGCTACAGTCTAGTTTTCCTTCTGGAAAAATTGGAAATACAGTGGGCCCTCGCTATCCGCAGAGAATCCGTTCTGGACCAGTGCCCCCCAACACAGATGAGGATCTGCGGATACTGGGTCCACCTTCAAAACTCTGTAAAAGGAATAAAAAAGCACAATGCCGTTTGTACCTTTTTACACAGTGAAATCGCATAGTTTTCAAGCCTCCACATGGCTTCTGCAAGCTTAATAACCCACTTCTGTGTTGCGCGAAGGCTCTTTCCTCCTCCCAGCCTTGCCCCAGGATGCATTCTGGAGTGAGCCTGGGGGGGGGGGAGGAGTCTTCTCGTGACCCGGAAGTGGGTTGCTAAGCTTGCAGAAGCCCTGCAGAGACTTGAAAGTGGCGTGATTTCACCACGCAAAGGTACAAAAGGGAATTAGGGGGCTTTTTTCTTCCTCTTACAGTTTTTTGGGCTCCACAGATCCAGGACCTGTGGTAGTAAAATCCACGGATCCTGGATCTGCGTCAAAATACTGTGAATTTAATATGCAAGGTACTGTCATTTTCACTTTTTATTTATTTCATTGTTAAAAGTGAAGAAAAAGCAATGAGAACTTTGGAAAGGAATATCCTAGTCAGTCTTTTAATGCAGATGCCACATAGCCCGATTAAGAATGCCAACTTTGTATTTCTGTTTGTGTTTACAGCTAAGCTATCAACTTAAAGTGGGGATCATGTACTGCAAGTCTGGACAAAGCACAGAAGAGGAAATGTACAATAATGAATCAGCAGGCCCGGCCTTTGAAGAATTTCTTCAGTTACTGGGAGAACGGGTTCGACTCAAGGGATTTGAAAAGTACCGTGCCCAATTAGACACAAAGAGTAAGGCACCTCTTTTATTCGGATGAATGAAAATATAGTTACCAGTACTACATGTACCAATGGTCAATTGATAAATTTGCCAGTGGAGCATAATAAAGAAGGTGGGGTGCGATAGGGTGGCTAGGCAGGTCTCCACTCTTCCTGCACCCCTGTCTTCTTAGTGTGAGATGGGAAAAATCTTCTGGAAAACATCCCCATCACTACATTTTTGTCACTGAATCCCTTCTTCTGAAACACTAACATCATTTTGTCAACATGATTATTAACTTTCCTTGTAAAATGGACTGGTTGATAATCCAGTCTTGTAGTTTGTCTCTTCTTTGTGGCACTTGCTTTCTGTCCTTAATGTTGAAACTGAGTAGCAGTAATTATTGTTAATATGTATGCTCTGCTTTTCAACAAAAAAGTTCACAAAGTTAGGTTGTTTAGCACTGATGATGTGGTTTACAGAATACCAAAAGCAAGAGGGAGGTCCAAGCCCCAATGAGCTTACAATCTCAATTTAGATTATTTCTGCATAGTTCCCCCTACAACATCATAGCAATGTCCCTTCCGTGGAAAGGTGACCTTTTGCCAAGATCCTGAAATGTTCTCCAAGGGGAAAAATCGACAGTGAAATTATTCTTAACGCTGGTATTTATCATGCATAAACACTTTCTCACTGTGTGGTTTTTGTTTAAAACCACCTACACCTGTGACCTTTCTTTTTATGGTGTTTAGATTGACCCATATATATCGAGGTCCTCAGGTATCTCACTTGCAGTATAGGAAATTAAAGTAAAGACTGCGTCATGAAGGTAGAAAAGCCTTGGCAAACAGTTCAGTAAATTTCCTGTTGCCATGGTTTTGCTATTCCTGACGTTATGACTGTAAGCAGCAGAGAGCAAAACTATTAAAACATGCAATAGCCTAGAATCTTTTAAAAGCCAATTTGGTTATATTTAGAAACTCTAATAAACGTCAAGCTTGAATGTACAAAATTGAAATTGCTTTATTTCTTTTGAATTTAAGTGACCATCCATCCCCAGTCAATTCCATACAATTTACTTTGTCCCCTGCTATGTTAGGGATCTCATGCAGAAAAGTATTTAAAAGGGTGGGGAGGAGGAGAGGGAGAAATAATGTTGATTCCTCAGGTGAGTGGTGAAGGGCTCGTTTTTCTCTAGCCTTCCCCCTTATTTGTACTGTTTAAAATGTTGCTGCTGTTCGCAAACAGTTCATTTGGCTGAAATATACTATTAGCATAAACCTTTTATATTTAGTAAGAACTACTGACTCTTATTCGTTTCTTCATGAACAGATGTAAAATTGAATAGATATGAATAAGCAATAAGTCTACAAAATGAACGGATGTGTTTCTTAGAAGGCTACTAAATTCATGTGGTAGTGTGCAACATAAATGTTTTTGATGCCATTGGTCCTCAAAGTCTCAGGAAATGTTATCTTAGATCCTTAACTGGAGATGCTGGGAATTGGACCTGAGCCTTTCTGCATGAGATATGGCCAGTGGCGTTCTGCGCCCTCCCGGCGCCTGGGGTGGGGGGCGGGGACCGAGCGCCCCCATGAGCGCTCGCGCGCGCCTGCCCACCTCTTCTTTCCCCTTCCCGGCTTCGTTGGTCAGCGGCCCAGCTGGGGCGCGAGCAGCTTGCGCCTCTAGCTGGGCCGCTGACTGACGAAGCCGGGAAGGGGAAAGGAGAGGCGGGCAGGCGCGCGCGAGCACTCGCGCACCTCCCCACCTCCACCTGCTCTGTTGTCACTCCCCTGCTCTGTTCGGTCCAGCGGGCCGCGGCAGCAGCAGCAGCAGGAGGCGGCGGCGGTGGAGGTGGGGAGTGTTGTGCGCGAGCGAGCGCTCGCTCGCGCACAACACTCTCCGCCTCCTCCTCCTCCTCCTGCTGCTGCTGCTGCTGCTGCTGCCGCGGCCCGCCGGACCAAAGGCAGGTCCTGGGGGGCGCGCGCCCCCTGGAAGCAGCGCGCTGGGGCGCTGTGCACCTGAACCCCCCATATTAGGACGCCTCTGGATATGGCATCCTCTGTTTTGTATAATGTGTCACTGATGTACCTCGCACTTTGCAGTAACATTATCAAAAATTCAGTGTACGTACAACTGTGCTTCTTTTTAAAATCCAGATACTTAATAGTATAATTTAAATTCTAGGTTTAATTACTTAAATGCTGGGAGCTTGTTAAAATGTAGCATATTACTGCTTAGATAAACATCTTAAGGAAATATTTCAGATTCAAATTTATGCTTCTTCTGTATGAAACGTATCACTAGGAAATGATGATATTGGTCTACTATGGTATGGGCAGTGTTTAGCTTTCAATTTAAAGAATGTTGTACAATTTCTTTATCTCAAGTGCGTTGTACTTTTTTTACAACATTTATATATCTAAAGTTTTTTCCCCTTCAATACTTTATACAAATTTCCCCCCTCTAAAATAAGTCTTTATGCAATAAATTGCCAATTCATAGCAAAAGAAAGCAATGTGGATTTTGGAAATAATTTCTTTTTTGTGATCACCAAGTTATCAGATATTAATGGTAAGAGATTATAGCCTTGTTCATAGTAGTCTGCTGCTAGAGGTCTGCTTATTTCAGTGGCAAATGGCATGGAGTAAGCACTTTGTAAAATGAGGACTTTGGTTTGTATTTTCCCCTGCCTTCTAGTTCACAATTCCATTCATATCTAAAAAGCCCCTCCCCCCCAAGGCATGGTTATAGTATAAAAGGTAAAGGTGACCCCTGACAATTAAGTCCAGTCGTGCGTGTCCAACTCTAAGGTGTGGTGCTCATCCCCATTTCAAAGCCGAAGAGCCAGCGTTGTCCGAAGACGCCTCCGTGGTCATGTGACCGGCATGACTCTCCTTGCCGCAGCGCGTAGCATGCGGCTGGAACACGGAGCGCTGTTTACCTTCCCGCAAGCAGTACCTATTTATCTACTCGCATTAACATGCTTTGGAACTGCTAGGTTGGCAGGAGCTGGCCAAGCAACGAGAGCTCACCCCATCGCGGATTCGAACTGCCGACCTTTCAATCGACAGCTCATGGTTCAGCGGTTTAACCCACTGCGCCACTCGCTGGTATAGGGAAGGGTAATTCTTTGGTGGTAGGGCATATGCTTTGCATGCAGAAGGTCACAGGTTCAATCTCTGACATCTTGGGTAGGGCTGTTTCCTGTCTATGGTGTCCCCACGTGGTGAAAAGGAGAGAAAAAGAGATAGAGAAGCATAATGCTACCCCCTTTTCTTCTTTGGCCCCCTTGATGTAGCAGCCCTGACAGGCTATAGGGCAGCACTTCCCTCTCCCTGCTGCAAAGGCTCCGGAAGGAGCATAGGGAGGAGGTTAAATCAGCATCAACATCTTCATCCTCCCCCACTGGGTGGGCATCACTGTGCTTGTGGCCTAGTCCCTAGATATGGAGCAGGTGTTTGCTACCCCGGCCTCCACTCCATCCACCCATCTCCTCTTCATTAGTTGATGGTGAGGCTCTTATGCCTCACCACTCGATACATGCTGCTTCCCCGTCCAGCCCTGCCCCTCCCTCTCCTGTGGTGCCTAATTGTAGTATCCCTGTAACCACAGCAACTGGGAGTTGGTCGCACTCCAAGCATCCTGCGTGATTAGCTATGGCCCAGCTCCCTCCTGGGCTGTTGGGGACATGACCAGGTAGGCATAGTAACGCGCTCCCTTACCGGCTGATGCCCCCTGGCAGAAGCCACACCCCTGCCACGTGACATCACCCGGAAGCCACACTCCCCCGGGGTGATGTCATGTGGCCTGTAACTGGCCGAAAACAGCCCCAGGGGGTGGGCGGGAGGGTGGGGAACACCTTCCCTGCTCTCCGGAGGCCTTTGCAAGACTGAAAACAAGCCGTGCAAGGCAAAAAAAACTGCCGAAAAAAGCTGCGATTTTTAAAAAAATCAGTGCAAAAAGGAGTCACCGCTGTCACCGTAACGTCCCGCCCCGCATTACTATGCCTCTGTAACCAGGTGCCACATCGTATAATGCCTCTTTGACGTGCCACAGCAGCTTCGGTTTGTCTTGAGTGTCCATCCCCTGGCACTGTATGAAACCCTGGAGAGCTGCTGCCTGTCAATGTCAGTAATACTGAGCTAGATGGACATGTGATCTGACTCAACATGCAGTAGCTTTCTGTGTTCCTGTGTAACAAGAAGGGGTTTATTAGGTTAAAATGAAGTGAATATTCTAGATTTCTAAATCTTTAAGCCTTGGTCAGATGGGAAACCTTGAAGCCAAGTCACAGAAGAACCTTTTCACAAATACTTATGACTTTGAAATCTGCAACCAACATTTCTCATCTATTTCTTGGTTGTAGCCCTTAGCTTTGATGCTCAGCTTCTACAAAGGAGGGAAGGGAAGACAGCGTCCACACTTCTATTTGAGATGAGGACACTGAGTGACCTTCTTTATACCATCTTGCTCTCAGTGGCAGCTTTGGACCTAGGTTATAGACCTGGCAAGGAAGTATCTCTGGAGAGACAGGCTGATTCTGACTGAAAAATAGACCTGAAGAATGTCAAAACCATTCAGAGTAGCATTAAAACCAAATAAGGGATTAAAGCAGTCTTGTACAATTTGTGATTCTCCTAGCTGTACACAGACTACCTATGTATGGTGGTCCACCAAGGACTCAGTATATCGCCTGTTCTTGCTGCCTGTCTGAGACCGCAAAATTAAAACTTGTTGACTACCAGATAAGGCAGTATGCGATTGATGGTCTGTGTTCAGGTTGGAGTGGGTCACGATCAGTCCAAAGAGCCGTCCTGAGGCACGGGGAGGCCTGCAGAGGGGGCTGCAGGCTCCCCGCACCGTCCGGAGGCCTGACGCAACCCCCAGGTGAGCAGAGACCCCCCCATTTTTCTCCGTGGCGGCAGCACGATCCCGGGAGCTCTGTCCCCCCCCCCGCTCATACTTATGACGGGTGGGAAAGTTTGGGAACCGCTGACTTATCACAATCTCCCTGCTATCTAATACAGGTTGAGCATCCCTAATCCAGAAATCTAAAATGTTCCAAAATCCCCCCCAAAAAATTTAGTGCTGACATGATGCTCAAAAGCGCCCTGGCTGGCCTCTTTGTGGCCTTGGAGATGCCAACAGGTCTTCGCTCAGATCTGTGGAAAGGTGGTCACAGGGACCCAGTGGCTTCTCTCCCTTCCCCCCCCCCCAGTTACTGTTGCATTTGGGGTCGGCACAGCGCTTGTAATCTGCAAAATGGCGGATCAGCACCTGGCTAGCCTGACAGGAAGGCAGCAGCTGGGCGCAGGGCGAGGAACAGGAGCACAAGCAACAGATGGTGCTACCACCGTGCTGCAGCCATGTTTCATGAGCGAGCCTGCCGGCCTGGCTCGCTGGCTGGCTGCAACTGGGGAGGGGGAAGCAGAACCGAGCAGACATTATGTATATGCAAATATTCCAAAATCCGAAAAAGTACGAAATCCGAAACACTTCTGGTCCCAAGCTTTGTTCAAGAAACACAAGGCCAAGGGATGTGAAATAACTTGCATGGAATGTGGCCTTTATACTTGCAATAGTTAAGTACTAAACATTTATTCTAGGAACATTTACACTCTTTAAATATCTGTAGCACTTTATACATTAAATATTCTTATTGTCCATCTTTTTTTGTTTTTTGTCTCATCTCAATCCCAATTCTTCAAACGGTTTTTGGTATAATTTTTAGTAAAAGTTTTTAATTGCTAATACATTTGTTGACAGTACATAATATTGAAAATGTAATACAACTGTTATCTGATTTAGAATGATTACAGTAGATTTTGTGCTTGATCTAAAATATATGAATGCAGTTTTGCAGATTGCATAAGTGTAATTTTAACAGTAAACTGGATCTTATTTTAACTGCAGCTGATTCAACTGGTACCCACTCTCTTTATACAACATACAAAGACTATGAAATCATGTTCCATGTTTCCACCATGCTGCCATATACACCTAACAACAAGCAACAGGTATGATCAATTTGGCACCATCTATAGAATTTCATTAAGTCATAAGAGGCTTGCACTCTCAATCTACTGTTAACAGTAGATTAACAGTCAGGACGCAATCCTATGTAACTCTTGCACCGGTGTAATGGTTGATCTATTTTCTATTACTCACAGCCCAATCCTGTGTAACTCTTGCACTGGTGTAACAGTAGATCCCCTGGTGTAAGAGCACTTATGCCAGTGTAACTTGTCGTACGCCGACAGATGCAGGATGGACGCCCTCGGACACCGCGCAGACACAGTTCAGATGCAGATAGATGCTGGCGCACCTCCGCCAGCGTAGGGGGCATTCTGGGGCATCCAAATGATGCCCCATCATTTGGGCATCCAAGTGATGCTGCGCCGTCGGCGTACGGCAAGTTACACTGGCATCAGTGCTCTTACACCAGGGGATCTACTGTTACACCAGTGCAAGAGTTACACAGGATTGGGCTGTGAGTAATAGAAAATAGCATTCTAGCACTGTATTAGGAAATTCAGTAAAAGTGCAGCATGCAGGAATTATTTAGTATATCCAGAAACCTGTAGGAAGAACCATGACAGCTCTCACGGGAAAGCAAATCTATACCACTTTCTGACATAAGTAATTGTACAGAGCCAGACTTTGAATGTATGAGCAATAATTATTCACAATTGGAATGAATGTTGTATCCTGACAAAAGATTTGACCTATCATACCAGAGCATGTCTATATTTTAATTACTAAAGTTGTTATGTATGTATTAAGAAATTTGTATCTTGTCTTCCCACTCATTGCTGAGATTCTCAAGACAGCTT
The DNA here is from genome assembly GCA_026170595.1 of Plestiodon gilberti rubricaudatus. NCBI lineage: Eukaryota > Metazoa > Chordata > Lepidosauria > Squamata > Scincidae > Plestiodon > Plestiodon gilberti. The sequence continues at coordinate 259,328,360 of JANXHW010000001.1, forward strand.
AAATAGCATGAATTGTAATTTCATTCTAAAGCTTTCATGGCCAGCTATCAATTGACAATGTTTAAGGAATACGGGAATTAAAGCCATGTAGTAAAAGAATCTTGAACTTTAATTGGAATAAAAATCACATTAAAATCCAAGGAACTGAGCCCAACGTTTCGTTCCAGCCCCGTGGAACCTCTTCATAGGAATCTTGAAAGATCATAGATGGTGCTGTCCTCAATTCATCATAGTAAATTTAAACCAAAAAAACGCAGGGAAACCCCAGCAGTCTTCACTCTCCCTTTCTTTCCATGCTGGATAGTTCTGCTGTTACAGTGTCAGTGTCAGTTACAGTTCGTTCTACTGCTGCAGTGTCAGTTGCAGTATCTCCACTGTCAGTCACCTCGGATTCCATTCCCCCTCCCAAGTCTGATTTCCCATGTAGGACAGGCAACCAAATCCGATTCGTGAATGTCAAGTCTTGCTGACGATTCATCAGTGTTCCCATTCGTTTTTTACTTATTTCTAGAGCTTCCAGGTGGCGTAGTATTTTAAAATTGCTTAAAATAAAAAAATTTTTAAAATAAAAAATCGTCAGCAAGACTTGACATTCACGAATCGGATTTGGTTGCCTGTCCTACATGGGAAATCAGACTTGGGAGGGGGAATGGAATCCGAGGTGACTGACAGTGGAGATATTGCAACTGACACTGCAGCAGTAGAACGAACTGTAACTGACACTGACACTGTAACAGCAGAACTATCCAGCATGGAAAGAAAGGGAGAGTGAAGACTGCTGGGGTTTCCCTGCGTTTTTTTGGTTTAAATTTACTATGATGAATTGAGGACAGCACCATCTATGATCTTTCAAGATTCCTATGAAGAGGTTCCACGGGGCTGGAACGAAACGTTGGGCTCAGTTCCTTGGATTTTAATGTGATTTTTATTCCAATTAAAGTTCAAGATTCTTTTACTACATGGCTTTAATTCCCGTATTCCTTAAACATTGTCAATTGATAGCATGAATTGTTATCATTGTATACTTTTGTATGGCCTTTAATCCCGAAGAGATGCTACGTTCGTGCTATAGCATGAATTAATATTTGTGGTTATTTCTAACAAAAAAAATTAGGAACTCAAACCCTCCAGTTTTTATAGCTGAATCAGTTTGTGATTTAATGTACTGTATCAGTTCAACAATTTCAGTTCTCCATACAGGCAGCCCCCCTTCTCTCTCTCTCTCTTCCTTCCCCCTCCAGTCCTTGACTGTAAAGTTTACATGAACCGAAGCCTTATACTGGGCTCAGATAAGTGTATCCAACCATATTAGATTGCTTTGAGATGACACTGCATGTTGGGTAGTCAGATCTTAGAAGCGAAAAAATTATTTGACCTACTTCAAAAATTGTATTGGAGTCACATGAGGAAAACATCTAAGTGGCTGCAAGAAGTTCTAGTTATACCAGCCAAGCAAGTTGACTACTGGCTTAAGATTTAGAAAATAATTAAACCGACTTGGTTATGAAATGGTGCTGTTCTGCTGGTAGCTTTGTTCAGATTTGTTATTCTTTAGGATATTTGAGGGAAGAAGTGGAACAACAAGCACATCACTAGCTTTTCCAAAATTAGTGCTCTTCTATTGTGTTCTGAGCTACTTCCTCAGTTTGTGGGCTTCCAATAGAAAAGTTTTAACACCTTCAGTATTTAGATCAGGGGTGGGGAACATATTTGTTGTCAAGGGCCATTTTATTTATTTGAATTTTGTTTGCGGGGCCGCAATTTTTACACACACCCCCGCGATTTTTGCAACACCACCCCGCAATTTTGCACCCCGTCGGTCTCCGGAGGCTCCACGCTCACCTCGGAGACCGGCTCTGCGCGTCACCTCGGTGCCTCCTCCTTGGCCAGGGGCTCGACCCCTTCCAACGAGGCCCCCAGCGGCATTTTCGCACATGCGCACAACGCTGCTGAGGGCAAAAGGGCAGCCTTTTGCCCTCAGCGGCGTTGTGTGCATGTGCAGAAACGCCGCTGAGGGCCTCGTTGGAAGGGGCCAAGCCGCCGGCCAAGGAGGAAGCGCCAAGGTGATGAGCGGAGCCGGTCTCGGAGGTGAGCACGGAGCCTCCGGAGACCGATTTAGATAATGTACTCAAGTAACCAAAAGGTGTGAGGTATACTATGAGGGATGTGTACCTCACTGCTCCCATGGGTTCAGGTCGAAGTGTAGCATTGACAATTAATTTATACCAAAAACTCAAGAGACAAAAATTCTAAACTGCTAGCTTACTTTATCTAGGTACAGTATAAAAGAAATAACACATGTTATTTAGAACAAGAATCATGCCACACAATGGATTTGTCATTTCATGAAGCTTAGTTATATAGCATATTGAAGGAGCCTTGTTAAAGAGCATTGTCTCAATCAGAGCGTACCCACAGTGGTTGTATGCTCCCTTGAGTCAGCAGAGAGGGAAGATGGTCCTCCACGGTTTCCCTCAGAGCCAAGATGAGGAGGAACGAAATGTCTTATTCCAACCTGTCCATTGAGGGCACACAGTTTAAATTTATACCAAATATTTCCTCATGAGTAGGTAAAATTAAAATGTCAGCAATGTTTCAAAACTCTTTCCAAATCCAAAGGTGGTTGTATACTTTCCTTTGATCTAAAATCAAAATTGTATTTGTTTGTTTTTATCTTTATTATTGACCTCTTTGATATCATCTATGCATTCCATCCATTACCTTTAAACAAAACTGTTCTCCAGAATTGTTTCAATAGCTTCTCTGAGCAGAGTCTTAAGGTGAAAAGATTACTCTAAACAAAAAGTTAGGAATTGAATTAAAAGCCATAGCTGAATCAAACTCATTTCTTTATAGTCAAAGCCATTTTTTCTCCATGTCCTCTCAGAGGGCATAAAAGGGGTATTGCTTAAATTCCTAAGCAGAAAGATGCCTTGTCCTGCACCATAAAACACTGTATGAAGAGACATTGGATATTTGCCCTACTCAGGTACAGCAGTGGAAAAAGTGACACTTCATGCAGCCCCAGTAAAAGCCTGTGTGTTTCCTGATCCGATCCTAGGACTGAACTCCATCCCTGTCCATGTTTTCAGCTAAGGGCAGTGCTGCAGTAGCGTAGTGCAAGAGCAGCATGACCCCTTCATCGCACACAGCAGGCTCTGAAGGGAAGAATTACCCGAACCTGACCTACACATGAACACGAGCAGGGCCCACTTCACACTGCTAACTGTCTGTATGGTGGGGTGCAAGGGGCATGAACTGTTCATCCATTACACTATTGCAGCGGTACTCTGAACTAGGGCACCGAATCATGAAGAAAATAGATGCATAAACATGTCTTAGGAAGTATCTCAGTTAATGTGCAAGAACAAAATCTTGCCCTCACTACATTTCCCATGGCACATTTCTGCAGATGTAAAGGTGTTAGCCTGACTGTTGTCAGTCTTTCCCTCTTGAGTTATTGCTATATATTTTACACACAAGTTTCTCCTTTCAATAGCATTTTGATTGCTTAAAATGTTGCAACAGTTCCGTGTTTGAATTGAATTGAATTGAGAGAACTGGAGAAATGGATGCATATCTGAAACATATCTGACGTTTTTAGAAAAATGAAACGATTTGTTAATTCAGGAAAATGACATGATTAGATTGTATCTGCTCGCAAGTTATATTTTAGAGGATTTTTATTATTCTCTCTAAAATATAACTACTTCGGGTCACTGTGGCTAATTCTGTCAAATAGTGCCTTGTGTTTATACTTTGTATTGTTAGAAGCTTCAGGGTTTTTTTTTTACCCCAGAGAAAATATTTAAGGATATAAGCTAAATAGAAAAGCATGGAAATAATTATTATAGCAACAGTGCCACTGTAAAATACTAAGACACAATTTTAATACACTAAATGTTGTTATCTAGGTAAAAGCACTAGTGGTTTATAATGGATGGAAGAAAATAGGAAGCAAGCACACACAATAACATAAATTCTATTACTATAAATTTGATTTTAAAAACATTCAAAATCTTTCCTTATAACATTACTTGGTATTAAAATACATCTTAAACTGTTGTTATGGAAACAGGGGTGCAAGATGCTAGTAATGGTTTGTTTTAGAATATATATAGCCAAATTCCTCATTTACTTGCTCGGATATATGGCATGTTAAAGCCATAATTTCTTTGAATGGAATAATTTAAAATATTCCAAGTGTTATGATGAAATTAACTGGAAAAATGGAGAAGGCTAGTATAAACATAATGTTTTAGTTTTCTTGTCTTCACCCCATAGCTCTTGAGAAAACGGCATATTGGAAATGACATTGTGACAATAGTTTTCCAAGAACCCGGAGCAGAGTCATTCAGCCCAAAGAATATTCGTTCTCATTTTCAGCACGTCTTTGTCATTGTCCGAGTACACAATCCATGCACTGACAACGTCTGTTACAGGTATCTATTACTTGCATCATGGTGATAGAGCTGCATTAATATATCTTGCAATTTTTTGCATTTCATGTTAATTCATATTTTCTGTTAATTTTCAAGGAATTTTGAATTGCAATACTTTACAGTAAATACACTGGGGTCTCGGTATCTGCAGGGTTTCTGTTTCAGGAGATACCAAGAATCCGCAGGTACTGGGGTCTACCTTTCCAATGCTGTAAAGAATAAAACCAATTATCTCACATACTATATTTCCCTTGTGGGAAAAATGGCAAAGCTAACTGGTACTCAGATTTCCAGTACAGTGGACCCTTTCTATCCACAGATTTAACTTACCATGGATCCTGAATCCATGGGGTCCACCTTTCCAACGCTGTAAAAAGTTTTTAAAAATGCCCCCCATCCCCATTTGTACCTTTTTAAGTGGCCAAAATGTGCTCTTTCCAAGCCTCCGCAGGATTTCTTCAAGCTGAATGATCCGGGTCGCACAAAGGATCTGATCCCCTCCCAGCCTTGCCCCAGGATGCGTTCTGGGGCGAACCTGGGAGGAGAGAATATTCCGCTCCTGCAGAATTACAAATTTCAATAATTTATAAATATTGGTAAATAGTAACCTGAAAGGTCGTCTTTTAGGAATTAACTGTAGCATTGTATAGCTTTCATCAAGAAGAATGAAAGGGGGGACCAAAACTATGGTCATGTGTGCACAAATAGAAGGTTTTTGAGAGTGCCAAAGTCAGTGTTTGAAAGATGTGTGTTCAAGGGCACGTGGAAAGGAAGATAGTATGTACATGTATAGCCTTCTTTCTCTCAAATACATCTTGTGGTGAGAAGCCACTAAAATTCAAAGGTAAGGAGGGAAAGGTGAATGATTGAGTAGTAAATGACTGATAGGTTCTTTTCATTCAGTGCAGTATTATAAAATAGCATTAAATCACATTTTCTTTATTTTTTGTAGTGTTGCTGTGACAAGATCCAGAGATGTGCCATCATTTGGACCACCAATCCCTAAAGGCATCACCTTCCCCAAATCAAACGTGTTCAGGGACTTCTTGCTAGCTAAAGTGATCAATGCTGAGAATGCAGCTCATAAATCAGAGAAGTTCCGTGCCATGGCCACCAGAACCCGCCAGGAATACTTGAAAGACTTGGCAGAAAAGAATGTCACAAATACACCTATTGATCCTTCTGGCAAATTCCCCTTCATCTCACTTGCCTCCAAAAAGAAGGAGAAGTCCAAGCCTCACCCAGGGGTAGAACTCCATAGTTCTGGTGCTGTTGTATGGAGTCTCCGTGCTCAAGACTATAGCAAGGGTGTAGATACAGACTGTCTCCTGGGCATTTCTAATGAATTTGTTGTTATAATTGAACAGGATACAAGGAGTGTTGTGTTCAATTGTTCCTGCAGAGATGTAATAGGGTGGACTTCAACTGACACAAGTGTCAAAATTTTCTATGAAAGGGGTGAATGTGTTTCTGTGGAGAGTTTTAAAAACAACGCTGAAGATATCAAAGAGATTATCAAAAGGCTGGAGGTTAGAATTCTCTCTCCCTTTCTCATATATTTAGGTTTGATCTTCAGGCATGAATGCATTCAAATAGAAATAGATTGGATTCATTCTCACATCCCGGCAGCAGATATATTGCTTGTGAAGTAAGATAATCCACCATCCTGTGATGTCATTGAACAATATCAGTAATTGGAATTATTTTTCTAATCTTATTTTCCCCCTCAAAGTTGGAAACTGACTAAGGCAAGGAGTGTCTTGCTGTTTGTTTCTTTGTTCAAACATGAATTGAGCCTGTTAGATAGCACTATTTTGTTACAGATTATATAGAAAACCTACGTCTTTACACCATCAGAAAATACCATTCTCCGTACCATGGAGGAAAACAGTTGCATTTTCCTGTTGCATTCAGAATTATTCATTAGCAGCAGGATCCCATAAGCAATAGAACAAGATTGCATTTCCTGCGAAACAGGCAACTGCATGCCAACAAACAATTTTACTATAGAATAAAGAATTTGTTAATTAAAGAATTAAAATGTCATTGCAGTAATCTAACAAAGCAGTTTGTTGGCACTTAAATGTCTCTTGGTGTATAACTCCTTCATGAATATTTAATATATATTACTGCTTTCCTTTAATTCTCCTATAAAATGCATAAAATTGTAAGGCAATACTGGAGCACAGCTGGTCGCTTATACAAAGTCATACCTGGGATTTTCCTCCAGTCGTAAACTAGTTAGCTTCTGCAGGTACCGTACCCACCAGTAGTCAGAATACAGAATATCGTTGCCCCACCTTGCTTCGTATACTGTTTAAAAACAAAACAAAAAAACTACTATCCCATTTATTTGTCTCCTACAAAAACATTGTGCTAAACTATTTCCACTGTCCCCCATTACTCTTGTTTCCATTCTCAGCTTGTGACAAAGGGCTGTGAATCAGTGGAAATGACTCTACGTCGGAATGGACTGGGGCAGCTTGGTTTCCATGTGAATTATGAAGGAATTGTGGCAGACGTTGAACCCTATGGTTATGCTTGGCAAGCAGGATTACGGCAAGGCAGCAGATTAGTGGAAATCTGCACTGTGGCTGTAGCTACCCTAAGCCATGAGCAAATGATTGATCTCTTGCGGACTTCCGTTACTGTGAAGGTTGTCATTATCCCACCTCACGAGGACTGTACTCCACGAAGGTATGGGGGGAGAGATAGCGGCCTAGTTACAAAGCTTACTTCGTTTCAAATTCATATAATGCACAGACAAGAACTTATAAGTTTGTTAAATGAATATTCAGTTAGAATAAGTTGGTCTACTTTAACATAAAAGATGACTTCCGTTTTATATTTGTTTGGCCAAAGAGATAGTAGAGTTGAAGGTGGTTACTGTGCATTTTAGCCAAATACATAAGTACATCTCATGAGCCTCAGGGGCCATATTTTTATGCTTATGATAATGCTATGCTTATGATAATGCTTTTAGTAACCTTGAAAGTTACTAAAATCTCAAGCTTCCCATGAGAATGCCAAACACATATTATATCTTTGAAAGAGACATGGGAATTGCTGATGTTGGATCTGGTTCTGGTTGCAAAATGTGACTTTTTCTAGAGTTACTAAGGCTACTTTTTAAAGACATGAGTTCATTTTTAAAAGATATAGTACTGCAAAATTGTCAGTTTTTTGAACAGAGCGAAGGAGTTCTATTCACTAGAGCAAGGGTGAGAGTGAAATGGCCTGAAATCACAAGGGCTTTAGGACCCCTGCTGCTATTCTGACTCCAATTCTTGCCCTCCCATGCACACTGTTTATAGTTTTGAAACACTTCCATTGAAATTCAGTGGAAGCTTTTCCACTTTTACAAATAGCATGTGGTAAATACATAATTTAGATTGGAACTGCTGTGGAAGTTAAAAATAAGAGCCCACCTATACCCCTCCTCCATGATAGTTAAAATAAAATCTGTAAAATGCAAGAGTGAAACTCATGTGTTCTCATATGCAGTAGCTTGTATAAAAAATGGAGTGTCAGGGTGGGAATTAATAGAAAGTTTTCCTATGATTTTTTTTCAGGATTTTTAATGTAGTAGAATGCATACTGTAACTGGAAAGCTTACTTGGCTGAAATGGGGACAGAAATTAGAACAGTTACATAGACGACACAAATTCAATTTGCATAACAACCAATTCCAAATTAAGTACAGCAAAATGCAGGTTTAAGATGAGTGAATAGAGAGAGGGTTTTCAATTTGGTAAACATTCTTAGCCATCATTTATAGTTTTGCTTGCTTGTAGTTGGTCAAAAACCACCTGTTGAGAAATCATAAAACCCATATAGCCCTCAACTATTCTTTGAGCAAAACAGAACTATGATATTTTTTTTAAAAAGTCACTTTCAGAAGTGTCATTTTCAGTTCTTCCCTAAATACAGAATAGATCATTTATTTTAAAAATGAAGTTACTTTATGCTTTTAGTTGCAAAGTCATAGCCCCATCTTCCTCTTATATGCAATATGATGAGGCTATACCTCCCCTTTTGTGTGGGGAGAGCATAACTGGTATAAGTATATTTCTGTTCCAAAGACTATAAATTAGGATTAGAAAGTAGCTTTTTCTTTTTTAAAGAAAACCAAAAAAATCTATTACTTCTAAAATCTGGTTCACGTTCAGAATTTACGGTTCAGGCGTCCTTACTGCTGTCTTATATTGGTACAATGTAGTACAATACTCCCCCCATATCCGCTGGGGATATGTTCCAGGCCCTTCCGTGGATACTTGAAACCATGGATAGGAGCAAACACCCTTTTCATAGTTTTCTGAGGGCCACCCACTCTGCCTCCCCTGCGGGCAGGCATGCGCTCCCCCCAGCTCTTATTTTTCTTTCAGCAAGCTTTGTTTCTTCCTTAAACAGAGAAGCAGCCTCCATTGCAGGCAAGTAGAACGAGACTAAGTCCTAGAGAGGCTCTGCAAAGTTTCTGTTAACCTTGCAGAGCCTCTCTAGGACTTAGTCTCGTTCTACTTGCCTGCAATAAGCAGCCTGAGGCGGCTTCTCCTGTTTGTTTAAGGAAGAGACAAAGCTTACTGGGAAAAAAGTAAAAGCCTGGGGGGTCCCCCGCGATCCGTGGATAACTGAAACTGTGGATAGCGGATCAGTGGATATGGGGGCTCACCTGTACAGACATTTGTTTTCATGCACAGTGGTCTTACCTTTTCTTTCAGAAGTTTCTCAGAAACTCATCGCATGCCAGTGGTGGAATATAAAATGAATGATGGTGGAGTACCGTACGAGTTCAAGTTCCCCTTCAGAAATAACAACAAATGGCAGCGGAACACTAACAAGGGACAGGGGTCTCATATGCAACAGATGCAAAGCCCAGTAACCTCTAGGGTTGCCTCAGGGAAAGAAGGAAAAATGCCTCCCCCAGAGCGTGCAGCCAACATTCCCCGCAGTATCTCTAGTGATGGGCGTCCACTGGAGAGTAGAAGGTATGTATCTTGGCTTTACTCCGTAACAGGTTTCATTACAGCATTTTGAAATCAGAGTCATAAAATAAGATTTTAATAGCTATTTAAAGAGCAAAAATAAAACCCTCAAGTCACAAAATTCACAAAAAGTCACAAAATCTAAATCCCACTCTCCATTCCTTAATCATATCAAACAAAAAAGGTTTTCGTTACCATTTCCAGAAAGTATTCATAATGTAAAATAAGCATCACTTGCTTATAAGCTGACAAGCCAGTTGTCGGCAATTATAGATTGCTGACACAATGCCATAGTGTTCAGGCACTCATTCAAGGCATATCATCTCACTTTTCCAATGTCTAAGGGACTAGTAGGCTGTAGATATGTGTGCGTACTTAAACATTTTTTCTCTCCTATCCTTTCCCTCTTCTTAACTACAGCACATGGTTTGGGAGATTAAATGTATGACAACTCTCCTCTTAGATTGTGTAGTTAGTTCTCACCATACATGAATTCACTACTCAAGAATTTGCATATCCACGAGCATCAGGATCAAGACCACCTTGCGCCATTCACAAGGTGTATCCCACTTTCAGCAATCCCTGCTGCCTAAAGAAGCCTGCAGAGACCTTCCTTTAGGCAGCAGGAATCATCAAAATGGCACCCGCAATCAACGTAGAGCGCTTTGAAATGGCCTGAGAAAGCATCTGAAGCTTCCCCTGGCCCCACTTCAAAGGGCCCCACGCTGATCGTGGGAGCCATTTTGAATATCCTTGCAGCATTCAAGAGCTTCCTGGATACAGCAGGGACAAATGGCGCCCACAATCAGCAGGGATCTTCTGGAGGCAGCAGGTAAGGCACCCCCTAACCCCCTGCATGGAACCCCATTGATCCCATAGGATCAATGGTTCTGTATCCACGAATTCACAACCAACGGGGTTCCTAAGAACCTAACCCTCCGGGTAGCAAGAATTGACTGTGTATGAACAAAAGAGGGATGGAAGATCCCTCAGATGATCTAGTAAAAGCCAGAATACTTGTGGAAATATGGAGTAATGAGCTATTCTAGGTCATTCAGCCTTTTTATACCCACAGTCAAATTGCCACAGCACTCTGAAGGTGTTTTAATGCTGTTGATTGGTTGGGTGGGACTGCTGGATTTAAAGTACGTAAAGAAATGGTGAGTTGAAGCAAGAACTCAGTACAATAGCTTGTGTGAGGTCTAAATTTGAGATGAGCAAAGCAGGGTAAGAATGCATTTGTTAACTGAGATCTCCCTAGGGAAAACGAGGGATATAAATCTTTTAAATAAATGAATATCTTACAGTTATGTCCTTTACCTAGGACAATTATAAGTCCATTCTGATGACCTTTTAGATTTTATCAGAATTCAGCTTTTTCTGTATTGTGATAGATGAAAAGTTGGACTGGTCTCTGGAAGTGTTTTCTCTTTCTTGTATTCTATTTAGCACTAGTTTAATATGTAAGAAGTATCAACTTGATTTGCCAGTTCCAGATTTTCCAAGAATTGTTTGAACATTGAAAAAATATAGTCTGAAATGTGTTGGTATTTCTGCGTGGACAAACACACAGACAAGGAAAGGATCAGGCCTACATTGACCTTTGCTTTTATTTTTGATTGCTTAATACCAGCCAGGTGTCACTTACCTCTATTTCATATTGTCATACTGACAAAGCCAGTTTTGCCTGAAGATCTGGGCTTATGAGTAAAGCTCATTTGACACTGATATAAACAGACCTGTGTGCATTCAGCTGTCATGTGTTCTGCCCAAAGTGCCTAAACTCTTTGGAGTTCATTTTGATGCCATAAAATGTTCTCCACCTTCATCTCTCCTGCTTCCCTACCCCTCCTTCAAAATGTTAGAATTCACAGCTAAAAATAATCACTGTAATAAAACATATCAGTTAAAGCTTTCAGTAGTAAACATTCTTGATGCTGATGGCAGAATTGTTCTGTTCAGGTGAGCCAATTGCATTTCTTGGATCTTGGCTCATCTCATGCTTCATTTTTCCCCTCGTTCCCAGTGTACTAGGACTATTGGGAGCTTGTAATTAGATGAGATTTGCCTTTAGGTGACTTGTGATAATAATCCTGCTAAGGGGACAAAGATTGAAAATCTTTGTGCATCCAGGCTGCAATTCCTTACATGTTTATCTGAGAGTAAGCTTTATTGAACACAGTGGGACTTATTTCTGAGTAAACTTGCATTGGGATGGGCTGTAAAACTACTACATTAGTAATCTGCACCTTGGCAGTATTGCAAACGTCTTGGTTCTCTATTACTGCTTATGCAGTTACCTGACTCTTTATCTTACTGTAATTAGAAAACTGTGGGCTGACTGGGAAAAATATATTTGGGAAGAAGCTTGTGACGGGGCTTTCAGCTAAGCAGCATGAGGGAGGGAGACGGTTCCACGGTCAATGCACCACTGAAGACTAGAGATGGGAACATGGGTGATGTACACCCATGGGACTGTAACAATGAGAAACAGCAATGCAAGGGACAAAATGGAAAAGCAAATGGGGGTTCTATCCATGGCTTCGGGTGTGTCTACACCAATGCGCAAAGCATGGGGAAGAAACAAGATGATCTAGAACTGTTGCTTTGGAAATGTGAGTATGATATAGTAGGTATTACTGAAACTTGGTGGAATGCGACGCATGAGTGGAATACGGCAATGGAAGGGTATAACTTATTGAAAAGAGGTCAGACAAAATAGAAAGGGCAGATGAGTGGCATTATATAAAGGAAATTTACATCTGTAAAGAAATCCATGGTGAGAGTGAAAGGCCGGCTGACAGCATTTGGGGAAAAATAAAAGGGGAGGGAAGCAACAGTGACATAACTGTGGGAGTCTGTTGCTTTCTGCGGAGTTGGCACCTAAGAAGGACATGTATAGGAAGTGGAAGGAGGGGCAAATTGACAAAGATGAATACAAACATATAACTGTTAGGATTAAGGGTAAAGGAGAGAGTCAAGACTAGGGCTAAAGCTCAGAGTGAGCTTAGGTTAGCAAGGGAGGTGAAGAAAAACGGGTTTTATGATTGTTTGGTGCAGAAAGAAGAACAAGGAAGCAGTGAGTCGCCTGCATGAAGAAGATAGTGAGGTGATGGATGGAGAAAAGGTGGAACTCCTCAATTCCTGTTTTGCCTCTGTCTTCTCCTGCAAATGAGGCTGCATTCGACCTAGTGAGGATAGAACAAAAAAGGGAGTGAGGAAACTGGCGTAAAATGTGATTCAAAATCATTTAGCTGCTTCAAATGAATGTAACCGCCCAATCCTATCTAGAACTATCCGCAGCGTGCAAAAGCCTATGCAGGATCAGACCAGCGCTGGACCATTGTTTACCCCAGCCACCCAATGGGTCTCCTCGGATGTGCGCCGGCAAAATAGCCGGCACAAATCCGGGAGGTCCATGTAATGCCGGCCAGGCCCAGGGAGGGGAATGGGATTCTGCAGAGCACGCCGCAAATGATTTCTGCCCCTTCCAGGGCCCGGCCACCAATCCCCCCTGTTTCACCCTCCCCACGCCCCAGCGTCACTCAACGCAGTCCTTGCCTGCATCCACCGGTGGCCTGCATCCGGGGCAGAGTGAGCGGTGCCCAGCCCCCTTTTTACCAGGTTGCAGTGCGAGCGGGAGAACCCACCCAGACCTGCCGGGAGGACCCTCCCGCCCACACCGCAACCCGGGAAAAACGGCTACAGCCCTCCCAATGTCCCTCTGTAGGTCTCCCTACCTGTTCTCCGGGCCACCGTCCAAATCTCGTATGGGCACATGAAGCACTCGTGAGATTTGGGCACTGCCATCTTGGATCTCATGAACTTCCGCGAGATCCAAGATGGCGGCGGCTGGGAGAACAGTTAGGGAGAGCTTTGGGGGACATCAGGAGGGCTGTAGCTGTTTTTCTCGGGTTGCGGCGTGGGCAAGTCCTCCCGGCAGGTCCAAGTGGGTCCTCCTGCTTGCACCGCAACCCGGAAAAAAAGGCTACAGCCCTGCCGATTCAGCTGGGAAAGGGGGGATATGTGGGCAGGTTCAAGGGGTACGTGGAGGCGGGACGTCTTGGGGTATGTGGGGCAACCGGAGGCCCGTGTAGGGGTATGCAGGCCTCCAAATGTTGGGAACCCCTGGTCTAGGCAACTACCAGCCAGTCAGCTTAATGTGGGAAGGTGCTGGAGCAAATCATTAAGTGATCTGTCTGCCTGAGCATTTAGAAAGGAGTGCTGTGATTGCTAAGGTTGCCCGACAAACATTATCTCCTTCTATGATAGAGTGACTAGCTCATAGATTGGGGAGATGCTGTGGACATAATATATCTGGATTTCAGTAAGGATTTTGACATTGTTCCCCACAACATCCTGGTGGACAAACTGATGACGATAATGCTGTTACTGGGTGGATCTGTGGCTGACTGATGGACTGTACTCAGACAGTGCTTGTCAATGTCTCCTTATCAGCCTGAAGGGAAGTGATGTGGGATGCCTCCGGGCCATGTCTTGGGCTTGGTGGTGTTCAATAGCTTTATAAATTACTTGGATGAGGGAGTAGAGGTATGTAGAGGGACTAATTGAGGGAGTAGAGTAGAGGCATCGGATTTGCAGACAGCACCAAACTGGGAGGCGTAGCCAATAACCCCTAGAGGACAGGAACAGGGTCCAAGATGATCTTGACAGGATGGAAAACTGGGCAAGTGCAAACAAAATGAACTTCTTCTCACAGAAGCAATAATGGGGTTAAAAGCCATGACACAAAAAATTTAAAATCACAAGTCAAAAGCCATCAAATTTACTTTAGAGATGGAGAAAGAGGGGGGTCCTACCTTTCCTTGATGTCAATATTACTAGAAAACCAGATCTGACATTTTCATGTGGGGTATATAGAAAACCTTCACACACACAGGAAGATATTTGCATTATACTGCCAATCATCATCGTGCTCAGAATAATTCTGTGGTTAATTCCCTGATTTATAGGGCTATTAATTTATGTGACACAGAATCCCTGGAACAAGAAAAGAGGACTCTTATGGATTCCTTAAACAATAATGGATACCCTAGGTAAAGGTATCCCCTGACAATTAAGTCCAGTCGTGTCCGACTCTAGGGTGTGGTGCTCATCCCCAATTCAAAGCCGAATTGTCTGAAGACGCCTCCGTGGTCATGTGGCCGACATGACTCTCCTTGCTGCAGCGCGTAGCATGAGACTGGAACATGGAGTGCTGTTTACCTTCCCGCAAGCGGTACCTATTTATCTACTTGCATTAACATGCTTTGGAACTGCTAGGTTGGCAGGAGCTGGCCAAGCAACGAGCGCTCACCCCGTCGCGGGAATCGAACTGCCGACCTTTCAATCGACAGCTTATGGTTCAGCGGTTTAGCCCTTATAAACAAGTCATGGCACTATCAAACCATTTTTGTTGTTGTTCAGTCATTAAGTCGTGTCCGACCCTTCGTGATCCCATGAACCATATCCCACCAGGCCTTCCTATCCTCCACTATCTTCCTGAGTTCGCTCATTTTCATGTTCGTTGCATCGGTGATGCTGTCTAACCATCTCATCCTTTGCCTTCCCCTTCTCCTTTTGCCTTCAATCTTTCCCAGCATCAGAGTCTTCTCCAGAGAGTCCTCTCTTCGCATTAGGTGGCCAAAATATTTGAGTTTCAGCCTTAGTACCTGTCCTTCCAGGGAACAGTCAGGGTTGATTTCATTTAGGATTGACTGATTTGATCTCCTAGCAGTCCAAGGGACTCTCAGGAGTCTTCTCCAGCACCACAGTTCAAAAGCATCTATTCTTCGGCGCTCAGCCTTCCTTATGGTCCAACTCTTGCAACCGTACATTGCTACTGGGAACACCGTCGCCCTGACTATACGAACTTTTGTTGGCATGGTGATATCTCTGCTTTTTATTATGCTATCTAAATTTGCCATAGCTTTCCTTCCAAGGAGTAAGCGTCTTTTAATTTCATGGCTGCTGTCTCCGTCTGCAGTGATCTTGGAACCCAAAAAAGTAAAATCTGTTACTGCTTCCATTTCTGCCCCTTCTATTTGCCAGGAATTGAGGGGACCAGATGCCATGATCTTAGTTTTATTAATGTTGAGTTTCAAGCCAACTTTTGCACTCTCCTCTTTCACTCTCATCAAGAGGCTCTTTAGTTCTTCTTCACTTTCTGCCATTAGGGTGGTATCGTCTGCATATCTGAGGTTGTTGATGTTTCTCCCGGCAATCTTGATTCCGGCTTGCGATTCATTCAGCCCTGCATTTCTCATAATGTACTCTGCATATAAGTTAAATAAGCAGGGGGACAATATACAGCCTTGCCGTACTCCCTTCCCAATTTTGAACCAATCGGTTGTTCCATGGCCGGTTCGAACTGTTGCTTCTTGACCCGCATACAGGTTTCTCAGGAGACAGGTAAGGTGGTCTGGTACCCCCATCTCTTTAAGAATTTGCCACAGTTTGTTGTGATCCACACAATCAAAGGCTTTTGCGTAGTCAATGAAGCAGAAGTAGGTGTTTTTTTGGAACTCTCGGGCTTTCTCCATGATCTAGCTCATGTTGGCAATTTGATCTCTAGTTCCTCTGCCTCTTCGAAACCCAGCTTGTACTTCCGGTAGTTCTCGGTCCACGTACTGCTGAAGCCTAGCTTGTAGGATTTTGAGCATAACCTTGCTAGCACGTGAAATGAGTGCAATTGTGCGATAGTTTGAACACTCTTTGGCATTGCCCTTCTTTGGAATTGGATCGTAAACTGACCTTTTCCAATTCTTTGGCCACTGCTGCGTTTTCCAAATTTGTTGGCATATTGAGTGCAGCACTTTCACACCATCATCGTTTAGGATTTTAAGTAGCTCAGCTGGGATATTATCATCTCCACTAGCTTTGTTGTTAGTAATGCTACCTAAGGCCCACTTGACTTCACTCTCTAGGATCAAACCATACATAAAAACAAAAAGGGGGAAGAGGTGACTACTACAGAAATAGAAAATATAATTTGTTTACCCTATTTTCGGGGGGTCACCGATAGAGTTGCCAAGATTTTTAGACAAATTGAGTTTAAAACCATATTCAGACCCACCAGGAAATTATCTCAATATTTTAGAGCTGTTAAAGATGAGAGACCCAAACTGTCAACCCCGGGTGTTCATCAAATTCTGTGCTCGTGTGGAAAAGCGTATATTGGTATAACTAAGCGCATGATATCGACAAGACTAAGGGAGCATGAACGCTCATGCAGATTAAAACACCCTCTACAATCAGCTCTTGCTGAACATAATCTGGACACTGGTCATAAGATTGACTTTGACAACACCAAAAGATTGTTCTATGAAACCTCATACCGGCAGAGACATCACAGGGATCTTCAAAAACCATCAGATTTTGTTGAACAGAAGGGAGGAAACTTCGTTTATGAACAAGATCTGGGCTCCTGCATTGAAGAAGAAAACCGAGAATTCCGTCCTCCCCTAAGCAGGCCTGAGGTTACCTCAGGCTGTCTGAGAGTTCTTGCAGGATCATTGCTATGGACCACAACTGGAACTCCCGTGTTAACGATCCTCAGCTCACCAGTGCTGCTGTGTCCTTTTAAACCTGCAGTTTGAGAGGCAATTATTTTGCCATCTTTACAGCTCACTATAGCTTTGTTTTTTGCCTGATGAAGGTCATCGATAGAACGTTGCTTTTAGATTAATTTTAAGATTCATAAAGTTCTAAACAGAGTTTTAACTGTGTTTTAACTGTGTTTTAACTTGTGATTTTAATTTTTTTGTGTCATGGCTTTTAACCCCGTTATAGCTTCTGTGAGAATAATTGCTGGCCATGAAAACCTAAACACACAGTTAAAATGAACTTCAACAGGGATAAATGAAATGTACTGCATTTGGGTAGGAAAAATCAGAAGCACATATATAAGATTGGAGATACTTGCCTGAGCAGTAGCATGTGTGAAGAAGATCTTGGTGTTTTAGTAGACAGCGAGCTAAATATGAGCTGGCAGTACGATGCAGTGGCAAAGAAGGGAAATATGATTCTAGGCTGCATCAAGAAAAGTATGCTACTGAGATCGCAAGGAGTAAAGTCACCACTATATTTTGCTTTAGTCAGACCCCACCTGGAATATTGTGTCCAGTTTCTGGGCACTTCAGTTTTAATAGGATATTGACAAGCTGGCACGGGTTCTGATTATAATTACAACTTTATAAACACAAAGCCTTAATGCCTCAATGAATATGCAGATCGCTTGAACTGGATAAACTATTCACTGACTGGGTCACAATTCTAGCACCTCAAAATCAGTGGTTCTGCTGCTGTGACATTGGATTTATGTTCCCAGATGCCATAGACAATTTATGAAATTCACTCTCTCTTTGCAGCCAGCATTTAATGACTACCAGGCAAAATATTTGAGACATTTACTATATAGCGTCATCTGGTAGTAATAATATTTTACCAAGACCAAAAATACTGATTTGAGCAAAATGGCAGACACACAATTTATAGGGATGCCAGACAGGCAGGAAAAAAAAACCAGGCTGGTCATTTTTAATTTTATTTTATTGTTGACTCTAGAGCAGCAGCAGTTGCCAGACACAGCGCTGACTCTCACATTTGTTGTGGCTATGGACTGCACTCAACTATTCTTGGGCTTGGGCTTCCCCATTGAGATAGGGAGTAGCACGACTGGTTGCGACACTCTCATGCTAGCCTTGGCAGCAACACTTCACATTAGCTGCAACAACAGTTGGGGAAGAGAAGGACAGAGTGAAGAAGAGTCGTCCTAGCCAGCCCATCTGCCCACCCTTGTCAAAGATGAGCTTGCTGGCCACCAGCAGCATCTGTCTGGCTGATCACTTTCCCAACACTTACCTGCAGTGGAGTAGTGGCAAAGGAGGAGCACAGTTTGGGTCAGCCACAGGCAGACAAGTGGCCAGTAACGGAGAGGATCAGGCAATAGCAGCAGCCAGATGGCAGACAGCATCCTCTGTATATGTGTGTGGGGAGGCAGCATGCATCATGTTGCCCTCTGTGTGTGCATGATAAAATTTTCTGTGTTTCCTATATGCTTTGACAATGCATTTTCTCAAATGCATGTGTATGGATGGCTCAGAGCTTCTTGAGTTACCGTATTTCTCGCTCCATAAGACACATCGGACCATAGGACGCATGCGTATTTTGGAGCTAAAAATACTGTAAAAAAATTTCTTGCTTTTAACAGTTTTACTTACCTGGTTGTTCATCTTCAGCTCCAGTCTTCGGGTGCCCCAGCCAGCTCCAAGTCGTGTTAGGCGCCTGGGCTAAGTTCCCAGGCGCTGGACACGACCAGGGAGCCCTGCGCAAACATCACAGCAACTGCGATGTTTGGCAGGGCTTCCTGGTTGCGTCCAGCGCCTGGGAACTTGGCGCAGGCGCCGGACGCGACCAGGAACCCTGTGCAAACATCGCAGTTGCTAAGTATTTTATTTATTTATTTATTTATTTATTTTATTTACAATATTTTTACCCCGCCTTTCTCCCCGAAGGGACCCAAGGCGGCTTACAACATGGGATACATAATACAAAAAATAATCACATTTAAAACAATAAAAACAATCCACCAAAGCTAGTAAAAACATCATCTAAAATTAATAAAAACACATCAAATACAATTAAAACAGGAGCATAAAAAAGCAGCAGCACTCCACCTGTGCCAGCAGGATGTTAAAAAAGGCAAGGACTCAGAAGGCTTCCTTAAACAGGAAAGTTTTCAGGCCTCGCCGGAAGGTCTCCAGGGAGGGAGCAGTACGTAAATCAAGAGGGAGGGAATTCCATAGGGTTGGTGCCACTACTGAGAAGGCCCTATTTCTGGCCGCCGCCCCTCGCACCTCCCTGGGCGATGGTACCCACAAAAGGGCCTTCTCTGATGACCTAAGGAGACGAACCAGAATATATGGAAGTAGGCGGTCTCTCAGATATCCTGGCCCCAGGCCGTATAGGGCTATAAAGGTCAAAACCAGCACTTTGAATTGGGCCCGGAAACGAATCGGCAGCCAGTGCAGCCGCTGAAGAAGCAGCCCGACAGAGTCGAACCGCCTACCCCCAGTAACCACACGGGCTGCCGCATTCTGCACTAATTGCAGTTTCCGAACCATCTTCAAGGGCAGCCCCACGTAGAGCGCGTTACAATAATCTAATCGCAACGTCACCGTGGCATGGATCACCGTGGTCAGGTCTGCACGATCCAAGTACGGTCGCAGCTGGCGCACCAGCCAAAGCTGGGCAAAGACCCCCCTGGCCACAGCCGCCACCTGGGAATCCAGGAGCAGCTGCGGATCCAGGCGGACCCCCAAGCTGCAGACCTGCTTAGAGGGAGTGCAACCCCCTTCAGAGCAGGACGATACTCTAGCACCTGCATCGTGGATTTCCGGACCAGGAGAACCTCTGTCTTGTCCGGGTTTAGTTTCAGCTTATTAGCCCTCATCCAGGTCACCACCACCTCCAGGCAGCGCTCCAGAACCTCAACAGCCACCCTGGAATCAGGTGGAAAGGAGAGATAGAGCTGGGCGTCATCAGCATATTGATAGCACCTCACTCCAAATCCCCGGATGACCTCTCCCAGCGGTTTCATGTAGATGTTAAATAGCATGGGGGACATAAGAACATAAGAGCCCTGCTGGATCAGGCCAAAAGCCCATCTAGTCCAGCTTCCTGTGTCACACAGTGGCCCCACCAGATGCTTCAGGGAGCACAAGACAACAAGGTAACCTCTTTCCCGTTGACACTCCCTTGCACCTGGCACAGAGAGAACCCACTTCTAAAATCAGGAGGTTGCTTATGGCTTGTAACCTGTGATGGTCTTTTCCTCCATGAATCTGTCCAAACCCCTTTTAAAGGCATCTAGGCCAGATGCCATCACCACATCTTGTGGCAAGGAGTTCCACAGATGAATTACACGCTGGGTAAAGAAATATTTTCTTTTGTCTGTTCTCACTTTCCCTCCACTCAATTTTAGTGCATGTCCCCTGGTTCTGGTGTTGTGTGAGAGGGAGAAGAATTTCCCTCTATCCACTCTCTCCATCCCATGCATAATTTTATAAGTCCCAATCATGTCCCCTCTCAGGCGCCTTTTTTCTAGGCTGAAAAGCCCCAGACGCTGTAGCCTTTCCTCATAAGGGAGGTGCTCCAGCCCACGAATCAATCTGGTCGCTCTTTTCTGCACCTTTTCCAATTCAACTATATCCTTAATGAGGTGTGGTGACCAGAACTGGACACAATACTCCAGATGTGGCCTTACTATCGATTTGTACAAAGGCATAATGATATTGGCCATTTTATTCTCAATCCCTTTTTTTAATGATCCCGAGCATGGAATTGGCCTTCTTCACAGCCGCCGCACACTGGGTCGACACTTTCATCGACCTGTCCACCAGCACCCCAAGATCTCTCTCTTGATCCGTCACAGACAACTCAGAACCCATTAGCGTATATGTGAAATTTTGGTTTCTTGCCCCAATGTGCATCACTTTGCACTTACTTACATTGAAGCGCATCTGCCATTTTGCTGCCCATTCTCCCAGTTTGGAGAGATCCTTCTGGAGCTCTTCACAATCCCTGCTGGTCTTCACCACCCGGAAAAGTTTAGTGTCATCTGCAAACTTGGCCACCTCACTGCCTATCCCCGACTCCAGGTCATTTATGGATAAGTTGAAAAGTACCAGTCCTCCTTGGGGCACACCGCTTTTCACCTCTCGCCATTGTGAAAATTGCCCATTGACTCCCACTCGCTCTTTCCTGGTCTTCAACCAGTTCCTAATCCATAGGAGGACCTGCCCTCTTATTCCCTGACTGTGGAGTTTTCTCAGGAGCCTTTCATGAGGGACTGTGTCAAATGCCTTCTGAAAATCCAGATATATAATATCCACGGGTTCGCTCGCATCCACATGCCTGTTGACCTTTTCAAAAAATTCTAACAGGTTTGTGAGGCAAGACTTCCCCTTGCAGAAGCCATGCTGACTCTCTCCCTCAGCAGAGCTTATTCTTCTATGTATTTTAAGATTTTATCCTTAATGAGACTTTCCACCATCTTCCCTGGAACAGATGTTAGGCTGACCGGCCTGTAGTTTCCCGGGTCCCCCCTCCTTCCTTTTTTAAAGATTGGTGTGACATTAGCTATCCTCCAATCCTCTGGCACAGTGGCCGTTTTAAGGGACAAGTTGCATATTTTGGTCAAGAGGTCAGCAACTTCATTCTTGAGTTCCTTCAGAACTCTTGGGTGGATGCCATCCGGGCCTGGTGATTTATTGATCTTTATTTTGTCAATTAAGTCTGAGACGTCTTCTCTTTTAACCTCAATTTGACTTAATGCTTTATTCAGGGGAGACCGTTCCGGCAGCGGTATTTGCCCGAGGTCTTCTGCCGTGAAGACAGATGCAAAGAACTCATTTAATTTCTCTGCAGTCTCCAAGTCCCCTTTTATCACCCCTTTCTCTCCCTCACCATCCAGCGGACCCACCGTTTCCCTGGCAGGTTTCCTGCTTCTAACGTATTTGAAGAAGCTTTTATTATTCCCTTTTATGTTGCCTGACATACGTTCCTCAAAGTCTTGCTTGGCCTCCCGTATCATCTTTTTACATTTCTTTTGCCACAGTTTGTGCTCCTGTTTATTTTCCTCATTAGGGCAAGACTTCCATTTACGGAAGGAAGCTTCCTTGCCTTTTATAGCCTCCTTAACTGTGCTTGTTAGCCATGCCGGCACCCTCCTGGACTTGGTCGAGCCCTTCCTCCTTTGTGGGATACACTCCTGCTGGGAGTCTATGACTGTTGTTTTAAAGAGCCTCCATGCACTCTGGAGCGATTGGACTCTTTTTACCTTCCCTTTCAGCTTTTTTTTAACTAGTCTCCTCATTTTGGGGAAGTCTGCCCTTCGGAAGTCAAGGGTTTTCGTGTGGACAAGATGGAACCCTCTGGCACCCCACACCTCAAGGGCCAGGGTGCCGAACAGGCATCCCCCAGCACCACCATCTGGGACCTATCTGCCAAGTAGGAGCGGAACCACCGCAGAACGGTGTCCCCGACCCCCAGCTCGGCCAGTCGGCCCAGACGGACACCATGGTCGATGGTGTCGAAAGCCGCTGAGAGGTCCAGCAGAACCAACAGGGATGCACTCCCCCTGTCCAGTCCTCGGCATAGATCATCCACCAAGGCGACCATAGCCGTTTCTGTCCCAAAGCCCGGGACAGACAGTAGAGTGGCAAGTGCTTTCAGTTCACACAAGAAGCTTCCTCTTTGTCATAACAACCACTCTTGCATTCATGTGGTCGTCTCCGTCTAATCACAATAGTGACTTGAAGTCAATGTGTTCCTCTTGAGTTTACCTTCTCCTGCACCTCTGCTAAATAATTGAGTATTGATGAAAAAACAAATACAAAGTATGGTTTGTCATAAATGAGCTGTTTACCTTTTGCAAAGTGAACTGTAAGTATTTCTGCTTGAATAAGCAGCAGAGAGTTTGTTTATTTATGCAGTTGATTCCCAGATAGTTCTCGCAGGACTGATTCCAGATCAGAAGAAGTCCTTGACAGTGTGTCCTCCCTGAGCCCCTCCTACATGATTGGCTCCTGACTTACCTCACTATGGGGGTAATAATTTTTCCCAGCATACCCCTGCTTCCAGTCTTCTCTTTCCTCTCCTATACCCTGGTTTTAGAAATGCAAAAGAGTTATACAATGGGCCCTCCTTATCTGCGGATTGGCCATCTGCAGATCTGACTATCCGCAGATGGCCATCCACAGAGGGAGGGATCCCATTGGGGGCTAGGGTGGCGCAATTTTACTTTTTTGAAGAGTCGTGCGAGCCCACTGCCCGCTTCTTCCATCCGGCACCACATTCTAAGGTTCTAAAAGGCCTGTAAAAAGAAAAAAAAAAGTGACCAGAAGCGACTTCCGTTTGTGCACCGGATGGAAGAAGCGGGTGGCGGGCCCGCACAGTTCTTCAAAAAGATAAGATGGTGCTGCCCCCCACCCCTGCCCGGACTTAATTATCCACGGTTTTTTGGCAACCATGGGTTCTGGGAACAGAACCCCTATGGACACTAAGGACCAACTGTACTTCATCTGTCACCTTCTCCAGTCATCTTCATCTGTCACCTTCTCAGTTACAAATGGGAGTTTTCCTCCAGAGACCTCTGCCTCTGGAAGAATTGCATCTGTAGGGGCCTCCGGGGGGGATGTCTAATCAAGAATAAAATCTTGAAACATATAGAAGAACAAGCTGTGCTGAGGGAGAATCAGTGTGGCTTCTGTAAGTGTAAGTCTTACCTCATGAGTCTTTAGAATTCTTTGAAAAGGTCAACAGGCATGTGGGTGAACCCGTGGATATTATATATCTGGACTTTCAGAAGGCGTTTGACACAGTCTCTTACCAAAGGCTCATGAGAAAACTCCATAGTCGGGGAATAAGAGGGCATGTCTTCTTATGGATTAGGAACTGGTTGAAGATCAGGAAAAGGAGTGGGTGTAGCACAGCACCAGAACCAGTAGACATCCACTAAAATTGACCGGGAAGAATTAAAATGTTTGTTTCTACAAAATTAGGATGTATTTTGTTTCAACTGATTTGAGGCAGAGAGAGAGATGGCTCAAACCCCTGATCTTGTTGTGGTTTTTGACTGTTTCACCAGTTATGGTTCAGCTCTTGAATATGTAAAGAAATCAAAAGCTTAAGTGAGTTCAGGGGCTTATTATCCTAGGATCATATGAACAGGTGGGCTATTTCTTATATACTAAGTCCCAAGCTTATGTCATAGTTCCATGTTGGAAGTTTGTACCAAAGTCTGAACCAATGTAAGTTGGAATAGCACTATCACACCTGTGCGAAACCACAAGACCAGGCGGACTGCGCCTATGTGAGAGCATCAATACTGCTGTCTGGAAGTCAGGATGTCCATAACTCGGGAATCCAGTGTGTACTATAAATCTCCCATTTTCTCCAAAATGGGTGGTATCTACTGTACGAGACCGACTAAGAATGAAATAATGTGCAGAGGTGGTGCAGCAAATGTTCTTAAATACCCAGTGACGTATGCTAAACTTAAAATTCCAGTACTGGATTTAACAAAGTGGTGGGGTGATTCACAGATCATACTGGTTAACATTGAGTTTTTAAAAATGTATACTAAAGTTTAGTAACTAAACCTTATTCTGAAATGTATGGATTTCGTACATTTCATACATACACTTATTTGGAATTTGGGTGAAATATGCGGTGTGTTAATATTCGCTGCTTGCAAAAAGCAAAAGCAATTCAGCAAGTTTATTTCTGGCAGCCCTTGGAAATAGTAATTCTTCCCTTTGCCTCCCCCTAATCTTTCCCCACTGTTCCATAGAGAGTCGGTTAATAGAGGAAAATACATACTGCCCTCCAGCTGGCTTCATATTTTACTGTCTCGGTGAACTGACATTGCTGATGTGGCAGTTCCCATAATAGTATTGTTGCCTTTTCAAGCTTTGCACTGTGATGGTTCCTTTAATAATGTAGAATGGGGGGTGTTTGTATTGAACAGATTATCTCCTGGTTCTGATGTCTACGTCACAGTTTCATCCATTGCCTTAGCAAGATCACAGCAATGCCGTAACTCTCCCAGCAACTTGTCATCCTGTAGTGATACTGGCTCTGGTGGAGGAACCTACAGGCAAAAATCCATGCCTGAAGGGTAGGCTCTCATCTGTTAATTTCCTTATGCTGCTTTTTTGTATGCTATTTGGTTGCTTTAGATTAGGAGCCTGGAGAAATAAAGTGAATTGTTACTCAGGCCTTACAAAGTGTTCTTAAACTTACCGGTAATAACTTCTGCCCCTTCTCACAGGAAAAAAGAAAAGTGAGATTGCAACTCATTCGTTTGTACTATGCTGCACGTAGTTCTTGTGCTGCACCAGCTGAAGTGACATCCTATCAGTGTTGACTGGGGCACAGTTGTATGGCTCTTTTCACACTCATCAGGGATTCGGATGCCTCCTTACCTCTGAATGTACATTCTACCGCTCTTTCCTGCAGTGTATTGCTGATGCAACATTGTACTGGTGCTAGAAGGGTTGGCTCTGGCTCAAGCTACGGTGAAAGAGGACATCTTCTCACCACATCTGTCCCATTTGTCAACAACTGGTGTATAGTCCCACAATTGTGTTCTCCGTGCGAAGCATCTCTGGAGTTTCTTAGAGCTTTATTCAGAGAATTGGCACGCCTGCCCCTTCCCTCATTCAGAAAGGCAACATCTCTGTGCCTGTCCCAAGGCCTGGGAAGAGCATCTTCCTGCTCAGTTCTCTTCTGACTGCTGCTTACTAGGTAGATTGTCTTTGTTTGTTTTCCTTGGTTGAGTAACATATCTCAAGAAAACAAAATTGGTTGTGGCGGTAAGGAGTTTTTTTCTTCTCTCCATTCGCATTTAGCATAGCAGACCACTTTGAAGAATTGCTACAATTGTGGTGCTGAAGTTCCTACTTCAGATGGCCACAATTTTGTTTGAATTTTATAGGCAAGGAGTTTTGTGTTCACAGGTAGAAGTTTATAAAACAGGCTCACCACACTTGTTCTTCTAGAGTTAGAGCCTTACCCTGGGAACAAGCTCAGGTGACTTTCTCCAATTAGGCTTTGATGGATAGACTCATTGTGTCTTCTTTGAGATCAACATCACTATTATCAGTTGCCAAAATATGAAATATGACAAAATGTATTTATAGTACACCACTATATTGAATATTGTGTGTTCTTTTTTTTTTAAGGGGCTAAACAGGGCTTGCTGGGGAAGGCTATTGATGTGGATGCCATTGATTCTTCATGTTCTGCTGTTTTCATTTGGCCCTTGTGTTTCTTCTCCACTCTCTTTTATGCATCCCGGACATGACAGGATTGATAATATTGTCTTCTCTATCCTACTTCACTCATTCCAAAGACTTTCCTGTGGGCAGATGTATGACTCCTGGGTGTCCACTGGGCCAAAGCAATTACAACACAAAAGGGTGCTGTCATAAGAATGTTCCTTTGGTCTTAATGTTTAGTCACATTAATGATAATTGAATTGTAAGATTTAGAAGAGTATAAGGTTTTCTCAGTGTTTGCTTTTGAAAGAGAGTAGATGGCTGCTGTAAGGGGTCTTGATCAAACACAGCTTCAACCCTCCCCTCCCTCTTTCTCCTGCTTGGTAGTGGTAAAAGGTAGCTGTGTTTTGTTGTTCTGCTGTTGGAGTCACCTCCACTCAGGTCCCACTTTTTCTCATACAGTATTAATGTTCCTCTGCGCCTCGCAGTATCTCAGCTCTCCCTGTGCCCAGTCAGCCTTGGCCACACTGACTGCTTCCTTTGTCCTTTCCCTCCCACCCCCAGGAATCCCCAGATCGTCAGTGTTATTGAGTAGCTGTTTTTCCCCATTGCCACAGCAAGTGGTTGCTATTTTCAAAGTTATTGAGCTGCTCAGGTCTTCACAGCTGTGCCTGTTTCAAAACCCTGACCAAGCCCGTTTGTAAGTCGAACATTCATAACTTGAAAATCTGTAAGTTAGGGAGCTTCTTTATAGAATGGAAGAACAAGGTGGTTGTTCTTCGACACCTATGGCCCATCCTACTGGGGTCCTACGCTGGCAGAATGCACATTCTGCCGGCATGCGCTGTCGCAAAAGTGCCATAAAGTGCTTTGCGACAGCCAGAGCCCAGGCGCACCAGCGGGAAGACCAGAGCCTTCCCACTGGGGCCAGTGGTCGCAGGTAGGCCCGCCAGACCAGGTAAGCCCAGAACAGGAGCAGGGGCTGAACAGGGCAGGGGAGAGCAGCAACGGAGGTGAGGTGGGCAGATTGGGGGCAGGATCAGCAGTGCGGACGCACGCTGTAATGAGGCAAGGTGGCCAGATGGGTGCAGGGCGGCACCACCTTCACCCATCTGCCACTCAGAGCGACTTTTTCACCTTGCCTCATGGGTGGACCTGCCATGTTTCATCTTCTGCATTCCAAGGCCTTACAGATCTGTCTTCCCAACCCCCTGTCACTTGTTAGTCACTCCCCATGGTTTGCATCCTCTAGCCTCCAGAATGCTTATTTCACATCACTATACAACCACGACACCAGAGGTTTTTTTTTTTCCAACTTCGAGATAGAGATCACTGTTGCCAGTATCAAGTTCTCCTTTTTGGGTACTCCATGATATCAAAAGTGTTCACAAATTGCACTTCCATAGTGGCAACTTCCTTTTGATCCAAAAGGAAATCTACCTTTCCTAATATAGATCTGTGGCTTACAGTACATCTCACACTCATCTCCCTGATTCCATGAAGATTCCAGAGATTCTCTGCACAGGCACAGATTCCAATTGTGGGACTGCACAGATGACTATTCAAAGATCACCAGGTACACAAAACAGCCTGTGTGCCTCTTTTGTGACTTTTTGAGTGCCTTTACAGCAGTGCTAATAGGAGATGCTACTGTGCCAAAGCAGGGGGCTGGACAAGGTTGCAGCACAAGGAATAAAGTGTGACCAAATACCAAGAGGGGAAGCTAAGCATTTCTCTTTAAAAATACCTTGATGATTCGCTTTAGTTAAGGATATCGGTTTCATATTGCAAGCAGCTTCAATAGCCTCTTTAAAATGAAATCAACAATGCAGAGTCGCAGATTGCATTTCTAGAGGCTTGACTTAGACAGGTAGTTTGACATGAGGAAAAATTATGCAGGTATCCTGAGGCTGATGGTTTGTGCACACAGGCATGAAGTGTGACCAATTTGGACTGTTTTTTAAATGTCCGATTTTAGCCTTTTTATTTCAACTTTTCTTTGAAACCATATAACTTTCTGAATGTTTCATTGCTCTCCAGTGAGGAAAGCGTATTGAGGAAAAAATTAAATATACACCACTTTTCAGTTTTAGCAAACACTGAGAAATTACATTTCTACAAACCGAGCAAGAAAAAAAGCAATAGAAATGTCACTTTAAAAAAATCACCTTGAGCAGAATAGAGTAAGTTAATAAAAACCATAGTGAAGGATGACTTGGAACTTTCTTTGGAATAATCGCTGAAGGATATTTTTTTTAATCTTCATTTAGGTACTTATATATTACTCGTTCCTATAATTTCAGTTTAGTTTTTTATTGATTTCTGTTCCACCTTTCAGCCTATATCCTAGACCCACAAGGCAAATCAGAAAATAAACAATAACGATTAAAGCATAACTGAATAGTTTAAATAAAATACAAAAGCTAACAGACATTTTATTGAAAAAGGGTAAGATCAACATTTCCACAGATTCTGAGTGGTTTATAAAATTATGAAAAATAGTTGTTCTCCAGATTTCTTTGATGATGTTCCTTGATGTATAAACCGCTCCAAATTAAACTTTGTTCAACTCATGTTTACTGTATGTTGCAGATAACAGAACTGTCAAGTATGGAAATAGATTTATTTGCCTTAAGGCGGGTAGCATTTTTAAATTCATTTCTTGAAGTTACATAGCATGTTTTGTTTTTTCATGTGGGACAGTTCTAAGAATAATATTTGTCATCCATGGGTTGGCTTTAATGTGGTTTCCATTTATGAATAGATGTAATAACATGTCTTCTAATACTGAAAGACAACGTTGTTCAGAAGAATTCTGTCTACAGACCAGTATCCAGGATCCAACTCTTTAAAAACTTTTTGAACAGTACAGTGCAGCTTGACAATATTTTCAACTCTGTCAATCAGTAAGCACTATTTGTCTCCTCCCTCCAACCCCCATGGGTGCAAAATGTTAAACTGGAGCTAACCCTGTATGCCTTTTTGTATTTGTCTCTCTATGAAAAATATAGAGAACATTGTCAGCTGACCATAGAGATTAACGGACATAAGGAGGCAGTCTGAGGTACCTGTCCACCAGTGTTCATGCCTGTCAGGTTGCCAACTACCTCCCTAAAGGGTCTGCACCACTGCACAGTGGCACGGCGGCATCTCTGAACACTCGGCAGTGATGTCATACTTCCAGGAAAGCCAAGCTCTGAGCTGTGCAGAGCTCGGTTTCAAGCTGTGTGGCTGTGCAGCTTAGAGGGAACATCACATCCACCTCATCAGCCCCATAACAGTAGTGCAGTGTTTCTCAGAGACGCAACAACAGGATTAAAAGCCATGACAATTAAAATCTAACCTTTAAAAAACAAGATAAAACTCAGTTTTTAAAAAGCTTTTATAGATTAAAATCTGGATGGGCGACGTTTCAATCATGCATTCGATTATCTTCCTCAGGCAAAAAGCACAGTGGGTTGCCTGAGGAAGATCATCGAATGCATGATCGAAACATCGCCCATCCAGATTTTAATCTATAAAAGCTTTTTAAAACGGAGTTTTATCGTTTTTTAAAGGTTAGATTTTAATTGTCATGGCTTTTAATCCCGTTGTTGCGTCTTTGAGAATCGCTGTTGGCCATGAAAACCTCAACTCACATCTGTAGTGCAGTGTATTCTCAAGGTTATGAAGATATGGTTGCGTTACAGCCACTGTGTCTGAATATGAAAAGGGTAATAGGGTGGTCTTCACAAGTGGAGTTGATTACATTTTAACTATGGCTGTGAACTGAAGCTCAAGCCTCACAAGCCTGCAAACTTGAATAACTAAGGGAGACCAATAATAGTTAAAGTTTCTAGGACTACCAATTTTCATTATCTCAGCTTCTGTCATCTCACCTTCATCCTGCCTCCAACCATGACTGATAACCAGGATTGAAGCAACGAAACTACAGGGGATTATATAATCATAAAATGAAACATAAATTTGATTGCAGCCAACAGTTCTGAATAGTTTAAGTGATTGAAATCTAGTGGCTACAAAATTTGACACATTTTTAAATTGTTTGTAGGAAATTAGAGTGCAATTGTTTCACATAAGTGGCAATCAAAAACATTGAAAATAGTAGTGAAGTGACTAAAGCAGAGAGAAATTCACACATGAACAGCTTCTTCACAAAAACATTTCTGTAACTGAGGTTGCTGACGATCAGACGTGTTCCTGAAAACCATTTTGATAATATGAAAAAAATGGAGAAGATGTTTCGAAAATAAGCTAAATAGCTATATTAATTTAAGGATAGGACTTTTTTGCCTCTAAATTTTTTTTGCAAAAAATATTCTGCAACATCAAATGAGTTGAACAAGTGCAGGCTCTTATATTATGAATTGGCTTTAACTTGTACATTCGGGAGCTCACATGAGTAGCATGTGATAGGAGCACCTTCCAAGTCTACCCTACAATGCTTGATGTGAGACAGCCTTCAAAAGAAGATCTATATTTTAAACAATACAACTGATAAACACTGAATTTGTCTTACTATGCAAGAGGCATGAGAGGGTGAATACAGGGGGGGCCCTATCCGCTGATCCGCTATCTGCTGATTCAGTTATTCATGGATAGCGGATGGCCCCCCACCCCAGTACTTACTTTTAGCACTGGAAGCTTCCTTTTTCTTCCAAAGGTATGCAATGACCAGGCCTCAACTTCCTTGTTGCCCCGTCCACAGAGACTAGGTGCCTAGAGAGGCTGCAGAGACTCACTAGGCAGCTAATCTCCGTGGACGGGCCTGCAAGAAAGCTGCATGAGGCCTGATTAAAGGCCTTACCTTTGGAAGAAAAAGGAAGCTTCCAGCACTAAAAGTAAGTGCCTGGGGAGGTCACGGGGGGTCGGGGGGGCTCAAAACCGCAGAGGGGGCATTTGCGGTTTCAAGTATTCACGGGAGACCTGGAACGTATCCCCACGGATACAGCGGCCCCCCTGTGTTTGTGTCTGGGGCACCTCTCTGAGTTCTAAAGCAGCTTTCTCTGGAGCAGCCTGAACTGTCTGAGTGTAATTCACTGTGCCCTTTGGGGAACAGGCAAAGAGGGATTAAATTCCTTGGCTCAGCCCCCCCCCCAATGGCTCCTTCCTTTAAAGCAGTCCCGCTTGACAGTAATTACAAGGAGGCCCACAGATCCACTATCTGTGGATTCACTTATCACCCTGGAGAGCGGGAGGCCCCCGCGTGCCGAACCAGTCATTAATTTACCTTAGGAGCTGGTGTGTGCCTTCCTTTAAACAAACGCTATAAGCAGCAGCACACTGCTTATAGCGCTGGAGCCGACTGAGTGCTAGAGAGTCTAGCCAAAGAACAGGAAGCAATTCCAGTACCTGGAAGCAGTCCCAGCTCCAGAGCTATAAACAGCATGCTGCTGCTTATAGTGTTTGTTTAAAGAAAGACACACACCAGCTCATAAGGTAAATTAATGGCCGGGTGCATGGGAGAGGACATGAATGGCACATTCGCACCAGTCCGCGGTTCACCAGTATCTGTGGGGGGGGGGGCCTGGAACAGATCCCCCGCAGCTACTGCCCACCCCGTCCTTGCTTATCACTGGCTTCCTAAGCTTTGGGGTGTCTGTGGTGCCTCTATGCAAGTGGAAAGTCAAGCTGCCTTATGTACCTTTCCTGTCCTAGCTCCTAAAAATAACTCTCAGTTCACAAGCCAGGGACAGAACTTATTGTAAATGCAAGTCTTTGCCCTTTGATGCACTTATAGCAGGAAATTGCTATGCACCCATTGCAAGATTATGTACCATTGCCTTCTAGAAATATCAGTAGCACATCATACAAAAGGTTACTTATCTGGTTGCACCTCCATGTAACATTTAGAAGCTCTACTGTCAGGACTATTAGCCATTTTAGCCTCTTTACCTACTGTAGCCAGTACTTCAGTTCTATGCACGCTTTCTTGGAAGTAAGCCTCATTGAACACAGTGGTACTTACTTCTGAGTAGACATGCCTAGGATTGTGCTATAAGTCTAAGTACATGTAGATGAAATAAATGCATATTCGTCCTCCACTTGCCCTGTCACCAGTACCCTCCCCCTCCTCTGTTATCTCTCTTGTGTCTATTTCTAGGTTGTGACCCCCTCAGGGCAGGGGCCTGTCCTCTCTTCTTTCGTAAAGTGCCATGCAAATTGATGGCTCTACATAAATAAATAAATAATGGTGATGTGTCTTATTAGTATGACTTCTGTGTTTTGTTTTAGTTTTTTGCCAAGAATTCTTAGAATATGATAAACATACCTTGTGGTGGTATTTACATTGGGAATTGACATTGGCTCCGAGACCATTTTGGGCATGAAATGACGGAAGGAAGATTTTATTGTTAAGAACATGTCTTTCAAATTCTTCTGTAGGCCAAAATGGGCACTTGATCAGCATTTTATATTTGGTTCAGTTACTTCCTCTAACCGTTTAAAAAACCCTGACTCTTTCCTGTATTTGGCAGGTGGTAGTAAATTTTACTTATGAAGGATAGATGTTTGATAGTTGGGACATGGTTTGAATTTTGTAATTGCAGGTGGTGTTGATTTAGTGGGGTATCATTGGGCCTCTGCTTTGTACCTCTGGAGATTTTATTTCCATTCTCAAATAAAATTTTGTTGTTGTTGTTCAGTCGTTAAGTCGTGTCCGACCATTCGTGATCCCATGAACCATATCCCGTCAGGCCCACAAATAAAATTAGTTTATTTAAAAGATTTATATCCCACCTTTCCCCCTAAAATATAGGACGCTCAAGCCGAAGGCATAATATAGACAAGCAATAGTTAATTGCTATAGTACTGGCAATAAGACAGACATTTTTTTTCACATCATTGTATCATTGGTGAATTATGTATGGATATGTTTATTGTAAATAGCATTTTCCATAGATGGGATTTAAGAATAAACTAGATTGTTTTTCACAGTTTTGGAATGAGTCGTAGATCTCCTGCCTCCATTGACAGACAGAACACAGATACTAGCGGCAGTGGTAAATCCACCCTCAGTTGGCAGAGAAGTGAAGACAGCATTGTTGACCAGATGGGTAAGCCATTACTTCCTGAAAAAATTAAATAGTGTTCACCACAAGGTGACTTTGGCAAGTCTTTCTCCATAGTATATATACAGTAGCACCGTAAAAGCAACTCTTCCTTTCTGTTTAAACATTACCTTTGCTAATCAGAATGAATTATTGCATATTAGGTGTACTGTGCTCTGTGCCCTTGAACCTTGTGACTATAGTATTGAGGAAGAAATAAAGTTCTCTTGTGAATAGATCTGTTGTAATGGCCTCAACTGCAGGGTGCCTTTTAAGAACTTGTTGTGCAGGCACACTCATTATTTGGCCTTACTTTTCTTGTCTGACCTCATCTCCTTGAAGCATCAGCTTAATTTAATGTTTTACTTTGTTTAAAATTCTTTTTGTGATGCTCTCGTTTTAATATTGCATGCTATATGCACACAGATAGATTTTTCATTGACATTGCGGGGAAAAACCCACCCATGTTCAGATTTTAAAATTGCAAACAAGATGTAACTGAAATAAATCTAAAGTTGTGGGTGGGTCACTTTCCACCATTGACTATATTTTCAATGCACTTTGCAATTAAGTTCTATGGGGCAAAACCAATGTCAGATCAGCTGAATGCTTAGGGTTTTCACTGTTAAGCGTTCGTTTGAAGTTTCAGCACAGACCTGTTTCTCCATCTGTAGCCTGCTGTGCATGGAAGCAATGACCTGACACTAGGAGATCCTGCTGAGGCATTTGCGCTGATAAGGATTTTGCTATGGTTTCATCTCAGCAATGACACAGGATACAATGCAACAAACTTTACATCCCAATCCTAACCGGGCCGCAGAGGGAATGGCGTTGGGCCCAGTGCCAAATCATGTGTGCCCGGGCTGCAGGCTGGTGGTCTCCTCAGAGTAAGGGGACATTAGTCCCCTCACCCTGTGTAAAGCAGTCTCCCTTACAGGTCTCCTCGGATCCACACCAGTGCAGTCCTGAGGAAACCCATGTCGGGGCTTGTTGCCTGAGAGGGAGGATAAGATACAGTGTCTGATGAGGATGCTGGTTCTACCCCCCCCCTCCCAGGACCAAGCCACCCACCCTCCATCCCACACCCTCCCCCAGTTCCCACACCTGCTGGCGGCATACTCCTGTGCTCCCCAGCACTGGTCACTGGCTCCAGTGGTGGCAGGACAGTGCAGGCCTTTCCACCGGCACCACCTTCTCAGGAGTCATTGCAAACATGCTTTACGGCACATTTGTGTCACTCAGTGTTGGTGCTAGGCCACAGTGCTGACGCCAGCAAACCATAGAATTGCACTGTTCAGGACGTAAGTGTTGAGAATGTGGTTTCTTGGTGGGCAGTATACCTAAATCTGAGTTGGGTCTGGGATGCCCATTGCATCATCAGTTCTCAGGGTTAAATAGCCGTGTAATGTTACATAAGAAAGCCCTGCTGGATTTGGCCAAAGTACCATTTAGTCTATCATCCTGTTTGACACAGTGGCCAACCAGCTGCCTCTGGGAAGCATACCTCTCTCTCTCACCATTGTTCCCCTACAACTGGTATACAGATGCCTTCTGCCACTGAACCTAGACATAGAGCATAGCCATAATAACTAATAGAGATTAGTAGACCTGTCTAACATGCATTTGTCTAATCCTCTTTTAAAGCCATCCTAGCTATACTGTACTGTGGGACTATAGGCAAAGAAAGAATAAAAGCTAGAAATGAAGATAGGTAGTTTGTATTCAAGAACTGAAATCAAGAATCCTGAGACAAAGCCAGAATTTCCAAAATTAAGAGCTGGTACAAACCAGACCCTTCCTGTGATGCTGCCTTGCAAGGCTAGATTTTTTTTGGTTTTTCCTGGATGAGTAAATTGGAAACTTCTTCCTATCCTCCTAGATACTGACAGCTAGAAATTATTATTGATAACGACATTCTTCTAAGTTAGTCAAATGCTAGAAAGGTATTAGTTGACTGCTTGAAAATGATGTAACTAAAGAAACCGAAGATGTGCTTAGTCTTTCTTGCCATTATAGCAAGCCGCTAGTATGTAAGTAAGGTAGCTCTAACATAGATTGGCAGCCCAATCCTGCCTAACTATCCAGCTGGCAGCCCAGGCCACCCACCAGATCCTTTCCCCGTTTTCCTGGGGTCTACTCGGTCGCCTCAGGGGAAAGGGATGTTCATCCCCTTCCCCCAGTGTAACGCAGGGAGGCCCCAATGGGCCTCCTCGGATTTCCACCAGCTATTTAGCTGACGCGTCTGAGGAGGCCGTGTAATGGCGGATCCAGCCCGGGACGGGGATATGGCGGCACACCATCCCCGCCCCTCCGGGGCCAGATCCGCCAACCTCCAGCCTCCCTCACCTCCTGGACCGCCCCGCACCCGCCGGGAGATCACTTACCACCTCCTGCAGCTACATGGGCAATCCGGCGGCAACTGGCCACAGCACCAGCCGCCCTTACTCTCCGGTCGTCGCGAACGTGTTTTATGGCTCCGCCGTTCCTGACTTATGCAGGATCGCACTGTGACTCTTGTGGCATTTACAGAATACTTCAGAGGGAAATGAAGTACAATTCTCAGATTCAAAAGATATACTTTGTTCTGTAACTTCAGAGGATCAGTGAACTGTGCCTTATTATTAAATCCATCTGGAACAATTCCTCACCCGCTATATCTGTTTAACAGGAGAAATCTGCAATTCTCCTGATCTGTAGTTTCCATTTGGGCAGTGTATTTTAATCGCACATGTTTTTATACTGTTGAGATGGTAACGACACGTGTAAAGTTAATCTCTTTCAGAATTACTTTTGCAGATCCTCTGTCATGTGTTGGTATTGGCACTGAACATAACTGCTAGAAGGTTCTGCTATGGAAAATAAAATGCCCCACTACCAACTTCAAGAAAAGGGAAGGGGTAGAGAAAATTTGTAGTTTTGGTGAGAGGAGACATGTCACGGACAGAGAGATTTGAGTACAGTGCTGCCTGTCAGTCTCTATTTGAATGGTTGCCTGCATTAAGGCAGTTTGGATTTATAAAGAGCACTTCCTTTCTCACTCTTAGAAAATTAAATTGTCAGTTTGGGTAATTGTGTAGTTATTCAAAATAATTAGGGTTCTTCGGCTTTAGACAAGTAGTGTAAGTTCAGCAAGGTTAGTCCAAGAAGTGAAGGGATAACATCTTGTTCAGGTTCTTGACAGGCAGATAGCAGTTCCTGAGTTTAGCACTGAGTAGTCAATAACATGAGCTTGCTGAAGACAAATGCTGTATTGCATGCTATATTGCAGAACCAACATGCCATCTCCCTGC
Source organism: Plestiodon gilberti rubricaudatus (assembly GCA_026170595.1). Classification (NCBI taxonomy): domain Eukaryota; kingdom Metazoa; phylum Chordata; class Lepidosauria; order Squamata; family Scincidae; genus Plestiodon; species Plestiodon gilberti. The sequence continues at coordinate 259,364,907 of JANXHW010000001.1, forward strand.
AGTGTCAAAGGTGTTGCCATCCTTCAGAGAGAGCCCCACTGGAAGACTGATGAGGCAAGATCCAGTTGTTCACTTGTCCCCAAATAAGCAAGGCCATGTAAGTTAACTTTCAGAATTATTTAACCATTTTTAAAGTAGTTGGCCCTAGGCATCCGTGGGGGTTCAGTTCCTGGAACCCCTGCAGGTGCCAAAAACCACAGATGCTCAAGTCTGGTCGGGTGGGGGGGGGCGGAGAAGTGCCATTTTACCTTATTGAAGAGCTGTGTGGGCCCACCGCCCGTTCCTTCCCTCCATTGCCTAGTCTAAAATGCCTGTTAGAAGGGGGGGAACGCAACCTGAAGCGAAGACTAGTACAGTATGGCGCCGGAGGGATTGAGCGGGCAGCAGGCCTGCGCAGCTCTTCAATAAGGTAAAATGGCGTTGCCCCCAGTGGGTTCCCTCCTTCCATGGATAGTCAAATCCACAGATGGCCAATCCGCAGATAAGGAGGACCCACTGTATTTTGATCTTTTAACAGTTCTTCAAAGATAAAATATCCTTTAAAGCCTTACTGTCCCCAAACTTAATGTCCTTTGCTTTTTAGAGCATGGAGGGGAGGCGGCAGCAACAGCAGGTCAGACCTTGGGATTCTATGAGCTAATAATAAACACAGCTCTACTATAACATGCATTAATAGAAACAATTTGCTGCCAGCATAAAAGCAGAGTTTGGGTCCAGTACATTGTGATATGTTGAGGATTTGTGGGAACTGATTATTCCAGAAATAAGATTCTTGTTCAAATCCTTCTAGCTGATTCCATATCCCACATGTAAGATTTTGGTATCGTACCAACATTTTTTACAGGGCAAAGTTGAGAAGTCTGATAGAGTTCATTCTCATGTACTTTTGGAATTCTATTAACAGCCTCGTATATTCTTATTTTGTTGTCCTTCTTCCTTTCTTGGCAGTTAAATTCTTTCTTGAATATTTCTATTTACATAGGCTGAATCTTAAACCCTTTCTGACATATACATCTAGAATTGACCAGCTAGGCCATATTCTTTAGCGACAGGCATAGGAACTTCCTTTATAATAATGTGCAGAGAATGAGATCCTACCAGGTTCCTAAAGGGGAAGCAACCAACTTAAGAACTAGATGTTGTCTCCAAAATGTTGTCATTTGAAAGAATGCAGACCTTTAAGGCATTTTTACCCGAGGGTGTATATACCCAGCAGGAGTTGAATGCATACACCTGTGGGCTGGGAGAAAATGGGTTTTTAATATCACACTACCATAAACTTTTACATATTGAAGCACTTCTTCTGTATGTATTACATATATAAATATTGCATACCTATACAAGTTTTTCATATTTGATACATATTCTTCACTATGTGTTATACTTCACTATGTGTTATACATTACACAATGAACTTGCTATCAGCTTAAGTACTCATCATTGGCTTTGACTGGCGTGCAACTACCATTCTCATTGGGATGATTAGGAAATAATTTGCTGTTATAAGCCAACTGGCAGACATGATGCTGGGTGGAGAAATCCCACCCTTTTTTTCACTGTTTGAGCGACTACTGATGTTTAAGCTCCAGAGGAGCAGGAAGCACAAGTGGCCTGTTCTCCACATTGGTCTGAATAATCCAGATGAGATCTTTAACTCTTAGCTGGTATATCATAGCCAGAAGGAAAGACAGCATTCCCTTCAGTTTAGACAAATCCACTCAGAACATAAGACATTTTAGTCGCTTTCACTTTGTTTACCTATATGTCAAACATATGAAGCCACACGTTTCGTTTCACTTATCTCAACCCTGGACTGTGGAATCTTATGCTCCTAACATTTCACCAACATCTTGCATGTATACTGCAAAGAATGACAAACTGTTGTGCTATGCTGTTAAAAATGGATACATTAAATCTGCATTATAATTCATTTAGGGTAGGTTAACCTGCAGATTGCTAGGGAAATTATTGCGCAAAGCTGGACTGTCATTTATACAATAGTCCATAGATGGTAGCTATAAAAAATAAAGTGAGGTCTTTGAGAATGTGTGCTGTTTGATCTTTGTTAATGTACACGTGCCCCCATTTTATTTTACTTTTTCCTCCAATCTTGAATTTAATCCATAACTTTTTTTTGTAGTCTGATAGCCACTATTCCAGTCATTCAAGTAGTAACACGCTGTCTAGCAATGCCTCCAGTGTCCATAGTGAGGAGAAGTGGTATGACAGTGGAGACAGGACTGAGTCAGAGCTGAACAGCTATAACTATCTTCAAGGCACGTCTGCTGACAGTGGCATCGATACCACTTCATATGGCCCCAGCCATGGCAGCACAGCCTCCCTGGGCAACTCAGCAACATCTCCCCGATCAGGACTTGTGAAAGAAAAGGTGGCACCGCTCTGGCACAGTTCCAGTGAAGTAGTCTCCAGTGTAGACCGGACTTTAGAAAAAGAGAGCCACATGATGGACAGGAAGACCGAATCTTCATTAAGCTTGGATATTCATACCAAAAGTCAACCAGGCTCCAACCCTTTAACAAGAGAAAACAGTGCTTTTAGCCTGAGTGATGCTGCTTCCCATACAAGGTAACTTTCTTTTAAGTGTTGATGGATTTTTCTTTCTAGTCTGTCAGATGTAAGGAATGGATGCTAGGGAAATGACATAACCGTACTTCTTGGAACACAGCATGAAGTTGGGCTTATACCTGAGTCCAAAATATTTGTGCTTCTGACTGCCTCTGCCTGGAATACCAGTATAGCATTCAATGTCAATGTAGTATCACCCTTTCTGATTTTGCCATGGCAAAGAGGTCAATGTTTATTTGCTATCTTACTAAATGTTTGGATCCAGTAGCTTATTTATTTATTTCATTTATATCCCGTCCTTCCTCCGAGCTCAGGAAAGTACACATTATTATTATTATTATTATTATTATTCTCCTTTCCTCCACCACCCCACCCTTATCCTTACAACATGTTCACCAGTACTATGCTTTGTTGAAAAGTAACATATTTTCAAACTATAGTCATTTGTCAATAGTTTATTTAAATTAATTCTACTTTTACTTCTACAGTTACTTTTGTCTGGTCCAGCAATATGTTGTGTTTTGTAATGGTGTTGAATTCTTCTATAAAAGTCTTTGTTTTTCTATTAAATATAATGGATGAGCTCGAACTCCTCCCCCTTTACTTCCCTTGTGCATGCAAGCAGAAAGGGCTTCCATTTGTGCTGGGTGAGAGGAGGAAATGATATTTCCTTCCAGCTCTTCACACATCATGGGATGCTGCTCCAGAGGCTCCATTTATTCGGAGGAAAAGACGGGATAGAAAACTTAGTGGAGATTTTTTTTTTGAGGGGTTTGTGCTGAAACAACCCCATTCAAGAGGGGAATGCCATATGCCTTTCAGAGTCCTAGTTTTCACCCAATTTACAAAATGGGAGTGAAAAAGACACCCATTGTTGAATAGTTGTTGCATACAGACTATTTCTAGTATATAAGACAATTTGTATCTGAGAGTCAATGGCAAGAATTGCAAAGTTAAAAATTGCGTACAATTTCTAGCTGAACTTTTTCCTTCCCAAATCCCTGTGTTGAAATCTCTGTTAGTTACTGTGCAAGTTTCTCCTCATCCTCTATGAAGTTCATTGATATATGGGAGTAATTCCATAGACTAACTTTATGTGAATATTAGTAACTGGGGAAAAAAACCATATGTGCTAGTAACTGAAATTTCAGGGATTAAAAAATGATAGTATCAGTTACATGACAGTATCAGTTACTAGTCATAGTTCCAACATTTACAGGTTTAAAAGCCATGTATAGGAAAAGTATGCAGATGTGTTTAAAAATTCACTTAAAAAACCAAGTTAAAATCAATAATTTTAAAAACCTTATAGAAAAATCCACACATAAAAAGCATGTTAAAATCCAAGTTCAAAAGTGAAAGGTTAAAATACATTCAAGAAATGATCCAACGTTTCATCCAGCATCCGTGAACCTCTTCAGAAATGAGCTGCAAAAGGCCTAGATGTTAACTGGGATTCAGGCTGCCTAGATGTTAACTGGATTTACAGCCGTTTTGCTCCCCCTTCTGGTCACACATATATTTGCATTAAAGTTATGAACGCACCACGGAGGTTACCTGCGGACGAAGACATTACTTCCGGCACTAATTGCCTGCTCCGCTGATCCATTCCCTGGTTTTCACGTGCATTTTTGCCTTTTAACATCTAGGCAGCCTGTAGCGGCTCATTCCTGAATTTATTTATTTAAAATAAATAAATAAAAGCATACACTGACGGAGCATCTGTCAGTGTATATAAAAACATACACTGACTAAGTATCCTGTGGGCGGCCCGATGGCTTAGCTGGCGGAAGTAGGAGCACGCCGTGTAACATCTGCGCCGGCCGGGACTGGGATATGGCGGACGCCATCCCCGCCCCCCCCCCCGGGCCGGCACGGCCAATGGCCCCTCTCCCTCACCGCCCAGACTGCCCATGCAGCCGCCAGGGGATCCCTTACCTTCCTCTGGTGGTCGCATGGGCAATCCAGCGCCGGAGTAAGGGCTGCCGGTCTAGCGCTGGCGGCCCTTACTCCTGAGTCGTCGCAAATGTGCTTTACGGCTCTGGAACACTCGCTCCACCGCCAGATTACTCCAGAGGATTGCGCTGTGAAACACTGATTCTGCTGCTGAATTTATGCCATCTACACAGTATTTTGCAGCACAAATTTTAATTCATAGTAGTTGAATACTATGACTTCTTTTGGCTGTTGATCCTTTCTGTCATCTCTTTAACTCTTCTAGGGAATAACTAGAAAGTAATATCTGTTGCACTTGCTTATATGTCTGCAAGCTTCACATGTTCATTTTTGCTGTATAGTATGCTTGTCACTGTAGTGTTAGAATTTAATCAGTAATGATCAGGACAACACTGGTTTGAGATTACTCGGTCTCGGTGAGTAATTTTTTAGGACAGCTTCCCACATTTCATTCAGTGCTTTGTCAAGTCATTCCTTTTTATGTAAAAGTGTTACATACTGTGGGTTCGCATGCCTGGCGTTTTATAAGTCAAATGCAAGCACTGAATACCAAGCATTTGGGAGCCTCAGAGTATGCTGTTATGTCTTGTTCATTCCACACACACATGCACAGGGACAGAGAAAAAAATTCAAAGGGTAGAGTCAGGGATGCATGGAATAGAAGGGGTACTGTACTGTGCATATGTGCACACGCACACACTTTGCATGTCTTGATTTTTCTATGGGAGCACTCCTATGAGTGAAAGTACAGAAATGTGCACATTAATCTGCTCAGTAGTTTCTCACTACAGGTTGATTACCCCTTATCCAGACATCTGAAATCCAGATTATTCCGAAATCCAGACATGGGGCGGGGGCAATGACTTTAAAAAAAAAAAAAACTTTTTCCAGCACCTGGCTGGCATAACGCAAGGCATGCTGGGACACACAGTTATTAAAAGATTGTATAAAATTACCTCCAGGCTATGTGTTAAGGTTATATGAGACAGAAATGAATTTTGTGTTTAGACTTGGGTTCCATCCCCAAGATATCTCATATTTATACAAATATTCCGAAATCCAGACAAATCCGAAATCCAGACAACTTCCCATCCCAAGCAGCCCGGATAAGGGATATTCAACCTGTATTATCATAGTATATTCTACGGATGGATCAGGGTGAGGGGATTCTGATATTTAAAGTTAGTCCATCTTTCCTTGTTTCTGAGTTTAATACAGTGAGTGCTTTAGTTTGCAGCTGCTAATAGGTTAGCTTCTACCCCAAAAAAATTGTATACTGCATGACAAAATGGAACTTTGAAATTAATTGCACAGGATGTAAGTCTGCACATTTAAGTTGAGCTTTGTTTGTTCTGCTTCTCTCCCAGTACCATGGGTTCCCGACACTCTGCCAGTCCCGTGGTTTTCACCAGTGCCAGAAGTTCACCTAAAGAAGAGCTTCATTCTGCCACTTCCCCACAGCTTGCACCTTCTTTCTCTTCCTCTTCCTCCTCCTCCTCTGGTCCTAGGACTTTCTACCCACGCCAGGGTGCTACTAGCAAGTACCTGATTGGATGGAAAAAACCTGAAGGGACAATAAACTCTGTGGGGTTTATGGATTCAAGAAAGTAAGAGCATTTCGGTTCTATTTTGGTGGATGTTAATTTTCAGCGTGAAGAGACCTCTAAAATGCATAAATGTTTCCCGCATGGAAAACTCTTACAGAATTTAAGTTGAATAACAATTTAAGCCAACTAAAGCAGTTGTAAAGAAAAACTCCTAAGAATTCTACAGAGAGATTGTCATTGTCAGCTGAAGTGTATTAGGGTGGTCAAATAATTGAATTTAAAATTGTTTAATTAATGGATGTAATGAATTAGAAACACTTTGTTCCCTCTCTCCTTTCTCTTATTTTTCTCTATGGCAGATTTTTTGTGTGAAAAGATACTGAACACTCAAATCAGTAGGGATTTTTTTTTCCCCTAACAGTTTTAAAATGCATTGCAGAAACTTTGAGAGATTAGATCTCAGGTGACCTTGAGAGGAATAGCTTTCTTTAGAAGAAAATGCTCTTTATAGCAGAAACTGAAATGAAGCTAGAGGCATTTTCAAGTTCTTATTACAGTAAAATTCCAATAATCCAGCATCGTTGGGACCTAGGTGGTGCCAGCTATTGGTAGGTACATAATACATAGATTTAGTCATAGAATGGAGAGTTAACCCATAGTACAGCACTTGCCATTATTCTTGCAAAGTAGTTGTTTTAGTACTCATCATCTTATTCTTCTTTATTTGTAATATTAATATTATGTGTTAAGTGTTATGTTTGTTTGTTTTTGTTTTTATGCCAATAAAGGTTCCTTACTTACTTACTTCTTCTTTAGGGTTTTTGTGGTTTTCAATGTCAGTGTCACATGCTTCCTTTTTAAGCTCCTCTTACCACCAGCACCTTCATTCACCTTTTTCATGTGCCATCACTACACATCAGTGGGCGAAAATATTCAAAGTATTGTACAGTATAGATTGAATCAGCTGGAGAAAATGCAAGCACTGTCCCAGCATCACATAATGCCAGTTCCAGTGTGATCTGGTCCTGACCAGATTTGTGTGGTTCAGCTGCTTTCCACTGCTCCTTTGCGGCTCGTTTTTGTGGAAGTTCAATCACTTCTGTGTTTGCTTTGATGCCAGATTTTTGGGATGCCTGCAGCATTGGATTATTGGAATTTTACTGTAGTTAGGGATCCCCAAATGTAGACAAAATTTACTAGACAGCTATTATTCGTGACCACCATCAACCCCTCCTCTCTGCACAAAGGGCTCGGGATAGAGATTGATCTTTCCTCATTTGTGCTGAAATATGAAGTAGATAAGAAATAGTGAAAGAGACTTCAGCAGTTTATCTCTTCCAAACCACAAGACAATTTCAGAAAGGGGATTTGTCCTTCCCTTACTCACTAGAGCTGGCAATTTGTAGGTGCTTCATGTTAGTCAAAAACACAGTTTTCCAGATGATGTCGGTAATCCTTCAACTGAGTGCCAAGGGAAATGTAAAAAAATAATTATAACATCAGTGTTTTGCAAATATGTACCATCAAAAATGTTCAGAAGTTTTATTTCTGTTATTTTCCATGGTAACAACTTCCAGATCGATAGCAGCAAAAACAACGAAGAGTCTTGTAGTCCCTTAAAGACTAACCAGTTTATTTCAGCGCAGGCTTTTGTAAACTACAGTCCACTTCATCACATGCATGAAGCATTATAGGTAGACAGGTGTGTGTGGTGTATGTACATGCATGCATGCGCTTACCTGTCTACTGAGAATAACGCTTCATACATCTGATGAAGCGGATGGTAGTCCACAAAAGCTTATGCTGAAATACTGTAAGGTTCTATACATTTCAAAAGGTATTGATTAGTCTGTTTCTAATTTTTACATATGGAAAGCTGCTTAATGGAAAGCTGCTTAATGTCAAAGGTGCCAGAATGTTATGTGGAGAGCCATGATCAGCATTAAATAGCCAGGACTGGGGCTGAGAGACAGCACTGTCATTGAGGGTGAAAATGAAAATAAGGTCAAAAGTCAGTCACAGGCCAGCCCTTGAAGATATATCAAGACAAAGGTGGCACAATACAATGTAGGTTGCCCAGAAGGAATGCTGGATGGATGGCAGTGTCAAGGCTGTGTTTTCAGAAATGTGCGTGACTGGGAAATATAGCTTGGCTCTGTGAGAAGGACAGAGCAAAGCAAGAGCACAGTCACATGAGAAGAGGAAACGCAGTGGTTAGCAGGAACTTCTCTGAAGATTTTGGACAGCTTTTTGATGGCACTATGCTTTTATCCTAGCCGGTGGTAAGGCAGGGACAAGTCATCTAAGACAATTTACAGATTTCCATAGCCTTGAGCATGGGGAAGACCTGAGCAGGTTTTCTGGTGGTGTGGAGGTCAGGGTTGCTGCTGTTTATGTGATGAGCTTATTTTTGATGTATAGGAATTTGAGTGTTCCTGACAGGTGCGTTCCTTTAAACAGGTTTCCCTTTATAGGGACCTCTTACATAAAACTGAATTCCTTCAATCCTTCTACCCATCCAAATACCCACTTTCTGTGTAAACGTTTCCCTTGGAGGACATCAGAAGAGTCCTGCTCCAGAGGCTTTGATTCCTGAACTTTTATCTTCCTTTCTTTAAAGGCGTCACCAGAGTGATGGTAATGAAATGGCACATCCTAGGTTGCGGGCATCAGCCAGAGATCTTCGTGCCTCACCAAAGCGAGCATCCAAGTCAAATATTGAGGAAGAGTTGAAGAAGCTGATAGATCTAGACAGCCCAACACCAGAGTCTCAGAAGAACTTTAAGGTGTGTGTTACAGAATTCTGTCATGTTCAGTCTTCATGCTGAGAAGCGGATGTATAGAGAAGCTAGCAACGTCCGCAGTTGGTGTGAAAGAACATAGCTCCACTCAGATTTTTAGCAGGCCTGTAATCTCGTATGCTTTTATGAATGTATTTATATCTTTTGTGGCTGTGTTGGAAAGTTCACCTGAAAAAGCAGTATAGAAATGTTACAATTAAAATATAATATAATTAATTAAATGTGTAAGCCACTTTGAGATCTCTATTGGATAAGAAAAGCAGGATGCAAATGCAATAAAAAATAAAATTATCGGTTATCTAACCAATACTTTGACTGCATCCTTTGTAAACCATTGTTCAGGTGGTACCGTCAGAAAAATGCCTTTGTGTTCAACCTGAAACCAAATGAGGAGGATCTTTCAGGTTTTCTGTTTTGAAAGAGTTCTACAGTATTACACATAATTGCTTCTTGGTGCACTCTCCTCCTGGAAACCTTGGGGAAGGGTGGTAACTTGAGTAGTAGAACTCAAGTAGTTTGTGCGCTGAGGGTCCCAGGTTCAATCCTTGCCATCTCTAGGTAGGCCTGGAAATGACAGTTGTATAAAACCTTGGAGAGTCACTGCCCGTCTGCGTAGCCAGTGCTGAGACCAATAGTCTCTCAGTAGACCAATAGTCTGTCTCGGTATGAGGCAGCTTCCTATGTCCAAGTCTGTAATAACAAGAACAATGCTCAGATTGTCAGTGTTTGAATTTTTGTCACGAATAATAAGAATAATTCCCCTTGCCTCATACAATGAGCCCTGGGCTTTTTTGTTTCTTGCAAACTTTCATTTGGGGAAGATTTCAATATATTCACAGCACCAATAATTTATACAGTGTATTTTTGCATGCACCTTTTTATGGGAAATTGGAATCTTTGTTGAAGAACCACTAGTCCTAATGGAGTGTTGAGGTCTAAGTTTTGCCTTTTTCCTTGAGTGGCTCTTCCATTTTCTGGTCAAAGTACTTGAGTTAAAAGCATGCTGACAGTGAGCTGGACGTCTCTGCAGCATCTGTGCTTCATTTAATAAGAACCTAAACTGCTTCCAGAACGTAAAGCAAATGCAGGCTCGCGCACACAATAAATCCATTCAGAATAACTCTACCTGTTTTCACAAGAAGAACTAATGACTTTTAACCATCTTAAAACATTCAGTGAACAATTCTGAAGAAAGAGTCCTGATTTCTGAGACCTCTATGCTGAAAACCAGTGCTTAACATTTCATGCTTGTTGGAGACTAAATGGTTTCCACAGCAACCATGCAAAAGAGGGCATTGCAACTTCTTTCTGTGCTTGTCGAAACCCAAAGAGGCTTATTAAAACTTGTAAGTGTGTGCTTCCATATACAGATTATTTTTCAGTGTTGCCTTTGAGGCTCTAGCAAAAGAAATTTGCCATAGGCAAGGATTCCCCCCCCCCCCCAAACTGCCTACTGGCTGTGAGGGGAAAGATGAACACCTTTCTCAGGACTTGTGCAAGTAACAACCACTATTTTTTCACAAAATCCCTGTACATTTAAATGATCGATTACCCTAGTAACTATTAGTACATGTCTGCTGTGGAAATCTTAATGATCAATGGAGTCTTCTGTCTCTTCCTCTCCCTCTCCTTGTTTGGATGATAGATGATTGCTACTCAGTCACACAAATGGCCTGCCAAAATTCATAAATATCTGGTACCTCTGTTACTGCTATTGCCACTTACCTAAAATGTCTCCCCTTCGTAGGCAACAATAGCAAGCAAGATTGGCATTCCCCAGCATCTTGAAACAGTTTATTAAAAGAGAGCAGCTGTAGTATCTTAATAGTATCCCCATCTCTGCCTCACCCTGCCTAATGGTCATGTTGCTCTTCTTCCATAATGGAAGACTAGGTTTCTGTTCCTCAGAAAGGAAATGTTATCAGACATGGGCTGTACCTGGTGAAGGAGGCTCCTGCCTGTGAAGCAATGAGTTTGTTAGTTTTTAAGGTGCCACAAGACTGTCCATTATGTTTGCAGCAACAGTGAAACGTCACTTTGCGGAATAAAGACTGACTCAGCTCTTCCAGACTTGGGCTGCAATTCTACATGTATTAGACACGGAAATCAATGGCCGTTAATTCTGAGTAAAGTGACTAGGATTGGGTGGTTAGGATTGGATGCAACTTGAATTCTGAGCGCAGTGAGAAGTTATGACAGAGTTTGGATCCTGAATTAGCCATTTGAAGGCAGTACATTACGTTTTATTGACTCCATGGTGCCAGAAGCCATTTTTAATAGTAAATTAAGGTGGGAGGACATATCCTCCTGGCAGCTTCCTTTGCAGACGGTTTGCATTAAACTGGAATGCGGAAAGCAATACCCAACAAAAGCAGATAGGGTCCTTAATCATGGTTAAGGGATTGGGGCCAGATGATGACATTGCTTCCTCTCTCACGTGAATTCCTTCCCCTCTATGCTAACTGTGGTTAATGGTCCTTGGCACATTCTTGTAACTTAGTATTTGAAGCCAAAGTTTGAAGTGGGTTTCCTATCCTGGATTACAAGTTCCAATAAAAAAAGCCTCTGCAGACTGCAAATACCCCCAAACTGCCAAATCCAGTTTCTACTTTTCCAGCCTCCATGTGCTTAATAGGACATTTCAAAAAGGAAGTAATGTTTTTGTCCAAATATTTATATTACAGATTCAGTCAAGCGACTTTATGGTAAAGTGACACCTGTTTTATGTATTCTCAACTCTGTCTTGAAAGCTTTCTAGATAAATAGCTCATCATAATTTTTAATTGGCTGCCCCACCATATTTTATTTTTTGGAGGGGAGAAAAGGAGACTGAAGGGGAAAAAAACCTATCTATAGAAACCTGGCATGTCAGGAAGAAAGCTAGACTAGAACCCCTCTCCTAGACATCTTGCCCTCCTCAAAAAGGCGGTGTCAAATGTTTATCTGCAAAAATCGTTGGAATAAATATTGTGCTTTCAAGGGGACCAAAATGGTTCCTGAGAAAATGCCCCTGTTAGCAACTGTACATTATCATGGTTTTCCTAGGCTGCTGCTGGTTCAAGTACCATTTTCTTCTTTTCCCAATGAGTGATCCCAGCCCATTGGATTTCACATTGTGACAAAAATGGCATCACCGAGGGGTGGCAACTGTGGTAGAGTTCAAGTGTGGGCAGTGCTTCCTAGACAAATCACTTGAGTGATCCTAAACCAGTGGGAGTGTATTTCCTCTCCTTTGAACAAGCACAGAGTGCTTTCACATAACAAGAGGAATAGTCACACTAGGCATCAGTATTTGCAGACTGACAGTTTAGTAGAGGTTTAGCATGTCCAAATCTGTCTTGGCTAAGTGCTTGCAAATTAACTATAGAGGAGGAGGAATGGTCTTGGAACCATTTCTCCTTTCTTTTGCAATATTATACCCCCTCCAAAAATAATTGTCTAGAGGAATGCAATTTTAAACAGAAAATGTTTGTGAAACTCTTCCCTCCCCCTTTTTGGCCCAGCCCTATAACATTCAAGAGTACATTCAGCGATACAATTCAGCATTTGCGGTCTGGTGAGGTGCAGTCCAAAATCAGTTTCACCACATTATGTGCTAGTTGTCTTGTTGTTGTTCAGTTGTTAAGTCGTGTCCGACCCTTCGTGATCCCATGAACCATATCCCGCCAGGCCTTCCTGTCCTCCACTATCTTCCTGAAGCAGTATTGCTCATTGCAGCATTGGATTTTCCTTTCAACCTCAGACACATCCACAGCTGAATGTCCTATTGGCCTTGGCCCAACCGCTTCATCCTTTCTGGGTCTATTTGGAATAGTCCTCCGCTCTTCCTCAGTAGCATATTGGACCCCTTCCGACCTGAGGGGCTCATCAGGGCCTTTTAGTACTGTTCATGGGATTTTCTTGGCAAGGTTACTGGAGTGGGTTGCCATTTCCTTCTCCAGTGGATCACTTTTAGTCAGAACTCTGCGCTATGACCTGTCCATCTTGGGTGGCCCTGCATGGCATAGCTCATGGCTTCACTGAGTTACGCAAGCCCCTTCACCACGACAAGGCAATGATCCATGAAGGGGGCTAGTTGTCTAGAGTGTTAGAAACCCCCTCACCCCATTGTACATGGACATGGATTTGCAATATTCTACAGTTTGCCTAGGGTTTAAACAAGGTCTGGTCAACCTTGGGATAAGCAACAGGATGATGAGAGAGACCCCTAGCTCTTGCCTTGAATATAGCCTTTTGCCTTAGTGACCTAGATTCGTGTTCGTTTCTCTCTCTCTCTCTCTCTCTCTCTCTCTGCCCCCCCCCCACTATGAAAAGTATTCATGCAAATGATCTTGGCTGATCAAGAGTTTTAACTAGTAAAATGTAGATTTGGTTTGGTCTTCTGGTCACTAGCTTTGAAAATAAGAAAAGATACATGACTCTCCTCCTGGAGATTGCAAGTTTTGGGATTTAGATTAAAATGGAGCAACTTGCAATTATTCTTCCTCCAGGTTAATTTCTGTCAGAAGAGGGAATTGCCAAAGGATCAATGCTAGGAATTTCTTTGATCTGGTATCCAAAATGGTATAAGTGGTACACTGAAACATTCAGACTCTGCACTCAAATCCTGCTCCAAAATTGCAGACCTTGTTCCAGAATCTCCGTGTTTGAGTGTCCACTCTAGCCCACAAGCTTTGGCGCCTTGGCCTGCTCTCTCGTACTTAGTCTTTTTCAAATCGCTGTGATGTGCCTAACCTTGGTCTCTGCATCTCACAGAGGATGTGGATAAAAGTGCTTTTGCACTTTGCAGAAAAAGTCTATGGAGAAGGTAATTTGGCAGCAGAAGGGTGCAATTTACTTGGCAAATTCTATTGCCCAGCTGGGAGTTGAGTGCTCCCCTCTACTTCCATTTCTTTTTCCTCTTAAATCTACAATTGTATTGCCTGAATCTCATCTCCGCATATAAGGTTAGGTGTTGTTGTTGTTGTTGTTGTTGTTGTTGTTTTTATGTCTGCAGGAAGTATGTGAATATGCAAATGGTCCTCTCTCTTTCCTTCAACATGGAGTTCTGTGAAGTGTGAATGTGTTTACGGTTCTGCCTAGCAGCTAGTTTTGCTTATATTCTATGATTCCTGACTCCACACACACACACACACACACACACACACACACACACACACACACACACACACACACACACACACACACAAGATTGTCACCTTGAACAGATAAGAATTCTGGCTACATGCACAATTCTAGAAATTGTTACAATTTAGAATTTTGGTTCTGTTGAGTTCAAAATGTCCATTTGTTGTTTGTATTGTCTCTGAATATTTTGTTTTATTTTTATTTTCTCCTATTTTTCTTTATAATTATTTTTAAATAAAATGTTGATTGACAGAACTGTCATCTGTGCAGAAAAGAGCGACCAGAATGATTCGTGGGCTGGAGCACCTCCATTATGAGGAAAAGCTACAGCGTTTGGGGCTTTTCAGTCTAGAAAAAAGGCGCCTGAGGGGGGACATGATTGAGACGTATAAAATTATGCATGGGATGGAGAGAGTGGATAGAGGGAAATTCTTCTCCCTTTCGCACAACACCAGAACCAGGGGACATGCACTAAAATTGAGTGGAGGGAGAGTTAGAACGGATAAAAGAAAATATTTCTTTACCCAGCATGTAAGTCATCTGTGGAACTCCTTGCCACAGGATGTGGTGATGGCACCTGGCCTAGATGCCTTTAAAAGGGGTTTGGACAGATTCATGGAGGAAAAGACCATCACAGGTTACAAGCCAGAAGCAACCTCCTGGTTTTAGAAGTAGGTTTTCTCTGTGCCAGGTGCAGGGGAGTGGCAGCAGGAAACAGGTTATCTTGTTGGCTATGTGCTCCCTGAGGCATCTGGTGGGGCCACTGTGTGATACAGGAAGCTGGACTAGATGGGCCTTTGGTCTGATCCAGCAGGGCTCTTCTTATCTTCTTTAAGATCAACCCCTTAAATGCTGGCACCAACTTAGTGGGTCACAGCAGTAAAGGTCCCTTAAACACTCATTTTAATATATGTTGTGTGTGAACATGCCCCAACACGTATGTACTAAACATGTTGGTAACGAGACCTTTATTTGTCCACTGCCATGTGACAGGAAGCTCTTGGCAGTTCCCTTTCTTCTTACCTTAGATAGCTGTTCCCAGACTGACTCTTGCCCATAAGAACAAAAAACACTCTTCAAAAACTGTTGACTGGGCATACTTTGTACAAAAATGTAGCATTTAATACTTGATCAATTTACCTCTTCTCTTGGAAATTCAGTTAATGAGCCATTAATTGTGAGGTTAATTTTACTGCCAACTCAATGAAAGGAAGTTTCATTTTTCATTCTTGTGTTATGCAGGACTTGTAGCCAGTCAGGACTGTCAATGCTGAGCATTAAGAGACATTGAAAATATTATGCAAAGAGATATTTCTGTTCTTAGCTTTAGTTACCATGCAGATGAAAATGTCATTTTTACTGCAGAAGACTTTCAGCAGATTTTCTCTGTAGGAGGAATATCGCTGAGTTAATAGGTACTATAAAAAGCCTTGTATTACATAAAATAGGAGCTGCATAGACCAGAAGAAATGAAGATGGGCTTTTCTAGCTTAGGAGCCTTCCAGATGATGGTTTTCTGTGCAATAAATGCACAGATGTTCATTTATTGCAGAGGATCCAAGCATCTTTCCTCAAATGGATGTCTCTGCTACAGAAAGATTTGTATATTAAGGAATATCAATCCACAATATTTCATTATTGGGGAAGTACCATCTCCCACTCCCCAGCACGTCCATTGCACTGTTGTGTGGAATGTGGTTGTAAGAGCACTCAAGTGCAGGAGTAGTCTTGGAACCTTTTAAAAGTGGCAGACTTTACCCTCCCCCCCCCTGAATTTAACGCTTTTAAAGATGTGTTTAGTTCTTTAATCACAAACAGTAATTTCCTCTCTAACCCAAGCATGTCTAATCCCTATCCACTACTTGACAACATGATATCAGGTTGTTGACAACAGGTGTGCATACATAGCACTCATAAGAAAGTGTGCTTTTAAACCCATGGATGGACCCCTTAGCCCTTGTCAGTACAGTCAGTTTGCATCTTACGTTGCGACCTGACTGTCACAGAGGTTAGGTTCTGAAGTCAGAGCGTAGGGGAAAATTGTGTATATGCTAAACGATACCTTAAATCCAAAAAATACATACTGTCTCTTAAAGACTAAAATCACTGAGACAAGAGACATGCAGGAACTGAGATGACTGAGGGAACAGCACATTCATTCTCCCCATTTCACGTTTACTCTTGAGCTTACTCAGTGGATGGAATGGTGTGCAGACTCACCTGCACTATTCAAACTTGTTTCTCTCTCTTTCCTGAGCGCGTATGCCTGAATTCACACAAGTTAAAGGCATGTACTATACAACCTGACTGTACACACTTGTTTCACACAATAGTTCATTGAATACATAGTTCCAGAACTATGTTTTCATTCCCAGTAAGACTTTTGGGATGATTCCGTTGAATCTGTAAAACATTTCATTGGTACTAGTTAATTGTTCAACTTCCCATAAGCTTATGAAAACAATTCCTAAAGCCATTCCACGGATATGAAATGTTAGATTGAAAATGATTCTTCGTTTTAAAATGAAGCATCATCAAATCATCTTTTCTTATGGAGCTGTAGATACGATAAAGTGATACATTTTTGAAATGTTGCTGTAGGTTCTCATGCTTTTCTCTCCCTTTAGTCTCCATTTCCCAGCACTCCTACATCAAGGCGTGCCTTGCAGAGAACTTTGTCAGATGAAAGTATTTACAGCAGTCAAAGGGAACACTTCTTCCCCTCACGAGCTTCTCTTCTGGATCAAGCCCTTCCAAATGACGTCCTTTTCACCAGCACATATCCCTCTCTCCCCAAGTCGTTACCCTTAAGAAGGCCATCATACACATTAGGAATGAAATCTTTACATGGTGAGTATGCTTTCAATTTCAGTGTAGAGGTAGTGTCATATAGTGCCTGGTTGGTTTATTTGCTAGACGCTCTTCTAAGGACCCACAAGAAGCAAGCATCCTTCACACAGATACGTTGTTGTTTATACCTTTGTAACCTTGGAACTGAGCACCACACCCTAGAGTCGGACACGACTGGCCTTAATTGTCAGGGGATACCTTTACTTTTTTAACCTTGGAACTAGAGACTATTGCCAAGTATTATTGTTGGCGCTAACTTTGTTTGGTCAGAAGGTTCAAGTGACACAGAATACAGGCTTGCACTCTTAAGAGAGTAGTTGCTACAAGCACATCGCAGGTGCCTCCAGCGTCTACTCGACTTCTTATTAGCTGCAGAGCATAATTCAAAATGATTCACTTGACCTACAATGCCCTGAATGGCTTGTACTCTACATGTTAGAAATGCTTAAATCCAAGCACAATATTTAAGATCAGCGGTGTGCTCCATCTTGACCGTGTACTATCTATACACCAAATCAGAACACCAATGTGGCGCAAATACTGGCTTTCTCAATGGTTGCCCTTACAGTTGGGAACTCCTTTCCTTCTGAAGATTTGTCAAAGTCTGAGCCTTATTAATTTGGGGAACATTGTTAAATCTTCTTTTTAGAACTTGTGCTGGGGGGGAGGTGGAACTTACGTCTGAGTAAACTTGCATGAGATTGTGTTGCATGACTAATTTATAATGTTAATACATTAACATTTATTTATTTTTATTTATTTACAGTATTTTTATCCCGCCTTTCTCCCCGAAGGGACCCAAACATTATAGTGGGGGAGTTAAATTTCCCCTTTTATCAATGAGACCTTAAAGTACATAACATTCATTGGATTCTGCCCTTTCTTTAAGTTGTTACATCTTATTAAAATAGAGATTCTTATCCTGCAAAGTAGCGGTGGGGAACCTCCGGCCCCAGGGCCGGATCAGGCCCCTGAGGCCATCCGGTCCGGCCCCCGGAGAGATTGCTGGGAGGCCGCCCAACCGGTCCCTGGAGGCTCCGCTGGGTCCGCGCATCACCTCCGGAGGCCGGGAGAGGGCCTTTGCATGTCCTCCCCGGCTGCCGCCTCGACCCCTTCTCACCAGGCCGTTGGCCATTTCGCACATGCGTACCACGCCGATGAGGGCAAGCTCTTGCCCTCTTGCCCTCATCGGCATGGTACGCCGGAGATGACGCGTGGACCCGGCGGCGGTTTCGGACGGTGAGCGGGAGCCTCCGGAGGCCGATGGGGGGCGGGGGCAAAAATTAATTAAATAAATAAAAATGGCACCTGGCCTTACGGCCGGCCCTCAAGCACATTTCTAATATTTAAAACAGCCCTCGCCAGGGAAAAGGTTCCCTGCCCCTGCTGCAAAGCCTCGATTCACTGGAGCAATTTGGTTCAAGTAATTGGGGAAACTTGCGTTTTATTTAAAAATACTGGAATAGTGCAATTCTGAATTATTCAACACCAATTCTTGGATCATGAATCGTATTATGAATTTACTTCATCATAATTCTCTTTCTTAATAACTGGGGCTGCCTTCCGATGTGGTTCTTTGATGGCAAACCTGGCACATAACTCACCACAGGAGGAAAGATTTAGAGTGTTTTTACCAGAATTTAGCAGAGAGAACAATAACAGCAAAAGCTGATTTAGTGCCACTGTGGACATTAATGACCCTCTAAGTAGTTGTTTGTAGCTGCTATCATGATTGAAAAAATTCTGTAGTTCCCCTCCCTTCCCCCAGCTTCTTCAGGACAGTTTCCCGACAGGATGTCTTCTGTTACGATCAAACATTTGACAATCCAGTGCTTGATTTTCATGTCTCTTGCTCCATAGTTATTGATATCTTAAGAAGAAATTGAAGTGTGCATACACTATTTCTCTCTCTGCAACAAGCTCCTCGTTCAGATAAATGTGGTTCAGGCATTACAGTCTGTATGCAGCGTTGGGGTCAGGGAGAGGCCTACGAGCCCAAGATCTGCTCTGTCTCACCATGCATAGCTTTCAAGGGTACTGTCCAGATGTATTGCCATTCCCAAACGCATAGTAACCAGTCAATCTTGAATAGCATCCATTGGGTTCTGAAGCTGTAGCAGGTCAAGAGGCAAATTCTTTATTTAGCATGCCCTCTTCACTTCATGTCAGGATTCTTTTTTCATTGTGTTTGTTTGTGTTCTGTGTTGCCTTAGGAGAATTCTCTGCCTCGGACAGCTCTCTCACAGATATCCAGGAGCAGAGAAGGCAGCCCATGCCAGACCCAGGTCTCATGCCCCTGCCCGATTCTGCTTCTGACTTAGACTGGTCAAACTTGGTAGATGCTGCCAAAGCCTTTGAGGGTAAGCATTTCCAGGTCAAGTGAAATCCTATACCCCTCACTAAAGAGTTCTGAATCCACTGTTCGATCATTTCATAGCTTTTCTGTTCTGAAAACCAAGTTCTTCTTCAGTTGCAGTGAGATTCCTAACGGCCGTATGTCACTCTCAATGCAAATTGAGATTGCAATGCAGTTGTTTCCATTTTCCTGTGCTTCTGATGTTGTTGTAACTGAAATATAATATGTCTGCACTGCATTGCTGCGACTTGTAATGTGTTCAATCAGTCCTTATCCAGTTGAAAAGATCAAGGCTTGTACACACAGCCTCTTGCCGCAGGGCCAAAATGAGTTTTAAAAAAAAAAGAATTCAGACTTTTTAATGGCGTTTTGGTCACAGTGGAAGTACATCATGAAAAGACTCTGGGAGCTTGGCCATGCTGATACACATCTTCGCTTGGCCATTGTTCCTGACCCATTTTGCTAAGTACGTGACCTTGCATAGCAGTACTGTAATAGTTTATCTTCTAGGATTTGGTTTTCCTGTGTCACACATGCTAAAGTCCCTGTTGGCAATTTGTAAAAGGGAATGGTATTTAGCTCAAATGTATCATATTTTAAAATTGAAATTACTTAATATGTTCAGTACTAAAGACCATATGGGAGAGTTTTGTTATCTCCTACTGAAACGTCTCTCTTTAGTAATGTAACTAATTATATATCTTCAAATGTACAGATTTTTATAAATATCTAAATATATTATTATAGATCTTAAAACGTTTATATCAGTATTTTTTTTCCAATAGTGATTCTTGGATCAGTCTTCTTTCTTTTTTAAATATCATGCTCTGTAGTTACACATCTTACAGCCCAATTCAGCACAAGGTCCACCACAGTGCGCTAAGCTTGTCCCATTCCCCCAGGGAGAACCCCAGCAGCCCCTATGGGCCTTCTCAGATGTGCACCAGCAAAATGTAAGGCCGGCCAGGCCCAGGAAGGGGGTTAGAATATCAGCAGAGCATGCCACTGATATTTCCTCCCTGGCCTGGCCGGCCAATGGCCCCCTTCCCACGCCCTCCCGCTGCCCTGGCCTAAGTGAGTGGCACTGGCCGACAGCGCCGCTTACTCATCGGATGTCAAAAATGTGCCTTACCTTGCAACACCCAGTGCCGGCCTTCGCTTCACTAGCATAACTTTGCGCTAGATTGTACAGTTAATGTAGTTCCCATAATGTCTGCACTTTGTGGCCATATTAATATTTTATTGTGTGTGTGTGTTTGGATCTCTGTCTTTCTAGTCCAGCGAGCCTCATTTTTTGCCACTAGTGATGAAAACCACAGACCTGTCAGTGTTGCTTCCAATAGTGATCAAGCTGAAGACCAGCTTCCTGTACAGATGAAGTCTTATGCTGGGTAAGTCATATGCTGATCAATCATATCTTTGATTGATCAAGGTGGCAGAGTGGGGAAATTCTTATCCTGTCATATGCTCAATAAACCATAGAAATATAGGATTCAAACACAGAGGCATAGCTACACCCCTGTAGGGAGGGCCGTCGACGTGACACCTCCCACGTGATGCCGCAAGCCCCGCCCCCGGGGGTGTGACGTCACTGCTGCCAGTGACACACCAGTGGTAGAAAATTGGTTTCTACCACTGGTGTGTGTTCGCACCACCGGTAACAAATGGAATAGAAAGTCATTTTGGTGTCGCCCAGTGTGATCCGCATTGACGCCTCTGAATGAAGGGGGGTTTTTTTTTTTTTTAAAAAAGGGGGCACACCCCTCTTGCAGAGACCCTGAAAACCAGTTGCTGAGGCTAAGCAACAGAGAAAGGTGGTTGCTATCATGCCCTGCTTGAAGCTTCCCAGGGACATCTGGTTAACCACACTGAGAAACAAAACGCTGAATTAACTGCCCGCCCCCCAGTCTGATCCATCAGTGCTCCCAACTGGTACCCAGCCAACCTTTATCATGGTTTATGTACTGAGAAGCAACACTTGAGCATAGTTAAGGAAAGCAAACCAGAGCTAAGCATTATGTCTGCATAAGGCCATTGAGAAAATACACGTTCAGAAAAGCCTGCAACTCAATATCTGTCTCCTCCTTCCTGCAGTAAAGAGTCTCCTCCTTCTCTTGCTTCTAAAGTGAGCCAGCTGGAAGGTATGCTGAGAATTCTGCAGGAGGATTTAAAGAAGGTAAATATTTCAACTAAGGGAACTTTAAATTGTTTCTGTTTAAATGGTAGTTATAGAGCATGCTGATGTCACTATAAAGTCTGATTTGTAACAGCCCCATGCTTTATTTCAAAACAGTCTCTTCTGTCCTTGGATTATAACCCAAGCTTCAGGGGGAAACAAAATCCCTAGAAGGTTTAGATGTGAGAGGGAAGCAGCAGATGTATTTTATCAGTCTGAAAAACATCTGTTTGCACTGATGGTTGATGAAGAAGCGATCTTGCTTTCCATTGGCCAAAGATTAAGTTCCTATTTTGACTGAGAGAACGTTGCTGCCCCCAAGAGCACAGTCGGATTCTTGACAAGTTAGCTCCCGCAATAGGCTTTAGCAGAAACCATGAGGTTATAGAGGAAAATATAATGGATTAATTGACGGATCCCAGCAGAATTTCTATCACCAGAATGTAGAGGGAGGAGCATCATCCTATAACTGTCATTTCTTTAAACTGGCTACGAACAACGTAACACTTCGAACACTTGTAAACTGGAGGGAATGATGATGGTGGCGGCAGGAGGGGGGAGCCTCTTTCTTATAACTATAGGGTTCGTAATCTTGTGTCTGTATTCATTGTCCAGGAGAAAGAAGACAAAGCCAGTCTTCAGGCTGAAGTACAGCATTTGCGGGAAGACAATTTGCGGTTACAAGAAGAGTCCCAGAATGCCTCTGAGAAGCTGAAGAAATTCACTGAATGGGTTTTCAACACAATTGATATGAGCTAAGAATAGCACACACGAAAAACACATTGAGAGGAAACCATCTCTTGAGTGGGACTTGGCTTGAATACCACCTTTATCATGACCCTTGAAAGCCCAGTCAGAGACTTTCACATCTTTCATACTCGGAGTCCCTTTTTTTGCATCTCTGCAAGCACTCAAAACTATTGCAGATCAACAATCATTGTCTGCCTTTTTGTAGAAAAAAAGTAAAAAAAAAGTAATTTTAAAGAAAATAAAAGTTTAACTGCTAAAATGTGAATGTCTTTATTTTTTTGCACATTCTCTTTACCTGTTCTGTACAAAATGACTTGGAGAGTGGACCAGAATAACTGTCCATCTGCCTCTATTTATTTCTATTCACTCCTTTGTATCAGTTTAAGATTAATCTGCTTTATTCTTGCTGCTTTGGCAAATATTACAACTCCTAGAAAACTAGACAGATGTTTATTTTGCTGCTTCCTTTCTCTTGTTTCTGAAGTATGCCACAGGCCAGAGGTTGTGAACTATGTTTTGGGTGTCTCCTTAATGATTTATGCTTGATCATCTTTAGTGCTATCTCCACCTCTGTTGTATAGGTATACATACATAGGTATAGTTGTATACACCTATGTTGTATAGAACCATTGCCCATCATGTGTATGTATGCATGTGCACAGTACAACCAGCAGAGACTTGAGCCATGGGTGTGGCAAGGTATCCAATTCTGGTTTTGCACAACTTTTTACATTAGTGGTCATAGTTGCCTTTGTTTTGCTATGGAAACAATAACTTCCGGCTACCCCATGATAGGGTATTACAAGTTTGGGATGCTAAAGGGGCATCCTTTTTCAGGCTGCTTGAGATAAGGAACTCTCACTACTGCTGTAAGAACTGCTGCTCACTGCCTCTTCCTATCTCGGGACCTATTGCACCTGTATCTGTCTGGTTGGTTCATTTCTAATGGCATAATACCTTAAAGTGTCAAATACAGCCTAATCCCACTGAGCCAATGATAGATATAGTTACACAACCAATGACTTGTCCTCCGCAGCTACGACGGCACCTTAAGCCTGATGAAGGAAGAGAACCACCAGGTTCTGCCTCTCTACCAGAAACCCCTCCTTTTCAGCACCTTGCTGTCGCCTGAGCCAAGCTGCACTATCTACTCTTGCTCCATAAAGCTCTTTGGATGCTACAAAAGGAAGCCAGAGGGGCCCCTTCCCAGTTCCTATTCTACTCCAGCAACATGATACCAGCCCTCCTATGCCTCATCCTTGTACCTTGCCTGGAAGCCAGCAGTCAAACAATAGCTACTGTCATACAGACCTACTGGTCTGGTTCCAGTATTAGTATTCTTGGCCTTTGACAGCCAAAGGCCATAAGCCCTGTGCACAATGAGTGCCTGAATGCTACTGACACCAGTGGAATTCACACTTTTACAACCGTAATGCAATATTGCAGCTTTAATGGGACATGTCCGTAATCTTCTTGCTCCCGTATTCTCTCTGAGCTCCCTTGCATATCAAAAAGAAGTTAAAGATACAAATCAGCCATTACAACTTTTACTCTATTTGGCAGGCTTTGGATAAATAGTAAGTCTTTTTAATAGCTGTGTCATTGGTGAAAAGACAGCTGGGCAATCCTGTTATTAAAATGATCCAAGTCCTCCCTTAATCTCTTTTTAGAATCAGAGTAAGGAGGAATCAGTGTTCTGTCTCTTGAATCTCTGGGGTGTGGATTTTCCTGTAAAGCTGGCTAATGTGAAATGTGTGCGTGCTGGGAGGTTAACTGGCCATAAAATGTCACATCTGCAGGAATAAGCTCTTAGTGTTGGAAAAAAACTTGTGTGCCCTACAGCCTGCCTAAGCTTTGTTTCAAGTGGCATGTAGTGAACCTAGCTTGTGACCTCCTCTGCATGCAACCCACTGACACCATGATGCTCTTTCCTGTACATTGCCTCATCTTTAAGTAACAATCTGTCTATCCATTTCAGTCCATTTCTCGTCTTTCCTATGCTCCAGCCACCGGGCATCGCTGGAAATGTTCTTAACCACTGCCATTGAGTCTTCCTAGCCTTCTTTGATATGCATTTTCATAACTCTTAATAACTGTACAAACCCACATGGTTTGCTTTGACCTAAAGCTTCATTTGTGGTGATAATCCCCTTGGGATGTATTTCTGATAATATTTTGCCATGGAAGAAGATTGGCTTGAAAGTATTTCTGGAGTGCTTTTGCAGAAAGCTAGAATGTCCTAGGTAATTTTTTTTTCCGGTAACTTGTATGAAGGAGAATCTATATAATGCCTGATATAATTTGTAAATGGGAAGTATTGCTAACATCTGTAAGCATCCTGCCTTTATTTTTCTCTCTTTAGTTTGTTTTTTATTTTATTTTAAAACGTTGGGACTTGGGGCAGACTATTTATTAGAGTTTTGCAACAGAGTTCTTGTATGAAGCCTCTCAAAGGCTACTTGTAAAAAAATTGACAATAAAATTCATTTTAAAGGCTCTTCTAAAACAACGTTCTTTGTTTTTATTTGAGTTTTCCTTACTTAATGATTCCTCATTATATCACCTGCATCAGAATGCATTAATTCAATAATATTTTTAATACATCATTCTTTTACATAAGAACATAAGAAGAGCCCTGCTCGATCAGGCCAAAGACCCATCTAGTCCAGCTTCCTGTGTCACACAGTGGCCCCACCAGAGCACACAGACAACAAGATAACCGGTTTCCTGCTGCCACTCCCCTACACCTGGCACAGAGAGAACCTACTTCTAAAACCAGGAGGTTGCTTATGGCTTGTAACCTGTGATGGTCTTTTCCTCCATGAATCTATCCAAACCCCTTTTAAAGGCATCTAGGCCAGGTGCCATCACCAAATCCTGTGGCACGGAGTTCCACAGATGAATTACATGCTCGGTAAAGAAATATTTTCTTTTCTCCGTTCTAACTCTCCCTCCACTCAATTTTAGTGCATGTCCCCTGGTTCTGGTGTTGTGCGAGAGGGAGAAGAATTTCCCTCTATCCACTCTCTCCATCCCATGCATAATTTTATACGTCTCAATCATGTCCCCCCTCAGGCGCCTTTTTTCTAGACTGAAAAGTCCCAGACGCTGTAGCCTTTCCTCATAATGGAGGTGCTCCAGCCCACGAATCATTCTGGTCGCTCTTTTCTGCACCTTTTCCAATTCAACTATATCCTTAATGAGGTGTGGTGACCAGAACTGGACACAATACTCCAGATGTGACCTTACCATCGATTTGTACAAAGGCATAATGATATTGGCCATTTTATTCTCAATCCCTTTTTTAATGATCCCGAGCATGGAATTAGCCTTCTTCACAGCCGCCGCACACTGGGTCGACACTTTCATCGACCTGTCCACCAGCACCCCAAGATCTCTCTCTCTTGATCCATCACAGAAAACTCAGAACCCATTAGCGTATATGTGAAATTTTGGTTTCTTGCCCCAATGTGCATCACTTTGCACTTACTTACATTGAAGCGCATCTGCCATTTTCCTGCCTATTCTCCCAGTTTGGAGAGATCCTTCTGGAGCTCTTCACAATCCCTGCTGGTCTTCACCACCCGGAAAAGTTTAGTGTCATCCGCAAACTTGGCCACCTCACTGCTTCTCCCCCCAACTCCAGATCATTTATGAACAAGTTGAAAAGCACCGGTCCCAAGACCGATCCTTGGGGCACCCCGCTTTTTACCCCTCGCCATTGTGAAAATTGCCCATTGACCCCCACTCGCTGTTTCCTGGTCTTCAACCAGTTCCTAATCCACAAGAGGACCTGCCCTCTTATTCCCTGACTGTGGAGTTTTCTCAGGAGCCTTTCATGAGGGACTGTGTCAAACACCTTCTGAAAATCCAGATATATAATATCCACAGGTTCGCTCGCATCTACATGCCTGTTGACCTTTTCAAAAAATTCTAACAGATTTGTGAGGCAAAACTTCCCCTTGCAGAAGCCATGCTGACTCTCCCTCAGCAGAGCTTGTTCTTCTATGTGTTTTAAGATTTTATCCTTAATGAGACTTTCCACCATCTTCCCTGGAACAGATGTTTTACAGTATTCCATTTCCCTGTACTGGAGGAGTCTTGTGTGTCATTCTCCCACCACCCCAGCACAGTCAAGGGCCTCTTGGGAAAGAGAGGAGGAGCTGGATTGTGGCAAGGGGGCCATACATCAGAGGGGTAAGCTGAGGACAAGGTAAGGTTTTAAGAGAGGGAGAGGGCAGAGCAGGAGTAGACACAGGGACAAGGGGTAGAGTCACTGAGTTGCACACAGTTAGGTGCTTTTACAGACAAGTTGCAAACAGGAAGAGAAAATTCCTCCAGATGCAGGAAAGGGTCATAGCCAATCACAGTGAAGAGTGGAGCAAGATAGAGTGTCAGTAATGCTAGAGAGATGTAGTAGCTCACAGTGCAAATACATGAGCCTACCTGCCCTGCCTCCTCATCAAGGACCTGTGGTTTCAGTCTGCCATTACTGATTACCTTGATCTGTACATGGCTAGCATCTTGTTTACCAGCAAAGCTTCTCTTTGAACCAGGGATTTTCCTGGAGGGACAGTTTCCTTTTATAAAAATTTTCTGAAGGCAGTGTCATTGCTCAGCAATGTTAAGAGTACATGCGTAGGAATGAATGTAAGCATTCTGCCCTTAAGAACATTGGCCTTTGATCTGCCTAACAATCATTCTAGCATAAACCATAAATGCTGCATCTTGGTTCTTCAAACCACTATTTCAGTGTCAGAGGAATGTTAGCTACAAGTTAAAAAAAAAAAAGTAAAGGTGACCCCTGACAATTAAGTCCAGTTGTGTCCAACTCTAGCTTGCTAGATAACCTTGTGCCACTTACACATACTTAGCCTAACCTTCCTTTCAAGGTTGTTGTGAAGATGAAGTGGAATATTTCCTGTGTAGGCTGCCTTCTAAGCTCTTTATTCAAAAAGCAGAATATAAATAAACAGGTAAAGGTGACCCCTGACAATTAAGTCCAGTCGTGTCCGACTCTAGGGTGTGGTGCTCATCCCCATTTCAAAGCCGAAGAGCCAGCGTTGTCCGAAGACGCCTCCGTGGTCATGTGGCCGGCATGACTCTCCTTGCCGCAGCGTGTAGCATGCAGCTGGAACACGGAGCGCTGTTTACCTTCCCGCAAGCGGTACCTATTTATCTACTCGCATTAACATGCTTTGGAACTGCTAGGTTGGCAGGAGCTGGCCAAGCAACGAGAGCTCACTCCGTCGCAGATTCAAACTGCCGACCTTTTGATCGACAGCTCATGGTTCAGCGGTTTAACCCACTGCGCCACCCGCTGGCCTTAGCTACAAGTTAGGGGTCTCCATATGTTGACATCTGAGTGCTTTCCCATTTGCATCGAGGAATGAACTTACCTCCTGGGCTGTGGAAGGTTGCGTGTAGCCACTGCTACTCTCCATATACAATGGGTGAGGAAACGTTATATTCCACCTGAGCCCACACAAACATATATAGAAAGTATATAGGGAGAGCAATTATTTTTGACCATTTTACACATAATAATGATGATATATACCACCTTTCTGTCATCAGATTTCTCCTCAGACATTATTCAAGGCAGTTTACATAGGCAGGCTTTTCTAAACCCCTGTAGGAATTTTTACAATAAATGTTTTATTTGCATAGAACCCGTCTTCTCCAGCTGTTTCCCTTCAATGGTGTGGTTATCTCCCTGGCTGCACACGCCCGGTTCTCTGAACTGCAAATCTTAGCTGATGAATTCTTCATTCCCTCTAAGGTGAGTGGCTGCACACCTCCCTGCCGCACTCCCCGCAGTACAGAGCTTGGCAACCCAGAAGTTCAGTGATGACATCACCAAATGTCCAATCGCAATGTTGTGATGAGTCGTGATGCCGCACAGCTGCAGGAGGGGTCTGCGCAGCAGTGCGGACTTCTTAGAGCGAATGTTGGATGCAGCTATTTACTTGGTAACAAAGTACCAATTTTCTGCCCTCCAGCAGAAAGCAGATTTTCTATGATTGACCAAGCATCATGATTTGACCAGTGTTCAGGATTTATTTTTTTGTACTGGGTCTAGCTGCAAAGATTGCACTCACCACTGGCAGTAGACCTAACACTTTTGCCTCAAGCTAGGTTCTTTGGACACATCCCCTACATGTGCTCAGCGTTTCTCAAAACGTTTCAGCATGTCCGCGTTGTGAGCTTGACATCCTCTTGAGCATAGATGCGCCTGTAAGCCTAGGGTCTTTTGCTGCCATAAACACATAGCCCTCTACCCAGACCAGGCATGATTGTCAAAGCTCAGTGGTAGAAGGGCCTGGTTTCAGCAATACCACTTGGCATGTGCATCGTGCTTTTGAGTGTTCAAAATGCTTCATATGTCTGATCAAGCTGTAAAACTTACAACCACCCTGTAAGGTGGGATCCAGAGGCGTCGCTACGCGGCCATCCCGGTGACGTTACCGCGTCGCCACCACTAAACATCCCTCAGAGCCTCAGGGTGGGCGGGAGGGCCAAAACCATTGCTGTCTCCGCTGCTACCGCCCACTCTTCACACCGCCGAAATGGCACGATTGACGCCCCCGCCAGCCACTTTGTTGCCCCTCGGGGGGCACCGCCCCCTCCAGCCACCGCTTCTTGTGGAATCCCTATAATGCAAATGGGGGGGTGAGGATGAGAGGGAGGAGCTTGCCTAAAGCCACCTTGTGAGCTCATGGCAGAGGTGAGATTCAAACAAGTGACTTCCTGATTTGTAGTTCATGCTTAGCACATTGCTTCTCTCTCTCTCTCTCTCTCTCTCTCTCTCTCTCTCCCCCCTCCCTCCCTCCCTCTCAGCCAGCATAAATGCAGCTGCTGCATATCTGGGATCTCTTGCTGGCAGGCCAGTGCCTCTTTAGATGCTCTTCATGAAAATCTGCATTCCTCCAAGTTCTTCTGCACACTTCATTACCTACTGCTGGATCTAGGCCAACATCTGTGAGACACACGGAGCAGATGGTGTTCCTAATAATTAAAGCAGATTCCTCGCTTCATCGATTTTTCAGTACTCCAGGAAACCCATCCATCATCTGATATCTATTCAAGGTGTAACTCCTTACACAGCATCTTAATAGTGGGTTGCTATGGTAGTAGATAAGTTGATGAACATTAGACCTTAAACCTAAGAGGCAATGGGGGAAATGTAAAGGCTTTTACTGCACTTGCAACTTGGAGTTACATTTTCCCCCTAACTGGTTTTAAAATACCGCTTCTCCCCCCCCCCCCGCCCATTCATGCCAAGTAAAGCAAATCAGAATCAAATGACTAGCTTAGAGTTGGTATTGTGAATTATGAGCTATAACTTTTGGGTGTTTTTTTTAAAGGTTCAGCTCTTTCTATGAACTATGGTGGCCTTAGGATTTCTCTCTCTATGGTGTTCATATTTTTATAAACTTCCTGTATCCTTCTAAATCTTCATTTTCCCAATGAAAAACCTTGATGTATCAGTCTCTCTTCACAGGGAAACGCTTAACCAGCTTGGTTGCCTTCTCTGGGTCTATAACATCCTTTTTGATATGGGTTGACCAGACCTAAAAACACAAGAGAAGCCCTGCTTCTCAGGCCAAAGGCCCTTCTAGTTCAGCATCCTGCCCCACACAGTGGCCAACCAGGTGCCTCTGGGAAGCCCACAGGCAGCAGAGAAAAGCACACCCATTGCTCCCACCATTGCTCCCTTGCAATTGGCATTCAGAGGCAGACTGCCACTGAACCTAGAAGTAGAGTATAGCCCTCATGTGACCAGTAGCCGTTGATAGACCAATCCCATTTAAAGGCATCCAAGCTAGTGGCCATCACCACATCTTGTGGCAATGAATTCCACAGGCTAATTATGCACTGTGTAGTGAAGCACTTCCTTTTTTCTGTCATAAATCTTCCCCCCCCCCCCCATCAATTTCACTGAATGACCGGAGTATTGCGAGAGAGGGAGAAAAATGTATCTGTCCCCATACCATGTATTATTTTTGTCTCAATCATGCCCCCTCTTTAATTGCCTTTTCTCCACCCTAAAAAGCCCCAAAGCTGTAGGCTTACTTCATGAGGAAGGCCCTCTGCTCATCCTTCATTGACAGCTCTACAATACCCTCCTCCCTCTGGCTCCTGCTACAGTTTCACTCTAGATCACCACCACCCCTGGCACTATTCTTTCAAAAACAAAGGGTCAGCTCGCACATTCCTCATAATGTGTAGCTTAATTTTAGTGTGTAGTTAGGTTCATGTGTACATTTTATAATGTGTAAATACTGTAATGTGTAGTTAATTTTAGACACACATCCCCATCTGCACTTGTGTGAAGTTTTATTCACATATGCACCATTTTTGAACTTATTTATGCTTATCATGCTTGTGGATTAGTGCTAAGACATTGAACTGAGAGCGTGAAAAGCTGATATGATTGGGTTTGATGGCATACACTAATGCATCACTTGATAAAAGTAATTTCATGGTCCATAAGCTCACGGTCACAGAACAAAAAAGATGATCAGTTTTCATTGGATCAGCTCAAGCTGTTTAAAACAAAAACAAAACTATTAATTTATACAGGCTTTCAAGACACCACTTTTTAAAAAGCAACAATTGTTTCCAGAAATACTTACTGCTATCTAGTCCAGGGGTTCTCAACCAGTGGTACTAGTACCACCAGTAGTACTTTGGCCGACTACTGGTGGTACTTGGACCACCAGAACCCTGCTCCTTTTGGCACCCCATTTTCGCTCCTGAGAGCTCCATTTTCGCTCCCATACTTTGGTCAAGCCTCTTGGGAATGTTGAGAAGGGCCCTCCCACCTGGCCAGAGCCTCCTACCTGCATTTTCTGGTCTCCAAAACCCTGAAAACCTGGAAGTAACTGTCGATGATGTCATCGGCATTCACTTCCAGTGGTACGCAGCAGGCGAGTGGCACCAGAGGTGGTACTTGGCCCGAAAAGGGTTGAGAACCCCAGGGTTAACGCCATTGCGTTGCACTAGCTCTCTGTCAAAATAAAAGGGTTTTTTTTTGCAACAGAGGTAGACTACAATTACAGTTGGCCCCATATCCGCAACTTCAGTATCCATGGATTTGTCTCACCACAGATGCTTCGCAGATACCGGGGCCAACGTTGAAATGTTTTTTAAAAGGGAGAAAAGGGTTAAAAAGTGATTTGCTTACCTTTTTGTTGCAAACCGCTGCATGTTCTTCCTTATACAAGCTGAAATAGCACTCCGGAAGCCTCTTTCGGGTCACACAACTCCCCCTCCATTTCCCAAAATAGCTCCAGAATGCATTGCAATTGACATTGGTTGAGATTGAATCTATGTTGAGATTGAATCCAGAAAAGACAGAGGTTCTACTGGTCAGGAAAGCCTCGATGCAAGTACTGAGTCATCTGCCCATTCTGAATGGGGTTTTACTCCTCCTGCAGGAATGGGTGTGCAGTTTGGGAGTACTTCTGGATTCACAGCTCTCCCTAGAAAGCCAGGTGGCAGCTGCGGCCAGGGGTGCGTTTGCCCAGCTTCAGCTGGTGCGCCAGCTGCGGCCATACTTGAGTCGATCGGCCCTGACCATGGTGGTCCACGCCTTAGTGACTTCAAGACTGGATTACTGTAACATGCGCTACATGGGACTGCTCTTGAAGACGGTTTGGAAGCTGCAATTAGTGCAGAATGCAGCGGCCCGGGTAGTCACTGGAGCAAGGCGGTTTGACTCTGTTGAACTGCTGCTTCAGTGGTTGCACTGGCTGCCCATTCGTTTCTGAGCCCAATTCAAGGTGCTGGTAATGACCTTTAAAGCCCTTCACGGTTTGGGTCCAGGATATTTGAGGGACCACCTTCTCCCATACATTCCGGCCTGCTCACTTAGGTCATCTGAGGGGGCTCTCCTGCGAGTGCCACCTCTATCTCAGGTTAGGGGAATGACAGCACGTGAGCGAGCCTTCTCTGTTGTGGTGCCACAATTGTGGAACTCCAGGGGAATTGAGAACTACCCCCTCCCTCATGATTTTTCGGCAAGGGCTCAAAATGTTTCTGCTTCGTCTAGCGTTTGGGTGAAGGGTTGATGTCTGACTTCTGAGTCTCAAGATGTTTTGTTCCACTGCTTCTCTGCTCTATATTGTCCCCGTGGTTTTTATTGTTTTTAACTTATGTATTGTTTTAAATTATGTATTTTTATCTTGTTGTAAGCCGCCTTGGGCATTTGCCTTGGCATAGGATAAGGCGGGGTATAATTTTTTAAAATAAATAAAAATAAATAAATTGCAATGAATTTTAACTTTCTCCACCCCCCTTTTTTTTTAAATGTTTCAACGCTGGCCCTGGTATCCACAAATTTCAGTATCCACGAGGGTTCCATTCTTGGAACCCCTGCAGATACTGAGGGCCAACTGTATACAACCTATAATGAATTAGACTGTCCCATCTGTCCTGCCCCCCCCCCCACCCCAATTCAAAATACCAGCAAACTATGTTGGAATGGTCAAATATACTCACTGTTTGTTTCCCAAACTAGCCTGGGCTATTATTATTTTTACACTGAATATGAGCATTTAAACAACAGTTGAAGCTCAGAATACTTCCTTGCAGGGCTTCCCAGGAGGTGTGAACCAAAGGGTTAATCAGTTCTGTTTTATTAGCCTCCAGGCAGTCATCACAATGGCTCAGGCCTGCCATATCTCAGAGAACATCTTCTCTCATAAGAATCTCTTAATGCACTGAGATTGGCTGGCAAAGCTCTACTTCCCAGACAGTGCCATCCATTGGTGAACTAGAAATATGGAAGGGGCCATAACCAGTGTTCTCACTTACTTTTTGCACTACTGCACAGAACGCTACTACTACTACTTTGCACACGTTCCACATTCAAGCCTGAACATCTCCACTGAAAACACTCTCGGGTGGTAAGCCCAGGAAAGACCCCTGTTTGAGTCCCCAAATGATCCACTGCCAGCCAGATACAACACACGGACAGATGGTTCAATGTTTTGACTCAATATCAGGTAGCTTCATGTGTTCAGATGGGAAGGGCCTTCTCTGTGGTGACTCATCATTGATGAGTCTCTCTGGGGAGAGTATTCCAAAGGATGGATGTCACCACAGAGAAGGCCCTTCCCATCGGAACACATCATGCCCCATGCTTTCAGGTCTCTCGCTGCCAAAAAAGACTTGCATGTTCTTAAGATTTCAAGGTTCTGGTCTGCTGCTGTCTGGGCGTGACGTTATAGTCTTACTGTTTTGTTCTGTTTTTACTCATATAGGGCCCAATCCTATCTGGGACTTGCACTGCCAGAACTAGCGTTCCAGCAGCACAAGGCCCTTTACGGCAGCGCAAACGCCGGGCCATTGCCACAAAGAAGCAGCAGCACAGCGTGTGCAGCAGCTGCTCCAGGAGCCTCTGCTAGTGTCAGTAAGTTGGTGGCAGAGGTATGTCGTGGGCGGGGAGGGCAGGGGGAATCTTGCGGTGGGAAGTGGGAGGGAGGGGATGGATTCTGGTGGCACCAATGTGCACCAGGAGGCTCCTATTTACTCTTTTCCAACCTGCCCCAATCCTTTTCTCTCCTTGGACTTAAACCAGCTATATCACTGTCATGGGTATGATGAGGAGACCCATAAGCCACTAGGAGGCCTATATAGAGGTAGAAAATATTTTTACTTACCTTTGGCAGGCCTCATGATCACCGCCCCCCCCCCCCCACTGGATGCAGCACGTGTTCTGTCAGTGTGGCTGCATCATTGGTAATGGTGGGGGATAGGAATCAGAACACATGCTGCATATCATAGGATTGGGCAGTTAATTTTATATGGCACTCTAAATAAATGTCGATTTCATTAATTGTCGCAGGCAAAGTGTTGCTGCTGCAGTTCTTGCTCTGAGGGGGGGGGGAATGGAAACCAGACTCGGGTTGAGGAGCAAAACAGTGGCGGCGGTGGCTGTTACCACATGCCAGATGTAACAGGGTTGTAGAGAACTGCTGCCCTGCACGTCTATGCTCAGGTTTCTGCAAATGGAAGAAATAATCACTGCTGACTTAGCTTCAATTAAAACAGAATGGACACTCCTCAGACAAATCCTGCAGCACTCCCCCAGGACAATGTGGGCATAATAAGGTCTTATCCATCATTAGTGCCTGATAAATCTCCAAACCCCTTTCAGAGAATTAGTTGGCACATGGTGATATTGTAACTCTCTCTCTCTCTCTCTCTCTCTCTCTCTCTCTCTCTCTCTCTCACACACACACACACACACACACACACACACACACACACACACACACACACACATATATATCTGGTGTTCACAAGTCTGAGTATAGTACTGTATTTTCAGGGCCCCAGCCAAGCTGTTCAGTACTTGGGGGTCCATCAGAAATTAGGCCAGAGAGGCAAAGGCACAAAAGTGGATACAAGCCTCTCCACCCTTTCTCTCTCTTTGATACCGAAGAAAAAAGGTGAGACCCAACTTTGATTTGGCTGTTTTTGAGATCAGACCCAGGGTTTTCTGTCCTCCGTTTGCCTGCAACAGAGTTGACTAGTGACTGGAAGCCACTGCCAAACACAACACCTTGACATCTCAAACAATTGTGACGCTACGATATCGGCGCGGGGGGGGCGACCCGGCTCCCCCCCCCGCGTCGCCCTCCGGATGCTCCGAGGCCGGCCCGGGAGCCGGCCTCGGAGCGTCCGACCCCGTCGGCGCTCCAGGGCCTTCTGAAAGAAGGCCCAGGCAGCGCGTCCATCCGGGTATTTCCCGGATTTTTGCGCATGCGCAGACCCGTTTTGAGGGCTTTTTGCCGTCAAATCCGGGAAAGACGGGGAAAGACGGGGTCGAAAATCCGGGAAAGACGGGGTCGGCCTCGGAGCGTCCGAAGGGTGTCGTGCGTCACGGAGGTGGTGCGTGCATCACCCCGTGGCGCGCGTCACCCGGCGGCGGCCCGCCACGCTCCAGCGACGCCCCTGCTTAGTTGCATTTACTGTTCCTTTGAAACCAACAGTTGGCATTGTTGCCCATTTCTTTAGTTCTCTGTGGCCTATGAGCATGTTGTGCTAAGCATCCCCAGTCGGCACCTTCCTAGCTGCTCAGACACTTCATGGAACAAATGAACTCCTTTCTTTTCATGGTCACTCTAGGCATAAAGCTCCACAGTATCCATAACCATCACATTGTGGAAAGTGCTCTAATTTTTAAGTCTAATTTCAAAGTCTTTTCTCCATTGATCGTTCTCCTAGAACTGCATGGCAGGAGCAATCCTAACCTCATGTCCTGGACATCTCCACCTTCACCATTCCTGTACCGTTTCTGTGGGGTAAGAAGAGTGCAATGCTTGAATTATATATCAAGTTGGTGAGGTCCCAGTGTTTTGACTTGCAACTTTTCCTGGTAGGTCAGTCTTGGATTTAACTGCAGTAGATGCAAAGTATTCATAGCTCCTCTCCTAAAGAAATCACAAACGTTTTCAGTCTATTACTACTCCCACCTAATTATAGAAACAGCACCTTGGTGAGGAGTGTGTTACTTTGTTTGTGTTGCTTCACATATCCCCAAATGTGGACTCTATTTATTGTAGCTTTTACTCATGCTCAAAGCTCAGTATGAGCACTGTGCAATAAACAGTGTCCATATTGGGGGCTGTGTGAGGCAACAATACAAATACAATACAGAACACAACCCTCCCAGCCCAGGGCCTCAGTGCAGAATAGGGTAGCTGACTCCGAAGTTATTCCTGGAGAAGTCCCTCCTCGCTCCTCAAACAATACACAACACTACAGGGGGGGCGGAGCTCTAAGTTCCGCTGCAGTCCGACCCTCCGTTACACGGGAGAAAGAAGAGCCCCCGCCCCCTCGCTTTCGGAGCCATTCAAGTCGGTGAAAGCAACGCTCCGAATGGCTCCGAAAGCGAGGGGGCGGGGCGCTTCTTTCTCCCGTGTAACGAAGGGTCGGACCACGGCGGAACTTAGAGCTCCGCCCCCCCTGCAGTGACGCTAGTGATAAAAAGGTAAAGGTATCCCCTGACAATTAAGTCCAGTCGTGTCTGACTCTAGGGTGTGGTGCTCATGGGCGTCGACAGGGGGAAGTGCGCGGGCCGGGCCGCCAGGGGTGTCGCGCACATAGGGGTGACGCGTGACCCCCCCACTTACAGTTTGTCGGTGGACCTGGACCCGCCCGCCCGCCCTTGCGTCCGTTTGGCTCTGAAATGAGCCGAAAACGGCGGGGGGGGGGGTTCCGGGCATGCGCGTGATGTCACGCGCGGGGGCGTGGCCGTGTCCTTAAGGGTGACGCGCACGCCCCGCTCCCCGGTGACGCGCATCCTGGTGACGCGCCTGGTGGTGCTCATCTCCATTTCAAAGCCGAAGAGCCAGCGTTGTCCGAAGA
The DNA here is from genome assembly GCA_026170595.1 of Plestiodon gilberti rubricaudatus. Lineage (NCBI taxonomy): Eukaryota > Metazoa > Chordata > Lepidosauria > Squamata > Scincidae > Plestiodon > Plestiodon gilberti. The sequence goes on from JANXHW010000001.1 coordinate 259,401,438, forward strand.
CGCCTCCGTGGTCATGTGGCCGGCATGACTCTCCTTGCCGCAGCGCGTAGCATGCAGCTGGAACACGGATACCAAATTATTAAGATCTCCAGAATTGCTTTCAATCTCTTGAAGATTAATGCTGATTCAAGCCAATCTTGGAGGGGTGGCAACTGTAAGACACAACTGCACAAATTTAGACTTTAAGAAGACTTTTAGACTTTATCTATTAAGAAAAAATTACTATTGAACACCTCAGATGTAGATAGGTCATGTAGTCCAGTCACTTCTCACAGCTTTACCACAGGGTTTTTGTGAGGGGAAAAAAGGGGTTTGAGTGAATGGCATGTGCAGTGGTGTCACTAGGGGGCGCGCTGCCCCAGGGCTGGGCACGCGCGTCACCCTAGTGACCCCCCAGACACACCCCCTTTTACAAATCTTCGGCGCCGCGCCGTGATTGGGGGGGGGCGACCCGACGGGCCGCTGCTCCGGGCTCCCACCCCCGCACCTTTAATCCTTGCAGCCGGCTCGGGGACGTCCTCTCCGGCCGGATGTCCTGGGCCTTCTGAGGAAGGCCCGCTGCGCGAACGTTATTCATAACGTTTTTAGCGCATGCGCAGACTGTTCCTGAGGGAAAAGGGCAGCCCTTTTCCCTCAGGAATGGTCTGCGCATGCGCTAAAAACGTGATAAATAACGTTCGCGCAGCGGGCCTTCCTCAGAAAGCCCAGGAGCGCAGGCCCAGGAGGACGGTCCGAGGCCTTCTCCCGGCCTCGGAGCCTCCTGGGTGACGCACGCAGGGGAGGTGACGCGCGTCACCCAGGGGGCGTCCCGCCCCCCCACCTCACGCTAGTGACGTCCGTGATGTCTAAAGCTCCTTGGAGTGAAGGGACTCAAATTTGAACATAACTCTGTAGTGGGAGGGAAAGGACACTGAGGACAATTTGAACATAAAAGCCCGCTAGGCCAGGCCTACTGTTCTACACCACCTGAGTCTGTCAGATAAGCAATGGACGAGAGGACATGAAAATAGCCACTTTGTGACAAAAGAAAATCTCAATCTACCTTTCCACAGTCTGTTTTCCACTTTGCCATACAAGTAGCAATAAAGACAGAGGCTTTTAAAATATTACAGCATTGCCTTAAGACAGGGTGTGCTTGCAATGGGGGATGGGGAGAGACTTATTCCTCAACAGGTCATCTGCTACAGTGCTGGCACTTAAGACAAATGATGAAAAGCCTATTAGCCAAAAACAATTCATCATTAGTGGAATAATCAATGCTAGAGGAATAGTAGCAAAGGATTGACTCGACAGTTAACTAGCATGGACTCTCACATGCAGCAACAGAGAGCAGCTTTCCACATTAAGTGTGGCTTTCCATGAAGCCTTTTCTGAATTCTCAGCAGAGATGCTAATTTTAATCACACTATTTACATTGAGTTCTGCTATCTCTCCCCCTCCCCTCCCACCCCATAATGAAAACAATGTGGAAGCAGCTGAGCTGTGGGATAAAACCAAGCAAGCAAAGGTTGCTAGCACCCTCTAGTGTTGACTTTGACAAAAAAAAAAGAACTCTTTCCTAACTAGACACAAACCAGCGAGCAAATATATATTTGCCTTAATTAAATGTGGCTAAAGGGTAGGACCAGGGCTGGCCCAAGACCTCCTGTAGTCTGAGGCGGAGTGTCAAATGCCTCACTTACCTTGTGATTTGCCAGCCTCTGATCCTCAGACACTCTAGCCCACGTTCACTTTGTCCCCCTCCTCAGTGGAGGCGAGCAGGTGGATGGAAGTGGGCTAGTCTGCTACCTGAGGCAACCACTTCAGTTGGCCTCATGGATGGGCCGGCCCTGGGTAGGACATAACTACATGAGTCTGTGAGTTATTCCTGTGGCCTAAAGGTAGAATTACCACATGATGCTGCGTCCACTCATTGGTTATTGTCTCTTACAAATACAGTATCCCTATTTAGTGTGCTGTGGCACTAATACTGGACTTTAGTGAAATAATTCTTGGCTTACTTCGTGTTTGTTTTATAGTGTAGTATTGTAATCTGCTTTGAGGCTTATTATGGATACAGTACAACATTTAAATAAAATATATATTAAAAAGTGAAAAATACTACAAATATCAATACTGTCTAGACTCATTAACCATTAATACTTCCAGCTCTCAGTGGCCAGTAGCCACTCATGGTAGAAACATGATAGGTCAGATAATTGTAGTTCCCCATTCAAAGGTTTCTTTAGTCACAGGTCATGTGATATTGTTCCTTCAGCTGCTTTGTATCAAGGACCTTCCTTCCTTCCTTCCCTTCTGCTTCTTTTTGCCTTATGGGTGGACTTCCCAGCTTCAGTTCAGTATCTCATCAAGACTCTGCTCCCAGGCTTCCCATTTTGGCTACATTATGGTCTCTGCCTAGTCTGCAGAGGCAGTGAAACTACCAAGGGTTCCCAACCTAAGGCTTGGTTTACTGATCCCGGGGCTACTTGCATCTCTAGCGAACTATGCTCACAAGCTTTCAGAATTGCACAGAACGTTTCTTCAGGTATAGTTGTTCAAGGGGACAATGGATGGACATCACATCTACATGGACAGGAGGAAGGATCTTTAAAGTCATCGTTGCACTTGTAGAAAACATAATATGTAGTGCATTCCTCCTAAGACTTATGGTTCTTTTCAGTGGCGTCGCTAGACGCGCGTCACCCTGGTGCGGGGACGCGCGTCACCCCCCCCAGGGACGCGACGTTATAGGCGCGGGGGGAGGGGGCCATCCGGCTCCCCCCCCGCATCGCGTCGCCCCCCTCCGGACGCTCCGAGGCCGGCCCGGGAGCCGGCCTCGGAGCGTCCGACCCCGTCGGCGCTCCAGGGCCTTCTGAACGAAGGCCCAGGCAGCGCGTCAATCCGGGTATTTTCCGGATTTTCGCACATGCGCAGACCCGTTTTGAGGGCTTTTTGCGTCACCCCCTGGCGGCCCGCCCCCCGCCACGCCCCAGTGACGCCCATGGTTCTTTTGAGTGAGCAGAAAGCTATCCTATATGGAAAAGTGAGCCAATAAGTCATTTTTTCCAGATACTTTCTCATCAGAAAACAGTACATGTTGCCAATACTTTGTAGTAACAGAGGAAGAATCTTCTAAGGGTGTCAGCATAAAATGCTTTGTGACTGCGTGATAGCCAGGTGCACCGGTGGGAAGGCCGAAGCCTGCTGGGACAGATAAGTCCAGGTAAGTTCCTACAGGTAAGTCCAGCATGGGGGAGGGCAGGGAGGGGGTTGAATGGGGCAGGGGTGGGCAGAACAGGGCGGTGCCGGGGGCGGGCAGATCAGGCCCAGGAGGGGGATGGGATCAGCAGCATCAGTGCATACCATATCCAAACCCCCTTAGTGGGCCTGATCTGCCTGCATGGATTAACTCAGGCTTGCGCTAGCAATATCGTTGGCGTAGGTCCAAGTTGACCCATTGTGGCTTCTCCATTATGTTCCCTTTACCCCAAGGCCTCCACCAGCCAAATTCCCCCGCAGGATGCCACACAGCTCCTGCCGGCGCCATTGCATCACTGCACGGGGATTTGTACTGGATTGGGCTGCCCAAAGTGGGCCTGTGCATGAAACATGAAGAACAGCTTCTTAGGCATCAACCCTTACATTTCGGACTGTTTCTGCTAGGGTTAGATGGCCAGGATGTGAAATAGGGCTGGTTACCATGTAGTTTTGAGAAGGGTGAGTATGTTGATAACTTATCTTTAAAGAGGTCAGTGAGAGAGAGAGGAGACAAAATCTGAAAGGGTATCAGTCTTGTACTTTATATTAGCTGTACACCACATCTCCAGAGTATCTTAATGCCAATGTAGAGTCCTGATATGTTAACTGAGCCCCTACTTCTTCACCTTTGTCCTCCAGAGTCGTTCTTTAAACTCAAAGATTCACTGCAATATTTTGTACCTGGAAAAATATTTTTTTCACTCCCATCCAAGGTTGTCCGTTACTATTGCTGAATGTGATTGCACAAATATCATGAACATTCATTAAACAGTGCCTGTGACATGACAAATGTCAATCCTGCCCTCATCTGGCCCATGCCATCCATTTGTGAGTTTGCTGCTGTTGTCATGTCTTTGGCAGTTGTGTGTTCCTTTGCTGTGCAGCACAGTTCATCCAGCTACAAATTGTTTTTAAAAAGAAATTAAGCAGAAGCAAAGGCTGCTTCTCCTCATCATTTCAAGAAACTAATGGATTGCTTTTAAAAGATTCTTACTGGCTCTATTCTTCCTTGTAAAGGCAACCTTGGAGCATTCATCCATACCCAAGCAAAAACTTGTTAACACTTATTAACAACTTCATGGTTATGCCCTTTTGTACTACTGGCGGGATACTGTACTACCAATGATGATCTGAGGCTCACAAAAGTATAGAAATAAGGGAAACAATGAGATTCTTTTATTTTCTGGATGAATTTCATAGGTCTCCATTTTCCTCCTTTAAAAAAGCAGTGCTACATTTCTGCCACTGAGTGGTGCAGCACACTACATAATCGTATGCTACGATTTCCTTTTCACTCATTTCTGTTTCCCAGTATAAAAGCTGATAGTAGTGGGGATAGGAGAGGTTGATATATAGTTGGCATGGGAATTAGAGGTTTGTGGTGCGCCCAGACCCCTGGCCAGGAACAGGAAGCCTGTGGGACTGGCTACAGTCTAGTCAGGCTTGTAGCCCTCAGTCTGTCTCTTCCACAATTTACTGCTATCAGCTCCCCAATGCTATAGACTAGTGGCAAAACATAAAGCACACTGGGGGGGGGGGCTGCTTCAATACGGTTGTCCACCCCAGAATGGCACGACCTCATACTGTGGAGTTGCCTGGTGGTGCATTTGCCAAGAATGTTGGCCATTCCCTCTCTGGTGGGCAATCTCTAGCACAGAGCAGTCACTGTGAGAATGAGCTCAGACACACGACGTTCCCTTTCAAATCTCAGTCCTGCCATGAAATCAGTTTACGGTCTTGAGCAGAACCACATGGTTCCTTCCCACACCAGCACGTCTGGTCCTCATAAGCAGAATGGTTCCTGTCCATGCCAACAGCACTGTTCTAGTTATCCCACTCACATGCTCCTCTAAAAGTGTTGCCAGGAAGTGTCCCAAGTGTTTCTAGTACCATGGGAATCAGGCCACCGATCTGGGTAAAGAAGGGTTGCGGTGGGGGAGACATACATAGCACAACTGCAAACAGAAGCACTTCACGTTCCAGCATCCATCAGCTGCCCTGATTCTTGGTATGTACAGTGTCGCTGTAAACATCCCCAAGCATAACACACTATAAGAAAAAGATACTGTACTGGCTTGCTCTGGCAACAACCTACAAATCTGCCTTTGCTATCCCAGGCAGTATGATCTGAACAGAGATTTGGACCATATGCAAGAGAAAGATGTGGGGAGAAAACAAATGCAGAAGAATTTAATACGTCCTGTCTGTGTCATAAGATCAGCTTGCTGGATCAGACCAAAGGTACATAGAACCAAAGTTGGGATTGGAAGGTGTCTTAGAGGTCATCTACTCAAACCCTCTGTTCAGGATAGACAACTGATACAACATCCTGTTTCCCACAGTGGCCAACCAGATTCTGCTGGGAAGCCCATGAGCAGTGCATAAAGGCAACTGCCTTCAGTTAAATATTGTCAATGTACAGGTGGGCCCCCATATCCGCTGGGGATATGTTCCAGGCCCCTCCGTGGATACTTGAAACCGTGGATAAGAGCGAACACCCCCTCCATGGTTTCCTGAGGGCCCCCCACCCTGCCTCCCCTGCAGGCAGACATGCTTGCCCCCCCAGCTCTTATTTTTCTTTCAGCAAGCTTTGTTTCTTCCTTAAAACAAACAGAGAAGCAGCCTCCATTGCGGGCAAGTAGAACGAGACTAAGTCCTAGAGAGGCTCTGCAAGGTTTCTGTTAACCTTGCAGAGCCTCTCTAGTACTTAGTCTCGTCCTACTTGCCTGCAATAAGCAGCCTCTGCTTCTCCTGTTTCTTTAAGGAGGAAACTAAGCTTACTGGGGAAAAAGTAAAAGCCTGGGGGGGTCCCCACGATCCGTGGATAACTGAAACCGTGGATAGCGAATCAGTGGATATGGGGGCCCACCTGTATTTATTTAAGATATTTTATCCTGATTTTCCAGCTCAAAGCAGATTACAACACAATTTAAACAGAACTAAAACATACATAATCAAAATTTAATTAACATTAAAAAGAAAATATAAACAACAATTTGAAGGAATGCAAGAAAAAAAATACAAGAAAAATAAGCAGCATTGTCCAAAAACCAAACACAACTAGGAGCCAACACAACAAAATCGATTAAATGCAAGCCAGAACAACAACAACAAAAAAACGTTTTAGCCTGAACTCAAATGGAAGTGAGTTCTATATGCTTGGTGCCATAATAGAAAAGGCCCTGTTGTGGGCCATCACCTGACAAATATCTAAAGAAGGTGCTACCCACAACTGAGCCATTCATGAGGAACTCGCAGGACAGGGAAACTCATATGGAGGAAGATGACCCTGATATAGATATGCTGCTGTTCCTAATACTTATCTGTTTGGGGAGACATTCATTCAATTGATGCACCAGTGCCTCTATCTAAAATAGTGATGGAAAACAGGCAGCCCTATTCTGTCCAGGATTGGGCTGCCAAATGGTGCAAGTAATGACAGTGGAAGTCACTTCCACTGTTGTAAAATGGCTGCCAATAGCGCGTGCAGCAAGCCATCAGAGTCCATTCTGCATGCGCTGCTACGAGAGGCAGCAGCACCGCAGCTCCATCACCAGATTCCAGTGCACCCACCAGAGCCAGTAACACTGGGTGAGGCGGGGAGGGGGAGTAACTGAGCAGGGAGGGAGGAGGCGGGAGGGGTGGATCCGGCAGCAATGGCACATGCCAGGTCCTATCTCCCCATTCCAATGCGCCTGGCCCCTTTTCTCTTCTTGGACATATGCCACCAAAAGTGGTGCTGTATGTCTGAGGAGACATATAGGCGGCCTCAGGGCTTACTGAGAGGTAAGTAAAAATAATTTTACTTACCACCTGTTTGCCCTTGGGTTGCCCCACCACCACTAGATGCAGAACATGCCTTTTTTGGCTTAGCTGCATTGGTGCGGCTAGCGGGGGAAAAGATTGGGGCCTTAATCTCTGTGATATTCATCCTCATCAGTTTCAAAGCTTCTACATGCATTCATTTACTGGGTTGTTTTTTTAAAAGCAGAACTGAACTGACAACCTCAAACAGTACTTGACAGAAAGATTGACACTAATCAACGAAGTATGCTTCCTTCTCCATACGGGGCCCATGAGGAGAGAAAGCAGTGAAGCTCAGCAGGTGTCCAGGCTGGGGAAGAAGGCCGCACTGTGGAGCGGGTAAATTCAGACTGGCTAGCCTGCCTCCCCCTCCAGGAATAGTAAGCTCGAACGTTGCTCAGGAAATTCTCTGAAGCCAGCTGAAGTTTTAAATATTTCTGCTCTCATTGGTGTTTCTAGCTTTGCCTCTCTGGAAAAAAAAAGTGTTAATGATTCAAGGAACTGCGCTAGCTCTCATGGATTTGCAGCGTTTCCTGCATTGCCAGGAGTTCTGAGTCTTCAGAGTCAGAGGAGGAAGGTGGGCCCTTCTCTGGGGTTGGTTCCTGTTGTATCAGTTTTCCCCCACCTCTGTTTCATCGGACCCTTCCTCTAATAGTAGGCTGTTCAACTGCTGGATCATGATGTTCAGAGAAGGACAGCCACGGTTGTGGAGCCCATAGGTTCAGAGATGGCATGTTCGCAAACCACACGTGGAGCCTGGTTGTCGAAGAAAACCAGGCAGGAACCAGGTCCCGGTGCTGCAGCTGACACAGTGCTATTGAGAGGTCCCTTGGCTTTACGTAGCCCCCTACCTCCCCAAAGCATTGCCACCCCTGGGCCAGATCTGAGGTGACTCAAGGGTGAAGAGGTGTCTGTTCCACAGCTCAAGGTCTACATCTTTAAGAAGGGTACTGTTCTCTGTATGTTCTCAGTCAAATGTTCAGCTGCCAGCCACATCACTTGGTTTTGCTCTTGTGGTGAGCCAGTTATAGAAAACAAACAGTAGAGATACTGTGCAGTGTGCACATAACTCTGAGCTCTCTCTCTCTCTCTCTCTCTCTCTCTCTCTCTCTCTCTCTCTGTGTGTGTGTGTGTGTGTGTGTGTGTGTGTGTGCTGGGTTTTCAGCAATGGTGACCCACCCTAGCAGTTGCTTCATCAAGATGGAGGAAGAAAGTAGGTAAGGGTGGGGAGAGAAGCGGAAGGAGTGTGTGTGTGGGGTGGCGGCTGCATGTAATTATAATGCCATGGTTCAGGGAGCCAATCAAAGTGTCTTTGTGGGTCAGATGTGACCCACAGACTATAGTCTGAACATCCCTGATCTAAACTCTTGCCAGAGACCAAATTGAGACCTTTTTTCAGGCCAAGCTACTATGTCAGGAGTGGTGCCAGGGCCAGTGGGATTGCTCCACACTCCCAATTATTCTTGAATGGAAACGTCCAAGGCAGTGGTGGCCAACCTTTCAACATGAATGCTCCTGGCCCTTTAAATGGTTGTCTAGGTGAGGGCATTTCAGCAGGTGCAGCTGCTTTAGCAGCACCATCAGCACTTGCAGCTGCCAAGATTCTGTCTTCTGCACAACTCTTAAGAACACAGAGGCCCTAATGGTGGAAGGTTGGCCACCCCTGGTCCAAGGTATCAGACCACTCCTATGGAAGCCACCAGTGTGGACACAGCCTCAGGAACTAGCCCAGAGAGGTTCGCTCATCTAACAGGCTTGAACACCAGTATGCAACCTCACCACTGTTGCACTTTCCCTAAGACAAAGGAAATCAATGTGTTAATTTTTTTTCACTATGTAATTTCTTTCAATGATTCCTTCACTGAAGAGCTCCTAATGAGACTGACCTTTAGAAGCCAATTAGCCTCAGTAAAACAGCATAATCACATTTAAATAATGTTTTCTTCTTTACCCAATAATCCAAATGGCACTCTTTGTCGTTATGCAAGTTTAAAGAGCACATGCTCTCTAATTGTTCCGCGCACGGAGGTCTGTTACCCTCCTGGGCTGAGCAAGCCACTAGGTGGTCACAGCAAACCAAGTCAGGACAGATGCTGGTACGGAGTGGAGTTACATTTCAAATAACTATGGTAACTTAAACCCCCTGAAGAAAACTTTTCATAACACAAGAAACAAAAACTAGAATTTGCCGGAATAGCCTCAAAGCTTCAATTTTAAATACAGTCTTAGCCATTTCAAATAGGAACTACTTTAATCTTGCAACAAATATTCTGAAGCAACATATATTAATATCTCAAGGATGAATGCTACATTTGGGCAGGTTATATCTCTAAAGGCTGCTTAACATGTGAGAGGCTGTTGGACAACTGAGGTTCCATCCATTTCAATAGATAGATCAATGTGTTTAGAAGAAAGCTGTCCATATTCTCAATCCCCCCCCCCCCAAGTATGTTCATTGTTGTATTTGTTAGCAACATTAAGAGCAGGAGCAATGTAGACATTTGGGTTTTTGTTTCCTAAATAGGAGCCACGGAGGCTTGATCTAGTCAGAACTGTGATATGAGGGGACTGAACCTTAACTCTTTCTCTTACCAAGGTTCTGATCTGGACTGTGCCCCTCCCCAGCTGGTATTTGCCCTGTAAGGAAAGCTGGGGAACATGGCAGCCATGAAGGGTTCAAACCAGATCAGGAGGAAAAAGGGTTAAAACCCTCTCCCCCCCCCCACACACACTGATACTGATCTGGATTATGTCTCCCATCCCATGGCATCTTTTTATTTTTAAACCAACAATATCAGCTCTAATGATGCACTTTTAACACAATGTGTAGTTTGGTCCTAGACATTCACTCTCTCTGATACACACATATGCACACAGAGTGGAAAATTTGTGTGTGAATATCTCCACCTGCATGGGTGGTACCAAACATGTGGCCTTTTCCTACCCAACTGGTACATGGTATGTGGAGGGTACCAATCAGATAAGCATGTGTGTATTTGTATTTGTACATGTACATCCCACAGGCCATGTTTCCTTCTGCTAGGACCACGGGATTCCCTTCAGCTCAAAGTTGATACTGAATAACTCTTTCTGTATGAAGAACCTGTATATCACTCCTGTCTCCTGCTCCCTCTGTCTCCACCCTTTCTCCCTTGCTACGGCTTAAGCGTGGAACTGCTCCTCTGCTGATGCCTCATCTCCAGTAGCGTAGCCGGACTTGCGCCAATGAGGCGGTGGGCGGGGCAATGCGTCATCACCCTGCCGCCCTGCCACCAGAATGGACCTGATCTGTTTGGCTCCAGATCAGGGCCATTCCAATGGCGGGGCGATGATGTGTCGCCCCAACCCACTGGCACAAGTCCGGCTATGCTACTGCTCCTGTCATCCTTCAGACCCCTTCTTAAAATCCATCTTTTCCACAAAACCTTTGGCATAACAACGTCCCTACTGTAACAGTGCTAAAGTACGAGTAACTGCAATATTCCCATTTTTGTCCCTGCTTGCCTCTGCCTCCCCTTCCTCTCTTGTGACTAGTCCATGATCTCATCATGGTCCACTTCTGCAATGACCTGCAAAATAGAAGCCTTGAGAGTCTGCCCTGTACCAGATGCCTTGGCAACTTTTTGCTAAATAAATTGGGACAGATGTCTTGAATATGGGAGACAGGATTTTTCTTTTTATATCTACAACACAGATGTTGTTTAGATTTTTTTAATATACACAACATCTATATCTATATTGCTACGAAACACTGCAAGGAAGTCATGATGTGACTATCAGCAGCACCTCCGTCATGGATAGATTTTTTAAAAAATGAAAACAAACATTGTACCATCTTCAGTTAATCTTACATTCCCGACTCCCGTTTTTACATTCTTTGCCTTGGTTTTCTCTAGCTGCAAAGCCCATTGTGGATCAAGCTGTCAGTCTTCTCATGCATCGGTCCTTTGAATTTCTTGCTCTTTCAGTTCTATCAAATGGATGCAGATTTACATCCTGTCAAGACTCCTTGTCATATTAAAAATACACGTTTGATTTCCTCAACGTTGGCCCAGCCTCAGAGAGCAGCTCCACACTGACTGGTGCCTCCTTTTCCAAATGTGTCTGCTATTTTATTCACAGCACAATCCTGTGTAGGATAGCAGCTGGCCTAAAGGGCTGGCCGCCGTATCCTTTTTGTTTGTTTTGCATATATTTATATTTTATTAATATATTAAAACATAAAAAACAATACATACTTTGTAAGGTTATAGCAAGTGCGAAGCAATACATCCTACTAGCACACTATTCACTATTTTCTACATATAATATCCAACTAAGTCAAAATATCACCCACATTCTATTCATTAAATCCGCCGTATCATCCGCATAAATCTGCCATATCCTATCAAGTTCCTGGGCTGCCCCGGGGCAGCCTGGGAACAACTCGGAAGAAGGGGACAATTGTCCCCTTCACCCAATGTCAGCGGCGGTAGGCCCAATGGGCCTACTCACATGTGTGCGAGCTCTAGAGCTCGCGCACAGTAATGCCGTCGCGGCTAGTGTATCTGGGGCCTGGAGGGAGCGTTGGATACTGGGGATCTTGGCCCCCAGTATCCCTGGCCCCAGGCAGCCAATGGCTTCCCTACCTCATCGCCCTGTCTGCCCTTCCCCTACCCTGACCGGTGTAGGGGAGATGGTGAACTTTCGGCACTTTTGCGACACTCTGCGCCAGGGCAGTATGTGCTGCCCCAGCACAGCCGTTACACAGGATTGCGCCGTCAGTCCCTTTCTCATTGCCTTCTTTATGCATGCAATCACTTTCTCTTATATATATATATATATATATATATATATATATATATATATATATATATATATATATATATATATATATAATATCTCTAAAATACATAAATATTTCAGCAAATACAGCAAGCACAAAGCAGTATATCCTAACAACATACAGTTCTCTATGACAAATTGGTTTGTGGAACTCCTTGCCGCAGGATGTGGTGATGGCACCTGGCCTGGATGCCTTTAAAAGGGGATTGGACAGATTTATGGAGGAAACGTCCATCACAGCTTACAAGCCATGATGGGGATAAGCAACCTCCTGGTTGGAGGAGTAGGTTTTGTCTGTGCCAGGTACAAGGGAGTGGCGACAGGATACAGGTATCTTGTGGTCTTGTGTGCTCCCTGAGGCATCTGGTGGGGGCTACTGTGTGATGCAGGAAGCTGGACTAGATGGGCCTTTGGACTGATCCAGCAGGGCTCTTCTTATGTTCTTATGACCTAATTAAATTATCCAAATAAGCCAAATATATCTCCTACAATCCTTCTAGTAATGTCAATTTAAATCTCTCTCTTCCCATTCCTTTAGTCTATTCCCATTCTATTCATCAATTCCCCGTATCATAAGACCATTGTTCTCTCCCATATGCAGAAAGTCAATAAGTGGTTTCCAATTGCTCAAGAAAAGGTTTACTGACTTCTCTTTAAGTAAAATTGTAAGCTTGTCTATTTCTGCAAAGTCCAAAACTTTTATCCACCATTCTTCAACCGAAGGTATTTCTAAATTTTTCCAGTGTTGTGCATACAAAATTCTCGCTGCACTTGTCATATATAAAAATAAAGTTTCATTCCCCCCCCCCCACAATTTTCATCCATCGTACCCAACAAGAAAGTTTCAGGTTTCATTTGCACATTAGTCTTTAAAATCCGTTGCATCTGTGTATGTATCTGGACCCAATATTTTTTTTTGCTTTAGTACATGTCTACCACATATGATAAAAAGATCCTTCCTGTTTTTTACATTTCCAACATCTATTTGACAATTCCATAATTTTTACTAATTTACTTGGGGTCATACCTGCTAACTGGGCAAGAGGCACTTTTTCAATTGGTGCTTCTCTTATATTTAGCAGGGGGAGAGTAACTGCCCCCCTTTCACCTCAGCACAGTGTTTTCTGGTGGCTGTTTGCTGCTGCTGGTGTTCTGCATCTTTTTTAGACTGTGAGCCGTTTTGGAACAGGGAGCCATTTAATATTTTGATTTTGTCTGAAAACCGCTTTGTGAACTTTTTGTTGAAAAGCGGTATATAAATACTGTTAATAATAATAATATACCATCTATACATCATCTTATAAATATTTTCCTTAACATTAACATTTAGGGTGAATTTCAACTGTTTTGACCATAATTTTTCCTATTGTTCCATTAGAATTTCATGACCTACATTTTTGGCTCATTGTATCATACATTCTTTAACCTGTTCATCTTTTGTTTCAAGCTCCAATAACAGTTTATACATTTTTGAAATTACACGACCCTCTGCATTTAATTGTAATTCCAATATCAACTCTCCTTCTGCAAATCTGTATACCCTTTTATCCACTTCTCTCCAAAATTTGAGCATATACAAACCACTGGCAATTAAATTCTTTTTCCAATAATTCTTCTCTTTCAATAATTTCAATGCAATCACTTTCTCTATACAGTACTTCCTTTCACCATCTTCAACTATGTATAATAATCATATTATACAACTATGTATAATAAACTATGTATAATAATTTATGTAGCAGTTTAGAGTTTTCGAAGTGCTTCAAAATACATTGCCTTGTAATCTTTACAACATCCCTATAAGGTAGGTCATCATTTTATCTATCTAAGGTAACCTAGTGATACATCCCAGAGGAAGGAACTGAGCAGGGAATTTCCTATTTTGCACCTCAGTTTCTTACAGTCAGACTCCATGTTCTTCTCATTGTGTGCTTAAGAGCATGTTTATAAATGAAAGTGTCTCTTCCTGAACAAAAAGCAGCCACAGAGGGCCAATCTCAATCCGGGAAACAGGGAGGTGGTGAACTTTCTCCCTTCATGCAGTTTTCCTGCTGATAATTACCACCTGAAGCTGCTCTTCTCTCCCAAATGAGTGAGTGACCATTTGCAGCAAACAGCCACTTAAGGATCAAATAGCAGGGAGATGGAGAAGTGGTCTTCAGTAGGAAAATGGCACTGGGGGGGGGAGGTTAACCCCTTCCTCCTTGTGTACCACAGTCTTAGCTAGAATTCATCCCCCCTACCTTAGCAGCTACTTCTGTTTTTAAGCATGCCTCTGAGTCTTAAACACACAATTAGGAGCATGTATAGTTTAACCCTTACCCACTATTACAAGATCTAATGATCAGTCTTCATAGCTTTCAGGAGGAAAGGAGATTCTAGGAACGGCGCATTACGTCAGGCTGCTGTAGCACCTCTCCTGGTATTTACCCTCATACATATCTACTGTTGCTTAAAGTCAATTGTTTAGGTTGATTAAATATATTCTTTTCATTCACTTACCACCGTTATGTGGGGAGAACAATCCATGCCTCAAGCATGTCTGCCACCTCATTTAAATTCAAGAACAATCCAATTTATTTCCTTTGAAAATCATCTCTTTCTGCCTTGTGGCTTTATATATTCAAACACAGATAGATTCTTCCTAAAGGGCAACAAGAGAATGTCACAGTTGCAATGGAGACATAAAACCTTGTTGAAACGTCAATATATTCTAGAGTCGGGGGGGGGGGGGAGAAAGCTATTGAAGATATAAGTTCTTTAAAGTAGCAGCAGAATACTGATGATTTCCCCACAGGCCCCCCCCCCATTTATTTATTGAATTCTAAGGTCAAGTTTCTCTGTTTCAGATCAAGTAGACACATAGGCCACTAAGGCCAAATAAGCGAAGGCATCCATGTACAGTACCCCCCCATATCCACTGGGGATATGTTCCAGGCCCCTCCATGGATACTTGAAATCGTGGATAGGAGCAAACACCCCCTCCATGGTTTCCTGAGGGGCCCCCACCCTGCCTCCCCTGCGGGCAGGCGTGCGCACCCCCCCCAGCTCTTATTTTTCTTTCAGCAAGCTTTGTTTCTTCCTTAAAACAAACAGAGAAGCAGCCTCCATTACAGGCAAGTAGAACGAGACTAAGTCCTAGAGAGGCTCTGCAAGGTTTCTGTTAACCTTACAGAGCCTCTCTAGAACTTAGTTTCATTCTACTTGTCTGCAATAAGCAGCCAGAGGCTGCTTCTCCTGTTTGTTTAAGGAAGAAACGAAACTTACTGGGAAAAAAGTAAAAGCCGGGGGAGGGGGGTCCCCACAATCCGTGGATAATGGATCAGTGGATATGGGGGCCCACCTGTATTGCAATTCAAGTGTCATACCTTAATTTCTTGTCCTCCGTACAGGCCCCGTTTCCTGGCATGGCAAGGTCCCAGATACCTTCCTGCCCATCATGGCTTGCTTTTGACGAGCAGTCAAGACTTTATTACAATGGGCCTTTTTGGAATATTGTTTTTAATAAGGAGTTGACCGCTGGTCCTTTGTGGGTTTCTTTTTCAATACAAAGTATTATAAGTTGCTTACAGATGAGATGACTAATTGTTGTTTGCTGTTCTACTGTTATTCTATAAGCCACCTCAATTTCTTTCCAGAAAAGCAGGATAGATAAGCTAGAAATAAATACATAGAATAAGGAGGAGCCCATGTGACATTAGTGGGGGAGGCCTTAGTTATCTCCTCTTCTCTGCCCTCTGGGTAGACATGAAAAACAAGAATCTGCCCCTAAAGGTTGGGGCAACTGCCAGGGCAGTGTGGAAGAGAAGTCACCACAAGACTGCCCATCATGTCTGAAAAGAGCAACGTGACAGCATTCAAGTCACATCCTGTTTCCTTCCTCCAGCTGGGACAGTGCAGAAAAATCTAAAACCTAAACCGTGCACACAGAGGAAAGTGACTCATTTGAATGGGATGCATTAATACTTAATAAATGTGTCATGCATAATAAATAGCAACTAGCCCACCCACCAGGGGCACCGACTGCTCATGAATACCAATGGGAAGCAACCAGTCCCTGAGGAACTGATCTCATATTGTCCTTTTTAAAAACAGACTACCGTTTAACCTTGTAAACATACCCCCAAAATTAATTGTGAAACAAAAGCATGCATATGCTTCTAAGCCTTGATTACGTGTGTTCCACCTCTGCCATCATCATCTCCAATTCAAGCCTTGAGTGCAATGGCAGCGCGAGGGGAAAGGTGAGTTTGTTTGGCAGCACAGAACCTAAACACAGTCACTGCAGACCAGTTTAGCTGCTATTCTACCCCTGACGGGGAGGAATTTATGCCCTGTGATAGTCAACTGAGTACAGATTCACATGATTCCTTAGGAGTTGGAGACCAAATGGGAACTGAGTCAAATTGGAGGCATACCAGCACCTGTTGTAGACACTGACAAAAAAGCTCTCTCATAAGTAAAGGATGTATTTTCTCAACATGCAGCAGCCCTGTTGCCAACATGAACAAAGCTGGTACTCACTCCTGCAGTTTACCTGTTAATTGTCTATTTGGCTTGCAAACTAAAGCCTGGGTTATCTGGAAATGAGACCCAGCTACTTTGGCTTGCATGCATGCAATGAAATTTGACATAATTTGCAGTGGCGTTGCTGATGGGGGGGGCTTGCTGATGCGTTTCGCGTCATCGCCGCACCCCCGTGTTGCTACGTCACTCTGTCACAAAGGTTCCATTTGGTGGATGGGAGGGCGCATTTCTCGGCCCAAAATCGGCCGGAATGGCTACTGCAGCCGTTAAAGTCACAGCTGTGAAAACAGCAGCCGCTTCGGCCACTGCAGCCACTCTTCACAAGGAGACTGCGGGCAGCACAGGGACACACACCCCCGCCAGCTATGCAAGTGATAATTTCAATATTTTAGTGCTTTGGTGGAAAAGCTATTACATGACAATAATTTTTAAAAAAACACTAGCACATGTACTGGCATATACATGTGTTACCTGATTGGTGCGTTCCTATGTATTTTGTTTCTGTTTCATTTTCATGATTCATACAAACCCTCTGTATATTCTTTTCGTTTAACATTGGAGTGTGCAAAAATTATTGCATCTATTCATCATAGGTACTGTTGGAGGATATGCAAACACTTCAGGCAAGTTACAGCAAGGGTTCTTGTGGCACCTACAGAGAAATACAAGGTATTTTTAATGACCTATACTGTAAGAACATAAGAGAAGCCCTGCTGGATCCGGCCAAAGGCCCATCTAGTCCACAGCATCCTGTTTTCCACAGTGGCACACCAGTTGCCCCTGGGAAGCCCACAACCAGGAGAGAAGGTGTACCCTTCTCCCACTATTGATTCCCTGCAACTGGTATTCAGATGCATACTGCCACTGAACCTGGAGGTAGCACATAGTCATCATGACTAGTAGTCATTGATAGACTTCATTAATTTGTCCAATTCTCTTTAAAGCCATGCAAGCTAGCAGCAATCACCATATCTTGTGGTAATGAATTCCACATACTAGGGGCTGTATGAAGTACTTCCTCTTGTCTGTCCTAAATCTCCCACTGATCAATTTCATTGGATGACCCCTGCAAGGCCGGCTCACTCGTGAGAACTGACAAAGGGTGCTGCCCCACAACCTGTATCTGCCTGCCACTTCCCTCTAGTTTGCTGTCCACCAAGCCACTTCAGTCAGCTTTCCAATCCTCTTTCTCCAATCCAGAGCCTGGTGTTCCAGCACCTCCACACCCATCCTATTTTAAATGAACAGAGGGCATCTTGGGAGCTGAGGTGCAGAGGAAGGAGGCAGCACCAGGGCTCCAGGTAAGGGTGCCAGCCAGCCAGGCTATTGATCACAGCATCTCACCCCCCCCCCCTTGCCCTCATGTTGTAAGCACCCAAGAGAGAGAAAAAAGAGTGAGAAAGAAAAAAATAGAGAGATCCGCGTTTTGCGGAGGCGCCAAAAATAGAGCTCTGACAGACCAGCGCTGGGGCAAAAAGAAGATCTTTACTTTGCTAGCAAAGGACACAGAATGCAGGGCACAATGTGTAAAATACAAAATGGATACAAAAGCTTATATACATTTCATTATTACAGGGAGATCCATGGAGTACATTGTTCAAGGAATACATAATAAAGAAGAACCAATACAGAACAGGATCCAAGGAATTGCACGTTGATACAGCCAATAAGATGTTGGATTCAAACTTTGCACCAATGAGATCAGCAGCAACAGTTGTGAAACTTTAAACCAATAAAAAGATAGATTTTATTAAGAAACCAATGAAATGTGTGATGCTTTGTGTTACTGGGAACCAATGGGTTGATGGGTCTGGGGCCATTGTGTGGCCAGGGTAATTGGATTAGGTCCCCACCTCAAGTGAAGTGTGGCTTTCCGGGGTTTTATGGATGGGATCTTTTGCAAAGCCTGCTTGACACAAAAGGCAGTAATTTCCAGTTAGATAGCTCATAGGTGCCAGACAATGGGTCCCTGTCCCCTGGCACCATGCATCCCAAGGTAGATAAGTTGAAAGGCATTTGAATTATTGTAGCAAAGCAAGACAGGAACAATGGTTCCAAGGTGGGAGAGGAGATAGTGGTGATCTGAGGTAGAGAGGAGGCATGCACAAAGAGACAGGTTTTGGAATCCAGGAAAAGGTGGCTATCTGAGTCCCTGCTGTGCTTCTGGAATTCCCCATTTCCCTGCCCCCAGTTGGCACCCAGGTAGAAGGCAGCCAAGTGAAGGCATCACAGAATAGGAGCCATTGTTAACAGGCACAAGTTATGCTTTGAAATGGTTTCCCCTACTCCCTGCAACGCAGATTCTGGCAGGAGGCCCACCCCACGGTGCTGCCTGCGTTCAACCTCTTGTGTCCTCGCTGAAGGTGGGTGGAGGGGACTCGAACTGCTCCTTTTCCCATGCTCCCCGGGACCCCAAGCAGGATGCCTGGACTCAAACCAGGCGTTTTAATGGCTGCAAATCTATTGTGCTGCTGCCAGGAGCCTCTCCGCACAACATAAGACTAACCTTAGTTAAGCGAGAGGATCGGGACCCTTCTGTGTACGGACCCATCCCTGGGGAGACCCCGATGATCCTCAGTGAAGATCCGGCACATAACTCTTAAGGGAACCCCAAAAAGCACAACGGTTCTATAGAAAAGCTCCATTTCCTAGAATTAGGTTAGTACGGCTTTAAGGCTGTCAGTTGAGAGGTAGCGAGGGTTTGGAGCAGGAAGGCAAAGGGTCAGAGACGGGTTAGTAATCCTCCTAACAAGCGGCACACTCCGTCTAGCGGTTCTTGGCTGTGCGCCCAGAAAGGGGATTAAAGGCTTAGAGAGTTAAGAGGCTTAAAGGATTAAGTAGGTACAGAGTGAACTTTGCTGTTTGCTGCTTCTCTGAGGGCTCGGGAAGGCTTGCGGCAGGCGCGTGCCTGTGAACTCTTGCCCTCTGCTGGCACGCGCCAGCTGTCAAAGTGCGCGCAAACCGGGAAGGAAGCCGAATTCTTAAAGCGGTTGGTTTAAAATGTCTGTATCTCCGTGATTCCTTGATGGATTTGGATGGGGTAAATGGCAGGGGGTTCAGGGGAGAGTGCTTTATGAAATAAAAATATTTGGGGAGGGGTCCCTTGCATACAACACTCAGAGAGTGAAGAGGAGGGCAAGGAGGTGGTGGCCTGTGGAGGAGCTGTGTGGCATTGGGCTGCTGCTCCCTCAAGCAGCACCTGGGCTTTGACCAGGCCTGGATGCCTTGCTCTAGTATTGTGAGAACGGGAGAAAAACATCTCAAATAGCACGTTAGAGAAAAGGCTAGGCTAGAACCCTTCCCCCCTGTAATCTACGGTAGTTTTCTATGGGGGGAGAATATTATATGGAGGAACATGGTATCATGTGAGTCCCCACTTGCAAGTGGTACAGCCAAGACACAGATCTGCCCTCTTAGTAAGAACTATGCCTTAGCCAGGATGTTACCCCAACTCCCATTCACTTGGATCTAGTCCCACTGAGTTTAATAGGATTTACTTCCTGGTGATGAGTAGATTAGGAATGTGCACAGCTCTCCCCAAAACAAACGTTGGCTGGGTTGTGCCCAGTGTATCTTGTATGGTATTTTACAAGGACTGTGTATTCCTTTATTATCTCTGAGTTTGTTTTTCCCCAGAGCTCCTAATTCAAAGGCACTATGATAGTTTAATCTCTATTTGTCAATCAGTGAAGACTTGACAGCCAGGCATCTCCAGAGGGATCTGTACATACTAAGCGAGCTGCTGCTGTAACAAAACAGAGATATTTTACTAGGCAGAAAAGAAAGGAATTTATCTGATGGCTTTGCACATCTCAAGAATAAGAGGAGGGTAACTCCTCCCTGCAATCTTACAATGCAACACATTTTAAGTATGGAAGAAATTTATGACTGGGGAGAAGAACCTCTCTTATCTTTATTCTCTCTGCACTCCTTCAGATCTTGTTTATTCCCATGTCATATGCACTGTGAACCCATTGCTTTCTTTAGATGTTCTCTCTCTCTAATCTCCCTATTCCATCTCTGTTTTTCTGTAATCCCCTGCCTGTATTACACTGGTGGCAGCAACAGAGAAAAAAATGGAATGGGGGGGGAGAGCAAAGGAGATTCTGAGAGCACAGACTGTCTCACAATTAAAGCTCCCCAAATATCTCACATTAATAGTCAGATGATGATCCTCAACATATTTACTTAGAAGTAAGTAAAACTGATTTCAAAACAATTTGCATCCAGGTGTGTACATCTAGGATTACATTCTTAATTCTTGAAGTATTTTTACTGAGTAGAAAAAAAATATGGGAAATCTCAATCAGTCTAATGCAAGTTGGCCTTTAACAGATACGTGACTGAAACTAAGGGCGCAATTCTGTGCAAGTCTGGAACGGCGGAGCAAGTGCTCCGCCATTCCAAGACATCGCGAATGTGCCGTGAAGCACGTTCGCGACACCTTGGGAGTAAGGGAGGCCCGCGCAAGGCCGGCCTCCCTCACTCTGTCTCCGGATCAGGAAAGCAAGCGGCCGCCGGAGGAAGGTAAGCGCTCCCCCGGCGGTCGCGTGGGCAGTCCGGCAGGCGAGGGAGGAGGGCCATTGGTCTAGCCAGCCCGGGAGGGAGAGGGGGATGGTGCCCGCCATATCCCCATCCTCGCTGGGCAGCTAGGCCGTTACACGCCTCCTCCGACTTCCACTAGCTATTTAGCTGGCGGAAATCCAAGGAGGCCTATCAGGCCGCCCGGTTTACACCCGGGGAAGGGGATGAGCATCTCCTTCCCCAAGTAGACCTATGGCCTGCCAGTTCAACGGCAGCCTGGGCTCAGGATCCAGCGGGCAACCATGGCCCAGATGATGACTGCTCCTACCTCCTCTCATACTACTCTCCTCCCAGCTGCGATGCAGGATAGGATCGTTCAGATGTTCTTCAAAGCATGGACACTGTACTTCAGAACAGTGTCCACAAGAGTGAACCAGCAGCAAGCTCTGCTCCCATAGTGACACCCTCCATGCAACAAACTCAGCGCCTGGAGCAAGATCCTCCCCAGGATGATGAGAAACATATCAGAGTCTGCTCTTGCCTGGGTCTTGTGAAGGAGGCTCTGATTTTGCTCTGCTGGCTCAAATTCTATGCCATCATCACCCCTAATCTGAGAAATAAATTTACCTGTAAAATGTTTTCCATCTGTGGTCCCATGTGCCTTGCCTTCAAACAGGAATGTCTTAATGAATGCCATTTCTTTTTGCAGGTGTAATTGTACCATCAGCAGCAGCAACATACCAAGAGCAAGCTTGGGTTTCTCCTCCCTCACTATGCCCTTGTTCTGTTCAGTTTTTGTCCCTTTTGCTGGTGGTGGTCCACTAACTCAAGGAAGTTGCTCTGCCAATGTCTCCCCCCCCCCCCCCGCGCTACTGTAGTGCTATGCTACTCCAGCACAGAAGGACAGGAATAATTGTATTCCAATCCAGAGGGCATTACTCAAGGACAGGAGTGCGTTAAAATACTGCATTATTACCTCTCTTTCGTTCTGATGAACCATGATTGTGTTCTTGGTGCCTGTGATACTGTTCTTACCAAAGAGAAACATGCTCATCATTCCAGACACATTCATCTGGGCTGTGGCTTTTATCCCTTGAATTTTCCTCTTCCCAACATCTTCCCCTGCTGCTGACAAATGTCTAAACATTTAATCATTGTGCCTTCTACGATAAAATGCATGACCTGTCCAGGAGCAGCACTGAGGCATCTCTGTGTTGTCAGCAGGGGGGATGAAGCTAGCAATTGTGCTAGCTATTTGCCAAGTGGCTTTCTTTTAAGGGAATATTCCTGCTGACAAACTTGCTTCACAAGGCAATGCATGGATGTAAGTCACTTTGTGTGCCACCTCCCTTTCTCCCCTACTGTTCTGCTGCTTACATTAAAACTACATCAGCCTGATTACTTTCAATTTCACTGAACGTAATGGCCACAATCCAGCACAAGTCTGGTTAAGCACACTTCTACAAAATTGCCCAGGCGAGGAGAACCCAGGGAGAGGAAGAGGTTTTGCCCCCAGAATCCTTCTCATCCAGCCAGTGTATGTATTTAAAATATTTATATCTTGGCCTTTCCCCTTGTAATCAGGGTGCCCTGGGTGGATCCAGTTTAGAAGAAGCAGCAGATAGCAGAGAAGGTGGAGGATGTGACTGTGAGGGGGCCTGCATTTGGAACTAACTGCACTTTCCAGACTTCAAGGGTAACCCCATGAAAGGTGCACGACAGCAGTCAATTCTGGAAGTTACTAAAGCATAGAGAACTGTTTTGCTGGACCCTCCTTCAAAACGTTGAGCTCCTGAGATCTTTTTTCTCAAATGACAGCAGCTAGAAATTCTCACCATGCTCGGTTCTCAGTTAAACGCTTGTATGATATATATTGCAGAAGTTGCCAGCATATATTGGCACCGGATGTGTTATCAATCTTGTAACAGCAGTTAACTCTGCGTGGCTCATAATCTTGATACCTGGTGAGCAATTCCAAAGATGTCTGAGAAGAGCTGAAAACGTGTGGCAAACATGCTGACATTACTCAATATATGAGTCAATGTGAAAATAATATATAATATACAGTATTTATATACCGCCTTTCTTGGTCACTGGATTTCTCCTCTGACTTTAATCCAAGGTGGTTTACATGGGCAGGCTTTCCCAACCCAACCCCCGATGTGTGTGTGGTTGGTTTTTTTTTTACAATACATAAATGTTCAATGGCAGCGGCGGCAGGACAGGTAAGAAAATTAATTAATTAATTAATTAAGTGAAAATAAATTTAAAAAATGTCGACCACCCTTCGGGCGGCAACTGGGTGCTTTGCGCCCAGAATTTTTTTTTTTTAATTTTCAACTTGGAAATTTTTATTTTGTTTTTTTTACTGTATTTATTTATTTATGGGGTGTGTGTCCCGGTTTAAAACCAGGAAAATCTGGTAAGCCTACTCTTAGCCAGCATATCCATAAAGAAACTTACAAGTGCCCCAGACAAAGTGCTTAAAATACTGTACATAGTACATACATACAGTAAATACATTTGCAGTGGTCTTCAGGGGATGGGGAATAAATAAGTCCCTTTTCCATTTCTAACTTATTTGAGGAGATTGAACTTGGGAAAGACGTGCATTTGGCTGAAGCTTGAGAGTCTGCAGCAAAATTGATTCTGCTTCAGAGGAGCATAATTGTCTTCACAAGTTCTGCTCCCCTTTTCCAATCTCCTCCAAAATAATTGGGTTATTGAACTGGAAGCATTTCTGGCACGGAAAGACTGAAAAGCTAATAGATGGATGTAATGTAAGAAGCTCTTTCCCTTAGGAAAAGATGGTAGGAGGAAAGATATCAACATGTTCAATGAGATTTTAAAAAACCAAAATGCTGTAATTGATGGAAGAGGCCAACTGTAAACATAATGGACTTATTTTTATGTCCTGTTAAAGGGATACTATGCATTTACTGAGGACTGTACTTTTTTTGGGGGGGGGGGAAGCCATGTTTGAAAAAATTATACTGGACCTATTATCTTTGTTTTTTTAAAGGTGAAATATTTGAGTTCTTTGACTTTTAGATGGAATGTTTTCATGAAAAAGTTCTTTAATGCTATTTTCTTGTTTACCTACATAATAATCCTGTTGAGTAAGTCCTGAATACTGACAGTGCAATCCTACAATATTTACTCAGAAGAACGTCCCATTGTGTTCAGTGGGGCTTTACCCTTGGTAAGTGTGTATAGGATTGCGACTTAAGTTGTTTGTATGGCACTCCCCGTCCCCTGGCCCTACTTCCTGCAGGTAGGAAATGCAGTGTATATGTTTTGCATACCAAAAACCTTGCAGTGTTGTGCTGTAGGCTGTGGCCGTCAACTGTTTTCTGGAGAAAGTTCAAAAGCGTTAGACAGTTCTGGGTGTGTGAAGTCTCCCACCTTGCCTGTGCTACTCCATCAGCAGGTGGAATGGCTACTCCAATTAGGGAGGTTGTAACTCTGCAAGTCAACCATAAAAGTGCACACACACACACACCCCAGAGGCATGTCTTGAGTTAAAGTTTCATGCAGCCCATGCAATATTAACAAAACACAGCCACAGCAAAACACAGAGAGACAAAAAGGTCTATGTGTTCACATTCCTTCAGCGCGAAGTTATTTTATTCTGTAAACCTCCTCCAAGTTTTCTTTTTTGTCTTTTTTTTCCATTCGCCTGATTCAATTGATAAAGCAGTAAACACCAGGATGCCTTCTGGCTATGTAAGAGGTCAGAGGAAGCGGCTACTGGCAGTTCAAATGAAAAACCGCAAAAGCACAGATTTATGACATTTAGCATCAGTGGGGCTAATAGGGTTAAATCTGCTTAAATACAAATACCCTGTCTTGAACAGTTTGTGGTGGCTTCCATCATCAGAAGGCTTACGAGGCCGCCAGGTCCAAATATGGCACCTTTTAACAAGACTTTGAACATGTCCAATTATGGGTATGATCCTGCTCATTCAAACAAGACATTTTTTAGAATTTTTGTATGACATTTTTTTGTTGCTGATTAACCAAACTTACGCCCTCCATGTACTCTGCTCCCAGTGAGCTCAAACTCAAGCTCAAACAGTAACAAAAGATCCAGTTCCTTCTTGACAATTCCCATCAACACACCACTGGATCTGTTCGGCTTTTGCACTGGGCCTTCAGCGTAGAGGCAGCTCACTCCGCTTTCACTAACAGAGCAATCCTGTGTAACCTTGCACCGGTGTAACAGTAGATATGCCAGTGTAAGTGCACACGTACACCGGTGCATCTACTGTTACACCGGTATAAGGTTACACAGGGTTGCGCTGTAAGAAAGGTTACCTCTCTCTCTCTCTCTCTCTCTCTCTCTCTCTCTCTCTCTCTCTCTCTTTCTGACAGCAAGGCAGAAAACAACACTCCAGACTATGATCTTCTGCCATGTTCCTCACTTTTTTATCTTTCTGCCAACCGGAAATCAAGAACTACAGTATGACGTTGATCCAATATTTCAGAGGCCTCAAAGGCCAATGGGAGCGAATTGCTACAACATAGTATTTTGCCAGCCATAATTTTCATGGGGGTGTTAACCTGTGACTAGTGAGGGTGGCTCACACGACCAAACACCCCTTCATACAAAATAGTTCCTTGGGTATTTGTAAGCCGCTCTGTAAGCCGCCTTGGGTATTTGCTTCAGCATGGAAAACGTAGGATATATATTTAAAATAAATAAATAAATGAAAATAAAATAAAATACCGCTTTTAAACAAAGATGATCTCTAGTCATGTAGTTTTCTCTGCAGAGGAAATGTTCTGTATGGAGGTGGATTCATTTCTGTGAGCCCAGATCCTGGGCCAAAGTGAAGCCAGTATTATTTGTCCCATCTTTGCAAACTCACACAAAGCATAGACTTCTTAATGTACCTCAAGTCATCTAAAGAACGACAGCTTGCTTGTAAAACAGAAATGTTTCTAGTAAAAAGAGAAAGTGGTGGTTGGTCTCCCTCCTCCCAGGTGAAAGTGCTACAAAATCCACCCACCGGATTCACCCAAGATGCCTCCTTGCGTAGGGTGGACGTCTTCAAGAGTCGCCTGCTGTCACCCTGATGGTGTTTTTAAGGCATCTTGAAAACAATTTCCCTTTTGCTTCTGTGACTCTGAGCATGGCAGGGTACTAAAAGGGGGCAAGGGGTAACTTAAGACGATTATTATGTATTTTAAGGAAGCTTTTACAAGTAAAAATAACAGTTCTTATTCAGTATATGCATTTCTGATTCTGACAAGTCCTAGATACTAAAATATGTGTAGACACTGGATTTTTTAAGAGGGTTGTGGAATTTTCTGTTGCCTATGAGGAAATCATGAATTTGCCATTCCTTTATTTGAAGCCCTGCCTGGAAATGTAGCCGTCGACCCACCAAATGAGGAAGGCCAGTTATGCCCCGTGCAGCTTCCCTCCCCACCAGCAGTCTGAAGTCGTGCAGATTTACCACCTTAGTGAGATCCAACTTTATTTTTTTGCTTGTAGTTTGGCCATAGCTCTTTGTTTTTAATTGTGCATCTGGTTCCTTGTTTCCCCCCCCCCCCTTTGCTTCCTTATTTAAAACATTTATACCCCTGTCTCTCCAAAGGTCAAGGCAACTTCCAACACAAATAAAACAATACAAGCAGCAATAAAAGACATTAAGTACATTAATCAATAATGACAATAAAGTCAAGAGAGCAGCAGCTGCACAGGACCACAGCCGTCCCTCAGCAGCCACACGTTGTGCCTCCCAGAAAAGCATTGTTTTACATCATTTTGAGCCAGTCTTATCGTCTTTGAGCCAAGCCTTCACTTAATTGCCTGACTCTGAGCTGTTTCCAATGTTGTACTCCTAATTTTACCAAAACAACATATCTCAAATAAGTTAACTGTTAAATGACCAAACAAACTAGGGTAGCCATTTGTTGTGTTTTGATTTCCAAACAGCTCCCTGGTTTTGCAATTTTTGACATTCCAGCTCCATTCTTCTAAGGCTAGTAACCTGCCTCCAAATTTATGCAATTAATTTATCACCACGTCCTTTGGCTTCCCTATTGTAGGCTTAAACGTTGTCATGAACCTGGCTCTAGGTTACCCTGTGGTGAAGATTCTGACTACATAAGGTAATTCCTCTTCTGGTGGGCAACTTATCATGGATAAATCTTCATCTTGTGTGTGAGGAATACTGATCCTTTTTGAGGATTAATGTGTAGTTCTGCACATGGCCAACATGTGCTTTTAGTACAGGGACATGAATGGCAGATTTTCTTTTTCTGTTTCTAAGTTAATAGAGCTGTTTGGGCTTCAAATGATCCCAAAACGTTCCCCCAACACCCCTTCCCCAATTGTCCTGATCATAATTCTGTTCAGACCTCCTTCCCCAGCTCCTGATCCAAATATGCAGCTTACATCCTGGTAAATCCTCCTAACTGATATGGGGTGGGGTGGGGGGTGGAGCCGTTGACAGTTCACTTTTCCTGAAAAGCTTTCTGGGTTTGACCTATAGCCTCCAACTGAGAATATGGGCAGCAACCATTTATTTTAGACATGTTTGAAAGCCTTCTTCAGTGGCATCCAGTGCATTTTACATCTTGCTAGCACGGTGCTGCTGTACACCAGAAGACGTCCACAGAAGCGGACGAAACGTTGTGTGTTTTGTGTTCTGTTTAAATACAATGTCTTACATGGCATCTAAACCCGTGTTCCCTACTTCTTACAAAATGTTTGAAAAGTGTTTGTAAAATGGCAAGTAAAATACTACAGGTACTGTATTCACAATACAGACCTCATAGCAATTAATTGCTCATGAGATTTCCTTCTTGCTCTGTTCAAACAGCAGTATAGTGCAATATATCCTCATAATAGTTTCAACGCTTAAACAACTGGGCACAGCTAGAAATAGGTCACATGGAAGGAGCAGTTTTCTCCTAGCAGGAAATACTACTGAAAGAGGTCACAATGCTTATAGAGCTGAGATGCTTAACTAGATTTTTTTAAAATCTTTAATGAAATGAAATTGACCATCCTTACTGTTTGTACAATAAATAGTACAAGATTCCCGTAGCACTATTTGCATTTTGGCAGCATGGAGAAGCCAAAGTGCAGCAGAAATCAAAAATTCTGAATTCATAGATGTGTATAACAGAGTGAGGGACTTTTGTGTGCGTCAGATGGCAACCTATGAAATATCAGCCTGAAAGACCCTGTGGATACTGTTGCTATTTTGTGCCCTGCCTAGCAGCAGCGTAACTTCCTCGGTCGGCGCCTGGTTCAGGGGGGGAATTTGGCACCCTAGAGAGTGACTATCGGCTCAGGGGGGTGCTGCACTCTGGGGGGACGACCCGCGCTCCGGGGGGCGACCCGGCAGGACCCTGCACCGGGCACCCCCCCGCCCGCCCGCCCCCCCAGCCCCCTGGAGAGGCGTCCTCCCGCCGGCTTACCTGCTCCGGCCTCCCATGATGTTCGCCCAGCAACAGCAGCGGGAGCCGCCGCCACTGCTGCTGCCGCTGCTTCGGGACTAGCCTCCTGCCGCCTTGCGAGGCAGGCGCTTGGTCACTACTCCCTCCTCCTTCCCTCCCAGCGAGGCGGGCCGAGGCAGCTGGGCTGGTCGCCGGCCCCCCTCAGGACTGCGCTGCATGTTCGCTCCCTGTGAGTGCATGAGGAGAGGCGGCAGGAGGACTATGCAGCTGAGCCTGGGCGCTGCGGGGCAGGTGGGCACCACGGCCGTGGCGAAGCGCCCGGTTCTGGTGAGCCACGCGCCGCTGCTCCCGCGGCGCCCGGTTCGGTGGGGTGCCTGGTCCAGTTGAACCACGCGCTCCACAGTCCTTATGCTATTGCTGCCTAGAGTTGTGTCCTATGGCTTTGTAGGGGGATTGTCTTCTTTCTCTTGGGCCTTTTGCAAGTGAGATGGATGGAGGAATGTTTTCAACGTTAGTTTTCTGTTTTCAATTTAGAAAAACCTGTAGGAGTAGTAGATGTAACTATATATGGGCTGGTTTTGACCTCTAATTTTTAGCAGAAGCAAACCTGGTTTGCACTCCACCCCCAAACCACATCCAGATATAATAAGCATCCTACAGTATGTGCCTTGTTGTTAAATTATTGTTTGGAAGCAGCCCTTCCATTACTTTTTAAAGAAGCCGTGGGCTGGTTCACACACACATAGTCATCACTTGATGACTAAAACATGTGTGAATGGGCCATCTCAGAACACCAAAGAGAGAACTCGTCCATCCATCTTAAATGCAATGCTTCTTGATGGAGATGATTTAATTGTGATTTATAATTGTCTATAAGCCGCTGTGAGGATCCTTCTAGAATGGAAAGGGAGCATCAAAATGAAGTAGTCAGTGTGGTGTCATGGTTGGAGTGTGGACTTGGACCAGGAAGAGCCAGGTTCAAATCCCCATGCAGCTATGAAGCTTCATGGGTGACTTTGGTCCAATCACCAACTCTCAGTTCACCTCAAGAGTTGTTGTGAAGTCCAAAATAGTAGGAGAAACCACATAACCTCTGAGCTCCTTAGAGGTTGGGTGATATATAAATGTGAAAACAAACGTGTAGTATTAAAGTGTGGAGAAATCAAATTATGGTCATGGATGTGTGAAACAGCCCAACCACACTCTAGGAAACTGCTGTAATCGGCTGGGGTGTACACTGATGCTGTGTGTGAAATCTGGCTCAACACCCAATGAGTGTACAGGTGGAACCCTATATCGACTGATCTGCTATCCACGGTTTCAGTTATCCACGGATCACGGGGACAAACACCCCCCCCCAGGCTTTTACTTTTTTCCCAGTAAGCTTCATTTCTTCCTTAAACAAACAGGAGAAGCAGCCTCTGGCTGCTTATTGCAGGCAAGTAGAATGAGACTAAGTCCTAGAGAGACTCTGCAAGGTTAACAGAAACCTTGCAGAGCCTCTCTCTAGGACTTAGTCTTGTTCTACTTGCCTGCAATGGAGGCTGCTTCTCTGTTTTAAGGAAGAAACAAAGCTTGCTGAAAGAAAAATAAGAGCTGGGGGGGTGCGCATGGGGGAGGCAAGGCGGGGGGCCATCAGGAAACCATGGAGGGGGTGTCCGCTCCTATCCATGGTTTCAAGTATCCATGGAGGGGCCTGGAACATATCCCCAGCGGATATGTTGGGGAGTACTGTACTTGCAAATCCCTATTTATTATATTTTTAAACCATCCTTACCCCAGAGAGCTCAGGGTGGCTGATTCATCCATGAAACAGACAATGTAACTCGTGTTGAGCAGTGAATTGCAGGAAGCGGCAAATTGACTCAGAGTGCCCTTCACCCTGAGCCTGCTGCTGTCTCACTCCAGCCTGCCATGGACAGAGCTGCTTTGATCCAATTCCCTAACCGAGTGTTTCCCAAACGTTTTTGACCTGCAGCTCCCTTGACCATTGGCGACCATTGGCCGTGGCTCCCCATTACATTATGTTGATGCCTGCCAATTGGCATTGCACTGTTTTCTGAGAGGATTCCATGGCACTCCATGGCACCCCTGATTGGATTCCATGGCTCCCCTGGGAGCCGTGGAATCCCAGTTTGGGAACTACTGCTTTACCTTACTTCAACTCTAGATCCTCTGTGTTTACTTACTGTAGTCTCAGAACCAGTGCTTGACTGAAACCCCATTTCAAAAGTTATCTTCTAAATTATCAGGTTCATACACATCTAGTAGGCCTGTTTCATGCTGGTTTTTTCCTATAAATAGATTTTTCTTTCACTTTTACAACACGACAGTGCTATTTCAATGCTAAGACATGCCTTTGAGGGAAAAAAAATCAAGCTGCTTCAAATGAGAAATTAGAGGTCAAAAGAAGAATATGCTCTGTAATAAACTTTCTAAGTTAAATTTATTTCATAGATCTGTTCTTGAAAGAGTCACATGCATAATTCTTGACAAAGCTGACTCATCAGAACACAAGAGCACTCTGAACAATGATATCGAGTAGTCTTTTCTTCATGCTGTGCATATTTTTGTACCTAAGTAGTTAAAAGTCCTTTCCAATAAAGAAGTTTCATTATTATTAATTATTTACTCAGAACTGTCACTATGATGGATAGCAGTTCCAAAGACAAGACGACACTGAAGCTTCCACAAGGATCTTAAAACCTGAGCTGGACCAACAAAACAGTAAATAATGAGTTCAGATTGATCTGCTTGTGCTTTCTTACCTAACAAGAGATAAAATCTTCAGGAGAATTGGATTCAGGCCTCCAGTATGTTTAACAAGAAAAACCTGACATACAGAATCAGTATTTAAACAAGTAGTTTCTCAGATGGAGCCATAGCTGAATGGTAGACCCTGGCAGCAGCGTCACTACAGGGGGGGGTGGAGCTCCAAGTTCCATCAGGCTTTGACCCTCCATTACACGATGGGAGAAAGCGGCCTGCCGGCCCCGCTGGCGTTTTCTTACACACATTTGAGTGTAACATGTAGTTTGTCTTTGGTTATGTCCCCCTTTATTGACTCCCCCAAATCTCCCCCAAATCTTTGGTTAGTGGATGCACTCAGCCCCTACCATGTCAAGTATCCTAATATAGCTAATCATTTAAAACTTTGGAAGCAATATCTAGGGACAAATAGCCTGAACCAAATTTTCTGTCAGCTGTTGTCACAAGTTTGCATTCCAACATCATGTCAAACTGCCAAGTCGGGAAAAATGTGTGCTACGTTCTGGCAGGCGATGGAGCTGACATTCCTAATTTGGCCATGACATTTATAGGCTTTGCCAATCTGACACAGCTAATTGCAGGCTTGGCTGATGTCCCAGGGCTATGGCGTTACTATGCTCCGTCTTGTAGCTGTGAGTACCTCTCACAGCTCAACAAACCACCTCCCCTCACTTCTCTTATCAGTTGCAGCATTCTACTCTTTGGCCTTTTTCTGAATTGTTGTCAGCAGGAAAAACGCCTAGAACAATGGAAAGACAAATGTAAGTGCATCTAGAGGTCTTCAGGAGATAGAAAGGCGAATGGAGGAAAGAGGTGGAGTTACAAACAAATTATGTCTTATTAAAGCAGGTTATTATACTATGGGCTCCCTCCCTGCCCTATTGCACCTGTATTTGTATCCACCCTTTGTGTAAGGGGGCATAAAAAGCAAGATAAAAAGGAGGAAGCAGCCGCCCAGAGGCAGCTACTGCTCCAGAGCAATCCAAGTGGCCAATCCACGAGCAGCGAGTGGCCTCACGGGAACGAAGTGGCTCACGGGGACAAAGTGGCAAGATAAAAAAAAAGACACAGCGAGTTAAGCAGCTGGGCGAGTTCAGCAGCGGGGTGAGGAAGCCAGGCCCCACACACTGCCCGGCACGTCCCTTGAATAGAGGAGAGCTCCAGCAACATTAAGGTACCCAAACTTTGATAAATCCATAACTTACACTCAAAAGCTATGCAGTCAGACAGCCAGCAGAAGGGTGGGGGCTATCCAGTGTTTTGCACTGAGTGTCACATGTATGACTATCTGCCTCTTGGGCAGAAGTCATGGGTGTGTGCTCGGTGCAAAGAGCTCCAGGCTCTCAGGGAACGGGTTCGCTCCCTTGAAGCCACGGTTGCTGACCTGGAGAAGCAGAGACAGGTAGAGAGGTACCAGGGTGAGACTCCTTGGGACGTGGAGGCATCGTCCTACCCTCAGTTGGCCAGCGCCTCAGCTGCCAGGAAAGGGAGTCTCAGGGCTGGAGGACATTGCTCTGGAAAAGAGGGAAACAATCCCCCAGTGGGGACCCCTTCTTCAGGTGATGGGCCCGTATCCAGTCGCACTATGGATACTCCTCTGGGGAGGGGGGAAGGGGGCTTCTTGTAGTGGGTGACTCTATAGTCTATAGTGGGTTCTTGTAGTGGGTGACTCTTCTTGTAGTGGGTGACTCTATAGTCAGGAACATAGAAAGGGGGGTCTGTGACGGATGTGAGGACCGCACGGTGACTTGCCTACCTGGTGCGAAGGTTGCGGACATCACCTCTCGTCTAGATAGGCTGGTAGAGAGTGCTGGGGAGGAGGTAGCGGTTGTGGTGCATGTTGGCACCAACGACGTGGGGAAATGTAGCCGGGCGGTCCTGGAGGCCAAATTTAGGTTGCTAGGTAGGAAGCTCAAATCCAGGACCCCAAAGGTAGCGTTCTCAGAAGTGCTACCTGTTCCACGCGCAGGGCCAGCTAGGCAGGCGGAGCTCAGGGGTCTCAATGCGTGGATGAGACACTGGTGTCAGGAGGAGGGGTTTAAGTTTGTTAGGCACTGGGGAACGTTTTGGGACAAGCCAGGCCTGTACAAGAGGGACGGGCTTCACTTGAACCAAAACGGAACCAGACTGCTGGCGCGCAACATTAAGAAGATGGCAGAGCAGCTTTTAAACTGACTCCTGGGGGAAAGCCGACAGGAGCCGAGGGGCATCCGGTTCGGGACTCCTCATCCCTCGGGAATGAGGGTGCAGAGGATGGGGAACAGTCAAGTAATAACAGAGTAAGAATTGGGAGTGGTAGCGTGATGGGACATGACAGCCAGTCTAGCAAGACAGAAGGCTGCAGGAATAAGGGGGCAAACATGCAGCCCTTCTTGGGGGACCAGGTATATAAGTGCTTTTATGCAAATGCCCGAAGTCTACGGGCAAAGATGGGAGAACTGGAATGTTTGGTGGCTAGGGAAAACATTGACATAGTAGGTATAACAGAAACCTGGTGGAATGCGGAGAACCAGTGGGATACTGCAATTCCAGGATATAAACTCTATAGGAGGGACAGAGAGGGGCGTGTTGGAGGTGGGGTGGCCATCTATGTCAAAGAGGGGGTAAAATCCACCAGAGTAGAGCTGGAGGGGGGCTCTGACTCCTCCGTAGAATCACTGTGGGTTAGATTACCAGGCTCAAAGAGTGATGTAATAGTAGGGGCATGCTACCGTCCTCCAGATCAAAAACCTGAAGGGGATCTTGAAATGAGGAAGCAAATCAGGGAGGTGTCAACGAGAGACAGGGTTGTAGTCATGGGGGACTTCAATTATCCTCACATCGACTGGGTCAATTCATGCTCAGGTCATGAAAGAGAGACTGGATTTCTAGATATGTTAAATGACTGTGCCTTAGAGCAGCTTGTCACGGAACCGACCAGAGGACAGGTGACTCTGGACTTGATATTGTGTGGCACTCAAGATCTGGTCAGGGAGGTAAATGTTACCGAACCGTTGGGGAACAGTGACCATGCTGCGATCCGTTTCGCCATGCATGTCGGAGGGAGAGTGCCGAGCAAATCTGACACGAAAACCCTTGACTTCCGAAGGGCAGACTTCCCCAAAATGAGAAGACTAGTTAAGAAAAAGCTGAAAGGGAAGGTAAAAAGAGTCCAATCGCTCCAGAGTGCATGGAGGCTGTTTAAAACAACAGTCATAGAGGCCCAGCGGGAGTGTATCCCACAAAGGAGGAAGGGCTCGACCAAGTCCAGGAGGATGCCCGCATGGCTAACAAGCACAGTTAAGGAGGCTATAAAAGGCAAGGAAGCTTCCTTCCGTAAATGGAAGTTTTGCCCTAATGAGGAAAATAAACAGGAGCACAAACTGTGGCAAAAGAAATGTAAAAAGATGATACGGGAGGCCAAGCAAGACTTTGAGGAACGTATGGCAGGCAACATAAAAGGGAATAATAAAAGCTTCTTCAAATATGTTAGAAGCAGGAAACCTGCCAGGGAAACGGTGGGTCCGCTGGATGGTGAGGGAGAGAAAGGGGTGATAAAAGGGGACTTGGAGACTGCAGAGAAATTAAATGAGTTCTTTGCATCTGTCTTCACGGCAGAAGACCTCGGGCAAATACCACTGCCGGAACGGTCTCCCCTGACTAAAGAATTAAGTCAAATAGAGGTTAAAAGAGAAGATGTCTCAGACTTAATTGACAAAATAAAGATCAATAAATCACCAGGCCCGGATGGCATCCACCCAAGAGTTCTGAAGGAACTCAAGAATGAAGTTGCTGACCTCTTGACCCAAATATGCAACTTGTCCCTTAAAACGGCCACTGTGCCAGAGGATTGGAGGATAGCTAATGTCACACCAATCTTTAAAAAAGGAAGGAGGGGGGACCCGGGAAACTACAGGCCGGTCAGCCTACCATCTGTTCCAGGGAAGATGGTGGAAAGTCTCATTAAGGATAAAATCTTAAAATACATAGAAGAACAAGCTCTGCTGAGGGAGAGTCAGCATGGCTTCTGCAAGGGGAAGTCTTGCCTCACAAACCTGTTAGAATTTTTTGAAAAGGTCAACAGGCATGTGGATGCGAGCGAACCCGTGGATATTATATATCTGGATTTTCAGAAGGCGTTTGACACGGTCCCTCATGAAAGGCTCCTGCGAAAACTCCACAGTCAGGGAATAAGAGGGCAGGTCCTCTTGTGGATTAGGAACTGGTTGAAGACCAGGAAACAGCGAGTGGGAGTCAATGGGCAATTTTCACAATGGCGAGAGGTGAAAAGCGGTGTGCCCCAAGGATCGGTCTTGGGACCGGTGCTTTTCAACTTATTCATAAATGACCTGGAGTTGGGGATAGGCAGTGAGGTGGCCAAGTTTGCAGATGACACTAAACTTTTCCGGGTGGTAAAGACCAGCAGGGATTGTGAAGAGCTCCAGAAGGATCTCTCCAAACTGGGAGAATGGGCAGCAAAATGGCAGATGCGCTTCAATGTAAGTAAGTGCAAAGTGATGCACATTGGGGCAAGAAACCAAAATTTCACATATACGCTGATGGGTTCTGAGTTGTCTGTGACGGATCAAGAGAGAGATCTTGGGGTCCTGGTGGACAGGTCGATGAAAGTGTCGACCCAGTGTGCGGCGGCTGTGAAGAAGGCCAATTCCATGCTCGGGATCATTAAAAAGGGGATTGAGAATAAAACGGCCAATATCATTATGCCTTTGTACAAATCGATGGTAAGGCCACATCTGGAGTATTGTGTCCAGTTCTGGTCACCATACCTCAAAAAGGATATAATTGAATTGGAAAAGGTGCAGAAAAGAGCGACCAGAATGATTCGTGGGCTGGAGCACCTCCCTTACGAGGAAAGGCTACAGCGTCTGGGGCTTTTCAGCCTAGAAAAAAGGCGCCTGAGGGGGGACATGATTGAGACTTATAAAATTATGCATGGGATGGAGAGAGTGGATAGAGGGAAATTCTTTTCCCTCTCGCACAACACCAGAACCAGGGGACACACACTAAAATTGAGTGGAGGGAGAGTTAGAACAGACAAAAGAAAATATTTCTTTACCCAGTGTGTGATTCATCTGTGGAACTCCTTGCCACAGGATGTGGTGATGGCACCTGGCCTAGATGCCTTTAAAAGGGGTTTGGACAAATTCATGGAGGAAAAGACCATCACAGGTTACAAGCCATAAGCAACCTCCTGGTTTTTAGAAGTGGGTTTTCTCTGTGCCAGGTGCAAGGGAGTGGCGACTGGACACAGGTATCTTGTTGTCTCGTGTGCTCCCTGAGGCATCTGGTGGGGCCACTGTGTGACACAGGAAGCTGGACTAGATGGGCTTTTGGCCTGATCCAGCAGGGCTCTTCTTATGTTCTTATGTTCAAGTCAAATTGTCTCCTTGTATTGATGCTAGAACCCAGTGGTGTCCCCGAGGTCAATCGCGCCGGGTGCACAGACGCCAAGCGTAGCACCCCAGACGTAGGTTGGCACATCATCGCGTCACCGCCCATCACTTTCAGGTTGCTGCAATTTCAAGCATTCTGAAGCAAAGGGTGAGCAGAAGGGTCCCTCCAGAGCATGGAGCTCCGCTTGCCGATCCTCTGCCGCTCCAGGCCTCAGTGGACCACAGTGAGTGCTGAGGACTCGGGTGGCGATGATGTTGCCCCTCCTCGGCGCGGCACCCAGTGCAGCCCACACCGGATGCAACCTCCCTTGTGATACCACTGCTAGGAGCAGAATGCAAAATGATACTGGCCATTGCTTCAGCACAGTGACTCACAGGATCAGACCATAAGAATGTCAGCTGTTTGGATCGAAAGTGTTTACATACCTGCTAGCATACAGAATTTGCCTTTCTCTGCGATCCCAACTATGCCCCTATATTCCATATTGTAATACAAACATTTAAACTGCAAGCCTTCAAAGCTTTCTTTGTTCATATTGCTTCTGAAGATTTTTTACTTGTTCTGCACATTAACACACATACATCTTTAGTATGGCAGATCTGATGGATTAAGAAGAAAAGCATTGAGACAGCTTTCAGAACATCTCAAGCCAGTGGAGAAAATAGGCTTAGTAGGTGTGGCAGGGGCAGGACAGAGGTCTGATAGATATAATGGGAAAGGTGAAGAAACAGAATGTATGAAAATGTATGAATCTGTTCTTTGGGTGAGGAACTGTTTGCCAAATACTTGTGCCCGGACTGATTTACTGGGAAGATAAATAACATGAATGCTGCTTCAAAAAAGCTTGCTGCCTCAACAATATGTATAGCTAATTGTGTTTAAGCCTTATTGATTTTAACCAGGCTTCAGCCTGAACTATGCATTACCCAGACAAACAATTTTTCTAAATCAGATGCTTAAGAAGGCCAAAAGAACTGAAACTGAAGCACGATGACCTCGACCATGAAGGTGGACAGAGACAAAACCATGGGGTTGTGCACCACATGGGTAGGACTCCAGGATCGGGTCCAACATTTATTTATTTATTTTAGGTATTATCCTGGACGGTTTGGGTTCAGGATATCTGAGGGACCGCCTTCTCCCATATA
This sequence comes from Plestiodon gilberti rubricaudatus, assembly GCA_026170595.1. Taxonomy (NCBI): domain Eukaryota; kingdom Metazoa; phylum Chordata; class Lepidosauria; order Squamata; family Scincidae; genus Plestiodon; species Plestiodon gilberti. The sequence continues at coordinate 259,439,084 of JANXHW010000001.1, forward strand.
TTCGAGGTCCGCCCACCCTCTTAGGTCATCTGAGGGAGCTCTCCTGTGGGTGCCGCCTCTATCTCAAGTTAGAGGGATGGCAGCACGTGGGCGAACCTTCTCTGTTGTGGCGCCACCACTGTGGAACTCCTTGCCAGGGGACTTGAGAACTACCCCCTCCCTCATGGCTTTTCGGCGAGGGCTCAAAACAGTTCTCTTTCGTCTAGCATTTGGGTGATGGGTCGATGTCTGACTTCTGTGTCTCAAGAAGATTTGCTCTGCTGCTTCTCTGCTCTATATTGTCCCCACCCCAGTGGATTTTATTGTTTTTAATTTATTTTATGTATTGTTTTAAATTATGTATATTTTTATCTTAGATGTTGTAAGTTGCCTTGGGCATTTGCTTTGGCATGGGATAAGGCGGGGTATTTTTTTTTTTAAAAAAAAATGAAATAAATATCCAACCTTCTGCTGCAGCCTCAAGGCAGCAGCTTCCAAAACATGAAAGTAGCACAATAAACAATTAAGTAGGAAGTCATAATTTAAAACTCCAGACTAAAACAGCTGTCAATTTAAAAGGGTAGAAATGCCATGGAAAACAAGACTTTTGGCGCAATCCTGACTAAGCTTGGAACGGCGGAGTGAGTGCTCCGCCATTCCAAGATGTCGCGAACGTGCCATAAAGCACGTTTGTGATGACTCAAGAGTAAGGGAGGCCAACTCAAGACCAGCCTCCTTCACACTGTCGCTGGACCGGGACGCAGCCGCCAAAGGAAGGTGAGCTTTCCCGCCGGCAGCTGCAGTCCGGCGAGTGAGGGAGGGGGGGCATTGGTCTAGCCGGCCTGGCAGGGGACGGGAGATGGCGCCTGCCATATCCCCATCCCTGCTGGGTGGCTAGGCCATTACACGGCCTCCTACTACTTCCGCCAGCTCTTTAGCTGGCAGAAATCCGAGGAGGCCTATCAGGCCGGTCCCAGTTTACACCCAGGGAAGGGGACAAGTGTCCCCCGAGTAGACCTCTGGCCCGCCAGTGCAATGGCAGCCTGGGCTCAGGATCCAGTGGGTGACCTGGGCCACTGGCTGGATCCTTAGTCAGGATTGCACTGCCCGCCTGGTACCAAAAAAGATACTAATGAAGGTGCCAGATACATAGCAATGATAGAACAGATGCTTTGCCTGCAGAAAGATCCAGTTTCAGGCCCCAATAGGGCTAGGAAAGAGATTCACTGACAGTCAGTGTAGTCAATGCTGACCTAGATGGACCTAGTGGTAGCTTCATATGTTTGTCTAGGGCAGTGGTTCTCAAACGTTTTGGTCTGCGGCGGAGCCCTTTACACATCTAAAAATTGTTGCAGAGCCCCAAAGAGCTTTTGTTCATGTGGGTTCTACCTATTGATTTCCACTTCATTAGAATTTAAAACATGATAAAATTTGAAAAATGGAAGGGCACTGGGGCAAAATGCCTGCTGCCATATTGGGACCTGCAACTGGCTACTGTATCTCATTCTCTGCACAATTGCTCCCTAGGAGGAGAGGCATTGGAAACGCTTTTATGTGTGCATGTGTGCAGTTTAACCTCCAGCTTAAGCATTAAAACCTTTTGGGTCAGGGCTTGCAGAACGAATGATTTGGGAAGAGCAGGCTTGCAGAACAAACTGTAAGCTACTTACTACAGGGCTGGTTTCCAAGTAAGACTCAACTTTTCATGAAGATCACTGAAGCCTCAACGGATCCCTCCTGTCCAACCAAGGCACTGAAGGAGGGTGGGATCCTAGCACGCATGGGGCGGGCTCTGCGGGTGCTTGCGAGTGAAGTAGGTGTTATTGGTTCCTGCTCTGAGAGGGAAGAGCCACGCTCCTCTCCTTGCTGGGAAGATTGTTTTCTTTTCCTGTCACTCATGGCTGCTCCTGCCTGCCCTCTTACAGTACTCCTTCCCCCTTCACGTGGACCCAAAAGAAGGCAAGAGCAGGAAAGCGGCTCTATGAGCTGGTGCTTTCAAGACCTGCTCCTTTCCACCCCACCCTTCAACCGGATCCAATCTGGCGCTGTGCTCACACAGAGGCAGAGCCCCAGGGTTCCTTCCGCAAAGGAGTTTGAGAAATGCTGGTCTAGGGAGCCCCAAAATATGGACACCATCACAGAAAAAGCCTTCTCTCCTGTAGCCACCTGCCTAACCTTCAAAGTTGGAGGCACATGAAGAACATAAGAAGAGCCCTGCTGGAAGGCCCATCTAGTCCAGCTTCCTGTATCTCACCCTTCTTGGGACCCCACTGTCTCCACAATTGGGAAGCTTCTATAACATTTTATGGCCTCCAATACTGATTCAAGAGCTAGGTAATTATAGGGGAACTCCAAAATATATTTCAGTGACAGAGATAAAATACATGATGCCCTATCCCTGAGCTTCTAATCAAATAATTTCATCAAGGCAAGCTTATCTGCTTTCTGAAAATAACATTTAGGTTGGTATTTACTGCAAGATAAACTGCGCCTGCCTCCATAATAAATGAGAATGAGAGAAATAAATGCAACTCTTTAAGAAACATAAAATTAGACCTGATTTATATTGCCTGAAACTGTTTTGCAGTAAACAGAACAGCTCACTAGTAACCAGTGTCACCGGTTCCAAGAAGATAGTGCATTTGCTTACTTCAAAGCATTGCTACAAGGAACACAATTATTATTTTCTATTAGTGTAACTCAGCCTTTTTTGCAACACACATAGCACAGTACAGGTTGCTGAAAATGGTTTGACATATTACAGATGGTGGCATGGATTGTAGATAGCCTTCCTGGTTGTGGCTGTCATGTTTATAATTAATGGAGCACCCAGGTGCTGAAATGCTGCTATTTCAACTTGCCTCTTAAATTTCCCAAACATGGGACAGGGTGGGCAGCCTGAGACAGCAGAACATTCCCATGGCCTCTAAGACTCAAAATAGTATTTTCCCTGCCTAAGGCTACTTCACGATATGAACAAACATTCTCCTATATACATGGAAATAAGCTCAGAAGTCATATTGAATGTGGATTATTTTTCCACTACCCATAACCTTCTCATGGATCTTGGGTCCTTGCCAGATGGTAATTCTGCTTCCAATATAAAATGGATAAACTTCTGTATGATATTCCGCGCTCCTTGAATCTGCAAATGACCAGACGTGCACATTGCTTATCAACGTTACACATTTAAACTGGTGCAACACTAATGCCTTCTGAAAGTGACCATTTGCTCAAAAGAGCACCCACTGAGGCTTATGAGAAAGCATAAGCATCACTGTTGGTGGAACCCAGAAATTGTCTAAATGACAACAAGCTCTCTCTCTCTCTCTCTCTCTCTCTCTCTCTCTCTCTCTCTCTCTCTCTCTCTCTCTCCAAAAACAGGAAGAAGGATCAAGATTTTAGTGGGTTGCTGAATTAGTGCAATAGCACCAGAACCGCATAAAAGAGATGTGTAGCTCTCATGCTTTGATTTAAATAAACAGTTGTTGTTGTTGTTCAGTCGTTAAGTCGTGTCTGACCCTTCGTGATCCCATGAACCATATCCCGCCAGGCCTTCCTGTCCTCCACTATCTTCCTGAGTTCGCTCATTTTCATGTTCGTTGCATCGGTGATTCTGTAAACAGTGTGGGCATGCAAATAGGCCAAGGGGAAGCTGCATAGATAGGCATCTCGTGCATCACTTTTCCAGCATGGAACTCAAAATGGTATGCATGGAGTTGCTAGGTAAGTCAGTGCCCATCCAGATACTGACCACACTGAGGTCTACTTAGCTTTCAAGTGTGGCTATATTAAATGCTGGTGCCAGGTTGCTGGGGACCTCTGAGACAAAGCCCTGCCCTTGCTCCCTTATGGTACATTGGCTGCTACCATTGCCCTGGTGTTGAGAGTTCAGGGATTGGCCTGCCCACCTGGACCCTCTGGTTAGCATGGGCCTTCAGCCAGTACCCAACTTCTCACACTAACCCTGGCTGTGTCATCTGTTCTCAGACCATACGCTGGGAGTCCTTTAGGACTCTGTGTACTACAGTACTTCCCTAGCACAATGTGTGGTAGAGATAAGATGGAGGTGAAACAGCCAGCTATGATGATCACCACTGATAGTATGGAATGAATGTGTTAGATAAGAAAAGTGCATAGCAGTAATGTAATGAGAGAATGTTAGAGGAAAAAATGCTACCTAAAACTACATTAATTGTACTAGTTGACTTTAGCTGTTGTGAAAAGCAATTACAGTATATCAACCTTAGCAATAATCTCATTGTCATTCAGTATCAATACAGCATCTTTTCAGCTAATTTTAATTCTTAGTGCAAAGATTTCATCTCTCTCTCACGGCCCAATCCAGTGTAGATTTAGGTCGGCGGAGCGCGTGATCTACCGGCCTAAGGAGTCGTAAATGTACCGTAAATACTGTTTGCTGCTCCTTCAGTGTAAGCAGCACCAGTGCAGAGGCTGGCGCCACTCACTCCGCCGCCGTCCCAGACTCACACCAGCTGATGCAGGTGAGTGCTGCATCGGGTGGCAGGAGGGCAGGGTGGTGAGGGAGGGGGCCATTGGCTGGCCTGGCCTGGGAGGGGGTGGGCTTACCCCACTCTTCTGCATCCAACACAGCCACCGCCATTGCTTCTTCTAGTAGTTGGTGGAGGGTGTGCACAATACACTGTGGGGGGTGGGCAGCAGAATTTGGGGGATGACAGAATTTGAGGGGATTCAGATAGCGGTTCAGCATAGACTGCTCCTGAGCCTGTCCATGTATGAGCTGAGCTCTATCTGTGCACTGGAAGACCCCCAGAATTCTGGAGTATGGGCACTATGTAGCTTCTGGAGTATGGGTACATGTCACTTCCTGTCTTGATTTGACTCTGGTAAAAAAACGAAGCAGGAAGTCATGCTAGGTTTTAGGACAAAAGCTTTGCTGGTTGTATTGTCAACACTTTACTGAACGGCATTTGGTGCTGCACAATTCAAGTACAATTATTTTATTTGTTGTTGTTCAGTCGTTAAGTCGTGTCCGACCCTTCGTGATCCCGCAATTATTTTATACTGCTTGTAAATGTTCATCCTCACTAGTCAATTCATTGCCTAAATAGAGTTATTAAATATTTACAAAACAAAAAAAAATTCTGTAAATAGGTTAGGATTCTAAAATTTACAGCACAATAACAAGTCTTTGGCTGACATTTAAATGCCATTGGCAAAGTAACATAAAAGGTGTTCTGAAACCTATGCACAAATACAAAAAGAGGTAGCTGGTCATTACAGATAAAAAGGTAAAGGTGACCCCTGACAATTAAGTCCAGTCGTGTCCGACTCTAGGGTGTGGTGCTCATCCCCATTTCAAAGCCGAAGAGCCAGCGTTGTCCGAAGACGCCTCCGTGGTCATGTGGCCGGCATGACTCTCCTTGCCGCAGCGTGTAGCATGCAGCTGGAACACAGAGCGCTGTTTACCTTCCCGCAAGCGGTACCTATTTATCTACTCGCATTGACATGCTTTGGAACTGCTAGGTTGGCAGGAGCTGGCCAAGCAACGAGCGCTCACCCCGTCGCGGGAATCGAACTGCCAGCTTATGGCAGCTTTCGATCAACAGCTTATGGTTCAGCGGTTTAACCATTACATTACAGATACTGTACCTTAAATTGTAACTAGAAAGAATAAAAACATATATACCAGCCACCATATTTTTCACGTCTTGTCCCCGGAGGAGTTTCTGTATCACCTTTTGTTTTGCCAGGATAAGAAGGAAACAAAGCTCACCATTGGGGTACAGGAGGAAAAAGCAGTGGCATTCAAAATGTGCTGGAATGAAATCAGATCTCTAGCAAATTAAAATATGTGTGGGGTTTCTTTAATGGCAGAACCTACTTTAAGGAACTTCCTTGTTTTTCTTAGCTGTAAGTCAAATTGTATCCCCCCCCCCTTTTTCTCGACATCTACTTCTAGTTTTTAACCTTTGCCTCTCATATGATAGGACAGTTGTGATGGGGGGAGGGGTAAAATTGTGTTTCTGCTTATTTGTATTGCTGTTTTGATGAGTTTTGAAACAACTCAGGAGAAGGGGATGATCGTCCCCTTCCCCCTGTGTAAGCGGCGGTAGGCCCAATGGGCCTATTTGAATGTACGCGATCTCTGGAGCTCATGTACATTCATGCTGCTCTTGTCAGCTCAACGAGGGCCTGGAGGAAGCTTTGGATACCGGGGATCTCAGCTCCTGGTATCCCCGCCCCTTCCAGGCCCCGGGCAGCCCTCACCACCCAGTCTGCCCTCCCCCCATCCCTGCCCTGACCAGCGTAGAACTTACGTGGTCTGGCAGATGCAAAGGTCGATGTTTCCATTGTCCTGGGCTCTGGCACTCTGAACAGAGAAGTCTGGTTCTCAGAATTGTCTTCAGGCCCTACGCCACCAGCACTTCTTGTTATGCGTGACTATGTGAAAATGTTAACATTTTAACCCCCCAATCACAACTGACCTCATCAAATGTCCTGTCTTATGAGAGGCAAGGTTAAAGACCTGAAGTAGATGTCAAGAAAAAGGAAATATATAAAAAAGTTGGAAACCCATGACAATCTGCATTGAATCATGTGCCTTTTAGTTTGTGTCCCATGTTGCCTCTTGTTCAGAGTCCCATTTGCACTGTCTGGCTGGGATTATCCTTGGAGTTTATGGCTCAACAAGAGGGCCAGGCTGGACATCATCTTAAAACAAGATGAATTGGGAGACACTTTCCTCAACACTGCCTGATCTTGTCATTGTGAAGCCCTTTGCAGAACTGATGCAATTCAGTTGATTCCTTAAAAAATAATGCAGGAGGAACCCAGGCTCTGTCTAGAGGAGAAGCTTGATTTAAGGAGAGCGAAGCGTCAGATAGGGAGGCTGCCAGGTGTTTGCTGTCCTGCAGCCAGGGCTTTAGTGCTCACCACTGAAACGGGAGGGAGCATGGTCCTTCCTCTCCTGGAAAATTAACAGCCCTTTCTGGGAAGAATAAGAGAAATATAGGACACTAAGAGCGTAATCCTATTCTAAGCTAGGGCGGTAGAACGAGCGTTCCGCCACTCTAAGGCATCGCGAAAGTGCTGTAAAGCACTTTCGCGACAACTAGCAAGCAGGGAAGGCCAGCGCAAGACCAGCCTGCCCTGCTCCACCGCCCAGACCGTCTCCCGCCCGCCGCCAGACCCAGGTAAGGATCCAGTGGAGGGGGGTGGTCTGGGAGCAAACGGTGGGGGCCGATAGGCCCAGCCGATCGGGGAGGGTACGGGGATCGGCCTCGGACGAATCCTGACCCCTGCCGGTCGGCTGAGTCGTTACACAGACTCCTCCAACTTCCACCAGCAAAATGGCTGGTAGAATTCTGATCGGCCCCAGCTGCAGTTACACTCGGATCTGACAGGTGGCCTTGGCCACCCGGTGGATCTTTACAACAGGATTGGGCTGTCCGGAAGAGGAGGAAGAAAGAAAAGGAATGGATAGGTGTGGGTTTACTCACCTAGAGGCACAGCTTCATAAGAAAGAGAAGTGCAGCAATAAGGAGATGTAAGAGAAAGGGGACACCTTTACGGTGGGCTGGGAGGGGGCTGTGGATTCAGAGGTTCAACCTGGAACAAACACAACAAACATGAAATATGGACACCACATGTGTTTCTGTACCCATTTTCTATAAACTCCATAACGTTTAAGTTAAATGGCACAAGAAGCATTTTCCTCTTCTATTTCACATGTTGAATTTCAAAGTGTGCATCCACAGTGGAGGTGGGGAACCCCAAGCCACCATTTTAATATTTCAATGTATACATTTTTCTGATTTGGTGGTTAACCTCTGGCTTGGAAAAAGTAATACTTAGAGCCCAGTCCTATGCATGTCTACTCAGAAATAAGTCCTATTATAGTCAATGGGGCTTACACTATGGTAAATGTGGATAGAATTGCAGCTTTATTTTATTTATGACTTATTAATAGCTTCTAAATTAACTGAACCAAAACAAGTATAAAACAAGTATTCACTATGCTGGCCAGTACTGTATATGTCAAGCATTTCTGTAATGCAGAAGCGTCGTACCTATGGGGGCGGTTGGGGCGGTGGGCCCCAGGGCGCGGGTCGCTTACCTGTTGCCTCGTCGCTTCTTTGCAGCCGAAAACAGCTGTGTTTCGGCCCTCCCGGGCACCATTTGGCTCCAAAAAGGAAACCAAATGGCGGGTGGCGTGATTGGAGCCACGTGCTGATGTCACGCCCCCATGTCACGTGGGGGCGTCATGTCGGTGCCCCCCCCCGTGTGGGGGCGTAGTTCCGTCACTGCTGTAATGATCTTTCATCTTTACTCTTGGGAAGATCCATGGAGTGGAAGCAACTTCCAAAGGGACAGCCGTGTTAGTCTATTGCAGAAAAAACAACAAAGAGTTTTTGTAGCACCTTCAAGACTAACCAGTTTCTTTCAATATAAACGTTCATGGACTACGGTCCACTTCATCAGATACATCCGATAGTAGACTGCAGTCCACAAAAGCTTCTGCTAAAATAAATTGGCTTCAAGGTTCTACATGGCTCTGTTGATTTTGATGAAATGGGAGAACACATATTCCTAGGAACAATCAACGCTCTCCTGTTGACAACTTTGTTCTGATGCTCCTGTTTTATAGCCTTCCCCCTTCTTTGCAATCCTCATCTTTAGCTCTGTCTCTTATAGCAAAATCCTGTGTAGAGATCTGGCCGGCAACCCAGGGACGCCCGCCAGATCCTATCCCCGCTCCGGACTGCGCTGCTGCGGCCCAATCGGCCTCCTCGGATTTCTGCCAGCTAAATAGCTAGTAGAAGTAGGGGGAGGCTGTGTAACAGCCGAGCCGGCCAGCAGGGACAGGGATATGGTGGATACCATCCCCGCCCCCTCCTGGGCCAGCTCGGTCAATGGCCTCCCTCTCTCGCTGCCCAGACTGCCCATGCGGCCGCTAGCGGAGACTTAACCATCGCCAGCCGCATCGATGTCCCGACGACGGAGTGAGGGCGGTTGACCTTGCGCCAGCCTCCCTTACTCGCGAGTCGTCACAAACATGCCGTAACTGATGGAACACTTGTTCCGTCGCCAGACCTGTAGTCAGAATCTGGTTGTCTGTTCCCTGCATATGTGCAGACCAGCAAGTAAGCATGAATGGTAGCATAGCGGTAAGACTCTGAACTGTGTTGAGACAACTGTGTTTTTGAGACTCCTATTGGTACAAGAGAACGGCTGTTCCTTGGTAGGTGAGTTACAAAATTGTTGTTTTTTTTAATCTTGTAGCTGCCGCTAATTTTTCCAAGAAAGATGAGCCTAGTGGGAGTAGCAGAAATGACAACATCACATATCATCCTTGCTTCATGCTGGGCAGGTGAGTCTTCTGGTCATTAAGTCAGAGCAGCTGAGCAACTAAAGCATTCAGAGAACAAATGTAAGATTTCAACAATGACAGACCTCATCAATTCTGCTGGGTTCCAATATTCATACTGCAAAAGCAATTCCACTGATTTATTATGATTATTTACTTGTGCATCCCAATCATATTCATGTTTGCTCAGTTGTAGGTTACATTGGTTTCAGCGAGACTCACCCTACACATTACGCAGAGCAAGGTGGTATATTGAAGAATTCTGTACTGTTCCACTTTCAACTGCAGGTGGCAAGTCCTATTTTTGAATCTTCCTCCATGCAAAAAACACCCTGCAAAACAGCACACCAGAGAGAGGTCTGCACTAAACCTTTCCTCTATTCTATTTATTACATGCACTGAGGTTCACATTCTAAACTATGACCTCCACACCTGCAGTCTGAAGGAGAATATGACAGAGTTTGACCACCTCAGCCTAGCTCTTCACTGTGAGTAATATGTAGACTGGGTTCTAACTTCCAAGGAAGTGTGTATAAGATTACAGTTGCAATGTGCTCTACAATCTATCCTGTTTGTTGTTTTAACAAACTTGCAAAGTAAGTGCCTTTAGAAAGGGGGTGGGGATTACTGAAATTTATGGTAACTTATCCAACACCACAAGAGAAGGTCCTGGATGAATATACCGTATTGGTCTGAGTATAAGACTCACTTTTTTCTCCTAATTTACGTTTTTAAACTAGGGGTGTGTCTTATAATTAGGTTGTTGCAATTTAATGCCAGTGATTTAATTAAATTTTTTTAATAGCACCAAACTTTAAGGGTGCGTCTTATAATCAGGTGTGTCTTATACTCGGGACAATACGGTAATTGTATTTGCACTGTTTATTTGATGTAAATCACCTTGGAAGTCAAAAGGCGGGATGAAAATCTCCCAAAAGATATAAATTAAGTAGGATTAAAAAAAATACAGTATATATGCAACTGATTTCTAAAATGAGGTGTAACTTGGAAAAAAAAGTCATGAAAGTAAAAATTGAACAGATTCCAGTTCTAGTCTTACTGCAATGATTTGGGAGCAGAAATTTACAGTGCATTCTTATGCAGGTTTACTCAGAAGTAACTTCCAAATAAGGATGCATGGGATTGCACTGTTACAATTGTAGGCATGCCTCCTTGAAGGATGTACGAACATCACAGTCAAACAAAGTCATTCTCGCTCAGGAATATCTTGTTAGAGATCTATTATCCCTATCTATCACAGATAGTTGAAATGGCTTAGTATTTATGCCAAACTACATTTCCCAGGAAGGAATCTTACAAAAAAACAGAGCGGGGGGAGGGGACGCGTCCAATGTAAACTATCCTCGAAAGGGCCAAAGAAACAAAAAGGCAAAAGCAGGAATGTATAGGAGAGCGTGTGTGTCATAATCCAGATGGCTTTACTTCCAAAGGAGCCATAACTCGCTTCCAGAAAGACAAGCGCCCCTAGAGTTAGGCTGTGTCTCAAGATCTTCCAGAATTGTTGAGAATCTGCCCTGCCCCCTTCCAACCGCATCTCCAGGAAGAGTGGGGGATGAAAACATGGGGCATTGATGGTAGCTGTGCAGATAGAAGATACTTTCGGAATGTCTCCTCCTTGGGTCTTTATTGTGGGCAAATCTAGCTAAATAGAGAGACATTAAAAAATAATCCCTTGTTTGTTTGGAAGCTCTGCTTGGCCGTCTCCTTATGAATCGGATCCAGAGCGTCTCAGTCTTGCAGGTGGTAGAAATGAGGCTGCAGTTCCCTTCGAAGCCTGTAGTGGGAGCCGCTGCTCCCACAATCAGCCGGCTCGCTAGGGACAAATCTCGGACTTGGAAGCTTTGCTTCTTTTCCTTCTCCGTCTGCCTCTTATGCATGCTGCTAGAGCTCTGGCTTCCCTCCGTTGCCCTGTCGTATGTGTAGCAAACAGTGGAAACCGAGAGCCGAGACGGAAATTGCAGAAGCCAGCCACAGGGCATGCTGATCTGGGCTCCTCTCGGCTGCAGTTCTTCTGGGTCCATCTTTTGTGACGGCACCTCACCCACCACCCTCACTCGCCCTCTTGTGCAGCCCGTGGGCGTGCTGAAGAAGACCCAGGCATCCTGAAAGAGGAAGGGGAGACAGAGAGCGAGAGCCCCTGGGAAGCTGCAAGTCTCTTTCAGTCATTCCCGCCCCCCCTCTTCTGCTTTACCATGAATCAGGCTGTTCCTTGCCACCGAGGAGAAATTTAAAACGGAAGGGGACCCTACAGCAGAGCCTTGGTTGCTAAGGTAATTGCCGATGCCGTGCACATCATTCTTCCCCCTCTACGACCTAATAGGGCAATGATGGCTAGCTAGCAATGCATGATCCCCAACCCACCGACCACCCAGCCTCACTCCTCTTTCCACTTAAAAGGGAGATGCGTACTAATTAATCGGCTTCCCTAACCAGAGCGGAGTCCAAGCATGCTTCATGTGCTGCAGCCCTCTCCGAGTCCGCACTTACATGGGAGTAAACCCCACTGAACATAGTGGGACTTGCTTCCGAGTAAACATGCTGCACGCCCCTTTTGGAATGGGCGGGGGAAGGGGCTGTTGAATGAGGATTATTATAACAGACCCCTTGCTTTGCTGCCTTCGTCTTCTTCCTTCCGACGTGAATATGGATATACTGTTGTTATGATGCAAATACTGTAGGTAAGATGAACTGGATCGCCGGCGTCGTGTAAACTCTCCCTGGAGGCCGCGTTCCATTCGGAGTGCAGCTCTTTCCATGCGTGCTGCATTTTGTCTTGTGGGTTTTGTTTTAGGAGAGTTTGTTTCCGTGAACGCCGCCCGCCGGCTTCCTTTGGGGAGTTTGTGGGAAGAGAAGAGAAACGACCTTAGTTCTAAGCAGGGCGCTGTGAATCGGTGTTGAGGTGCACGTAGGACAATCGCTAAGCAACCAGTTGGGGAAGGGAAAGGCTGGCTGGCTGGCTTGTGGTCCAGTTGCGTGATTCGTGAATGAAGCTGGGAGTTGCATTTGGGAGTTCACCGGTGGCAAAAGTATCTAGCTATGGGCTCTTCAATGCAGCAGAATAATGATGAAAATTATTAATAATATGCATTTGCGAATCGTGGCAGCTTGAATGTGAACATGCAGAGCTCGAAACTAGGGCATTTTTGGGATGGTTATAAGTTTTCCATATCTTAAACAAAAATTGCAACAAACAAGGTTCTGCTTATACTGAAGATTGAAGAAGGCACAATGCCTGGCAGCCAAAACCTGGTGAAGCCAAAGTACTTGGGAACTGAGGCCCCGTGTCGTTGGGGTCCTGGCGGAGCTTACTGTACGGGCAAAGGGTCTGTCACTGACCTGCCTTTTAGCCAACCAGCTGCTGGATCCGCAACTCTGTGAAACCAAAGGAAATGGACGGGAGCCAGTTGGCTCTGGTGCTTGGGCTGCAATCCTAAGCATGCATACTTGGAGCCTTCCTTGTCCCCTCGAAATCCATGGGACGCTTCCAAGTAAACAGGGTTAGTCAGCACGGCACTGGGGCATTTTTGCTAGTGGCCTTAAGGAGGCCTTTTAGTGTAGAATGCATGTTAGAAGGGGCTGGAAAGAAGTGGAAGAGAGACAGTTGTCAGCAGATCCCTGTAGCTTTTATATTTTATATCTGAATTACTGATGCTGCAGGGAATGGTAGTCTCGCTTTCCCCTCCCCCATCTCAACAAAAAAACCAGAAGAAAATATCACTTCTAAAAATGGCTCAGATTTATTTAAATCCAAGTGCTTTGGCTTCACTGGGTTGCAGAGTGGTATGTAGGCCATACATTTGTTGCATATTATTTAGTTGTACTGTGTACAACATGCTTATAAATAAAACTAAAGGCTATGGCTCGTGTGTGAGAAACCATCCATCCCCATGCTATTTACAGTCCGCTGCAGGCTCTTGAAGAGGGTGGGAGAGTCCCAAGGCATGCCGAAATGGCAGCTTTCCATATTTCCTGTTGTACATCACAGTATGCAACCAGCGTACAGAAAATGGCCTCTGGGAAAGCCCCCTTCCCTTGATCCCTTTGCTCACACAGCTGGAAACCAGGGCTATAGATTGCATTGCTGTGCTGCTGCTGCTCCCTTGCAAATCCTCACCACCTCTGTGAAATGGCACAGGCTCAGGTAGCCCACAGTTCTGGAATGTACAGATCAGAAGTGCTAAAAAAAAATAGCCCAGTCGTGATCCTTTCAATTAGAGGCAGCTGGAGTTAGTTAGGCTTGGCGTGTCCAGGTGGCTTTTGAAAGGGGAAGTTCAGCAATGTTTGTTTGACTGGTTTGGTGTGAAGCCCCCACCAAGCAGCAAGAGCAGAAGGGTTACCGACACTGTGATGGGCCATTCTACAGGATTAGTGGACTTTGGTGAGTCACTCGCTAGAATCATATAAAATTTTTTCAGAAGGAACCAAACCAGCCAAACAAACATTGCTGAACTTCCCCTTTCAAAAGCCACCTGGACACGCCAAGCAAGCCTAACTAACCCAGCTGACTCTAAGGAGTACTGCAGTACTGCTGACTGCCAGGGTTCTTTATTCTAAACATACCCTAGAATGGGCTTACACAAACAAGCTGGATGGCCCACCTGTCGGGGCACTGTAGCAAGTGCCTGCACAGAGCAGGTGACTGGACTAAGGTCCCTTGAGGCTCTAACATCCTATGATTCTAGCTAGTGACTCACCAAAGTCCACTAATCCTGTAGGATGGCCCATCGCAGTGTTGGTAACGCTTCTGCCCTTGCTGCTTGGCGGGGGCTTCAACAACAGTGCAAGGGGAGTGAGTCTTTGTACTCAGTAGGCCATAGTGCATGGCTGGTGGACATGAATTTGGTGTCTGGTTTGGTGGGTGGCGAGTTGTGCGCAGGCTTGACTTAAGCCTTGCTAATTTCAATGGAAGAGACTTTCAAGTAAACGTAGTTAAGGTTGCAGCCTTTGGATGTCTTGCATTTCTTCAATTCTCTTAGAGAAAAATATATACAGCAAAAAAAAAAAAAAAAACAGAAGGAACAATACCCCTTAAGCTGCAAATTTATGTGGAAGTAAATTACCACTGAAATCTGTGGTTCTCACTTGCACAATATTAAGGTGCCATAGTATGTTCCCCATCTGTGTTGCTGGTCCTGAGAAATGCAACTCTGGGAGGGAATATTTAAAAGAGGGAGAGGCGGTGGGAAGCATAGATCATCTATGCATCTCTATCGCCCGTGTAAGATAATGCTTCAAGTCCTGGTTCAAAAGCAATAGCATGCTTTGCCATCCACAGGCAATGAATGTGTGCTTGGAGAGCATAGCGTTGGTGAGGACAGTATGTGTCCTGAAAGGCTTTTTTTGTTTTTAAGGGTGCGTGTTTGTGCAAGAGTGATCAGCCTGACCATATGCGACTTGCACAGAAGCTGCAACTGGCTCATCTCTAGGAAAAGTCTAGAAGGATTTCAGAAGCAGCGCCTGCATCTCTGTCCTAGGCAATGCTGTTTTCCCCATGCCACCCCAACTATTAACTGTGAATTGGATAATGTGCTGCTGCTCTTCAGCTGCAACTTGGAGCATTATCCTGCAAAGGCTAAAAGATAACAGGTATTAGGGACGCAGCACTGCTCTAGAAATCCCCGTTTTAATCTCTGCAGCTTATCCAGGTATAGTCTTGAGCTACAGCATAAGTTACCTTCGACATCTTTTTTTTTAGATGGACGATGAAATATATATTTTTTTAAATAAATGAAATAAAGGCATTTTCACACAACAATAAAGAGGCTTTTGCTTTAGTCAGTTTGTGATGTGAATGTAACACCTCCACTGGTCAGAATACTCAGTTCTTGTTTAAGTGCTTTCCCCCTGCTTTCTCTTCCATATGAAAACATCAACATAAATAAGTGTGAGAACAGCTGGAAGTTTGAAGCTTTTTAATGTAGGGGAGAAAACAATTAAGCTGAAACATGATGGGCTTGTAAAGCTGTGAATGGCTGGAGAGAGCAGGCAGAGGGGCAAAAAAACCTCTGTTGGTACCAGAACTCAAAGACACTCAAGTGGGTTGGAAGTACAGTAAGGGCAGGGCTGACAAAAAGAAGTATTTCTATGATCGAGGCTGCAATCCTATGCACACACTTGGGAATAAGTCATATGGAATTCAGTGGGCCTTACCCCTGAGTAAACATGTGTAGGCTTGTGATGTAAATTATGGAATTGCAAAACGTAATTAGGTGGATGAAAGCTTTCATGGCCAGCTATAATCTTCATAGTTTTAATGTTCACAGGTTTAAAAGCCATGTTAAAAAAGGTTTTCTGTAAGTTTCAAAAAATACACACAGAATCATTAAAAATCCGTGTAAAATCAACGTTAAAACACTTTCAAAACAATTAATTATGCTAATTTAAGAACAGCATGGTTCGGCAACGGTTCGTCCACCAACAAACTGTGGACCTCCTCAGGCCAAGGCTGCAGCAAGCCGCCTAGATGTTAGGTTGTGGCACAACATTAAAACTATGAAGTAAATAGGTGGCTTTGTTAAAAAAAAAAAAAGTTGGAAGGGGCCTTTGAGAGACCTATGTTGTTGTTGTTGTTGTTGTTGTTCAGTCGTTAAGTCGTGTCTGACCCTTCGTGATCCCATGAACCATATCCCGCCAGGCCTTCCTGTCCTCCATTATCTTCCTGAGTTCGCTCATTTTCATGTTTGTTGCATTGGTGATGCTGTCTAACCATCTCATCCTTTGCCTTCCCTTCCTCCTTTGGCCTTCAATCTTTCCCAGCATGAGAGACCTATAAGAATATTTAAATAGAAACACCATAGGTAGGGGCTGTGTGTGTCCACTGACTATTGCGTTGGTATTCCCAGATGTACTGCATCTCCACATAGAGATTTTGTTAAGTACCTAATGAAATCTTGAGCTCTTTTGAGACCTGTCTCTCCTCCCCCCCCCAGATTTAATCCTTTTTAAAATGTGAGTGAAACCACAGAAAGGACTATGACTTCCACGCCCTGCTTCTGAACTCTGCTTCCAGGAGCATTTGAGTGGATGCTGGTGGATAAAAGGAATGCTGGACCTGACTGTTAGTTAGGTTCCCTGTTTTCTTTGCCCTTATTATCCAGGAGAAGCAATTTGTACCTGGAGTCAAGGTAAATGCAGGAGATGTTTGAACGGCTGATCCTCAAACCCTCCCTCTATCTCTCTTCTCTAATGGTTTTGTCAGAAATATCCCTTTCAGTTGCCTTTCTGGGATTGGAAGAAAGAGAGAACTGTTTTTTAAACCACTCTTAAAGGATCTTCATGGAGCTTCTGATTATTTAACCACTCTTTGATTTGTGTACTAATTTTGGTTTGGGGCTTATTTCCTGTTAAGGTCCAAGGTGACTGAGAAATTGAATTTGAGTTACCCCGTATTTATTGGCGTATAAAACACACTTTTTTGTCTACATTTGTGACCCAAAATAGTAGGGTGTGTTTTATACGCCAATACTAAAAAATCCCTTTCCCCCCTTGCCCGTTTTAAAGCAATTTTTGGGCTTACCGCGTTTTTCCCAAGCTGGAGAGCTCCCTTGTGTTTTCTTCCCTGACTAATCTATCCGATCTACAGCTGTTTGTCGGGTTTAATTTATGCACGTGCATGAGTTGAGCTTCTCAGCAGCCAGCAGAGGGCGCTGTGCTCCTCAGTTAAGTTCAGCTGAGCTGCAGAGGGTGTGGTCTTTCCAGCTCTCCATGCAGCTTGGGTAAGCTTCTGAACTGGGCCTAGTTGGGGAGGCTTTGGAAACTGCATAGGTGGGGTGGGGTAAGAGTTGAGTCTGGGTTTTTTTTACTTGGGGTAAATGTTTTTTACTTTGGAAACTGTGCATGGGTGGGTTGGGGAAAAAAGAGTTGAGTCTGGGTTTTTTTTTGTACTTGGGATTTATGTTCTGGTGCATTTTGTTCATGTGTATTATTGCTGTGTGTTTTAAAAGAGATCCTGGTATTTTTGTGCAATTTATGTAAATTAGCTAATTAAGCAGCCAAGCTGTAAGTGGCCAAGTGGCCCAAAAATGCTTTAAATCTTTTTTTCTTGAAACCCAGGGCCAAAAGGAAGGTGTGTCTTATACGCCGGTGCATTTTATACGCTGATAAATACGGTACATTCTGGTTTATTGAAAAAGAAACCTGCTCTGAACCAGCTTTATTATTATTAAGAATATTTATATCGAGCTTTTCAACAAAAAGTAGTTCACAAAGCGGTTTACACAGCAAAATAAACCAATAAATAGTTCCCTGTCCACAAAGGGCTCACAGTCTAAAAAAAGATGCAGAAGGAATGCAGACCACACCCTCTGCAGCTCAGCTGAACTTAATTGAGGAGCACAGCGCCCTCTGCTGGCTGCTGAGAAGCTTAACAAATGTAAATATGGATGACCCACTGGGGTTGTTTGTTTTAATTGTTTTAATTGTTTTAATTCTTGATTTTAAATGTAAACATGTATTTTAATGTTTTTATTGTAAGCCGCCTTGGTTGCCCTTGTGGGAGAAAGGCGGGGTACAAATTCTATAAATAAATACATAAGAGACACCAGCAACAGCCACTGAAAAAGATGGGATGAAAAGGTAGGCTTACCAGATCTCCAACTGGGACAGAGTGGACAACTGGAACCTTAGAGCACAATCCTGGGCATGTCTACACAGAAGTAAGCCTCATTGAACACAATGGGACTTACTTCTGAGTAGACATGCTTAGGATTGTGCTGTAGGACTTAACAAGCGACACCTGCCCACATTCCTTCTCCTAAAGGTCTAGCACTCTGTCCCGGTTGGAGATCTGGTAAGGCTAAAAAGGGACAGCTGCTTTCCCCTTGCTAAATATAAGAGGATGGTGTAGTGGTTTAGGAGTCGGACTTAGACCTGGAAGATCCAGGTTCAAATCCCCGCTCAGCCACGAAGCTTCCTGGGTGACCTTGGGCCAGTCACTATCTCTCAGCCCCACCTACCGCACAGGGTTGTTGTGAGGACAAAAAGGAGGGGAAGAAATATGAGCTCTGAGCTCCTTGGAGGAAGGGTGGTATAAAAATGTGAAAAATAAATAAATAAATAAGAGGACACCACTTGAAAAGGTGCATTTTTTAGATACAGATTCAAGTTCAATTTGAACTCCCTGCTTCCTATGGCCTTGTTAGGTGAGGCAGGAATTGCATCTTACCTGCAAAAAATACATAAAGCAATTTGGGTGCTGGCAAAATGTAATATCTCTGAAATAGAAATATTCCCTGGAAGGAAGATATCTGGATGAGCCTGCATAATAAAAGCAACTGTGCGTTTGTTGGGCTACAAACTACCGGTAATTATTTAGGTCCTAATATTCGTGGTGCCTTGCTGGTTTTTTTTTTTTTTAAAGAAATTCTTGCAAAAAATATCTGAATCACCACATCAGCCAATGTTCAAGCCCTGTTTTAAAGTGACAAGTTGTCATGTAAGATAAAAAATTGCACAAGGTTTTGGAGTTGGGTGCCTTTCCAGTGGAATACATTCTGCTGCTTACTCAGTCAAGAATAAGCATCATTATAAAGCTTTAAACTGTGACTGATGATCAGCCTTTCCTTTGGGAAACAATTTTGCCTAGATGACACGGATCTATGATGTGTGTGTCTGTGTGTTTAATTTCAGGGGGGAAATGCATAAGAACTAGCGATTTGTTTTGCCACATAAAGTTATAATGATCTGCGTAAACATCTCCCTGGCAACAGAATTTGATGTCATATATGGAAGATTAAGGAATACAAAGCAAGCCAAGCCAAAGATTTTACCAGAATTGATTATTGCTAAAGTAATATAATATTATAGTGGTCTCTTTACAAAAGGAAAAAAGAGAATTTATGGAATAGCCTTAGGCCCTCCCTCTACATTGTTACCATTCAGTGATCCCTTCTGGGCGCAGGTACTGTCATGTTTGGGCTCACCTACAGGAGCTTTTCCATTCACTTTAGTGAATATTTTCAACTTCCACAGCAGCCACTGTTAGCCAGTTACCTAGGGTCATCCAGAGGTTGTGGGCTCCCAGCATGTTCAGAAGCATATCTAGGGGAAATCCACATGCAGAGGAATGCGTATTGCATTAGACCAGGGGTTCTCAACCCCTTCCTGGCTGAGTACCACCTCTAGCGCCACTTTCCTGCTGCGTGCCACCGCAAGTGACTGGCAATGACATAATAGCCAGTTGTTTTCAGGATTTTGGAGGCCAGCAAACGCAGGGAGGAGGCTCTGGGCGGTTGGGAGGGCCCTTCTCAGCATTCCTGAGAGGCTTGGCCAAAGGCAGGAGCCTCTGAGGAGTGAAAATGCACAGTCAAAAGCAGCACTGCATCTGAGTGGTCTGACAGTTCAAGTACCACCAGCAGTTGGCCAAAGTACCATGGTTGGTACTAGTACCACTGGTTGAGAACCCCTGCACTAGACCATAGACCAAACGGTTGCAGAAACACATATGAGTGGAAGCTGTTGCTTCTGCATCTTCTGCATCTTCTGCGAGCCCTTTGAGGAGCCCTTTGACAGGGAACCATTTATTTATTTATTTTGCTATGTAAACTGCTTTATGAATTTTTGTTGAAAACTGGTATGTAAATATTATTATTAATAATATTCCCATTTTGCAGATACTCAAAGATTGCGACTTGCCCAAGGCCTTCAAGGGCAGGGGTCTCTATGACAGAAATGGAGCTTGAGTCCAGGTCATTCAGGCCAGCTTTCTATCCATTAATATGTTTTTTCTATTGCATGTACCCTCTTCTTTACAAATCTTATGGATTTCATTGGGATTGATATATGATATACATTTATATATCATATAAATATATATTATATTGATATCTAAAAAGAACTTATTGCCAGGCCAACATGTCAAAGACTCGTACTTGCTCCTCCTGCGTATGTGGACAGATTGTCCGGCCCATCTCTAGTAAGCGGAAACAGAAGTATCAGACTTGTGATAATGCAGGATTGTTGAAGATGGATATCTTTCTGTTTACGCTGCATTACATTGATGTTGTATTTACATTTTATTTTGGGGTTAAGATGAGAAATTCTGTTTTTGAGAAATAGCACTGTGATGATACAGGTGTATAATCTTCTGTAGCTCTCAGAATAGTATTTGGACAATACAGTATTTGGAGTTAAGAGGGGCTTAAGCACTACTACGCCAAGTGAGGTTCAATTTTCACTGCAAAAATTGCGGCTTGGGCTGGCATGAAAATGTTCATGAAAAATTCTGCCTTCTCTTTCACACTTTTAACATGCCTGTTTGCAGCTGCTGTTTTCCTCAGCTGCTATTGGGGAAGCAGCCAACGATGTGAATGTACAGCCATTGCCCAGGCAACTGGGCCCAACTCTCATCCTCTTGTCATGCTGCACAGGCAGTTTCATTCCTACCAGTCCTGCTCTTCAGGCCTTTTGATCTAATCCAGCACTAGTTGTCTGTAGTTTTGCATGACTAGTTTAGGCAGAATAGGGATGAAGATATGTGTCTGAATACCAATTGCCTCCATTTGCACTCCCATTTCCTTTCAGTTGGATATTCATTTCGGTGCATAGATAGCCTTACCAGATTTTCTGGGACCCTGAGGGGGGCGGAAGTGACATCACGGGGAGGTGGGTCAAAAACTGTGACGTCACTTTTGCCGGAAGTGGGCGTGTCCATCAGAAGTAGGTGTGTCCACCATAAAATACAGTAGTTTACCTTTTTTCCCGTGCCTCTGAGCACGTGCAGAATGCTTCCACTGTTTTTGTCCTGGCCAGCCAGATGCATTGTGACAGCCAGTGCTGGCCGCCACAACGCAGCCAGCTGGCCTGGACGAAAACAGCGGCGGCACTCTGCACGTGCTCAGAGGCACGGGGAAAAGGTAAAATACTGTATTTATTTAATAATGTTGAGCCGGCTGGACGTCCAGGGGGGGTCACTGAGTTCGCTGCCACTCACCACAGCCCCCGCTCAGTGTACCTCTTCTTTGTTCTCCTCTTCGTCCCGGCCATCCAGGACTGGCCCGCTGCTGCGCGTCTTCATCTTTATCTTCCTAGCCTCGGATGGTTTCGGAGACGTTCCAGCCTCGTGCGCACCAGCGCGAGGCTAGAAGCACTCGGAAAGCATCCGAGTTCAATCGGACGCTTTCCGAGTGCTCCCAGCCACGCACAGGCGCACGAGGCTGTCTCTGCCCCCAGTCACGTCCTACTCTAAACGGCTAAAGAGTTAAAGAACAATTCACAGTGACAGTGAAATGCTTACTGGTTTGTGCATTATTATTTTGCTTGAAATACAACAGTGTCTGTAAAGCCTCCTGTCCAAAGGCACAAAATAATATATCTCATTTCTTGGATCTCCTTGCTAAATGATGATGAAACTATTTAGACTCTGCCAATATTGACTTTATTTTTGCATGGTCTGATGCTTTTCCTAATGTCTTGTCTATTAGCAAAAGTAATGGCAAATGTTCCCTTTCTCTTCTTCCCTCAGTTCTAATTAGACATGCAGCAGTCATGATGGAGTTCAATTTGACTGTTATATTTTGAACTCCTGGAAAGGAATAACTTCTTGTATCTTTAAAAAAAAAAAGTAATATTTATGGCTCAGTCATTGTTTTTAATTTTCCCTTGTATACAGTCTAAAGAAAATAAGAGTTCTATCTGTAAGAACTGACAGAGTGGGGGAGGGAGATGAGATCAGTACAGTTTTGTTTTTGCAGAATTTAGATCCTGAAAAATTGTGGGGCACATGGATTTGTGAATAAATGTGGGGCATATGAATATTTGTACTCAGATTGGTGTTTCTAATCCTATGGGTCTCCCAAGTTCTGAAATGCCCTTTTGGGTGTCACCCTTTTCTGCAATGGCAAGCATTTTGTCCAGATCATCTCCCT
Source organism: Plestiodon gilberti rubricaudatus (assembly GCA_026170595.1). Taxonomy (NCBI): domain Eukaryota; kingdom Metazoa; phylum Chordata; class Lepidosauria; order Squamata; family Scincidae; genus Plestiodon; species Plestiodon gilberti. The sequence goes on from JANXHW010000001.1 coordinate 259,461,299, forward strand.
CTCCTTTCACTGTCTCGGTTTTTGCGGGGACTAATGTAAATGCATGAGGCAGTCATTTTTCAGATTACAATACTAGGCATTTGTACAGTATATCAGTAGTCCTTTTTTGAATGTGCAGAGCTCTTTGCATGTGTTATCTTTAAAGTTTATGTAATCCTCACAACAATTATGTAAGATAACTGCAATCCTAAACATGTTTGCTGAGAAATCAGGCTCACTTAACTCAATGAGGCTTACTCCCTAACCTCAGGGCATAGGACTGTGGCTCAATAATTCTTAGCCCCTTATTGCTGCTCAGGCTGAGCAGGAGTAACTTGTCTAAAGCAGGGGTTCTCCACCAGTGGTATTCATACCACCAGTGGTACTTTGGTCGTCTGCTTGTGGTACTTGGACCACCAGACCGCTGGAACCCTGCCCCGACACGACACTTTCAGCGCCATGTTTTCCTTCCTGAAAGGCTCCTGCCTTTGGCTGAGCTTCTCGGGAACACTGAGAAGGGTCCTCCCACTCACCCAGAGTCTCCTGGCCTCAAAAAACCTGGAAGTAACTGGCGATAATGAAGGAAGTCACTTCCGGTGGTACTCAGCAGGAGAATGGCTCCAGAGGTGGCACTCAGCCGAGAAGAGGTTGAGAACCCCTGGTCTTAAGGCATCTAGTGAGTTTAGGACAGAGATGAGATTCAGACTGAGAAAGTCCCAATTTGCAACACAGTTTTTAACTGCTGCACAACACTGTTTCAGTGTGTGCTGCTTCTGATGTACTGTTTTTAAATTGATTATTGGCCACCTTGGAAGTTCCATCTTGGACAGCAAGTGCAGGATACAAGTATTTGGGTGGATGGATAATGACATTGTGTCTGGACTCAGTAGCGTCACTGCAGGGGGGCGGAGCTCCAAGTTACACCGGGCTCTGAGCCTCCATTACACGACGTGAGAAAGCGTCCCCGCCCCCTCGCCTTTGGAGCCATTCTGGCCGATGAAATCAAGTGCTTTCCGGCCGACAAAAGCAAGACGACAACGGCCGGCCGATGAAAGCAAGTGCTTTCGTCGGCTGGAATGGCTCCAAAGGCGAGGGGGCGGGGCCGCTTTCTCCCGTTGTGTAACGGAGGCTCAGAGCCCGGCGGAACTTGGAGCTCTGCCCCCCTGCAGTGACGCTACTGTCTGGACTGTACCACTGCAGGGTTGAATGCTTCCCTGTGAAGAAAGTTCCCACACATACAAATCTAGCACATTGAGGAAATGGCTAAGCTAGAACTCTGCTCCCTGATACCGAATTTTCTCTCTGCAAGGAGGCTACCCCCCCCAGCATTCAGTCATGAGATCCCCCACTTTTAATCTCAGCTCTGCAGTGCAGGAACCTCCATGCTGCCTGCTCTCTACACCAGTGCTTATCTGTGTACCTTTGCTACTCACTGTCTGCTACCCTCTTGCTCCCAGTCAGAGGCCTCCAGATCACACGGGCACCACCACTCCCAGCTCAGGTGAATGGGAAACATTTAGGATCTATCACCCAAAACAAGGAAGGATTGAACTGGAAGACAAGGCTCTCCTTGACTGCATTAGGCTTAATGAATTGAGGAGATGCTGTATATAATGGAGCACCTGGCTGACTAAATAATTATGGCATGACATCGTGAGATTGCTTCACTGCATGCTTAAGGTTTCCTGAGGAAGTTATAGTTCAGTGATTCAGCATTTCTAATACAAACTCAGTCTGTCAAATCTGCAGTGAATCTGTGGCTGACTCATTCATCATTGCCATTGGTGGTGTTGTGTTCCTGAATGAATGTCCCTGCCTTCAAGTATCCATTTCTAAACAGCCCCAAACCAAGGGCAGTCCTATAACCTGCCCACTCTCCCATCTCCTGTGACAAGCAAGACTATATAGGCATTCCACACTGCAGGTAGAGGAGGTGGGGCTGCAGGAATGGGTGGGTCAGATTACAGCTGTCTCAGTTTCTACCGCAGAGGGAAATGTGAGGAACCTTGGGTGACAATTTGGTAGCCCTCTTAGCATTCTGTGATATGAATGACTAGTCTAGAGTCGGTAAAGAAATACTGTAATGTGAGTGGGGCTCAAAGGGGACTTCTTGTGTCATGTATAAAGATGCTCTGTAAGAAGCTATGAAACTTCTGTTAAAATGCCCACAAGTGTTTGTGTGTGTTTGACCCTTCTGGAGGTTGTGTTTTGTACAATCCTTCTGGATTTTATAGGGGCTCTCAGAGATATAATGTGTAAGGAAAGCCCTGTCAGAAAAAAAAAAATGTTGTTTAAAAAGTACCTGGTAGTGATGCTGCATCTCTTGGCAAAGATGCCATGTGCATAGGAAGGAATTTTTGTGAAAATATTAATCTCACTAATGCTGCTCTCTGCCTAATCTCAAAGGGTTTCGCTGTGCCATGGCAGAAATGAGAAAAGGCAGCTCTTGATTCTCACCTATAGTTCTTAGCTCTTAGGCTGCAGTACTGAGCACATGGTTGGAAAGGAGTGCCCTTGAACTCCGCGGGACTTACTTTAGAGTAAACTATTACGGATTTTGGCCAACCATTCCTTTGTTAGGCAGATTATTGGTTGGTAGTCCGGCACAGTGTATTGGCAGATTGCAGAAGACCTGTATATTTTGAGGAGTTGGTGGTCTGCACAGGTTCTTTCCGCCGGTCAGTCTGTTCTGTCACAATCGGGCAGAGTCACACTTTGTTAGCTTTCTTACCTGTTCGTAAGGAAGCCTCTCTTGCGTTACCATATCTGGAGATGTTCTGGGCACCAAGCCAAGGTCACACACCTAGATGAGGCCACATCTCAGGGGATTGCATCATATACGTTTCCCCCTGAAGTTGTATAAAAGGGGGCTTGGACGGAAACACCATTAGTTATGCATCTGCCATCATTGTGGACAGCTGCAGATGTGCCCCACGCAACAAGAGGAACACATTGATAGATTGAGGTGCCACTATTTTGAGGGATGTAAAACCACTATATTTTTTCTGTTCAGGGGAGATTGTTTGTGCAAAGCTAATAAATCCTGATGCAGACGATACCACCCTAATGGCAGAAAGTGAAGAAGAACTAAAGAGCCTCTTGATGAGGGTGAAAGAGGAGAGTGCAAAAGTTGGCTTGAAACTCAACATTAATAAAACTAAGATCATGGCATCTGGTCCCATCGATTCCTGGCAAATAGAAGGGGCAGAAATGGAAGCAGTAACAGATTTTACTTTTTTTGGGCTCCAAGATCACTGCAGACGGAGACAGCAGCCATGAAATTAAAAGACGCTTACTCCTTGGAAGGAAAGCTATGGCAAACTTAGACAGCATAATAAAAAGCAGAGATATCACCATGCCAACAAAAGTTCGTATAGTCAGGGCGATGGTGTTCCCAGTAGCAATGTATGGTTGCGAGAGTTGGACCATAAGGAAGGCTGAGCGCCGAAGAATAGATGCTTTCGAACTGTGGTGCTGGAGAAGACTCCTGAGAGTCCCTTGGACTGCTAGGAGATCAAATCAGTCAATCCTAAATGAAATCAACCCTGACTGTTCCCTGGAAGGACAGGTACTGAGGCTGAAGCTCAAATATTTTGGCCACCTAATGCGAAGAGAGGACTCTCTGGAGAAGACTCTGATGCTGGGAAAGATTGAAGGCAAAAGGAGAAGGGGAAGGCAAAGGATGGGATGGTTAGACAGCATCACCGATGCAACGAACATGAAAATGAGCGAACTCGGGAAGATAGTGTAGGACAGGAAGGCCTGGCGGGATATGGTTCATGGGATCACGAAGGGTCGGACACGACATAACGACTGAACAACAACAACAATAAATCCTGGTTTCTGACTTTCTCCCACGAGTCTGTTTCACTGGTTCCATATCCAAAAAGAACCTTGCCCTTCTGGCAGTGTGGGTGGTCATCTCATCTTTCATCAGTGGGACTTGATGGTTAGGGAGGAAGTTGACTCCTAATACTTTGGAACCTCTCTGTGTTTTTGAATGAGATGGTGATGGGTGTGTGCAGATGTGAGTGAGATGAAATCTGTGGGTTAATCAAATTACTCTCTGAGGATCTGCCTTCCAGGAGTGCCTGCCTATAGATAAAGCAAATATTACAAGGGCATCCTTGGTTTCCACTGCTCTCATCCAGAGGAAACCCTATAGCACAACCCTGGAACTTGTCTTGGAGTAGTGGCAGCACCTAACAATATACTGAAGAGCATATTGTCAGCCTGCTATTTCATCAGTCAAATCAAAATATTTCTCTCATGTATCTCAGGCATTATATAATGGAATAAACCTGCAATCCCCCCTCCTTTTCTCTCTCTGTACTCACCTGCTGTGTCTGTCTATGCATTTGATTTTGCAATGTATCTTAATTCTTCTGTTGTCTGGGCATTCTGTTGAATTCTCTTCTTGCTTTTGCAGCGTGAGCAAGAGACGGGTTCGTCATGGCGCAGGGATCCAGTGACATGGAAACTGCTGATCAAGAGGAGAGTTCTCCAAACATGATTGTTTACCGAAAGGTAAGGAATTTGGAGTTATTTGTAACGTTCTTTGCCAACTTCTTCTGACTTGGAACATTAAGGAAGCATGGAGCCCTTTAAAGAAGCTGAATTTGTTCAGAGAGGTTCCCAAGATAAATTTCTGCTACTTATATTACTAAATTTCAAGTTTTCTGTTGTATGTGCTTGAAACCAGTACATTTGAAATTCTGAGGGGAACTTCTTAAGATATCATTGACTACTGTTAAAATAGGTTGAATGAGATTTGCCTGTGAGAGTTGGTTATAAAATTTAATGCTTTCGCTACTGACTGGGAGCTAGAGCCAACATACTGAAACTAAGATTGTTTACTTCATTGGTACCAAACTGATTTACCGTAATCACTGTACTTTGACTTAAATACAGTCTATACAAATGAAATGATTTGTTTTTAAGTTGACAGATTTTTAAAATCTACCAGCCAAGAGGCCAGCACAAACCACTGTGTGAGGAAAACATACTTTTTCCTCTAGCAATTCCTGAATGTGACTGCTGTGGAAATGTTTTGGCATATACTTTCATGGAACTATTATTTCAGCACCCCACTAGTATATAGTATTTAAAAAAAAAAAAAGCAGTAGAAGTCAAAATGAATTGATGCACATAATATTATAATAAGACTGTATTAGGCTGGGTCCAGGTGACCTCACAACTGATTTCGTGCTGCAACACTAAACCAGAACTTGGGGGGGGGGATAAGTGGCCCCAGTTGTCATTGGATTTCTGTACTACAGTCTCTCCTGTGGACTGTTCTACTTACATTGATCCTTATAATCCTAGCAGCTGTCATCATCATGGGACCAAAAATGTCCTGTGTTTCTTGCAGGCAACCAGTAGTATGTATCTCTTCAAGTCTGACTCTCAACCCTCGCCCTCTGTCTGGAAGGTTCTGTGTAGAATGTGATATCATAGTTGTAAACTGACCTCTATTAAAGACATCTGCAGGTAACTTCCTTTTAATCAAAGGCTGAGACTACCTTCTGGTGGTAGTTTGATCCTTGCATATCGCAAGCAAAGTTCTGCCCTGCAACCTAGTTCTGAGGAAACTCCCAGTTCTCACGTGGAGGACTGTACCACCTCAGTTTTCATGTGAAGAGGCATTAATTTGAAAGCCTTCCAATGTCAACATGTCAGAGTAGAACAAACCTTCTTTCTGAAAAAGTAGATTGTTCACAGGAGCAATTTTAATGTGGAGCATTTGCCTGCAAACCGCACTTGAATTGGAGGTGGTACAGTCTCAGTATAAGGATTCTACCACCTCATAGTTCACACCATTAAAAATGCAGCAAACAGTGCTTTTACTATGTAGTCCAGCAAGTATTGGAAATACATGTATATTAATTTATTATGATAAAATCTTGCATTTGAAATATTGGAGTTTTTAAGTTACTGTATATCTAACTGTGAGAGCATTGATTTCTACATGAATATGTATATATCTGTGAAACATGGAATTAGTTTTGACACACACACTCATCGGTTGTGTGCTTTAAACAGCATAGAAAATGCTGTTCCGTTCTACTGAAAATTGCTCATGAATCTGAATTGATAATCAGCAGTCCTGTTTAGCTGTATTGTGAGAGAGCTGCTACCATATTCAATAGGCTACCATTGTCAGGCTCAAATATTGTTTATATATACACAGTATAGGCTTGAATTTAATCCATGAGTTCCATGCCTGGAAAAATAGATTAATCATAACAATAGTACGGTATATGGAATATAATATATTTTAGGTTTTGATTTTGTAAATAATTGCTAATTTTGAGCAGTACCCCACTCATCGCGTAAGTTGAATAATTTGGTTTATATCTACATGTCTGGCTGTTCGTTGCCTGTATAGATTCATAAGGCTGTAAGGTTCGCAATTATCTACAAACAGAAAATATATCAGAAAACCTTCAGAACAGTACATTCTGCATCTTTCCTAGAAATCTTGTTTTGTTCCTGTTCTGTTCTTACTATTAAGAGTGAAAATCTTTGAAGACTTCAGCCCCAAAATATGTATTTGGTCCCTCAAGGAAACACGCTCTAATTTTCAGCTCATCTTTTTTAAGGCATATACTAAATAGGCTGAAGGGCTTTCATTGGAAAGGAATGAGGTCGTATTGTTCTTCTCCATGAGTGTCGCAAAATGGGTAAATTTAAGATGCAGGGAAGATGGAACATTTTATGAAGCAATCAATCAATTGTCATGACTGTTGTTCTTGAAATTTAAGATGCACCGATTAACACAGATTGTGTTGCTCCTATGAGTACTGTTTCTTGACTCCAGATCAGTAGTATAGCAAGGGGCCGGGGGGGGGGGGATTGCGATACCCCCGGGTGACAGCAGTGGTCTCCTCGCAAGAAAGAGCCTTGACGGCAGTTTTTTGCTTTGCAGCTGCTTTTTTTGCAGTCGAGTGGCTGTGTTTGCAGCTGAGGAACATTTTTGTACTGTTTGATACTTTTGGGGGGACTGCCCGCCCGCTCGCCCACCCTGGGTCCTAGAAGGCTTCAAATGAAGCCCTCTGGGAGTGCAGGGGGCGGGGCGTTCACGTGAAACACATCATTGCCCCCCTCCTCCCCGGGCAGGCTAGCAATACCACTGCTCCAGATGGCCCAGGGGTGCAATTTTCTAATAAAACATCTAATAAAGACCAGAGCTCTGAGGACTATGTCAAAGGTAGCCTGTCTTCTCCTCCTCGTGCCATATGGCAGGAAACTTATCAAAACAAATCTCGGGCCTTGATTTTCAGGAAATATTTGGTAAATTTGGGAGGAGTTCAGAGGAACCATCAAATGTTTAAGGGTTTGGAAGAAATGAAAAGTGATGTGTGCCTTTTTAAAAAAAACAGGAGCAATGAATCTGCAGTTAGGAGTAGATTTAACAATTTTTGGGTTGTTTACTGAGGCTTTCATGGGCCGTATGTACTTCTGTAATAATGCTTTTGGGGACCATGGTCATGTTAAAAAAAGTTTTTAAAAAAACTGTTAAAATATTTTTTTTATTTTAACAGTTTTTTAAAAACGTTTTTTAAACATGGCCATGATTCCCGAAAGAATTACTATACAGAAATTTTTGGGTTGTTTCTAACAAATCCTGGACTCAGTGGGCACCGAGTACTCCAAACACATGTCCACCAATACAAGTGTTGCTTCTGAGCCCTGGCTGTATTCCCTCCATGTGCCTCAGATAGGAGTGGGGGTTCACATGTTTCCTCCTCTGCTTCCAAGACCCATTCAGTTATTCCCCTTTGGGGGGGTCCAGCTGTCAGCCTTGCCTTTTCCCTGGCACCCTCCCTTTTACTGGCTAGATATGGCATGACATCCCACATATCTGGATCCCCAGAAGGTTCTGTGAGATGTTGCTATCTCGCAGCACGAGTGGAAATGATAGCCCTTGCCCAGTAACAGTCTCTCTGTCCTCATGGCAACTTTATCTTTCATTGTGTGAATGGGCTCAGAAAGACCGGACAATCCCCTTCTTGAACCCAGAGACCGCCCATGTGTCACTCTAGTATCTACCCCCTTCCGACCTCAGCTAGGAGACTTGGACAAGAAGTGACTTGCAATTTAAGCACCTTAACATCAGCTTATTTTCAAGTTACCGTATATGCCACGAGTAAGCCCCACTAAATTCAACCAGGGTGTCTATATAGCTACTCAGATTGCTGGACTGGCTTGAGCACAAAGATTTTTTTAGAGTCAAGGGGTCAGCTGACCACATCCAGGTTAGCATTCAGTTGAATGTGCTCAATATGGCATTGTAGCCAGTGGGTCATTTTTTTCCTCCATAGAGGTGTAATGTGCTTGACTTGCTGAAGGGGCAGCACAGGATATAAGGTACCAAAGTGTTGTTTGGAGTCCTGGTTTGAGGCACCCAGGGCCTCTGAGAGGAATTTTGTCAGGGGGTACAAAGTTTCTCTTGGGCCCCTTCCCAAAGGGGAGGGGGAAAACAGGGCAGGGGAAGGGCAACAATGGGCACAAAACTCTCCAGAGCCCAGGTCTATCAGGCTTCCTGATGAGGCGCCCAGGTCTACCTACCTTGTAGACCTGGCCTCCCGGTTGGCCCAACCTCCGTCTTTCACTCTCCATGAGGCCAGCTAAGATCCCAGGAAATTTCTGGAGGCCCCCCTTTGGCTCCTGGGCCCAGGTACAATTTACCCCCTTTATCCCCCCTCTCTGCAAACTCAGCAGTGGCCAAAGGATTGGAAAAGGTCAGTTTACGTTCCAATTCCAAAGAAGGGCAGTGCCAAAGAGTGTTCAAACTACCGTACAATTGCACTCATTTCACATGCTAGCAAGGTTATGCTCAAAATCCTACAAGCTAGGCTTCAGCAGTACGTGGACCGAGAACTACCGGACGTACAAGCTGGGTTTCGAAGAGGCAGAGGAACTAGAGATCAAATTGCCAACATGCGCTGGATCATGGAGAAAGCACGAGAGTTCCAAAAAAACACCTACTTCTGCTTCATTGACTACGCAAAAGCCTTTGATTGTGTGGATCACAACAAACTGTGGCAAATTCTTAAAGAGATGGGGGTTCCAGACCACCTTACCTGTCTCCTGAGAAACCTGTACGCAGGTCAAGAAGCAACAGTTCGAACCGGCCATGGAACAACTGATTGGTTCAAAATTGGGAAGGGAGTACGGCAAGGCTGTATACTGTCACCCTGCTTATTTAACTTATATGCAGAGTACATTATGAGAAATGCAGGGCTGAATGAATCACAAGCTGGAATCAAGATTGCCGGGAGAAATATCAACAACCTCAGATATGCAGACGATACCACCCTCATGGCAGAAAGTGAAGAAGAACTAAAGAGCCTCTTGATGAGAGTGAAAGAGGAGAGTGCAAAAGTTGGCTTGAAACTCAACATTAATAAAACTAAGATCATGGCATCGGGTCCCATCAATTCCTGGCAAATAGAAGGGGCAGAAATGGAAGCAGTAACAGATTTTACTTTTCTGGGTTCCAAGATCACTGCAGACGGAGACAGCAGCCATGAAATTAAAAGACGCTTACTCCTTGGAAGGAAAGCTATGGCAAACTTAGACAGCATAATAAAAAGCAGAGATATCACCATGCCAACAAAAGTTCGTATAGTCAGGGCGATGGTGTTCCCAGTAGCAATGTATGGTTGCGAGAGTTGGACCATAAGGAAGGCTGAGCGCCGAAGAATAGATGCTTTTGAACTGTGGTGCTGGAGAAGACTCCTGAGAGTCCCTTGGACTGCTAGGAGATCAAATCAGTCAATTCTAAATGAAATCAACCCTGACTGTTCCCTGGAAGGACAGGCACTGAGGCTGAAACTCAAATATTTTGGCCACCTAATGCGAAGAGAGGACTCTCTGGAGAAGACTCTGATGCTGGGAAAGATTGAAGGCAAAAGGAGAAGGGGAAGGCCAAGGATGAGATGGTTAGACAGCATCACCGATGCAACAAACATGAAAATGAGCGAACTCAGGAAGATAGTGGAGGACAGGAAGGCCTGGCGTGATGTGGTTCATGGGATCACGAAGGGTCGGACACGACTTAACGACTGAACAACAACAACAATCCCCCCTCTCATGGGCCCTGCCAGCACCTCTAGGTTAAAAGCAGTCTAGGCTCCCTCAAGTTCTCTGAAAAATAGCATGTGAAGTTACCTCCCCACGATAAACCAAGATCATCACGTTCACATTAGGCTCAAGTCACAGGCTGCTGAGAATAGCTGGCACCACTACAGTTTGGGACTCTGGGGGATGGATAAGGTGGGTTTAGACTGCAAGGAAAGCCTGTCACTGGCTATTCCTCAGACCAAGCCAGGTCCCCTTGGTCCTTGTGCCCATCCTTTCCTTGGAGGGGAAGACATGGAAAATATCTGCTGCAGCTGCCACTCACTCGCCCATTCCAGGTCCCCAGACTGGTCCAATTGGCAGTAGTGACACCTGCTCAGTGACTCTGTGAATTGCCTCCATGGCAACTGAAATACAACTGTCTTCCTTTCTGTCCCCATGGAAGAACTAACCCTGTCAGCCTGTGATTATCACCAAAACAGTATTGCGAGTTGGGGGGGGGGGGAGGAGAATGGTCTTGCTTGACAAACAGCACTCCTCAATTTCTTTTCCATCCAAAAAATCATATGTGGCTGTGTTGGGCTATTAGAAAAACTCCCAAAGCCACAATCTATTAATAATTGTATTAAGACCAACCAAAATGACACACTTTCTTAAACAGTTAGCTTCTGGAGAGTTTGAAAGCTAGCTGCACAAAGATATGTCATTTTGATTGGTCCTTATAAAAGGTATTAATTGTGGCTTTGGGATTTTTACATCAGAAAGTATCTCAAGATACGATTTGTCTTCCTGTGGTTCTAAGCATTACTGCCATTGGCCAACCCATGTTGCTGATTGCTTACATGAGCGGTCTGTTCATGAGCATTAGCATTAGCATTAGCATTAGTATTTATATACCGCTTTTCAACAAAAAGTTCACAAAGCGGTTTACAGACAAAATCAAATGATTAAATGACTCCCTGTCTCGAAAGGGTTCACAATCTAAAAAAGAAGCAGAACATTACCAGCTAACAGCCACCAGAAAGACATTGTGCAGTTACTCTCCCCCTGCTAAATATAAGAGGAGCACTAATTGAAAAAGTGCCTCTTGCCCAGTTAGCAGGGGTCATTATCGGAAGGCCATACTCATGGCAAATCACTGTGGCTGCTTCTGTGTTTAGAAAAATCTCACAGTGCAGTTTTTCTCATCATGGAAGTAGCCACTGCAGTCTTTCGTGATTCCCCACACCAATTTCAGCATGAAAATAGAAACAGAAAATAAAATGCAGTGCCTGCAACTAATCACCTCTGCCTAAATGATGACGGAACAGCATTCAGACTAGTGTAAATTAGGGGGAATGGCAGTCTGTGTTTTCTGAATAGATCCAGCAGGAGCATATGAGAAAAAAATACTGTCTCTGTGTTGTCCTGTGATTGGGGGTGGTGGGAAGAGTCCTGGAATTGAAAATACTAGGATTAAGCAATGAGGAAAATAGGAGCCTAAAAATGAGATGTGGGGGCTAGGGACTTGGAGGCTTAATCCACTGCAGAGAAGACGCAAGATGCAAGTGAATGGCGAATCAAAGGTATATAAACATTGGAGAATTAGAACTATCTGAATTAATGACACTACCATATCAGAATTGGTTAGAGGAAGGAAAAAGTCTGAGGGAATATGCCAAGAGGGATTTAATGTAGCTAGAAGGCAGTTTTACTCTATGTAAATCCCCACTGCTGTTTCAGATGGATAAGGCAGACGCCTTTGATTCTGTCAGTGGAGAAATTTCAGATCAACTGGAATTTGTACCAGAGTTGCACACTTGAGTGTGGAAAATGCTGTGCTGCCAAGCAGGTGAGAGGCTTGCAAGCTGAGCCTCCCTCCTGCGGTCTCGGCACGCACCTGCCTGCATTCCTGTTGCCCAGGAACCCATGCAAGGCATCCCACGGCCCCATGTCTGGAGCAAAGTTGCAAGTTCACAAGTGGAGCCTCCCTCCTGCGATCCCACCACACACTCACCTGCCTGCGCTTCCAGTGCCCAGGTGGGATGCCTTGCATGAATTCCTGGGCACTGGGAGCACAGGCAGGTGAGTGTGTACTGGGATCGCAGGCGGGAGGTTCAGCTTGCAAGCCTCTCGGCTGCTTGGACATGCCAGGAGGCAGAGGATGAGGAGAGACGCCTGCCTGCCTGCCTGCCTGCCCACCCCCCTCTATTTGTGTGTCTGCCCTGCCCATCTACCTATGCCAGGGGTGTGAAACTTGTTTGATATACTGAATAGCATTAATGGCGCCTGCTGAGGGCCAGAAGTAACATCATTAAACAGGAAGTGATGTCATCAAGGAGATGATGGCCAGAAATAAGCACTTTGTTCTCACATAGAAACTCATTAGCTGCAAATGGCAAAAGAGAAAATGTGCAAAATCTTGATCATATTTTCAAGATATGGGAGAGCCCAATTATCACATGGGCCGCCCTGTTAGCAGTGCCGCTTTTGCTGCAGCAGAAGCGGCACTGCTGAAAGGACAGCCTGTTAATAATTGGGCTCTCCCAGCACCTCAGAAGGATCTCCCTCTCTCACCCGTCTTGGTCTGCCCTTCCCTTGTATCATTCCTTGCCTTCTGCGGCCTCCTTCTGTCTCTCCCTCCCAGAGCCTCAACAGAATCGGCGCTCCTAAAAGGGCAGCACTGGGACAGCCCAATTATCACAGGGCCCAGATAAAGAGCTTCCAGGGGCTGCATCCAGCCCATGTATTTGAGACTCCTGCCCTATGCAGTTGTCCTGGCTTTACACTGGCGCTTGCAAACTGCCCACGATGCCTTTTACGCACGTGAATGGGTTTCTCCTGCCTGGTTGTGTCCATGCATCTTTTCTATTGTGTAAGTGCCTTCCTCACAACCCCCAGAACATCCCTTTCTCAGCTGCGCTGGTCTTGTGAGACACTAGTTGAAAGAGGAGGGAGGCAAGGAAGCAGAAGGATCAGTCAGGTCTGGAAGAGAAGGAAGAAGATGCAAATAAAGGAACTGGGAGTGAGACAAGAATCGAGGAATCATGTGGAACCTCAGCATGACTTGTGTTGTGCTTTATCCATCAACATAAAACCAAGACTCGACGAGCTTTCCCACAAAATGAAGCGGCATCATGGTAGCCGCTGAAAAAACTTGGTAATCTTTATTTTATGTAATTATCCAAATTAATTTGTTTTTAAAAATTATTATTAACTTGTACCAACTCCATGGGTCACTGGATTAGAGAAAAACAGTGTTTAGAGTCATGGTCAAAAAGCTTGGGAAACACGCTTTAAGTTAGGCTGAGACAGTGACCAGCTCAAGATCACTTTGTGAGCTTCGTGGCTGAGCAGGGAACTGAACATAAGAAGAGCCCTGCTGGATCAGGCCAAAGGCCCATCTAGTCCTGTATCACACAGTGGCCCCACCAGATGCCTCAGGGAGCACAAGAAAACAAGATACCTGTATCCTGTCGCCACTCCCTTGCACCTGGCACAAAGAGAACCTACTCCTACAACCAGGAGGTTGCTTTTCCCCATCATGGCTTGTAAGCTGTGATGGACTTTTCCTCCATAAATCTGTCCAAAACTGGAATCTCCTTGGCTCATTGAATACTTTAAGCACACCACACCAGCTCTTCAATGTGATGAGAATAAGAAAGATGACTTTTTGCTCTGGAGATGTGCTAGAATGGTAAAAATATTTTTATGGGGCGTGTTGCACTCATCTCATTGAGGTCTTGAACAACAAGAATGCTGAATAAACCAGTCGCATCTCTCTATACAGTGCATGAAACATGTATGCAGCCTCGTGGCATATTTGCGGTACTGGAGGAAATGATGCTTGTCTATCAACTGGGTCACAGTGCCTTCTGCTAATGAGTCAGAGCAGCATCGTTGCTCTAGGAAAACTGTTGCATGTTTGGAGAAATTGTCTTGGGTGGATATTGTGCTCCTTTGCTGGGAATTCTAAAAACAGAGAGGCACTGAAACAGCGAGCCAGTGACCTGGAAAACAAGCTCAAATTAAGATATGCCAGGTTGATAAGGTCTCCTTGGGGGTTTCAAGCAGGAATAGCTGAGAGAGTATTTCCTAAATGAAATATGAAGGAAGTGTAGAATGTATTTCTTCCATTCCTTATCTCTTTTAATTTTCCCTACTCCACTGCGCACCTGGTAAGGCAAGCAACCAACGCACGCTTTGGCATTTATGGATTTGTGCATATGTTTTTGGAATGAAAACTGACAAACTAAAATGAGGGAAATGGATGAGGAGAAGCTAAGTGACTGTTAGCTAAACAAGAGAAGCTAAACAGGCTGCTATTAGAAATATATTTTTGTAGCATTTCAGAGCCCCCCCCCAATAGTTGATTATAGTAGGAATGCTATGTATAACTTGTAATCTTTCTGAGTGATAACATAGTGTCTAGGGTGATATTAATTAATTAAACAGTAACTTGAGTAACTGCCCAGTAACATTTTCACCCCTGAATAGAAAATGCAAAGTGAGTCCCTTTCCCCAAGAATACACTGAAATGGAGACTGAGGCAGGAAAATAGCACCCACTATGGAATATGGCATTTGAGGGGCTTCTTCACATTGCATCATAGGGAGGCTAGCTGTGGCTATGCCTCTTACACTTCTAGGGTCCTCCCTCACCGCATGGGGTGAGCAACTTCATGGTAAGAGTAACTCAGGATGTAATGATGCGTATCTGTACAGAACCTGTGATTTGCACACACTTCCGGTCTCCGCACATACAAAGTAATACCTCTCATAATGGGGGGGGGGGGGGGGAATCCGTTCTGGAAAGTTGGGTGCTGTGCAAAACAGCGCTATAGAATACATAATTAATCAGTTAGGCAGAAAATGGGAGCTGAGTGGCCCACTGATACACTTGTACTCATTGGCTAGAATATTTGTTAGTCATGCTGGGACAAAGAGTGCTGTAATGAAGTGGTGCTGAAGGAAGCAGTGTTATGGGAGGTATTTAATGCATGCATGTATTTAATGCATGAAGTTGGACTGTGTGTTGATTGCATAAACATCTATAATAAACTTTGAAATCAAGGAGATGAGGAGGAAAATCAGCCATATTATGCCAATGCAGCACAATGAAACCTTTTAAACTAATGAGCATGTGGAAAGAAAATTCCATCTAATATATGCGCAGGAAGAAAGGTGTTTTGCACATGTGGCAGCTCGCATGCCTCCAAGGGCCTCTGAGGTTCCCCATGTTCCGTGCTGGGCTGAGATACTATTTGTAAGGAAGCTTGCTATTTTGGTTTGGGCATGTGAAGATAGTTCTAGGGTTGTTTTCAACTGGAATCTGTGGTTCTGACCTCATGGTTGTGACTCAGCACTTCACTTTGTGATAGGAGTCAGAGGTGAGCAGGTATTGGATTGACAGCCAGTGCTATTTTGTAAACACGCAATTCCTGTGATGTTTAAGTATTCTTAACTAATGCTGGGATCCAGTCCAAAGAACAGCTTTTTACTTCAATGCCACATTCAGTACATAAATCTCAAATTACTGCTGACAAAACACATGTTAAATGCAAATCAATGAGCATTTTGTTTGTCCTTTGAAAGAAAACTCTGAAATATTGACTATGAGGAGGTGTGTGTTTGTTCAGCGACGTTTGCATACAGTGGAGGAAATGATGACTTTCTTGGCTAATGGCTTGAATGCTGATGAGTTCTTTGCAGGATCTGTAGAACAGTGCTGTATTGTAGTGCCCATACAGTGACCTGGTTCAAACATGACATCAAACCATGCTGGCACCCCCCCACACACACACACACACCTAGACCCACTCCCGGCGCATCACCCCTGGTATCCTGCCCCCCGCCACAGGTTAGCGACGCCTGTGGCTAGGAAGATCTTTCAGAAGACTCACGTGGCACCCTTGAAAGTTTGCTATGGCACCATGACGCATAGTTTGGGAACCACTGGGCTAGACAGTTACACTGTGAAGACTTGGTTCAAATCTCCTCTTGGAGAAGTTACCAAGTTACTGGAGTACAATACTTCAGTACCTCTCAGCCTAACCTACTTCATGTGGTGGTTACGAGGATAAAATGGTTAACTTTTTGAATTCCACCCTGATATCCTTGGAGGAAAGCTGGAATACAAATGTGATGGTAGTGGTGATAATAAGAGCAGTTTTCTTATGTATATTTTCATATGCAATAATACTTTTAAACAATAAAAGTCAGGGCTCTTACATGTTCTCTCTTAGCTTGGGGTCAGATCAGGGATCATGTGGTAGCAAATGTGGAATGAAAGTTCTTTTTGATTTTTGCTACCATACTGTTGAAATAAAAGCTTCTTGCTGGAAAATTAATTATTGAGTGTTGCAACGCTTTATAAGATATTTATATATTCCCTTGAGCCCTGTCTCTTTCTGTATCAGAGTGCTATCTAGAGAGCAGTTCAGGCGAGAGAACTGCTCAGCTTCACTTCCTGGTTATCCCCTCTGCTGAACTGTATCAAGACAACACACTAAAACAAAGAGAGAGATGAGCCAGAGAATGTATGAATATTAAATTACACTGGTTGGTTTAGTCTCCTGAAGTATGATGACCTGAATTTGTGTGCCAGCTCTCTCCCTTTTCCCTCCCCTAACATTTTTGGGGCATGCTGTGTTCTTTGAAAAAGCCTCCTCAACGTTTTAACCTTAATACTGGTTGCGGACCAAACACACACACAGAGAAAGCAGCTTCTAAAGCCTGTGACACACCGCACACGTCTGGCTGTGTTGCGTCCGACCCAAAGAATGTCAGGAAGAGATTCAGCCTGTGCGTTACTGTCAGCTACAGGCAAAGGAAGAACCAACCAAAGGAGCAAGGAAACTTTTTTTATCATAATATAAGCCTGAGTCATGCAGTGCTGTTAATAATACAGGCCTCCTGGTGCGGCTGACTCTTGCTTTCACTTGACCTTTCCCACAATAGGAAAGGGCAAAAATTAGGCCTGGTAAGGGAATAACTGAAAACAATGCAAACATTTTTGCCATTCCTCCTTTTGGCAGAGGTTCTCAAACTGGTGGGTCGCGACCTACCAGGAGAACCGCATGCTGTCCCCTGCCACCTGTAGGGGCGGGGACAGCATGGCACCTGAAGGGGCGGGGACAGCATGGTGGGGACAGGGGGGAAAAAGTTTAAGAATGGGATATTTACACTTACTGGGGGTCCTGGAGCCCACTGGATGGTGCGGGCCTCCCTGAACTTTAGATTGTCGCTCTGCGGCAATTACGACCACTTCCATTTTTCGCATGAAAACTGGAAGTGGTCATAATCGCTGCAGAGCAGCAATCTAAAGTGGGGAGAACTTTGAGAAACAGTGTCCTATGGTGTTCCTGCTGTCTCCTGGAGGAACCGTCCCCATGTTTAATGCCATCCTTTGGTAACAAATGCTGAATGTGTGGTTGCCCAAGGCTGATGCACTCCTTCCCCACATGAAAATAAATGTATTGGGAAGGAATAACTTCTGAAAGGGTTGATGTTTACCTCATATCTGTCAATTCCAGCTGACTTTCACCACTCTGAAATTAGTTCTCATGAAAATAGGATGAGAAACTGATCTAGGTTCATCCTTAGATGCCGTAAACTCCACGGCTGCTTAATTTGGTGGTTTGAAACTTTCAAGGAACGGAGCACTCATGACCTGATCCAAAAAAGTACTTGCATAATGTGTGTTGGCGTCTTGATACAGAGTCAGAGGTTTAGCACAAAAATTTATCCAAACTCTGCAAGTTAAATATAATTTAAAAACAGAATGATAACTTGATTCTCATTTGAAGCGCCGAATACAGATTCTCAAAGGGATAAAACATTTATGTACAATATTTGTTTAAAATATTTATATCTGACTTTTCCATCCATCAGGATCCACTGATAGTTTGATAACCATGTGAAAGCAATGCACAATTAGAAACATAATCAAACAGCAGTATCATGAAACCAGCAGCACTGTGCAACGTATCAATACTGGCAAGAGCCAAGGGACAGGTAATAATCTGTAATTCCAAAGCCCTGTGAAATAGCAGAGTTTTGATGTAGTGTCTAAACCACATTAATTAGGGACCCATGTGAGTCTCTCTTGGAAAGAGAGTTCCACGGCTCATTATAAATTCAAGTTGGAATACAGCTGAGGTCATAGCCCTCTTCAAATGAACCGCAAATAATGTCCATGCTTGCTGCATGTATTAAGCCCCGCCACGTGTACCACATTTGTCCGAATAAACAAATGTTGTATAGAGGAGAGATTCTCTGTGTTATTAGGGAGACTTGATAATGATAGAACATCATATCACTGCCAAGTTGTCTGTCATATCCAATAAAGATATGATCAAAGTAAGAACTTTATTGGATGTGACAGTAACATGAAAGATGTGCCTCTCATTCTTCAGGTAAGCACGTTTGATGCCATTCTTGCACCATGGAGCATAGTGTCCCTCCCAGGGCAAAGAGCTGTATCATCTAGTTTGACCCATGTTCAGATGTGAATGAGAGCACAAGGGCCAAGGTTCTTTATACTTAATGTTTATGTGCTTTTTCCCCCGAATGTGTTCTGATCTTCTACTTCAACAAAATTCAAAGCTTTAAAAAAAACCCTTCCAGCTGTGAGGCTGTCAAAAGCTACATAGAGAAGAGTGGTGTTCCTAGTCTAGTGTCTGAGAGCTATTGACTATCTGCAAATATATTGGAGGACAACAGTGTTGTGACTTATTATCAGTGTCATTTTAACAACCAGTAAATAACAAACCAGCAGATAACTACCCAACATTGTTACATTACTTTGCTGAAAACAGAAGCAGGTATACCAAAGTACGGTAGTTTAGAATGTGTACCTAATAACGCGTGTGGAGAAGCTCAAGGAGAAGAAAATAAATCTTCTTTAATTCTGGAAGAACCCCCCCCCCCAAAAAAAGTCCCTGTTCTCTCTTCTTTGGGTGCATAGGAGCACATGTACAGTTGTTACCAGATGTTAAAACCATAACATCTGTACATGTGTTAGAGAGATCACCAGACAGACAAAAATGTGGGTAGACATATCTTAGCAGCTCATTTCGTCTTAGTGTTTGCATTTATGCATTTTCTTAATTTGAAATTTGTTTATCTTACTATGATTTTTTTCATAAGTACTTGTAGGTAGGGGAAGGGTTTGGAATATGAGGAAGTGTATTATTTTTATACTGCAAAATTCAATGTTTGTCGTCATCATCATCATCATCATCATCATCATCATCATCATCATCATCATCATGTTTGTCTTTTTTATGCATTGATAAAATTCCAATCAACTTTTTTATTTTTTTAAAATCTACAAAAATATTGACAGACAAGTTTGATGTTTAGGTAGAAGTAATTGACAAATCTTTTAAATATATGTTGATACAGGTGTTACGGGTCATTTGGGGTTTGGGGTTTTGAATAGCTCTTAGATGAATGTAGGAAAGACCTAAACATTGGTGGACAATGAATATTCGGTGCTATAACATCTAGTGCTATAAGTGCTATATAACATCTAGTGGTATAGGCCAACTACCACTTGCCATCATGAGAAGTACTTGCAGTGGTTCTTGTGCCACTGTTTTCGCACGTTAAGATTAGAAGCCGTGACTGAGACTCTGAGACTTCTGGCATAGCTCAGTGATGCTCACACTTTCTTGTATTTTGCTTTGCTTGGCAGACTACCCTTTTCTTACATTGTAGCTGGTCTATGAGAGGCCACTAATGAAAGACTTCTGAATTAAATTCTTCAAATAAATAAATATATTATTTCCTATCTAAATAAATAAATAAATAAATTATTGGACCGAAAGGACCTCAACGTAACTTACAAAGAGTTGCAGAAATAATAATTTAAACCTCCCAAACAATACACATAAACAGAAGCAAAACTTTTAGGGGCCTTTTGACCAATGGCAGAAGCTAGAGGTTTCTTTTCAGGTTGCAGCTGGAGGAGTGCAAAGGCTTCATTTGCGAGAGCAAGCTCCCTGCAGCTCCTCCTCTTGTGGCAGGCTCAGTATTATGGGCAGGAGGTCTAGCTCAGTTGGTAGAGCTGCAACTTCATATGCCTGAAGATCAAGGTCAGCAGTTCGAGACTCCCAGAAGGATCCGTGAGCAGTCGAAGAGCTGTCGCTGCTGACAAACTGTAGCTGCAGCTGGCACTCTGTGAGGGGGAGTTGCCTGTCAGTCAACGCAAGTGAGGTGAATGCCAGAGAGAGGCCAGACTGTGAAAGAAAACACTGGAAAGTAGTGTTCTATGAAAGACTGGAACATTTATTGTAAAATGTAAAAGCCACTTGGTTTAGAATTGCTTGCCTGTGTAATCCGACTTGGATTAAAGTTGGAGGAGAAATCCAATGACCGAGAAAGGTGGTGTATAATTACTGTTATATTATATTTGTTACACACCCTTGTGATACCCTGGAGAAAGCCCATTGATGGTGGTCTGTTTTTTCACTATGGTCTTGGGGACCGCCTGAAAGTGAACCCAAGATTCACTTGTTATTTAAACAAGTGAATCTTGGGTTCACTAGCCAGTTCATTCCATCCAAATCGGATACTTTAGTTTCTTTACTGTTTAATGTCATGGTGGGAGGAGGAAGCTTAAGAAACCCACAAGGGCAGAATTGATGTGGAAAATACTAATGTTATAGAGCTTCTTTCAAGCTATCGTTAGGAGCTCAAAAATGAGTTGGTAGGGACTCGGGAAAATTTTCAAATGAACCTGAAGGCAGTTTGTCAAAATGTATTTTTTTTTTTAATGTTAGGCACGTTTGCCCTGAGCAAAAGTAAATACGTAGAATATTTCAGTAGAGAACTTAAATCACTGAATTCAGTTTGCTGCTGATTTTATAGTATACTAAACTGACATCTTTTATGTGTTGAGAATTAACCGAACATATATTATGATGTCACACGGAAGGGTTCATGAATATACACCGTCAAAATTCATTGTAAAAACAATAGATAGAAAAAAGGAAAAGTTTACAACAGTTATTTGAAAACTCAGTTACTGTAGTTAGTTTGTTGCAAGTTATGTGATTTCAGGGCCCCTTGGTGATGTGAGTGTTGCTACATTGTGCCATGCTGCCATGTTGTGGGAGTAATGCCAGAAGCCTTTGTCTAAGGACTACAACTCCTCCAGATCCCAACATTGCCCTAGATCAGAGGTTCCCAAACTGGGAGGCGCGACTCCCAAGTGCGTGTTAGTCTTTTAATTACCACATATTCTTGCTTGCCAGAGAGAGAGAGAGAGAGAGAGAGCAAAAACAAAGACCCGGAAAAGCTGCCTCTTCACATCGAGTTACTCAAAGTTCACTTCAAAAGACTTCAGGTTTGGAGGGAGGGAGGACAGCTTTTCCACATCTTGTTTTTAACCACAGTGTGAGTGAAGCCTGTGCTTATCTTATGTCAAAGAAAAATTAACAACTCAATGGATAAGCTAAGTACTTTGCTTGGAGCTGGAGACAGCATCTCGTTTCTCTCCAAATCCTGAAACATTGCAGGTTTGCAAATAAAGTATTTTCTTTCTGTTGAATGTTTTCAAGAAAGCAAACCCAAAACAAAAAAGGATCTTTTAAAGGCAGAGTAATAATCCTCCTGCAAGACCTGCAATTGAAAATGGTGCAGAGCAGGTTCTGCTTTACAGTCTTTGATTTCTCACTCTTTGATTAAGAGAAGTAGAAAAAGTTGCTTGCTGTAGAGATGTCTCCCTTGTTTAAGCCAGAGGAAGAGGAGGCAGCCACTATGTTTGTTTGGTTGATTAATTATTAGGATTTCTCTCCTCCTTCCTTTTTGACCCACCTCTGTTAGTTTCCCACTCTATTTGCTGGGACAACTCCCCCCCCCCAATTGGAGACTGCCAGGCAGTATAAGAATCTGTTTTTCATCTTGCAAAGATGCTACCTAAAGGAGCTTTCTCTCTCGTGCAACTGGGGTGGGGCATGACCAATGGAAAAAACAGACCTCCCGCCCATGCTTTGATGTTTCTCTTGCCACGAATAGGACTAACGCAGACAACATCGGTGCCCTCTACCAGGTAGGCACCCCAGGCCTGCCAATGGAGGGAGGGCAGCATCCCATCCCCACACTGTGCACTCCTGGCTTATCTGCTGCTCAGCATAAGCATGGAAAATCCACTTTAGGGCTCGTTTTGAGAATAAACACATACATATAAGAAAGGGTGCCTCTGAGCATGTAAAGGAAACCATGTTCTAACCATTTTCTCTCTTTTTTTTTTTACATTTTACAGTGGATCCCCATATCTGCGTTGAGAGAAATCCACAAATAGCAGGAGTCCACTGTATTTTCTGCCTTTTAGCTATTTATAATCCTATTGTATCCTATTGTACTGAGTCTCCTGGAGGTTTATTAATGCATATCTTTAAAGCAAAGGGAGAAGAAGAAGGAGCTGATATGTAAGCAGTAGAATTTATTTGT
The DNA here is from genome assembly GCA_026170595.1 of Plestiodon gilberti rubricaudatus. Classification (NCBI taxonomy): domain Eukaryota; kingdom Metazoa; phylum Chordata; class Lepidosauria; order Squamata; family Scincidae; genus Plestiodon; species Plestiodon gilberti. The sequence continues at coordinate 259,483,801 of JANXHW010000001.1, forward strand.
TTTTCCCTAATGACTTTGAATTAAAAATTGCCTGGCACTGCCCCAGTAGAATCAATAAAAATAAATGGTCTTTGTGGCAATAGTTTCTTTGCTATGTGGTTGCAGTTTTAATTTGGAGACTTCTATCAGATATTCATGGCATTCAATATATTGTGTTTTTTCCACTACTGTGCTAGAGGGTTACTTGGCTATAGAATTTCCAGAGGGGAAACTTCGTCTGCTGCATCAAAAACAACAGTTTGTAGCACCTTAAAGATTATCCCTAGGGGATGCTGTTATTAAATATTGGACTTTAGAGTGTTAATGGAATGGGGATTTGTGGATTTGTTTTGGGAATGTTAGCTGCTGTTGAGTGCGCTGCTGCAGGGTTTGTTAAGAATATGTCTAGGAGAGGGATGGGTAGCCAGGATGTGGGCGGAGTAGAGGCTGTGCCCACCCTTTCTTTTGCATTAACAGGAAACTTTAAGGGCAATTGCCAGTCTCTGGCCGTGGGTTCTGAGCAGAGGCGTAACAAGGGTGGAACGAAGGCAAGTAGTTCTGCAAGACTCCGTTACACTGGAGTCAGCGGCCCCTCCCCCTTGCTGTTGGAGCCATTCTGGCAGCAAAGGCAACACGCAGGACACTCCCCTGTTGCTGCTGGAATGGCTCCAACAGCAAGGGGGAGGGGCCGCTGACTCCAGTGTAACAGAGTCTTGCAGAACTACTTGCCTCCGCTCCACCCTTGTTTCACCACTGGTTCTGAGAGACTAATACTAATGACTGGAAAGTCACCACTTTACAACAAAGGAAGACCCCAGTGAGAAACTGTTGAACTAGAATATACAGTATCAAGAAATTTACCGGTAACTCGCTTTAATTTGGCTTGAACAAAGGTGAAAATTTCCTGTCTCACTATGCTGTTGAGTAACAAAAGTTCAGTCAGAGAGATTGTACTATTACCTATGATTGCCGCTGTAAATTGTCGTTGTACTTAGCTCATGCATTTCGCTCCTTGTAAGAACAGTCACCTGCTACATTTCTCGCGTTCCATGGCCATTTTGGTCCCTCTTTTCACAGGTCTGGACATTGTTCTGGCCTCACTACGTCATTAACTCAGGACAGCCAGGGAAATGCTTTATCTATAGTGCTTGTCACTGTATGGTACATAATAATTGACACTGTGCCTCTTTCACCCCATGGGCCTTTGACCCCACTTTTATTTCTTGATATATCCATGTACATAGGCCTGCTCACAGAGGACGTAATCTGATGAAATGGACTGTAGGGTAAGCTTCTGTTGAAATAAACTGGTTTGTCTTTAAGGTGCTAGAAGAGGTGCTAGTTTTGGCTATGGAAGATAGATATTTTTGTTCTGCATCAAAATGATTCCCATCATGATTGATTTGATGTCCGCTTTCCTTCATTGCTTTACCTTTCTAAAAATTTCCAACTGTAGTCAAGAGTTAACGCTGTAAATTTGCTGCTTTGGCATATGAAAGCATGTCTTAACAGGTACTCAACAACATCACAAAACATATTTCTGCTATGTTTTTCTCACATTATATAGAGATTGCAAGTACCGTATTGTCCCGAGTATATGATGCACCTGATTATAAGTCACACCCTTAAAGTTTGGTGCTATTAAACAACTTTAATTAAATCACTGGCATTAAATATATGCCAGTGATTTAAACGAACAGTGCAATCCTGTGCATGTCTACTCAGAAGCAAGTCCCACTGTTCTTAATGGAACTTACTCTCAGGAAAGTGTGCACAGGATTGCAGCCTAAACCATTCATTGCCTGGGGAGGGGGGATGAAAGTGTATGTGATCTTGCTTTACAAGAGGATACAAAACCCAGCAGAGCAGAGAGCGAAAATTAACAACTTATTGCAGCCTGGAAAGGGTTACAGTCTGTAGGGGAGGTGTGTGTGTGTGTGTGTGTGTGTGTGTGTGTGTGTGTGTGTGTGTGTGTGTGTGTGTGTGTGTGTGTGTGTGTGTCCCCTCTTGTTTTTACAAAGAAAAGGAGTCCACTGCATCTCGGAGCTGCAAAGCCCGATTTGCAAACAGAGATTTGCAAACGCGCGCGTCTCAGTCAGCAGCGATAGATAATCACCCGATAATCACTTCAATTAGCTGCTTTGAAGACAATGCGTCTCCTCTTAGCCTCAGCTTCTTCCAGCAATGTCTCACGCTGTTCTCACCATTTTATTTTATTATTTTTGCAACGGTGAGAGTATACAACGCACCCCTAGTTAAAAAGGTTAAATTAGGAGGGGAGTGCATTTTATACTCGGGACAATACGGTATTTAAGGATGCAGTTTTATACACCAGTGCTTCTCAAACTGGTGGGTTGTGACCCACCAGCAAAAGTTGCACAAGTTTATCTGCAGTGATATTTGTATTTTTGTATGTGGGACAGCCACGTTCCCGAGGAAAATTAAAATCTGTCATTTCTCTTAATGGGGGGTGGGTGGGTTGGAAGTAGTTTGAAGAACTTTCAAGTATGCAGCCAGCCAGTTTCCCATTAAAGATAGGCTTGATGTAAATATGTCCTTCTGGATATCTAACATCTTCTATCATTGTTTGCCGGTATTTTTTGAATAGTTCTTGTGGTCTGATAGTTGGAACATGGAAGCATATGTAATCAAATATTTGTACAGTACTTACAGCAGAAATCTAACTCCTGTTTTCTGTCTCTTATATGTGAATTAGTGCTTTTAGCTTTGATTTGTAAGAAATTTGGAAAGGGATCAGAAAAGTCTGATAAGGACAAGGTGATATTGGGATTAATGGATCATTAACGCTCTCTTGGAATGAGAGTGAGAAGTGTGTAAGAGAGAGACTCGTGCAAGGTCAGTTCACACAATCACTTCTTGAGCTTGTTTCAATATGTCTAAGGTTCCCTCCACCCCACATGGCAAACCAATTTACACAGGTCAAATTGACTAACACTAAACATAAAAGTCTGGCTTGTGCATATGCAAAGCCACGTAGGTTTGCTGTTGCAGCTCTTGGCATGTTGATGATCATTGCATACTGCTAGTTTACACTTGGTTGCCATTTCACAATTGTTGTTGACTACATATACATTCAGCACATATGTAGAAAGAAGAAAGGCTACATGGATGGAAATATGCCACATCGGAGTGAATCTGTGGTCGTTCTTTGATTTTCAGTCACAGATTTTCTCAGATTTTCACATTATAGCTGACAATAATGTTGCCTAAATAAAATATTGAATGTATCCATATTGGCATCCAATCTGTCATCTTAAAAAACAAAATAAAATCCTCAGAGTATTATATAGCAATGTCTCATACAATGGAAGAGATTAGTTGTCTAGTATTTTCTCAAAGGAAAAGACTCAAAGGAAATCGCATTTCACTTTAAAGCAAGAATTGTGTAAAAATAGGTCAGAGATGTATTTAATTTCAAAGTGGATTTGGTGTGCAGGAGGACAGGAAAGCAAATTAAATCTTCCATAACTCAGGTAACCCTGAGGCATGGTTCTCATGAAATAATTACACACAAAAGAAGTTGTAGGCTTCCACTATTGCTAACTTACCTCATGATGCCCATTGCCTCAGGATCTGATTAACGCAAGATAATTAAAGCATTTGTAGCAGAAGCATAGGCTGAAACTGAAAAGTGAAACTCATGAATCTATGAGTTTTTATATCAAAATTTTGGTTTGGTTCATGGTCTTCATTTCTGCTTTTTACAGCTAAGGCGTTGTCATGACAGACTGACCCCATTTTTTTTTATCTTGATGCCCTCAGTACTTGAACAAGATGACCATCCCCTTTTAAGCTGGAATTGTTTTAGGGGAGCGGAACAAAGATGACGGGGGATCTGGAAACCAAGACCTATGAGGAACAGATAAAGGAATGTGATATGTTTAGCCTGGAGAAGAGAAGACTAAGGGGAAATATGATAAACCATCATGTATTTGAAGGTCCATCAGTTAGAAGAAGAGGGGAACTTGGTCTTTGTAGTCCTGAGGGAAGGACTAGAACCCATGGGGTGAAACTATAGGCATGAAGAAGAATTTCTTAACTGTAAGAGCTATCCGGCACAGGAACAGCCTGCCTTGTGCAGTGGTGCGCTCTCTCTCTCTCATTGGAGGTTTTGAAGCAGAGACTGAGCAGTTGCTTGTCAGGGATGTTGTAGCTGTTGGCTGCACTGAGTAGGAGTGGGGGGGGGTTGCACTAGATGTCCTTCAAGGTACTTTCCAACTCTCAACAATCTATGATTCTGTTACTGTTCCTATGCGCCACAGCAGTGGTTCTCGCTTCTCAAACTAACTGATGTGGGGGACATCACAGTTTTTTCCCCAGTGTGCCAGAGACCAGTATCATATTTGTGCCATATTATTATGGATATGGAGCAAGTGAGGACTCTCAGTTTGGCCAAAGGGTTGTGGTGCTCAGTTGTCCCTATCTACCTCATAAGGCATATGACAGGGTAGAATAGAACATAATTATTAAAATTTATAATATTATTCTTGTTTACATTCTCAGATCAGTGGGTTTTTTGAATTAGTTCATGACAAACATGCAGAGATTTGTATGATGCTCTTTATTCAACTTCTTGGTTGAAACTGCCATTGGGCCATTGGGGGAGGGTCTTATATGTGAAGGAGTGGGTTGAGTGTGCACTTGGACCTTTTATGCAGAATATGCTACCAAGCTTTTTGAATGTATACCTGATCCTGCCAATGAGCTACATTCTGATTTGAGTGAACAGGTGCACACGTAACAATATGTTTGTACATAGGCATGTATGTCCTGAAGTGCTAGGGCATAACTATCAATATTATATGTGCTTCTGAAAACGTATCATTTAATATTGTCAACTTTATCCCATTCTATTTGTGTATGCTATTATCCAGCCCCAACCTATGCCCTTGGCTAGACCTACCTTTGCATAGTAATAAGATGACAGTCTGTACAACAACTGCTATCACATATTCAACTCATTGTTTTGTATCTGGTTCATACCAAAATTGGTTCATACCAAAATAAAGTATGAACCAATAAGGTATAAAGTAAAATACTACACTAATCTCTCTCCACACATAACACCAATGGCCCAATCCTAACTCCCCGCACAGCGATGCAACAGTGCCAACGTGGCTACCGCTTTAGTGTTAAAAAAGATATCAGCGGGTCTTCTGGCCATGATCCACTAAAAAGATTTTTAAAAAAACACCTTACAGTTTGCCCCAATCACATAGGGCTTCCTATGTACAGAATGCCCGTGCTAGAGCTGAAGATGAAACAAGAAAGCTCTGGAGAAGAGCTGTCAGAAAGCAAGGAGTTTTATAGCCCGCCAGGAGTGATGATTGAAACCAGTGGCGGCTTGGACACCCACAGCAGCGGCTGCCCATAGTCTTTCAATCAGCCAATCAAGTGGCTCCAGTGTTTTGGCCGACTTCGCTTCCTGTGCTATTCAGTGAACTTTTGGACCAACATGTTTTTTTTTTCTTTTTTTACAATCTCAGTTCTCAATTTATTTTATTGTTGATTAAAATCTTTGTTAAATCAATATAATGTATTGTTTTCCAACCCCGTCCCAATCAAAATAGTCATTTCTACTCTATATTGAATATTTGTCACTTGGCTCTTGTTGAAGTTAGGGCAAAGGGAGACAAGGTGAAGGTGGAGAGAGGGAGAGCAAAATGAGGGGCAGTCCATGGTGACCAAGGAGAAGCATGAGCAAAGCCTCCTGTTTGAGCATGGTGTAGCAGGTTCTGTTGCAGTACTGTCCGCACCAGTTTTGGTAGCCATAATGTTAACCATAAAGTCAAACAGACAATCCTGATACAGCTTCTATTTGCACGCATGCTTCCTGGCCAGCCCTTCTGTTTATAATCATGTGAGCAAACAGAACATGTGAACCAGTAGACCATAGTTACTGCTGGCTCGATCAACTTCCATAGCCTTCTATGCACCATTTTCCATCCTCTGAGACATTGGATGCTGCTGAGATCACCAGTAGTGATCTTGTGGTTCACATCTCCTGAGACGGTCAGTTCAGGAGCAGAAATAAACATTGCTTGAAATGACCCAGAGAGAATGTATTTATTAGAACAGTGGTTCTCAAACGTTTTAGCACCGGGACCCACTTTTTTAAATGACACCTATCGGGACCTACCTAGCTTTACGAAACTTAAAAAAAGTGATCTAGAAAGAAACAATATACAGTACTCCCCCCATATCCGCTGGGGATATGTTCCAGGCCCCTCCATGGATACTTGAAACCGTGGGATAAGAGCCCCCAGCTCTTATTTTTCTTTCAGCAAGCTTTGTTTCTTCCTTAAAACAGAGAAGCAGCCTCCATTGCAGGCAAGTAGAATGAGACTAAGTCCTAGCGAGGCTCTGCAAGGTTTCTGTTAACCTTGCAGAGCCTCTCTAGGACTTAGTCTCATTCTACTTGCCTGTAATAAGCAGCCAGAGGCTGCTTCTCCTGTTTGTTTAAGGAAGAAACGAAGCTTACTGGGAAAAAGTAAAAGCCTGGGGGGTTCCCCATGATCCGTGGATAACTGAAACCATAGATAGCGAATCCGTGCATATGGGGGCCCACCTGTATTTATTTATTTACAAGTAATATTTTATTTATTTGCAAAAAAACTCAATCCATTTCTCGTAATGAGGCAGTCTCAAGGCTTGAGGGGCTTAGTTATGTGACCCAGCCTTCACCTGCCCCCACTGCCTGTCGTTGACAGACTTGGGGGGAAAAAACACCAGAAAAAAGATGCTCAAACATTTATCTCCCTATATTTACACAAGCTTGCAAATGGCAAGAGCTCAGCTGTTTGAAGGGCAATTAGCAGCTATCTGATTTTTGAATAGCCTCTGGGCATGAGGCAATTATCTAATCTTTCCTTCACCCAGGACCCACCAGAAGTCAGGTCGCGACCCACCAAGTGGGTCCCGACCCACATTTTGAGAAACACTGCATTAGAATGACCTGTAACAAGAACTATGAAGTGGAATGCAGTTCCTAAATAGAGGAAATGTAACAGTATAGCTGTAATATAGATTGCCACAATTGTGAATGGAGACTGGCAAATGATGGGAGCTTTGGAGTATTGTTTTCATATTAGGAGCCTTTAGCACTCCTGAAGCATTTCTTCTCTGTAATTAGCTGCAAATGGAATAAAGGTAGAGGTTCCACCACATGGCACTTAATACAGTACGATGCTACACTTTCCAGCAGTGGCTTTGCCCATGGCTAAGATCCTTCTATAATGTCTAATCACAAGTCACAAGTTGCCATTCAGCAAAGGTAATTTCCAATGCTAATTGAAAGCCTCTTGTTGGTTTAATTGCTTTATGGGTCAATGCAAGGGTGTGTGTGTGTTAGTGCGGAATTGACTTTTAATTGCCCCTTATTTTTTATCTTCTACATAGAAACATATTTATTTCCATTTACCCTTTTTTCCTTTATGACAAAATAGGGTTATGTAATCATAAAATGAAAAGAAAAAATGATGGAAACCCCCCCCCCCATAATTTATCACACATGTGGGTGAATGTGCACATACTTGCACAGGGGGAACAAATATTGACTATATGGAGCCTATTAAGGAGCAATTCAGTACTAGTTGCCCGGTTGTGTTGATTCTGAAAACAAAAAAGGCTGAATCTGCAAACAGAAGCTTTCATTTTTAAGGAACAGTTCCCCTTAAAGTCCCCTTTGTGTGTTCACAGTAGACAGGCTGGTGTTGCAGTTGCATTTTGGAATGAAAAAAAGAAATAGTCCCAAAATTAGGTCTGAAAAAGCAAGGAAACAAGGAGAAATCTAACACAGCGCAATCCTATCCAACTTACACCACTGATGTAATAACCAGCGGGGGAGGGCAGGGCGGGAGGCTTTGGAGGGGAGGGAAGATTTAAATCCCCTTTGAATCCCCCTTTGGAGGGGATTTGAATCCTCTTTTCATTCTGGGGCCTCCCATTCTCGCTGCACTGCTGGTTACACCGGTGGTGTACATAGGATAGGATTGCGCTGTCAATCTGATAATGTGGGCCTTTGTAGAAAAGAGTGATCAAAGAGGATGGCAATTTCATCAGAGAAAAGGGCTAATGTAGAAGCGTTTGAGGTTACAAATGCAGGAAACACAATGTTAGTGGGAGATCTTAATTTTTGCTTATCAGTTCTACAAATGTCACCTCTGTGATGTTTAAAAGTATTCTCTGTGTCATCCATAAATAACTACACCTTTGAAGTATTAGTATTGAAACCTACATGAAGAGATTTTCATTGATTTTTTTTCTAATGGAGCACAGTGAGAGCTGCTACAAATGTAATTATGTTTTTCTAAAAAAGCAAATACTGAAAAATGAAATAGCCACCACAGTAATATAGAGCTTCAAGAAGAACTACAATTCCTGAATGAAGATGGTAATTAGAGGCAATTAAAAAGGCCCGTTATGAAACAGGACCGTTTGCAAGAGATGTAGAGGCTATGAAAATGTTCCTAAGAGGTTCAGCATAAATGCATAATTCAAGTTAAGAGCCACACACACACACACACACACAAAAACAACTACTTGGCTAAACAGGGAATTAAAAAAGCTCTTTTAAAACAAAAAGGCCACCCCTTAAGTAAATAGAACTTGAGAGCAAATGGGAAGACTGAATAACCTCTGGCAAGAACATATAAAATGATTGTTGGCAAGTCAAGAAGACATTTGAAGGAAAGATGTAAAATCCAAACACTGTGCTCCCATTGAAGCTCATCAGAAGTAAATTGTGCCCCAAAATTAGTGGGGCCATTTGTCCATCAAGATGATTACAAGTGCACATGCGTGGCAGATGAGACACAGTCTGAACTGTTGTTTGTATTATAATTAGGGCATTTCTGCGCAAAGAATTGGAAGGGGGTTTGATATGTATCTCGTGCCTGTACATGCCCAGAGACTGTGCCTTTGGTCGGTTCTCTGACATCTATATGCCCTTTGAGTCATGCAATATTATTATTTATTATTATTAACAGTATTTATATACCGTATTTTACGCTCCATAGGACGCATCGGTCCATAGGACGCATGCATCCTATGGAGCATAAAATACAGAAAAAAAGATTTTTACTTACCTGGGCTTGGGGGTGCTTCAGGGAGGCCTGTGGGGGCTTCGGGGAGGCCTGCGCAAGCCTCTTGCAGGCCTCTACGATGTTCAGGTCGGCCGAAAATAGAGATTTTCGGCCATTTCCGGAAATGGCTGAAAATTGCTATTTTCGGCCGACCTGAACATCGGGGAGGCCTGCAGAGGCTCGCGCAGGCCTGCGTGAGCCTCTTGCAGGCCTCTACGATGTTCAGGGGAAAAAATGTTTGGCCATTTCCGGAAATGGCCGAAAATTGCGATTTTCGGCCATTGAACCTCTTGCAGGCCTCTACGATGTTCAGGTCGGCCGAAAATTGCTATTTTCGGCCGAACTAAACATCGGGGAGGCCTGTGGGGGCTCGTGCAGGCCTCCCCGAAGCACCCACAGGCCTCCACGAAGCACCCCCAACCCTAGGCTTCGCACCATAGGACGCACGCTTTTCCCCCCTATGTTTTTTTGGGGGGGAAAGTGCGTCTTATAGTGCGAAAAATACGGTACTACTTTTCAACTAAAAGTTCACAAAGCGGTTTACAGACAAAATCAAATGATTAAATGGCTCCCTGTCCCAAAAGAGCTCGCAGTCTAAAAAAGATGCAGAACACTACCAGCAAACAGCCACCAGAAAAGACAATGTGCTGGGGTGAAAGGGGGGCAGTTACTCTTCTCCTGCTAAGAGGAGCACAAATTGAAACAGTGCCTCTTGCCTAGTTAGCAATACCTACAACCAGGTTCATGGCATACTCATCTTGTAAGAGTACTGCTCTGCTTCCGGTTTTAAGCACTGATGCATTGAACCAAGAGTGAACAAACTCGATGTAAGCAGCCCTAGATTTAACGATGAAGGAGCTATAGGTCAGAGGTGGTTCAGGGAGGAGTGGTAGAGCACATGCTTTGCTTGCACAAGATCTCAGGTTCTTCCTTTGGCAATACAAGCCAACGATCTATGCCCAAAACCTTGGAGCGCTGCTGACAGAGTAAACCAGAGGTCCTGTACCAAAGTGAGCCCTTTTGGGGGGATGCAGGATACCCAGAAGGGGAGTAAGTGTGAGGGAGGGGTAGGATCCTAAGCCTGATGGAGCCATCCAGCTCCCCACTAGTCAAGGCAAGAAGGTTAAATGCCCTCTTGCCAGTTAACTGAGCTACCTTGGATTTGCAGGGAACTGTATTCCTAGTCCTCTCATTTCAACCTGGTTTGAGAAAAAAGTGTGTTTGCTTTAATAATAGTTCCCTGCATGTAATTTCCCTTATGCGATCAGAGGTATTCTAATCTCTTGTGCTAGTCTTGGATAACTGTTCCAGTCCACAGAGTGCATCTAGGCATGAAAATCCCCACACCATTAAATTATGCAAGATATTGATGTTGTGTTGGGATGGCACAAGTTAAGTATGTTCAGATGGGTCCCAAATTCAAAAAGTTTGAAAAACACTGGAGTAGGCAATACTGGGCTAGATGGGTCAGTAGCCCGACTTAGAAAATAGACTAAAATGGTGGTGTGGTGAATAACCTGCTCAGTCATAAAGCTTGCTAGATAACCTTGTGCCACTTACACATACTTAGCCTAACCTTCCTTTCAAGGTTGTTGTGAAGATGAAGTGGAATATTTCCTGTGTAGGCTGCCTTCTAAGCTCTTTATTCAAAAGGCAGAATATAAAGGTGACCCCTGACAATTAAGTCCAGTCATGTCCGACTCTAGGGTGTGGTGCTCATCCCCATTTCAAAGCCGAAGAGCCAGCGTTGTCCGAAGACGCCTCCGTGGTCATGTGGCCGGCGTGACTATCCTTGCCTCAGCGCGTAGCATGCGACTGGAACACGGAGCGCTGTTTACCTTCCCGCAAGCGGTACCTATTTATCTACTCGCTTTAACATGCTTTGGAACTGCTAGGTTGGCAGGAGCTGGCCAAGCAACTAGAGCTCACCCCGCCGCGGATTCGAACTGCCGACCTTTCGATCGACAGCTCATGGTTCAGCGGTTTAACCCACTGCGCCACCCGCTGGCCTAAATAAACAAATAGGTCCCCATTTTGTTAGCCACCTCTTGGAAAACATCTGAAAAAGATAGTTTTGCAATCTCGCCTCCTCCCTGCAGTTTTTTCTGTCCTCCTGGTGCTTCTGCCTTCAGGATACCTTGTAAAGGCTGGCACTCACTCAGCCGATTGAACTCACAAACCAACATTTGCCATGTCGGGTAGGGAAATCTACTACAGAGCTCCTATAAGTTTTCTCTTCATCAGTAGTGTCAGGCATACTCATTTGCCAGGCACGCGAAAAGTCAAAATGGTACTACTCTCTTAGTTGTTTTTCTAAAGGTATACAGAGATGCAGTCAGGCGATAAGAGAATAGTGGCTTCTGCAATCTTTTTCCCCAGCTTAATTACTTCATGTTGTTTCATTGCTAGACTGGCCCTGATTAGCACAGTAATGTGACAGTGTCATGGAGTACAATACTGTTGGGATTAGCAGGACCTCCGTAAGAAGGTAGAACTCAAAGGAAAATGCTGTCTTCTCTGTAAGAATTCGTTTCTGGGTAACTTCTTTAGAGGCCTAACAGTGAAACGTATGAGCAATCTTAGCATCTGGTAACATTCTCCTTATCGCTTGGTAGGATGGCAAAAGCTACCCTGGGGAGGAGCGTCCATATCAATGATAGTCTCCAGTGAAGCAAACCCTAATGACACCTCTGGTCTTAGGAACAGTTTTTTTTTCTTTTGAAATGAAGATTTCATTTAATGTTGCTAAATTTGGAATAGATCTGAGTCTCATTTGAAACCAGTTGAGCCGAGGAGTGTTGTAGAGGCTAGTTATGCTGACGTAACCCAATTGAAACAAACCTGTTTACCCTCGTGCAAATGGCCTGTGTGTTGTCACCGAAGAACTGGCAAACTGACACTTTCTTCGGTGCCATGGCCCACGTCCCTGAAGTTGTGCTACCTTAATAGTCCAAATGTAACTGTGAATTAGGCCAAGGAATAGAGCTGATTAGAGAGGTCTGTGGAAACAAAAGGAAACAGATGTTTATAGCAGAAAATCTTTTTCACTGACAGCTTGAATACAGAGTGTAGAAATTGCTATTAATTGCAACAAAGAGGGGAGGTGTAGCCTCTTAAGTGAAAACTTCCTTCAGTTGTAAATTAGCTCTATTAGAATAGCTGAACACATGCCATTATGTTCTTTTCGTGTTCAGATTAACTGGAATTGTTCCACTCAATGGCAAGTGCTGGGGGGGAGGTGATTTTATATTGCAAGTTGAAAACGGCATCCTTCTCCTTTATCCCTTTTTTCCCATTTGAATTCTCTAATTGAGACTGCTGACTTCTATACAAACACAACAGGCAAAAATGTCATTTTGAAATTGGTCACAGCTTGGAAGGAGAGGTTACAGCTAGAATAGAGGTTGCAGTGCACCTAGTCTAATCATCCACCTGCTTCCTCCTGAAACAGTCCCCGACCTACTATCTTCAACTTATCAGTGTAATTGCTGTCTGAGTTTGGCTATATTGATTTTAAGCCTTTTGTGGAAGGTGTTATCTTGCATACTCTTTCAAAGGCCTGCTTTTTACTGGGCAGGTATGTATGTAGGTAATCAGATGTTCTAATGAGTTACTGATTTCCTGGTTTGTGTTCCTCCTTTAGCACTGTATCCCCCTCCCCCCCTCCTTGGTTGATTAATACAGAAAGGTTTTGGTCTCCAGAGCCCTTTTCATGCCTTGGTGAGCCTCAGGGCTCGATATAGACAAACACCTAATGGGGAAGGGGTGTAAGGCCAATGGTAGGGCACCTGCTTTGCATGCAGAGGATCCCAGGTTCAGTCCCTGGTACCTCCAGATAGGACTGAGAAAGTCCCCTCTCTGAAGCCGTGGGCAGCCACTGCCAGTCAGAGTAGCCGATACTGACTGAGGTGGACCAGTTATCTGAACTGGCATAAGACAGCTGCATATGTGTAATGCAAGGAGTGGGATGTGTGCATAGCAGAGAGGTGGACGGTTAGGTGTGCATGAGAAGCAGGGAAAAGGCATTTGGGGCAGTTTAGAAGGGGAGCTTTCCAAAGACTTTAATGACTTAACTGAAACTGAAGATATTTGGACAAGACTGGTAAGTAGCGTTGTTTCTGTGGGCTCTACTGAGAGTATGGGCCAATCTAGATGCATGGAGCAACTGTGTGTTTGCAAAAGTTCAACTCCACTGAATATGTATTGGTGATGTATGTGCATAAAGGTGGGTGAATGGGTGGATCAACTCCACTGGCGTTGCTAGAGGTGGGGCGGAACGGTAAGTCTTGCACAGCGGTAACTGCTCTGTTCCATGGTGGCCCTGCCCACTCGCCATTGGAACCAGTCCGAGCGGCGAAGGCAATGGGCAGGAGCCTGCCCGTTGCCTTTGCCGCACTGAATGGCTCCGAAGGCGAGGGGGCGCGGCCACCTTGTACCGGGCAGTAAACTGGCTAGAACGGCGCGGAAACTAACGGTACTGCCCCCCTCCAGCGATGCCTCTGCCCCCTACATGCTCATTTTTTTTAAAGTAGAGAATAGATCCCCACCCTTACTTTTTATGTGAATGGGGCAAGCACAGGTTTAACACGCATGTGTTTACCATTTGCCAAGTGGTAATTACAGACCTCCAGCTAGTGATGAGGACTGCTGTGTGTCAATTTAGACCTGGATGGTGTGGAGAAGCTGGAGGCAGCTGCCTGGAGCCTGAAGTGCAGCAGCAAGTACTGTCTGTCTATCAGGCAAGGGCACAAGGCCTGGCTCCTATTATTTATATGAGAACTGGCCAATCCAGAGAGGCTTCATGCTTCCAATTTTACACACCTTTTGCACAAGGGTGAGCTGCGAGGCTTGGGATACAAAGCCCCGGATAGCAACCGTCCCCAACACAATTGCACAATTATGAAAGCACTTCTCTGCCTGTTGTCTGTTGGCTTTCTCATTTGTGTGGAGATTTGAGTAAGATTAGAAACAGTGGGAGAGATTCCTGCTGTCTGTTATCTGATCCAGACCTCTGTGCAAGTGAGAGAAGACCTGCTGCTCTTCAAACATGCCAAGCTCTATCCTTTCCCTTGCACAGCAGCTCGGAGGGACTCCTGCTGAAGGCAATACAAAGAGGGTCTGTTGGAGCCTGCTTGAAGTCCTCCTTATCAGAAGATCAGGGACACTTGCTTCTGGCAAGTGGAATTGTGGATACTTGGAATTATGGTCTCTGTAGCCATCACCAGTTAAGAACCTGTCATTGTGCTTTGTACCAGTTGAAGTTTCTTAGCACTCTTCAAAGGCAGCTGCACACAGAGCACATTTGTTAGCAGTCGAGTCTTGACGTTACTACGCCATGCACCATAGAAGCCAAATCCTTGATCTCCAGGAAAGGGTGCATTGAGTGCACCAATAATAGCTGGAAAAGACCACTCATGACTACAGCTGGTCAAGAAGCACCCCAAGCTTTCAACCAATTATTTCTGGTGGAATGCAGTTCCATCCGGAACAGGCTGTTCAGCTGGCCCTAGATTAACCTGATCGCTTACCATCAACATCTGTGTCTTACCTAGATTGGCTTAAGTTTATTGTCCTCATTTAGTCCATCACTGTATTTCAAAAGGAGAAAAAGAGCAATTTATAGAGAAACGCACCCTTTACCAGTGGACAAGGTCACGTGAATTTTGTGCTGGGGTATTTATACTCCCAATTGTATTCTAAGCAACCATCCTAATTTTCTAGTGGTTCCCCGTACCTCGTTAATATAATAAGATAAATCATGATTGTTAAATAGCAGATAGTGTTTCTAGTCCCTTTCCCAGGTGCAAAGGTATTTGTCATGAAATCAGCTTGACACAGAATTATAGTGAACATCTTATAGTTGATTTCATTAGATTGTATTATATTCTGCAAGAGGGAAGGTGGCAGTTGCCTGATGGGCAGGTTGTTTTATGCTTACTTTGCAAAGAGTCAGTCAATCCTGTGCTGATATTGTGATGTGATAGCTTTTACTGTGTTATGCTTGTGTTTTAAAAATACCTCCTTACCACTAACTCCCATACTTAAGGGTATAATTTAGATCTTGTTCCTTTGTTCAGGGCAAGTATTGATTTGTAAGAGCATCCATAAAAATAGTTCAGTAAAAGTATTGTTTATACTTTTATTTATTCTATACATAGACCTTGGAAATGGCCCTGTTTTGCCCTTGTGTGTGTGTGTGTGTGTGTGTGTGTGTGTGTGTGTGTGTGTGTGTGTGTGAGAGAGAGAGCGAGAGCGAGAGCGAGCGAGAGAGAGAGCTTTTAATGTCTATATATCATTAAAATGTTGAGGCTGGAAAAAAGAAATGTTATGAAAATTATTTAAACCTGGGATCTCAGGCCCACTGCTCCTGTGTCGATGAGAACAGTACCAAAGACGAAAACATTTTGCAACAGAATCAGTTGCTTATTTGGTTCTTGCACAGAGCTGACAAGAAAGACTTTTGTGCCTTTTGCAATTAGCTGTTCTCAGGATTGCTAACTACGGTAGTTAATCTCTCTGCTGAACCTACCCTGTGTCCAAACCTCTCTTCTTAGCATCCTTCCGTTATTACACCAATCTACACATTATGCAGAGTGAGGTGGTAAGCTGGACTGTTGCACATCACACTGCAGGTGTGGGGTGTGGGGTCATTTTAAAATACTTTCATGTGCAAAAGAAACAAAAAGCAAATATAGAAACCTTCCTGCATGCGCACATTGAGGGAAACGTTTAATGCAGACCACTCCTTGACTTGCTGGTTTATTACATGCAGGATTCTAAACCGGAAGCTTTCATGGCCTGAGATTATAGGAAAAGATTTGCAGAATACGGGTGAAGATGCCATGTAATGTTTAATAGCCTTCCAGAACGTATTAAAACAATATTCAGAACTGTCCGAGGAAACTTGCTTGCAGAGTCTTCACTGACAGCCAAGAATACTATTTAAAGTCCGAGGAAAGAGAGAAGGTGGTAAAACCAACGTTTCGTTCCAATTCTTGGAACTTCTTCTTGGGTACAACCCAGAGATTGAAGATGGAAAAAAGAACTGCTATTGAGCCTTCAGTTAAAATGCTAATTAGCAACGGAAGCAGAATCCAGATTTTCAATTGCGCTGACCATATTATTATTATTTATTTATTATTATTATTTAATAGATTTCTACCCCGCCTTTCTCCCAATAAGGGCAATCAAGGCGGCTTACAGTTAAGAACATGTTAAAATACATAATACACAATAAAACATAATTAAAAACAAGTAATTAAAACAAATAAAACTGACAGTCCCAGTGGGTCACCTATTAAAGCCATTTGTTAAAAAAAGCCATTTGTTAAAAAAGCCAGCCCGCCATGTCAGTCATCGAATGCCAACCTAAATAAAAACGTCTTGAGGCCCCGCCGAAAGGTCTCTAAGGAGGGAGCCGTTCTTAATTCCAGGGGGAGGGAATTCCATAATTGGGGCGCCACTGCTGAGAAGGCCCTATTCCGTGCCACCATCCCCCTCACCTCTGTCAGTGGCGGCACGGTCAACAGGGCCCCCCCTGATGACCTCAGAGTACGGGTCGGATTATAAGGAAGGAGGCGGTCCCTCAAATACCCTGGACCCGAGCCGTTAAGGGCTTTAAAAGTCAAAACTAGCACTTTGAATTGTGCCCGGAAACGAACCGGCAGCCAGTGTAGCCGCCGAAGCAACGGTCCGACTGAGTCGAACCGACAAGCCCCGGCAACCACCCGGGCCGCCGCATTCTGCACTAATTGCAGTTTCCGAACAGTCTTCAAAGGCAGCCCCACGTAGAGCGCATTGCAGTAATCTAGTCTAGATGTCACTAGGGCATGGGTCACTGTGGCCAGGTCTACACGATCCAAGTACGGTCGCAGCTGGCGCACCAGCCGAAGCTGGGCAAAAGCCCCCCTGGCCACAGCCGCCACCTGAGAATCCAGGAGCAGCTGCGCATCCAGGAGAACCCCCAAGCTGCGGACCTGCTCCTTCAGAGGGAGTACAACCCCATTCAGAGCAGGACGATGATCCAGTACCTGAGTCGTGGACTTCTGGACCAGAAGAACCTCTGTCTTATCAGGATTTAATTTCAGCTTGTTTGCCCCCATCCAGCTCCCAACTGCCTCCAGACAACGATTCAGGACATCGACCGCCCCCTTGGAATCAGGTGGAAAGGAGAGAAAGAGCTGGGTGTCATCCGCATACTGATGACTCCCTACCCCAAACCTCCGGATGACCTCTCCCAGCGGCTTCATATAGATATTAAACAGCATGGGGGATAGAATTGACCCTTGCGGCACCCCACACCTCAAGGGCGAGGGTGCCGAACAAGCATCCCCCAGCACCACCTTCTGGGATCTGTCAGCCAGGAAGGAGCGGAACCACCTCAGAACGGTGCCTCCAAGCCCCAACCCAGCCAACCGACCCAGGAGGACACCATGGTCAATGGTGTCAAAAGCCGCCGAGAGGTCCAGCAGGACCAACAGGGACGCACTCCCCCTGTCCAGTCCCCGGCGCAGGTCATCCACCAAGGCGACCAAGGCCGTCTCTGTCCCGAACCCCGGCCTGAAGCCAGACTGGAATGGATCCAGATAATCAGCTTCCTCCAGGGCCCTCTGGAGCTGGGACGCCACTACCCGCTCGATCACCTTGCCCAGAAACGGGATATTTGAGACTGGCCGAAAGTTGTTCAAAATAGTGGGATCCAGGGAGGGTTTCTTCAGGAGGGGGCGCACCACCACCTGCTTCAAAGACGGCGGCACCACCCCCTCCCTCAGAGATGAATTTACCACCCTCCCTGTCCACTCGGCCAGCCCCGCCCGGGCAGCCCTAATCAGCCATGCCGGACAAGGGTCAAGCGGGCAAGCGGATGGTCTCACACTCCAAAGAATCCTGTCCACATCCTCAGGTTCTACAAGCTGAAAAGAATCCCAGGAAGAAGAACAGACAGGTGCCTCAGGGACATCATTAGATACTGCTAACGCGGCGTCCAAGTCATGCCGAATCCGATCGACTTTGTCCACGAAGTGCTTGGCAAACTCATCACAGCGAGCCACCGTGTGTTCCGCCCCATCTACTGGGGGGGCCAGATGGAGCAGGCCCCGGACCACACGGAAAAGCTCAGCTGGACGGTTCTCCGCAGACGCGATGCCGGCAGAAAAGAAAGCCTTCTTAGCTGCCGCCACCGCCACGGAATAGGCTCTGAAATGAGCTCTAGCCCGTGCCCGGTCGGAGTCAGCACAAGTTTTCCGCCACCGTCGCTCTAGGCCTCTACCCTGCCGCTTCATCGTCCGCAGCTCCTCAGTAAACCAAGGGGCCGCTCTGACTCTGCGGCTTGGTCGAGGACGCTCAGGAGCGATCAGATCCAGAGCCCTGGTCATTTCCCCATTCCAGAGGTCAACCAGGGCGCTGGGTGAGTCGCCGACTCTGGCAACAGGAAAATCCCCCAGAGCCCTCAGGAATCCATCCGGATCCATCATCCTCCGGGGGCGGACCATAGAATGAGGTCCCCCACCACTGCGGAGGCGACAAGCCGCGATAAGCCTAAATCCCACCAGGAAGTGATCTGTCCATGACAAAGGAGTGATGTTAATTTCCTCCACATCCAGATCACCATCCACCTGTCCAGCAGTAAACACCAGGTCCAACGTGTGTCCCGCATCGTGCGTCGGGGCAGATATTCTTTGAGACAGACCCATGGTTGCCATGGCGGCCATGAAGTCCTGAGCCGCGGCTGTCCTCGGGGCCTCAGCGTGGACATTAAAGTCCCCCAACACCAATAGGCGAGGGCACTCCAACGCCAACGCCGAGACCACCCCGGTCAGCTCAGGCAGGGAGACTGTTGGGCAGCATGGTGGGCGGTACACCAACAGAATCCCTGTTCTGTCTCGCCCTTCCAACACGACATGGAGGCACTCAAACCCAGTGGACCGTGGGACAGGGTACCCAGTGAGATGGATGGTATCACGATAGACTATCGCAACTCCACCTCCCCGCCCCTGTAGTCGTGGCTGCTGCAATACCCGGAAACCTGGCGGGCACATCTGGGAGAGACTTACCCCTCCCGACTCATCCAGCCAGGTCTCCGTAATACACACCAGGTCAGCGCCTTCATCCAGGATTAAATCCTGGACTAGGCAGATTTTATTGTTGACCGACCTGGCGTTCAAAAGCAGCAGTTTCAGACTCAGGGGACTGTTGCCCAGACCGCCAAGGGTCAGAGGGATGGGAGAAGGGCCAGAAAGGGGGACAGTCTGTCTGTGACTGACCCTCGTTCTCCTGAAACGGCCTGCCCAGCCCCCACCGCCATATCTTCCGTGACCCGTCACTCTGCTAATAGTGGCTGCCCGCCCCTCCCCCAGACTCCCTCGAGGTGTCAAACACATAGCCCTTCAGCGGAGCCCATAGGTGACCACTAGAGGCCCTCGTTCTTTCTCTTCTGTTCGCTTATGAAAGGACTTGTGTATAATGGGCAACCATATTTTATTCACAAAATTTAGATCTTGCTGTTTGTTCATAAGTACCCCTATAGGTCTCTTGCTGATCTCAAGTGCTTCAAGGTTACGAAGTGTTTTGATGTTGCTCTCACTCTTTAAACACTCCGCATCTTCAAAGTTGATCTTATGACCGGTGCTTATGGCGTGCTCAGCAATCGAGGAAAGCTCCGGGTGGCATAAACGTACTGATCTTTTGTGTTCATTGATCCTGGTGTTGATCGATCTGCTTGTTAATCCAATGTAACATTTCCCACAGCTGCATGGGACCCGATAAATTCCCGCATTGGACAAGGGGGGTCTCTTATCTTTTGGGTTATTTAGTAATTGTTGTAATTTGACCGTGGGTTTGAAAATGGTCTTAATGTTTCCCTGTTTCAGTATGTGTGCAATTTTATCAGTCACCCCCTTAATAAAAGGTAATGAAATCCATGTTGTTTCCCCTGTTGTTTCTTTATTGTCTGATGTCTCCTGTCTGTCACTACCTGTCAATCTGGCTACATGTTTTCTATGTTGTTTAACCCAACACTGATCAATTTGAGCTGTTTGGTAACCATTAGCTCTAAGGGACTCATACACTATCTGTTTTTCTTGGTTCAGAGAATCATTGTCACATACATTCATTGCTCTATATACCAGAGAATTAATCAGAGAATTTTTCTGTGCTGGATGATGATTAGATTTTTGATTTAAATATCTATTAGTATTGCTGAGCACGCCATAAGCACCGGTCAAACCTAGCAGTTCCAAAGCATGTCAATGCGAGTAGATAAATAGGTACCGCTTGCGGGAAGGTAAACAGCGCTCCATGTTCCAGCCGCATGCTACGCGCTGTGGCAAGGAGAGTCATGCCGGCCACATGACCACGGAGGCGTCTTCGGACAACACTGGCTCTTCGGCTTTGAAATGGGGATGAGCACCCTAGAGTCGGACACGACTGGACTTAATTGTCAGGGGTCACCTTTACCTTAAACATGTATAGGATTGTGCTGTTAGCTTATCACCAATAACTCAGAACCCATCAGCATATATGGGGGCTGGGATATTTTGCCCCAGTGTGTATCACTTTGCTACACTTATATACCGGTATATATAAATGTGGTATATGGGATATATATATGCGCATATGCATATGCATATGCATGCTATGTGGTTGATGCTTTACCTACCGGTAGTTTGGAGAAGTTCTTTTGGAGCACATCACAATTTGCTTTGGTTTTTACCATCCTGAATAGTTTGGTGTCATCTGCAAATTTGACCATCTTGCTGTTTAATTCTAAATCCCAGATTGTTTGTGAACAAGTCAAAAAGTGTTTTGTTTCCTAACATTTATTGGCATAACAAGTCAAAAAGTACTGGTATTGGAATACAGGTTCTTGCAGGATTCCACTTTCTTCTCCGCACTGTGAAAAATTCCCATTTTTTCTACTCTTTGCTTCCTGCTGTCTCCAATGATGAAGCGCTTTCATTATATATATATATAACTGCATTATGAAAAGTTGCATAAAGTTGCATCTACTGTTATGTAAAGTTGCTGTCAAACAGTAATATAGTCAGTCAGATCGCTTTGCCAAGTTCATTCTGTAATAATTGTCTTCTCTGAGGTTGCTTTTGGGGTAGAGGGGCAGACAAGAACTGTTTTTATAGCTACAGTGTGGTTTTTAATGTAGCAGAAAAACTTCAGGTTCAGTAAACTGACATAAAATATGTATGTCTCCTATGGTATGCCAATTGCATTTGTTTGCTTATTTAAAATATTCTACCTTTCTGTTTAAAAAAAAAAGACACACATATTCAAGGTGGTTAACAGTTCGTAGTAAAATATCAAGTTCAAGTCAAAATTATGCAAAAATACAGAGATCACTACTTCCTAATAATTTCCTAATAATAAATCAACTGGAATACAAGCAGAACCAAATGCTCTATGGAAAGCCATGTGTTTGCAGCACGATGAAAAGCCAATGGCAGCAGCTCCAGAGATGGGCCTCCCTTAGGAAAGTGTCCAACAAGCCATGGCACCACAACTGATAAGGCCCTGTTCTCAGCTGCCACACCTCAGACAGGTGGAGACATAGCATCCATTGTTGATTGTGTATGTGTATATGGCTTAAAGTTTGTGTGTTTTGAAGTACATTTCAAAACAACGAACTGTTTGAAACATAACTGATCAGATATGACCACATGTACTGTATCAGTATATTTACTACATGTACAGTTCCCATGATCGGTTGGGAGGTGAATCAGCTTCATATTATGTAAAGTTGTTGTCAAACAGAACCTGTCAGGCTGCAGCTGGGAATCCACCTGTTGCTACAGCCCTCTGTTCAAGACCCCTGGTACCTTACAGAATGCAGTACAGGTGGGCCCCCATATCCACTGGGGATATGTTCCAGGCCCCTCCGTGGATACTTGAAACCGTGGATAAGAGCGAACACCCCCTCCATGGTTTCCTGAGGGCCCCCACCCCACCCTGCCTCCCCTGCAGGCAGGCGTGCTTGCCCCCCCCCCCCAGCTCTTATTTTTCTTTCAGCAAGTTTTGTTTCTTCCTTAAAACAAACAGAGAAGCAGCCTCCATTGCAGGCAAGTAGAACGAGACTAAGTCCTAGAGAGGCTCTGCAAGGTTTCTGTTAACCTTGCAGAGCCTCTCTAGTACTTAGTCACGTTCTACTTACCTGTAATAATCAGCCAGAGGCTGCTTCTCCTGTTTCTTTAAGGAAGAAACGAAGCTTACTGGGGAAAAAGTAAAAGCCTGGAGGGTCCCCACGATCCGTGGATAACTGAAACCGTGGATAGTGAATCAGTGGATATGGGGGCCCACCTGTATATGCTTATTCAGATTGATGTAGGAGCAACCTTGTAACAACAGGAACACTAGTGCAAGTTTGGGTAAAGGGAATATTTCATAATGATAAAAGTATCATGATTCAAGAGGGGAGATTTTATCCTGAAGCACCAAATTAATGTGTTTAGGAGCGCATTATATATTAGAGTTTATTGGGCGTCTATACTGGACGTCTATACTCCTAAGGCTGTTATGTAAAAACTGTTCTAGAAAGGTGAGACTTTCCTACTTAGCTGAATGTTAATTTTCTTGCACTTCCCCTTAGCATCTTCCTTATATAATAATGCAGGTTCTTTTGTAACTGTGAAATGCATATTTTAAGTTTTAATAGATAATGTGCATTTTATATAATGTTCTCATTCAGAGCCTTCACACATGTGCTGTCTTTGTAGTCCTTAGAACAATCTCGTAAGGTAGATTTGTGTTATTACATTATTATCCCCATAGATGGAGACAGAGGGTGAGAAAATATTACTTGCCGGGCAGCCCAATCCTGCCTAAGGATCTGCGGGGCGGCCGAGGTTGTCATGGCGGCTGAGACACAATAAAATCGTGCACATTTGTCACAACTTGGATTACTGTGGAATCCAAATTGTGATGAATGTGCACTTTTTTATTTGCACATGTCGGGCGGTGTCCCTTTTGTGCCTGCTAGAACATTTTAGTGGAATTCTTTTCAGTTTGTACAGCCTGAGGATGTGGACAGGCTTCTTTGGAGTGTGAGGCCATTGACCTGCCTGCTTGATCCTTGCCCAACATGGGTTATTAGATCTGCCCGGGAGGGGCTGGCCGAGTAGACGGGGAGGGTGGTTAATTCCTCTCTGATGGAGAGGGTGCTGCAGCTATCTTTGAAGTGGGCGGTGGTTCGCTCATTTCTGAAAAAGCCCTCCCAGTACTCCACAGTGCTGGATAATTACAGACCAGTCTCAAACCTCCCATTTCTGGGCAAGGTGGTCGAGAGGGTGGTGGTGTCTCAGCTCCAGGGGGTCTTGGAAGAAGCAATTATCTGGATCCCTTTCAATCTGGTTTCAGGCCGGGTTTAGGAATAGAAACGGACTTGGTGGGTGACCTGTACCAGGGACTGGACAGGGGGAGTGCATCCCTGTTGGTCCTGCTGGACCTCTCAGTGGCTTTTGACACCATCAATCATGGTGTCCTTCTGGGCAGATAGCTCCCACATGCTAGGGGATGCCTGTTAACGGCTTGGCCCTTTTGTTGTGGGGTAGTGCAGGACTCAATCCTGTCCCCCATGCTATTTAACATCTACATGAAACCACTGGGAGAGGTTACCAGGGGATTTGGAGTGGGGTGCCATTGGTATGCTGATGACACCCAGCTCTATCTCTCCTTTCCACCAGATACCAGGATGGCTGTTGGGGTCCTGGAGTGCTGACTGGATGCGGTTGTGACCTGGATGAGTGCTAACAAACTGAGATTAAATCTGGACAAGACAGGTGCTAGAGTATCGTCCTGCTCTCAATTGGGGTTGCACTCACTCTGAAGGAGCAGGTCCTCAGCTCTGGGGGTTTGCCTGGATTCGCAGCTGCTCCTGGATTCCCAGGTGGTGGCTGTGGCCCGAGGGGCTTTTACCTAGCTTTGCCTGGTGTACCGGCTACAACCATAAGAACATAAGAAGAGCCCTGCTGGATCAGGCCAAAAGCCCATCTAGTCCAGCTTCCTGTATCACACAGTGGCCCCACCAGATGCCTCAGGGAGCACACAAGACAACAAGATAACCTGTTTCCCGTTGTCACTCCCTTGCACCTGGCACAGAGAAACCCCACCTCCAAAACCAGGAGGTTGCTTATGGCTTGTAACCTGCAATGGTCTTTTCCTCCATGAATCTGTCCAAACCCCTTTTAAAGGCATCTAGGCCAGGTGCCATCACCACATCCTGTGGCAAGGAGTTCCACAGATGAATTACATGCTGGGTAAAGAAATATTTTCTTTTGTCTGTTCTAACTCTCCCTCCACTCAATTTTAGTGCAACCATACCTGGATGGTGCAGAACTGATCACAGTTATCCATGCCATGGTGATATTGAGATCAGACTACTGTAACACACTCTATGTGGGGCCGCCCTTGAAGATGGCTTGTAAACTGCAGTTTGTGCAGAATGTGGTGCCCCGTGTGATTGCTGGAAGTAGACGGTCTGACTCTGTCGGGGCACTGCTCTGGTGGCTGCACTGGCTGCCAATTCGTTTCTGGGCCCAATTCAAGGTGCTGGTTTTGACCTTTTAAAGCCCTGTACCGCTTGCAGCCAGGGTGTTTGAGAGACCACTTTCTTCTATATAATCTGGCTCATCCCCTCCGGTCCTCAGAGAATGCCTTACGGGTGCCTATGGAGGTGGGAGGGATGGTGGCAAGAAACAGGGCCTTCTCAGTAATGGCACCAACCTTATGGAACTCCCTCCCTCGTAGTTCACAAACTGCTCCCTCCTTAGAGGCTTTCCAGCGAAGCCTAAAGACATTTCTCTTTAAACTAGCCTTCTGAGTTCATATTTTAATGATTTTTTAATATTTAATATTAATATGCTTTTTTAATATTAGATGTCTGCGGGTTTTTTATTGGGATGTCATGTGAATTAGATTTTATAGGCCTTGCCCTTTCTTAAGAGGTGGCTGCTACTGCTGATCTGGGTTTTATTTTTAATATTTCGTTTTAATGTTTATATTGTAAACTATATTTTTAAATGTAATTTTATGGCTTTGGAAGCCTCTTTTGGTGCCCTCCGGGGAGAAAAGTGGCATACAAAACAATAAATAAACAAATGCATTTATACCTAATCTGAAGAATTTCAAAAATCATAAAGTGGGCTTTCACTTTAGCTAAAATTTAGCTACAGTCTATAGTTCTGCATCTAAAAGTGAGTTCAATTTCACAATTTTTTATTTTTATTTTTCACATTTTTATACCACCCTTCCTCCAAGGAGCTCAGAGTGGTGTACATATTTCCTCCCCTCCTTTTTGTCCTCACAACAACCCTGTGAGGTAGGTGGAGCTGAGAGATAGTGACTGGCCCAAGGTCACCCAGGAAGCTTCGTGGCTGAGCAGGGATTTGAACCTGGATCTTCCAGGTCTAAGTCCGACTCCCAAACCACTACACCATCTTTTTGAACTATTTCCATGAAAATGTTTAACTTTGATGCAATTTTATTTTGGTTTTCCCTGTGCCCCATTGTTCCTCGTCCTATGTAAAATCGTTAACAAAAGCACTTCATAAAATAACTATGTAGAAATTAATAAATAATGCTATAATGCTGAACGCTCAGTTAACAAATGCAGAATGCTTTGGTCCTTGAATCCTGTGTCAAAGGAGCAGAAGTGTCAAAGGATCAGAAGACGTGGGATGAAACAAACCATAACCGTAATAATGTTTGTGTCTTCTGTGTTGCCGTTATCTTCCTTTTGCTTTTATTATCATCTGGGGCAGGACTCAAACAAGTAATTATTCAAAAGGCAAATTCTAGATGGATTAATAAAGTAGCTTGTGTGGGAAAGCAGCGAAGCAAGATAATTTATACTGCCAGGAGTGGGTGTTGCTTTGCAATGCAATATTTCACCATTTCTGGACGAAGAGATAATGAAATTTCTTATTTCCACTGAGCAGAAACTACGCAAGATTGTTTTGTGCTGCTTATCTTACTTTAGACTTTTATCATCTGGGCAAAAAGGAAAATGTTTAGACTCCACGTTGCTCTAAACATTATTTTATTTATGTGAGAAATACCAGCCTAAGCTCCCCTTGAGTGTACGAAACTAGTTGTGTGGCTTGTGTAAACTAGTTGTGTAACCCTGTCCTATATCTGGAAAATGTCTCTTCAGGATCCAAGTTTATATTTTTTCCAGTCAATTTGAGGGTAGTTGAAGTCAACTACAGGTGGGCCCCCATATCCGCTGGGGATATGTTCCAGGCCCCTCCGTGGATACTTGAAACCGTGGATAAGAGTGAACACCCCCTCCATGGTTTCCTGAGGGCCCCTCCACCCTGCCTCACCTGCAGGCAGGCATGCTCCCCCCCCCCCGCTCTTATTTTTCTTTCAGCAAGTTTTGTTTCTTCCTTAAAACAAACAGAGAAGCTGCCTCCGTTGCAGGCAAGTAGAACGAGACTAAGTCCTAGAGAGGCTCTGCAAGGTTTCTGTTAACCTTGCAGAGCCTCTCTAGTACTTAGTCTCGTTCTACTTGCCTGTAATAATCAGCCAGAGGCTGCTTCTCCTGTTTCTTTAAGGAAAAAACGAAGCTTACTGGGAAAAAAGTAAAAGCCTGGGGGGGGTCCCCACGATCCGTGTATAACTGAAACCGTGGATAGCGAATCAGTGGATATGGGGGCCCACCTGTATTTTGTTACATGTTATCTTTTTTTATCACGTAATAAAAATACACCGTAAGTTACATTATATAAGGTACTATGTATTATATTTTGCATACTAATACTTAAATCGTTTTTTGCTGTCTCCATGATTTCTTTTTGCATCTCAACATCACTTCCAGAGTTTTGGTGTACCTAATGAATAACCTTTTCCCCCCTGCTGCCTGACATGTTTTTAGCAGACATATTTGTCTGTCAGGTGAGCAGGCCCCAGACCAGTTGTGTGGCATTTTGCTTAGACTGACAGCAGGGGTGGCATGACCCAGAGTGCTGCCTGATGCCATCTCCGGTCCGCCGTCTCTGCGCTACAAAGAAAAAAACAACCATTACCATGCTTCTTGTGGGCTGCCATGGAACCTGGAAGTGTGGGACTGCTGGTTTCATTTACTAGTACAGTTCAAACTCTCGCACTGTCCCTATAAATGAAACCAGATGTCTCACACTTCTGGGTTTCATGGTAGTGTGCAAGGAGTGCAGTAAAGAGGGGAAATATGTGCTTTTTGCTCGAGTGAGCGGGAAGCAGATCATTGTGGCTTGCATTGGCAGCAGGTTGAAGGGAGGCGGCTGTGGCAGACTCAGAATGAAAGGCGCCCCCTCGCAATCTGCCACTGATGCAACCCGCTTCAGTTCGCCCATTACACGTGAATTGCTGAGCTAACATTATTATGGTAACTTGAAACATTACATTAATTTATTTGGACCTATTTTGACCCTTAAGGCTTGTGGTGGATCTATTGCCCTGTTCTGGTTGCACTAGTGGCCATTGTCTATCATGAATGAGTTCTGTAAAAAGCCGTTTAGAACTGTCTCTGGGCCTGTAAGCAGCAACAGTATTAATCCTTCACCATCGCATGTGTTTTTATATACTTGTGTGCGTGTATGTAATATATATTAAAATTAATTCTCCTAATCATTCTAGAACGAAACGGGGCAGGTGAAGTGTGTTTGAGGATTCCTTACTCCAATGCCTCATTAACCGCATGTGCTAAAAATCATTAAAGCAAAGCAGTTAATTTGAAATAAACTGAAATTAATCGCTGTGGAGCAAGAAGAATTTCTCACCCATGAAGGGTAATTATGCTTTCATTTGTGGAAAGAAACTTATTTTGTTCCTTTTCCATACAATAGCTCTTAAACATTTTTGCAAGAGAAACCATTATGCTTGTTTTTCACGGATGAGAGGTTCAACACTTTGGGGATGTGATGATTCCTTTACTATAATCTAACTTTATATCGGATCGTGCAGGAGGTAAAAAGCAATACAGCTTTTCTGTCATAAGAACATAAGAAGAGCCCTGCTGGATCAGGCCAAAAGCCCATCTAGTCCAGCTTCCTGTGTCACACAGTGGCCCCACCAGGTGCCTCAGGGAGCACAAGACAACAAGATAACCTGTTTCCCGTTGACACTCCCTTGCACCTGGCACAGAGAAAACCCACTTCTAAAACCAGGAGGTTGCTTATGGCTTGTAACCTGTGATGGTCTTTTCCTCCATGAATCTGTCCAAACCCCTTTTAAAGGCATCTAGGCCAGATGCCATCACCACATCCTGTGGCAAGGAGTTCCACAGATGAATTACATGCTGGGTAAAGAAATATTTTCTTTTGTCTGTTCTAACTCTCCCTCCACTCAATTTTAGTACATGTCCCCTGGTTCTGGTGTTGTGCGAGAGGGAGAAGAATTTCCCTCTATCCACTCTCTCCATCCCATGCATAATTTTATAAGTCTCAATCATGTCCCCCCTCATGCGCCTTTTTTCTAGACTGAAAAGCCCCAGACGCTGTAGCTTTTCCTCGTAAGGGAGGTGCTCCAGCCCATGAATCATTCTGGTCGCTCTTTTCTGCACCTTTTCCAATTCTACTCCAAGTCATTTTGCAGAGTACTTTCTAAAGGAAGGATGGCATACTCTTGAGTTGGAAGGCCCAATTTCCCCTTCCTTTTTAGCAGTATTCCTCCTTTTGTCTCTGTGTCTCTCTTTTTTTGTATTTCTTTTAGCTTGTCAGCCTGTGGGTACAGACCTGTTCACTTTATGCCTGTACACTGCCTACAGTAGTATATTTTAGGTGCTTTTATAAATAATAAATGGTTGTGTTCATGATGATAACCTCTACTGAGAAATTTTTGGGGGCAGTTGTTCCCTTCTAAATTGGTTCCTAGTTTGAGTACTTTAGTACTTAAGTACTTTGTGGCCACTGCAGAGGTTTTTGTCTTTAAAGAATGATCTGGCCAATAATGCATTGAGGGATTTTAGAAGCTGTAAAATCTTGACTTGGGTCCAAATTTAAAATGCACTAATTAGCAGTAGTTGAATTTAAAGTTGTTCTGTTTCAGTATTTGGAGTACTTCAGAAATACCTAACGATGCATTCCATGAAATAGTTTGTGTCCTGTGCGGAGTTTGGTTCAACAAAGTGTAGATGTCTGTGTCGCTTCACGGGAGCAACGCCAGTGTTTTTAATTATTTCATTTTAATCATGATTAAAGGTGTCTGTATTGTTAATTGAGGACTTTCAGCTTCCCAACAGAATTTAAACCTTTTTTGGTTTGAAAGCAAAACTGAAAGAAAAAAGTTGGCATATCTGTTTTCAGCTACACCTTAATACTGTACTTTGATCTCTGGTAAACCCAGAGATTTCTCATAGAGAGTTGTCAGATAGAAGACACAGGGCAAGTATCGCTTTATATACCGTAGGTCTCTTAAGGCAGGTGATGAATTACAGGGCTGTTCTAGGAAACAGAAGACATTCAATAAGCCTATGATGGAATACTTGCAAAGGAATTACTCCACTGTGCTCCAAACTTCAAGATGAAACTACCCTTCTTTTGAGTTTTGACATAAATGTATTTAAATCTACCGGTATTTTAATAGTACAAGAAATTCCCAACTTATAAATGGGAAATAAATGTAAGTTAGTTTATTGGAACTTGGAAAATTTACCAATGTTAATAATGTTGTCGAGTCTCCAGGCTAGCCCATGAAAGTCAATTTCACCTATGGACCTTTGTGGGCTAGTGACCTATAATGTCACTGCCTTCTTTTCCAACCTTGTCCTCCATTATATTTCCATCAAGCATATGTGTCCTTGTTAGATTTGCTGCTTGGCATTCATATCCTGGGTTGTTGTTGTTGTTAGAACTTTGTAAGTGCAGATATAAGTTGAACTTTCATAACTCAGGGAATCCTGCTTCTGCAGGATTCAACCTAGACTGATTTTGCTTTATGTTGTATCTGACTGCTTCTGTATATAGATTTTGTGGCCACCTGTTTCTGAAATTTTCCTAAAAAGTTGCAAGTGAGCATTCTTGTGGACAATGGAACGTTTCCAAATTTGGTGTAACATGGGTGAACTGGGGAACTAAGGCTGAGAGGTGCTGTCTTGCCCCAAGCCACCTAGTTAGTTCGTGGCAGATGTGAAGTTTGACCTGCGGAAGTCCTGATTCACAGCTCAGTCCTTAGCCATGATGACATACCAGTGTTAGCATGCATTTTTATTTTATTTTTATTTATTTTTCACATTTTTATACCACCCTTCCTCCAAGGAGCTCAGAGTGGTGTATATATTTCCTCCCCTCCTTTTTGTCCTCACAACAACCCTGTGAGGTAGGTGGGGCTGAGAGATAGTGACTGGCCCAAGGTCACCCAGGAAGCTTCATGGCTGAGCGGGGATTTGAACCTGGATCTTCCAGGTCTAAGTCAGACTCCCAAACCACTACACCATCCTGGTGTATTGCATGGCCTTCCCTCTTTCCCCAACTGGCTCCAGGGCAGGAGCTTCTTTCATGTAGAACATTGGCTGTGTTAGGAGTTCATTTCCACCCAACCCACAGGTGTGTACATTTAACTCCAGATGCGTGTACACACACACACACACACACACACACACACACACACACACACACACACACACACACACACACACACACACACAGAGTAAAATCCTTCCAAAACTGATGGAAGAAAATGTACGAGCTGTTTGTCTATAAGTGTTAAAGAAATTGTATCATTCCTTTAAACCGGCTGTCTCGTTCTAGCATAAACTCTGCCCGGCTTATCCTCCAGCTGACCGCCGGGCACACGTCCTTTTGAACTGCTGTTTGTTTTCCTTTAAAGGTCACCGGCCGTTGCTGCTTTAAACCCAATGATGATCTTCAAAAGATGATCGAAATGTCGTCTCTGTATTGAATCCTATTACATTTCGTAACATCCTTTAATGTAATAAACAAACCTAAGTCATGGCTTCAAAACCCTGTATACACCCTGTATATCGTCTTTAGAGAGTTTTAACTTCAGGGACAAGTGTTTTCAAAGCTTTCCTTTCTAGCGAGAAGTCCAGTTCCTTTTTCCTCATAAAAGCGGAAACAATTTATCTTCTATTTTGTTGTTGCATCACTGCAAATCATAAAAGAGAAGAGCACAGATACGAATTGACTTCAATGGGGCCTTCTTACTTAGAAGGTTCCTTAAGATTACAGTAGCAAAGCTGACTTTGGAACTACAGCAGTATTTTTCAGATATGCAGATAGCTCATAAGATAAATATTAACTAACTAAGCCAGCTTTCTTTCCTCATAGATATTTGGAGGGGAAACATGCATAGGACGGGTGTGCTGGACAGCTCCCTTTTTGGATGCATTTTGATACAGCAGGTATCTGGAAATTAAAATGGATCCTAATATTGTAATGAGAACAGCCTGAGTTACATGCTAGGAAACAGCAGATGTCTCTAAGTACCATCTCACATTCATTGTCACTTCAACCACAATGTACTGTACTTGCAACCAGCTTGATTGGTGCTGTGTCCAGCCTGGATATCTCCTTCTAAGTGAGGCTGTTAAGGAACATCATAGTCATGATAGGTCGTAATTGCGTCATTGCTTTTAGTAATTAACAAAACACTTGGAAGAGTTAGCTACCTTCCCCTCCCTGCCCTTAGACTCAAATTGCAAATGTCACTAAATCCTAGCCCCCAAGCTTGCTTGATCAAGACTATCAAGGCAAAATTCCACTTCTAAAAGCTTCCTTTAGAGCAGGGGTGGGGAACCTATTTGCGATGGGGAAAATGTCCCGCAGGCCATGTGCCCCTCCATCACAAATTGGTCCCCCCGGCGCCGGAGGGGGCGCACACACACACCGCCCCACATGCTCTCCTTACCGCCCCCATGCTCTCCTTACCTTTTTCAGGCTGCTCGCACGACTCCTTTTGAATCCTTGGTCCAAAGGAGTCGTGCGAGGTGAGCACGCCGCGCGCTTTCCCCTCGGCGCGACTCCTTTCGAATCCGGCTGCTTCTGCCGGATTCGAAAGGAGTCGCGCCGAGGTGAGCGCGCGAGGGACTGGCGGGGCTGGCAGACCTCATTGACTCGGGTCTGGTCTCGCGCGGTCCGGACCGGATCGCTCCAGGGGCTGGATCCGGCCGCGGGCCGCCGGTTCCCCACCCCTGCTTTAGAGTAAGAGGGAGCAAGAGAGGTTTCTCCTGTGTGGGAAGAAACTGTCAATCTTGTTCATATCTAGATGCAAGTCTGCATGCTGGTTTTCATTAAATTTGTCAGGGTAGAAAGCTATAATTATGGGTAGCATTTGGTTTCTCTTCTAAATTTCCTGTACAGTATTTGTTGATGGGCCGGTTCAGATTATACTTGATCACCTGACCAGTCCCAAATGATTAGGGCTGTGCATGCTCACCATTTGTGATAAGGGAGACAATTCTCAAGGTCTGACCTTGTTTATAAAGTCAGTTGGTTTATTTAGTTGATGGTAACACTGTGAAAACATCAGCTATGGCCTGTTTTTGGCATCTGTCAAGCTGAATGTAGTATTGATTATGTCTACTGCATTGCACGGACAGGAAGAATCTTGCTTAATCTTGCATTTATTACTGAAATGAAATTGAACTAAAATTTACTTCTCCATTAAAATGTGTATAGATGGAAAAATATTACCAGATTTTCAGATCTTAGTTTAGATTTTAAAGGCTTGTAAGTCATTAGCTCAGGGGTGGGTAACTTCCGGCCCGCGGGTCGATCCGGTCCGGCCCCTGCGGGACCAGACCGATCTGGCCCGCGGGACCGGAGGCTCCACCGCCCGCCTGCCTAGTCACTTTAAAATCGGCCTTTCTGCAGCTGCGCAGATCGCCGTTGAGGCCGAGAGATTGCCCTCTCGGCCTCAACGGCGATCTGCGCAGCTGCAGAAAGGCCGATTTAAACTGGAGCTGACGCGGGAAGGCGGCGGCGGCAGTTGCTGCTGCCGCCGCCCCCCCGGAGCCTCAGGTAAGCGTCCGTGGGTGGGTGGGTGGGAGGGAGGGAGAGTGGTCCGTGTGTGGGTGGTTGGGAGGGAGGGAGGGAGAGTGTTCCGTGGGTGGGTGGGTGGGTGGGTTAGAAGGGTAGTTTCGCGGGGTGTGTGTGTCAAATTTGTGGTGGGGGGGGCCAAAAATTTCGCCCGCAGCCAATTTTCCCAATGGGGAAATGGCCTCCCACCGCAAATAGGTTCCCCACCCCTGCATTAGCTCTTGGAAACAGACAAAATATGCAGAAGGTTCTGTGACAAGTGTATTGAGGCATCATAAAGCCATCTATGTGTTCATCAGAGGATCTTGGTTACCTTTCATATTTTAAAGAAATTCATTTTTAGAAAATTTTCAGCTTCCTTTTTGCAATACCTACCAACATTCTGCCTGACAGCTTTTGGTAGCTGTGAAAACATCGCACTCGCCATTTCTTCTTTTGGCCAAGTGTAAATCTGTTTTATGAAGCAGAAACATTTGCGGTCAAGTACCAAGTCAGTCAAAGAAATGAAAACCTGCTGAATTCACAAGATGAAACGCTTAACAAAAGTCAAAGGTAAAAAGAAGTCAGGCAAAGGGGAGGAAAAAAGGAATGAAGCTGCATTCATTCACCATCGGAGGAGAGCTGGGAGGACCACGCCCTCTGCAGCTCAGCTCAGCTGAACTGAACTGAGGAACACTGCGCCCTCTGCTGGCTGCTGAGAAGCTCAACTCATGCATGTGCATAAATTAACCCCCAGCTGTAGATCGGATAGATTAGTCAGGGAAGAAAGCACAAGGGAGCTCTCCGGCTCCGGAAAAAAATGCGGTAAGCCCAAAAATGCTTTAAAACGGGTGGGGGGGGATGGATTTTTAGTATCGGCGTATAAGACGCACCCTACTATTTTGGGTCACAAATTTAGACAAAAAAGTGCATCTTATACGCCGATAAATATGGTACTTCTCTGTGGTAAATGTGTAGAGGTGCCTTAGCAGAAGAGTTGATGTGGAAAGGATTCCCCTGAAGACCACTGAGCTAAGCCACTACTACCAGCAGCTTCTCAATATCTAGGTATGAGGTTAATGTGTGTCCCTCTCTCTGATGCATAGTGAGGTTGTAGGTCTCAGCAGAGCTTCCACCTGCTGCTGCTGTGGCATTTTGTAATGGAAGTGAAACAGAGGGAAATCCCTCAGTATTTATTTCTGTATTTATATACCGCCTTGCTTATTCACAGATTGCTCTTCAGATATTCAAGGCGGTTTACATAGACAGACTTATCTATATCCGATAAAGATCTTTACAATATTTTTCTGTGTAAAACCCTACAATTCCAGCTGGTCACCTCCACGGTGTAGTCATCTTCACTAGCTGCTGAACACAAGCCTCAAGCTCTCCGCTGGACGCCACAGATTATGCTGAACAGGGAAACTTTTTTCCAGTTGTAATCACTCTGTCACTGACATTCTCAGCATTCCAGTCCGTTCTCTCACCATGGCACGTAACAGCGACTCCTCTCTGCCACTGAGGATCATGACAGCTTATCAGTGACTTCTTGGTCTCCCTTCCAGCATGAAAACGGGCTGTTCTGCTTAGCTTCTGGCAGTCTTCAGGCAGTTCAACCTTGGGACAGTAGAGTACCGTAGTTCTTTTTTCTCATGGCACTCTTTCTCAGTGGTTCCATTTTGCTTGCCATTCTGACTGCTTCTCACCTTTATTGCAAGGAGTTTAAAGCATGCACTCCTTTTATTTAAAAAAAAAGTTTAACACAAACTGTCCCTTGATAAGTGAAACAAAGATACATTATTATTTAATAAATGTGCTTTTCTGTAAAATGTTCAAAATGGTGTCTTTTTTTAAAAAAAAGACAGCCAATAAAATGGACTTTAACAAAACAGACAATTATAAAAACACAACTAGAAACAACTGTATGGCTACACTTTTTTAAATTCTGGATTCGGATATGTTACGCTGCTAACAACGATGTCCTACTCAAAAGTATGTTAGCCGATTCTTCATTCTCCCCCGAATCCATTTTTTTCATGCAAAAGATCCAAACAATGGGTGTTGCATTAGATTCATCGGGAGCCCTTCCACCGCTCCAAGCCTTCAAGCTTCTTAAGGGCAGGCTATTGGACATCGAACAACAAGTTCTGACTCCAGCAGTGCAGAAAATATGCTCCCCCTGCATTTCCAAATAACATCACCTGTATCTAAAATGGCCAAATATCTTGCACTATTGAAAAGTCCTCAGAAACGACGGGCCTTTACTTTAGCAAGATGCAATGTGCTCCCGTCTAATGTTACAACTGGCAGATATAAATCTGTGCCACATGAAGCACGGCTATGCCCTTGTAAATAACACAGCTATTGAAACCTTGCCACATATGTTATTACATTGTGATCTTTACCAAGACTTACGTTTATCCCATTTAGGTCCGATTTTGATTAAATACACAGGATTTTCTGAGTCAGAAGTCATATATTACCTATTGGTTGGGGACGATGAATTACGCACCAATCAAATAGCTAACTACCTGGATTTATTAATAAAACGTCGAAGTGATCTCACCTTCATATGACGCAGATTCATTTGGCTATAGATGGCAGTTGAGATCCCTAATATACCTTAATATCTAGATGGTCCTTTACAGTTGCTGTTGCTTTATCCACTTATTCTGACTGTCTTAGATATTGTTTTATGTGTTTGGATCAGTCTGTGTGTTATGATATTGTTTGTCTGTTTGCTATTTATATTTTATGTATGTTTGTCTTTATGCCAATAAAGGTTTCATTCATTCATTCATATAAAAACACAGGGGCCACAAAGACCAGTAAAACACAACCTCCATAGAGGGAATGCTTGTCTTAATAGGAAACTTTTGAAATGTGATGGAATACAATCATTGAATTTGTAAAACTGTGCAAGTTACTGCTGGCCAATCGGGCTTCAACACCTGCGGAAACATTCTTTAGCATGATTCGTTATGTGGTGGTGGTGTTCTTCGCTGCTGGATTCAATAGTTAGAAAAAAATGAATAGGCTCTTTTGGAATTACCTGTATTCTGTGGTCCAGATGGAGTCTGATGACAGTTCATTCTTCTGTCCAATATGGTCTTTTAAAATTAAAAGCTGTTTCTCTCTTCCCCCCCCCCCCCCCGCCTTTTTTCTTTGAGTTCCAAAAGCGGAGCTGAGAAACTCACTAGTCAAAGAGCTTTCTTTCATTAATTTCTATCCCATCTCTTAAAGTGGACCAACTCTTCAGAAAGACATTAGGCCAAGTTTGGACAATCCCTTGTTTACCAGGCCCATATGATAAGGCTGTGAATGGGCCATGATGAGAGTATGTATGTCTTGCCCCCTCCTCTCATGCTAGAGGAGCATTGCTTAATCATGGCGGTGGTGGGCTATTACTGGTTACCTTCAAATGAGGAAAAAAATGCATGTGAACACAAAAGGTTGCTGTGGTAGCATAATACTTTTTTTTAAATAGAATGTGGCTCTGGTGGTTCTCGGAGCTTATAGAGTGGTGAAGAACTGTGTCTCAGGATTATATTAGGAACCCTTCTCCAAGAGTACACAGGAGGCTAGCTTTTGAAATAATACAAATCTTCCTGAAAAGAAGACAGATAGCTTATTTGGTTACTGTTTCCATAGACTTAACGTGATGTTACAGCTTCACTTTGGGCACATATAACTTTGGCTTAAGAGGTTACAACTTGGCTGTTGGAGTGAGTCAGAGAGAGCTAATAATTCAAGGTGTGTATTTCTGAACGTTGACATTTGCTTGTTGTAGGGAGCTTCCTGTTACACTGCGATTAGCAGCATTCATTAACCACCCCAGGAGTATAGATTTGGCAAGACCTCAGTCTTCTGTGGTTTTCTTTACCAAAATAACTCCTACCCTAGCCTGCACTTACATACAGTGACAGACCAGCCTGGCAACTGTGCGTCTTTCTGACTCCAGTTCTCCACACAACCCCAACAGAGCTAAAACTCTCCCACTCCTGCTTCATGCCAACAACCAAGTCTTTCTCAGATTCAGTTCAACTGATGGTTTTTTTTCCCTGCT
This sequence comes from Plestiodon gilberti rubricaudatus, assembly GCA_026170595.1. Taxonomy (NCBI): domain Eukaryota; kingdom Metazoa; phylum Chordata; class Lepidosauria; order Squamata; family Scincidae; genus Plestiodon; species Plestiodon gilberti. The sequence continues at coordinate 259,520,907 of JANXHW010000001.1, forward strand.
CTCCTCCTTACCTCAGAGCTTTGAATGCACCATTCTCAAACCCTGTGCAGTATTATTCCATCCCTGGGTGGAAGGCAATTGGATTAACCATTCTGGACAAATGGTACAGATATTATTTGAACCGCATGTAGGGTGAAGTTCAGACAACCCCCTACCTTCAGTGATTAGCAGTGCCAGGGCAGGAAAGGAGAGGGCAGGACATCGGTGCTCAAATTCATGTCCTTATCATGTGGGGCTGGTCATCAAAGTACTGTCTAAACCAGCTTGTGACAGCTTTAAGTTTCATAAAACTATAAACAAAAAACAATTAACCACATTGTAAGGCAGTTTTAAGAACTCACCAGTGACTAACTCAGCAGCCCAACTGCTCAGCCCATATGGTTTTTGATCTAAAAAGGCCTTACAGTGGTGCCAAGAAGATACAAGTTTTCTGGCTCCTGGGTTTGTTTTCTTCTCATCGTTTTCCAGTATTAACAAGATCTCTCTGACACTGTGACTTCAGTGGTTTTCTGTAGTTTCTTTCTGTCACATATTGTCCCACCTTGTCTTTCTTCCTCTCTAAGGGTCAAATCACAAGCCACATTTTCGGAGAACAGGGTCATGCCTGCAAGTGAGCCTCATAAACACACAGTGGATAAAATAGATACTGAGACCCACTGGGTGCCAGTTGGTAGAGAAGCTGTTATTGTGTGATTTTTTTTTCCCCCAGCACTCTCTCCTAGGAGCATAGCGATGCCTGGAAAATGTGAATTGATTTTAGCGAGCATTTCTCCATAACTTGGTTCCATACGTTTCTGACATCAAACCCCTTTGAAGCACTGGCTCATTCAGACTAGTAAGGTACTGTATACAGTTTTCTGGCTCTCTCAAAGCTCTGCAGATCCAAGCATCTTCAGAACTTTTGCTTTTTTTAAGCATTGGAAGGTACCAGTGATTCAGTTCCTTTATGCTTGCTGTGATTTATGTTTGCAAAACGGTTAGCATATTGGAATGTATCTTAAGATGCCTGAATGTAAGTATGTTTGTGCAATGGAACCTCCCTGCCTCTCCTGCAATATATACAATCTTTATTTGGATCTTCATGTATATCTCCTTTGGTCAGTACTCCGCCAAGCATAAAATGCCTACGCATAGGAAGGGTGAAAATATCTTTAGATATAAAAAGACAGGTTTCACACAGCTGTACCTATTATACATTGTAGGAAAGTTATAAAGAAAAGCTCAGTGAAACATTAGCTTGTCACCTCTGCAAGTATTCTAGATTTGCTTAACAATTTTTTTTAGAAACTTGCAGCGTACTGCTTCACCCTCCTCTCCTCTTTGTTTTTGTTCTCTCCACAAACCCACACAAATGTCACTGTGTCAAGTGACCATCTGCTCTGAATAACTGAAAGAAAATTGTCCATAAAGGCCACACTGAGACTATTAAAGCGAGAGGCAAATGGAGAAAGCACTTTCTCTAATTAGCACTTCATTAAGTAGAATCAGCTAGTGAGTAGAAATTCACATAGCAGATTGCAGTACATTTAAGAGCCTCTAATTGTTTAAGTCTGAAATGTGAAAATGTATTGTTAGGATCCTTAATTTTGAAGTGTTTCTGTCCCCTGTCAAATAAAGAAATAAGTAACCTATTATTTCTGCACAAAGTAACAAGTAATCCTGCATTAGTGATGTCGTAATGGTAGGGAAAAACTATTCAATTGTATCTAAATTAAACAATTTATATAGAATAAGCTCATAGTTTTAGTAAATTAAAAAAAACTTATCTGGGGCATGTCCATACTTAACATTGGTCTTAGCAGTTCTAAAAGAGAAGGACTCGCAGAATGACAGCATAGAGCAAGAGTTTATGAAATCAAAATAATTACAATATTGCCTAGATGGAATCTCTTTTAAAAAGTGAAACATGGTAACTCATAATACCATGTTTTGATATAGAACTGGGAACGCACTTACTAATCTGTGGTGACTAATACCAGCAATGATTGTAGTCTTTAGTTCGTATTTCGGAAGAAAGCGCTTTTAACAGGTTTCAGAGAATAAAGAATGGCTGCAGACTAGCAGCCCTCCCTACGCATCAATAAATTACCCGTCCTAATTTAATCATCAGTGTTGATTTCTGCAAAGAAACCTTGACGTTCCTGAATTTTTTACCAGTTCTATTACTCAACTTGGAAGCATTGGAAAGGTGAATAAATGGCCTTGTTAATTTTGTTCGACTTGCTCAGTTTCTTATTGCTTTGCGACGCATGGGCGGCCCATTGTGACGCATGAAGGGATCCCATGATGTGGGGCAACATGGTGGTGGGAAGAGGGGCGGATTTTGGAGTACCCTTCACCCCAAGTCAGCCATCGCCTCCCTCCAGCCCACTTCAGACACAAGATGCGTTGATCTGTTCCCTTAAACATGAGTGAGAATTGAATCATCTCCTTCCCTCCCCTTTGAGGTAGTTTAAAGTTCAAAGAGAACGCATGAGGAATAAGCTTTTTGCTATCCCCTCCCCTCATTCCATTCTAGTGTGACTTTTAAAGTATAAAGGGATGTGTACCCTTTAGACCAGGCGTGGGGAACCTCCGGCCCGTGGGCCTGATCTGGCCCGCGGGCCGATCCGGCCAGCGCAGGACCGGACCAGAGGCTCCAGAGGCTCCTACGCCGCCGCTGCTTTCGCGCGCTTCCTGGGTTTAAAAGCGGCCTTTGCACAGCACCGCTGAAGCTGAGATTGCCCTGAGGGCATTCTCAGCTTCAGCGCTGCTGTGCGCATGTCCAGGAAGGCCACTTTCCTCCTCCTTCTGAAAGCGACCTTCCTGCACATGCGCACAGCGCCGCTTCAGTGGCGCTGTGCAAATGCCGCTTTTAAACCCAGGAAGCGCGCGAAAGTGGCGGCGGCGGCCCCGTTCCCATCCCGGAGCCGAGGTAAGGAGAGTGAGTGAGTGAGTGAGTGAGTGAGTGGGAGGGAGGGAGGGAGGGAGAATGAGCGAGCATGAGCGCGAGCGCAAGCGGTCGGTGGGCGAGCGGTTGGTTTTGGGAGGGGGAGAGAGAGAGAGTGAGTGGTGGGTGGGAGAGAGGGGGAGAGAGAGAGTGGTGGGAGGGAGAGGGAGAGCGAGAGAGCGAGAGAGAGAGCGTGGTGGGTGGGAGGGAGGGGGAGAGAGCGAGTGGTGGGTGGGTGGTAAATTCGCGGGGGGGATTTGCGGGGGGGAATCGGACGGCCTCACGGATGGCCCGCAGCAAATTTTCCCTATGGGAAAATGGCCCCCCACTGCAAATAGGTTCCCCACCCCTGCTTTAGACTTTGCGGTCGGTGGGTGAGCGGTTGGTTTTGGGAGGGGGAGAGAGAGAGAGTGAGTGGTGGGTGGGAGAGAGGGGGAGAGAGAGAGTGGTGGGAGGGAGAGGGAGAGGGAGAGAGCGAGAGAAAGAGCGTGGTGGGTGGGAGGGAGGGGGAGAGAGCGAGTGGTGGGTGGGTGGTAAATTCGCGGGGGGGATTTGCGGGGGGGAATCGGACGGCCTCACGGACGGCCCGCAGCAAATTTTCCCTATGGGAAAATGGCCCCCCACTGCAAATAGGTTCCCCACCCCTGCTTTAGACTCTGTGTGAGGATGGAGCACATTGAATAGGTAAAGAGCTTATTCCACCCTACATCCTCCAACGCTGCTAGAAGAAGGGGGGGGAGACTGCCACTCCCCAGATTACCCCTCTCTGCCGTCTTTCTACTTGTGAATCACCAAGTAGGCCGGGCCATGCGATCTGGAGCCCTTTATTTTGCTGCTCATTTGTTTTGCAACGAAACCTTTAGGCAAAGCCAGACTTCCATCTCAAATCAAAGTTTCCCTTTTGTGAGAAAATCCTGGTACTGTAATGGTGGTCATTTTCTGGCTTCACGGAGTGACAAGGCTTTCTTAGTCACCCATGCAGTCTCAAATCTTCTCCTTCCCTCTGGGCTGATGATTTCTACTAGTTGATCAAAGCAAGAATTTTCCTCTGCTTATTTGTCAGGCCCAGAAGGTGAAAGCTGACCGTATCAGTCCAAGTATGGAAAATGAAATCAGCTGCTTTTCAAGCAGTTAATAAAAGGTAAAATATCAACCAATGTGGTAAAGTGCTGAACACAATGAGCTGGGAAGTCTTTGGTTCAAATGTCACATTGGTCATGAAATCACTGGCATTCTCACTCAGCCTCTGCCCCAGCACATACACCATAGGGATAATAAAACCGGCCTACCTTACCATGTTGTTGGAAGAGTTGCTGGAATAATGTTATATGAAGTGTCTTGAACACCTTTTGACAAAAGTAGTGTATCTCCGTACTACATTATTGTAATAGGTGACAATATGTCTTTGCTGTACAGAGAAATACTATGCAGTCGTATTGTCCTTTTTTTTTTTGCATAGCAGCTAGATGGTTTTTTAGTGCACTCCATTGTAAAGTCTCATTGCACACCATGAGCTGTCGATCGAAAGGTCGGCAGTTGGAATCTGCGACGGGGTGAGCTCTCATTGCTTGGCCAGCTCCTGCCAACCTAGCAGTTCCAAAGCATGTTAATGCGAGTAGATAAATAGGTACCGCTTGCGGGAAGGTAAACAGCGCTCCGTGTTCCAGCGGCATGCTACGCGCTGCGGCAAGGAGAGTCATGCCGGCCACATGACCACGGAGGCGTCTTCGGACAACGCTGGCTCTTCGGCTTTGAAATGGAGATGAGCACCACACCCTAGAGTCGGACACGACTGGACTTAATTGTCAGGGGTCACCTTTACCTTTACCTATGTAGTTCATGACTCAGTTGAACATGAGCAAGCATTACTGTCAATCCTGTACTACTTTGGGTGTGTGATTTTGGTAATTCCAGCACAGTTTTCTTTGAAAAATTATACTGAAACTCTTCAGACTTTCAAAAATCTCTATACCTTGTTACCATGGATGTTCTGGCAACACGTGTGCATGCACTCACGTGTTTCCCAAAACATGCATATCTTAGGGATCCTTTCTAACATATAGCCATTGAGCTGGTGTATATGAGAGCACAGCAGAGGAGAATCGGCCTCATCACATGTTTGAACTTAACCAGAATCAACTTTTGTGCCCAGGTAACATAGGATACTGTTCTAAGTATTTCTTGTGGTGCTACTGCAGTGTTCTGTTATTTCGTTCTCTAATGGCGATTGATGATAGCATGTCTGTTTGAGAAGCTTAAAGCTATGATTGCAAGCCAAGCTCTTGGTCTTCTAGTATGGATCAATTGAAGTCAATGGGAATGCTTCAGATTAAGAGGGTGGTGACTAATGCCTAGGGCCACCATCCTGAGTCGTGTATACTGAGCTCAGCAAGACTGTTCTGGAGTAATTATGTCAAGGATAGCAGCAAGGATAGTTTCAATATCCTGGCCAAATTGCAACTGAGATAATTGTGTTTCAAGATCTGCTATGGTTTTAATTAGGGAAGTTCATTTTGTTTCCCAAACACTGCAGTAAATTGTTTCGTAGGCTACCAGAATAGAATGGATGCCATGTTTCACCTCAGGGAAGGCTGCATTTCAGTGATGGATAAATTAATTCCAGAGTCAACATTTTGAAAGAGCTTGGCATTTCTGTTGGAGAATGGCAAACAGGGATGACTCAGAAGTGTAATGAACCAAGTAGATTGGGGGGGGGGGACGACAACTCAATGAATCATTTTGGACTTGCTAGGTAGCAGTAGTCTTATTTTGTGTGGGTTGCTTGAGGAAGTAACTTGGAAGTAATACACTGATCATACAGTTATTGCATAACAATGGCCAGATTCCATTCTGGCCAGCCTTTATCCTCTGAGATTTAAGCTAGATGATTATATAGGAACACTTTCTATATGTACTATAGAGGAAGGTATGGCTACTAACTTATTAGCACTGACCCTGGAACTGTAGTTTGCAGCAAGTACTGAGAATTACCTCTGAGAGATCCTTAGGGCACCCCCCCCCCACACACACACACACAGAACCATAGTCTCCTGGAGAGGTGAAATACATCTGTATATCAGTCTGTGTAATTTGAGTATAAAAACTAAATTCTGGAGAATACAGTCGGACCTTTTTATCCACTGGGGTTCTCTTCCCATAACCCCAGTGGATAAAAAAGAAATCAGTGTTATATGAAAACCGGGGTGTGGGTGGGGAGCGGTGCCACCTTACCTTTTTTTCCAGCATCTTCAGCGCTTCCCTCTTGAGTTCATTTAAACTGACTGAAAAAAAGAAAAACTGCTACCAGAAGCAACCTGTAGATGGCGACAGAGACTCCGGTTGCATTTTTTTCTTTTTTCAGCAATTTAAACATGCTGGGAAGTGGCTGGCAGGCCCCTGACAAATTCCCGGTTGCAGGTTTTTTTCTTTTTTCAATGGTTTGGATGTGCGCAGGAGGTGGGAAGCGGCTAGCAGGCCCTCGACAATGCTGAAAAAAGAGTTAATGTGGTGTGGTCGGACTCCTTCTTCCACAGTTTTGCCACCAGTGTTGAGTCAAATCCATGAATGAAAAAACCGTGAATAATAAGGTCCGACTGTATACCCTTCTATGCCTTCTGATATTCTTTCCCTCGTTATCAACTTCCACAAGCTACATAAACAGTGAAAGAAGGGCTCAAAGTGCTTTTAACATCGCATGAGAAATTTTCATATGTACTGTCTACTTCAAGCACCTTTTTCCTTCCTGTATTATTTTCACCCCTCAATTTCTATGTTAAATTACTAGAAATAAAGCATGGTGCCATCTACAGGCAGGTTCCACAATTACATTATAATTTTAAAAACACTTAATGCACCAGGGGTGTTTAAACTCGTATTATACAGAGGGCCGAATAGCATTCACAGTGCCTGTTGAGGGCTGGAAGTGACATCATTAACAGATGATGACCAGGAAGAGGTAAGTTGTTTTCATGTTAGAACTCATTAGCCGCAAATGGCAGAAGAGAAAATATGCTAATCTTGATCGTATTTTCAAGATACTGGGAGAGCCCAATTATCACGTGGGCTGTCCTTTCAGCTGTGCCACTTCTGCTGAGGTATCACTCTGCAGCTCAGGTGGTCTGCGAAGTGATGCCTTGGAAGAAGCGGCGCTGTTGAAAGGACAGCCCGCGTGATAATTGGGCTCTCCCAGTATCTTGGCAGCATCTCCCTCTTTCACCCCTTTTGGTCTGCCCCTTCCCCCGTAGCGTTACTTGCCTTTTGAGGCCTTCTTCCATCTCTCCCTCCCAGAGCCTTGACAGAAGCAGTACTGCTTAAAGGGTGGCTCTGGGAGAGCCCAATTATCATGTGGGCCTGGCAGAAAGCTTCTGTGGGCCTGATGTTTCACACCCCTGTAATAAACGTTCATATATGCTACAATTATCCCAGTGAAAAGATGTAATTTAGGAATGAGCCCTCGTTCATGGTTATTTCCTTCTAAAGCAATTTTAAATGTATTTCCAATTTCATTTTAACAGTTTTTTAATCAGTTGTGTACCTTCTTTTTAATAAAAGTAAAGGAAAAAAAGAATGAAAACCTTGATTGATTCGGTATTTTCTAAGATCCAGACAAAGGGGTACACATTGAATGTATGCATTTTAAGTAACATGTTTTGAATCCCTTTGAGATCACCTGTTAGCCAAATTCTTTGTAAATGTTATCTGTTATTTCATTCATCCTTAATAAGGATGTATGACTTTTTTGCTTTTAAAGCACTGGAATCTTTACAGAATTTCAGCTCAATTTGGATTTATAAGCCTCTTCCGGTAGTTTTTCTTCCTGTCTATATATCTTAGTGCATCAGCAATCCTTTATTTTCAGAATTGCAACAAGCTAATGTGAATTGGATTTCCTCCAGTTGCTCCTTGAACAATTTGTTGGCAGTCAAGAATAACCAATCAGCTGTTTCTTGCAATTCTTCATCTCTGTATTTGTATTCAACCAGCCTGCAATTAGCTAGCTCAAGTGAAGAAAAATCTCCAACTGGCCGTTTCTCTGGTATATTCATGTTAAATTATTTTACTCCAATCTGTTTTACTTCTTTGTCTGCCTTTAATGAGGAGGAACCTTCTCTGATGAAAAATTGTAGGGGGAAGAAGTAGGAGTTGCTTTCTGTTCAATAGTCTAATGGACTGTACAAGAGGGTAATAAATGCAGATTAGCTAACAGCTTTCCTTAAAACCTGGAAGCATACGATATCACTAGAATACACTGAAATTTCCAGGCTAATCTTATGGGCTTCTTACACTGGTGGTCATTACACTGGCATCACTTAGTTGCAATCTGATCGACTCCCAGCTGCAAAGTAGAAAGCAAAATTATACAGTACCAGTGATGGGGACTCGAGTCAAATGACTCGACTCGCAAGTGTGACTTAGCCACTTTTTCCCTGACTCGTACTCGTACTTGTACTCGTGACCCACTGACTCGCACTTGCACTCGCACTCGTGACCCACGGGACTCGTACTTGACTTGCACTCGTGGGGGTAACGACTTGCCATTTCCAAGTCATTTTCCTTTAATGGCCGGCATCAACACAGGCAGGCAGGCAGGCACAGTGGAGACCTCGGAGGAGGAGGGCAGCAGGGAGGAAGGGTTTTCAAGGGGGTGGGAAAGCAAGCCTGGCTCTGAGTCCCCCCCCTTTTGTTGCTGTCTGTTTGCCATTGGCCACAACTCCAAGCGCGAGGGGTGGGGAGGAGTGAGGGAAGGCAAAGCTGCCGCAGCAGTTCCATCCTCATTGACCAAAACTCCGAGCCCAAGGGATGCTCGGCTCAGCAAGCGGAAGGTGCAGGGAGGGAATAATAAATGGTTTGAATGTAGACACGCTTGTTTTTCCCAAACCAGATGGGTGGTGACAAGACTGAGAGGTGAGGGAAAGGGCATAGGGGGAGCCAAGTGGGTGCTTTAAAAGTCTCAGAGGTCATTTTTCCACATTTAAAAGCCTCAGAGGTCATTTTTCCCCATTTTCAGGGGAAAAAGCCATTTTCCCCAAAGTGACTCGACTCGTGACTTGTGACTCGTGGTTTCTGGCCTTACTCCTACTCGACTCGCACTCGTGCAAAAATGACTCGCACTTGACTCGTACTTGCCCAAAAAGTTTGACACTGACTCGCACTCGGACTCGCACTCTTGCAAAAATGACTCGTACTTGCACTCGCACTCGTGACCTAGTTACTTAGATACATCCCTGTACAGTACCAGTAGAAATGAAAGGATGTAGTAACACCAACACCCACTCCCAACAGCCTCTCTGGCAACCCCACTGCAACCCACAATGTTGTGCACCAAATATGTCCACACAATACCCAGGGCAAGGAAGCCGTCATTCAACAAACAACAATGGCAGGGACACTATGATGATGGCGGCATAGAACCCAACTCTTCTTACCTTTCAGGCACGCTGCAAGGAAAAGTTCAGAATGCCGCAATTGTCAGATACTTCCATGGGCTGCTGGTTAGAAGGCTTGCAGCCACCAGCTCCAAGGCTCTCCTCAGACAGTGACTCAACCATTTCTTAGCACTACAGGTGTCCCTCATTTAATGACGAACTGCTTAACAACGATCCAGATATACGACAGAGGTCACCAGTAAAAAAGAGCGAAGGATTTAAAAAGAGGCATCTTTTAAAATCCCCAGCTCTTCAGCTGTCTGGCTTTAGATAAGGGCTTTGAAGTTCAGCACACAGCTACCGTGTTTCCCTGAAAATAAGACAGTGTCTTATATTAATTTTGGCTCCAAAAATGCAGTAGGTCTTATTTTCAGGGAGGTCTTATTTTTCCAACCTGTGGCGCGACCCCCTCCCCCCGGCACTTCCTTTGACTGATTAAAGCTTCATTCTTACCCAAGGGTGCAAGGTACTGCAAGGCCTGGAAAGCCTGAACTTGAGTCATCCACCATGGAGACGACGTGCTAGAGAGATTCTGCAAGGTTGCAGCCTCCTTGCAGGCCTTGCTGGCCTCTCTAGCACGTCGTCTATATGGTGGAGGACTCAAGTGCAGGCCTTGCAGAGCCTTGCACCCTCGGGAAAGAATGAAGCTTTAATCAGTCAGATTAAGTGCCGGGGGGGGGGTGTCGCAGGGGGTGCCACATCCATCTGGCTGATTATCCTAGCTAGGTCTTACTTTCAGGGAGGACTTATATTGATGAGTGCCAGCAAAAATCATGTAAAAATGACAGTAGGTCTTTCGGTTGTTGTTGTTGTTCAGTCGTTAAGTCGTGTCCGACCCTTCGTGATCCCATGAACCATATCCCGCCAGGCCTTCCTGTCCTCCACTATCTTCCTGAGTTCGCTCATTTTCATGTTCGTTGCATCGGTGATGCTGTCTAACCATCTCATCCTTGGCCTTCCCCTTCTCCTTTTGCCTTCAGTCTTTCCCAGCATCAGAGTCTTCTCCAGAGAGTCCTCTCTTTGCATTAGGTGGCCAAAATATTTGAGTTTCAGCCTTAGTACCTGTCCTTCCAGGGAACAGTCAGGGTTGACTTCATTTAGGATTGACTGATTTGATCTCCTAGCAGTCCAAGGGACTCTCAGGAGTCTTCTCCAGCACCACAGTTCCAAAGCATCTATTCTTCGGCGCTCAGCCTTCCTTATGGTCCAGCTCTCGCAACCATACATTGCTACTGGGAACACCATCGCCCTGACTATACGAACTTTTGTTGGTATGGTGATATCTTTGCTTTTTATTATGCTATCTAAATTTGCCATAGCTTTCCTTCCAAGGAGTAAGCGTCTTTTAATTTCATGGCTGCTGTCTCCGTCTGCAGTGATCTTGGAACCCAAAAAAGTAAAATCTGTTACTGCTTCCATTTCTGCCCCTTCTATTTGCCAGGAATTGATGGGACCAGATGCCATGATCTTAGTTTTATTAATGTTGAGTTTCAAGCCAACTTTTGCACTCTCCTCTTTCACTCTCATCAAGAGGCTCTTTAGTTCTTCTTCACTTTCTGCCATTAGAGTGGTATCGTCTGCATATCTGAGGTTGTTGATGTTTCTCCCGGCAATCTTGATTCCGGCTTGCGATTCATTCAGCCCTGCATTTCTCATAATGTACTCTGCATATAAGTTAAATAGGCAGGGTGACAATATACAGCCTTGCCGTACTCCCTTCCCAATTTTGAACCAATCAGTTGTTCCATGGCCGGTTCGAACTGTTGCTTCTTGACCCGCATACAGGTTTCTCAGGAGACAGGTAAGGTGGTCTGGTATCCCCATCTCTTTAAGAACTTGCCACAGTTTGTTGTGATCCACACAATCAAAGGCTTTTGCGTAGTCAATGAAGCAGAAGTAGGTGTTTTTTTGGAACTCTCGTGCTTTCTCCATGATCCAGCGCATGTTGGCAATTTGATCTCTAGTTCCTCTACCTCTTCGAAACCCAGCTTGTACATCCGGTAGTTCTCGGTCCACGTATTGCTGAAGCCTAGCTTGTAGAATTTTGAGCATAACCTTGCTAGCATGTGAAGGTCTTTCGGGGGAGGTCTTATTTTGGGGAAAACAGGGTAATGGGCAAGGTAAGAGCTTGGATGTTTAACACTGGGGCACAGTAATATACAGGTGGGCCCCCATACCCACGGATTCGCTATCCACTGTTTCAGTTATCCATGGATCATTGGGGAACCCCCCCCCCGACTTTTACTTTTTTCCCAGTAAGCTTTGTTTCTTCCTTAAACAGGAGAAGCAGCCTCTGGCTGCTTATTGTAGGCAAGTAGAACGAGACTAAGTCCTAGAGAGGCTCTGCAAGGTTAACAGAAACCTTGCAGAGCCTCTCTAGGACTTAGTTTCGTTCTACTTGCCTGCAATAGAGGCTCCTTCTCTGTTTGTTTTAAGGAAGAAACAAAGCTTGCTAAAAGAAAAAGAGCTGGGGGGGGGCACACACACCTGCCCACAGGGGAAGGCAGGGCCCTCAGGAAAGCATGGAAGGAGTGTTCGCTCCTATCCACGATTTAAAGTATCCATGGAGGGGCCTGGAACATATCCCCAGCAGATATGGGGGGAGTACTGTACTTCAAAGCACAGCAAGACCCGCTTAATGATGGCTTCACTTTACGACAGGGATTTCAGAACTTATCCCTGTCAGAGGGAGGACACCTGTAGTTGGGAATGGTTATTCAACCAGTTTTGAACCCACGTAAGAGTAATACCATCATTTTACCCACCATTATACCATCATTTACTTTATCCACAGGGATATCGTGGGAGACTTTGTCAAATGTTTTATCAAATGTATAGAACGTCCATTACATTCCCTTGACTTACCAGACTAGTCGTTCTATCATAAAGGAAGATGAGATTATTCTGGCACAGCTTGTTCCTGACAAACCCATGCTGGCTCATAACCCCATTATCTTCTATGTGTTCACAGACATTCAGCTTGATAATCTGTTCCAGGTAAGCAGACAGTTGTGGGGGGGGGGAATGTCTTCGGGAGGAGAACCCTATAATGGGTGTGTGTGCCCAAATTCTTGTTTTCCTCAGTTTCAAGATATGGATGAGTTGTTGGGAAGGAGTAGACCCACCTCTCCCTGGGACTAAGCTGACTCAACTTTCTGACTTTTTGTCTCGCCCTGCCAGTTTATATTACCTGTGTTTAAAGTGAGCTATGTAAAGCCCAACCTTCAAAATGCCAAGAGACTTGTGTCCCATTTTTGGCTGAACAAAAAGCATGAGGTGTTCCAAGGTAGCCTATTTTTGTCTGCTCTACAGAAGCATTCCAGATGTATGCTCTCACGCCAGCCTGACCTCATTTGAGCATGGCAGGTATGTTTAAAGATGGTGCAGTGCAATGGGAATCGAGGCATAAGTGTCCTTTAGAGAAGAGAAAAAAAGAAAAAGGAGAGAATGGAAACGATGGGGGGGGGGACCCAGCTACAATATTTGGGAGTCTGACTTGGAAGTCTAACCTCAGAATAAAATTGTGATTGTTTTGAGCAACCAGATATTAGTATAACTTTAATGAGCACTTGTGGCACATAATGGAGCTTTTCTAGAAGGTCTACCCTTATATATACAGTAAGGTAAAGGTATCCCTTGACAATTAAGTCCAGTCGTGTCCGACTCTAGGGAGCGGTGCTCATCTCCGTTTCAAAGCCGAAGAGCCAGCGCTGTCCGAAGACGTTTCCATGGTCATGTGGCCGGCATGACTCAACACCGAGGCGCATGGAACGCTGTTACCATCCCGCTGACGCGGGTACCTATTAATCTACTTGCAATTTCTTGCTTTCGAACTGCTAGGTTGGCAGGAGCCGTTGCACGGATTCGAACTGCCGACCTTTCGATCAACAGCTCATGGTTCAGTGGCTTAACCCACTGCGCCACCCGTATATATACAGTACTGCACATCAAAAGGGAGTGAAACTAAGATGCTAACATACAGACATCAGTTCCTTTTTTGCCTGCCCAACCAATGCAGGACACGAACCACATTTAGAAAGCAACGTGTGCTGATGTCAGTCTGCTGAGACACCGTATCTTATGAACTTTGGGAAATTTTTCGGGGAATGAGTATTGTTGAACACTTATTCCTTGTTGCAATGACACAACTGTGACATGAACACTAATGATGTGCCAGTATTTTTCTTGTTGTGAATGATTCATGTGTTTAAGGCATGTTTTTTTTTAATTTAAAATACTCCAAAGCATTCATTATTGATGCAAAGCCTCTACCAATTCCCAGGATAAGCCTTCAGAACTTATAGCTTTAGAATTTATAGCCAAATTCTGGATCGATGTAGGATGGACATGAGAATGTATAGCTGAACTTGTTAAAACATATTAAGGAGCAACTGTTCACATTTATTTCAGTCTACAAATTGGGTGGGTGCAAATTTGGAACAGATAGGTAGGTTCTGAAAAGGCAGGTTTTCGCACTAATAGCACAAATGCACGAAAATATCCTATGTGGTCGTTCAGGATGGACCATGAGCCATTTTTATAACAGCATTTTTAATGAGTCATTTAAAAGTATCCAAGCATTTTAGCAATGAAATCTGTCACTGGCTCAGCATAAATCCTTTAATCAATGTAAGTGACTTGCTTAGAATTGCTCTTTATCCAATGTTACATTTTCCTACTTGCTTTTGAGAGCCAGCAGAAAAAAATATAATGTCCAGTTGCCAAGCAGATTGAACAGTCTATCACCAATTCTATCTTACAAGTGGTAAGGTATTATCACTACAATAGAGCCTTTGTTTCTGTGTTTGGAGAGGCTTTTGCTGATTTCTTGCAACTTTGTATATTAAACTGAGCTTGTTTATTGTTACTTACCTGAGTAAGCTCTAGAAGATTGATATTTACTCAGCATATATCTAAGCTACATGTTGACTAAAACGGAGTGAAATTTTTCCCCTTGCTAGCAGAGTACTACTTGATAATTTCTTTTGTCATAATGTGGTGCAAGTATTTATTTATAAATCCATGTTTCTGAAACATCTGCTCCGAAGACCTGAATGACATGGTCAGATTACCTGTGAACCCCCCAAATAAACACGCTAGACAGAGGCTTGGATGAAGGGTCACTTTATTAAAAACTCTGCAGCAGAAAAAAAAAAACTCCCCCAGCGTGCGGGCACTAGGTGGGGAAAACAGAGCTGCCCGTACGATTCCCCTGCTACCCTCGGGCATGACATTCTGACTTCAAGCTCCTCCCATTCATGGAGTGGGAGAGCTTATCACAGCCAACCCCTGAGGCAGCTGGGCAGCGCAGACTCCCCCCTAGTCAAGCCATGTGGTGGGCTTTGCTTACACCCAGCCAAAGAGGCTTGCCAGCCAACCTCACCGACCCAGGCAAGTATCGTCTGAGCAGTCCTGGCTCACCTCTTGACCTTGCTACCTCAGAATGTACGCCAATGATGATTTCTACCTACCCATCCCTCACGCCATCTGCGCGCACCGCACACGCACGCACACACAACCTCCTTAATTCTTCCCTGAAACCTTGCACATCAAGGAAAAGGCTATACTAGAACTTTACTCGTTGTGACAGTGTTCCACGCATAGGCAGTTTTTGAAGATTCAGGATATTCAGTCCTCTACCTGTATTCTGAAATAGTATAGCCCAGTGACGCTATTTCTGATTGGCTTTCAGGTCTGGAAGTATGCCAGACCTTTTGTTCTTTCCTTCCACATCCATGCTTCCAGACGAACTGTTCCTTCCGTCCCTAATATGTGCTGTGTGAGCAACTTGTAATGTTCCATTACATATCAGCCCAAGAGGTCCAAGTTAATTCAACTGGAGAGCCCCTGACAAATATACATTATTCATGATAGAATATTCCTTTTGGTTATATTGATTTTTCTCTCCACAAAAAACTTTACACATTAAGTATTTTTGTCTGCAACCTTTAGAAGCTGGTGAAGTAAGGCTGCTTCAATACAAGTTTTTAACTAAACCATCAGAAATCAATACATTCCAATATGTCAGGGGTGGGGAACCAATTTGCGATGGCGGGACATTTTCCCATGAGGAAAATGTCCCGCGGGCCGTGTGCCCCTCCATTGCAAATGTGTACCCCAGCGCGCGTGTACCCCACCCACTCGATAAGCGCCCACCCCCATCGCTCTCACCTTCTCTTCAGCCGCTGCCGCCATGCGTGCCCACCTCACCCGGCTCTATTCAAACCTTCCCGGCTGTTAGAGACATGCGCGTAACAGCCGGGTTGAGAAGGAGTCGCGTGACCCCTTTTCAACCTGGCTGTTATGCGCATGTCTCTAACAGCCGGGAAGGTTTGAATAGAGCTGGGTGAGGTGAGTGCGGCCTCCGGTCCGAGCCCGTGCGGGCCGGACCAAATGGAATCGGGTCCAGGCTCGCGCGGGCTGGACCGGATCGCCGCAGGGGCCAGATCCGGCCTACGGGCCGCCGGTTCCCCACCCTTGCAATACGTAATGGTTTTAGATTGGACCCCAGTCAGCAAACTGGTCCTGTTGGCTACATACCTAAATTTAGATACATTTATTCTCTGCCTTGATATATGCCTAATGATAGAACAATAAATGTTAGTATTGTGGTGCTCAAAGTGTGTTGTGACTCCCCAGGGGGTTGTGAACAACTTGGAAGGGAGTTGCCAAGCTCTGAGGAACTGAGTGAATTGCCCACCCACCTGGTGGCTGTCATGGCTGCCCTGACCTCCCTCCCCTTTCCCTCCTGTACCATGTGAACCATTCTGAGAGCACCCCCCCCCCAGGTGAGGCGAATTAGTTTACCTTGGCAGTCTACCCATAAGTCAATCTGCATGTGACTAGAGACTGTTGTAGGAATATTCTTTATTAGTGTTAAGGGGGAATCCTAAAATATTAGTTTTCATAGGTTGCAGTAACATGAAGTTTGAGAACCCAAGTGTTTAATAGTTTCATGTTGTGTCTGACCAATGCATACTAAGTAATAATCTATCGAGTGGCATTTATCCATATCGCAATAAGCCAGTTTGGATGGTACATTTGAATTAAAATTAAGAGTGCACACGTTGTCCTATCTTTGATTGGATCTCCTGAAAGACAAATACCCCCATCGAGCCTGAATATTTCCCCTGTGAGGCTATTAGTAGTTTTTGGAGTGGGTGGGATTTGATGACTAAATAGCACAAGGGAAAAGGGGTTAAATGTCTCCTCTTCCAGCACTGTGGCCTTGAGCCAATCTCCTAACCACCCACCCATGCTACTTTAAAAAGACATCAGGGTTTCTGACCGCAGATCCTCCACATCCTGTTTGGCCCCAAAAGTATGCTGGAACTTCCTGAACAATGTCTGTTATGTGTATTGTGAACAGATTCAGCCTTATAATGATAATTCTGACTGTCTTTGATAGTGTTTTGAAGCATTTAAGTTCAAGTGTTTGAAGCGTTCACGTACGGTACATTAATCCATTAATAGTACTTCTAGCCCAAGCCTATAGGCCTGCTGTGTTGCCGGAACTCATGCTCTGGTGCTGGTAAATTCTCATGGGAAGTGGATGGAACAGATTGGGGACTGGGACCAGGATGTGGGTGGGGGGGGGTGTCGAGGATGGGAAGGTGTGGTCATTGGCGGCAGCCGCTCCACTGATACCTATCCCCCTTCCCGGCCTCGATCCCCCTACCTGAGTCTACTCAGACTTCCACCATCAAAATCACTGGAGCAGGCCCAAGTAGACCCATTGGGGCAGCGAAGTCTTATCCTGAGGCAAGGGAAAAAAGTTCCCTTACCTTGAGTAGACCTCTGTGACTGCCCCCTGCAGGATTCAGTGTGCGCTGCAGTGGCTGTATTGGCAGGGGAGGCTAGATAGGATTGGGCTTGTTCAGTCACAGTAAGTAATTT
This sequence comes from Plestiodon gilberti rubricaudatus, assembly GCA_026170595.1. Lineage (NCBI taxonomy): Eukaryota > Metazoa > Chordata > Lepidosauria > Squamata > Scincidae > Plestiodon > Plestiodon gilberti. The sequence goes on from JANXHW010000001.1 coordinate 259,538,157, forward strand.
TTGTTTGAGTTTTGTTAGCTGCTATCACCATTTCTCTTCTGCTAGTCAGAGAAACACACTCTCAAGGAGGAAGTGGTGATGGGTGTTAAGATTTAATTTAGTTTCCTGTTGGTTTGTGTGTGTGTGTTTGTTTTTCTGGATCATAATATAATGAATTTCCTTCTCTCTAAAGGCTGTCTCTTTTCCATCATGAAATTGCGCGCGCATGTGTGTGTGTGTGTGTGTGAGAGAGAGAGAGAGAGAGAGAGAGAGAGAGAGAGAGAGAGAGAGAGAGAGAGAGAGAGAGATCCTGCCTTTCCTCCCATAAAAGCAGGACACCCAAGGTGGCTAACAGATTAAAAATAGAAAAAATAGAAAAAAATAGAAAAAATACACTAAAATACAATAAAAGAGGGTCAGAGTAGCTAAAAAGAATGCATAATAATACAGTATATAAGAGGTAATAGTAAAAGCAAGAAAAACAGCAGAGCAACAAAAGGCAACAGCAGATGATAAAACAGCATTTGATGGTAAAAACATAAATTGGAGCAACCCAGTTTACAGTGTTGAGAAGCAGCAGCAGCAAACAAAGCCTAGGGGAGGAACACTAAATGGAAAAGGAACATCTTCCTCCCCCACCAGAAGGGTAGCAGGAAGGATGCTGATCTTAGCTAAAAAGGGAAGGAGTTCCAAAGTCGAGGTGCCACCAAAGAGAAGGCCCTGCCATGGATTACTTTTTCCATGTAGATGTACTTTTTGCAATGCAACAGCTCATGGGGATTAAGGGAATCTTCTCAGAATACTGCATCTGGAACACTCATTTTATCTCCTGCTGCAGCGGTTCTCAAAGTTTTCAGTCTCCAGAACCTTTTGCACTCCTAAATGGGGTCTCTGGGAGCCCCACCAGTGCATGTACAAGGTCTCGGAGAGCCCCAGAGTGCTGGCACATGTACAGAGTGGTGCAGCGCCAAGCAGATGGCAGCCACTTATGGTGTGCTTATGGAGCCCCTGAAGGGGTCTTAGGGAGCCCCAGGGCTCCTAGGAGCACACCTTGAGAAGCACTGCACTACTGGTTTTATAATACCCGATGGAACTACAGAAGTCTTACCCGAGACCATCCCAATATGTGCAGTCAAAAAAAATGCCATTGCATGTCAAGCAGGATAGAATGGCTTAATTATGATTATTACAGCCTGATACTGTGTGTGTTTCCTTGGAAGTAAGTTCCACTGTGCTCAGAGTGATTCACTCCCAAGTATGTATGCATATGACTTCATGCCTAAGCTCCTTTTAGTAAACCGCATGATGAACAGAAATGTTATTTGCACTCAACCAATGATTTAATTAGCAGTATATTAATAATCTAACCAATTCTCTGTATACAGATACAGTAATGCCTCCTATTGTATATCACTGTGGCTATGTTCCTGGAAAACAGAGTGCTGTGTGCAGTAGGAGGTAACTGTAACACTGTTATAATGAAGATGCATTCAAGGTATCATACTGTGCATTATTTGGTTGGAGCTTGCTATGTAATTGACCACCACTACCATCACTCCTCTTGGAAGATGATGGGAAGAGCTACACCCAGGAGAATGAGCCAGGTTATGACTCATTCTTGGGAACTACAGGCTTCTTGTTGAAGGCATCTAGAGTAGATTGCTTTACCCCACTGTTTCATCTCCCAAAGCGGTTCCTGGGTAGCAAGGAATTGGCCCCATACTAGGCAGAGTGCACTGCTCTCATTGGTGCAGCACTAGCCAGAATACACAACTTCTGTTGGCTTCAAGTACAGTGCAGACAGCTGTACTTTTCTGCACCAAACTTGTGAATGATTTTAGCCTTTTTTCTTTCTTATAATATTTTAAAAATAATTATCACGTGGGCACTTCTGCTGAGGCATCACTCTGCAAAGTGCTGCTGAAAGGGTGACGCACATGATAACTGGGCTCTCTCTCTCTCTCTCTCTCTCTCTCTGCACCTTGGCAGCTTCTCCCTTTCTCACACCTCTTGGTCTACCTCTTCCTCTGTGCCCTTCCTCGCCTTCTGTGGCCTCTTTCCATCTCTCCCTCCCAGTGCCATGGCAGAAGCAGCGCTGCTGAAAGAGTGGCCCATGTGACAATTGGGCTCTCTCCGCGCCATCCTTTTAGCAGTGCTGCTTCTGCCAATGCGTCACTTCATAGCTCAGCAGCTGAGTGCAGCTGCTGGGAGAGCCTTATTATCATGGGGACAAGCCCATGGGCTTTATGTTTGACCCCCCTGATTTAAGGGCTGTTGCTCAGTGGTAGAGCACATGCTTAGCATGGAGAAGGTCCCAGATTCATAAGAACATAAGAAGAGCCCTGCTGGATCAGGCCAAATGCCCATCCAGACCAGCTTCCAGCTTCCACAAGACAACAAGATACTTGTATCCTGTCACCACTCCCTTGCACCTGGCACAAAGAAAACCTACTCCTACAACCAGGAGGTTGCTTATCCCCATCATGGCTTGTAAGCTGTGATGGACTTTTCCTCCATAAATCGGTCCAATCCCCTTTTAAAGGCATCCAGGCCAGGTGCCATCACAACCTCCTGTGGCAAGGAGTTCCACAAACCAATTACACGCTGGGTAAAGAAATATTTTCTTTTGTCTGTTTTAATACTCCCTCCACTCAATTTGAGTGGATGTCCCCTGGTTCTAGTGTTGTGTGAACAAGTTGAAAAGCACCGGTCCCAAGACCGATCTTTGGGGCACACTGCTTTTCACCTCTCGCCATTGTGAAAATTGGCCATTGAACCCACTCTCTGTTTCCTAGTCTTCAACCAGTTCCTTATCCATAGGAGGACCTACCCCCTTATTCCCTGACTATGGAGTTTCTTCAGGAGCCTTTGATGAGGGAGACTGTCAAACGCCTTCTGAGAATCCAGATATATAATATCCACGGGTTCTCCCTCATCCACATGCCTGTTTACCTTTTCAAAGAATTCTAAAAGGTTTGTGAGGCAAGACTTACCCTTGCAGAAGCCATGCTGAGTCTCCCTCAGCAAAGCTTGTTCTTCTATATGTTTTCCGATTTTATCCTTGATGAGGCTTTCCACCATCTTCCCTGGAACAGATGTTAGGCTGACCGGCCTGTAGTTTCCCGGGTCCCCTCTCCTTACTTTTTTAAAGATTGGCATGACATTAGCTATCCTCCAATCCTCTGGCACAGTGGCCATTTTAAGGGACAAGTTGCATATTCAATCCATGGCATTTCCACGAAGGGCAGAGAAAAATTCCTACCTAGAGAGCCACTGCCTGTATGTATTGACAAATATTGACCTAGGTGCACCAATGGTCTGATTCAGTATAAGGCAGACTCCTAAATTTGGATGCTGGCACTGAAAATAGTGGATACTTTTTAAAAGGAACCAAGCCATGACAGAAGTGCCACTTCTGCTGCTAATGAGAGGTATTAATTGAGAAGCCTGGAAAATGAAGTGATCAGAAGGCAGCAAAATCACCTTCTTTAATTGGATAAATACCCTTTTGATGTTTGTGAGGGAATATCAGTTTGAAGGGGTGCAATTAGTGAAGGTAAACTTTAAAAGTTAATCATTGCATAATTTATGTTGTTGCATATATGGAGGAAAGAGGTCTTACTAGGTGTGTTGTCTATAATACATATTTAAACTAGTCTTATACCCCATTGTCTGTCATGGCTCCAACATTATCTTGACTGTTGTACTTCTGAGAATAGCATGGGATCTCTAAGAAACAGGTCTCTAATTGCCACAACATTTACAGCACAATCCTATGCATATCTACTCAGAAGTAAATCTCACTGAGTTAAATGGGACTTATTCCCAGGAAAGTGTGTGTAGGAGTGTAGCCTTACAATTCTTTGGGGAAAGTGATAGTTAAAAACAATGTCAACCCAATTTTAATTTCCAGACCATGGTCCAACATAGCATTATGTGTACTTACCAGTTGAAATCAGTGGTTTGGATTGTGACGCTAGTAGGAAAATGCCCAAGGAATTTTACCTAGTTTTGCCTTTAAAAAAGTTAGGGAAGATCTGCATCAGTAGCTAGGATGTGAATTTTGTCTTTAAAGCTACATCTGATTTTTCTCTTGGGGAATTTGATTCATCAAGAAGACTGGTCTTGGCCATATGAATGGCTTGCAGGAGATCTCTGGAATACCATATTGGTCTGAGTATAAGACTCACTTTTCTCTCCTAATTTAAGTTTTTAAACTAGGGGTGCGTCTTATAATCAGGCTGTTGCAATAATGCCAGTGATTTAATTAAAAATTTTTAATAGCACCAAACTTTAAGGGTGCGTCTTATAATCAGATGCGTCTTATACTCGGGACAATACGGTATAAATACTGAATTAAATGTTAATTTTGTGCAGAGGAAAATGCCCAGTTAAAATGGGTTCTTTTTGAAAAAAATATTTTGTCCCTGTTTAAATAGACCACAAATCAAAGGACAATGGATTCTCAAAGCAGTGCTTATTTTCTCAGCACATTTTAAATTAGTCGTTAAGAAATGTGGATATAAATAATAGCCCTAGGCTCACAATTCAAATAGCATGCCCTTACATGTGACCATAGCTGTAAGAAAATAATAATTTAGGTCTGCTATAAATAAGAACTAGGGGCCTGCAGCCAATGTTGTGAATCGTAAATTCCAGTGTACAGAACCCTTCTCCCCAACTCCTAATCAATAGATTGTGGAAGAATTTGTGTCTTCTCCGTCTCTTTCCTCCACGTCCCATTCCCTGATCCAGCTCTCAATCATTGTTACTCATCTCTTTCCCCCACCTTTCTCTCTTGCGCATGGCTGTCTCTTTCATGTGCATCAACTGTCTGCCTTGTACACACCTCCCCTCTCTTTCATCCTCCTTCTCTGACTGCCCATTTTTTTTCCTTTCTGTCTCTTTCATGCTGCCAGTGCCAACCCCTTCCCTTGACTGGCAGTCAGTGTCTGTCTTCTCCCCTGCCAGGCTGATTCATGTTCTGTTCGTGGTGGGGCTTCACTGCCACAAGCACAATGCAATACAAGACTCATTGTCTGGAAATGATCAGGAATTGGAGTGCTGAGTCTACTCTCTAGTTTTAAGAAGCTCTGTGTAGTCGGCTTCTCCCCCTTACTTGCTTTCTCCTTGCTACTCATTTTTATTATTGATGATGGTAAAGGATTTTCAAGCCTGTTCAAATGAAATTCCGCCTCCAAAAAGTTATGATGAGCTTTCTTACCTTTTAGCTGCAATTTTGTAAAAAGGGGTATACATAAAAATGTAACAGTTTGCAGACATGATCATCATGGCCATGGGTGTACTTTTGACATGCGTATTGCATAGTGTTTCTGACTGGACAGGGGTTGACTTCCAGCATGGAGATAATGCCTTGGCAGTAACCGATAAAACCGTGATGGCGAACCTATGACACGCGTGTCACAGGTGACACGCGAGGTCATTTTGGGTGACGCCAGCATTTCCCTCAGGGCCCCAACACACCTTATATTTTCACAAAAGTGTTACAGCTTGTCTTAAACATTTAGGGCAGGGATTTTGGCAGACCTCTTTCAAATTATTCTCTAGTAAAACTCAGCAACAAAAAAAGTCAATAATTGATGTTAAATCAAATGCAGTGTATCTTCAGTTCAATTCAAAATTACTATTAAAAGTAGCAATAGTCAAAGTACTATTAAAAGTTTGGGGGGGGGGGACAAACACCAGCAGAATCAAGTTAGGCATTTTCAAAATCTTTCACACACCAAGCCCAAATGGTTCGCCATCACTGCGATAAAGCCTTCAGTGTAGCCTTTAGAGGTAGATGTGACACTGGACTCTCTTATCCATAGATGGTCACCTTGCCCAGGGCAGGAGGAATGCAAAACAGCAAGATAGTACAGGGCCATCTGGTATATTGGTGACTTTTAAAAAACAGGCTAAAACATTTTTATTCCTGCTATCTGCAGGGATGTAGTTTGCCGGTTCTTGTGTACTGATGTTGCTCCTGACTGTGGTGGTGTTAGCTTTTTTTGTTCTTGTTTTGTTCATCTGTTTTCAAAGATTATATTTTATGATGTGTTTATTGCTGTATGCTGCCTTGACAGCACTTTGAGTGGAAAGGCATTGGGGAAAATGGGGAAAATAGAGAATAAATATCTCTGGGAGAGCAGTGGTATTAGCAATTATGTGGCAGACCATTCAAAAGACTAGAGTGACGTACTCTTTTTTCTATTCTTTCCGCTCAGATCTTGTTGAACTGTGTGTGGGGTGGGGGGGAGACTCGTACTGCTTTGAAGCGAATACTTTTGAAGTCTCAGTGTTTGCTACTGCTCTGCTATTTGTTCTTCCTAGCTTGTGCATTTGCAGGTAAAGTTTTGTTTTTTCCAAAAAGCTCAAACATGCATGAAGGGAACATGTGAAGCGACCTTGTAGGGAGATAGGCCAGTATTTGTCTAGTGTGGCTTGCAGCAGCTTTCCCAGGCCTCCAGGCAGAAGTTGCTGTCAGGCCTGTTTCCTGAAATCTTGTAATAGATTGTAGCTAAAATCCTATCCATGCCAAGCACGTTCTCTACCTTTAAGCCATGGGGGCTTCCTTCCTGCAAGTTTTCGAATGGCCAAGAAAAATGTAGAATTTATTAAACCAGGTCAATGGATTCTGCTTCCCCACCCCCACCCCCCGGCTAGCTGCTCTTCTTCAAGGGAAAAAACTGAAGTCCAGTATAAGTATAACTGAGACAAAGGCTAAGGGCCCAAATCCAACTTAACTTTAGGTCGGCGGAACATGTGCTATACCGGCCTTTACAGCACTTTTGCACCACCTCGCGTGTAAGCAACGCTGGCATGGAGGCTGGTACTGCTCACAACGCCGTCCTCCATGCTGGACACAGGAAAGTCCTGCACTGATCAGCAGGAGGATGTGGAGAGGGGGGAGGGGATATCGGCAGCGCATTCTGCCATATCCACGTCTCCTTCCTGGGCCAGACCAGCCTTGCACTGCCTCCCTAAACGTGCACCAGCTAAAGAGCTGGCACACATCCGAAGAGGTCCATTGGGTCCTCCGGAACATACACTGGGAGAAGGGGACAAACGTCTCCTTCCCCCAAGGTGAGCCCTGGCCGTGCCATTGCAGACCGCATCCTGCCTAGGATGCAGAGGCTGGCCATTTTGGCCGGCCACTGCATCTTAGGCAGGATTGGGCTGTAAATCTCTATAAGCACATAGGGTTCTGTCCAAGCTGTTGACACAGTTTAGGTAACAGCCATTCACACCAAACTTAGTAGGCAATGAGGCGAATAATTGATACCCTCTTGTCTCAGTAACTGCTTCTTTAGTTTCGGGAGTCTTGGGATAGTGCCACCAGCCACTTCAGCTGAGCTTTTTTCCGAGTTCCTGCCTATCAGAAGAAAGTCCTGCTCTTCTTCATGCCAGACTAGCCTTGGCAGCTGGCCTGAGAGAAACAGTCTTACGCTTAAATACTGTAGACAGATGGATATAGTTGCTCTAGTGACGAAAAGTGCTTGGACCACATTAGCATTATGGCCTCACTCCAGTTTCTGTCGGAGAGTCCATGTAGGGTAGCACCAGCAAGATTTAGGATGAAGGATAGCATCAGATCTCCTTAACCTTATCCATGGTGTGCCGTAAGCAGAGAACAGGAACAACCAGGCTGTCTGGAAAGTGAGCAGCTCCGATGACTTCAGCTAGTGACTGATGTTTTGTTTTGTTTATTTCAAAAAACACAAGGTTGCTTTTTCACTAAGAAGTCTCCAAAGCAATGTACAAAACATTAAAAACAGTACAGTTCTTGAAAGCCAACTAATGAACATAAAACCAAATACAAATAATAATCAGTAAAGTAGCAGACAATAAAACCAAAATACAGCAGGAGCAGAAATCGGTTAAAAGCCTTGGTGACTGAAAAGGTCTTGACCTGGTGCAACTCATCAATCTATTTGGGAGGGCATTTCAAAGATGAGATGCCACCACTGAAAAGACCCTTTGCTTTTACTTACTCTGACAGCAGGATCAGTTGGAGAACGTCCTGTAAAGTTGACCTGAGTGACTGGGGCAGGTTCATATGAAAGAAGGTGGTCCCAAGCCAGTGAGGGATTTAATGGTCAAAATCGGCACTTTGAATTGTGCCTGAACTGAAACTGCTAGGCACTGTAGATCTTTTAATACTGACACATTCAAATCTAGATGCCCTATTTTGCAGCAGTTGAAGGTTCCAAACTGTCTTCCAAAATAGCCCCATGTGTATCACTATAGGACTCTGATGTTACCAGAGCACAGATTACTGGCCAGGCTATTGCTGTTTAGGAAAGGCTGGTGCTGGTGTGCCAGCATAAATATGTGACAAATGCTTTGTGCCTTGGATGTTTCCTATGCATCCAAAGGAAGCTAGATTGAACAACTCCCCCAAGCTGTGAATCTGCTTAAAGCATTTGTGCATATGTGCACAACCACATCTAGAACATGCTGAACTACTCCCCGAAAAAAATTCTGGATTGCGATGCAGTATTTACTCTCATCCAGCCCATATTTCATACTAACAGAGAAAGTCAACCTGAACACCACTCATTCTACAACACATCAGTATTTAATGGGAAAACATTCATAAATATACAGTAGTTAACATAAAAAGAGAGGAATAGAGGCTCAAGCCAGTCTAGAACTCTTTTTTTTCTCCAAGTCACACTTCCCAAAATCAGCTCCTCCCTCCCCCACCCCACCAAAGTACATTTTCCAAAGTACAAAAATAAGCCCAAACCCAAAATCAGACAAAAGGGCTCTGAAAATATTAAAATTTAAAGTCCATGTTAATTAACACTTAATTAGCTGCTGATAGGGCAGATAAGGGGCAGGGCTTGGCGTACCCCCAGCAAGAGGTCCGCGTACCCCTAGGGGTACCCGTACCACAGGTTGAGAACCCCTGGTCTACTGCATTCAATGTGCTGTCTCAGTGGAGAGGTTGGGTAAGAGGAGTGAGACTTAACCTGTGCATCCTGGTTGCCACATAGCCCCCATGGGACTCCTCGCAGCTACACCAACTCTGTTGCTGGCGTAGTGCTATGGAGCTGCTGGGGGCATGTCTAGCTTGAGAAGGGGGTTCAGGATCCGGTGCCCATCAACTCTACTCTGTCCCACCCTGCTCTCTGCCCTTTTCCCACCTCCCCACTGGTGGTGTTGTGCCAGTGACTGGTCTGCGCCCCTTTGCCAGTGATGTATGGCTTTCCAGATGCTGCTCTGGCATCTGTACAGCAGCCTGCGATGGCGGGGCTTCTGCGATGGCAGGGCTGTCCTTGCGCTGGAGTACCTAGCGGTATGCCATTGTTTCCTTAGAATAGGATTGGGCTGTAAGAATATGAGTAGTGAACCAGAAAGTGTCTGGTTCATATATCTGCCGTGAACTTACTATGTATCTTCTACAGGTAGTAGGGACTACTGGGTACTAGGTGGTGACCTTTGGAAGGGACCATAACTATGTAGAGCATATATTTTGTATGAAGAAAGTCCCAAGTTCAATCCTTGGCAACTCTAGCTAAAGTATTAGGTTACAGGTGATGGGGAAGACCTCTGCTCAAGATGTCGGAGAACCTCTGCCAATCAGAGTAACAGTACTGGGCTAGATGGAACAATAGTCTGAATTGGCATAAGGCAACTTCATAGCCAGTTAACTAGTTTAACTCAGGGGAAATATCTCTGCTCCCTTCCAAATATGGTTGCGATTTTATGCCATCGTTCTGAGGAAGTGCCTCTCCTTCATGAGCTTCTCTGCCTCTTAAGGTCAGCAGAGAAGGTCCTGCTCACAAACAGTTAGGGAAGTAGAATCTGAGGGGGCATACCCTCTAACATTTCCCTGGTGAAAATAGGGGCACTTTGCTGTACTTATAACATCCATGTCCTCACACCAAGGATCTCTTCCTGAGCACCACCCGCACTATTATAACCTTCTGCTGAAGGCTCTTCTCTGGTTCTTATCTGCTGTATTAATTTACCCTCTGCATCAGCCTACCTTGCACTGACTTCTGAAGCAGATGTGCGAGTAAACTGACTGTGGCCATTTCTTAAGGAATATTTACTCTCACAATGAATCTGATCATCATACCTATTATGGAATGGATGCAACTCAAATTCAGCAACATTTTCTATCTTGACAGGAAGTAACGAGAGCGGAAAGAGAAGCTCACGTCCATATGTGCACATGAATAGATTTATAAAAATATATATCTAAGTCCTCCATAAAAGCTCTCCTAAAAGCAAAACAGTGACAGTGATTTACCAGAGCATCAGAAGGAAGCCTGTTTTCTGCTTTAATAGCTTTCTTCATTCTATCGAATGATGTCATTAAGAATTCCACCCAAATCCATTAATACGTAAAATCTAATGATCTTGAAAACCGTGTTACAACCTGCTGTATGTTTGGAGATTAGAATGTGAAAGAGAATATTGATTCATATTCAAGGGAACGTGGGAGTGGGAGATACTGACTGAAGCAAAGTTGCCATGAGTGAATGTTTCCCAGCTAATGCTAAAGTTAGTTTGTATCTGTGTGCTATTCATGGAATGGTAAGGTATATATGTCTCAGTACTTTATTGCCTACTGACTTGCTAACCTTCTATGGTTTGCTTTGCTGGAGGTTTTGGGGTTAGATGTACAGATGTGTGTACCAGACGTGATCCAGTCTCTCTTTTGTTATGTACCTGCAGCAGATGTGAAAATCTGAGAATCTAGTATTCTAATCATAGAGCTGATTCTTGTCATGCACTGTGGCTTTTCATTTTTGTGAGGAGGGTGAGGTCTATGAAGGTGTATAACAAAGGCTATGTTGCATCATATAGTATAAATTGATGGAATTGGGTCATTTTCAGAATTTCGTTAAAAATCAAGTCTCAAACTCTTGTTTACAGGTGATGTGAACAACAATGCAGAGCATTTGCTCTGGACTCGGTACTGTGCTATTAACTATTGTTGATTTAAGCACATGGAATGAGTGTCACATCCGTGGGTGACATCAGAGGTTAGGCACTAGCTGTGGACCCACCCAACTGATCCCTGAAGCCCCTTTCTGGTGAGCAGTAATGGAGCAATAAGAACATCAGAAGAGCCCTGCTGGATCAGGCCAAAAGCCCATCTAGTCCAGCTTCCTGTGTCACACAGTGGCCCCACCAGATGCCTCAGGGAGCACAAGACAACAAGATAACCTGTTTCTCGTTGACACTCCCTTGCACCTGGCACAGAGAAAACCCACTTCTAAAAACCTGGAGGTTGCTTATGGCTTGTAACCTGTGATGGTCTTTTCCTCCATGAATCTGTCCAAACCCCTTTTAAAGGCATCTAGGCCAGATGCCATCACCACATCCTGTGGCAAGGAGTTCCACAGATGAATTACACGCTGGGTAAAGAAATATTTTCTTTTCTCTGTTCTAACTCTCCCTCCACTCAATTTTAGTACATGTCCCCTGGTTCTGGTGTTGTGCGAGAGGGAGAAGAATTTCCCTCTATCCACTCTCTCCATCCCATGCATAATTTTATAAGTCTCAATCATGTCCCCCCTCAGGCGCCTTTTTTCTAGGCTGAAAAGCCCCAGACGCTGTAGCCTTTCCTCATAAGGGAGGTGCTCCAGCCCACGAATCATTCTGGTAGCTCTTTTCTGCACCTTTTCCAATTCAACTATATCCTTTTTGAGGTGTGGTGACCAGAACTGGACACAATACTCCAGATGTGGCCTTACCATCGATTTGTACAAAGGCATAATGATATTGGCCGTTTTATTCTCAATCCCTTTTTTAATGATCCCAAGCATGGAATTGGCCTTCTTCACAGCCGCCGCACACTGGGTCGACACTTTCATCGACCTGTCCACCAGCACCCCAAGATCTCTCTCTTGATCCGTCACAGACAACTCAGAACCCATTAGCTTATATGTGAAATTTTGGTTTCTTGCCCCAATGTGCATCACTTTGCACTTACTTACATTGAAGCGCATCTGCCATTTTGCTGCCCATTCTCCCAGTTTGGAGAGATCCTTCTGGAGCTCTTCACAATCCCTGCTGGTCTTCACCACCCGGAAAAGTTTAGTGTCATCTGCAAACTTGGCCACCTCACTGCCTATCCCCAACTCCAGGTCATTTATGAATAAGTTGAAAAGCACCGGTCCCAAGACCGATCCTTGGGGCACACCGCTTTTCACCTCTCGCCATTGTGAAAATTGCCCATTGACTCCCACTCGCTGTTTCCTGGTCTTCAACCAGTTCCTAATCCACAAGAGGACCTGCCCTCTTATTCCCTGACTGTGGAGTTTTCTCAGGAGCCTTTCATGAGGGACCGTGTCAAATGCCTTCTGAAAATCCAGATATAGAATATCCACGGGTTCGCTCGCATCCACATGCCTGTTGACCTTTTCAAAAAATTCTAACAGGTTTGTGAGGCAAGACTTCCCCTTGCAGAAACCATGCTGACTCTCCCTCAGCAGAGCAATGAACTCCACGAAACATATTTGTCACTGCTTGCGATCATTGGCTGGGGGGGGGGGGGTTGGAGAAGCAGAATAAGCCCACACAAGCCCTTCCTGCTTCCCCCCCCCCGCCACATGATTATTCCTCTCAGACCTCTGGATCCAAACATTCAAGAGAAACAGGTGTGATTAGCCAAGGAGCAGGGGAAGCAGGAAGAACCCATGGAAGACTCACGTAGGCTCTACCTACTTCACCCCACACAGTTAGGTTGCTCACAGGGACCCTGTAGATGCAGAGGATCCCTTGGAACAAGTGTCCACTCCTGCACTTGCTAGCTTACCCAGCCAGCAGGAAACCAGGGGACAAGTAGAATGTTAGAGCTGGAAGGAATCTTGGAGGTCATCTAGTTAGTCCCAAACCCATGCTTAGTGCAAGCAAGTGCTACAGCGTCCCTGACAGGTGTATACCCAACCATTTGGATGCTTCAAAATCTCCAACAAGGAAGAACTACTGCATGAGGCATTTATACTACCCACTATTGCAAGAGGCAGACTGTTTCATTGCTGGACTCCTCTTAACAGTTGCCAGGTTCGTTTGGAATCCTGATTTAAGTCTTCCTAGATATTAGCCTGCTTCACATCATCTGCAAACTTGATGAACGTCCCCTCTACGCTCTCATACAGGTCATTCCTATGAATATTGAACAGCACAGGGCCCAAGACAGAGACCTGTGGCGCCCCACTCGCTACATCTCTCCAGGTTCACAAGGAGCCATTAGCACTAGTTAGGTATGGTTGTTCAATCAGCTTTGATCCCACATAAGAGTAGTACCATCCAGCCCCAATTTTACTATTTTATCCACGGGGATACCTTGGCAGACTGTGTCAAATGTATACTATGTCCATGACATTCCCATGATTTACTAGACTAGACATTCTATCAAAAAGGAGATGAGATTAGTTTGACATGACTTGTTCCTGACAAATGCATGCTGACTCCTAGGAAACACCCTGTTATTTTTTTGAGTCCTCACAAACATTCCTAGTAAGCAGACAATTGTGCGGGTGAGGAGATGATTGCAAGAGGAGAACTAGATAATGGGTGTGTGTGCCCAAGTCAGAAGCATATCAGGAGCGGATGCTGCCTGGAGCACCGCTCCTGCTACGCCGCCCCAAAGGGGCGGCCCGGCGTACCGGGGGGCGGCCCGGCGTACCGGGGCGCTCCGAGGCCTTCTCCCCCGGCCTCAGAGCCGGAGAAAGCCTCGGAGCATCCACCCCGACTGGTGGACAGGGCTTTCTGAAGGCGGCGCGCTATTTAGCCTTTTTTGCACATGCGCAGAACATTTACGTAACGTAAACGTTCTGCGCATGTGCAAAAAAGGCTAAATAGCGCACCGCCTTCAGAAAGCCCTGTCCACCGGTTGGGGTGGACGCTCCGGGGCTTTCTCCGGCTTCGAGGCCGGGGGAGAAGGCCTCGGAGCGCCCACCTGCGTCACCGGGCGGGCGCGCTCGCTCGCTTGCTCCGTGGAAAGACTGGAGCGAGTGGAGCAGCGCCGCCTGGCGTCGCGGTGCCGCCTGGAGCTGCTGCTCCACTTGCTCCAGTCTTTCCACGCCTCTGGCCCAAGTTCTTGTTTGCCTCCTGTTTCAAGATATGGATGGATTGTGGAGATGGAGTACACCTACCTCTCCCTGGGACTATGCTGGCTCAACTTTATGATGCTCTTTCTGTTTCGCTCTGCCAGTTTATTTTACCTATGTTTAAAGTGAGCTATGTAAAGCCAAGATACTTTTGTCTCATTTTTGGTTGAACAAAAAAGCATGACGTGTTCCAAGGTAGCCTATTTTTGTCCACTCTACAGAAACATCCCAGATGTATGCTCTCACGCCAGCCTGTCCTCATTTGAGCATGGCAGGCATGTCTTAAAAATGGGGCAGTGCAGTGGGAATTGATGCGTAAGTGTCTTTTAGAAAAGAGAAAAAAGAAACTGGAGAGAACGGAAAAGATGAGTGGGGGGACAAAACCCAGCGACAATGTTTGGGGGTCTGACTCAGAGGTCTAAACTCAGAATAAATATGGTTGTCTTGAATGACCAGATTTTAGTATAACTTTACTGAGGACTTGTGGCATCTAATGGAGCTTTTGTAGAAGGTCTCTTCCTGTACATACTGCACACCAAAAGAGAGTGAACATAAACCAGCATAAGGACATCTTTTCCTTTTTTTTTGCTTCAGGCAAATTGAGGCAGGACATGAATCAGACCTTAATAATAATAAAGTATTTATATACCGCCTTTCTGGTCATTGGATTTCTCCTCCGACTTTATTCAAGGTGGTGTACATGGGCAGGCTGTTCTAAACCCCAAAGGGTTTTTACAATATAATAACATTCTAATCTTTCATAGAACCCTTCATTCAAGATGTTACTTTCACAATCCAGCTCTCTCTCTCTCTCTCTCTCTCTCTCTCTCTCTCTCTCTCTCTGACGTTCGCCTCAGCACGCTTCAGCTGACACAGGCAACCTTGACTGCCACTCAAGTGCTGTAGCTTGCAGCTCCACTCCCCCACAGAGGCTCTGCAGCTTATCAGCTAGGCGTGCCAGCAGCTCTCCGACAGACTTCTGGCCGTCTTGAACTGCTGTCCTTCACATCTTCAGGCATTTGTGAGACAAATGCTCTAGCAACTGAGCCAGACATTGTGACACTTAGAAAAACAGTGGTGAATATGTCAATGTAATGGGACATCATACCTCGCTTTGCATGCACGCAGGGGGCTTCCTTGAGGCCTCAGCACAATCTGGTGCTAGCCCTGGTCACACCTAACTGCTAGAATGGCAGCTCAAACTAGTTCAGCTCTGGAAGGCAAGCCAGTGAGTACAGCAGATTGTGTACCAAGTGAGAATGTTACAACGTCTAATTACCGTAAGTTTCTCATTTATTGTAAAAAAAAAACAAAAAAAACCCTCTTCTAGTTTCCTCTCTGCATGCTTTTTTTTTTCTTATGCAATTTAGGATTTTTCCTTACTCAAGTGTTTTCATATCCTAATGATAATCAAGTGCAACGCTGGACTTGCAGTATGTGTGTTAAGTACCTTACTTTGTCATATCTGCACAACAGGTGTCTGAAACAAGTAGGTGCTAATAGGCTCTTACAAAATGAAGGTATGTAAGAAAATATGAATATTACCGATACCTTTAGATCCGAGTCATAACAGTCTCTAGCTCAAAGATTAGTTTAACTGAAATTTAATTTTCTTCCAATTATACAGAAAGAAACATGGCTAATCGCCACCTCTTCTCTAAGAGAGAACAATAGCTGTTCACATTCTTGCACGCAATCTTCTAATGCGGAATAATATTACCATTTAATAGTTCCAGTCTGGCATTCATAGATGTCTAGGTATAATTGGAAATGGGTTTTACCTTCTGCAGAATAGTCAGTGTTACAGATATCCTGGGTTGGACATTTCATAGAAAATATAGATGTACGGAAAGACGAGATCATGTCCATCGACCAGCTCAGGAGTTCGGGGGGAACCTGCAAGCTGTATACGGTATTATTTTCACTGCATTTATACATGAATTCAAAATGCAATTGCAGATTGCAGCGCAGTCCTAACCACAGTGATTCAGGTCAAGTCCATGTGGAACTCCTTGCCACAGGATGGGGTGATGGCACCTGGCCTAGATGCCTTTAAAAGGGGTTTGGACAGATTCATGGAGGAAAAGACCATCACAGGTTACAAGCCATAAGCAACCTCCTGGTTTTAGAAGTAGGTTTTCTCTGTGCCAGGTGCAGGGGAGTGGCAGCAGGAAACAAGTTATCTTGTTGGCTGTGTGCTCCCTGAGGCATCTGGTGGGGCCACTGTGTGATACAGGAAGCTGGACTAGATGGGCCTGTGGCCTGATCCAGCAGGGCTCTTCTTACGTTCTTAAGTTCTTACTGTTGCACTGTAGTGGACTATATTTGGATTAGAGCACCTTGCCAACCTTGTCTAACAAAGTTACAGCATTAGATTTCAGATTACAGTAATACCTCCTGTAATGTGAGAGACACCTTACTGGAAAGCTGAGTGCTGACATTGTTAAAGATAAAGCAGAAAATGGATTGGCCTCGTGCTACCCAACTGTTCCCATTGGCTAAAATAGCCATCAAGCTTGCCAGGACAAAAAAGATGTAACAAATCAGCGCTAAGGGAAGCAGTATTATGGGAGTATTACTGTATACAACTTTTCTCACCTTTCTCTGTGTTTTTAAAGGTGTGTGTGTGTGTGTGTGTGTGTGTGTGTGTGTGTGTGTGTGTGTGTGTGTGTGTGTCCCCGTCCCCAACAGAGACTTTTGAATGTTATAGGTAGATTTTAGACACACACACACACACACACACTGGCGTCACTAGCAGGCGCGTCACTCCCCGGCGGGAGGTTGGCACGTCACATGGGGTGGGGGTGGGAGGTCTAGGGGCAGGAGGTAGGCGCATCACCCCCTCTCCCCCTGCTGCTGTGTCACCCCCGCTGCCGCCCAGTATGAAGCGCTCGGCACTCACACCGGGAGAGGGTGACACGCCCAACGACTGCTCGCGTGGCGTCGTCTTCGGTGGCTCGGCCGCTTCTAACTAGGCAAGGGCAAGGCAGAAAGTGACATGTGCACAACGCTGCTTTCAGCCTTGCCATCAGAAGGGCCAAAGGAAGACCCAATTGCGTCTTCGTTCGGCCCTTCTGAGGGCAAGGCTTCAAGCGGCATTGTGCGCATGTCACTTTCTGCCTTGCCCTGGCCTAGTTAGAAGCGGTTGAGCTGCCAAAGAAGGCGCCACACAAGCAGTTGTTGGGCACGTCACCCCCTCCTGGCGCGCTGCCCCCAGTGGACCACCCCCACGCCCTAGCAATGCCAGTGTATATGCGCGCGCACACACACACACACACACACATGTTCATTACTAGTACACTTTCTCCTCTTTATACATGCGTAATCTGTTCCTGAAAACAGCCCTTATATTGACAATCTGGATAGCAAGTACAATTATTATATTAATTTCAATTGGGAAAAATTCTAACTGCTTCCAAAGCTGTTCCAAGTTCATCCCAAAATGATCCTAAATGCCTAATAGCAGAAGGAAAATGTTGTGCAACACAGTAAAATAGAATTAATAAGATTATACAGCATCAATAAAGTGTAAAGTCAACAATGAAAATGTTTCAGAAGTTCTAGTATCACATTATGAGGTTTAGCACCAAAAGCTTTAGTTGTAAACAATGAACAACTCTCTCTTCACCTGTTTTTCCACTTTCCCATGATAATTTGTCATCTTCTTCAGTTCTGTAAAAGGAAGCATGTAATACATGTGCCTTGAAAGCATGGGGGCATGCTACCTATCAGGCAGTGCATGTTACTTGGAGGGTGCTTCTTCTCCAACCATGCTTGGCCCTCCAAAGGTCCTTTAGGGGAAGAGCTCTTTCTCTAAAGCCTGCAGGAGCACACCCAAGAAAGGGGGCACTTCTGAACCTCTCTCCTACCAGGGGGAGAAATAAAAAAATTGATCTGACCTCCTGGAGCTCCTCCTTGTGCATGTGAGGCAAATTCGCCCCCTTCTCTGTCTGTGGAGCTGAAAGCGTAGGGGAGGTATACCCATTGGGTAAAATGGTAGACCCACCATTCCTGGACCTTACATCGAAAATCTTGGTATGGATAAGGAGGGATGGTCAATCTGTGCAATATGGCCAAGTGAAAATCTGTATAACAAAAGTACATACAAGAGTGTACAGGTGGGCCCCCATATCCACTGATTCGATATTCACGGTTTCAGTTATCCACGGATCGTGGGGACCCCCCCAGGCTTTTACTTTTTTCCCAGTAAACTTCGTTTCTTCCTAAAGAAACAGGAGAAGCAGCCTCTGGCTGCTTATTACAGGCAAGTAGAACGAGACTAAGTACTAGAGAGGCTCTGCAAGGTTAACAGAAACGAGTAGAACAAGACTAAGTACAAGTAGAACGAGACTAAGTACTAGAGAGGCTCTGCAAGGTTAACAGAAACCTTGCAGAGCCTCTCTAGGACTTAGTCTCGTTCTACTTGCCTGCAATGGAGGCTGCTTCTCTGTTTGTTTTAAGGAAGAAACAAAGCTTGCTGAAAGAAAAATAAGAGTTAGGGGGGCAAGCATGCCTGCCTGCAGGGGAGGCAGGGTGGGGGGGCCCTCAGGAACCATGGAGGGGGTGTTCGCTCTTTTCAAGTATCCACAGAGGGGCCTGGAACATATCCCCAGCGGATATGGGGGCCCACCTGTACATACAAGAAGCATGCAGACACTGTTGTGTCTGAATAATATGAATATTCCTTTGAGTACATGTGGATTTTGAGTATTCCTGAAACTCCTTGAGGGGCTTAAACAAAAGGTTAAATTTAAATTTTATTGTGGCAATGTTCAGCTGTTCTCTTCTGTGTCTTACTGCTTGGATTCTAGCACATTGGTGCTAAAAATCAGTATTCTGCCAGTGAAAGCTTGACTCAGTGAAGTCCTTGACTTTTGCAGTCAGCCCTGGTTTGAACATCTCCTTGCAGCTTTATTTATAACTGAGTGTGAGTGAGATAATTGAAATGCACATCAGGCAGTGGAATAGAGAATATACCTCACAGCAAAAGCTTGTAACAAGTGAGACTGTAGCTCATGTTGGATATAAATTGCACACCGGCTGCATAAATCTGCTTCTGTCCAGCTATTTCGGTACTATATTACTGATCTCAGAAACAAATCCATCTTTTTTATTGACAAGATTTTGCTCCAAATCAAAACAGAGGATATAAATCTCTCAACGTACTTTATTGTCCCATGTTTCCAGTTTAAGGAAGGCAGAATTGTATGCCTCTTTTTCTGACAAGTCCCAGAAGAGGAAAGTTTCTATTTTCCACTTAAACTCTAATTCGGGACTGTGTTGACTTTTCATGGGCTTTGGATTTCCAGGAAGATTCTTGCAGCAACCAACCATTTCCCTTCTCGGGAATGAGACTATATATATTTTATGTTCTCCACAGATTTTGTCTCCATTTATGAGGGAGAAAAGCAAAACATGGCTACTTTTACAGTACTTTCTGTATTGGGAATGCTTATCCTCTGGGTGACCCTAGGCCAGTCTCTCTCTCTCTCTCTCTCTCTCTCTCTCTCTCTCTCTCTCTCTCTCTCTCTCACTCACACTCACACTCACACTCACACTCACACACACATCTACACAAGGTTGCTGTGAGGATAAAATGGAGATTGGAAGAACCATCTACACCACCTAGAGCTCTCTGGAGGAAGAATATAATATAAAAGTCATCAAATAAATAAGCAAAACACATTCTGTTTTGTTGTAACTGGTATCTTGTTTGGTAAGCAGGATTTGAAAGAAACAATCTTCAGAAGGGCACTGTTGTTGACTATATCAACTGTCTTTGTGGAGATTTTGGAAATTAATATTTCCAGCAAGAAGGAAGCCTGTGCTATTTGGGAATACAGTGTTTGCCCCATTATTTTCAACCCTTAGGCCTGCTGGAGTAGATGGTATCACTAACTACCTTCTCCTGACTGAATTTAATAGAAGATTAATTAATTACAGTCCTCTGCTTGGAGAGCAAAATATCTATCTGTTCTCTTATCTTTAGTATACTTACTCAAGGTGTCTTTTTGTATATGAAACACCTCTAACAGCGCAATCCTAACAAACTTTCCAGCGGCGGTGTAACTGTGCCAACAGAGGATGCACACTGCATTTTACAGTGCAGGAGCAGTAATAGGCTTACCATTCATCCTGGAAAGCCCGGGACTGTCCCGGGTTCTGGGCTCTGGTCACGGGTCAGTCCCGGGCTTTCCGGGCCCAGATGAAGCCTCTGCCGCAGAGGTTGCGCGAGATCTTCTCAACCCGGCTGTTTCTGCGCATGTCTACAACAGCCGGGGTTGAGTGAGTCCGGTGAACTGAGCGCGCGTGGGGCCTCCCGAAGCTCTGGAGCTCCGCTCCGAGCGCGTGCGGGCCGGACCCAATAGAATTGGGTTCAGGCTCGCGCGGGCCGGACTGGATCTCTCCGGGGGCCGGATCCGGCCCGAGGGCCGCCGGTTCCCCATCCCTGCTTTAGAAGTCTAAAAACCCAATCCTATCATTCCCCCCCCCCCCGTCGATGCCAAAAAGGCACACAATGTATCCAGCGGGAGGGGGGGTGGAGTGAGAGACTTTGAAGGGGAAAGGGGAATTATTTCTCCTTACCTCCTAAGTCCGAGGAGAAGAAAGGTGTGGAGAGGCTTGAAAAAGAGGAGACAGGATCCAGCGCATGTCGCCGGATCAACCGCCTCCCCGTCCTCCATTCCTCCTCCCTCCCTGCCCGCACCACTGCTTTACCTTGTCCGGCAGGCATAGCGAGGTCTGGTTGTGGCACTGCTGCCTCTAGCAGCAGCACTCACAAAATGGCTGCAGATAGAACGCTGTGTGCTCTGTTGGCAGCCATTTTACAACAGCGGAACTGTTCTGCCGTAAAGCCTTACCCTTACACGCGACAGACCAATGCTGCATACAATTCGGCTGTTAAATATATTTGATTTGATTTGATTTGATTTATTTCTCCAGTGTGCACTTTGTCCCATCCTGAAGACTCAGTAGATTGCAAAAGGTAAACGCGAGTATTCTAATAAAATTCAGTATAATCATGTTGGATAACTAAAGCCATAATGTTGATCTCCCAACCCACCTCAAGTGACTTCATCTGGGTTTGTAAAAACCAGATCAAAGAGAAAGGTTATACACAGCTTCTGAAAGATGCTCAAGCTCTTTGGGAGATTATTCTTATCTGTTTTCTTTAAGAGCTGGCAGTGCATATCTTAAGGAAGATATTAATGTTTTGTTTCACTGGCATCTACTGTATCATCTACTAGAAAAATTGCACAAAATGACTGTTTCATTTTTTGCTCTAGTGCCCATTCAAATAAAGACTTTGTTAGAATATTATATATCAGTGGTTCTCAAACGTTTTAGCACTGGGACCCACTTTTTAGAACGGCAATCTGTCGGGACCCACCGGAAGTGATGTCATCAATCAGGAAGTGATGTCATTGTGATGGCAGAGCTGGAAGTGACATCACTGTTCTCACCTAGGAACTCATTAACTGCAAATGACAAGAGAAAAATTGCAAATCTTGATCCATTGTGCAAGCAGAGATTCCTGCAAAACAAAACAAAAAAACTACATAAAAATGCCATGAGACATTCTCCCTTTAATACAGTCAACAAAACATGGTGGAGGCAGAAGTGTTAACTGTATTAAAGGGAGGCTATCTCATGACATTTTATTTGCTTTCCTGAGAATGTAGCAATAAGCAAATATGCTTAATTTCAGCCATTTTCCAACATCAAAGTGAAGCAGAAAGGGGAAAAAAGCCTAATTAACAACCCTGACACAATAAAAAATAATATCGTGGACTGCAGGGTTGCCAAACAAATGTTATGCAAACATCAGCATCTCAGCTTATCAGAGCCACACTAGCAAGTGGGAAGGGCTTCTCCTTTCTGAGGCAGAAGGAAAAGCTGACTTGCCTGATGGACACAACACAGACAGACAGCTACCTCATTCCACTCTTGCACCATCACCACTCAGTGGGATATTGTTAAGTGTATCGTTATACAAGACAAAACTGTTTGTCAGAGACCACTGCACCAACTGCAAGTCAAGCTTAGAAAACTGGCTGTAATCCTAGCCATACTTAACGTGAGAGTAAAGCAGTGGGTTAAACCACTGAACCATGAGCTGTCGAGCGAAAGGCTGGCAGTTCGAATCTGTGCGACGGCTCCTGCCAACCTAGCAGTTCGATAGCAAGAAATTGCAAGTAGATTAATAGGTACCGCGTCAGCGGGACGGTAACAGCGTTCCATGCGCCTCGGTGTTGAGTCACGCCGGCCACATGACCATGGAAACGTCTTCGGACAGCGCTGGCTCTTCGGCTTTGAAACGGAGATGAGCACCGCTTCCTAGAGTCGGACACAACTGGACTTAATTGTCAAGGGATACCTTTACCTTTACCTTTGAGCCCCATTTACTATAATGGGACTTACTTCTGAATAGACATGCTTAGATTGGTCTGTAAGTCTTGCTTAAACACCATCCAGTATTTTCAAAGATAACTAAAAGGCTAAAAAAAATTCAAAGATAAGTAAAAAACTAAAATAGCAAGCTGCAAAAGAGAGCCCCCAAGGACAGGTAGCTGCCTTGCATTTCAGAGATCAACAGATGCATCCTCCCCCCTCCATCTCTAAACAATTTCGTCAGCTGGAAACCATGATAAATGAAAGTAAATGAAGGGAGCACATTGCAAAACAGTGGAGAAAAATGAAACTTCCATAGTAATATCAAGCACCACCTATGTCTATGGATAAGGTCTAAATACAGAGGGCTGCTGAATCGGGAGACAAAAGCTTGCCAAGCTGCAAAACCAGAGCAATGCACCTGGACACACCTGCAAACAAGCAAGCCTGGAAGCTTGAACACGATCACAGCATGGCCAATCACAGAGCATGAAGCATCTTCATTAGCATAGACACACACACACACACACACACACATATGTCCTTGACAATCTCCAATTCAAACCTAAGCCACGATCCCATTATACAGCGTGCATGTGCCGTTAATTTGCAGTCAAGTCAGAGCCCAGTTCCTGCACAGACAGGCCCATTACACAGCACGCACTCTTATTTTGAATAGCTTTGCCCAGCCAGGAAGTCAAGGTAGAACACAGACCGGTCTCCTTCTCCAGTCATGCTGTGGTCCCTTGTGGTCCTTCCCCATTTCCAGCATCACTAATGCCATTCAAGGAGTTCACATGGCCATGATAAGCACAGAAATGGAAGAGGTACAGTACTGTTATTTAGCGCCGAGCTCATGCGGTGGTTAATTAAAGCCCATGTTTACAATGGAGGCTCTGCTCAGCGCTTCGGGACCCATCCAAAATTGGCTTGCGACCCACTTGGTGGGTCGTGACCCACACTTTGAGAAACGCTGTTATATATCATTGCCACAGTCACTCCTAGTACAATAGGGAAGCTTTGCTCTCATTCCTGATTTGAATGTTAAATTCTGTTCTAGTGTGAGAGAGGGAAAGGAGCAGGGGAGTGTGAGGGCATGTAGACCACAAGCAGCTATACAAATGATCATCTCTTGAGGAATGTAGTATTTCTAGTGGCGTTGTTAGAGAAGGATGACAGAGTAAAGATGCACAAATACAAAAGACTGTCATTTAATTGTCACTTGGCTGGCCTGATAATTTGATCTGCAATAGTGTCTGAAAACAGAATTCATGGCCGTTGAACGACAGAAGAAACATCATAATTGTTTTTAATTTGGTGAATATGGGATTCTAAGGTTTTAATAGAACAAGAGAGATTTTTAGAAGCTAGTATATCTGTCACCTTATGCTTACTGTGATTCCGTGTTTGATTCTGTCCGGGGCTGCAGGGCATTGAGCGTGACCCTGAGGGGCCTGGTGGAAGAAAGGCAACGGCCGCTGGCAGATAGCAGTAACAAATAGTCAGGAACTGGTGTCATAAGCAGATAATAGTTGTTCTGGGAGCAGGATGCAGAATCATAGATGGGAACAAGATCTGAGAGAGCTCTGAGGCAGCAGACAAGTTGCTCTGAGAAGCTAGAGCTCAAATGTGCCCTTGTATTGTGATGGAGTCCTTCGCGAATGTTTAAGTCTCCTCACTCAGCGGAGAGTGGAAAATAACTTAAAGCAGGGGTTCCCAACCCCCTTCCCGGACGAGTACCACCTCCGGTGCCACTCTCTTTCTGAGTACCACTGGAAGTGACTGGTGATGACACCATTGCCAGTTACTTCTGGGTTTTCAGAGGCCAGAAAACACAGGGAGGAGGCTCTGGGCAAGTGGGAGGGCCCTTCTCAGCATTCCCGAGAGGCTCGGCCAAAGGCAGGAGCCCCTTGGGAGCAAAAATATGCCACCAAGAACTCTGCATCGGAGCGGGATTCCAGTGGTCCAGCAGTCCGAGTACCGCCAGCAGTCAGCCGAAGTACCACTAGTGGTACTAGTACTACAGATTGGGAACCCCTGACTTACAGCGAAATCCTGTCTAGAATTCTGGCACCGGAGCGAGTGCTCCGGTGCCGGAAGCCATTGCAAACATGCCATAAGGCAAGTTTGCACCAACTTGGGAATAAGGGAGGCCAGCCTCCCTCACTCCACCGCCGGGACAAGCATGCAGCCGCTAGAGGCAGGTAAGGCTCCTGCCGGCAGCCACATGGGTGATCCGGATGCCGAGGGAGGGGGGCCATTGGGTAAGCTGGCCCGGGAGGGAGCGGGGATGGCGTCTGCCATATTTCCATCCCCGCCAGGCAGGCTCGGCTGTTACACGGCCTCCTCCTACTTCCGCCAGCTATTTAGCTGGCGGAAATCTGAGGAGGTCGATAGGGCCTGCCCCGATTTCAACCCGGGGAACGGGACAAATGTCCCCTTCCCCAATTAGACCTCTGGTCTGCCGCATGGCAGTCCGCGGCGAGAACAGGATCCAGCGGGCAGCCTTGGGCCGCTGTCCGGATCCTTACACAGGACTTCACTGCCAAAGAAATCATGCCATAGTTTTAAACCTTTACATGCCTGTATATTGCAGTCACCTCCTCAGGGTTCCATAAATCTACTCTCCTTCTCTCCAGTGAGTACCCCTTTAGGAAGAGTCTCTGCCTGCCCTTCTTCCATATAAAAGCTGGTGCAACAACCTTTCCTGACACATTTCTCTGCTGCTGCCATTGCTTGCAAAAGTCCATCTCACATTAGAGAAACCTCGTCTCTTCCTCAGAGAAACTGGAGAAGTAAGGCAAGGGTATTTTCCCTGCTTGTGGGCTTTTGAGGAGATGCCCAGGGTGATGGGGAGAATCCACCACAAGGGGAGGGGTTAGAAGTGACTAGAAATGGGGTTATTACTGGTTAGTCAATCACATTTGCTCTGGCTTGCTATTAGGGAGTCTGTGGCCCTAGCTGGCTCATTAAATTGGGCTAAGAAGACTAAAGGATTTGGTCACTTTCTGGACACAGTATGTAGGGGCCAACCCACGTTCTCAAACTATGATTTGTTGCAGTCACACACACAACATATTCTTAGTAATAATAATGTATACCCTCCAAAAATGTAATGTGCGAAGCTGACTTCAGAAAGTCTGGCTTTAAGACCCACCTCCCTGACACATTTTCAGCTGCTTTGAAAAACCGACATTATTAGATTAACCTGGGCCTCTTCCATGCTGAAAATACTGCTGAGGTAAAGTCCAGTTGCTAGGCATTATGGGTATAATATACTGTACTGCAAATTGCTGTAGCAACACAGAAACTATTTTCTTAGCTTGAAAACACCAGCTGAAGGATTAGTCTGGCCCTTCATTATTAGAAGTTGAGTGTTTGTTCTGAAGTGATTTTCATTGGGATTATGTAGAGCTTCAAACACTATAGAGCACGCATTTGCTTCAAATACGTTCAGGCATACGAAGGAAGAAGAATAAACAGATGTCATGGGCTTTGGATGAATAAATGTATTGTAAAGTCAGTTTTTTTTTTAACTTTAATTACAGCAGGGAGTACAATCTCCTGCCAGGCATTAAACTGGGTCAGCAGCAGCTTGAGAACAGTCACTGTTGAATGCAAGTGGTGTATAGATACAGAAATTAGGTTGGATAAGCCAGTGAGTGTCTTGTAAGGTCTCCAATAACATTCAGTTGCTATGTAGTATTACATACTACATAGCAAGTAAAATATACATGAGAAAATGTGTAACTATCAGGAGACGATCAGTGCTCTTGGGATCTTTGAGGCAGCATTGGGTCAGGAAATTAGTATTACACTTATAGACCAATCCTGTCCACCACTGGCCATGACTGATCGGATGGCCCATACCAGAAGTGGGAGGAGAGTGGAGCGCGTGGAGCAGCTGCTCCAGGCGCAGGCGGACCGTGGAGCACGTGGAGCAGCTGCTCCAGGCGCAGGCGGACTTACTGGTCTCGTCAGGGCGCGGTGTTTGTTGTTGTTTTGGCCCTCCCACCCTCCCTGGAGCCCGAATGGCTCCGAAAAAGGTAGGAAACCGGCGGAGGGGGCAGGGTCGGTGACGCGCAGGGTGTCACGATCATGCTTTATGGCATGTTCATGACACCCTTGGCCGGCGCAGCAGTCTCTGTGCCAGCATAGTGGCTCGGCAGGATTGTGCCTAGGGCCAGCTCCCTAGGTACAATCTCCAGCTCCCTAGGCACAATCTCCCTAGGGCAAGCTCACATGTTTGCCAGGTGTAGGAATACTGTATGTGTAGTGAAATATGTGTTCATGGATATTCAAAGAAACGTGTTGTAACCACCACCCTGCCCCATCCCTTCCTCTGCCTCTGGGTATCCCTTTCTCTGGCAGAGAAATCTTGGGCTGGCAGATGGACAAAAAGCTCCCAGCAACACAATGGAGGCTTCTGGCCATTCTTGGAAGCCTTCATCACTGCTGGGAATCTCTGTAGCTTTCATTCTTCCTGTAAATGAATTGAGGAATTAAAAGTATAGATCCCAATATTCCTGGTGACTATGGAAACTCACAAGCATACTCACAACCTCCACTGTTTTGATTTACTGGGAACGTGAAGGTGGGCTCTCCACTGTTCTCAGCATAATTAGCTTTCCTCTTCCCCTGCCCTTGCAAGATAAGCTTAGGAAATGTGGAGTGGTGAGGAAGGCACATTGGCAATAGGAATGGCTGGAGACAGCTGGCACTGGGGCAAGTGAATTGTGAGCCACTCAAATTTTGGAGGGACACTTGGCTGCCTTTGTAATTGGTATACACTTTCTGGGCTAGGGAGTTTCTTTCTGAACCCTCTCAATTTCAACTTCTGGTGCCTATACCCATCCCTGCACCAATAGCCCCCTGCAAGTGCATGGTGTGTGTGGGGGGGGGGGGAGAGATTGACTGTAATGAGCAAGCTGTCTTTCAAGGAAGGTTCTGTGCCATTCCAGATCTCTTCATTGTGGATCTCTTGTTAAGCTTCCAAGGAACTAAGGGTTCCCCAGCTTGAAAAATCACAGTTTTGCAGAATTTGTAGCAAAATGACTGACTGTTGTTCGCCAACAAACATACTTAGTTGATTGCCGTCATCACTGAAAGATTATAAGCTTGAGCCTGTCAAGCACTCCTTCCCTCTACAAGTTATGCCAATTTTGTCTGAATTTTATGGTTAAAAAGCTGAGAGCAATTTCTGTGACAGCTATTGACACGCGTGCATGAGGCAGAAGCCTGCTGTGTGATTTCAAGTCTACCTTGTGCTGCTGAAATGAAGGGCATACAACATCATGTTCTTTTTACTTAAATGAGGATGAGAAATCCACTTGCCCTGGGGTTGCTGTTTAGAAGCAATGAAGGATATTTTGTTGTCAGTACAAGAAAAGTAAGAGGCAGTGGGAGGAGACATAAGATGGAAAAGCACAAGCCTGAGCTTACAATAATTTGCCAAATATGGATGGTGTTTAGTCTTGAAAGAATAAAACACCAGGGTACCAAAACATGGAAAGACTTTGCATATGCATAGAGCTTTTCCATTAAAGGCTGAAATATTTATGGATTAATCATCACAACAATCGTGTTAAGGATATATTGGTGGTACTCAGTTCTTTATAGAAGGCAAAGCGCTAACGGGCCCAATGAGTCATAGAATACTTAGTGCTGTGAAGCAAAGGACAGGGGAATGTTAGTGAAGAAGAATTCCGTGAAACCCCAAATGTTACAGTATTCTCTTTTTATCAACAGAAATTGGTATAATAATAAAAAGTGTCTGAAATGATGATGTCAGGAAACAGGTTCATATAATTAATATATTTTTCTTGAAACTTTTTTTCTTATCCATATTTGAAAATAAGGTGTCAGTTTTTAAATTTGTTCATTTTTTCTTTAGTTTTTTCCCTAGCTTTTTCCACTGTTCTCCCCCCCCCCCCAAGATCCTGCGGTCACAGGGGCGGGGAACCTTTTCCCTGGCGAGGGCTGTTTTAAATATTTGAAATTTGGTTGAGGGCTGGCCGGAAGGCGGGGCGCCATTTTTATTTATTTAATTAATTTTTGCCCCCGCCCCCCATTGCCCTCCGGAGGCTCTGCGCTCACTGTCCAAAGCCGCTGCCGGGTCCGCGCGTCACCTCCGGCGTACCATGCCGATGAGGGCAAGAGCTTGCCCTCATCGGCGTGGTACGCATGTGCGAAATGGCCAACGGCCTGGTGAGAAGGGGTCGAGGCGGCGGCCGGGGAGGACATGCAAAGGCCCTCTCCCAGCCTCCAGAGGTGACGCACAGACCCGGCGGAGCCTCCAGGGGCCGGTTGGGCGGCCTCCCGGCAATCTCTCCAGGGGCCGGACCGGATGGCCTTGGGGGCCTGATCCGGCCCTGGGGCCGGAGGTTCCCCACCGCTGGGTCACATCATTCTTCACCTACAACCACTTTGCAGGTGTATGTTTTAAGGGCCTGCTTTTAATCAGCTCACAGCTAAGCATCCATGCCTCATCTATGTATTGCACTCCTAAAAAGTTATACAAGTTATTTTGGGAATAATAGGAGAAATATATGCTGTGCTGAGCATGCAACCATGCTATGATTAATTCTGTTAGGTTTCCTTTCAAGTAAGAGAAGGAAGAATGCAAAGGGAAGGAGTCAAATCATAGTGAATGACTGTCTTGCCTAATCCCTGACACTGGAAAGCAGAAGCCTCAGGGCTAAGTCATAGATATTTTGAGCCACACAATTTGACCTAATCTTCTCCCCCATTGTACAGATGACCAGTGCTTCTAGATTCAGCAAAGGTGATTATCACTGCCAGAGTTGATAGTGCCACTCCTTAGTTTTGCAATGCATACCACACCCCTTTGGCACATAAAGGGAAGGTTTGGAAGGGTGATCAGTGTGCAGAAACATGTTCCTGTGCACTGATCACCTTGCCAGATCAGATCAATAGTGCAAATATACTGAAGATTTAGGGTAGGGTGGAGGGAACATTATGAATGAGACTAATAATACTGGTATATATAAATCACAAGCAGGACATGATGCAAGGGTTCTCAACTTCCCATGTTATAACTTTTTGGAAAAAGTACATTTATTGGAGTATTCCCTTGTTGCTATTCAGAGACATGGGAGCACCTCTGCAAGTAACTCTCAGGCAGCTACAGGAATGTCTGAGGAAGTAGAGCGGAAGCAAGCATGTATTTCTGGGAAGCCAATTTGGGGCCAAACCACACATTACATAAATGCAACCCTCCCCCTCCTCACATCTGCTATTTGACCCACTAGGAAAGCTCTCCTTTGTGCCAGTGGGATCTTCCAGATCAAAGAGCATGCCATTGAAGCCTACGGAGAGCTGGCTCCCTGTGTCATTACCCCACAAGGTAAACTTTTAAGACGCTCCCATGCGATTCCCAGGTGTCAGAACATCTCCCAAAACATATGATGCAGTATATGATGCATATATTTTAAATGTTCTTAAATGTTCATTAACCTGTTGCATATTATGGAACAGATGCTTTTTGCTTCAAAACATTCCTGATGGGATTCACGTAAGGAATTTGATGTGGTAAATTTGACCATTTTGTGCCCTTTTTGTGGTTGCATTTTTCTTTTAAGCTCTTTCACAGTTGTTTTTTTTTTTAACAGAAGCTTTCATGGCCAGCAACGATTTGTAGAGAGGTAGGAATCACAGCTATAAAAGCCATGTAGAAAAACTTTAAAATTCAACCGAGTAAAATTAACAATCAATCGATCCTGTCAGCAGTCTCCGGATTTCTCCAGCAATGCAGACAGGCAGAAAATCGTTAAGATCCACAGCTAAAACAAAAAGTAACCTGACGTTTCGTTTCTTGCAGCTAGAAACATTCTCAGAAGGCAGTCAGAAGACTGATAGATGTTATCTGGAGCTAGCGCAGCAGTTCGTTCTTTTGTATAGTAAAAGCGCGGGAACAGAGCGATTTCAAACGGAACAGACGCGGAGGTCTTCAATTAGCTCTACAGCTGATCCTGCAAATAATGTGGCATTGTGCTGTTTCCAGCCCTATTAAATGGAATAAAACCTTTAAAGCTGAAGTATGGCTTGCTTTGTTTATAAATGAACAGTTAACGTTATCCCATCCTTGTCCTGAGGTAACCTCTGCTCTTTTCTTGAGCTTTTTGAAAATGGTCCTCAGGTAGTAATAATATTAAGCAGGTCCTACATTTCTCACATTCTGAAAAAACTTAATGATGCTTTTCATTTTCCTAATCACTATTAGCAGTTGTCCTTATGCCTTACTTGTCCTGAGATGACCCCTGTGCTCTTCCATTGTCTCTCGGTGCTTGTCTACGGATAATGGGGAACCATACCTTATTAATAAAACTTAAGTCCTGTTGTCTGTTAATTAATTTCTGTACGGGTCTTCTACTTATCTCGATGGCTTCCAAGTGACGACAAGGATGGGATAACGTTAACTGTTCATTTATAAACAAAGCAAGCCATACTTCAGCTTTAAAGGTTTTATTCCATTTAATAGGGCTGGAAACAGCACAATGCCACATTATTTGCAGGATCAGCTGTAGAGCTAATTGAAGACCTCCGCGTCTGTTCCGTTTGAAATCGCTCTGTTCCCGCGCTTTTACTATACAAAAGAACGAACTGCTGCGCTAGCTCCAGATAACATCTATCAGTCTTCTGAGAATGTTTCTAGCTGCAAGAAACGAAACGTCAGGTTACTTTTTGTTTTAGCTGTGGATCTTAACGATTTTCTGCCTGTCTGCATTGCTGGAGAAATCCGGAGACTGCTGACAGGATCGAGTGATTGTTAATTTTACTCGGTTGAATTTTAAAGTTTTTCTACATGGCTTTTATACCTGTGATTCCTACCTCTCTACTCTTTCACAGTGTTCTCCAGCCATATGCTCCTGTACATGGTGATGCAGCGTGGTGGGTTTCTTGTCAAAGTCACTGTCAAGAATTCCAGCCTCTTTTTGAACACTGCCAGGTAGCCCTCTGCTTTTTCTCCATCTATCTGTTTACACATTTAGTACTGATGGCCTTCCAGCATCTTCTCTCCCCTAGTGCGCACCAAATCCTTGTGCACTGCTGTGCAGGAGCAGGTGAATGAACAGGCATGAAGCTTGGGATGTTGATATTTGGCCTGCCAGGTCTTGTTTCTTTTCATGGCTGCTTGCCAGCAGTTACACAGATATCAGTAGGCAGTGGATCCCAACCTTTTTAGCACCGGAAACCCTTTTGTAGAGTGATAATCTGTCAGGACCCACCCACCCCAGAATCGGAAGTGATGTCAGTAAGCAGGAAGTGATGTCATTGTTCTTAAACATTCATATTTTTAAAGTTGTACTCATAAACAGCCCCATGGGGGGAGAGTGAGCTAATATTAACAGAGATGCTAAAAGGCAAGCAGAAAGTAACACAAGGTGAGCAAACAAGCCCCAAGAACATCAGGCACTTCTTTCTCTGTAGTGGGGGAGGTAGGACTGAGCCGCCATCTTGGGTGTGACCATCCAGTCAACCCCAGGTTGGGAACCACTGGTATAGTGGAACTGAAGCTATTCTTCTAAAGATAATGAAGCAGTGGTGGTCAATGTTTAAAGTTACATTTTTAGAAAGGTGCTTTGATGCTGCAATCCTGTGCATGTTTAGTTGTCCTATGCATGTTTAGTTTCTGAAGTTAATAGAAATTATTTCTGAGTACACATATATGTGATGAGGCTGCTTGTTGTCTTTGAAAAGTCAGAGTCTGTAATACCATTTCTAGGACCAACCAAAGTGACACACAGCTTTGAACAGCAGCAGTTCAGAATTCTTCATCTGGCTGGATGTTAAGCAAAGCACAAGGTGGAGTTGGAGGCATAGTCCCAAAGTTTGTAATTTATAGCAGTCGTAAGATAGAGTACAGGAGAAGTTATGCAGACTTAAGTTGATTACCCTAACTTAGACACTGATTACAGGATGTACCCAAGGCTACTGGTACACAGAAACAAGACAGGCTTTCCCCCCATTTTTTAGAACAGTGGTTCTCAAAGTTCTCCCTGTGAGGCAGGGAGAACTTTGAGTGCTTGCGGGGTTGGGGGGGCCAGCAGCAGCAGCAATCCCAGGGATCACCACTGCCAGGGAAAAGCACCCGAAAATGGCTCTTTTTAAACTTACTGTGGCCTCCAGGGGTTGTGGGGAGGCCTGCAGACCCCTCCTTGGGCCTCCCCGATCTTCAGATCTCTGCTCTGCAGCAATTTATGACCACTTCCGGTTTTCATGAAAAACGTTTTTGGTCACTTTTTCCCTAGCAGCAGCAGTGTTCCCCGGTATCACCGCCGCCATGCTGTCCCCACCCCTTAAGTGGACAGGGGACAGATTGTGGTTCCAATAGTGGGTTGCAACCCACCACTTTGAGAACCACTGTTTTAGAACATGTAAAATCTAGCTGTTCTGTCTCCAGCACTAATTGAAGCATGAAATCCCCTTGTACGACAGAGAACAGAAGTAAAACAGAAGCATGGCACTCTATATTATGAATGAATGAATGAATGAATGAAACCTTTATTGGCATAAACACTCTATATTAGCAAAACTGGAGATTAATTTTAGATGTTTCTAAAGAGTCAATAGAAACTATAAAGTTATACATCTATTATAAAGATACAGAAACTACTGTAATAAGGTAGCATTACCTAGTAGTTGGAGGGCATCACCCCACCCCACCCCCGTAAAGCCCCATCTTCACATAAAATATAATTTTCCTTCAGTTTCAAAATCCCTGCGTTGAACTGCTACAGGCACCAGTAGCGTAGCTAGAGGGGATGGGTGACACGAGAAGTGCTGTATGGCGCTACACGGCATTGCAAAGTGGCCCCTCCCACTCGCCATTGGAGCTATTCTGGCAGAGAGCGCAACTGCCTTCACTGACGGAATGACTCTGATGGCGAGTGGGAGGGGCCACTTTGCACCGCTGTGGAGTGCTGTGTGACTCTTACCGTGCCGCCGCCCCTCCTTTAGCTACACTACTGACATGCACTATTCTTCAAAGTACATACAAATTGTAAGGGTTTATCATCGGTTGGCAGCTATAATGCATATGGACATCCACTGTATAAATTGTGGATGTATTAAAAGTGCAGTTGCGCTTGGCCATGTTTTGTGCTGCTCATCTTGGAATGTTGATTATTGTAGCATTTTCCTACACAAAGGAAAACAATAGAATTTAACTTTGAGTAAGAGAAATCGTGGTGAAGGTTCAGTTAATATTGCAGTTGGAATCTTCAGTATTGCAAAAACAAACAAACAAAAAAAATCTCAGCAGAAACCTGTAACCTAAGAGAGAAGATGATTTTAATCACAAATGTAAGGTTTGTCAGATACTGATGCTGCACTACAGTCTGCTGTCAGACCTGAACGCTAATAAGATTTGACAACAGAGTGGTACATGTTAAGATTGCTAATGCGCACTTCCCTGGCATCAAAGACTGAACATTGTCCCCCTCAAGGTCATAAGCACCATTTTTTGTTTAAAACGTGAAAAGCAATAATAATTTCATTTCTCCTCAAAAGTAATACAGTACTCCCCCCATATCCGCTGGGGATATGTTCCAGGCCCCTCCGTGGATACTTGAAACCGTGGATAGGAGTGAACACCACCTCCATGGTTTCCTGAGGGCCTCCTGCCCTGCCTCCCCTGCAGGCAGGCGTGCGCCCCCCCCCCCCAGCTCTTATTTTTCTTTCAGAAAGCTGTATTTCTTCTTTAAAACAAACAGAAGCAGCCTCCATTGCAGGCATGTAGAACGAGACTAAGACCTAGAGAGGCTCTGCAAGGTTTCTGTTACCCTTGCAGAGCCTCTCTAGGACTTAGTCTCGTTCTACTTGTCTGCAATAATTAGCCAGAGGCTGCTTCTCCTGTTTGTTTAAGGAAGAAATGAAGCTTACTGGGGAAAAAGTAAAAGCCTGGGGGGGGGGGTGTTCCCTGTGATCCGTGGATAACAAATCCATGGATATGGGGGCCCACCTGTATTTGTATTTTGAGTACTCTAAAATACTTTTGTGTTAATTAGAACAGGGGTCCCCAACCACTGGGCCGTGGCCTGGTCCCGTTCGGGACCAGGCCCCGGGGCGAGCCTCTACGGGGAGCTGCGGGAGGAAGTAGCATTGGGGCGTACTTGCCTTCACTTCGGCCATCCGTTTTCAGCCCTCCCGCCCTCCCTGGAGCCCGAACGGCTCCAAAATGGTGACGAAACCGGCGGGGGGGGACGTGCAGCTGTCATCACGCCTGGGTCACATGGGGGCGTGGCGTCGGCGTCCCCCCGGTCCATGAGAAGCAGTTCCAGACGGATACCGGTCCCCGACGCCGGAAAGGTTGGGGGCAGCTGAATTAGAAGTTGTGAATTGGTAAATGTGAGAGCGCTTGGGCTGGTGTATACATTACAGCTTCCACATGCAGGCTGCTGCTTATTGGGCTGAAAGAGGCACTTTTAAGTGGTTGTTCTCTTATATTCAGTGGGGAGGAGGGGAAGAGCAACTGTCCTTCTTCATCCCAGGACAGTGACTCTTCGCTGATGTTTCCCTTGCATCTTTTTTTAGATTGTGAGCCCCCCCTTTTACTTCATTTCCTTAATTGACCATATCAAAGCATGTGCATGATGCATATAACAACTCTGATGCTGTTTCTAGGGAAAAGAAGCTGGGGAGGGGGCAGAGAAGTGACAGAAGGGATCCTTACCCTTTTCTCCGTTTCATGCTTTTGTTCTCCAACTCCTCCTGCAGTTGCTTTTTTCTAGCTGCAGTTGTGGGGTTCTAGCTGCAAGGGCAACACTCCTGAACTCTATGGGGAGAATAGCTGGAGCAAGGGATTACAAGGGGAGAGTGATGGGAAGCAAACACAGCCACTTCTCCAGGACAGATCATCCCTTCTGCCCTCCTCCCTTTTCCCCAGAAGAAGCATCTGACAGAGTTTTGCTAAATGTATCTGAATGTTTTGTGTAGTTCGGTCCTCTACTTTCAAGCTGTACAAGATAAGGTATGTCAGTGACTTGGTAAGTGGCTTAATATGTTGTCTGCTTAAGGTTGGCTATCTCTGTCGTAAGGAGTGCTATGGTGATAAGAGTTGGGTGTTTGACCCTGTACTTAGAATCAGCATTTGGATAGTTAAGGACATCCATTTTTAGAAATGAGGCTGGCACTGGACAAAGGGTTGCTACTAAATCAAGTCATTGGGCTGTATTTTTCATTCAGATGATTTTGTAATGGTACAAATAGAGTTAAAAGCATTGCCCGTAATTATGTGATGTAATTAGTGTTAGTGGAATGTACTGTCACTCACTTAGTGTGTGAATGCCCTCTTGCCACTGTGATAACACTTTTAGTTGAACAGGAAATATGGGCTCTAAGAGCCCAATCCTATCATCTCCCCCCGCCCGCTGGTGCTGCCGCACCAAAAAGGCACACGCTGTGGTGGGGGGGGGTGGACTGGGAGACTCCAGACAGGAAAGGGGATTTAACTCCCCTTACCCCTTTTGAAAGCCTCCTGCTCTGCAATGGGTCTCCTCGGACCTGCACCAGCTCTTTAACTGGCGCAGGTCCGAGGAGAGAAAGGGGATGGGGAGGCTGAAGAAACGAGGACAGAATCTGGCATGTGCCATCACCGCCGGATCCACCCCCTCCCACAGCCTCCCTGCCCGTGTTCCTCGCCCCGTTTCACCCTGCCCCCGCCACTGCCTTACCTGCTCCAGTGGGTCCAGGCAGGTCTGGCAATGGATGGGGAGTGTTGCTGCCTCTTGTGACAACGCTCCCAAAATGGCCCCCAATGGAGAGCTGCACGTGACAGCCCCATCGCGGATAGGATTGGTCTGTGAGGGGGACTTAACACCTCCACACATGCTAGCAATAAATACCATTCATATTGGTGTCTCAGTGCCTGTTCTGGCAGTTTAAAAGAACAGACATGCTGCATTAATTAGTGACCAATGTAGGAAAAAATATAGTCATATGTTAAAGGAGCTTTAATACGTACGTGTGTGTGTGTGTGTGTGTGTGTGTGTGTGTGTGTGTGTTGATGTTCAGTGTTGCTTCATCAGGAACATAGGTGGGTGTAGCCTTCAAAGTGTGTGTGTGTGTGTAGCTGTCCTAAAGTGCAAAGGGGCTCACCGAACACTTGCCAGACAACATATTAATATAGGACTGTAATGAAACAAAACAGTGGCTGGCAACCAGAAATCGGGAAAAGAAGCAGCATCTAAAAGCATTGAAACCATTCTTAGCAGGTAAAAACCAGTTCCAAAGAATGCTAAGAGCAAGACCATCCCCTCTTCCCATTTTCTGAGGTTTTGCTTTGTTTTGTTTTTAAGCTTAGATTCAATGTGCTAATTCTGATTTTGAGACCAGCAAAGTCCTGGACACCACTCCTAAAAGGAAAATTAATTGATGATAACTTGACGTTTCACACGAATCTCGTCATGATTAAAAGTGTGTTAGGAGCTGCATTTTCATTAATATTCTCCTCCTGTCGCTGGGAGGTTCCCAATACCTTTTCTTGCAAAAATGTTCTCCTTTCTTGCATAAGCAAGTCGTTGCTGTGCATGGTCAGGATTTGAAGAATATGGAATGAGGTGGAATTAAAGTACATCAGGCTTCATAGTAAAAGAAAGGGGAATAACAAAAGAGCGGCTGTACTGCAAAAGTGGTGTGTATAGCATCTAATGCCTCCTTTCTAGGAGTAGCCAATGCCATATGCTTCAAAGGATGATGCAGGATGTTACATAATGAAACAATTTGCCTTGGGGAAAGAATCTTCCTAGTTTCTTTATTTCATTGGTTAACATCTTATATAACTGAAGTATAGTTTCCATGTTTGGTGTAACCATGTGAATCTGAACCTCTAGTCTCTGAATCCTTCTACGTTTCAAATCTAGAAGATAGTTGATTCTTCAATGTAGTATGCAGTGGCTGTTGAGATTCTTCTGTCATCAGTTGGACACTTGTCAAGCAAAAATTATCTCATTGAAGCCATCTGACTAAAATGGCAGTACTGTGCATTACTTACCTAGGAACAAGTCCCATTAAACACACTGGGTTTACTTCAAAACAAGCATGCACATGAGCATAGTTATATCTCCTTTCTAAATTATTTGTGCTCTTTATTTATATAGCGCCATCAGTGTACATGGTCCATTACACAGAGTGTAAAGACAGGTCCCTGAGGGAATGAGGTGTGGTGTCAGAGGCTTCATGGGAAAGGTGGGTTTTAAGAAGGGATTGGAAGGGAGCAAGCGAGGATGCTTCCTACCGAAGTTCTGGGTGGCAGTTGAAAGCATAAGGGGCATAAAACCTAGTGGATAGCGAACTTGCGGATAGTGAAGCATTGATCCTATGGGATCAATGGGGATAGGTACAGGGGGGTTGGGGATAGGTGCAGGGGGGTTGGGGGTACCTTATCTGATGCTTCTCCCAGGTGTTTCAAAGGCCTTTGTGCTGGTTGCAGCCGCCATTTTGAATGTTCCTGCTGCACTCAGGAATGCTGGCTTCCGGAGGCAGCAGGAACATCCAAAATGGCCTCTGTGACTAGCATGAAGCCCTTTAAAATGCCTAGCGCCAAACAGCTGATGGACTGGGGATTTAAGACCCATCTTTTAAAATCCCCAGCCCATCAGCTGTTCAGCACTAAACTTCAAAGCACTAATCTAGCACTAGTCAGCTGTTTGGCTGGGAGATTAAAAAAGGTGCGTCAATCCCCCATCTGTTCAGTGCTAGATTAGCGCTTTGATGTTTAGTACTTTGCAAGTCCCTGCAAGTCCCTGCACCAATCAGCTGCTGGGCTAGGGCTTTAACAGGTAGGCCCCCTCAGTCTTGTGAGTGGCAGAGGAGCGACAAGTACCTGGGACTTCGTGGATACTGGGAGAGAGGTCACAGGAAAGGTGAGGCAGGTTGCCAAACGGCTCCTTATGGATACATGAATTCAAGAGTAGCGAATTCGCATATGGCGAGAATTGACTGTACTTGGATTTGGGAGCAGGAGCAAGGCGGTGGGTGGGTGCATCTTCCAGCATTTGCAAGTGGCTGACTGCTTGCAAAGACCTCAGGCTTTTGTGAGCATTGGATTGGAATACACACAAAAGCTTGAGTCCTTTGGGCTGAACATTGGGGTGCTCACTCATTTCTAGTATGCAACGTAAGTGTAGTGGCAGAGATTTGAATCTGAATCTTCCAGATTCAAGTTCAACATATTACCCATTCTACTCCACTGGCTCTTTAGAATGTCTGGGAGTAATTATCTGTCTTGCCCCAATGTGGCATCAAATTATAGGGCATCTTTCATCCCAAATAG
Organism: Plestiodon gilberti rubricaudatus; assembly: GCA_026170595.1. Taxonomy (NCBI): domain Eukaryota; kingdom Metazoa; phylum Chordata; class Lepidosauria; order Squamata; family Scincidae; genus Plestiodon; species Plestiodon gilberti. The sequence continues at coordinate 259,576,899 of JANXHW010000001.1, forward strand.
TACAGGATGGACTCCATGTAATAGAATGCCTACACTCATTTTTCCACATTAAATTGTTCAGGCAGTGAAACTACTGACATAGCATTAAAGGGCAGCAGATTTTGGATTTATTTTTTTTTGCATAATGTTGTCTAGACAACTAGACATGCATGTATGTCATCTAACATGGGAACTAAAATGTCAAAAGTTGGTGATCCCTGGGGTATACTAATATTCTGACTGCAGTTTCTCGTGGTGAAAAAGCACCAAATCTATTAACAGTGCTAGAAGAGCAGCTGACTGGGTATGGGAAGCCTGATCTCACAAAATCTAGTAGCAATGCAACTATGAAGTTCAGTTTTGTAGTTGGAAGATGATCTTTTAACCCCTATCCAACCCTAATTTGTCAAGTCAAACCCAAATGTGAAAGAAAAGTTAACAGTATATATGCAACTGGAATGAATAGTGAGTAAAGGCGAATCGTACCTATGTTGGGGTTGTTTGTGCTTGATGTCTTCAGAGGGTCAGTTTTGATGTAGGGTTATTTGTCTGTCTGCAAATCTCTGTAGCTCAGTGCAGGGGCATAGCAAGGGGTGTGGCTGGTGCAGGGCGCACCAGGTGTCACCTTCATGGGGAGGTCTTCTGGCCCCCAGTCACCTCGAACTTTCAGCGAAGGGCGTATTTTCGCCGCTCTTGGGTGAGAACACAGAGTGACTTGGCCCAGAGGGGGTCAAAGATCGCCGCGTGGGAGCGGTCCAGAGGCGGGCTTTCTGCATAAAATGAATGCGGAAATCCTGGAAGGTCGGGGGTTATGTGATTACATTGTTGCTTCACCCTGAACTTCCATGATGCCGAGCTTCCCGAGTAAGTGCTGCACCAGGTGGCACCCATCCCAGGGATGCCGCTGGCCCAATGCATGTCCTTGTTATTGTTGTTGTTCAGTCATTAAAGTCATGTCTGACCCTTCGTGATCCCATGAACCATATCCCGCCAGGCCTTCCTGTCCTCCACTATCTTCCTGAGTTCGCTCATTTTCATGTTCGTTGCATCGGTGATGCTGTCTAACCATCTCATCCTTGGCCTTCCCCTTCTCCTTTTGCCTTCAATCTTTCCCAGCATTAGAGTCTTCTCCAGAGAGTCCTCTCTTCGCATTAGGTGGCCAAAATATTTGAATGCATGTCCTTACTCTTTTTCAAACACTACATTCAAAGCACCTCTGCTTTGCCCTGAATTGTACAAGGCATATTGCACTAGTTTAAACATGCGTGGGGAAGATTTATGAGTCAAAATGCATTCACATTATCTTGACTCTCCAGAACTATGAAGATGCTCAAGTTTCAAACACTGTGTCATGATGAGAGAAGGATCTGTCCCTTTCTAAATTCCTGCTACTCCTGCTGCCTTCCTTCTTTCAGTTTGTTTCATTGAGACCTTTGCTATCATTGGTAGAAGAGCAGAGACAAGTCCCCAGCATACAGTATAATAACTGGACCAGTCAGAGCCACGCTGTGGTGTCATCCTCTAAAAGCTGTGGAGCTACCTGGTGGTTGTGTCATCAATGGGTGACAAGAAAGGACTATTTGCCCTTGCACACTCATGCAGAAGCTCACAGAGGGGAAAACAAGGAGAAATTTAGACCAGAGAATCAGCAGGCGACGAACGGGTTAAACACATGCTGCACTCACCCCGCACCACAGTTTTCGTCCCAATCACCCCTCCTTTTAAAGAAAGAAAGAAAGAAAGAGAAAAAGAAAGAAAGTCTGAGGTACCATTGAATAGATTTGGGTGTGTGCTGTAGTTTAGCCCTTAAAGAGTAATAAGAATCAAAGAATCTATCAGAAACCCTAACAGTCCTTGAAATCAGACAGACTAATAATGTTCTGAAATCTAAGCAAATGTTAAGGTATGTTGTGCGAATACAAAAGATTGCACTGGTTTGCTGCTAGTCATATTGCATTATATTTTATTTTCATGTTTCTAAAAGGAAAGGTTTTTTTAAAAAATATCCATGTCAGCTACTGTAAAATTTAATTTCTGGAGAACACGTGGCACAGGCTAATTTTAACATGTGTGGTTGTCAGCCTCAATCAGAAGCCTCTCGTTGCAAGTCCTCAAATGTGTGTGAACCACAGACTGCTATTTTTCTTCTTTGCTCTACATTTTACCTCTGCACGGCATCAAGTTTTACAAACTGGCTCGAAAGAGTCCTGAGCTCCACAAAGAGCCACAGCGGTTTGGTGACACATTAAAAGGACTGTGAGATGCTGCTGTCTTGGTCACATTGAACTTTCACCATATATGTAATGCCTCATGGGATGATGTGGTCCAAGAGGAGTGTCCCTTAAACTATAGCTGGTTGGTTGGTTGAAGGGCTGATGGGCAAGTGGGAGGACAAACCCTCTCCCCACCTCACTGCCCCCACTGTGACATGAGCCTGGGTGAAGAGGTACCAGACTGGAAAGAGAGAACTCTCTTCACCTTTGATTCTTCAACCAAACCACCCATCTTCACCTTACCCTTGTCCACTGCTACTAACGTTCCCCTAATCACCTCTGTCAATAACTCCTCTTCCTTTTCTCTGTCATGTTGATCAAATGCATGCAAGTTATGTAAACCTTTAGAAAAATGGAGAAGCATGTGCAGTAGGATCGCATGTGATACGAAGTATGGGCGGGGATGACGACAGTCTGGCAGTTTCCAAGGCAATTGAATTCACATACCTTAAAAAGCATGCAAACTGAGCATATTGTGAACCCTCAGCCTCGCTTTGTGTTGGTAAACAAACTTCAGCTATGTCTGCAATGCAAAGGTCTCCCCCCCCCCTTTACACCTGCTTTTGGCCAATTTTCAGACTTCATTTTGGCTATGGTAGATGGCAATGCATAGAATTAAATGATGCATGAAATGACCTGTCACACTACATTACGTGGTGCAGGAAAACACGCAAAAGCAAAAAAAGGAAAAAAAAACCTGGGGGAAGAAATAGCCTTTTAATGGAGTACTTGCTGTTCCTTGGGAAAATCTGTTCATACTGACTTCACCCAGGCTTTGTGTGTATGAATGTAACAATGGCAACATAGAAGGACGCGATGATTGGAGCAATGTTTTCCTCACTAATTCACTGCAATAACTGGTAGCTATGATACCGTGCTTTTTCATTGTGTCCTTCCTCACAAATGTAACTCTGCCAAACCTGGGGTTTCACGCTGGGGAAGTGGTGTGAGCTAATGTCACAAGCCTAATTGGAGCTTTCTTGTTGTGAGCGTAACCCTGTAATTAGATTTCAACTTGCCCGTCCCCAAATACTTGGAGTGGGTAACAACACAAAACAAAAACGCACTGACTCTAGACTCTAAAATACTGTGTCAAATGGTTAGATATTGTATAAGAAGTTTTCCAAGCTTCACCTGCTTCCCTGTTCCAAGGAAGGGGCATAGGCCATATTTGTTGTTGTTGTTTTAAAAAAACAGTCTTTCCAGCTCATCTTCAGAATAAACCAGAGCAGTTTACAACCCAAAATAATACCCCAATGAAAAGTTTAAAATGTAATTACAGATAATGAAAGGACCGGAGAACAGCATCGCACAGGAAAAGCAAGTGCCCCTAACTGCTGTTTTTGCGTGGATTCATGTTACTCCCTGCTTCTACAGATTACCCTATTAATAAGAGGCTATCAAAGCAATCCCCACCCCCACCCCCCACACACTCTTTTTACAATTGGTATGTAACAGCACAATCCAGTGGCAAGTTGTTCCCTTTGGGTGCCCATCTGTTTCTTCATTTGCATTTGAAATCCTTTGCTTTTGTTAAGTTGCATTTGAATGAGTGAAGACATTTCTAGGTCACTGTTAAAAAACTTAATTAAGTGGGCTATTGGTCAGAAGTACCTAGGTTTGCAGTTAAATGAAGTTGTGCTGCTAGCCTTTGGCACTACCCTCTGTCTAGTCTCTTTACCACCACTAAGCCTGAGGACATATAGGAGAAATAGCTGCTTAGTTGTTCCCATCTTCCCTAGCACCATTCCCCTCCCTCTGTGGGCTCCATTGTATCTATCTTAGCTTGTGAGTCCCCACTCCCATGGCAGGGAACTGCCTTCTTTAATAAAGTGCTATGTGCATTTTGACGGCATTATATAAATAAATCATCATCATTGATAGCATCATCATATTGGACACTCTCAAACAGAGCTTATCCAGAATTCACCTAGGACAAGATCCCCCCCCCCCCCCCGGAAAAACACACACCACCATACACAAGAAGTTAGGAAGAACTGCTTTACCACATCAAAAACAAAGGCCAAGAAGTTTATTTCAGCATTTACTTTCATGGACTACAGACCACCTTGCCTTTTTATTGTGTGTTTTTTATAATTTTTCTATAGTTTACTGGTATTATTGTGACCCACCTTGGGTATCCTGATATTATTGGGAGGAAAGACAAGATAAACATGTTTTTTAATAAATAAGTGTATGCATGAGAGAGGGAGGGGCTGTAGCTCAGTGGAAGTGCATCTGCTTGGTATGTGGGGGATCCCGAGCTCAATCTCCAGGGTAAGGCAGAAAAAGTTCCTGTCTGAAACCTTGGAGAATCAGTGCCAACGAACTGAGCTAGATGGTCAGTTCCTGGTCTTCCTGAAGATAAGACAGCTTCCTACGTTCCTGGTTCCTGTGTGGTTCATAAGAGTGTGCGCGCACATGTGGTACACACACAGGTACAGGTACGCTATCTACCTTCAGAAGCCACTCCCACATCAGACCGGACTCTTGACGGCTTCCAGAGGCTTCCATGGGCCTCCGAACGCCTCCAGAAGTGACCCCCGAAAAAACGTAAAAATACAAAAACACAAATCGAAACCTAAGTAGTCCCCCGCCCCCCCAGGAGCCTCGCCGCCCTCCGCCCAGGGGCCCTGGGCCCCCCGCCCCCCCTTGAGGACGTCTCTGTTGATCACATTGTGTTTTACGGTTTGCATGTCAGCTGTACTGAATCAGCAGGAAAGGTGAGGGATAAAAATCTTTAAAATTAAATAAGTATAGGGCATGATCCATTCATAGCAGAGCAATTTATGGAATACCGATTCCATTGGAAGAGAATTGCACATTTGACCAACTCTTCCGTGGAAATAAAATGGAACTTAAATGTACTTATGCTTGGTTGTATCTTGTCTATACAAAGGATGTGATTTTGCAAGCGAGTCCACATGTGGAAAATGTATTCTGGGTTTACAGCCAGCTAGTCCAACTTTTTCAGCAGAAGTTAACATGAGCCAAGACAACAGAAAGATAATACTGGTTCATTGCAAGTTGGCTGCAACACCCAGTTTTCACAGCTAAGTGAAGATGAGCTGCAACTGTGCTGTAATGAATGTGTGTCAGCAAGACTGAAATAGACTGCAACATTTCCAAACACATTTTCCAGGTGGCAAGGAGAGATGCAAGAAAGAGAAGAGAGGCAGCAAAGTAATTTTCAGAACCAAGGATTGACCTGAGGTGTCCTTAGTCCATTTTGCTAACTAACAGTCAAAGTGCTTATGGATGGCATGATGTGTCCTTGGACATTGGTTTAAAGCAGGGGTTCTCAACCACGGCACTTTCGGCGGCATGTTTTCACTCCCAAGAGTCCAAGAGTGCCTTTCTTTGACCGAGCCTCTTGGAAGCGCTGAGAAGGGCCCTCCCCACCCGCCCAGAACCTCCTACCTGCATTTTCTGGCCTCTGAAAACCCGGGAGTACCTGACGATAATGTCATCGCCAGTCAGGTCCGGTGGGTACGCAGCAGGAGAGTAGACCCGGAGGTGGTACACGGCTGGGAAGGGGTTGAGAATCCCTGGTTTAAAGTCCTGTACATCAGTATACTACAGCTGAGTCAAAGTCATGCACCCACATCCAATTTTGCTTTAGCATCATTGTCAGCCTGCCCATCTGGCCACACCCACATAGACCCAATTCCCCTTGCTACATCGTTGGTACCTGCCAGCGTGGCTCTCAGTATGTGACCCTCTCCATCCCCCTGCAACTGTCTGCCGTACACCACAGCAGCAGAGAACAGGGAACTCGTAGATACATGTGTCCCCACTTTGGAGCCCAAGTAGTCATGGAATGAGGTTGCTGCAGACCCTAAGAGCAGGCAGGGAGGCCCCTCCCTGCCACAGAGTCACAAGCTGAGGTCAAGTGAGGTAAGAACAACTAAGGTGAGAAGAAGGGATCCGTGTCTGCTAACAAAGAGGCAACAAGTATGAGCCTGTCAAGGTTTTTATTGAACTGTATCCATGACAGAGCAGCATCTGAAAGAGTGGGGTTGCCCATCATTTCTTCCCAGCGGGGCTCTTGTGCCATTGCAAGTTATCCAACAGACAGCCAATGTCTGCACAGTCTTTACCTGTGGGGAAGCTGTCTGTGGGGAGAAAGGAGAAACGGGGAGTAACAAGGACTTGACATACCTGTTCTCTGGATTAAGATATGTACTTGGTGTTTGTGAGGGAGAGTGGTGCCACTAGAGTGTGCATGCAATGGTGCCCTGTTGGGGGCAAGAGCATGGTGGCTGGGAACATTGCCTTTCCCTTTCCTGGGGGAGGCTGAGGTGGAGCTCTGCAGAGGAGCGCTGCAGGTGGAGCTCTGTTCAGCACCCTGTGGCAGAGGTGCAGTCTGGGAAAAAAACACATTCAGATGAGTGTTTGGCCAGCAGCTGCAGTGGTTGGAGTCCCTGGCATTCACTGAAAGGGAGTAGTCAGTCCCTGCTCTTAGGTGTTGCAAAAGGAAGGTATGTCTAGGCAACACCGTTGATAGCAGAGACACATGTGATAATCTTGAAGGGTCAGATGCCCGGGGGGGGGGGGTAGAGACATGAGACAGAGATGCAATGTCAGTGTGTGGTGGCATGGGTAAGTGGTCCTGAGGCAGAATACCTGCAATAAGAAGTCTGAGAAGACGGGTGTTCACACAATATCTTGCCATACGTGATGTAAAGGATAAGAGGCTGTTTGTGCAGTGTGCCCTTTCGCCATGGTTGCCATCACCACCGTTGGCCTTTGAGAGACCAGAGAAATATAGCCCTGTGCCACACATCGTCTCACCTGAGCTATAGTCTCCCTGGCAGAGGCTTATGTACTGGAGTTGTGATTGACTGCCAGATGTAGTCTGTATTCTATGCTCTGTCGAAGGAAAGTGGGTGGAGCGGGGCTTAGTGGGCAATGAGATTTTCTGTGTTTTTACTTTCCCTATTGTTCCCTATGGGGTTACTTCTTCCAGCTGTATCATTGTCATAGCATTTTTCTGGTCTTGGGGGCGAGTCTGTCATCCGAGGGACAATTGTGATATGGCATATGCTGACCCCTCCTCATCCTGCCCACATTTCTCCCATGTCCTGTTCTCATCCCCATTTTGGCCACTCTGCCAGTTGCCCTGTGATGCAGAAAAATATTTTCCTGGTTTTATTCATATCTCCCCAGGTCACAGAAAAACCTCACATTTGGCAACTTAATCTTTCCTCCTTTCAAGGAGAGCATACACATTAGGCTGACTCTGGGTGCAGGGAGACTCCCAGAGCTAACTCAATCAAGTCCCCCTGGATTCAAGGATCGGACCATCAAGAGTCCTTTGACTAGCTCAGCCCACTATTGTTCCTATTGTCTTCTGTAAAATGTAAATCCAAAATCTTTTGTAGAAACTGTATGACTCTGTGACTATGCACATTCTCAGCAACCATGTGATGTACTGTTGTTGGAAATGTATAAAAACTGTGTTCACAGGTAGCAAAGGGTCAGTGCCCCTTCCTGGGGTGCTGTCCACTGCGCTGCGTAACAATAAACCCATACTTTTTCCTTGTTCACCAGTCTTCCTGGTCCTATTAATTATCAGTCTGCTTAAAAATTCCGCTACACCTGGCATCCGAACTATGTTGGCACGATGTTTTTCCAGCATTGCACCAGCTTCCATGGCGCATCCATCAGCAGGTGAATTTCTATACCAGTGGGGCTGCCGTTGCACGTGGAGATTAGACTGTGATTGACCCTTTTTCGCGTAATGGCCTTTTGTAAGTGATGTCTGTCAATAATACTGTTAATAATAATGGTGTGTGTGTGTGTGTGTGTGTGTGTGTGTGTGTGTGTGTGTGTGTGTGTGTGTGTGTAACAGCCCAGATTTGATTTGAATTGAGGTTAAGTAACAAGCACAGGCAATTCTATGCATTTAATTCTAAATGCCAGTCTGCTCAATGCATGGCCTTGGGCATTGATAGGAAGGCTAATGACCTGTCAACCAAGGCAGTTGTGAAGATAAACAGAATAGCTCCAAACATGATAAAGCTGCAAACATGGCAAAGAGCATTATAGATATTGTTAGCAATAATTCTTATGTACCGGTATGTGATTAATTGTAAATACCAAGATAGCAGTGGGCGAGTCTGTTATGCAACCTCATAAGATTCAAGTTGAAGTTGCTGACAGTAATAAGGCTGGCACATGTTGTACAGTGTAGCTTTGAAATAATGAGTCATCATCACCCACATGTCTCCAGAGACAGTATTTGAAGCAGAGCAATGACACTGTTTCAATTATAAGCTTACTAGAAGGCAATGATAAAATGTAATTATGGTTGAGCTGAAGTCATTAGATAGTGACTGAGAACTACCGATGGAAACTCCCAGCAAACACTGAATTAGGCTTTGCAATTAGGTAGGGTTTTTTTGGGAGGGGGGTTGGGGTTGGGATGTTTCCCCTCCCTTTCTCAATAGTGTACAGCATTTATTATCCTTGTAGAAGATGAAACCAATATGAGGAAAGTGACTGTAATTAACACTTCCAGCAATTCTGATGCAAGAAAACTGTTGGTTCAAAGAAGATTTTTCTGCTTTAGTGACTTTTTCCCACAGTGGGGATCAACGAACAAACTATTAAATACTCAACAAAGATAGTCAGGTGGAAGGAATCTAGAATCACTCTTGATGCATGGGTTGCATGATCTGCAAACAGTATACATTGGTGAGTTTACTTGGCCCACAGGGAAACCCCTCTGTCTGTGTGACTCTCAAGTTTGAGTAGCATTCCGGCTGGATGAGTCTTGAAGCGCATTTGATCAACCCCAGGCCAGGCTGATCTTTTGAGGACTCCAATTAATAGTGACAAGCTTTATCATTCACATATTGGTTTGTGTTTGCTAGTGGACATAAGTTAAATAATCAGCAGAAGACATCAGTCGTTTGAAGGGAAGAAAATAATCCCCAGGGCCTGCTTGGAGATGCTTCCTCTCTCTACTCCACTGTCTTCATCCTGTTCTGCATGCTCCACCAGCAGTGACCCGTGAGGTGGGGCAGGAGGCATTCATCACGGGGCAAGAGAGCCCCTCACCATTATTGATAAGTGTTGCAAGATGGCAACAGCTATTTGACTGCTGTCTGGCTGCCTCTTCTGCCTCCCTGAAGATGGCAAGCATCCTATGTCAGAGTGATTCTAAGATGTCTCCAGGCATGTGTATCACATGCTTTCTTAGAGTGGTTGCTTTAAGACACTTTCTCCAGCGAACGTTGGTTCAATAAATTCTCTGTCATCTATCACGTTTATTTTTTATCTTCATTATCCATCTGCTTGCATGTTACCAGGGGAGTGCTAGTACAAGATATTCATTATCTATTTGGTTTTTCATCTTTTGGCAACCAAATTAGTGTGAAAGCGACAGAATTCTGCTGCACCTTCAGCTCAATGCTTTTTGTTCTGTTTGGGTAAGGCTCCTTTCAACAATTGAAAAGTTGTGTGAAATGTTAGTAGAACTTTGAATATATCGTAGGCATCTGCAGTCACTAGATTTGCAAGAATAATGTTCTCTGTGTCTTCTTTGCCAGATTGAAGATATCATTACAAGAATGCAGGACGACAAAACAGGTGGCGTACCCATTCGAACAGTCAAGAGCTTTCTGTCAAAAATCCCCAGTGTTGTCACAGGTATGCAAGATGTTTGGACCACAGTGCATTGCCGTTTAATGTTGTTTGAGACCAGACTTTAACTCTGGAACTGTTTCAGTTGTTTGTCCAAGGTTATTGAGATGATGTCCTGTTTTGGCTGGGCAGTGAGATGGCTGGGTTCTTAGCAATACTTCAAGGGCATTGACCAGAAGTTATTTGACAGAAGGCAGACTTTGCATCCACAACCGAAGGTGGAACTACTTGTTCTGCCTCTACCATATCTACCACGTGTAACTACTGTATTTCTTCAATTCTAAGACGCATGTTTTTTCCCAATTAAGCATTTCAAAAAATGGGGTGCGTCTTAGAATCGAAGGTCTCCGAAAAGCACCCCAAAATGCTATCTTCTTACTTACTGGGGCTTGGGGGAGCTTCAGGGAGATCTGCGCGACCCTCTGCAGGCCTCCCCGATCTTCAGTTCGGCCAAAAACGGTGATTTTCAGCCATTTCCGGTTTTTGCGAAAACCAGAAATGCCCAAAAATCGCTGTTTTTCGCCGAACTGAAGATCAGGGAGGCCTGCAGAGGGTTGCGCAGGCCTCCCTGAAGCTCCCCCAAGCCCAGGTAACGAAGGAAATGGCACTTTCTGACGGGGCCAGAAATGCTATGCAAAGGCAGTGCACTCAGTCATCCTCAGCTGCAGGAGACATGCTGAGGAGAGTTGGTGCTGAGCGGGTAGATTCAATGAAGGGAGGTGAGTCTTACAATCGATGGATTTTTTTTCCCTGCTGGTGGTACTGAAAGTAAAGGTGCGCCTTAGAATCGATGGCGCCTTAGAATCGAAGAAATACGGTAAAACCTGTCCACTGCTTCTCCTTTGAAACTTGGAGCCGGGAGGGCATGATTTGCAGAAGAGAACCATCAGGTTCTTAGCCTTTCCCTCACCTGTATGGTTTCCCATTCAAATTCCCCACCCTGCCCACATACACACCAGCTGCTTTTCTCCCAACCAAAGGTCCAGGTTTATGTTTCCATTGCAAGTACAGGCTTGAATTGGTGCTGAGGGGAAAGCAGTTATGGGGCAGAGTTGTTGGGGAAAATTTGAGTAATCTCCTGTGTCTTCTCAGCCAAATTCTTAGAGGGGAATGAGAGGTTCTGGGCAGTTGCTGAGGTGCTAGAACCGCAAATCAGGTTCCTTTTTGTGGCGTCTGTGCCTCTAACTCCAGGGGCAGCACCAGGCATCTCCTCCTCTTCCCCATGAATGCAACATTTAACATATGTGAGACCCAGACACACTGGTAGTATCTGAGATTTGTGTTTGTTTGATTTCTGTAATACTTGGATGTTAAGTAGAATGGCATGTCAACATATACAGGAGTACATAGTGGTTGATTTATTAGAGCTACTTGAATTATCTGCTGTTTGCCACAATAAAATAAGGCTTCCTCTGACTACGAACCCCAACGTTTTAATGGGGATAAATTATGCAAATTGTATTTATTGCATACATGTCATGCTCGTGTGTGTGTGTGTGTGTGTGTGTGTGTGTGTGTGCACACACACACACACACACACACACTCTATCCATATGCTGTCAGTGTCAGGAATACTCTGCACATGAAACCCTCTTGTGTGCAAAGAGCTCTCCCTGAGATAGAAGTGAATTATCAGGCAGACCTGTATGTGGCCCAGTGTGTCCAAAGACTTGCTGAATTGCATCCTTTGTAGTTTTGTGCCAGCAAACCATTTAAGAGAAACATGGTAGTTTAGCTTCTGCATTTCACGGTGCAACTATAGTCATGAAGATTTCCAACTCTCTTGTGACTTCCAGACTCACCTGCAATCCCCAGATTCCCTAACTGACTATGTAACGTAGTCAGCAGTTTGCAAGATAAGACCTTCTCGTGCAGAGAGTCTTTTGCCAAGAAAAAGCTATGTATTAAAAAGCATGAGGATGTCAAGACTTAACAGCATGTTGACAAACGTTTTATCTGAAAGCTTTTCGGGGGGGAAACAGCTCCTTCATCTAATTTGAGAATGTATCCCATAACCTCAAGAGTAGAAGACATAAGTCAAGATGACTTAAGAGTATATTTGGCTAAGAAGAGGGATTGCTGATCTTCTTGTTACATATGCATAGGCATGATTAAGCAATAGATCTTGCCATTGCTATTCCTTAGGAGAACAAGGCAGAAAAAAAGAAGACGATCATTTCTAAGCTGATTATATTTGTCCTTATGCAAGGCCCAAAGATCTGACATGCAGTAAACTAGCCTCATGCATTCATCAGTATACTAGTTGCAATACGGTTTGTCCAGATAATCAGTTTTTACTGCAGTGAATGCGCTGTCACTACCCATTTGTTATGTAAGGTCCAAATGATTCCCTCCGGTTGTGCTCATGTTGTGGGGGAGAGCACATTTTCTAAGCACTGGGCACAGCATACTTTGTACTGTGATTCCCCCCCAGTAGCACAGGCATTACTGTTGTGATAGCCATGTGGAGTACAGTGGAGGCAGTGTCCCAGGTACCTATCTAGCGGTGCAATCCTGGTCTTCGTTCAGGCGGCGGAACGAGCATTCTGCTGCCCAAATTAGTCACAAATGTGCCGTAAAGCACGTTTGCGACTACTTTTGAGCAGGAAAGGCCAGTGCAAGGCCGGCCTTCCCTGCTCCGCCGCCATAGCCCTCGCCCAGCTGCCGGACCCAGGTAAGATAGGAAACGGCGGATGGGGGGAGGGTCAGTGGGTCGGGAGGGCGGCCATAGGTCCAGCTGCCCCGGATGGGGGCGGGGACATAGCTCCTGCCATATCCAGGCCCCCGCCATGCAGCCGAGCCGTTACACGGCCTCCCCAACTTCCGCCTGCAAAATAGCTGGCGGAATTCCGAGGAGGCCGATCGGCCCCAGCCCTGGTTATACTCGGGGAAGGGGACAAGCGTCCCCTTCCTCTAGTAGACTTACCACCGCAGGATGTTTGCCCGCAGCGGTGCATGGGATCCGGCAGGCAGATCCTTACGCTGGATTGGGCTATAAGTCTATGATGTTCCTCTCACCGTGCTTGTTAAAGCTGGTGTGGAGGAGGAGGAAGAGTATTTGTGGTGACTTATCACTAAATTGCTACCTGGGGGGAGGGCATTCAAGAGATCCACATTACTCATGAGTAGCAAGGTACTTTTTTTCCATCTCTGGTAATGTTGAATAAATTCTGACTACGGGGTCATATTCTTTGGATCTAAGCCAATATGAAACCCACTGCAAAAGTTAAAGCTTCTGTCTGGTAGGGAGCGCTGGCCAGTCTGTCACCTGGAGAGTCATTCTGTCTCTTTAATATCCACGTTCCTGCAAAGGAGGATCATGTAGCCACAATCTTTCAATCCTGCTCCTTCCTGTTTCTGAACATCCACTTTAGGGTTCCCAGGTTTTTTTTATGGCCATACTCATGGTAACACGAGCCTGTCAGAGCCCCCCAAAAGGGCTCCCCACCTGTATAGGCTCAGTTGCTGACATTTTCTTTCACATTTTTTATACCGCCCTTCCTCCAAGGAGCTCAGAGTGGTGTACATATTTTCTCCCATCTTTTCTGTCTTCACAACAACCCTGTGAGGTAGGTGGGGCTGAGAGATAGTGACTGGCCCAAGGTCACCCAGGAAGCTTCGTGGCTGAGGGGGGATTTGAACCTGGATCTTCCAGGTCTAAGTCCGACTCCCAAACCACTACACCATCCTGGCTCCCATAGGGCTTCCCATGCCACTCCTACCTCACCTCTTCCTCCTCTGGACCTCAGAGCAAAAGGCAGAGAGGGGGTTGACAGCACCCTATTCCTCCTCAGGAATCCCTCCTCAGGGCCATCTCCACCCTCCCAGGGCTCTGGAGACTCTCTTTCAGTAGGCCTCCAGCCCTCAGTCAGCCCCTTCTCATCCCTGGCATACTCATATTCTCCTGGCCTTGTCTGGTCCCCCCTTTTCCTGGTTCTACCCTACCTGCCTGGTTGCCTTCTGAGTCCTATGTCTCCTCTTTTTGTCCAGTTTTTATTTTTATTTGATTTTGCATATAAGAAACAATAAAAATCATAACCGGAAAGAGTTTAGGTAAGTGTTTTGAAGTAACCATCTTCCTGCAGCCCAAGACATACAATAAGAGCACCCAGTGATATTGAAGAAATGAGCCCAAGATTTAGTTCAGATCATCGTTCCATAGCGACAAGTGCTGGCTGGCCAGATGTGTTATCAAGCCGTTTTTGTTCACAAATATTAAGAAAGGAAACCAAGTGTTAAAAGAACACATCTGGCTTGGCCTGACCCTTAGCAGACCAAAGCTCAGAAGCAAGCATTTCAGCCAAGGCTACCTGCTAGACTCTAGTGTGCCAAGAATTTAATGACAAGGAAGTATTTTTCCAGTGCAATGCTATTTCCAGACAAGCAACTGTCAGCTAAAAAATAATCAACTCTTGTACATAGTCAGGTTTAACATCAAATATTATCAATAAAGCTATCAACTGATCAGAGCAGATAGAAACATTCATAATAGCAATAATTTCTAAAAACACATCTGCTCATAATAGGGGCTTCTTTCTAGACATCCCCAACAACACAAGGAGGAACAGTCATTGCAGATGCAACTTAGTTCATGGGAACTCAGGTACTATATATGAACTAATTTAAGAGCATTCTCAATTAATGCTGAAGATGACTGAAAAGGTTTTTTTCAATGTCGTGTTCCGATTCTCAATTAGTATGACCATACCCAAACTGAATCAATCTTTTAATGCTGAAGATAATGCACATCTGCATATTTGGGAACCACTTGCTCTTTCCTGTGAACATGCCCCCCACACTATTGGAGTTATTGCTGTATACATATAAGTTATCTATCACCTACCTGTGTGTCTAAATACCACTTACTGACTGAGTGAAATAATTCTGATGTGCTTTGATTCTGATCTCTGATTCAGATCTAACATGGGGGGGGGGGAGTAAAATCTGTAACCTTTTAGGGCCATTGTCTTATGAAAACTGATCCTATTTCCTGATCCTAATTCTCCCCTATTGCCGCTGGTACTCCATGGATTACATATCTCATCATGAAGTGTGCATCTAATTGGCTCCCATGTGACAACACCCAAGTTTCAAGCCCTTAGAATTACAACTGAGCATCCTACAAGAGTGAATTCCTCAAGGACAAGGGTGTGTGATGATGATCAATTGGGAATAGATCCTCTTATGGTTTTGGAAAGTGTGTACACTTTAAATAAAAATATGTCAGAGATGCAAAAACATATTGCTTGAATGGAAATATCTAACTAAACAAAACAAAGGTCCTGCTAGCTGTAGGAGGGTGAAATATTTCCAAAAGTATTTCAGCGTGGAACTGGAAAGAAGTTCTGTGTTCTTCGAATCTTTGCCATGATTGCATTAGGAAGGTCTAGAAGACATGACTTGGTACCAAGCCGCTTAACAGAGCCTATCAAAACACTGTTTTTTCAAGTACTGTGTATTGTCTGTGTGTATGTGTGGGTGGGGAGGATAATCTTTAACACTTTGGTCAGAGCTGTCTCCGTGATCCCAATAGCACTTTGAGAATAAGCCATTGTAGGATTACACCCTCATTTCAGGGTCACCAAGATTCAGTGTGAAGCCTTGACTGCAACTCAGAAGTAGAACGTGCAGCAGTGCATAGTGAGAGACTCATGGGGACTCAAATTACATGTTAACTTAAATGCATTTTAAAGTAACTTTCCTAGGACTGGTTGGCTCTCTTTTTAAACCAAATGCACATGTGTTGGTGGTGGTGGTAGGGGCTGTTTCAAGCCAGGGCCACAGCATGTAGTTGGTCCAAAATTCAGAAGCTTGTTTTTTGGTTACTGCAGGCAGGAGGTCTGGCTCAGTTGGTAGAGCGACCGTCTCATATGCCTGAAGATCTCAAGGACGGCAGTTCGGGATGCCCGGAAGTATTTGTGGGCTGTCGGAGAGCTGCCGGCATGCCACTGACAAGTTGCAGAGGGAGAGAAGCTGCAGCTGCACTTGAGTGGGAGTCGAGGTTGCCTGTCAGTCGAAGCGTGGTGAGGCGAATGCCAGAGAAAGGCTGGACTGTAAAAGAAACCATCTAGAATGAAGGGTTCTATGAGAGATTAGAACATATTATTATATTGTAAAATCCCCTCGGGGTTTAGAAATCCTGCCTGTGTAAACCACCTTTGAGTTAAAGTCAGAGGAGAAATCTGATGACCAAAGAAAAGGCGGTATATAAATACTGGTTGTTGTTGTTGTTACTGCTAAAGGCTGCAGGGACAATATAACCTTAGTCCTGCATATCTATATTAGTTAACATATATTACAGCCCAATCCTAACCAACTTTCCTGCACCGAGGTGCCAGCAATGCAGCCCTGAGGTAAGGGAGTCAACATTCCCTCACCTCGAGGAGCCCTCCGTGACTGCCCCCACCACCATAAGATGCAGCTTGTGCCCCTTTGGCTGCATCGGTGCTGGAAAGTTAGTTAGGATTGGGATGTTAGTTATCTATATTAGTTATTGCTGGCAGGACCAAAGCAAGGTGCTGGTGTTGATAGGGAGAGTTTCCAACCCTGCAGGATTGGCCTGGAATCCTCAGGACTTGGCATCCGTCCCCAGGTGACTCCTGACAGCGCAGGGCCTCCAGGAATTTCCATCATTACATGGTTAGAAAAACAACATATCCAGGAAAAACTTTGGTCAGAGTTGCAATCCTAGATGTTATTGTTGACCTTTCAAGTTCTATATGATATGAGCTTGAAAGATTGCCCCTCCCATTGTACAGTACCTTAATTGTGTACTAAGAGTTTCAGAGGAGGCTCTTCTGTGTTGTTGTGTCTCCCCCCCCCCCAACATCTGAAGTCTGCCAGGTGGCTTTAAGCGCCTTCTTGATAGTGTTATCTCAGTTGTGGAACTTTTCCTGCCTAAGAAGGTTCATCCGGCCTCCTCTTGGGTGGCGTTTTAAGATGCAAGTGAAGACTTTTATTTCAGAGGGCATTTGGCTGAATTTTAATTTTAAATTTTAAGCTGGAGAAAGAATTATTGGCTAGTTGTGTGTGTGTGTGTGTGTGTGTGTGTGTGTGTGTGTGTGTGTGTGTGTGTGTGTGTGTGTGTGCGCTAAAATTTGGATTTGATATACAGGTATATTTTTAAAAAACATAATAATGAAAATTGTGCTACTAATTGCAAACTACTCAATTGTGAATGGTGGGTGTGGGTGTGTAATGATAACCACATGCACTCCCTATACTTGTTGTACATTGCAGAGGCACAAGGACCCCCTTAGGAGATGGGAGGAAGTGGAAAATTACAGTTTCTAAATTCTATTTCTCTGTTATTACTCTCTGTTCTATTAGGCAGGTACCATCACTCTACTGAATCAAGTTGAGCAAAGATCTGCAAAGTGCCTCCTTGTTGCACGATGTGCCCAGAGATGGGCTTCAGGCTGACCACAAGCAGGCGGAATAAAATTAACAGGGTTACAAAGCACAAATGGATATGAAGGGCAAGCCGGGGATGCTCTGAGTATTCTCATTCCTAAGAGTCCTGTGCTTGATTCACTGTGGCTTGCCTCAGCTAAAGTCCCAATTACAGCAACAGGCGGCACTCCTCAATTACGCATTCCGCACCATATCCCTCCTGACATCAGTACAAGCTTCTGTTTCAAGGGCCAGGAGTCCTTCTTTTCCCTTCTCTCTCCCAGAATCAAATGAGGAGAATATAATCAAAAGGCATAAGTTGAAGACCCATGACCCTGAACAGGGATTCAGGTTTTTAAGATGGAAGCTAGAACAGCTAAATTAGTCCATTGAGTTGCCTTTCCAGCTTTTTCTCAATTAAGCGAAACTCACACCTGCTCTTTAGCTGTGACACTTGGCTGGTCTGCAGTGTCTAATTAGGTTCAGCAAGGCTTGGAGCAATTCCCTACTCCCTCCCTCCCACCCCACCCCACCCCTGTTTCTTAGCAATCTGTTCAAGGAGCTTAGCTATGTACGATAGTAGCCTGTTGTGTTCATCCTTCCTTGCCCAGCCACACCACAAATTTAATTTAGAGGAGTTTTATTGGATCATATCCTCATAATTCTCTAAAGAATCTTACGCTGAAACTCATGTCCAGGGTATACAATTTTTGACTATACACGACAATGACTTTAAGCTCCGACCGCAGAATGTAATCCTTATGTAAGATGCAGGCCAACTGTACATTATTATAAAAATTGAGCAGTGTTGTTCCCCCCGCTATCTCTGAGATCAAAACCCTGTCTTCATTGTTGCACTTTCCCAAACTCTTATTCTCTGTAATAAGGGAGGGCTGACGTTTTCACATATACTGTACGCTGTTGCTGTTGTTGTTATATACTTGTGCTATGTAGGCACAAGTGTTCTTAAAAGTAAATTTTGGTAAACAATCATGTATGTAAGTATGCAAAATACACAAAAGAAAGCAGCGTGCAGTTTAAAACAGTGGTGTAGAAACCTGGCAACTGGATGCGCAGTGAGTCTGCGTAGTGAGACACATCTGCATGGTGATACAAGGAGAGCGGTTGTGGGTAGCGAGATTTTGAAAATGCACACAACCTCTGGGCTGTCATTGAAAGATCCTCATAAGTGCAGGGAAATTTTGTTCATTCTTCCTCAATAAATTGGACTCTTAACTTCAGGGAATCGATCAATGGAAAGGCGGCTAAGCCTAACATGGACTCTTTTTATATGTCTTTGGCGAGGCTGATAGATGTGAGATAAAAGGGAGGAAATTGTAAGGTGAAGCTTTGAAACCATTCAGGTTGCTGAAGTTCTGCAGCTGAACTTCATACAGCCAGGCAGTATTACGTAAACGAAACAGGTTCCACTGTTTAATAACAACCACATGTTGGGAAATATGTTATGTAAAAAAAAAAAAGCCCCCCCCCATTAGAGTTGAAATTAGCCAATAGAAAACCTAGCAGTCCCAGATTCTTAATAGCTGTTGATTGACAGCCCAATCCTGTGTAACTCTTGCACTGGTATAACAGTATATTCGAACGCCCCCGGAATGCCCCCTGTGCTGGCGGAGTTGCAGCGGCATCCGTCCTGCGTCCGAACTGCGCATGTGTGGTGTCCAAGGGGGGTTACTCCGGTGTCCGTCCTTCGTCCGTCAGCGTAAGGCAAGTTACACTGGCATAAATGCACTTACAGTGCTGGATCTACTGTTACACTGGTGCAAGAGTTACACAGGATTGGGCTGTGAGATTAAGAAATTAGAAGATTTTTTAAAAAAGAAAAATACTCTATATTTTTGTTACGATAATTTCAGTTATTTTGGTAAATTTTGCTGTGCACATCAAGAACCCCAGCCTTGCTGTGGAATTCTTCCACCAAAATAACTGAAAACTTGTGAATGTTGAACTCCACATGATTCTCATCTTCCCCAAGATTCTACAACATCCATTCTTATATTGATGGTGCATTAGCTCAACATGAGCTTGCTCAACATTTTTCCTCTTGGCGCCTGTGTTTATTTGTAGCTATCGCATTGCCCTTTTGACGAACCTCATTTAGTGGATGGTCACAGCGGGGAGTGTGTCATAGGTCCTTGTTGGGCAAGCCATGATTTTTAATTGACAGAACATCATGTTAGGCACCAGATGCTTTTGAATTTTCTCCAGATCTGGCAGAAGATGGAAAGTAGCTACTGTTGTCTCTTTAAAAAATAAGATAATATTCAATAATTAACTGTATACATATTATTTTTTGTGGATCGTAGAGTTCATCTTAGAAGCAGGGCTGGCCCAACCATGAGGTCAACTGAGGTGGCTGTCTCACGCAGCAGATAGGCAGGAGACACTCATCTCCATTGGCTCACTCACCTCCACTGCTCCTCCTTCCACTTCCTGGATTGGAAAAAAAAAGAGGGGGATGAGAAAGTGTGTAGGAGAGAGTGCATCTCACTCTCCTCCACACTTCCTGTTCCATCCCTCCTTCCTCTTCCAATGCAGAGAGCAGGTGGAGCAGAAGGCTTGCATATCACCAGGTAAAGGAGGCAGCATTTGGCATGTTGCCTCATGTGCCAGGAGATCTTGGGCTGGTCCTGCATAGGAAGTGAAAGACAGTTATTCTCACCAGCAGTATTAATAGCTCCATTAGAACTTCCCTAGCTGCCCAATAATTTATGTACTCTGGACTCTAATAGACCTTTGTAAGAAGGAATTTAGGTGTGTAAACAAGCTATAGAGAAAAACAAAGCATACTTTAAGAACTATTGTTATGTGATGTGGCGTAAAGAGACAATATTTTGTCTTGTACCAATGAGCTATGCAAGTCCTTTAAGAGAGAGAGAGAGAGAGAGAGAGAGAGAGAGAGAGAGACCGACCTTCCCTGCAGTTTTATCTTTCTTCAGTTGTGTCGCTGTTACAATTATTACCATAGTCTGTTTTGGGAAGAGACTGAAAAGAAAAATGGCCAGTTCATCTCTTGCATAGAACAGCATTGAAGACAATGCGATCATATAATGATGTCTCAGGGGACATATTTTTCTGCTGAGGCCCTCATAGTCTCAAGGCACACCACTCTTCACCAGTCCACATTTCCTCTTGATTTATATGGCCGCTGAACAAGGCTATCTCTTTTTGCAGAGTCCTTATTATATTTGCCATTTCACACTTTTTTCTCCCAAAATGCTGTCTTACAGCACATTCCCATGCATGTTTACTTAGAAATAGGTCCCACTGTGTTCAATGGGACTTACTCCCTAGTAAGTAAAGCACATGTGCAGTTATGACTGTTAGTAATTAGGGTTTCCCATAGCTTCCTTGTAAACAACAAAAGCTTTCAAATTAGCTTGGTGCATATGTAGAAAAATATCTAACTAGAGATATTTATGGAGCATACAACGAGTGGTGTAGTTTTATCAGTACGAAGTTTGTGATGGATGCATGATTGATGTGTTGCTAAACTGTAAGTGAGATATGTACATCAACACGTAGGCATGTTGCCAAAGCCTTCACACTCTGCTCTTATTCAAAGCATGCCTTTGGATAAGACTCAAGGAGAGCATAAATGAGCATGTTGTTTTAGGAATGCTTGGCAGTGATGAGGGGGACTCGGCATGTCAGGAAAGAATAGTTAAGCACTTTTAATAACAGCCTCTTTACAAACACAACCTGATCCCTTTAATTCAGATAGCTCTCTAGAACTCAAGCTAGAAGAGGCCCCCTCCATGAGGCCAGCTGAGACTCTCATCAAAAGACACATTGACAAGGGGTGTCTGCCTGCAGTGTGCCTCCCGCTCTCTGGATTTGAACAGGAAAAGGGGGGCAGAGCAGAACAGGAAGTGTGGAGGAGAGGAGTGGGCAAGAGCCTTGGAGAGTGGCCTGTTCACATCTCCATTTATGCTCTGTTCTCTTTGAATGCAAGGGGAAGCGGAGTGGTGGGGAGATTGCAGCTGGCATACTCTTTGGTCTTCTGCCTTAGGTACTGGGGTCCCCTGCTAGCCCTGCATGTTGCCTGCAGGATCCAATGTGCAATACACATTCCCTTGAAGTCGATGCTAACTATGATGACTGGTTTCAGTGAGTCTGGGTTGCCTCCTCGGTTTCTAAACCTTCCAGTAATAGGAGGCCAACGTGTAACAGCACTTCATTTTCCTGGGAATTGTGCAGATGGCATTTGGAAAGAGCTCATAAAGATGAGGAGATGGGGAGGAAACGGTTCGTTCTCAGATTGGTTGTTTGATTCTTTGGGACAGATGGATAGGTGGACTGATGGAAAATCGTTGAGTGTGCAGATGACAGGCAAGGCTGTCTGGTGATAAATGCTCTTCATGTGACCTTATGTTGATCACAAGGATACTCTTTCCCTGGGTAAGAGAATGCATAACCCATCTACTCTACTGCATCTATCCAAAGCAGCTTGTTTTTTAGTTTTAGCAATATAATCATCTGTGTAAGCACAAATGAATTAGTGGACCAAGGACTTTGCCTACTGGCTAATCAACACAAATACAACGGCCAATCTGCAAAATCCAGGCTATATATTTTCATCAATCTCCACTGCAGAGTGTCAAAGAATCTTTTATCCCTAGGCCGAAGTGGGAGCCTGGGTCACACACCCCAGGGGTAGCATTCAGCTCTTTGAGCACTCACAAAAGAAATTTACGTTATTATTCCATTGCTGCAACAGGTTTGAAATGTAGCTTTTAGAAGCAGGATTCTGACACCAAAGTGTAGGCTTTTTCTGTGAGATATGAAAAAAATTGGCACAAATTAAGAGCTGGAGGAAGCGATGCTGTGATCCAACTTTCCATGTTACTAGAAGTCATATAAAAGCAGGAAACCAGGGAGTGCTAATAACTAACGCTGCAATCCTGTGTACACTGAGCCAGGAGTAAATCTAACAGAATTGATGGGACTTGATTCTAAGTAAACATGTTTAGGCTTGCACAGTTAGTTAAGCCTAAGATATGTTTATGGACTGAAATCCACATTCAACAAATCAAACATTCAACAGCACTAACTATTTATTTATTTTGCTCTGCAAAACACTTTGTGAACTTTTTTGTTGAAAAGCAGTACAATATTTAAATGCGATTATTTTACTTATTTCTTTTTAGCATTTTTTTAAAGATAGCACCCTTGCCTTAAAGCACCTGAAGTTGCAGACAGTTAAAATAGTTTTAAAAAATAAAGCAACAAAAGCACACTAACCTACATAGAACATAACAAAACAACAATGGCAGTCGGCAGATTAAAAAATAAATGCACAGCACACACAGAAGTTTGAGATCACTGTTTTCAATACTGTTTTAAATAAACCCTCTGGGATAAAAATTATGCACATTGAAATCCCACCCTTCCTCTAAAGCAGTGGTTCTCCCTGCAGGGTGGGGAGAACTTTGAGTAGTTGCTGTGGCGGGGACAGGCCGGCGGAGAAGAAATGTGATTTTTGCACTTACTGGGGATCCTGGAGCCCTCTGGAGGGTTCGGGGAGGCCCACGCTCCCCTCTGCAGGCCTCCCTGAGCTTTAGATCGCTGCAGAACGGCAATTACAACCACTTCCGGTTTTCATCCGAATATGCGTCCACCGGCATAGCACACACTTAGGATTGGGCCCTGTGTTTTTTCCACTGGATCAAATCACTTGGCAGTCCAAAGAGGTGCAAATGAACACCAGTGGTTTGTGGATGCACTCAGATGTTGTGCTTCGCTCAAAGGCACTTCATAAAGACTCATTATCATGGTACAAAAAAGGAAATTAGTTGGATGAGCCACCTGGGCTCAGGAGCCTCTTCTAGGCATCCCTTCGTTTTCTAGATTTGACCCTCTCTCTGTTTGGTTGTGCATTTGCACACCCTTCAGCATGGGGACATGTTTGCAACGCTGCAGTGCTCATACCAAGTCTCAGTGCTTCAGCCCACCCTCCAAGCCCCTTACTGTTACAATTGCGGAGGGGTTCTACTTGACCGGCTATATTCCTTCACTCTGTCCTCCATTGATTCAGAAGCCAAAAGGATGTTCACCATGGGCCTTGGTAGCTTCGGGTGTGAAATGACAGCTCATGGCACCTTCGTGTTCATGCACATGCATTTACAGACATGCGCTGGGGACAAGATACGTCCATTTCCACTCAGAAACTTATGTTCTAGAAGCCCTGGGGAGGGAGCTGAGCCCTGTGAAGAAGCAACTCATGACATTTTAAGAAAGCAACCCTCGGAGGCAAAAATGGGGGCAAACCCATGGGCAGAGGTTTTCAAGAGACAGGTACTAGAAATAGGGTACATTGATAATTAGAGACAGCTGGAGTTGGATGCATTTTGTGATTGGTGCCTGTGATAGTCTGTGAACGCATATGAACTTTTGGTCTCTGCATCAAAGCGTCTGGCTGTTATTCCCACTGCAAACAGACTTTTCCTTGCCGATCACTGTAAATAGAAATCGGATCCATTTCAGATCAGCTCTGGTCAAGCTGAAAGGTTAAGTAATGTTCTGCGGTGTTAATGATTGCTAATTCAAAATCAATGTGTCCATTCTGAATGCTGGCAATCTGCCTGTAACCAATGCATAGCACATATTCCTTTTTAATAGAAGAGAGAATGGAAGGCTTAGGTACCGGTGGCTGGTTGGATTTCTATTTTTTGTGCAACATCTCCACCTGGTGGCCAAAGAGCCAAACTGTTTCTGTAAGGGCCTTTTTGCAAATACAGTCCTCTGCACCAGTGGTTCCCAAACTGTGGGTCGGGACCCACTTGGTGGGTCGCAACCTGATTTCTGTTGGGTCCCTAATTGCCTCAAGCCCTGAGGCTATTCAAAAATCAGATAGCTGCTAATTGCCCTGCAAATAGCTGTGCTCCTGCAGTTTGCACGTTTGTGTAAATATAAGGAGATAAATGTTTGAGCGTCTTTTTTCATGTGTGTGTTTTTCCAAGTCTGTCAATGACGGGTAGTGGGGGCAGGTGAAGGCTGGGTCACATAACTAGCTATTCATTAGGTAAATGAAAAGCTAGGTCTCGTAAAGCTATGTGGGTCCCAATAGAGTGTCATTTTAAAAAGTGGGTCCCAGTGCTAAAACGTTTGAGAACCACTGCTCTGCACTATTCTGTATATAGTAAGGATAGACATCTGGAGACCAGTGTAGCCTCCAGAGAATTCTCACTGGGCTCCCAGCTCCCCAACTGAGACTGTCATGGACCTGAGCGATTTTCTCTCAAGCTAAGTCACCAAAAGTATTTTAATTTTATTTATTTAATTTATCTAAAGAATTTATACCCCGCCTTTCTCCCAGCAAGGGCACTCAAGGCGGCTTACAATAAAATTGTAACCTCCTCTTTTCAAATGTAAACAGCAGCAGAAGCTTTATTGGGCTCCCCCCTTAGCGACTCAGCTGTGTGCTCAAAGTCAAAGTGCACAAACTAAGTCACAGTCGGATGGTAGCAAGCAACTGAGGTATGTAAAGAAAGGCCTCTGCCAAAGTCCGTTTCGACAGTGGGGAGAGATGGGTAAAGAGACCTTTACCTGGGCTTCAACCTGTGTCAATGAGTCGTAGAACCGCTGTTGTTGGTCTTTCAGCCCTTCCTTAGTTCACAGTATGGGCTCCTATGAACAATCTGTTGTCAACCAGGGACATATAGGAAGAAGCAGCACCCTCGGCAAGTTGAAGGCACATAAAAGAATGTGACTTTTTGAGACAGCTGCTTGCTTCCACCAGAATGCTCCGTACAGCGGGTGTGTGGCATAATGACTCCTGGCCAACTTCAAAGGGTCACAGTGTAGAGGAAGCGAAGCAGGGAGCCAGGGCATGAGAGGGGACAAGGGGAAAGCTGCTCTGGAGCGGGGAGGCAGGAGCAGGGGGTGTTTAGAACTGCTGGTGCTCTAAATGAGAACTTGGACTGAGATGCTTCTTGCCTGAGATGCAGTCGATGCATCCTTCTGCAGCAGAAGTATCCTGGGAGGGCAGCCTGTGGGATTCTGATGGAATTAGGCGGGCGGCATATCAAGTGAGGGGCGTTCCAGAGTGCACTGTTTTTCAGTGACGGGTTGTAACATGGTGGAGGGATGAGGGCTTGAGGTCTAGCAGGCCTGCATCTCTTCCACTTGTTCAGGATATTGTATTCTTGCACCTGATTTCCTTCTTAATCCATGCGCACACGTTGTTGTAAGAAAACAGGAAGGCGTTGCACGTTTTTGTATTCATGGATGTTTAAACCCGTGGGATCAAGGGCCGAACTGGTTTTAACTTGAAACTCATCATTTAGCCCTGTATGTGTGTTCCTTTTTCTTTGGGGGGTAAACAGCAGCCATGGGAGGCCCTTATCTGGTCTGTCAATGGAGACTTAGTTATGACAGCTATGCGCTGCTTCTGGGTTCAGTGCAGTATGCCTCTCCATACCAGCTACAGGGGAGCAATGGAGGGAGAGAAGTATGCTCTCCTGATTGTGGGCATCCCAGAAATGGTGGGTATGCTGGACTAGGTGGGCCTTTGGCCTGATCCAGCAGGGCTTTTCTTATGTTCTTATGATCTGGGATCAGGACACAGTGGGGTGTAAACAGTTAAATCCCGGGGCCCCAGCAACCAGGTACCAGCACCACTCGGTATTCATGTCTTTATTAATCAGTCAGGATCTTGGTGGTGGTGGCACCCACATGGTGGGACTCCCACTACAGGGCACAAATAAGCTCATAACTGCAACTTCTGTCAACATTTTAGGAAGGTTATAAATAACTTTTTTTTATTCTGGCAAGCGTTTGAGGGTGAGTGGTTGGGTTTTAAATTGGTGTGTCCGCGGCTTCTGATCATAGGTGTTTTTATGTTGTTTTTGTTTTAAGATGAATAACTTTCAATCAAAATGTTTCACTGGTGGTGACTTTGACATGGTGCAAGTCATCATGGGACCTCCTAGGAGGCATATAGAAGGATTTGTATTTTAGAAGAAATAAATATTGTTGGACTAAAAATGAGAAGAGTTTGCTGCCCAGTGGCTCAGCTTGTAGTTTGAATTTGTTGACATGTTTTATTAGTATTTTGATTTTGACATGTTAAAAGAGAATCGTTTTGAGAGGAAGTTTTAAAATAAACAAACTGTATCACAGACTGGTTGAAATTACTTATCAAAGAATTCTGTTCCTCATATTTTGCATATTAGACTTTGCTTGACCTGTAAGAAGCTTAATAAAATGTTTGGTGTTTGGTTTGGTTCTTACAGGTCAAGCAATGTTTGGCGAAGCGCGGCCTGAATTTTTGAATTAACTAATTAAGCAAGGAAAGGGGGCGCGAAGCGCGCCCAAATTTTTTAATTAATTAATTAATTTTTATATTAAAAAATATTAAAAATATATGTCGCTTACCTGGTCGCTGGTCGTCCTCGCGCTGCTCCGGACTGCTACTCTGGACACGTCCTGGGGCCGCGGCAAGCAGGCTTTTTTTGCGGCCTGGTCTCGCAGCAACACCGGGAGAAACAGAGCCGCTGGGAGACCGGGCGAAACACAGCCTGTTTGCCCGGGTGGCGCGAGCCTCCGGCAGGCTCGCGCAACGCGGGCAAGTAGGCTGTGCTTTTCCCGGTGCCGCTGTGAGACCAGGCTGGTCTCACAGCGGCACCGGGAGAAGCACAGCCTACTTGCCCGCGTTGCGTGAGCCTGCCGGAGGCTCGCGCCGCCCGGGCAAGCAGGCTGGCCCGGTCTCCCAGCGGCTCCGTGCGGTGCCAGTGGGAGACCGGGCCAGCCTGCTTGCCCGGGCGGCGTGAGCCTCCGGCAGGCTCGCGCAACACAGGCAAGCAGGCTGCGTTTCTTCCGGTGCCGCTGCCTCGGGAGAAACGCAGCCTGCTTGCCTGGGTTGTGCGAGCCTGCCGGAGGCTCGCGCTGCCCGGGCAAGCAAGCAGGCTGGCCTGGTCTCCCAGCGGCACCGTACGGAGCCGCTGGGAGACCGGGCGAACGACAGCCTGCTTGCCCGTGCCATGCGCGCCTGCCTGAGGCGCGCGCGGCACGGGCAGCAGGCTGTCGTTTGCCCGCTCCCTCACTGGCTCTGTGCCGGTGAGAGAGCGGGCAGACACCCGCTCACCGCCGCCATCTTCTTCTTTTTTAAACTTACCCGGGCGCCGGCAGCATCTTGGATCACGAAATCTCGTGTGATCCAAGATGTCGGCGCCCAAATCTCGTGAGGGCATGATGCCCTCACGAGATTTGGGTGCCAACATCTTGGATCGCACGAGATTTCGTGATCCAAGATGCTGGCACCCGGTTAAGTTTTTTAAAATAAAGATGGCGGGATTATAAAGATAAAATAAAATAAAGATAAAATAAAGAATCGAGCCCGATTTCCCGGACTGTCCCGCCAAAACCGGGACGAATGGTAAGCCTATAGGCTTACCAGATTTCCCCAGTTGTAAACTGGGACAACCCTTGAATAATTAATTAATGAATTGATTAATTAACTAATCAATTAGATAATTAAGTAATTAATTAAAATAAAATTAAAAATTAGATATTTCTGAATTTTCATTTATTTATTTTTAACCAATTAATTATTTTACTTACCTGTCCCGCCGCCATTCTGCCAGCAGTGCCGCCATTCTCATTGTCGTCTTTGCCACCGCCGCTGCCTCTGGAGCCTGGCCAGCTGCATCCGAGCCGGCCAGGACTTCTGCCCCTGGCGCTGAAGCCTCCGTCGCTTTTAAGGCACCTTTTTCCTGTCGGCCATCTTTCTCGTGAAATCTCACAAGATCCAAGATGGCGGCGCCCAAATCTCGTGAGGGCACTTGAGGCAGTCGCGAGATTTTGGGAGATCCAAGATGGCCAACAGGAAAAAAGGTAAGTTTTTTAACCTTTTAAAGGCGGCGGCGGCGAAGGCTTCATCCGGGTTTTCCGGGATGGATGGCAAACCTATCTTTAAATAAATAACTAAAATTAAAATGCTGTTGCACATACTTAAACTTCTGCTTAGGTGGAGATGAAGACTAAGGTGTTAGCCACTTATAAGAACAAGACTGTTATTAACAGGGGTATTATTCTGTGGCTGACTAACGGCAGCAACTGTGGATTAAGCATTAATGTGCAACTTGGTTGGTATAGTCTGTCTTAAATGTTTAAAGTTACCCCAGGCCTAGGCCTGAATGTTTCAAAACTACATCACCCGCTGTTGCTGTATCCCATTGGTATATCCTTTGGCATATTGCCTGCTATGGTCAAACTAGAGTTAGAAGCCCCTCATCTATCTATCTCTCGCTCTCTCTCATATGAGTAACAATTTATTCAACCAGTGTGCCGTGGCACATTGGGTGTGCTGTGAAAGGTCCACAGGTGTGCCACAAGAGTTCAGATCACAGCGGTTGAAAATCTCTGAAAAACTCTTCTGGGTTCTGCAGCTCTGTTTTCCCAAGAAACAGAGCCGCAGAACCCGGAAGAGTATCCTGGAAGCCGGAAGTGACATCACAAGAGGTGAAGACCATAGAGTCTTCGTGAAGACCATAGAGTCTCCGTGAGAAGAAAAATGTTGAAAATCGCTGCATTAGAGGCACCATTTCAAGCTTCTCTCTCTCAGCCAAACATGTTTTACAAGCTTGTTGTGACAATAATTGAGGCAGGAATGACAAAATCACACTGAAAAGAGTGATAGAAATAGTGCAATAATTTTTGGAATAAACTTTATAGAACTCCGTAGTCCCAACTCCAGTATCTACCACCATAGTGAGTAGACCAGTTACTCAAACCTGAATGTTCAAAGCCAACCCTTGAACAAATCAGTGAATGTGAGCTCGTTTAAACATTTGGCAGCTGAAACAGACTGAAAAACTGAGATTACAGGACTGGACATGTAACTTGCAGGTTGGAACGTGAAGATTCCATTTCTGGCAGATCTAAGAAGAACATGAAAAGATTTCATGCTCTGTTCTTCTCAGCTCTCCAATTAATGTTTCTGGAAGAGCACAGAGCTCAAGCAGTGCATGTTGCCATTTCCTGAGACCCTGATGCCGACAAGAATTCTATCAAGGAATGAAAGGAATGAGATTCCTTCTTCCTTAGATAAGCCTCACACATTTCCATTGCACTGTAGTAGAAATGATATAGCTACTAAAAAATGAATTGATGTCTGTGCCAAACGTGGAACTCATTCTGTCTGAGGAGAGCAGATCAGGTATTGGTTTCTTAATCTTGGAATTTGTGCAATATAAATTACCAGGCTTCCCTTAAAAATTGTACATGCACCTGCACCCAATGAGGAAGGAGCAAGGTGAGTGGGTAAGGAAGCCGATCAGAGTGGCTGCATCCACAGCTGGCTGGAGAGAGGCGGTGATGACAGACTCAGGGTGAAAAGCACCCTGAGTCTGTTGGCCACTCCCCACAACCCACCGCTCGATGTGAGCCACATCACATCGCTTCATGGGTGGGCCGGCTGTGGTATGGCATTTCAAATAAAGGGTGAGGCTGTATGTAGAAATGCTTATTTTTTCATGGCTTGTTATCGTAAGATTTGGTAGGTCTGTGTGTAGTAAGTTTTGGTAGGTTCCTGCTGTGTGTCCTGCAGGAAGACTTGGCAGCTATATGTCTCGCACATGGAGAATTCTTGGGAAAACTTGCGGTCTGTTGGAGCTTTTGCTGAGAGAGATTAGAAAAACCACCAAGCCCACCTCCCAGCACTCCCTGCTCTTCTCTTCCCAAAACGTACCCTAGCAAAAGATTGAACCATGAAACATTGGGAAGCTTTGAAAACAGAGTTCCCAGCAGCAATCTTGAACATACTGGAAATAACCTAGCAATGTGCAGTGATGTAGACTTGAGTCTCTTGAGTCCGACTCAAGTCACGTTAATGACTTGACTCTGCAATTGTAAAAGACTCAAAAGACTTGACTCGTGACTTGGAGCCTTTTACGACAAGTTGAATTTTATTCAGGTTTAAACCCATTTTCCACATTAAATAGATAGGGACTCGCAACCAAAGACTTGGGACTTGACTTGAGACTTGGACCCAGAGACTTGATCCACATTCCTGGCAATGTGTATGTCTTCTTAAACAGTGGTGGAAGACCTCCATATTGGCCCTCCCTATTGGTGGCCAGGGTAAGGCTTGGGAAAGGCAGGAAGGGCTATGGCACACAATTATAAGCTGTTCCCAAATTCAGGAAGATCTGGGCACATCATATTGCAGACTGGTTTGGA
Source organism: Plestiodon gilberti rubricaudatus (assembly GCA_026170595.1). Taxonomy (NCBI): domain Eukaryota; kingdom Metazoa; phylum Chordata; class Lepidosauria; order Squamata; family Scincidae; genus Plestiodon; species Plestiodon gilberti. The sequence continues at coordinate 259,607,393 of JANXHW010000001.1, forward strand.
TTCTGAAACGCAAGTTTGAAGCGTTGGCACCATCATTTAATACTAGTGCACTCCCTTCTTCTGGGCAGGGTGCAGTCAGTAGTGCTACTGCACACTCAAAGCACAACAGGCATAAAATAAAGGGAGCTCTCTGGCTGCTCATATATTCCATGCTGCTCTTTTTCTCTTGATGCATCTTGCTGGCAGTGAATGGAGCAATTACCACATGCTAATAGTGAGGCGGAAGCAATTACTGCACTTTCAGATGGAAATGCTGGGATTTTTCATGCTGACATGAGCAGTTATTTACATATGTATTACAAGAAAATGGTATAAAGCCTTGTGGCACAACACGGCATTACAGGGAGATCTCTTGTCTGCTGGATTTGTTCAAGAGCATAAGCACTATCTAAATCTAAATCTAAATCTAAATCTATACATACATACATACATACATACATACATACATACATACATACATACATACATACATACATACATACATTTATTTACCGACCGCCTTTCTCATCATCAGATTTCTCATCAGATTTATTCAAGGCGGTTTACATAGGCAGGCTATCTTAGACCTGATAAGGGTCTTTACAATATTGTTCTATTCCTATATAGAACCTTCCATGCTCGAGATGTTTTCCCTTCCAAGTGCAGCCCTCCTTCTGGCTTGTGCTTTTTACTTCCAAGCTTCACAGTTCACCGCAATTCACCCTCGGATGGTTGTCTTAGATGTTCTCTCTCTAGCTGACTCCTCCGCATTCCACCCTCTCACGATGCCTTCTCAGTGTCTTTGCGAGGTTTGTCAGCAGCTTCCGTCTCCCATCCAAGCGGGAAGCTTCTTCAGGCAGGGCACCGGCTCAAACCTCCGGGCCACACACATACATACATACAAAAAAAAAGGGGGAATAATAAAAGCTTCTTCAAATATGTTAGAAGCAGGAAACCTGCCAGGGAAACGGTTGGTCCGCTGGATGGTGAGGGAGAGAAAGGGGTGATAAAAGAGGACTTGGAGACTGCAGAGAAATTAAATGAGTTCTTTGCATCTGTCTTCACGGTAGAAGACCTCGGGCAAATACCGCTGCCGGAACGGTCTCCCCTGACTAAGGAATTAAGTCAAATAGAGGTTAAAAGAGAAGACGTCTCAGACTTAATTGACAAAATAAAGATCAATAAATCACCAGGCCCGGATGGCATCCACCCAAGAGTTCTGAAGGAACTCAAGAATGAAATTGCTGACCTATTGACCAAAATATGCAACTTGTCCCTTAAAATGGCCACTGTGCCAGAGGATTGGAGGATAGCTAATGTCACATCAATCCTTAAAAAAGGAGGGGGGACCCGGGAAACTACAGGCCGGTCAGCCTAACATCTGTTCCAGGGAAGATGGTGGAAAGTCTCATTAAGGATAAAATCTTAAAACACATAGAAGAACAAGCTCTGCTGAGGGAGAGTCAACATGGCTTCTGCAAGGGGAAGTCTTGCCTCACAAACCTGTTCAATTTTTTTGAAAAGGTCAACAGGCATGTGGATGCGAGCGAACCCGTGGATATTATATATCTGGATTTTCAGAAGGCGTTTGACACGGTCCCTCATGAAAGGCTCCTGAGAAAACTCCACAGTCAGGGAATAAGAGGGCAGGTCCTCTTGTGGATTAGGAACTGGTTGAAGACCAGGAAACAGCGAGTGGGAGTTAATGGGCAATTTTCACAGTGGCGAGAGGTGAAAAGCGGTGTGCCCCAAGGATCGGTCTTGGGACCGGTGCTTTTCAACTTATTCATAAATGACCTGGAGTTGGGGATAGGCAGTGAGGTGGCCAAGTTTGCAGATGACACTAAACTTTTCCGAGTGATGAAGACCAGCAGGGATTGTGAAGAGCTCCAGAAGGATCTCTCCAAACTGGGAGAATGGGCAGCAAAATGGCAGCTGCGCTTCAATGTAAGTAAGTGTAAAGTGATGCACATTGGGGCAAGAAACCAAAATTTCACATATAAGCTAATGGATTCTGAGTTGTCTGTGACGGATCAAGAGAGAGATCTTGGGGTGCTGGTGGACAGGTCGATGAAAGTGTCGACCCAGTGTGCGGCGGCTGTGAAGAAGGCCAATTCCATGCTCAGGATCATTAAAAAAGGGATTGAGAATAAAATGGCCAATATCATTATGCCTTTGTACAAATCGATGGTAAGGCCACATCTGGAGTATTGTGTCCAGTTCTGGTCACCACACCTCAAAAGGGATATAGTTGAATTGGAAAAGGTGCAGAAAAGAGCGACCAGAATGATTCGTGGGCTGGAGCACCTCCCTTATGAGGAAAGGCTACAGCGTCTGGGGCTTTTCAGTCTAGAAAAAAGGCGCCTTAGGGGGGACATGATTGAGACGTATAAAATTATGCATGGGATGGAGAGAGTGGATAGAGGGAAATTCTTCTCCCTCTCGCACAACACCAGAACCAGGGGACATGCACTAAAATTGAGTGGAGGGAGAGTTAGAACAGACAAAAGAAAATATTTCTTTACCCAGCATGTAATTCATCTGTGGAACTCCTTGCCACAGGATGTGGTGATGGCACCTGGCCTAGAAGCCTTTAAAAGGGGTTTGGACAGATTCATGGAGGAAAAGACCATCACAGGTTACAAGCCATAAGCAACCTCCTGGTTTTCGAAGTGGGTTTTCTCTGTGCCAGGTGCAAGGGAGTGTCAACGGGAAACAGGTTATCTTGTTGTCTTGTGCTCCCTGAGGCATCTGGTGGGGCCACTGTGTGATACAGGAAGCTGGACTAGATGGGCTTTTGGCCTGATCCAGCAGGGCTCTTCTTATGTTCTTATGTTCTTATACATACATACACACATACGTACATACACCCAGGCCCTCACAGTCTGTCTTACTGTCACACTCAAAAAAATATTAAAGGTATGGATTTTAGCAGCTGGCTTGGGAAAGGGCTAGGTGTTGCACTGAACATGCCTCTACCCCATTCTAGTCCAAGGCTTCCCTTGGTGGGTAGGTGTGGGGCAATGCACAGTTCCCGCCCGTGCTTCCCGCCAAAACTAGAAGTTGGGAAAAAGAGTCATTTCAGATGATGAGAGCAAAAGCGGCAGGATATTCCCTACCTGCATCTCCAGCAGGCTGCAATTGTCACGTCAACAAACGGGGGGTAGCCAGTCCAAGGTTATCACCCTAAGATCCAGAGCTTTCCAGGCAATCTGAAAATAAGAAATCCAGTGTGAGGGAAAGTGGCTTCTCTGTTGAGGGAAATGGAGAGGGGAAATACTGCCCTGACCGATCTCTTCCCTTCTTTCCCAACGACCTCTCTTTCTGTCCTCCTTTAGCCTCCCAAGTGGAGCAGAATAGCATAAGTAGTAGGAGTCCACCAGGAGTGATTCAGATGATGGCAGAAGAAGCTCTGCAGAGAGGGGAAAATGCTACCCAAACCCCACTGGTTTTTTCGGGCATTCCCAGGGAGGGAGGGGTTCCTCACAATATTTTACCAAGGACCAGCCCTGCCATGAAGCAGAGTGAAGAAGGCCACTTCAGGTAGCGGATTTGGGAGCATCAGTTGCACTTGCTTATTTACTCGCTTATAAGTCACTGAAAGGGGGTGGGAATGATTTAAAAGAAGACAAAGGAAGGGGGAGAGATTTGAGAGAAGCAAATGTGTGATTTTCAAGAAAGAAAGAGAAAGGTGAGGGAAGAAAAGGGGTGCCATTTGGTGATCTGCTTCATGCCACAAAATGTCTTGATATTATCAGTGGGGGGGATGCTAGAGGCCATCACCTCTGCAAACCAAATCAGGTATTCATTTGAACCGGGACTCATCTGCTACTCCCAGAGCATGAAATATTAATTTGTGTAATTAATAAATTTAATTAATTAACTTGCATTGATATCCCTTACAGAAGGGCAACAATAACTCAAGTTTTGCTAGTCCCATTGCTAGGTACTGTGCGTTGCTTTCATGTGGCTACGTGGAACCCTATCAAGCAGATTCTATGTGTGTACTGGGGTGCCCTCTAATGGCCACGTGCTGCTTTCAAAAGCAATCTGTAAAGCTTGGCTTTTAGAGTATGAAAGACATAGTTACATTTTCAGAAATTTCACTGCCGTCACAAACAATTCTTGAAATGGAATGAAGTGAAATTCGGAAATGGGTGGTCTGGTCTTGCTTTGGGGGAAAAAGAATCAGAAATAATCCCCTGGGGCGGGGCAGGAAGGTTTTTCTCTCCCTCCCCCACCCCCAGTTGTCCCAGCATGTTGCTCCTTAATTTGCTTGGACTGCAGGGAAAATTCACAATATCCTTTGGGACTTTTTCCTGGTTATGCACATATAGTATGTGCTTATCTGAATGTCCGTAGGGTATGTTCAGACAGTAGACTGAGCTTGCGCAGTCAGGGCAGGTCCTGCCTTACAATCCCACTCCCTCCTATGCACTTTCAGGCTGTACCCTTTGAAAGGGGCTAGCATAACGCAGTGCTGTGTGTTCATATGAATACTGTGACAAACAAGAGCGCAGCCACGCAAAACAGAGGTTCAGCTTTATGAATCTCAATGATGAGCAGTTGCATGAGAAGCAGCAAGAGGGCTTTTAACAGGTTGCCTCTTTTGGATTTTTAGTTGCTTTTCAAAAGTCACTGAACATTAGGAAGGTGAGCTGCAGTAGCGTCACTAGGATGCGCGTCACCCTGGGGCAGGGGGCGCGCGTCACCCTAGTGACGCTCTGTCATCGCGACGCGGGGGGGGCCTCGGAGCGTCCGACCCCGTCAGTGCTCCAGGGCCTTCTGAAAGAAGGCCCATGCAGCACGTTAATACGGGTATTTTTTTACAATTTTCGTGCATGCGCAGAGACCGTTTTGAGGGCATTTTGCCCTCAAAACGGTCTGCGCATGCGCAAAAATTGTAAAAAAAATACCCGTATTAACGCGCTGCATGGGCCTCTGGAGCGCCGACGGGGTTGGACGCTCCGAGGCCGGCTCCTGGTCCGGCCTCGGAGCGTCCGGAGGGTGTCGTGCGTCACGGAGGTGACGCGCGCAGGGGTGCGCGCGTCACCCCCATGGCGCGCGTCACCCCCAGGCGGCCCGCACCCCCGCCACGCTCCAGTGACGCCCGTGCACTTCAGCATTGGTGAACAGCATAGCTATGGTCAAGGCATATTTTTGCACATGTTCCACTGCCTTAGTCAGGCGAAGTGGTTTTAGGAATACAAGTGTCAAAGGCGGTTGATTACTTTCAAGCCCAAACCTATTACCTCTGGGCCAAAAACGACTCCGTTTTCTGTTTATTCTAGGTGACTAAACCGTTCTAATAGGCAACCAGAATACTGATTAGAATCCTAGGAATTTGAGATTTTGTTCGGGATGTTGACAAAATTCAGTTTAGAGTTGGGGAAAAATTGTAGAGGTTTGAGAATCCCACTTCAAAGGGGAGACGAGCTCTTCAGCTCTCTAAAATTCTCCACCTGGAGAAATGTACTAGATCTCTCCCCCTTCCCTTTACTTGCTGGAAAGACTCATTCTACAGAAAAGCAGGGTTCCTGATTACACGGGCAAGCCTACATTCATACAGTTTGTACATGTTTTCGTACTCTGTTCGGACAGTGGAGTGAATGGGCATAGACCAGGGTAAGGGCCTGTCTCTGCAATTCCCACCCCCTTCATTCTATACCCTTTGAAGATCTGAAAAGGGCTACTAAGATTCCAATCCTATCAAGGCTTTGCACCATAAAGCACTGTGCTACCATAAAGCACAAGGCCTTTTATGGCAGCACAAAAGCCAGGCCACCATTGCACACTTCTGGGTAGTTGCCACAAATGGGCAGCAGTGTGGCATACAATCCAGTGGCTCCCAAAGCTTTTGCCGGTGCTGGTATGTTGGCAGCGGAAACGTTTTGTGGGCAGGGGGGGATGGGGAGGGATGGATCTCGGCAGCAGCAACCTGTGCCAGGATCCTATCCCCTCTTTCCCAGGCTGCCTTGCCCCTTTCCTCTCCCCACACCAGTAAAATGGCTGGCATAGGTCTGAAGAGGCCCAGAAATATTTTACTTGCCTCCTGCTGGCTGGCTGTTCCCACCACTACCACTGGATGCAGCATATGCTCCATTAATGCGGCTGCATTGGCGCCAGTGTTGGGGGATTGGGTTGGGCAGTAAGTCTGACAATCCGTCCATCAAGCTCAGAATTGTCTGCTTTGGCCAGCAGTGACTGTCCAAGGCCAGACAGCAGAACCTCGGTCGCCCCCAATGCTGCTGCCACCGAAAAAAAGCCTGTTATTTCCTCACGCAGTCTCCTCAAACCCGGAAGTCCCTTCTGGGTTTTAGGAAACCACACGAGGAGGCTGATGCAGTGCAGCTTGTGTCCATGGCAGGAAGGCAGTGGCAGGATTAGGATGAAGGGCACTCTGAATCCACTACCCCATCACTCCCCTCGGAAGCTGCTTCAAGTTACCTCATGGTTGGGCCGCCCCAGATCAAGGTTCTTTAGCAGAGGTGTTTCCTAGCTCTGCTCCTTAAGATCATTTTTAACAAGAGATGCCATGATGATCCTGGCACCTTTTGCACGTGCTCTGCCACTGAGCTGCACAGTTCAGTTCTTTCTGTCCACACAGTGGTTTTGCATGCCACAGTGGGCTTGGCTTTGCAATGAAATGTAGTTGGCTAAGAATAAACCTACCCTTTAATTTTCCAGATGCATTTGGCCCGAACCTGTGCATTTTTTGGTACAGAACTTGCAGTAATGTTCTCAAATTCTTTCTGTGTACTGCTTTCAGCATGGACTGTTTCATTCTTTTGGTTTCATCTACTATTCAACCATAGTGGGGAGACAGCTCAGCTGGGCACAAGCAGGCTTAGCTGAGCTCATGTGGACCTTACTTTTATAGCCCAGTCTTCCTGAAAGAGGAGGATCATGTTAGATGGAAGACAAAAGCAGTACATCTCACTGTGGTGAGTCAAATCCATTATGTCTGTATTTCTTACAGTCTCTCAGGCTTGAACTTTCCATTTTATTTTTTATTTCCTTGACTGCCTTGCTATTTGTCAATCTGATAGGCACTTGTCTTCTGAAAACAGTAGTACCATTTACAGGGAACAGTGGGACCTTATATATAAATGAGAAAATAGTTGGAAATATAGAGCTGTTATTCTGTCTCTCCAATACTCAGGTAGATGAATGGACAACTTTGCAGGTAGCGATCAGATTCATGGTTCTATCTGTCAGTGTTATAGAACTTCACCTGTTGCTTATGGAAAAGATAGGTGCTTGCAATATCACTGGCTGGTCCAACAGGCAGAGGTGTCGTTACGGTTGGGGTGGTGGACCCCAAGCGGAGGGTCGCGGGGGGTGTACCTTCCGGTGCTCCCTCTGCCGTGGGTCCGTCTTTGTGCAGCCGTTGTCGGCTGCAGGTTTTACCCTCTCAGGCGCCGTTTGGCTCCAAAATGTGCCGGGGGGTGTTTCCGCGCCATGGCAGCACGTGTTGATGATGCCATGCCCCCCAGGGGCGGGGTGTATTGTGTCCCGTGGGGGTGTTGCCGCGGCGGCCCCCTCCCACGGGGGGTGTAGGGCTGCTACTGCCAACAGGGAAGGAACAAGCAGATACATTCATTGGTGTCTCGTTGTATAGTGTTGAGCAGAGGAGCAGTTGCCACCTTGGTTACTGACCCTCCTGTACTGATAGACAGCAGCAGTGTGATGCACACCAAAAGTTCTTCCGTTCACAGAACAACTTAGGATAAAACTCAATGTGATGGAGAAAGCGATTCAGCTGATGCTTTATTGAGTTGTATCCCAAGTTCTGTGGATGGAAGAACTTCTGGTTGCCCAAGGGGAGGTGACTTGTTGTCGATTTCCCCCCCCTTGCCTCTGCTGCCTCCCACAACCCCAGAAAATCTGCTTCCAAGCATTTGGGACCCTTTGCAACCGGATGTCATGAGGTCTGGGATGCAGCAGGAAGGGGGACACATGCACCTTGTTCAAATTGAAGTTGTTCCACTCATGGAACAAATTACAACACTTGACCTGTTTAATTTCTGCATTTTTAGATTGCTACTAAAGACCCAAAAACAGGACCAGTAAACTAGTGAGGCAGTGTTGAACAATACAAATGGACTGGACTAAATTCCAAAATATATGTGGCTAAACTTCCTAAGTTGAGAGAGAGAGAGAGAGAGATATGATAGCATCTTCAAGCAGGACAAGCTTGCCTGACATTTTTTTTTCTTTCTGCATCTCCTTCCTAAAACTCCAGTTGCCTCTCTCCCCCATCAACCATTCCCTTCAACAGTATGTAAGATATTGGGACTTTGTAAATTTAAAGCATTACCTCTGTTGTATTAGTTCGTACATGTGTAAGATCTGTTCAGACAGTGGAGTGAATGTGCGTAGATCAGGGGAAAGACCTGTCTTTGCAATCCTCCCTTTAGTCTACCCTTTGAAGATCTGGCAGCAACGATCTCTCTATGTTTGACATACACATCAGTTCTTCCACTTCTCCTCTCTTGTACATTCTGCTGGATTCAGTTTGGAAGTTTACCACTGGAGGCTAATGCTTCTGCTGCTTTCCTGCATGGTTAAGAAAAGCACCACAACTAGGGATATTAAACAGCACGTGGGGGGGGGGGTGAGAGAAATTCTCAGAGGGATGATGGTGCTCTAGGTGAGCTCCTTGGGAACCTTTGTCCTGATGGGTAAGTTCTAAGGAGGTTGAAATCTCTGAAGAATTTAATTACTGATTAGTGCCTATGGAATCTGGGCATTAATCAACCCCTGACAAATTGCCGAAAGAAAGCATGCTTGTTCAGCAGTTTTCAAACACTGTCCCTGAATAAAAGGATGCCATATGATGCAACCAGAATAGTCTTTTAAAAAAATAGTTTTGTTAGATTAATGGCCGTTGGGTAGATCTGCAAGGATATGTCTGTTTTCTTGATGAATGCTGATCAGACACATGAGTATTAGCAATGACGGTAATTAACAGGGGGAGGAAAAACTTGTCATTATCCTAAGGGTGAGTAATCATTTTTGGCAGGTGATAATTAATGGTCTGGCAAAGTCAGCAGAAAGATAATCTGTCAGCCTTGAGGAAGCTGGGGAGTCACTGTAAAAATCTTTTTTTTCTTTTCTTGGCAGCTTTGGAATCCTTTGGGCTTTTAAAAACAGGCACAGGAGGAGAATGATCTTCTTGCATGTGTTCTTATTTTTGACAAAGCTTTGCAATACTCAAAACCTCCACGTTGTTTTGGAATGTGGAAAGGTGGAATGTGGGGAATTTTTTTTCCCTAAATACCTTGTTGGCTGTGGTCCCAAACATGAAGCAGCCTGATTGTATTTCTCCTCTCCCCCCCAACTTACACAAACACTGTATTATTATTATTAATATTAATATACCGCTTTTCAACAGAGAGTTCACAAAGTGGTTTACAGACAAATGGCTCCCTGTCCCAAAAGGACTCACAGTCTAAAAAGACACAGAAAACCACCAGCAAACTGCCAGCAGAAAAGACACTGTGCTGGGGTGAAAGGGGGGCAGTTACTCTCCCCCTCAGAACGAAGCTAAGGGGTGGGCCGCCCCGGAGTGACACACGTTGCCCCCGTTCCGCGCGGAGGCTCTGAGGCCGGGAGAAGGCCTTGGAGTGTCCACCCCGGCCGGCGGTCCGGGGCCTTCTGACGAGGCCCAATGCGTCAATACATGCACTTTTAGCTTTTTCGCGCATGCGCAGACCGTTTCTGAAGGCAAAAGGGCAGCCCTTGCCCTCAGAAACGTTCTGCACATGCGCGAAAAAGCTAAAAGTGCACATATTGACGCATTGGGCCTCGTCGGAAGGCCCTGGACCGCCGGCTGGGAAGGACGTACTTGGAGCCGGCAGCAGCAGTGGGGGCAAGTGCCACCCTAGGGCAGGGGTGACGCGCGCGCCCTAGTGACGACTGCTAAATATAAGAGGAGCACCAATTGAAACAGTGCCCTTTGCCCAGTTAGCAGGGGTTTGTAGAAACTAAAAGCTTTCACAAAAGAGGACGAGAAAATGGAGCACAGCAACACTGGGGCAAGACACATCAATTCTGCACAAAGAATGTATCTCTAATTCTGGCACTGTTGCAGTGCATCGTCCAAGACCCCTAACCTGCCCTCTGTGATGCAGAGTTGAAGCCCTGTTCACTTATAGCTCTTGATGAAAGAGGAAGGGATTGCTCTTGAATCCCACATTCCTACTGTAGAGGCCGTAGATTAGAAATTGCCTTTCTGGCCGAGACCAAAGACTCATCTAACCCAGCATTCTGTTTCCAAGATACAGGCAGGCAGCCCTGTAGAGCAGGGATGAGCAGAAGGTGGAGCAGCATGCACTGGAAGATCTCTGGGTTTTCATCAAGGGTTTCTGACTCCCAATTTTTAATAATAGCAACCACAAAGAGACTTGATTGTTTGTTTTCCTAAATGAGGCTGCTGTAACAAAGAAAAGTTGGGGGGAAACCAGAAATGGATTTTGCAAACTCAGTTCTGGTCCTGAAACAAATTCCGGGGCTGAACTGTCCCAATACTAAAGGTCTAATTTTATTTATCATAGTTTACCAGAGGGGCTGTGGGGTAGAGATTCTTTGGGTGGGTGGAACTGGTAGTGTTCCCACTTTGGTATCAATAGCTCAATGCAATCATTTGTATTATAATGCTTTTTTGCTCTCTCTTTCTGCAGGAGCTGATATAGTACAGTGGCTCATGAAGAATCTCACTGTGGAGGACCCAGGTAATTTGCTCATCCAGCTCCAAGGAATGTGGACTTTGGGCTTTGTTTTGTTTATGGCTTGTAATATCACATGCAGTGAAAATGCACTGTGACAGGTGATTGTGGATGCTACTCTTTAGAATTTCTGCCTGGACATTTATTATAGTAGTTGGTGGCATTTTGGAAAACCATGGTGCCTTGTAGAAATATATCAGGCAAACATTCATCAAGTGCATCTCTAGCAAGTGTTCGGGTAAGCTTTACCTGTTGAATTTCTGTCTGGATGCATCCCACTCCAGCCCATTACCAGGCTGAAAGACCAAGGCAAAATGTGGGCACGTGGAGCCTAATTTTAAAGCCAGCACACTATACAAGACTATACTGAGGCTTTTCTCCTTACATGACATAGAAATTAAGGTGACCACCTTAATTTTTTTCATGCATTTTGGAGCATGAGGGAAAACTGTAAGTCCTACAATAATAGTTACTAATCTTAAACTGAAGGTTTGTTAAATATTTGAATATAAACCTTGAATTCAGGTGAAGAAATCCAAGTGCAATACAATGTATATATGAGATAGTGTTTGATATCCAACCAGCACAATCAAAAGGGTGGACGATGAAGAGGTACTCTCTCTATTACTGAAACTGGTTGGCAGAGGAACACAAAGCAATGCCATCCTACCTCAAATCATCCTGTTCTTCGAACTTGCCAGTTGTGCCATGGCTGGCTGGGGAATGCAAGGTCCTGCCACCCAGGCCTTGGAAGCTGACCATTTATGTAATGCATACTTGTTTTGACATACTACTTTTTTAAATATATATATATTTACAGCTGAAGCAATACACATGGGGAGTCTCATAGCAGCACAGGGGTATATTTTTCCAATCTCGGATCACGTACTTACCTTGAAGGATGATGGGACTTTCTATCGTTTTCAGGTAAGAAAACTATTGTATTTGCTTGAATTACAGAAGACCAGGTCATCCTGACTGCTAAGGTCCTCCTCTTGCCCTAGAGCAGCAGTTCTCCAACATTTTGGTCTCTGGAGCCCTTTATACCCCTAAAATGAGCTTTGGGGAACCCTGCCAGTGCATGCACGGAGTCTCAGGGAGCCTCAGTGCCAGCGCATGAGTGGAGTGGCTCAGCACTGAGCCCAATGCCGAATATTCGTGAAGAACTGGAACAGGAGGCGAATGAGAAAGGAGAGCCATGAATAGGGGAGGTGGTAGGGACAGATGAGCAAATCGGGCAAGGGGCAGATGGTGACCAATTATGGTGTGCTCGTGGAACCTCTGAAAGGGTCTCGGAGAGTCCCAGAGCTTGTAGGAGCACACTTTGAGAAACGCTGCTCTAGAGAGACAAAACTTTCCATTTTAGTTTCAGGATCATTACCAGCAAGTTTTTGTGTAGCACTTTATCGCTTATTTTATAAGGGGGCAGACTGGAGACAGAGAGGAAAAGAAATGGGAAGATTTGAAATTGAGAGCGACAGCGAGAAAGGCAAGGCTGCCTGTTCAATGCTGACGACTGTAGCTCAGCCCCTGCAACCCTGTGTGTTATCCAGAGCACTGTTCTTCATCCTTGGGGTTGGGACCCCAATGAGGTTGTGAAACTTCATTTGTGGGGTCGCGGCAACTTACAGGAACCAAAATGGCTGCTGGGAATAATGCTGGGGGGCAGTGGGGAACCTGCTGGGGGGCTTCCACAGGGATTTCATCCCCCTCCTCCCCTCCCTCTCTTGATTTGCTGGGGGGGAACCACGGCTCAGCTTTCCTGTTCTGGATTGACCCCTCCACTGGTGGTGTGGGCTGGGCAAGCTCAGCAGGACGAGGGTGCCAGGGCGGGGGTGGTGACAGGGGCAGGAGTGGGAGGATCGGGTCCCGGGAGGGGGGTGGGTTCAATGGTGGGTCTCCAGCCTCATACTTTATTTATTAATTTATTAATTGGGGTCGTGGCACAAAAACGTTTGAAGACCACTGATCCAGAGCATTCTCATTCTAAAGCAAGCCCCACTGAGTCCAGTAGGATTAAAGAAAGATGTGCATACTGCAGCATTTTGTTGTGGCACTTGTCTTAGTAGGAGTAACAATCATCTGTACCTTGAATATAATTTAATGTTTTTCAGGCTCCATACTTTTGGCCTTCAAATTGTTGGGAACCAGAAAACACAGACTATGGTGAGAATTTTGAGTGGGTCAGCTTTTAATGCTGTTTGTTACTGTACTTTTGATAGCCTTATTGTTCTAAAAGAAATAATATTTAGTTTGAATAATAATCTGCTGATGAAATGAACATTATATAGTGATGGTTTTTATATATAGTATATTGAAATGACTATACAGTGGGACCTCGCTATCCGCAGGGGATCTATTCCAGACCCACCCACCCCCTGCAGATAGCGAGTTTTGCGTATACTGGCGTTTGCCGAAAAAAGCCTTTAAAAAGGAAAAAAAAGCCTCTAAATCGCTGTTTTACCTTTAAAAACTCCAACCGCTCTGTTTTCAGGGCTGTAGAGAGCGAAATCATGCTGCTACAGCCCCTTCCTGGTTGCTCAACTTCCCCCCTCCCTTTCCCAAGGTCACCCCAGAATGCACTAGTGCAGCCTGGGGAAGGGAGGGGGGGAAGATGAGCAATCAAGGAAAGAGACTGGAGGAGCGTGGTTTTGCTCTCTACAGCCCTGAAAACAGAGCGGTTGGCAGTCAAAAGGTAAGAACAAAAGGTTTAAAATAGCTTTTTCTTACCTTTTGGCTGTCAAACCACTCCGTTTTCAGGGCTGTAGAGAACGAAATCGCGCTCCTCCAGCCCCTTCCTGGTTGTTCCATGTCAGAAAAAAGTCTCTCAAAGCAGTGTGTGTGAACGGAGTCCCTGTATGTAAGGGGTTGTATCCTAAGTTGTAATTCAACTTGTGGGGGGAGGCAGGGCTAGTACATGCAGAAGTGATAGAAAAAGGTTCTTCTTGCACACAGGAATGTGAATGGAATCCTGACTTGGCTTGTGCAACACCTTGCACAACATGTCGCATACAGAGTTGTCAGGGCCACTCTATTGCATGATTTCTTCTGTACGTGCTTGGACAACCACATACAGAACAGTGCAAAATTCCATCTTATGTCCACATATGCGCCTTAGGATACAACCCAAGGACAGTCTAGTTCAGAAAAGAAAGCATTCATTGTCCCAAGCGTATTGCCATCTTCAAAACATTAAGATTCCTTTCGTGTAAAGGTCAGGCTCTGTGGTCTGTTGTACAATAATTGAGGATATAGTCTGGGGAGTAATATATAGTCAGGTTAATCAATAAACTGGTACCTAACTGAAATTAGAAATCTCCTAACAAAAGTAAATTAAGATGGAGTTTTATTGATATGAAGCATAAAAAAGAGGAGTGATAAGTTTATATTAGCGGCTGGTGTCTGGCGTTGGAAAAGAAATAACAGTGGTTTATGAGCTAATAAACTGCCGTATTCTCTATTAACTGTCTCAACAGCTGAGTACTAATGCATAAAGGGAATATGTGAGCATTGTTATCTTTAGCTGTCTCTATTTATTATTACTGTCTTCTACAGCTATACTCCTCTCGCACTGAAATGATAAAATCAATTTTTCCATTCAGCTGTGGTATTGGCAAAGGAAATGAGTATTTCTGTGCACAAAAATAAGAGCTTTTGGAAGTGTTTCTTTTATGGGTTGATCAAAGCAATTTATGACCACAAAAAGTCTTTTCTTCCCCCTTTTACTTCACCACACAATGTTTATGTATGTGGGATTTGTAATCCCTTGATGAGAGTGCAATCATTGTGGCAGTCACAATCTTTAATCGTTTGTAATCTCTTATTTAACCATTATTAATTTGTCCTAACCAATAAAAAAACTATAGTAATGATAAATTAATCTCTGCCCGCCCCATGTAAGAAATAATCTATTTATTTAGGGTGTAATCAAAGCAGTTACCAGTAGGCACTTTTCAGTTCCATTGATTTCAGTGGGAGGCATTTATGCATGTGCTTAACCCTCATTGAAAAATCAATGGACATTATGGCACTTAACGTAGATGAGGTTCTGCCATTTTTTAAATTTAATTTTAAAATTGATACCTTGCCATATTCCCAGAATTCACAAAAGGCAGCTCACAATAAAAACAGCAATAAATACTAAAACACAATAACCGCCTGACTCAACTTGAAGCATGTTAAACAGTCAGCAGCTAAAGCAGCAGAAATGATAACACCAGCTAATAAAATAAGCCAGTCAAGCCTAGTAAAATAAAAGCATTTTTCTGTTTCTGTAAAAGCCATGAAGTCTAAAGTTGGCAGACCTCACTTGGGGGAGAGTTACTCAAGAGGTGCCACCACAAAAAGATCCTGCTACATAATCTTTCTAGTCTGACTACAGACAAAGATGTACATGCTGCATGCAGCAAGATGCATCTTTCCAGATGATCGCCGAAATTTTTAATTATTTTTTAACTCAATTAATTATTTGACTTGCCTGTCCTGTCCCGCCACCGCCATTCTGCCACCAACTTAGCCGCCAGCTGCGGCTACGGCTGGCACCACCATTGTTGCCCCTGCCGCCGCCGTCGTCTTCACCAGCAAACCCCCCCAACAGCATCAGCGCCCCCAGCAGCAGCAACAGCACCTCCAGCAGCTACAGCCTCCTGGAGCCTTGGTGTGACTCCTCCTGGAGCCTGGCCGGCTGCATCTGAACCAACCAGGACTCCTGCTCCCCGAAGAAGCCTCCGCCGCCGCTTAAGAGGTTTGTAATTTTAAAACTTACCTTTTTTCTGTCGGTGGCCATCTTGGATCTCCTGAAATCTCGCAAGATCCAAGATGGCGGCGCCCACATGTCATAAGGGAAAAAAGCTAAGTTTTAAAATTACAAGCTTCTGAGGCTTCCACCGGGCCCGGAACGGTCTGGGATCAATCCGGGACCCAAGCCCGGGACAGTCCCGGAAATTCCGGGACAGATGGTAAGCATACATCGGCAAAATTTAATGAGAACAGAGTTTTGAAAATGGATCTTCATTGCAGCATATTGTCAGGATAATTGTTTGTGCCCATTTGCTACCTACATCTGAAAAAATATTGTGGTTGGGTTGGTGTTGTCTTTCCTAGACTCATTTTCATGGGCCAAAAAAAATCTGTTGTGCATTGTTGGTATGAATGCATGTCTTACAGCTCTGGGTTCTGACTACTCGTTTAGACTTCATGAGGTCACAAACGCAGGTATCCAACTAAAGCCAGAATACAGCTGGGACCTTAGTACGTAGTTCTCTTACCAAAGATGTAGCCTGTTTGAAGTTGCAAAGAGCCACTATGAGGCAGAAGTAGGCCAATAGCAAGCCTTTGCTTTTCATGATCGTATAAGAGCATGACAAGAACAGATATCACTTATATGTTCTCTATAAACTAGCTTCCAGATGAAGATAGAAATAGCTGCATAGTCATAAATGCTTGAAATGCAAATTCTAGACACCAATATCACATAGGTCAGTAACCTTGCTTTCGATTTGTGTATGATGGAAGGAACCCAATGCTGTCAAGAACTAAGAATGAAAGCTATGATGGCAGTGTTGTATTTAGGCTTGAGAGGCTTGAGTTCAAGTTCCACCTCAGATATGGATGCCCTGAGCAAGGCTGTCATCATTTCAGATGTAAAAAGGAAATAACAGAGTGACCACAAGATGTGGTTATCTTCTTACTTATAAAATAATGCATACAAATAAATTATTGCATAAGATTCAGTTCATTGACTGTCTTTAGGGGGCACCTCTGAAATGTACATCCCATTCCTAGAACAAATATTTGAAACAGAATAATTAAGACTGAATTAGAACAATGAGTACAATCAGCACATGTTCTCATGGTGTCAGATCCAAATGAGAGGCAATGTTTGACTCTTGGGTGTGACTTTTCAGAGTCATATTTGATATTTAGCTCACCTCTGAAACTGGTGGTGTCAAATCAGCCAATCAAGAGATTATTTTTCTTTCTCTTGTCAAGCTTTGTTTGAAGCATCAACTTTTGACATTAAGAAAAATCTGACATTAAAAGTCTAATCGAATGCATTTTTTCCTGCAAGATATTATTTCAGACATGAAAGAAAGTCCTTTTCCACCTCTAGGAGCATGTGTTCACTGGTTAGCTGTTTCTGCTGAGTTATGGCTGGAAAGATCTAGCCAGTCAGTAGACAGTGCCATCCTGCTGGGCTACCAAATATTCTCCCATTAGAGAAATTCATCATAGCCAGAACACGCATACAGAGCTAACCCGTAGTTCTTACTGTTGAAATGTTTCTTCGTGTGATTATTGTGACCCTTTTCCTGAAATAAATTTGTATGAAGAATGGAATATGTGACCAGGGCCTTCTACAGATATAGTCCCTGCTACTCAGAAGTTGTTTCCCTGACTATGGCAGTTTGCAAGTTTGCAGTTGTGGAAATTTCCTTATGAGGGACTTGGGTCATATGTTATCTTCTCCACAGATACAAACCCCTGGCAGTCAGGCAATATAGATGCATCACATTGAGAAAGATTTGATCCTACATAAAAGCAGCCTTTTCAGTTAGAAAAACCTCCGTCTCTTAGGTCCTCTCGGCAGTAAAAAGTGATTTGACATTTTTAACTGGTTGTATTTTAATAGTAAATACAGAGCATAGTTTTGTTTTTTTTAATGTAGCAACTGCCCTTTCCTTAATTGTGCTTTTCATTGTTTTTCTATCCATAGCTATCTATCTGTGCAAGAGGACCATGCAAAACAAAGCTAGGCTGGAGCTGGCCGATTATGAAGCCGTAGGTATACTGATTTTACAGTTCCAGAGACAGATTCTAATATCTTCCTCCAAACTGCAGTAGCGGTCCTACAGTCTCCGTGGGAGGTGCTGCGACACCCCCCATGGGACGCCACACACCCCGCCCCTGGGGGGCGAGATGTCATTGTTGCGCGCCACCGCGGTACAGAAACACCCACACACACCCGGCACTTTTCGGCCCCTTTTTGGAGTCAAACAGCACCTGGGTCGGTGGGAGGGCTAAACTTGCAGCCAAGAACGGCTGTACGATGAGGAACCAGCGGCAGAGGCAGTGGCATCGTTGGGCCGTGGTGGAGGGGCAGGCCGCCCCCCTGCTGTGGGGTGACACACATCACCCCTCGTGTTGGCTTCGCTTCACCCTTCAAGGCCGCCCGGTACGAGCCGGGAGAGTGCCTTGTCCTCTTTGGCCAGCAGCTCGGAGAGGCGGCAGAGAGGGTGACGCATGTCACCCCCCGTGTCACCCTCCGAGGCTGCCGCCGGCTCCGCATCACACCCCCTCCTCGAAGCCACCCGGTACAAGCTGGGAGAGGGCCTTGACGTGTCCTCTTCAGCTAGCGGCTCGGCCTCTTCTGACTAGGCCCTCAGTGGCATTTTCGCACATGCGCACAATGCCGCTGAGGGCAAGAGGCTTCTTGCCCTTAGCGGCATTGTGCGCATGTGCAAAAATGCCGCTGAGGATCTAGTCAGAAGAGGCCGAGCTGCTGGCCGAAGAGGACACGTCGAGGCCCTCTCCCGGCTCGTACCGGGCGTTCTCGGGGGGGGGCCTCGGAGGGTGACGCACGGAGACCCTGGTGGGTGACGCAACAGCAGGGGGTGAGGGGGTAACGCGGCAACCCCTGCCCCCAGGGTGACACGCACCACCGCCCCAGGGTGACGCGCACCCTAGTGACACCACTGGGCGACGGATCTAGTGGCAAGTACACACACCCCCGCCACTTGGAGCCCACTGCCCCAACTGCCCCCACCATAACAACGCCTCTGCCAAACTGAGTTTCTCTTCTTTATACAGCTGTGGAAGAGTGTTTCATATGAGTATCCCCTGAGAGAGCTGTCAGTGAGTATAAATATGTTAGGCTAAATGCCAGAATGAACTAGAGAGGGCACCTTAAGTTTTTTTCTGAATATTTTTTCAGAAGACCTGGGGTTTAGGTTGTCATCTTTTGAAGTCATCTCTGAAACTCATAGCACATTGTGTTTACAACCATGTCACCTGATTCTTCTTAGGCTAACTCTGGCTGCAGTTTCTTTTGTTTTCCTCTGTCATGGGAGTTGTGTGAAGCAGCAAAGCTCAAACAGGCAGACTTTCCCTCTGAATTGTCATGGTGACTTGAGCCTTACTGCCAGAGTCCCTTATTTATTTATTTATTTATTTATTTATTTTTCACATTTTTATATCGCCCTTCCTCCAAGGAGCTCAGGGTGGTGTACATAGTTCCTCCCCTCCGTTTTGTCCTCACAACAACCCTGTGAGGTAGGTGGGGCTGAGAGATAGTGACTGGCCCAAGGTTACCCAGGAAGCTTCGTGGCTGAGCGGGGATTTGAACCTGGATCTTCCAGGTCTAAGTCCGACTCCCAAACGTCTACACCATCCTGGCCTTACAACTGGTAGCCTTCCTCATTAACTTGCTTTAGGACTGAGATGGTGGTAGTGAAAAGGAATTATATACCCAAGAGTATCGCATCAAAAAGCCTGGAAAAAACCAAGCTCTTACACTGTTGCAACCCTTATCACCTTCAGTGGACATTTATTCTAGCATTCTGGACTCCGCTTAGCTTACTATGCAGACACACACATTCCAACCCTGCAACCCATGCAGGGTTGCCAGTTGATTCTAGTCACCAACTATGGAATATAAACATCTTCACACACTGTATTGTGATTTTTTTCCCAGTGTTTTCACTCCCACACATTTCCACCTTCATTATTCATAAATTCAGTTATAAATCTTTGCTCCCTATCAGCCAGTCAATTGTACTGGATATAAAGGTTCTTTATGAAGCAAGAAAAGGTCTATTCAGCACAAGCCATTATGTTCTAGTATACATGCAGAGAAGTCATGGCAGTAAATACTGCACTCTAGGGCCTACTGAGAGCGATAATCATCAGACAATGTCAGACAATTAGATCGTCTTTCATTTTCTTCAAGCACACAGCTCACATGATGAGCAATCATACCAGCATTCTACACTAGCCCAGTTAATTAAAGACAAGAGTGGTTTGTGGATTGAATCAAGACTCCCATTTAGATAGGGGAGGCTACTTTTTAAAGTGGGGTGTAGTTCCTATGGGGGCAAATAAAGCATTAAACCTACTAATGCAGGGTATATGCCTCTATTTCTGCATTGCTTTCCTTGTCGGTTATCTCAGTTTCTCAATCCACATTTCTGTGCTTACAAGCTATTTTCCCATTCTATCTTCTGTATGTGATGCCTTTTTTAGGTGACGTTGTCCAGTGGCATTCAGTTTGTGCATTTGGGCACATGATAGGTTTGTCCCTTAACCAGCTGAGCTCCATACTATCCCACTTTGGTGGCTGAGTTAGATATGGTTACCTACACAAGCCAACACATCACATTGGATGAGATAGCAAACCTGTTAAATGATGTGGCATTTCTGTAGCATATTTGGTCACTTTGCTAATGTACAGGAAAAGAAAGAGGAATGTGGAAAAACCATACATATAGTACATGCAGACAATAGATACATAATGTGGGCACAGTTAAGCCAAAGTGAAGCACTTTTCTAGCCCCAGCAGGGGTGTTGAGCACATACATGACTCTCTCCTATTGAAATGTGATTATTATAGATGTTTTTCATTTGAGTGGAATTGTACCCTGTGCATAGATATCATGCACATGCATACTGTCATCAGTACACAGGAATGCCAAAGATTACACGCAAAGCATTCCGCAAAAAATATTGTGATAAGTATATCTCTGGTGTATCTCTAGGTCTGTTGTTCTGTTATGGGCAGCCCAATCCTGTTTAGAGTGGCGGAGCGCACACTCTACTGCTCTAAGCCGTCGCAAATGTGCTGTAAACCACGTTTGCAATTACTTTAGAGTAAGGGCCACCTGTGCGGAGGCCAGCAGCCCTTACTTCGCCACCCTCCAGACTCGGCACTGACCGGCGGAGGTAGGTCCTGCACCAGTTGGTGGGGGGAGGGCGGGCAGGGGTGTGGAGGGAGGGGGCCAATTGGCCAGCCCAGGAGGGGGCGGGGATATCGGAAGCGTGCTCCGCCGATATCCTAGGCCCGTTCCTAGGCCTGGACGGCCTTACACGGCTGCCTCGAATGTACGCCAGACCTGAACCTGGCATACATCTAAGGAGGCCCATAGTGCCCTGGCCGGCGTACACCTGGGGAAGGAATCGAATGTCCCCTTCTCCCGTGGTGCTCCCGGACTGCCCCAGGGCAGCCCAGGAACGGGATAGGATGCAGTGGCCCTTTAGGCCGGCCGCACATCTTTACACAGGATTGTGCTGTTACTCCTATATACTGAATGTAGATTTCATCCTTACCATTGCTCTGGACTCTCCAGATTTTCAGGTTTATGTGACTGAAAAACAGATAAGCAGTTGCTATAACTGGTGGTTCTCCTTATTTCCTTTGTCATTAGGAGAACTTAGCAAGACTGCAGAGAGCTTTTGCAAGAAAGTGGGAGTTCATCTTTATGCAAGCAGAAGCACAAGTGAAGTAGGTATTTTCAGTTCAACAGGCCACTAAGTGAATATTGTGGGAAAAGAATGTGTTAATGTTGAAAAGCGGTATATTAAAATTCTTAATAATAGTTAGTTCCTCAATGAAGATGTGCTTCATAGTTTTCTTGGTTCAATCACGGGTGGGACTAGATCGCCTTGAAGGCCCTCTATGATTCTAAAATCCTTTCCTGTGTAATGTCAAGGCTGCTGAAAAATGCTTCCATGTGGTGTATTCTACTTAGGAACCATAGCACTTAAAATCTACAGTGATACCTCCTATTATGTGGAGGGGTGGGGTTTGTTACCAGAAAGTCTCAAGTGCTGTGTGAAACATAGGATACATCATTAAAGATAAGGCAGGAAACAAGTGTTGATTGGCCCTGTTCCTAGAATGCACTACTCCCATTGGCTACAATACCTGTCAATCACACCAAGACAAAGAGTGCTGTAATGAATCGGCACTAGAGGAAGCATCATTATAGGAGGTATTACTATACTTACCATTTGGATGGCCCCATTTGGATGGCTCCATTCACAAAGAGTGTTTCTCTGCAAATATCGTCATCGTCCCCCCACCAGTAACATAGCGCTCAGGTAGAAAGACTCTTCACACGGTTAAGTCGATTATGTGATAAATTGAAATGTTATATCTCTGTCTCACCATCCTGCAAGGAAGGTTCCCCACACAGAAGTATTTTCTATGGTCTGAGAAATGGGCCACATGAGAGGAACAAGTGGAATGTTTTAATCGACTCCTGGGAAATAAAATTACATTTATAAACCAGTGCTAGCAAGCCACCACCTGCTTTTTAAACAAATGAATCAATTAAAACCATATTGTGTTTCACCAAAAGCATAAGATAACTGCCTTTTCGAGTTATTGAAGGAAATTAAGCTGACTTACAACTGGCCTAATAAAAGCAAGCTGGAGAAGGCAGCTTAGGGCGAGCAGCAGAAACATTTGTAGCCCTGTTAACACGGCTGTTCAAACAAGTCCCTGCCTTTTCCTCCAGCTCTGGAGGGGGAAGGTTGGGGCTTGCAGTTTGGTAGTAGTAGCACAGGGAGCCCCACTGTTGTCACTGCCCAGATAACTCCAGCTTTGGAGAAGAAGGTTGGGGTAGCCTTTTGGGCAGTCTGCTGCAGAGGCACTTGGGGCAAATGTGCTTCCCAAAGGAGCTTCTGCCTTGAGTTTCCAGCCTTGAGCCAAAGGAGCCCCTGAGTTTCAGGTTTGGAGGGGGGGAGGGAATCACCTTTAAAGACTCTCTGCAGCCTAGTGCAGTGGCGTTGCTGGGACGTGGCGGGCTGCCAGGGTGATACGCAGGGAGGGGGTGACGTGCTGCTGCCCAGTACGACCCGATCCCGATTGCGTTGTCTTCGGCTGCTTCTAACTAGGCCAGGGCAAGGCTGAAAGAGGCGTTCTTCATATGCGCACAATGCTGCTTTCAGCCTTGTCCTCGGAAGGACCGAACAAAGACCAAATCACATCTTCTTTGGCCACTTCTGACTAGGGCAATGCTGAAAGTGGCATTCTTCGCATGCGTACAACGCCACTTTCAGCCTTGTCTTCGGAAGCAGCCAAAGAAGACGTGATCGGGTCTTCGTTCGGCCCTTCTGAGGGCAAGGCTTCAAGTGGCGTTGTACACTTGAGAAGAACACCACTTTCAGCCTTGCCCTGGCCTAGTCAGAAGCGGCCGAAGAAGACACGATTGGGATCGGGTCGTACCGGGAAGCGGGGGGGGGGGGGGTTTGGCAGCGGCATGATGAGGGTGACGCGCTCACCTCCTGTCCCTAGTGATGAGCTGGCTTCCCGCCGGGGTGACGCGAATCCTAGTGGCACTGCTGGCCTAGTGCAATTTGCCCCTCCACTTGCCCCTCCAGAGGAAAATGGGATTGTCCCTGACCTCCCATGAAGGTGCATTACAAAGGGACTAAAACTGAAATTCTGTGCAGTAAGCACATTGGGACTAGCTTCCAAAGAAACATGCAAAGGATTGCACTGAAGGAGAGGGTTGGGATCCTGGCTATGGTGCATAGAAATGCTGTGACACTAACAAAATTAAGCAACCTACTCCTGTCCCTGGCAACAAACCAACATGGGAAATCAAATTTCATTTGATTCTTTTGCTGCTGTTGTCTTTTATGGTACTGTTAAATGTTTATGTTGTTCATTCATTTTTGAGCAGATAAGCTGGAACAGAGATGCTTCCCCCCCCCTTTCCTAAACACCTTCATTTGATGGCCTCCCTACTATGACATGTTTTCTACTGCCATCTGTTGGGCATTCCCAAAGCCTCCAGCAACATTAAATGAGCCACATTAGTCAGTGTCAACCACAGTGATAAGTGTGGGTGTTCATCATTAAACTCTTGCTGCTGTTAGATTTACGTGCCTAATATGAAGTACTTAGGTGTAACCATTGTGACCATCATGTCATTACTTACTCTGTATTTCCCTTCCAGCAGTTGCCAGCCTTTTGGGACATGACAGTTTAGTTTGCAAGAAGTAGTGCATCTGATTTCCATCATAGTCATAGATGTAACGGAGTCATAACAAAGCCAATTTTGTGACATTTCCCCCAACTTAGCTGCTGTCTGTTGTCCCCCATGTTACTCTGTCCCCCATGTTAGAGTAAATTCTCACCACCCAGTAAATTCTAGCTCACTTCTAATGAACAATTTCAAGCTATGGTTTAAGACTCGAGGATCTGAAAAAAAATGTAGTAATTGAGAAGATACAAAGCTGCCTTATAATTGAGTCATGCCACAGGTCCCCCTAGGTCAGTGTTGCCCTCCGCTAACTGGCAGCAGCAATCAAGGTTCAGGTGGGGTCTTTTCTGAGCTTCACAATGCTGAGGAGTGAACCTGGGATCTTCCGCATGCAAGGCATGTGTCCTACTGAACTACAGCCCCTTCCCATTTGCCTCTTAATCAGAGGTTTTGAGCACAATGTTTGGTGTGTTCAAGTCAGCATGAATATGCCTGAGGAAGCCTCTGTAACTGACCACCATGATCTATACTAGGGGTTCTCAACCTTTGGAGGCCTGGGTACCCCCTATCATGGTCCAATTTTCTGAAGTATCCCTGCTAATTAACTGCTAATTAATTTGATCAATCAATTAATTAATTGGTATTAATCATTAAATAAAGTACTAACACAATTTTAAATGTGAAAAATGTCTTATTTAACTCTCTCTTTCTCACAGAGAGAGAGAGAGAGAGAGAGAGAGAGAGAGCTCGTTTTGGGAAGTCACACTTCCCAAAATCAGCTCCTTCCTCCCCCACCTCACCAAAGTACATTTTCCAAAGTACAAAAATAAGCCCAAAACCAAAATCAGAGACAGAAGGGCTCCAAAAATAATTACAATTTAAAATCCATGTTAATTAACACTTAATTAGCTGCTGATGGGGCAGATAAGGGGCAGGGCTTGGCGTACCCCCAGCAAGAGGTCCGCGTACTCCTAGGGGTACCCGTATCACAGGTTGAGAACCTCTGATCTAGACCAGTGTTTCCCAAACTTTTTCGACCTGCAGCTCCCTTGACCATTGGCGACCGTTGGCCACGGCTCCCCATTACATTATGTTGGTGCCTGCCAATTGGCATTGCACTGTTTTCCGAGAGGATTCCGTGGCACTCTGCGGCTCCCCTAGCTGGTTTCTGCGGCTCCCAGTTTGGGAACCACTGATCTAGACTATTGGGGAGAAAGGGTTTGTTTGTTATCTGGGTGTGCCTTGTCATCATGGCGCCAAAAGCCAGAATTCCAAACTGAGGGTTCTCAGTCTAATTTCTCATATTGGTCCGCTTCAGACCTGTGACTTTGTACTGTTTGTTTCAGAATTGACAGAAAAAAAGATAAAACTGAAAGGAAAATTTTGGATAGTCAAGAAAGAGCCTTCTGGGATGTCCATAGACCAGTGGTGAGATTCATTTATTTGTTTGCTGTTTTGCAGGAGGATTTAGCTTGGTGACCATTGCAGGGAGTTTCTTCATTCTGGATGTGGGTGGGTGTTTTTGCATAAAATTGCTGAAGAACCACCAAATTTGTATAGAATTTTTACAATTTATCTTGCTATAATTCCTGCCCCATTATCAATTTCACTTTAAACCCCTAATAAGAATTGTACTATTTTATGTTGGTAGGTAGCAATTCTCCCAGCTTTTAAAATGTGTTTTTTAAAAGTGTGTGTGTGTGTGTGTGTGTGTGTGTGTGTGTGTGTGTGTGTGTGTGTGTGTGTGTGTGTGTGTGTGTAATTTCACATAGTATCATTACAGAACTCACTTTTGCATCATCATTTCGCATCAAAGGGTATGAATAAGGAATGGGCAGAGGGAGAAGAGACATGAAGTCTCAACTTGCTCTGTCCCCAGATTTGCCATTTCTACGTTCTTGTTACATGCTTTCCTTCCACATCATTCTTCTGCTTTGTGGTAACTTGCTGTGGGAAAATTGTCACATCTTTAATACAATCTGGTTTTCAGCAAGGCAGTATTGCACAATATTGTCCCTTAATCTGTTCCCAGGCATTGATAGTGTAGACAACTAGAGTGAGGTGCATGTAACAGAATCTTCAAATTGACACCATCACACACTACACTCTAGTGTGGAAATCCTGATCCTTGGAGGCTTCCTGTTGTGGACCAGGAGGATATACCATATTGGTCTGAGTATAAGACTCACTTTTTTCTCCTAATTTAAGTTTTTAAACTAGGGGTGCATCTTATAATTAGGCTGTTGCAATTTAATGCCAGTGATTTAATTAATTTTTTTTAATAGCACCAAACTTTAAGGGTGCGTCTTATAATCAGGTGCGTCTTATACTCGGGACAATACGGTACGTTTGGAATTCCCTCCCTGGGGATATCCATCAAGCCCCTACCCTCCCTGTTTTTAAGAGGCAATGAAAACCCTTCTCTTCCATAAAGCTTTTAATTGCTGGTTTTAACTGGTGTTCTTGAATTGGCTGCTGCTTTTCTGTTTATTATAATTTTGATAATTTTATTTGATTCTTAGTCTGCCTGCAAGGATTTATTTGAAAGGATTGGGTATAAATATTTTAAATAAATACATTCAAGTTGTGTTTCTGTCTTCTTTTCGGTCCATAATACACATAGTCTCTTGACTTCAGGGAGCATAACCGGTCAAAGTTCATAGCTTTCTTACCCCTGTGCGGTGTAATGACTTTTTCCCAACAATGTGCTTAACAAATGGGGGGGGGGGAATAAACTCAGAAATGTTTTAATTACTTATCAAAATTGAGCATAGCAAGAAAATGCTAAAACTCAAGAAGTTACGGCTTGAAAATGACATTTGAAAAGCACATGACCAAGCCATTCCCCTTCCTTTTGAAAGGAAATGATTGATGCACCTGCATCTTGTTGCAGTTCATAAAAGAGCTTGCGTTTCTGGTGATGGCTTGGATGTGAGTATTACAAATGTGGGCATTCATCAGTATAGGGTGGCATGTAGTTTCCATGCATGCAGTGGCTTCAGTCTCCTCCCAAGCACATGCTCTGTAGCGTTGGGAGATGTTTTTGAAGTTGGACTGTAGGGGGATAAGTAGGGCTGCAGTACGATCGATAAAACCTATTAATTTGTAATGAAGCAGGCATTATGGGTTTTCTAGCCATGTTTATTATTTGAGAAATAAAACTAAAATCGTACTGTCTTCTTAAGAGATTTCTCTCACATACACAATCTGGCCACCAAATTGCTTTTGAGCAGGTCCGTTCGTTGTTTTCGGAAGCCAGTCTAAAACGAAGACTAAATCTGGAGGCTGTTTCAATCTCCCAAAGGAAACCTGCAAGTCTTCTGAATAGACAGCAAGAGCTGTCATTTGCCAATAAAATCTGGCTACCTATCCTGAAAAGAGCATATTTGCAGCCTAGGAGGAATAGAGCAGAGGTTGATGATTCCGTTGTCAGTTAAAGGTTGCCATGGCTTTTACTGGTATATGCTAGCAAGAGCTCCATGTTCTCAGTGTCATCCAGCAGTGTTATGCTGAATTACCTTGACAAGGTCCCTCGTGTGGGATGAAACGTTGGTAGGAGAAATAAAGACTCATCTTCGCCTCTACACACATCTCCAGAGTGTGTGTGTGTGAGAGAAATCTCTTAAGAAGACAGTACGATTTTAGTTTTATTTCTCAAATAATAAACATGGCTAGAAAACCCATAATGCCTGCTTCATTACAAATTGTACCAAGCCATGAAAGTTTCCAAACCTATTAATCATTTAAAATTCTGTGACCATAGACCACTGGCCAGTTCAGTCTGGATGTAGCAAGTGAAGGTGCATCAGAATTGCTGTTTACAATTCAGAATTGCAGAATGGCTGCCACTAAATTCCAGTGGTCATTACTCATTTTTGTTCTTCCATTGCTAGCAGCATTGTTGCTCTCTGCAAGGTGCCATGAGCATGCCTCTTACCAGATGTCTTGCAGATGATGTAAAGTACAGCTGGGAGCTCTTCAGCAAGGCTCTCGTTGCATGAAGACCCTACAATAGCATTATTGTTATGAATATTTATATTCCGTTTTTCAACAAAAAAAGTTCCTAAAGCGGTTTACGGAGAAGATAAAATAAATAAATAAATAAATAAATAAATAGTTTCCTGCCCAAACAGGGCATCGTTTCTCCACCTCCGAAACGGGAGAAATCACGTGATCACAGCCTCCGTATCGTGGCCTCTAGCAGCTGTTTGTACATTTCATAATTTGCACAGAGAAGGAGAAACGGGTGACCAGTTTCTCCACCACGCAGAGAGGATCAGTGCCACTGGCAATATATAAACATAATTCACTTATGCTGTGACTAACTTGAGTTGGATTGGGCCCAACAGGTCACCAACTGTTCGCCATTTTAAGAGAATTCCCAACTGTTGCTCTAACCGCATTTCAGTAAAGGATAGCGATTCTAGCTGCACGGGTCAGTGTTTGAAATTATTGATTTTGAAGGAAGCAGAGGCAGCATGAAAATTAAACACAATGGGTAATCTTTATAAATGTATCTTTCTCAGCCAGGCTGTGTGAACACAACAGAGATGGACATCAGAAAGTGCCGCCGTATGAAAAATCCACACAGGGTCAAAAAGGCAAGACTCCCTGCCCCCAAGTTAATTTCTAAACTATATCCTACCTTTCAAATGTGAATATTAAAGGGTTCCCTGGGATGTTCTGATCATATACAGTACTGTGGTCCATAATATCTGTCCTGGTCCATTTTGTACCAACAATAATGGAGACTAACATCTCCCCATGCCTCAGAACACTAATAGGTAAATATTTCTGCCATGATTGTTTATATACCTCATGTGACTGACAGATTTATTTTTCTCTTACTATACCTTTCTTAGAGCTTAATGTGGTGTCTTAATATTTTCAATAAAATGTTTAGTTGCATGTTTAAGAGGAGACTGATTTGGAACTAGACATTCTAATTTTCATGGTGTATCTCCCATCCATTTTCCATCACAAATTTAGGCTTCACAAATACGTAAACCTTTATAACCTTGGTGACTGTACAGTGGTTATTAGATGTTTTGTTTCGTTTTTAAAAACTTGAGCTTTCATTCCGATATATGCATTTTGTCTCTTTTATTCTTTGTAGAAATTGTATTGACATGTAGACAGTAGTCTTTAAGCTGCAACTGTTAAGTATTTGCCATTGAATCCCATTTCTGTCAGTGGAATTTAAGCCCTTTCATTCATCCCTTTCCAGCAGTATTGCTCTTTGCATGCTGGAGTTGGGCGGACCTTCTCCCCTCCATCACACACCTGGGTGTTCCACACCAAGAGTTCATTGAATGGAGACCTGGTTCACACAATTTCTCTCTACCTCAATAAAAGGGAATAGAAAACAACATACTGTATATCTGTGTATTGTATTATGATTATGATTTAGCATTTATTATGTATTATGATTTAGCATTTATATATAGTGCCACCCCTATATTATCGTGTTGTATTTAGTAACAATCAGAATCAGAAAGGTCTCTACTCTGAAATGCTTACAGGTTGGGGGGGGGGAACAGAGGGAAGGGAGAACAGGGGGAGGGGGAACAGAGGGGGAACAGAGGGAAGGGAGAAAAGGAAGATGCATGGGTCACAAAGGGTCATTCATTAGAATGGGTCATTCTAAACACGTAGATAATGATTCCAGGGTTTGGAACCGTACTCTGATCTTTCAGAGTACTATGTACTATAATAATAGTACATTGATAATATTTTTGCCTGTTCGTTACAGTCAGTATATGGGGTTACAGAAGATTGTCAATCCCAAAGCCCTGTACATATGCCTTCCCAGCCTGTTCGAAAAACAACAAAAGAAGATGTCCGAAAACAAGTGAGGAATATTCTTAAAAACTACTATTGTTGCTTATGTTCATATTACTTATGTTCTCTATTTTCATGTTATTTTTCACTGAAAATAAACAGTTATAGCCACACTAACATCAATACTCATGAGCAAATTATTACAATATAGTCCTTTCCGGATCCCCCTGCGGATAGCAAGGATCCACGGATATTGGGGTCCACCTTAAAAAAAACAGTAAAAAGGAAGAAAAAGCACCCCCCAATCCCCATTTGTACCTTTCTGCGCTGTTTCCAAGCCTCCGCAGGGCTTCTGCAAGCTTAACAACCCACTTCTGGGTCGCATGAAGGCTCTTCCCTCCTCCCAGGCTCACCCCAGAGTGCATCCTGGGGCAAGGCTGGGAGGAGGGAAATGGGTCCCTCCGGCAGTGGCGTCACTGATACGTGGTTGGGGGGCGGGCCCCTGGAGTGACTTACGTCTCCGCTGCAGCGCTTCACTGTTCTGCGGTGCCGGTGGAGCGGTGCAGGTCTCTCTGCTGGTGCCGCTTACTTGTTGTGTGCCACAAACGTAGCACATTTGTGACACCTTAGACCAGCAGAGCGCTCACTCCGCCAGTCTTGTAGACAGGATTGCGCCGTAAGTTTCTGTTAAAAGGTTCCAGTTATCTCATTTTTGAAATGTTATTGGGAAAAGTTTGAGTATGTGTTGTAGTATACGGTATATTTTGTTTTTTCACATTCTTTCTGTCTGTTTTACCTGCTTATTTGTCCTCCCCAGAGCTTGTATAATGTATTTAGTAATAGGTTCAGCTTCTTCTTTCTCTTCCATGTATCTCCCTCACTCCCTCTTTCTCCTTCACATCTTTAATGTCAATAATCAACTTTCAGTCAGCAATAGATAGTTCTTAAGGTCACGTATCAGTCTCGCATCATTAATACGTGAATTGAAAAATCTGCATAACTAATTTATCAATTAGATTATATATTGATTATTAATTAGCAATTAATGGTTAAAGATTCCTCAACAATTCACTTATTGTGTCAGAGTTCTGGCCAGAAGTTCCTAAAATGAGTATAAAGCCACGAAAAATCATATTGACTTTACAGTGTTGTACATTCCTGCTGGAGAGTCCTGCTAGAGGGCTGGTGCCCTTTACATGGCACCGTTCATGTCCCGCTTGATGTGCATCTGCAGCCACACACAGATAGAAATGGAAATTCCTGCCAGAAAGAGTTGCCTGACTTGCAGTGTGGGCGGATCCTGGCACTTCTGACCTTCTTCTCTCTCCCACACCCTGTGCAAGATGGCACATATTGCCACCCAGACAGCCCTACAAGGGTGATAGCAGCAGGAACTGTACTTGGCTGGATATTCCTGGAGCAGATAGAAGATCTACTCCACACTCTGACTCCCTTGTGTCTTCTCCATTTTCATGTTTCTATAGTGGGATGTACTCTTGAGTAAATACGAGATTGGAAGACATATATCTGTAAAGGATGTGGTATGCACCCATGTTGATCATTTATCTCGTTCTGTAGTAGGTTGCCATAAGACATCAAGGAAGCCCTGATCTTAAACCTTAAACCATTTGCATAGCAGCAACCTGGTTGATTTCAGTAGCATTTTCACGCATGTAGTCAGCTTGATCCAGGAACTCTTTGCAT
The DNA here is from genome assembly GCA_026170595.1 of Plestiodon gilberti rubricaudatus. Lineage (NCBI taxonomy): Eukaryota > Metazoa > Chordata > Lepidosauria > Squamata > Scincidae > Plestiodon > Plestiodon gilberti. The sequence goes on from JANXHW010000001.1 coordinate 259,638,573, forward strand.
TGGTAGGACGCTGCACTTCCACCATTCTTTTCACCTGGAGCTGCCTCCAGAACAGCACTGAATGAACATCAGAAGCTAGATTTTACTGAATCACACCAATGATCCATCTAACTCAGTATGTCTGCACAGGCAGGCAGCAATTCCCTGGTCTGCACATTGGGGTCTTTTCCCAGCCCTACCTCCAGATGCCAGAGGTTGAACCTAGGACCTTCAAGCAATGCATTCCCTCTACCATCAAGTTACACCTCTGCTTCCCAAATGGCAAAGCCTGTGGTTACAAGGAGCTCTAAATACACCTCAGAGGGTACACAAAGATTTGGATGGGAGTCAGCATGTTTAAGTATATCAGGGTGCTCTGAAGCATAAAAATAAGTTCAGTAATGTAACAACGATAACCAGCGTATATGCTGCATGTTTACTACTGTGCTGTTTTAATTGTTGTTTTCATTTTCTTTTCACCAGATAACATTTCTGAATGTGCAAATAGACAGACACTGTTTAAAAATGTCTAAAGTAGCAGAAAGGTAAGCCTCCTGATTTACATTAAAACCATTGTCATAATGCTTCTCTTGATTGTGGATGTAGCACTGTGGCTAAGAGACTGAGGGCCCAATCCTATCCAACTTTCCAGCACCGATGCAGCTGCAATACAACCCTGAACAAACGTTCCTTTACTTTAAGAAGGCCTCTGTGACTGCTCACCACCACTTCCGGATGCAGCGCACACCCTGTTGTCACGACTGCATCAGTGCTAGAAAGTTGGATAGGATTGGGCCCTGAACTGCGAATCAGGACTTCCCCAGTTTGAATCTTCTGTCTGACACAATCTCACTAGATGGCCTTAGGCAAGCCCACTCACTCTCACCCTTGATCCCCCTATCCGCCATACCAGGACAATAATACTCGCCTTACAGGTCTGATAGCTGCAAATCTGTTTGAACCCTTGAAAGCACTATACCAATGATAAGCTTTATTGTTGAGTATTGGTTTCTGCTATGTCTCCCTCCCAAATTATTTTCAAAAGGCAAGGATTCAGGCTCCTGTAGTCTGGGTGGCTGCAGTTCATATGTTTCCCTTGCCCAGAAAAGGATCTTCCCAAACACCATTTCGCTGTTACTAATAATCCCTCTTGAGATGCAGAAGGGAGACTTATAAGGGCAAGAAAATGAAATTCACAATGACTCTGTAAGGATACGTTTTCTGCATAAGCTTTCACGTCACCTATAATATTTCTTTTTATTTAAAATATTTATAACCTGCTTTTCCACCCTTCTGGGAGCTCAAGGCCACTTACATAATAAAATACAATAAAAATACTTTAAAAACAGCCAATAAAAACCAGTCACAATCTAATTAAAAGTGCTGTGAAATGAAAGGTCTTCAGACTGCTGCAGAAGGCCAGCAAAGAGCGAGCAGTTCTAAATTTAAGGGGGAGAGAGTGCCAGAGATTAGGCACCACCACAGAAAAGACCCTGTTGCAGGTCATTGCCAGCCACACCATCAAAAGGTCACCCACAACAGGGACTGACTGTGATGCTCTCACAGGATGGGCAAACTGATGCATGAGGAGATGAACCTTCCAAGTATCTGGGTTCTGAACCATTTAGAGCTTTATATGTCATCCTCACCTGTACTTTTAATTGTGCTTGGAAATATACAGGCAGCCAGTGAAGACGGATTAACGGGTGAAACGTGGTCTTATCTCCCTTTTCTGTTACAATTTTTTTTCTTGATCAAAGAAAAATATAATAAGAATGAAATCTTGATCTCACACCAGTCATGATAAATTGCTAGATACCAGTGATTAAACTTGTACTTGCCCAATAGAAGATGAGTGGACTAAACTGAAGGAGTTTAGCAGTAGCTTAGCCTATTAAAATAAGTGTTTACCTTAAAAGTTAATGTAAAATGTTGATGTTTTTATTCTTCCAGACCTGTTTATTGATCCTTTTGGTAATTGTTTTTTATATTGATGTTTTTCTTAACTATTGGTAGCCATTTTTAGGAGTAGAATAAAATGGAATAAGCAAACAAAGCAGGGCCCAATTCTATCCAACTTTGCAGTGCTGATGCAGCCCCGAGGTAAAGGAACAAACATTCCCTTACCTTGCAAGGCTTCTATGGCTGTTCCACCCCTACCTCAAGATGCAGCGCACACCCCGTTGGCATGGCTGCATCGGTGCTGAAAAGTTGGATAGGATTAGGACCATGATAAATAAGCTGGAGAGTGAGCAGATGACTTTGATCTGGAGGTAGACCGAAAACCCTGCCGTTCCACAAAACCTTCCAAATCTTACTACTTTAGCAGCTCACAGAAAGACCCAGGCAGCAGACCCAGAAAACAGTGCGTTTTGGCAGCCTTGCCCTGTGCATTCAAAGGTACAGGTACCACCCCTGACTGGAATCAATGGTGGCAGCCCCTGAAGATCCTTCTGCTGCTCCTCTTTGCTTTTGCAGGTCTGGGTACAGCAGTGGCGTAACTAGACTGGAGCGGAGGCAAGTAGTTCTGCAAGACTCCGTTACACCGGAGTCAACGGCCCCTCCCCCTTGCTGTTGGAGCCATTCTGGCGGCAATGGCAACACGCAGGACACTCCCCTGTCGCTGCCGGAATGGCTCCAACAGCAAGGGGGAGGGGCCGCTGACTCCGGTGTAACAGAGTCTTGCAGAACTACTTGCCTCCGCTCCAGTCTAGTTTCACCTCTGGGGTATAGTAATATTTATATAGGAAAACATTCTGAGAGCTAAATTGAATTGCCCGGTCTATGACAGCCATTGTAAAAGGTGGGAAAGTCCAAAGGTAAACAGACTTCTGTGTTTAGTGCAAAAGGAGAATTTTATTGGTCAGCATTGCTGTGGAGCAGCAGAGCCAATTGCTTTTCATTTTTCATGGCTATAAAAAGAAAGAAAAAGGCGGCAGCTGTCTGGGCTGACGTCCTCTTAGTGAGTTTTCGCAGGGGAAGGGGGTGGTGGCTTTTCCAGATGAGTGCATGCATGGTTCTCCATTTAGAGTTGCACCCAAAATGAATAAAGTGTTCGGCAGCTGTAGAGCATACCCGAAATATTTGATGAGTCCAGCTCTTCTTTATTTCAAGTCCTTCCTGAAGTAAGCAGTTTGGACTGCAGCCTACACTATTTTTTTTTTTTTGTGGTGCCCACAATTTCACTAGAAGACATGTGTGCTTCACAGACAATAGTACCAAACTGTTCTTTTTCCTAAAACTCTTATTTTATTTTATTTTCCCATGGCTTCACTTGCTGCTTATCTCTGAAAGAGAATGTTTTCCCTCCTCCAGCTTCTGACCCACAGCAAGCATGAAATGTAATTAATGAAATCAGATAAGACAGGGGAGGCCTAAGGACCCTGAGGCCCTCTTGTGGGAAACCTGCAGTGCTTATGAAATGGTGTGATTCTAATGCCTTGTGATAGAACAGCCATCTCCCTGTGACTGTCTCAAGAGAAAAGATGCTCTTGCCACCAGCAGCACCACTGAGAATAGAGAAGCATTGGTGTAGTCTGGGCAAAGGCAGTTAAAGCTGCGCATCTGACCAATTTTATGATGAGCCTTGACTGGCCTTCTTAGAGATGCACAGTATAACACCTAACGTTGCAGATGCAGTGTACAAAAATATTCCATGGATTTGTAACAATTGAATGTCCAGAGTTTGGTAAATGCTGAACATTGAAAATCCTATTAGGTGACTGTCAGCTTTCACTGAAGTATGTCTTGAGTTTTTAAACCACCACAAACCTCATCGGAGAATGTCAATATTCATATATGAATGTCAAGAGTGTCCAAATCCCAGACACTCGCTGTAACAGCTGTACACAGTTGGGATTAAATGAACAAATGTCTAACAAATTGAACTTGATAGGAGAGGTTTTTCTCAACTAGGATTTAAAGCATCGATTTTTTTAAAAAAGTGAATTCCAAGTGGTCTATGTATTTCCAAACACCACTTTTGATATCTCACCTAACTTGCCCAGTGGTGATTCATGCCATCACAAGGGAGAAATAGTGGCATGTATAACCCAGCTGATATTGTGCCTTAGCAACATCATAATGTAATTGTGAGACATCTGAAATCCAGAGTTATATTGCTGTCTGCAAGACTCTGCACAAATGCAAATGAAAAAGATGCACCTTGATCAAAATTTAGGCAAAAAAAAGGATCCAGCCATAAAGAAACCCCAGTGAAGGCAGTATTAACTACTCAAAATACACAATGTTTAACATATTCAGAATCCATGATTGAGGCTAAAGTAAGAAATCTTGTTGACACCATCAATGTTTTAAGGGGAATATAAAGAAACAATAGGCACAAGCCAGTCTAATTTAAAAATTAGTCTGCAATCATAAACACACTTCCCTAGCAGTAAGTTCAGTTTAATTTAATGGGTGAGGACACATGCATTGGATTGTACGGTAATTCTCATTGGAGAGAGTTAAGCATGTGCTTAAATTTCTCACTAAATGAATGATACTTAAAAGTACTTTACTTTGGATGGACCCCCAAGTCTTACCATTTTGATAACTTACAATAAACGCTCTAACCACCATAACCACCATCACTATATTTGAAGGAACTGAAGCACATGTTACATCCTGTGAAGCTTGCTACACAGGTTGTATTGGTTGTTAGTCCATTCCATAACGGGCTACATGGGACACGTATTGGTATGGACTGCGCAGCCTCTAGGAACCAGCCTTTGGTCCAGGCTTTTTTATAGTTCTTGGGTAGCATAGTAGTGAATACATATGGAATTTAAGCATAAAGATTTTTTTTTTAAAGAGAGGGCATCTCTAAAACATTTATAAATATGACTGTTTTCATCTTTGTGTTTTATTTTCTTCTCTGCCATTACAGTTTAATTACTTACTCAGATCAGTACATTGACTATGATCCTTTTATAACGCCTGCTGAGCCGTCCAATCCCTGGATAAGTGATGATACAGTGTTTTGGGACTTAGAAATAAGGTAAGAAATGAACAATTCAGGGACTTTATAAATGATTTGACTTTGTTGTCATAAGAATCTGCCTGATCCTTGTGTGTGTGTGTGTGTGTGTGTGTGTGTGTGTGTGTGTACAGACAGACACACACGCACGCGCACACACACACACACACACACACTCTTCCATAATTTATATTTATATTATGAATTATATTTCTTTATTTAGACCTTTATTATTTATGATATTGCAACCACAACGTCTCACACTTGGTTCTGTTTTAGTTTGGTATAAAGGTAATATATAGCGGAGATGTAGTTGAAGTTAGAATCACTTCTAAAGCTAAAGACAAGATCTTTATACCAAACTAACAGAAAAAGAAGCGTGAAACTTAGTGGCTGCAGTATCATATAAAATAAATGTCTACCATATATAATTTGTATTTGTGTAAAATTATAACTATAGCCCAACGTTCTTGTTGTTTCAGATAAGAAATTCATTAGGAAGGAGGGGTCCATGTGAGAACTGAAGGGATGGATTTATTTATTTTTTAAATTGCGGCGGCATCCATATCATTCTAAGGCTGCATTCCTACAAACACACACCTGAGACTTAAGCCCCACTGAATACAATAGGACGCTTCTGAATAAATATGTGTAGGATTGCAATGTTAGTTTTTTGTTTAAATACATCAACCTATTCTTCAGTGTCACATTTATCAGACTTTGTGGCAAAAAAGTAACTAATCATTAGCAAGAGTTTGGATGAGTTAGTTAGCCTCATTTCTGTGCAAATATTGGGGGGGGGGGAATGGAGTTGGTACTTTGGACTAGGGAGTGAATCTCTTGAAATTATAACCGAGTACAGTATGTATCTTAACCATCAGCTTTTACCCATAAACACCACCTAGCTTATCTTTTCCTGACAGTTTGACAGGGTAACAAATCATCTGTTTTCATGTATAGATAGATTTTTATTTTTTATTTTTTTGCTCTCTGATGTCAAATGGATGTATGGTTTTTCCACATAGATTTAAGTAGTCAGTGCAAGCTCAGAAGTGAACTTTTTGAATTAAACTGTCATGGAGAAATGCACATTTGAAGATTCGACAAGGAATTACGAACTGATACTATATTTCCTCTGTATGTACTTTTAATAGCAAAGAGCCTTCTCAGCACCGTGTCAAAAGATGGGGCTTCTCCATAGATGAGGTGCTGAAGGATCCAGTGGGGCGTGACCAGTTTCTTCGATTTTTGGAATCAGAATTCAGTTCAGAAAACCTCAGGTAAATAAATAAGCTACAGATCTAGTATTCCAAAGCCTCCAGAAATTACGGTATAACTACAGATCTCACTTAGGGTAAAAGTTCACTGATGTCAAAAGTGGTAAGGAATATGAGAACCAGCCTACAGTGGAGAATATTGTAAATTGGCATGACAGCTATCCCAGGACAACTCACTGGTGTCATTTGGGGTGAGTGCTAAGTGCAGGGCGCACTGGGTGTCACAAATTCTTTGGAGTGACACCATGGCTGCCCCACCACTATTTTGTTTTTGGCCACTCAGAGAGGAGTCGAGACTCCTCTCCGAGCGGCCGAAAACGACCAAGCAAGGGGGTGTCACCCTTCTCCAGGGAAGATGGGCCAGCCAATAGGTTGCCCCCCTCACCAAGGGGTTTGTCACCCACACCACCCCTCCCTGTAGCCTGCAGGGAGCTCGGCTCGGCTGACCTCATGGCTCCACCTCCGAGCCAAAGCGAAGCTGATTCTCATCTTCGCGAAGGCGCAGCTGGACTACGCCACTACCCCTCAAGTCCAAGAGGGGTAAGCTACAGCTATCTTATTCTGTGCCTAAACGTTATATGTAATATTGACCACTGAGGAATTTGCTGCCATCCTTGCTATATGCATATGTTTGTCAGATTTTGATGGAAATTGGATGTTTCAAAAAGTTACTTCAGCTACTGCAGAAAAAGTCATATGGTGTTTCACTATATGTACTGTGTGAAAGTCTGGTTTTTTTTGCAGTTCCCATCACATGTTAGTTCTCTACCAGGATCCTTCAATGGGTAGGGAAACTTTCCCATGATAGGCTTACCTACAGGTTCACTTGCATCCTCCCTTTGATGGCAGTTGTCAGTACGACCTGGTTTACTGGGTTTCTGTTCAATGGCATTAAAATGCAGGCAAAGTGGTTGTCATCGTTCAGAGAACTGTGATCCGACAAACTCCTGCAATGCATGTTCAGCAACTAACGTTGATAAAGAATCTTTGGCAACTCTGTCTCGGGTCATACAAAAGGACTCTGTGGCCATGCTGGGACAGATATGGGCCACAGGCCTGAGTAAAGTTAAGCATATTTTAAGTCTTGCTGAAGTTAACTTGACTTAAGTGCACACATCTCTGTGTTGGATTGTGGCCATATGCAATTGAAAAAGCAATTTAACAGGCTGTTTGTTTTTCTAGGCACTCATTGTATAGTATTCCTATCATGGGACTGGGTCCCACACTCCTAACACAGACCATTGCTCTATTGATTTCCCTGCAGTACTTTCTTTACTGTTTATCACCAGCGTGTCATAAGAGATTAACAACCCACCTCTCTGAGCTGGCTAGTGGCAGGTCTTCCACTGGTATTTGGTAACATCATGGCCAGTTACTTCTGGGTTTTCAGAGGCCAGAAAACACAGTTAGAATGATCTGTGCAGGTAGAAGGGCCCTTCTCAGCATTCCCAAGAGGCTCAGCCAAAGGCAGGAACCTCTCAGGAGTGAAAATGCACCCCCAAAAGCACTGAATCAGAGTGGGGTTCCAGTGGTTCTGCAGTCCGAGTACCACCAGCAGTCAACCGAAGTACCACTGGTGGTACTAGTACCACTGTTTGAGAACATCTGCACTGGACCAAGGTTGACAAACTGCCTGCAGCAGACATTTGCTACATGGTGTTCCATCTTGGTCAATGAAAATGGCAAAAGCAATGAAGAAAAGTGGGACTGGTGTTATAGGGACTCAAGGATGGACCAGGCAACAGACAAAGGATCTCAGTGGCACTTGTATATACAGGTACATAATCCACTGAGCCTGGGATCAAATGTGAAGTGTGGTATGGATGAGCAGCAGCAGGTCACAGAGAACCAGAGTGTACTGAGAGTAGCGGTGGGTTGAGAGTGCTGTTGGACTGCGAACATGCATATGTGGGCAGAGAAAGGCCTCGTCAGGATTCAGCAGTTCCTTACAAACCAGGTGGACTGTGGAGGCTGCCAGGAGCACCACAATCCTCTGGGAGGGAGAAGCAAGTTCAGTATTTTGCCTATGGCGACAAACTGCCTAAAGCTAGCCCTGAGGGGGAGTTTCATCAATTGTCTCCAGGTTCTGCCTTTGTCACAGATTTGTGAATGCTCAAGCCAACCAGAGAAATCTGTAAGATGTCACAATTAGATGTTTTTTTTTAACCTACAAGTGAGATATTTCTTAACTTTGAATAAAGCATGTGTGAATGCTGAGGAAAGAGATATGTGGGAAGTACAAAAGGAGAAACTTCAAGGACCATGGCGCGTAGGATTCGTGCAAATGTAAGATTTAGTTGGAGGAGATTTCATTCTGGGGCATCATTAGAATTACCAATGAAGGCATTTGTTTAGTTTTATCATTTGGTATCCTTTTTCCTGAGCGAACTCAGGAAGATAGTGGAGGACAGGAAGGCCTGGCGGGATATGGTTCATGGGATCACGAAGGATCGGACACGACTTAACGACTGAACAACAACATCCTTTTTCCAGAATTTCACAGTGCTGTGAACATAACCAACACCCTTAGATTGTACCACCAAAGCTACAGAATTAGCCATGGGCAAGACAGGAATATCGGTTCGGCAGCTTGCATTTCTGCTCCTGCCCCTTTCCTAGAACTTTGTCTCCCACCTACTTTCATCAGCCTTTCATTCTCTCCTCCCCTCACAGTCCCAGACCCTCAATCTGCCACCTGTCTCCAGTGCACATCACCAGTAACACTCTTACCCAATACACAGGACCCAGAGTTAGCTGCAATGTCCCAACCATCACAGTATGGTTAAGAAAGGGAAGGAAGGCTTGCTCTTACATGCAGCGTTTTATAAAGTGGCAGATGATCAGCTTGCTGGGATTGCTTGGGCAGGAGGCAAGACAGAGTGTCACCTTCAGAGGCGTCGCTCCGGTAGGGGCGGGGCCGTAGGTTTCGCTCCGTCCTAGTCCCTTTACCGAGCGAGCAGGAGGTGGCCCCGCCCCCTCACTGTCGGAGCCATTCCCATGCGGAGAAAGCAGCAGGCAGGGACTAGGACGGAGCGAAACCTACGGCCCTGCCCCTACCGGAGCGACGCCTTTGGTCACCTTGCAGCTTCTCCTTTCCAGTACAGCACGGTCAACCACTGCATATTGTTGGTGAAGGAGGAGAGAATCCAAGACATGCAGCTATGGCCAGCTAGAAGTAGCAGCAGCAATCTGTCCCAGAAAGTTGGATGCTTCTTTTGAATTTGCAAGCCCAGGTGGAGGCAAAGAAGGCTCAACTGGACATAGAAATGGTTCATGATGACACACAGCCAGTGTTAAATGGAAAAGCACCATCTCGGCATGCTTCCATTGCAATGTTAGTGTGGACACTGGGGCAAATTTGTAATCATGTCTCAGTAAGTTTGACAGTCTTTAAATTGTAAGAGAAAGAAAAGACTGGAAGTTTCAGAGAGCTGAAATTACTTTGAGATCAGTATTTAGTATGTGTAATCTTGTGGCCACTAGAGGGTGCAGTTACTCTATAGTACTTTGCTAAATGCAAGTAAAATTAGAGTAATGTATATCTCAGGAACTTGTTGAACCTCTAACACACACACACACACACACACACACACACACACACACACACACACACACATCAGTATCCACAAGCTAGACTAGGAAATGTGGCACTGAAAATTACATATGAAAAGCATGCCATGCCCTCAGCATTACATTGTAATCATACCTCTTCTTCCCCGTACCACATGAATGCTGACCATGCTCTGTTTTCAGCTTTTAAGGGATAGCTTAAGATGCAGTGCCTTGAACTATATCATGTAAACAAGATCTGACTAGCAAGCTGACTATAAGCTGTTAGTAGCCTGGGATCTTTTCCCCCCCATTCTGGACCCAACATTCCTCTCATTACACTCAGTTCTTACTGCAGGTGGTAGACATATACATTTGCAGATACATGAAAAATCACAAGGCCATTTTTGCATCTTTAAATTGAGTAAAATAGCATTTAATTTAAAATGCCTCTCCCTCTCTTTTCATACCACATAAATAACGTTCTTGTTATGTGTTACATGTAAAAGGAGGAGTTTTTGTAGTATCAGTTAAGAAAATGCCCCTATTCCCAATAAGGCCAAACTGCCTGCAGTGAGAGTTATATTGATGTTCCGTACCAGAGTCTGGAGCTTAAGGAGATTTGATCCTGTATCAAATCTTGGGAGAGACCACTTTGGAACCACATGTCCTTGGCTTAATAGAGATATGAAAATATGTGTAATAAATAAGTACATTTCACTGAACTCTTTTGAAACACTGCACTTTCTCTTACCTGTGTTAGCACTGTGTTAGATTTCCCATTATTTGGGAGTCCAAAATCATTCCTTTTATAAGATTGTAACCTGTTTTTGAGGCTCAATTAAAAATTACGTTTTTCCAGTCCTAATGAGTGATTTTTGTGTGTGGTTACTTGTGAAGATTGGACATAAAATTGCCAATAAGCACTTCTGTGTCCCATTGAGTTTAGTGGGAATGAGATAAGCACATGCTTAATTCTCCCAGTGAAGTCAGTGGGACATCAACAGCATGCTTACCTGTTTTTATGAGCACATAAATGTGAGAATCACTCAGGATTAGTGATCACCTTGCCTGAAAATATAGCCTGTGAATCAGCCCTAAATTACTATCAATTTTCATTCAGCGGGTGCAGAACAGCAGCTTTGGTAGATTTGTTTTCAAGAACAACTGACAGAGTACTGTGAAGAAAAGGAGGCTGCTCTTCTCCCTTTCCTCTTTTAAAACAGTATAAATATACTACACGGTTATCTTGAGGAGACATTAGCTAGCGGTTTATATAAGTGGGTGACATTAAGTGGAACACAGTTCTGCCACATCCTGGTTCGCTCTGAATAATATTCTTACAATTCGCTGACTTCCATGACTTGAGTGTTTTTTGTGTGGACTACAAAATTAGACCCTGTGAATACCAAGGGGGCTGTTCACCGAGTGCAGTCTCTCACTTCATGTGCATTAAACTAAGCAGTAAATAAATGCTTGATAAGTAGATTCCTCTTTAGAGGCAGAGGACAAAGCAGAACACAAGGGTTTTCTCTTGTAGGCCATTCCCTCTTGCTTGGAGATCATGGTAGATAACAACCAGCATCTTTAGCACTACTCAGGGTCTTGCTGTTCTTTAATATTAAAATGTATAGCCCTTCCTTCCTTCTTTTTTAAGGAATTCAAAATGGTATCTCTTTGCAAATGTTTTCCTTATGGCTGTTTATTTCAGGTCTGTATCCTCTTTTGTCTCTATTGCTGTAATCCTCGGTCACAGCAGTGCCTGTTGTCTTAGGTTAGCGTTAGGTCCTGCCTGCCCCCTGTCACAACCGTGTGCTGTCTGGAATGAGAATGCAGTAATGAATGTTTTTCTCTGACTGTGCGTCCTTTTCCTCAGGCTGTTCTGCTTCTGTACAGGAGCACGACCGTTAACAGGGGCATCACTTTGTCCTATTTGCTAAGGGCTTTTCATAACTTACAATATCCTGAACAGTCGCCATTTTCCTCCCTTGCCCCATTTACTTTGCAGATGGAACCTCAGAGAATTGTTCTGAAGGATCCAAGGTTCCTTTTAGAACCTTCATTTTTGTATATGTTTACTGAGATCACAACACATACTAATTGTCCTGCATTTTACTCTACCGAGGAGATCACATAATGGTATGTTTTAGGTTGGGTTAAGTGATGAGGCTGTTGTTTTCTTCAAGGATTTGAAGCATTCACAATATGTGTGTGTGGGGGGGGGATCTGGATCCCAAGAGTAGGCTGTACAACAGTTAATCATTGCCTTGCCGTGTTCCATCTCTTGAATGGCTTATCCTCCTTGCTCTTTCTTTTTGGTTGCCATGGCTATGGAGGAGGAGAACCAGAATGGACAGTCAATCAAACTACAGGAGGTTTGGAAAGGCAACTGTGGTACAGCCCACCAGAGCTTGTCACAGATGGCTTAAATGCCTCTCTTTGGACTGTTAAGAACAGGAAACGGCACATAAAGACAGTTTATTTATTTATTTATTTATTTATTCGTTTATTTATTTACTAAGCTAAAAGAGAAAACTTTGAAAGTTCAGGTCATTCATATTAGAATTTTGGATGTTTTAAGGATCCTGGAAATGATGTACCTAATTAGGTGAGGGAAAATATATTTTTCCCAATTTTAGCAACGTGACTCAGGTTCATGGTTATAACAAACAAAAGAAAATCCATATGCTCCCATTAGAGAATAAGGGAGTGTCAGTTGATTAACTAGCATAGCTCTTTGGTATATTGCATGTGAGCCCTTTTGGGACAGGGAGCCATTTAATCATTTGATTTTGTCTGTAAACCGCTTTGTGAACTTTTTGTTGAAAAGCGGTATATAAATACTGTTAATAATAATAATAGTAATTTGTCAAGCCCCTTTTGAAATCTTTACCATCCAGATACAAACAGGGTAGAAGCCGCAGAAGATTTTCAGTCATTCTTGGGCTGGTTCACACACACATACACACTCATTACTTGGTGAGTTGCAAGTGTGAATGATTCATCACAGATCAAACACACAGACAGAATTTCCTATCACATAACACAATGTTTTTGGATAGACCCAGTTCACAGATTCATTTGCAACTCATTAAATGTTGAGAAGTCAAGTGTTGAGAAACGAGGTATGCATGGCCAGCCCTTAGTATATGGTCTACACACAGTAATGGAGTGGTACATTTTGAAGTGCAGAAGCTTATCATGTCCCCCTCCCCGGCCAGTGGCGTACTAGGGGTGGTGGTGGTGTGGGCTGCCCCAAGGCGCAACGCTACCCAGCCGAAGGGGGGGGGGACGACAAAGGCTGTTTAAGCAATCAGGAAAGAGAAGCCAAAGATGTGGCCGCCCCCCAGCCACTTAAACAGCCGTGGCCTTTGTCGCCCCCCTCCAGCGCCCGTGACTTCAGCTTCTTTTCCCTGATTGTAGGGACGAGAAGCTGAAGACTCGGGTGCCCCAGTCCCTACCTCCTGCCTGACATCACTTCCGGGTGTCACCAGGCTGGGTGGGGGTGACACCCATCCTTGCTGCCCCAGGCAGCAAGGAAGCTGGTTACACCACTGCCCCTGGCCAGGCTGCCCTAAGACCTATTCAAAAATCAACTTAAATTTTATTCATAAAGAGTATTTTCTTTTCCTCCCCCTTGTTTTTACTTTGGGACTTTAAAGATCTAGGTCACTTCATCCCAAACTCCTGGATTGGTTGCAGTAAGACAAATGCATAAACATTGAATTTAAAAATATCCCACACAAAAATAAAAGATATAGTACAGTGCTAGTTTACACAGTAGACTTTTGATAACCCAGCACCTTTGGGACCTAAGTGGTGCTGGATTGTCAGATATGCCAGAGCATCAAGAGGTATTAGCAGGGCCAAGGTAAGAGCTAGTGAGTTATGGAGAAGGCGGAGGCCTGTGCCAGGTCGAGGTTTCACTGATGTCATTTAGACAGCCGCAGCAGCTTGGAGTGGTCGCCAAGCCCTGGCCACCTGGATGTGAGCTCGCCATACTTCAACTCACTATTGGTGCTGTACTCAGAGTGCTTCCCACTGCCTTATAGCTACCTGTGATCTTTTTCAGCAACGTGGCCGAATATGAAAACTTCCCTTGAGGCCTGTTGCACAGTCCTGGATGCCCATGAGGGTCTGCTGCCCTGTCCAGCTAGGCCCTGCCGACCCTATGTGCAACCAGAGCCTCCACAGCCTCATAGTGGCCAAGGAGCCCGGGTGAGAGGCAAGCAAGAAGACCAGAGTGTGGGGCAAGGAGGCACCCCATAAGTTGGGGAAAGGAAAAGGGAGCTAAGCTTCATTTCTGTAGAGAGGTGCTGGGAGTTGAGGCGTGCCATCTTGCCATTTAGTGCGCCACTGGCTAATCACTTACGGCCCAATCCTACTGGGCTTCTGTGCCATCAGAATGCACGTTCCTGTAATGCAGCGCGTTTTGCAGCCATCACAAACAGCAAACTGTTAAAGACCATCACAGGTTACAAGCCATAAGCAACCTCTTGGCTTTAGAAGTAGGTTTTCTCTGTGCCAGGTACAAGGGTGACAACAGGAAACAGGTTATCTTGTTGTCTTGTGCTCCCTGAGGCATCTGGTGGGGCCACTGTGAGATACAGGAAGCTGGACTAGATGGGTCTTTGGCTTGATCCAGCAAGGCTCTTCTTATGTTCTTATAACTGAACGGCCAAAGCTTCAGTTTTTGCCAAAGCTCACTCACTAGGCTCTTGCCATTTTGATGCTGGGCTATTGGGAGTTCTGTACAATTGGATGCCAGACTACTGGAGTTTTACTGTACGTATTTTCTCAGCCCTTCTATGTTCAGTAGGTCTTACTCCCAAGTTTTTTGCATAGAATTGTAGCCTTAATGTAGCATGAACTACATACTGTCTCTCAGGCACAGTTTGCAAAGATAATGGCTTAGACATTAACATATGCTCCCAAGCAGATTTCTCAGTTTGCCTCCTGCTGTGCCTAATGCTTCTTCTCAGCTAAGGTCCTTTTGAAAAACCTTTTAAAAGATAGCACCTGACTGCTCCTGCTGATGACATCACCATTCCTGCTGTCGGAGAAGACTTGGATCTCCATTCTCCGTCAGTGATTCGCCTGTCTAATAACAAAATGTTTCTGCTCCATGGAGTGCTCTCTAAATTTACCCCCGTTGAATGAAAACAGTAGTTATTGTGAATGTCCACTGAATGTCATGATCATTTACACTTTTATTTCTATAGTTGAGTTTAGGTTGCATCTACAGCCAATTCTTGGTATCCATGGGGGTTAGGTTCCTGGAAAACCCAGCAGATACTGAATCCGCAGATACAGAATCATTGATCCTATGGGATCAGTGAAGTTAGGAAAGAAATCAGATTGGCACAAATACCTTCAGAATGACCCGGATAGTTCAGAATGGTCATGGATAGCTTTAGAACGGCTGCAGTTAGGCAAGAACAGACCACAAATGGCGTGAGATAAGCCGCACTCTTCACTCCCACGGCTAAACAAGTCTGCGGGAACGGAGTACATGGATAACGAGAATTGACTGTACTTGGCATAGTATCGTTATGCATGTGTGAGCAGCATCCACAACCACCGTGCATTAATGTTCACACATCCAGTTCTATCAATATGTGGTATTGAGTGCTGATAATGTCATCAAAAAGCAGGTCTCGTCCGAGTTTTCCCTGGTGTGTTATCAGCATCTGACACCATATATTGATTCAATCAGATGAATGCATCAGTGCCTTGTAGGGTGGAAGCCACTGCTCACACATGTAATGAAAGACAGTGGATTGCTCATGGTATGTGCATGTAAGAATCTTCCAAGTTGAAGGTATGTTATCTTCAGACTTAGGTTAGTAAATATTTTCCAGTGGCATCCTGTGGCTTCCTGTTTCTATAATAAAGACTATTCCTTTTAATCTGGACTTGTTTAACCTAATGTAAATATTTACCTAATGAAGAAGCAAGTGTCCTTATAAAATTACATTGTCATTAACTTCAGAGCAAAAATGAAATACAGCCCATTCTGCCTTTAAATCAAGAGCATCAACAAAGGCTGGTGGTCAGAACAGCTTTGTTTATGATGCAAGTGACAAGAGAGAATTCATTTCATTCTCCGGCATCTATGACTCTGTTTCAGTGCATTTACTGTATTGTCCCGAGTATAAGACGCACCTGATGATAAGACGCACCCTTAAGGTTTGGTGCTATTAAAATGTTTTAATTAAATCACTGGCATTATTGCAACAGCCTGATTATAAGACGCACCCCTAGTTTAAAAACTTAAATTAGGAGAAAAAAGTGAGTCTTATACTCAGACCAATACGGTATTTACCACTTTTGAACAAAGAATTCTCAAAGTGGTTTACAAAAGAAAAGGAAGAAGAAGGTCCAACTAAAATAAACACTCATTTTTATTGATAACCAGATAGGCAGACTAAACCAATATGTCTTGAATAAAGGGTGTTTGCACACATTGGCCTTAAATCCACATAGTTTTCAATCACCTTTAAACACAAGTTTAAAACTTACATGGGCTGCAGCAGTGGTGTAGCTAAGGGGGGCAGGGGTACAGGGCGCTGGATACCACGCCTCAGGGGGGCCTCCAGAGGCCCGTTCCTCATTGCACGGGGCCTGCAAACCCTTCCATAGGCCTCTGCAGGCCTCAGAAAGGTTCTACCAATTGACCAGAAGTCACTCCCGATCGATTGGTAGAGCCTTTCTGAGGCCTGCAGAGATCTATGGATGAGTTTGCAGGCCTGGTGCAACACGGAACCGTTGGGGAAACCTGAATTCCACTCTACACCAGTAAGAGATAGATGGAAAAATACAAATGCTCCTTCTTTGGAAGAGAGGGAGATGTTAGAAAGGGGGAGACAAATGCCCTCGTAAGGGAAGATAGCAAGAATGCAGAATACCTTTCCTTGCACCTGCTGTTTGGCATGGTCACTGAAGTGGAGGGGGGGTGGTGCATCATAAACTTGCATCATAAACTTCACAACAGAAATTTCACATACTAGAGTGAAGCAAGAGTTCAAACCAGAACAATTACCATATTTTGCACAGGGAGTGGATGTGTCCTGCTTGGCTCAGATATCACCCACCCCTCCGAAGTTTCTGGGAACCTCCCCATCTCCTAATTTCCTGATTAGATGTACCTGTTTGCCAATGGGGACATTGTTCTAGGGACAATGGGGGATAGATAGGAGAAATGAAGGTGCCTGGAGCTTTGTAAGGGAGTTGATTGCTGTAAGTCCCAAAACTAGGATGATGATATTGGGTCTCATGTTGGCAGGGACATTCTTGGGTATCCAGGATCCTTTGTCCTTTTGTTCATCCCAAACAGACTTATTCTGCTTTTGATGGCAAGATATCACAACATTTATGCTATTGGTCCAGATAGGGCTGTCACATAAGCTGCAGTTCTTTGGAAAATTCCATGCTTCATATGTGGCTTTTCAGAGAGAGAGAGAGGGGTGATAGAGAGAAGGGGGGGAAAACACGTTTTGACCCTGCTGGGGCTTCATGCTTTTCTGGTACTAACCCTGGGTTAAAATACATGTATCTAATGCCTCATATGAGAATAGAGGGATTCTGTAACACCACTTAGATGGCTGGTGTGGACTCCTATGGTGGTGTGCTTTATACACACCCACACCCACCAAGGATGTTTGATACAGTAGGGTCAAAAGGCCAAGAAAATGCAAGAGATGTGTCATTCATATGCAGAGTGTTATGCACAATCCAGTTTATAGTAGGAGGAATCCACTCCCAGTCCCTCCTCACTGATGGTCTCATAGCACGAAAGCAAACGTTAAGCACCTAACATGATGAGATCACTGCTATTAAGAAAGCCACTCCCATTCCCAGCTGAGTCAGAGTTCTGCAGCATCTAGTTTTCCAGTGAATTCATGACTATTTCCTAACTTTTTCACCGCCACCGCTTTCCTTTCAGGCCAATTTAAAAAAAAAAACCTCCATTACAAAAAAGTGGGGTGTGATGTAACTTCCGGTGTGACATCACTTCCAGGGGTGTCACACCAAAGACGGCCCTGGGTACCACAGTGGCTAGCTATGCCACTGGGCTGCAGCTTATGTTCCATTTCTGTCCCTTCTACATCAGTAGCATTCATACACAGCACAAAAGGTAAGAGAAAGGCTTGAATGAAGTGTTTTGTAGAGCCTTTGGTAGCATTCAGAGCTCCACATTTGGGCATGTGTAAGCCACCTTCCCTTCTTCCTACTGAAATCTCCCCAAAAGCTGCTATTGATGGCTTGGGGGGGGGGGCACTGGCAGCAGCATGGAATGTGGTGCAGAAGGGAGGAAAGGGATACCCAGAAGCTATGAGGGGAACTGCTAACAGAACACAAGTTCTGGATACTACCCATAAATGAAAATGCCCCCAAAGTGTGCCGTTTCCCTAGTGGCTAAGTTTTCATATGGCAATTATTTCAGATCTCATTAAATGTCAATGCATTCGTGTGTTTTACTTAAAATGTAATACAATTTGAGTATTGGCTGTACAGACTACTAACGAGCTGATGTGCTATAAATGGATGGCAAAGAGACTACTAGAGTTAGGCTGTATCTTTGCAGCTCAGAGTAATCAATGATCCTGAGACGACATTTCCCTCTCTCTTCCCTTTACAGGTTTTGGCTGGCTGTCCAGGATCTCAAAAAGCAGCCATTGCAAGATGTAGCGACCAGGGTGGAAGATATCTGGCAAGAATTCCTAGCCCCTGGGGCGCAGAGTGCCATCAACCTGGATTCTCACAGCTATGAGATAACGAGCCAAAACGTTAAAGACCCAGGGAGGTACACATATGAAGATGCACAGGTTCGGACTTGGGCGTCTTTCCTAATAATGCAATAGAAAGGGAATGTAACTTTTTAAAATTTCAGGTTGTGCAGGAACTGTTTCTATGAAATGTATTCCTGTTTAACCAGTTACAGGTTGAGTACCCCTTATCCTGACTGCTTGGGACGGGAAGTTGTCTGGATTTTGGAAGGTTTGCATAAATATAATGAGATGTTGGGGATGGGACCCAAGTCTAAACACACAAATTCATTTATGTCTCGTATACATCTTATACACATAGCCTGAAGGTAATTTTATACAATATTTTTTAATAATTTTGTGCCCCAGCATGCCTTCCGCTATGCCAGCCAGGTGCTGGAAAAAGTGTTGTTGTTTTAAGTCATAACCCCCAAAAGTCTGGATTTCGAATGTCCGGATAAGGGGTAACCAACCTGTAACACTATATACTGCAGGAACTAATAATCTGCAGAGTTATGAGAGCTGGATAAACCAATTTACAGCTTAAAATTAAACTGATCAGATTTTATAACAAATCTAGCTAATTGCCTACATGGCAAAAAATCTGTTCCTTATAAATCAATGAACGTACTCTATTGACATGTATGGTGACAAGAAGGGGCTATTATAAGGGAAAGCACTGTACCCCCACCTCTTAACTGCAGAAGGGCCTCTCCTCTGCCCCATACTAATCATTGGAGTGCAGTGGTGTCACACATTTGCATGCGGAAGAAAAGAGAGTTTGCAGTCTGGAAGACGTTTGCCCCTGCCCCATACTCCAAGGATAGCAGAGTCTGGTCCTGGAGATATGAGCCAGTGATTTCTTTTTCTGATGGCAGTCCTAGTACCTGTATGCAGTAAGATTTAGTGCTAACTCAGAACGCCTGGGAAAATCTGGCTTCTGATTTGTGGCGTTCTTAGAACTGATACATAACTAATGTTATTTAAATCAGGAATCTGGTTGCGGATTTTTACAATTTTGACTTTCTGATGTCAACTTCATGGCAGAGTGGAAGGGATGCATGGGAGATACCAGGAAGAAGGGAGACAATGCTATATAAGGCCCTAAGAAAAGGGCTGAGACCTCTGGATAGCGTGAAAACCTATAGATAGCGAAAGCCCTATGACCAGACCACAAAAGGCCAAGCTAATCCTGATAATAATGTAATTTCCCCTTGCATGCTTGTTTGTCTAACTGTAAGTGGTGATCGGGGGGGGGGGGGAATCCAAGATTGGGACCGTAACAAAGAGAGAGGTTTTAAACTCTTTCCCCTTGTGCCACGGTCCCAACAAAAACCCACGAATGGCTCCTTCCCTCCTGAGACATATAGCAGTTGCCCTTGGTGACTGGGTCATCATGATCAAACTGCTATGTACCCTCAGGACCAAAGTAGATATCCAGCAGAGATATAGATCTGGGATCTTGGGTCTCCACCAAACATCTAAAAAGTGGTGGCACAATTTGGAAGGAAGAAATAGAGGAACAGTGCTTCATTCTCTGCTTCTCTACTGCTTCTTGGCTGCATTCTCCTTCCCCAGCTGCACTTCTCCAGCGGCCACAGAGTTTCCAGATGTGTGTTTGACACAGCTAGGAGAAAAATGGCTGGGGAGGGGAGAGTGCAGGGGAGGTGGAAGAAGAGTTAAATAACCCTCCCCTGCCTGCTCTTCCTTCTAAATCACACCCTCTAGGCACTACTTTCCAGATGTATGGTGGAGAAAGAGGTTCCCAGACCAGAGACTCTACCAAATGTTTACTTTGGCCTTAAAAGCCTAGAACAGTGGTTCCCAAATTTTTTAGCACCAGGACCCACTTTTTAAAACGACACTCTGTCGGGACCCACCTAGCTTTATGAGACTTTAAAAAAGATCTAGAAAGAAATATTTTATTTATTTACAAGTAATATTTTTATTTACTTACAAAATCAATCCATTTCTCATAATGTTGTTGTTGTTTAGTCGTTAAGTCGTGTCCGACCCTTCGTGATCCCATGAACCATATCCCGCCAGGCCTTCCTGTCCTCCACTATCTTCCTGAGTTCGCTCATTTTCATGTTCGTTGCATCGGTGATGCTGTCTAGCCATCTCATCCTTGGCCTTCCCCTTCTCCTTTTGCCTTCAATCTTTCCCAGCATCAGAGTCTTCTCCAGAGAGTCCTCTCTTCGCATTAGGTGGCCAAAATATTTGAGCTTCAGCCTCAGTACCTGTCCTTCCAGGGAACAGTCAGGGTTGATTTCATTTAGGATTGACTGATTTGATCTCCTAGCAGTCCAAAGGGACTCTCAGGAGTCTTCTCCAGCACCACAGTTCGAAAGCATCTATTCTTTGGCGCTCAGCTTTCCTTATGGTCCAACTCTCGCAACCATACATTGCTACTGGGAACACCATCGCCCTGACTATGCGAACTTTGGTTGGCATGGTGATATCTCTGCTTTTTATTATGCTGTCTAAGTTTGCCATAGCTTTCCTTCCAAGGAGTAAGCGTCTTTTAATTTCATGGCTGCTGTCTCCGTCTGCAGTGATCTTGGAGCCCAGAAAAGTAAAATCTGTTACTGCTTCCATTTCTGCCCCTTCTATTTGCCAGGAATTGATGGGCCCAGATGCCATGATCTTAGTTTTATTAATGTTGAGTTTCAAGCCAACTTTTGCACTCTCCTCTTTCACCCTCATCAAGAGGCTCTTTAGTTCTTCTTCACTTTCTGCCATTAGGGTGGTATCGTCTGCATATCTGAGGTTGTTGATATTTGTCCCGGCAATCTTGATTCCGGCTTGCGATTCATTCAGCCCTGCATTTCTCATAATGTACTCTGCATATAAGTTAAATAAGCAGGGTGACAATATACAGCCTTGCCGT
This sequence comes from Plestiodon gilberti rubricaudatus, assembly GCA_026170595.1. NCBI lineage: Eukaryota > Metazoa > Chordata > Lepidosauria > Squamata > Scincidae > Plestiodon > Plestiodon gilberti. The sequence continues at coordinate 259,660,014 of JANXHW010000001.1, forward strand.
ACTCCCTTCCCAATTTTGAACCAATCGGTTGTTCCATGGCCGGTCCGAACTGTTGCTTCTTGACCCGCATACAGGTTCCTCAGGAGACAGGTAAGGTGGTCTGGTACCCCCATCTCTTTAAGAATTTGCCACAGTTTGTTGTGATCCACACAATCAAAGGGTTTTGCGTAGTCAATGAAGCCGAAGTAGGTGGGGTTTTTTTTTGGAACTCTTGTGCTTTCTCCATGATCCAGTGCATGTTGGCAATTTGATCTCTAGTTCCTCTGCCTCTTCGAAACCCAGCTTGTACTTCCGGTACTTCTCGGTCCACGTACTGCTGAAGCCTAGCTTGTAGGATTTTGAGCATAACCTTGCTAGCATGTGAAATGAGTGCAATTGTACGGTAGTTTGAACACTCTTTGGCATTGCCCTTCTTTGGAATTGGAACGTAAACTGACCTTTTCCAATCCTTTGGCCACTGCTGATTTTTCCAAATTTGTTGGCATATTGAGTGCAGCACTTTCACAGCATTTAGGATTTTAAGTAGCTCAGCTGGGATATTATCATCTCCGCTAGCTTTGTTGTTAGTAATGCTACCTAAGGCCCACTTGACTTCACTCTCTAGGATGTCCGGCTCTGGGTCAGTGACCACACCAGCATGGTCATCAGGAACATTAAGATCTTTCTTGTATAGTTCTTCTGTGTATTCTTGCCATCTCTTCTTAATCTCTTCTGCTTCTGTTAGGTCCCTGCCTTTTTTATCCTTTATCATGCCCATCTTTGCACAAAACGTTCCCTTGATATCTCCAATTTTCTTGAAGAGATCTCTAGTCCTCCCCATTCTGTTGTTTTCTTCAATTTCAATATCTTTCCCTTTCACCCTTGCTTTTCGCATTCCTTCTTTCCACAGCTATTTGTAAAGCCTCATCTGACAGCCACTTTGCTTTCTTGCATTTCTTTTTCTTTGGGATGGTTTTAGTTGCTGCCTCCTGTACAATGTTACGAACTTCCGTCCATAGTTCTTCAGGCACTCTGTCTACCAGGTCTAATGCCCTAACTCTATTCTTCACCTCCACTGTATACTCATAAGGGATATGGTTTAGGATGTCACACTTCTGGCCTCATCCTTTCCTAATAGGAAAGGGCAAAAGGGGGAAGATGAAAACAGGAAAGAATGGGGGGGGGGAGGGAGAGAAGGAGGTGCTGTCATTTGATCTCTGCTTCAGACAGCAAAACATCATAGGGCCAACACTGCACAAGTAAGCCCAGGCTGCCATTTTTCAATGAAGGTGGTTCTGGCCAACTGAATTTAACTGGAGGATATGTTGTCCACTTGAGTAAGGAATGGACTGTAGGATAGGTAGACTTTTTTTTTTTAAGGAGTGTTTTTGAGATAGATTGTAGCAGGAACTGCGAGATTGTTTATCTTGAGTGGGAGATACCAGTGCAAACGCATAATTATGACATGTCACATTTTCTGGGGCTGAGCCTTGGCACTGAAAACAGATTTCCAGGGTGAGACCTGGCATGCCCTGGCTCAGATTCAGCTCATAGTTCCCACAAGAGTTCACACACACAACATTCCTGTGCAGTAAGCCAGGCATAATTAGCTCAAAGAAAACACTGATGTGGCAGAAAAGATAGGACAATATTATACTAAAACTATGCAAGATAGGAAAGGGAATAAACAATGGAATGTCCTTGGAGAAGATGGAACAAAGTGTTCCATTGTATAGTGTTGATTTTCAGTAAACTGAAGCAAGTTATCTTAAGCCCTAACTAGATACGTGTAGAATCAACTTGCAGTGAGAGACAGGAGGTTGCTCATAAACCGGCCTGATGCCCATGCATTGGACACATTTTGTAGAGGTCTGTATGTGCAGAGAACATTAGGAGCAGGCCTCATCTACACAATAATTGCCTCTTTATTCCCAACCTGGGGGGTTAGGACCCCCAAGGGGGTCGCGAAGCAGTTTCTGGGGGTTTGCGGGATGTTGACTGGATGGCCACACCCAAGATGGCGGCTCACTCCTCCCCCCGCCCTGCAGAGAAAGAAGTGTCTGATGCTCTCTTGGGGCTTGTCTACTCGCCTTGTGTTACTTTCTGCTTGCCTTTTAGCATCTCTGTTCATATTAGTTCATTCCCACCCCCAAATGGGGCTGCTTATGAGTACAACTTTAAAAATGTGATTTATTTTAAAAAGCGTGATTTATTAAACAGTGTAATGTATTAAAAACAATGACATCACTTCCTGCTTGCTGACATCACTTCCGGCCCTAGGTCTTAGGGGGGTCCCGACAGATTGTCATTCTACAAAAAGGGGTCCTGGTGCTAAAAAGGTTGGGAACCACTGATTTAGAGAGTTATCAATCACAGAAGTCAGGCCTAGGCATGTTGGGATCAATGCTTGCAGGCCCCAATTCAAACATGGTATCCAACATGCAGAGAGCAGGTTTTCCAAGAGAAGGTGACGTTGAGGGGAAGAAGCAGGGATGGAGACTACAATCTCAGTCCTTCAGCTCATGTAGGCACCTCACTTACTTGGATGTGGTTTTATATATTTAATAAACTTGCTGAAAATAATTTCCATAGGATAATATGGTAAGTTCAGGGAACTGATATTTGCCTATCAGTTACCTGCCCTAACTAACGATATTGTCCTATGGAAATTATTTATCGGTGCCAACTTCTGATCTCAGGGAGTTTAATTATATTTCTCAGACTCTCGTGTACTCGCCATACCACAGTTTTTACTCTTCATGCGAGTCTTCCTCACCATACATACACAAAGGCGTAAGTACGTACAGCAGGCTACATTTCAGTGAACATATGTACTGCTACCTGCTACCCTAAAGTAACATATGCATAGCAGCTGCACATAGAAATCCATGGGTATGCCAAAATGTAAGTTGGGTCAACTTACACGAGACAGATAGGTGGACAGCAGGCAAAAACAATAGACTGAGGAAGATTCAGGTCTGATATGACAGGCTCAGGGAAACTGCAAGGCAGAACTTGGGAGTAGGGAGAAAGCAGAACCAAGGTACAGTGGACCCTTTCCATCCGCAAATTCGGGACCTGCGGATTTGTTTCACCATGGGTCCCGGACTATCCATGGGGAGGGGTCCGGAATGCACCCCCCGCAGATAGCGAGGTCCGACTGTACAATACAAGCAGGTTCATTAATATAAACACAGTTTAAAGAACCGCTATGGAATGCCAAACACAAGCTTTCAGGGGGGTGGCCATTTTAGCCTGGTGAAGGAAAAATAGAGAGTCTTGAAGCACCGTAAAGACTAACACATTTTTTGTAGCTTCAGCTTTCATGAACTGCAGTCCACTTCATCATACAACACGAGCAGTTACCAGCCTGCCAGAAGCCTCTTCCTGCTTCCCTTTGCAGGGGCTGTTGAGAGGCAAGAGCCAATGACAACAGGGTCATAAAGATGGTTCCGCTATCTTTACATTTCAGAGTATTGGGGGCAGGACTGAGCAGAGTTTGACAGCGAGTAGAAACAAAGTCTTACCACTTGATGGCAAATGATACTACTTATGTCCTGTAGATTGTAATGATGGCCATTGCTGACTGACAGAGTTGTGGTTTTCATAGGTTTCTATATGGGAGGCTAAGGGCTGCATCAGTTCCCCTGCTTCAGAAGGCCACTGTGAGTCGAAACAGGGCACAAGAAGCCAGATGTTTTTATAGATGTCTAACAAAACAGGATTTCCCCACAATGCATGAGAGAGAAATGCATCATTCCACACGTTGATCTGCACAGTCATTCAAAGGCAGTGCTCTGTGGCTTTATGGTATACAATCCATCTCCTTAGTGGGCTTAGAACAGCATACACCAATCATTACAAGTTCCCCCACCCTGATAAACAGGCATACGGCAAGCCCAGATGGTCTGTCTGTTCTGAGAATTACACCACAGCCAAAGCACACACCCACAATGAGGTTTTGCCCTGGTTTTCAAGGAACACAAATTCACATATATTATATTCTGCATATGTTTTTCACTTAAAACTCCCCAAAGACCCAACCAAATATATCATAGTGCTGACACTTTCTGGAATGGGGCCTACTATACTGACAAGTTTTTGTTGTAATGTCAAATGTTTGCTTTTGTAGGCTGCTTGACTAAAGCCACATCCTGTCCCTCTGCTCCCTCCCTGGAGTGCCAGAAAAGCCAAGCTGTAACAAAAATCACCGTATTTCCACTGCAAATTTAAGTTTGTGGGCAACATGCTCTTCACAGCAGAACACATTGAGAGGTTAAGGATGTGGTGGTTTTAGTCCAGACTCTTGGCTAGCGATAAGGTTATCAAATCAAAGCTTAAAATAGAACCAAGACAGACATTAAATATTTGGGAGCCCTGCACAGGATTTCCCCACCCCTCTGTTGGGCTGTTGTGTAGACTATAGCCAGCTGTATATCCGTCAAGACCTCACAGGCGAAAATAGGGACATGCTCATGGACACCTCTAGTCTTGCATCAAAACAAATGGGGACACCTCTGTTTCTATAGCCCATATCACTGACTGAACATGTCTCCTCCCCCCCCCCGGGTCGGTCTTGTACACATTGCTAAAAGTCTTTTTCTTTCTGAACTTAGTGAGGTGTAGTTGGATGTACTTTAAAACCACCTGATTCAGAGAACAAAAAGCAATGATGGTGCCATATATAACACTGTTAAACTATTTCTGGTTTTTATCCTGCCTTCTCTGACTCAAGGCCAAACTACACATTATGTTAAGCTCATCATTAGTGCTGATGGGCTTGATTTTTCTTTCAAAAATAGCAGCTGTGGAGGGGGGGTGAGCTGGATCAGTAACCACAGGGCAAAGGGGCTTTAACCCTTTTTCCCAGCCACAGCCCAGATCCTTTGGGGCCACTGTGAGTAGCATCCAGGAGGCAAATGGTTAAGATCTCCCTCCCCTCACTGCAGTCCTGATCTGGATTGCATCCCCCCCCCCACACACACACACACACACACATACGCACAATTACTATTTTTGAAAGAAACCTGTCAGCACTAATGATGGGCTTAACATTACATCTAGTTTGGCCCTCACTGCATGCTTTGATGAGAATCGTGCATATGATGAGAGTAAGGGTGCTTACCAAAGCATATGCTGACACTGCCAATTACAGGCCCTTTCAATAAATAATTTTGTAAAAAGCCTTGTTCTCTACGATGGCTTAAAAACACTTGCCATTTCATTCTCCCTTTTGAAAAATTGAGGATTACCTGGAACTTTGCATACTCTAACTTCAAACGGAAACCAACCCAGGAAAGATTATCACCTGTGTTGCTTCTTCTCCAAGCTCAATATCATAAGAACTGTATCAACCCTGTTACATGTTTGAATGGAGCTAAGCAATAACTACTAGTGGGAATAAAAGGCCAATGAGCTACGCTAAATATATTGAATTCTTACGTCACTTTTTCCACATGTGCCCCCATGTGTTTCCAAACACAGGTCACCCTCACTGAATTGGGAACGGTGCGTATGGATCTGATACAAATGTTATCCAGGAATGAATCTGGACACAAGGCATCTTATGATCCCCATTTGCACTGTATGGTTAGGGTTGTGCCTTCCCATCCATCACGATGAGTGCATCCCATCACAATGGGATACACATTCCCTTCCATTGTCTTGGGCCATTAGTTGTATGCAACATGTTTTGCACGTAACTACAGCTGGAGTGCAGCCACAGGTTGTATTATCACTGAAACTGAAATGTTCCAGTGTGATCTATTATGCACAGACTGCTCTCCAGCCTTTGTGGACACAAAAGGTGATCTTAGGACTTATCTTCTGCTTTGTGGATAAAATCAATAAGTGGGCATCATATTTGATCCCAAGTTCTATGCCAGGTACTGTTAGAACCTTTCCATTGCATTGTGTGTTCAGGAATGCAGTGGAGGGTTGGAGGAATGAAAACAGTAAATGTTTGAGTAGGAAGCCTACATGATCTGAAGACCCTACCTAAGACCTAGCTTTTGGGGAAGTATTCTGAAAAGCAGGAAAAACATAATTTGTCCATTTTTCTTTCCTTATGTAGCTGCAGAGAAAAAAAATCACAAATTTGCACATTGAGAGGAAGCTGGAGGTGATTTTTTTTAGTTCTTTTAAGTACTTAGCCAGCACAAAAGTGTGACAAACATGCTGTTTTAAATGGCTCCGCCGTTCCCAGCATCCTTATCTAGTATTTCCAAGGTCCTGGTTGGCTGCCACCCTGTGACCTCACCTGGATCACTGTTTGCCAACTGCATTGGGAGGAAAGAGAGACTTGAGATCTTCTTCCACCACACTGATTGAAGCAGGTGCCTTATCAAGGCCGCCCCCATCTTATTCCCACCTCCCACAATCCATCTGGATTTCAGTGGTGTTGGTTTTTGTGTCCCTTTCTCTTTGTGTCAAGAATGTTTACAGAGCTTGTCCTTCATTTTCTTTCCAAAGCCCTGGCATGTACTAAGGAAAAGAGGCTGCTGCGTGTGCGTGAGTTCATATCTTAAGCAGGTTTCTACTACCCTCCTCCTCAGTTGCCAGCTGTGGTGGTTGTACAATTTCCTCTTAGACTCTTTTAACTAATTTACTACCAGTTCTGTTTCGCTTGTTCATCAGCAGCAGCACCCACGTTTTCTAACCTATTTATTCTTACATATGCAACCATATGGCAATCTCAACCAAACAATTCTTGAAAAAATGCAAGGTGCACAGAGGTAGGCTTACCAGATCTCCAACCGGGACAGAGTGTTAGACCTTTAGAAGAAGGAGTGTGGGCAGGTGTAGCTTGGTAAACCTTAGAGCACAATCCTAGGCAAGGCATGTCTACTCAGAACCTAGGATTGTGCTCTAAGGTTTAACAAGCTACACCTGCCCACACTCCTCCTCCTAAAGGTCTAGCACTCTGTCCCGGTTGGAGATCTGGTAAGCCTACACAGAGGCCAAGGATCATACTACATGTGGTGTACAGTTGCTGTGATTGTTGTCCCTGAGGTATCTGAATCTTTTCCTCGGGGGTGGGGTGTAGCTTAGAGGCAATTTTGATAAAAACATTGACCCATAAGGAAAGTGGTCAGCAGGGCACTGGGTGAAGAAGTCCCTCTCCTCCCCCCATTATGCGCTTCCACTCCAGGTTGCAGCTTCCTTCCCAGAACTGCTTTGAGTTTAGTAAAAGAAGAAAACGAGCTTCTCAGTGAAAACCATTGCACAACTGAGCATCACATGTCATGCGACCTTAAGTGATGTATCTTTCAGACCGTGTTCCATTTCTGACAGAGCTTTGTTCTTTTATTGGACTGAAAAAAGGAAGTGCTTCATCACAGAACACCGAATTAACATACAAAACTCACTGCCAAAATACGTGGTGAAGGTCACTAGTTTGAAGGGCTTTAAAGAAGGATTGCAAATTCATGGAGGATGATTTAGCCGTAGGTTTTCATGGCCAGAAGGTTCAGAGGAATAAAACCTTCCTAAGGCCATCACTTAAGGAATAAGGCCATCACCTTCATGCCCTGCTCAGAAGCCCACACAAGCATCTGGCCACTGCTGTAAACCAAGCTCTGAATGGGATTCTCTTTTTGTCTGATCTAGCAAGTCAACTCTTACAGCCAAACTTCATGTGATGGAGCCAGAAGTCTAATTTTTGCATGAAAAGCACTCAGCCCCGGGCAGCACGCATGGTTTACTCGGGAGGAGCAACCACACGCAGTGTGAACCAGGCCCTCCCGCCCACCCTTGATTCCGCGTTACGCTCCAAATGGAGCCTTTCCGGAAGCGAGAAGGGGTGACGGCAGGGGCAGTGCAAGGCGTCGTGACATCAACTGGCTCCAGGCAGCGGGGGGGGGGCTAACGATGCCATTGCCTCATCTTGCCTTACTGTCACTTCAGACACTGGCTTGGAGCTGGGCTGCATAGAAAATTGCCTGAAGGGATGGAGTGGCGTGGAGTAAGGTGGGGTGGGGGAAAGTTCAGCTTCCTACATTCATAGGTTATAACAAAGACTAGTCCCACTTTGAACAAGGTATGGATGGAATAGCTAGGCTTGCCAAGTGGTTTTGTTTTTTTTACTGGCCCTACTCCTGTGCATTTAACAGTAGTCTAATGCCCAAAATAAATTAGCAGATCCCATGTGCCCTATGCCAGGAAAAGGGGCAGGAGGGAGACCAGCAGAACTATTGTTTCATTTTCAGTAGAAACAGATGTAACCTTCAGTAGTGATAGGATTACAGTAAGGTCTGGGAAGGTCAGCCCCCCCCCCCAGCTTTCGGGGCCTCCTCACTTCCCTTTCGAACTCACTGATATGCCTTTTGTATGAAAAAGGGGGCCAAAAGGGGAAACGTCCCTTCTGTTTCAAAGCACATACAGGGAACAAGAGAACACAATTTCTCCCTAAGAGCTCTGAGTAGAAAAATAAATGCTCAAAGCTACCCCCAAAATGTTCAGGTTGAATAAAATTCTAAGGTATAAAACAAAACAAAAAACAATGGGGGGGGGGAGTTGCATACATATTTTCAAACTAAGAATCTGCATACAAAAGTGAAATGTCTGAACTGAGAGTACAAAAACTTGTAAACTGAGTCTGAGCATATTTTTTATTTTTTAGCATGGATACATATGTTTCGTTTAATGTGAAATCATGTAACTGTATAGAGAGGCTAGAGAGATTAGTCAGTCTATCAACAGCTATTAGTCATGGTAGGTAAATTGAATCTCCATGTTCAGGGGTAGTATACCTGTGGCTTCTAGGTGCTGAGGACAAACAATGAGGGAGGCCTGTTGTCTAGCCTGCTTTTTAAACTATCCAGAGACATCTGGCTGACCACTGCTGGAAATGGAATGCTGGACTAGACTAGACTCTTGATCTGATCCAGAAGGGCACCTCTTGTGTTACATGAACATTTGTATAACAAAGTTCGAACTCCAAACTCCCCTCCAAATAACCAAACAGCACATTTAGATTTTTAAAAATTCATAACTGAATTTAAAATAAAACGTATACCTGGGTACCAACCTTATTTGACTTAATGATAATCTTTGTACTCTTAAGATGCTCAAGATGTGCTCAGGGATCACTGAAAGATATGAAAACCTATCAGAAAATGTCAAAGTTTCCACAGGGCAACAGTGATTGAAGCTGCTGCCACTGCAATAGGATCAGCACCATGTGGAATAGCAGCCATATGATGACCACGTTTGATCTGCCAAACTTAAGCAATAGCAGGCCACCCCATGGGGTTTTCTAGGTTTGCTTTACTGAGAAAGGAACCCTACAACCAAATCCCGGAAACTGCCGTCTGAGAAATAGTAGCAAGGATATTCTTCTAGGTAGTTAGTATAATTACTGAAAACTGTCGCATCCAGCTGCTAGATTTTAAATTATTGCTCAGATTTTTTAAAATGACATCATGTTAAATTGTGACCCAGTTACAAAATGAGTAACAAAAGGAGGTGCACCAAGTCCAGCTGAGCCCAGGGGAGCAGAACAACTAGGTAGATTTCCATCTAGTTCACTGCCAGTCCTTTTGCAACGTGCTTGGTGGTTTGTGTTTTTTTCCATCTGTTTTTCAAAGCCAAGTCCTAATTGCATATTCTCTTTGTGGGCTGCAGGCTCCACATACATTTCTGTAGTGCCATTGCATCAGCAGATATGATTAGCATCTTCATAGGGGCCAGGTTATAATCGATATAATCAGTTATTGTAAGAGTTTCCTATCCATAGCCTGGCTATGCAGAAGGCTTAACTATTACTGAAGCTATAATTCAGACTGGAGCCTCTGCGGACAGCCAGTCTTTCAGGTAAATCAGTGGGAGGGATGCTGAGGCAGTAACAGCTGGAAGGTACTTTCTGCAGGCTGCAGAGGGGAGTGTGGCTTTTCCAGAAATGTGCACGAAAATTAGTTGCAGAATTATCTCTGCAACACTCATGCCTGTCTTTCACGGCTGCAGTACCGCTTCCCATCAGCAGGAAATGTAGTTTGTCTGTATAAGAGAAACAGCAGTCCCAGGCAAGTTCCCTCTTCTTCCTGCCTTGCGCTGCTCACATTAATAGACCACCTGGCAAGTACAATTATGTATGGCTCTGCTCAAACATTTGTACTAATGATATTAATAAATATCTAACTGTGTGGGTATTGTCCTATGACAACAGCAAGTATAGTAGTCTGGTGTAATTTCATCTCAAGTGCCATGTTGCTTTTTGGATATCAAGTCGTTCCTAGGTAGACTACTGAGACAACAACGTTCCTGTTAACTGGACTTCTGGCTTGCACCCACGTGCACATACCCATCATTCCCTTTTTTTTTCCTCATCTGCAGATACCCAGGTCTATTGAGGAAGCTCTCACAATTAAAAATATCAATAGCCATAGTATATGCCCTTGCTTTTTCAGGCCCTAGAAACCTGACCTAGCCCTTTCCAATATGCATTTGATCACTGTGAACTGCACACTGAGCCTAAGGACTCATCAGCATTCTAGACTTGCAGTCTGATCCTGAGCGGTGAACTTGATGGGTCATGCTCTCAAGAACGTGCATAGGGACTGCAGCCTTAAACTGATTTTAAGAGCCAAACTATGCATTACATGGGAGCTCTGTTACTGGAGTTCCTTACGTCTTTTACTTTTTCAAAAACAGGTGTGAAGGGATCTGATTTGGATTAGAGCCATGGCATGGAGCATTAACCTTTTGCCCCCACACTGATTCCTCTATGCAAATGTCCCCCTCCTGTAGCTGCTGTTAGCAGAGGACAACAGGGTGATCCTGTTCTTCTGGATAGCTGCACGAGCCTTCGCTGCACACACCTTAATTAAGGATGCTGGTACTGCCAATTTGTCAGTAACAGCCACAAGTCTGGGTGAAGGAGCTTGATTCAGTCCCACCTACCTCTGAAAAGTGGTGGTCCATGTCAGAGCTCACAGTGGTAGCGCCAACTCCCTGGATTGCGGTTGGGTGTACAGTTCTTGAACTAGTGAAAGGAGCTTAGTGTGCAGCTCTAGAAGCTGGGCACAGCTAGAAACCATGCACATAATGCCCATTTGCACACTTAGTTCCTTCTGTTCATGCAACTCTCTAGCTGGATTTGAGCAATTGTGCTTAGTAGACAAAACTGTCTTCATATCCACTCTGAATACAGCAGTGCAGCTGCAAACCATTAGAGATTTACAGATCTTTGCACTTTTTCTTACAGGGGAAAAAAACACCCCTCCTTCTCTAAGTACCGTAGTGCCTTTTAGTCAGGGGTTTTTTTTTTTTTTGGCCCTGCTGCCATAGGGACTACGTGACACAGATCTGCCTGGCCTGATGCCACTGAATGTGGGGTGCACTAGAAGCAGAGTGTGGCCACCAGTGGGGTGAGAGGAGTGCAGGGCAGAAGAAAACACAGGAGACAGCAGCAACCACATAATCCTCTTTCTTGCTACAGGGGCAACTGTGGGGCAAGCCAGGCACGTCTGCACACAGAAGCAATCTTTGGTGGCAATGGAACTCAGAAAAGTGGCACCTGCAAAGGTGATACTAGGACAGTGATGGCGAACCATTTGGGCTTGGTGTGTCAAAGATTTTGAAAATGCCTAACTTGACTCTGCTGGTGTCATCCCCCCCCCCCGAACTTTTAATAGTACTTTGACTATTGCTACTTTTAATAGTAATCTTGAATTGGACTGAAAACACATTGTATTTTATTTAACATCAATTATTGACTTCTTTTGTTGCTGAGTTTTACTAGAGAATAATTTGAAAGAAGTCTGCCAAAATCCCTGCCCTAAATGTTTAAGACAAACCTGTAACACTTTTGTGAAAATATAAGGTGTGTCGGGGCCCTGGGGGAAATGCTGGCGTGTCACCCAAAATGACCTCGCATGTCACCTGTGACACGCATGTCATAGGTTCGCCATCACGGTACTAGGACAAGTGGTCCTCGCAAAAAAAGAAAAGAAAGAAAAAAGGAAAACCCTGCTCTACAGTACAGGGTGTCTACAAATAACTGGAACGGTTTCACGATTTTATTGTAGGTATATTATTTGACATATGATCACAAAACTTTACAATAACATAACAATGCACAGTTTTTTGGGGGCATATTACAGGTGCTCGATATGCGCTCCTTGAGTGATTCTGCAAACATCAACTCTGTAATCAAGTTCCTCCCACATGCGAGTTAGCATGTCTCTATCAATGTGAGCAAAGACATAGATATCCAAGCCCACAGTTCTGGTAGATCAGCTGGTAAAGGCGACACAAACACATAACCCCACACAAAAAATCGCAGGGGGTTAAGTCGGGGGAGCATGGAGGCCAAAACAGCATGAAATTCGAGGACAGCAAACGCTTTCTCGCTGTTTGAAGCCATCTTGCCGACTAAAAAAAAACTACTGCCCTCTTGTGGCCGCTAGCGGCGCCCAAAGCAAACTTTGAGCAATGCATGTCTCGTAACATCCAACTCGCATGGCATATCGCTAATATTACAGCGATACATCGATATAAAAAAATCACGAAACTGCTCCAGTAATTTATAGACACCCTGTACTAGTACATTTGTATATCAGTTGGTGTGTTCATCTATCATTTTGGTGATCAGGTTTTAGTACAACTAAAATGAGTTGTACCCTCCCCATCAGTTACTGATAAGATTTACTGTTCCACCAACATCTTTCATCCAGTACCAAACCCACAATATAGATTTCTAGTAGTGAAAAGTTTACACTTGGATGCCTTTCTAGTGAACATGTACCATATTGGACTGCTAAATACTCCACTTGTGCCTTGCTCTCTCTCTCTCTCTCTCTCTCTCTCTCTCTCTCTCTCAGAATTCTGAACAATGACCAGCAGCAAACCTCAGTCTCTCATTTCTTCCCTTCCCACAGGAGCACATTTACAAGCTGATGAAGAGTGACAGCTATGCACGTTTTCTCCGTTCTAATGCTTATCAAGACTTGTTACTGGCAAAGAAGAAGGTATCTATTGGAAAGGATATGTTTGCGCCTCTGAGCACTTCTTGACTCCTGCCTGCTGCTTGCTGCTATGTGAACATACACATTTAGGCATTTTTGCTCCCTTTTCTTTTCTTCCAATGGAGGGAGAACACTTCTTGAAGGTCCACGTTTGGCATCCCTGAACACACCTTCAGCAAGCTATGTGAGGAAGACATAGGATGACCAGTCATGTTCTGCAAGGGACATGTGACAGATGTATATGAAGCTGCCTTATGCTGAGTCAGACCATTGGTCCATCTTGCCCAGTATTGTCGACTCTGATTGGAAGTGTCTCTCCAAGGTATCATGCAGAGGGCTTTCACAGCCCTGCTACTGAGATCCTCTAGCTAGCTCCAGACAGCCTGCATTGGTAGAGGGTTGAACTCGAAGATCTTGATGGCCCCTTCCAAGTCTATGATTCTATCAACTGCAGGGGCCACAGGTTGAACCTGCCTCTTCCTGCATGCAAAGCATGTGTTCTACCGTTGAGTGATGGCAAGGGTCTTAAATGCTCAGCATGAGGCAGTACAATTCCATTGCATCCTTCGTCATGAGAATGATACTATCTAATTTTGTAAAATAAAACCTACACATCAGTTACTTGCGCAACCATAGAAACATTGGGAAGTAGTACAGAATCCCCTTCTGTTTAATCTCTTTAGGTCGAACCTCATAGTTCTTCTTGGGATGCCTTACCTGGAGCCTTCTTCTGGATTTCCTATCTACACTCCTTCATACCCTTTTCCTGCACTGTAGATTTTTTAAAATTTCTTTAATGTAAGCAAGAACTAATTACAGCTCAGACTGATAATTCCCAAAACCTGGCACACTTTTCCATTCATTTTCCTTTTCATATCAGCATGATCAGCAATATGTTTTCTGTCCCTTATTGCCGATTCTAAACAACAAAGGGCTGGTTACGTGGGATTGTCAAGTCCTTGTGAGGCAGTTCTCTTGGTATGAGTGGGGTAGAGAGCGGAGGTACTTCTGTCTGCATACCTGGTTGTGTTTAAATATCTTTCAGAAGGTCCTCCACCTACAACCGTGAGTGAATACAGGAGAGAATGTCCCACTTGTCCTGTAAACCTTTGACCTTTATACAGTTCCTACCAACTGCTGCAGCCTGAGCTTGCTGTGGCTTCCTATTGCTTTGCTTTCTCCAGCCTGCTGGAGCTTCCATGTGCTGCCAAATTAAAACCAGCTTCATCAAACCTCCGTTGCGCCATCCATATGCCCTGAATTATTAGAACATAGTTTCTCCAATTCAGTGATTCCTTGCATGTGCAGAAGCTGATACAAACCTTGAGTTCCTGAGCAAAGGGTTCACTTTATCGGGGGACAGACTCTTATGTGCAATGGGGATGGACACATGGAGCTATTCCTGGTATGCAGGTGAGGGGGACACCACTTGTTCATGGGGGAACACTGTATGCATATGTTGTGCTCACTTACAAGCAAGGGGCCATTGGATTGGATTTAACGTATCAGATCAATTCAGTTGAAACCAACTGCTGCTCTTCAGCATTTACTTAGCACCAGAGTTGCACTAGGTACCTTCACAGGTCCATATTTGACACACTGGCTTCCATTGTGAACAGCATGTAGAAGTAATGGGATTTTCTCTTACACCAGGCATTGACCAGGGAGATTTTAAGAGATAAATGATATTAAGGCTGCAATCCTGTACTCACTTACCTGAGAGTAAGTCCGGAGTGGCCGGAGCTTACGACCGAGTAAACATGCACTATAAGTCTAGCTGGAATGAGAAACTGCTGACTACGTTATGATACATAGGTCATATTTGATATATTTGGCTTTGTTGTAATTCAGCAGGTTAGTGTTTAGCCTTTGGTGGATTGCCATGGATGCCAGTGGGGCATGGCTCATCTTGGTGGGTCGTAAGTTAGGCAAGCCTGTTTTAAACCATATCATACTAATGCTTCATGGTTGTCTAGGGTTCTGAGTGATGGCTATAACTAAGCATCATTTTCCACTGCCTGTTCTAGGGTCTTGCCAGAGGATGAAAAGCATCACAATGTATTTGTACTTTAAATGTAGCACTTGTCTAGATCCAGAGCTGGACCCCACCCAATAGATGGTGGGGTTGCCTTGTTACATTGGGAGTTGCAGTCAAGTGGCATTATCATCTGTATGTGTTTATTTTTTAAATAGGAGGCTTAGGACTGTGGTGAAGTACACATCCTTGAAGTATATATATATTTTTTCCAAAGGGAAAGATTAATAACGTTACAGGAGGGTTCCTTCAGGAGGTGTAGGCTTGCTCAGGTTAACTCATGTTGTTTCGATTTCAGAACGTATATGGCTGTATGAGTATAGCTAGTGCAAAAGTGTGGCAAGAAGTACTCGGTTCCCAAAAAGGTACACAATGCTCAGTTCTGAACATTAATAATACAAGCAGCCTTTGAAATCAAAGCATCCTGGAGGATGTATCCATGGAAACGGAGCTGCAGCTGACAGGCTCCGAGGCATGGCCCCATTGCTTGGCCCTGCTGGACTGGCAAGATGGAAACCTGGGGCACTGGGTGGCAATATTAACTGGTTAGCCCACAGTTGTGAGTGTGACAACTGCTCATTGTTTTGAAAGCTGACTGGAAAAATAGAAATAAGTTTTTCAGTGGAAGAGTTCCCCCCATTTTAATCCTGAAAGAAAAGTCAAAGCCACAGTCCTGTATACACTTATCTGGGAGAAAGTTCCACTGAATCAGTGAAACATAGTTCTGAGGTGACGTGCATAGAATTTGCTTGTAAGTCTCTGTAATCAATACTGTGGGAAATACTCCTTATATTTCACTTCGATGTCTATGGTAACTTAACATGGTTTCACTCTCCTAATGTAGCGATCATTGCTCTTATCTTTTGTTTCTTACCCATGTATTTATTTAAATGATTGATATTCCGCCTTTCCCTCCAAACAAACAGAGCCCTCAAGGTGGCAACTAGACTTGGCCTATGTTAGTTAAGTGTGCTCTGATATACTTGTTAATTGTGTACATGTGCTCCATGGTGGGGTTTTGTTGCTGTTGTCAAACTCAGCCTTAGGACCCAGCAAACAACCATTTAAAAGCTGCATGTATAATCTAAAATGAACTATCATATCCCAAAGGACTTTGGTTTTTGGAAGGGGTTGTGGGTGTTTGACTTTTGGAGAAGTTATGCCAATATTGACAGCCTGCTATTGTGGGGGAAGGAGTAGGCAGCGGTAGGTAGGAAGCATGATGCTAAGGGGAAACAACATTGATACAGTAAACATAGGGATCCATATTTTCTCATCCACTTTCCACAGCTAAGCCAACTGGAATGAGCACTTCCCTAATCAAAAGCATTTTTTTTCTTTAAATAGCTGTGCCCAATTGTTCGCTACAACAGGCTGGTTTGTTCTCTTGCAGCAACTACCTCCTTTTTTGTTTTTGCATGTTTGATGAAAATTGCATAAAACAGCCCCTGTATATTTGTACGTGTTGGATTCTGCATTTACAGCTCTTAACAAACATCACGTTGGCATGCTATGCAGCAGATGGAATTTATTCTGTTCGCAGTGATTCTTTAGGAGATATACAGAGAACGCTCTCATAAAAAGTGATTGTTTTGCAAAAATGCTCCAAGAATCTTTACTTTGCCCTGGACTTTCCTTGATAACAAAGAACCAATCACCAACAGTTTGTCAAATAGACAGAACAGGTGAAGGAGGAATGCAGCTGATCATCAATGTACACTGCTAATTATTTGATCTGCACCAATTTGCTTATAATACTGTCTACAGCATGTGGCAAGTGCTTTATGTTCATTATTTCAGTGATCCTGATGAGAATCTTGTAAGATAGGCATTATCACTATTCCCATTTTGCGGATGGAACGGTCTTAACTCAGGCAGTTAAGGCTGAGGAAATAGTGGCTTGCAAAAGACCACCTCTTGAGTTCATGACTCAGATGAATTTTGAACCGAGAATGTCAAAGCTCATGTTCTTATTCACTTCCTTACATACAATACCTGAACTCTTTCAGCAGAATTACATTCATTCTGTGGTTGTGTGATCAAGTTCTAATCAACGACGGATCTTCAGTGGCTCCCAATGAGGATGTCACATCAGAGATACAGCTAGCACAGGGGTTCTCAACCAGTGGTACTAGTACCACTAATGGTACTTTGGCCGACTGTTGGTGATACTCGAACCACCAGAACCCCGCTCTGACATGGTGCTTTTGGTGGCGTGTTTTCACTCCCAAGAGGCTCCTGCCTTTGGCTGAGCCTCTCGGGAACGCCTAAAAGGGCCCTCCCACCTGCCCTGTGTTTTCTGGCCTCTGAAAACCCAGAAGTAACAGACGATGGTTTCATCACCAGTTACTTCCGGTGGTACGCAGCAGGAGAGTGACACCAGAGGTGGTACTTGGCCAGGAAGGGGTTGAGAACCTCTGATCTAGCAAATTCAGTGGGGCTTGAATGAGTATCACATAGCTTGAGGTATACCTACAGATATGCATTCACATCAGCATCAGCTAGTCACAGGAAAGCCTGTTTTGCATGCCAGTCTCCCTTTCTGAAGTGGTGTGTTGCAACATGCATTAGGAAGTACAGCCCCTTCAACTCGCAAACCATGGTGGTTCACAGAAGCCCACAGCCAAAAAGCTGTATTGACAAGCCAAGGCACTAGGCCAAAACCTTAGCATTATGTACAGTATTTATGCATACAAGCAGATTCCTGCAGCAAAGAGGAATTTAAGAATTCACATTTCAAAGAAGTCTTTTCCTCTATTATCTGACACCACGCGTAATTTGAAGACAGTTTGGGAAAAAAGTTCAGAAACACAGACTGTCCCACTTCTCAAACTAGGGACACTATCACTTCTAAAGTACTGTATTTCAATTGCAGAGATACAAGTTTCTTTTCTAGTCATTTCTGTGCTAACCCAGAAATACAAAGCACACTCCAAGGCATTCTCTGGCTAGGCATCTAATCTCAGGAGCTTACTTTGCCACTAGGATTCTGAACATTTTAGCACTCATACAAAACTGTTCCAGAAGCAGACCGAAGGAAGTTCAGTTCCAAGGAACCTCCATACCGTGAAGCATCTGGATTCTGACTTGTGTTTACAAGTTAGGTTGGCAATGACAACAGAAGGTCTTTTCCCCCATTTTACCTCCTTTTCAGGTTTTGACCTGAAATATGTGTTTCTGCCTCTACTTACTATTGGCAGTACGCTGATGCCTAGAGCTTGAATTAGTCCTTATCTGCAGATCTCTGGAGATAACTTTTTATCATCTTCGTCTACTTCTTATTCCTTTGTTCAAGAGCCAGGATTTAGATTTGAACAGGTCTGTAGGTCACATTAACTGGTGGATTCTTAAGTGTTCTGTATCCTGAAGGAGTGGAATATTAGTGCTAGAAAGAACGAAAGGGAGTTGGCCACCCTACTGCCCCATCCCTTCCAATACAGCATAAATGTTACAATCGTTTGTGAAGCAGAGCATTAGAACCATACGCTAAGGGCCAATCCTCAAGGTAATTTCTCCATATATCTTCCCAACGTTTTGAGCAATGCTGCTCTTGTGCTAGGACAGGTTCACACACACACATTTTTTTTTTTTTTGCTCAGAAACATGGAAGACCTTAACCTTTTCAGCGGCTATATTTAATTTTCCTGGCTCTTTATTAAAAAAAATACCTGTGTGGATTTAATAATGCCACAAAATGCATTCATAAAACTATGTCTCACTAGTTCCAAACCCAGGTGGACTGGAGAAGGGCCAAGACCTTGTGCTGGTGGCTTTTTCCCTGGCCATTATAATTCCTGCATTCAGCAACATGACACCCTTGCCAGCAAAATTCTGTCTTCCTGCATTTTGATTAGGATTTGTCTCATGCGAAATGAGTTGAGCCACACATTTCTTTGGAGAATGTTAGCACATCCATTGTGTTAATGGATTTCTTACTATGCTGGAGCTCTCTACCTTATGAATAGCTAAACAAAGATAAATAGGAGCGTAGATAGGAAGCTGCCTTATCCTGAGTCAGAACATTGGTCCATCCAGCTCCATAACATCAACATTGGTCTCAAGGTTTCAGGCAGGATTTTTCCTCTCCTACCTGGACATGCCAAGGACTGTACCTGGGATCTTCAGCATGCACAGCTGGTGTATTTCCACTCACCCTGACAAAACCTTATGCAGACAAGTTCAATAAAGTGGTCAGTATCAGTAGACCTTTATTGGCATAATCAGAACACACATAACATACGACACAAACACATAAGACACAAGACAACACTAACCATAAATAGGGGTAAATTGTCCCAAAACCTAGCGTGCACTTCCCACATGACTCCCACCACGCCTCCCCACAATCTGCCCCAAGCAGACCGCAACCCTCTCCGTCATCACTACATCCGCACCCCACAAGACACAAACAGCATCCCTCCCCAGATGGAATCCCTCCACACCTCCCACAAAGCAACTCTGATCGCACAACACCACATCCCGCCAATGAAAAGGCCCCGCGACCTGCACTTTAGGAGGTACAACACTCTGCCCATCAGCCACACTCGACAGGAGAAAGGAACAAGGGGGAATATAACCAAGAAAACCCAATATAATCCCTTTCAAAATTACCCTGGTAGCCTGTATACTACCAAAAACAGTCTTTATATCTATGGGTTCAGAATCCAGATGTTCTTCCACCAGGGTGACAATGCCCATTAATGGTCAAACTTTGGCTTTAGATTTATAAGCTGGGACGAAATAGGCATTGTACCCATTAAGACACATAGAATAAAGGGCCCAAGTCTCCTGAAGAAGAACCTCGAAACCTCCCATGGACTCCACAAAATCCACATCCCTGGACTCTCTCCCCCCCCCCACCCCCACAACACTCCAAGACAAGACTTTCAGCAGGGAGCCAATCCCAAGGCTGGAGGGGATACCCTAAAATCAATCTTCCAAAGGAAGCTCTTCCACCTCCAATTCAATATTAGATATACAGCAGTTAAAAGGGACTTTGGCAGTTGGTCCAGATGTAACAGCCTTATTCTGAGGCAAATTCAGACACAATTGAGGCTCTCCCACGAAGCTATCTGGTGGACAACAGACTGAGGGTAATTCTTGCTTCTTTTTTTTTGCATGACTGGATAATCCTGGCTCAGTGATGATATGGAATCTTTAGGTGTCAAAGAAATAGTGTTTACTGGCAATACTGTATTTGAATCAGACATTCCTTCTATATTGTTGCAGAGCTCTGATCTGACTTTGTCCAGACTCATGATGATCTTCCCTTGTTCCTGCAATGACAAGGCTTTAAAAGTAGAAATTGCCCGGTTGACTATTTCTTGGTCATCAATATCAAGCTGTAGCAGTAATTGATCAGTAAGCATTTTGTTCTCACACCTCCTTGAAGCAGATGCCTCAGTGTCACTTGGGGACAATAGAGGAACAGGTGTGCCTTGAGTCACTTCCAGTACAGGGGGATCAACCTGCATATCAGACCTGACATGACTGCACACAGGAGAGGAGGAGATATCTATCACCTCCTCATGATGGACTTGTGCTGGTTCACACAGCAACCCAACAGGAGGGGATTTAATCAATGTCTCAGTTATACTCTGCAGTTTAACCAAGGTGGTCTCTAGACGTTGGTTTATTTCCTCCAGTCCAACTAATTCTGTGTTGGGCAAGTTGACTGTAGCAGTCCTGCATGTTGACTCCAAGGGAGCGTTAGAAGCAGGCAACTTAGACTGCTTATCAGAGAGTCGAACAGGTGGCCAAGATTTCTCGTGCTCTAATGTTACAAGTGGCCTTGAGACCGACGAGCAGTCAACCGAAGATTGAACACTCTGAGTTGCAGGAAGCAAAGGAGATACATACGAATCTAAAAAAACTCTTTTAGCCATGATATCAAAGGAGCTCAGAAATCTTCTCATTCTTAAAATCATGAGAGGGATTACCGAGCTGGCAAATTCCAACAGTAGACTGGTTTTGTAAGGGGGGCCAGGCAATCTTTGTATAATATTTAGGTCTATCTGCCCTGTCCAATCTTAGCAGCTGAGCCAAAGAGTCAGTCACCGTTATTCTGTTAAACCATCGTCCTCTGTTTACAATGTTGTCCCATATTTCAGGTGTTACCTGATTCACCAGCAAACGATGAGAGGGGGGCTCATTATCTAGCTCAGAGGTTGCCCTCTTATCTTTAGTAAAAGGGCCCCTCGCCAATCGCTTAGAGTCCATAAGAGAATGGTTCAAAGATTCCTGTATAGTATGGACTTGATGTGATATATGTCTGATCTCCCGAAAGAGAGACATAATCGTCTTTCCAGTAATTACGCAGTGCTCCCCCATCAATGACATTAAATAACTACCATTCAGTAACGATTCGTCCTTCCAATGCACCTGCTTGTCTCCACCAGCTGACTCTTTAGGAGGAGATGATGGTAAATTGGCTAAAAATGTATCTTTATCTTCTTTGGCTGTTTGAAGATTCCCCACTGTCGAGTCAGGGAAGTTTGTAGGCAAGCCGGCCATTATCTGCTGCAGGTGTGGAGGAGTCTTGTTTTCAAAGCTGTAGATTTATTATGTGTAGCAAGCCTTGCAATATCATCTGCCGACTTGGTCCAAGTCATCATATCATCAAGCCGTAGTTGTTTATTAAAGTGGTCAAGTGCTGATTGAAATTGAGAACAGATAACTTGATCTGTTATCTCACAGCTTGGGGTACATAGAAAGGTGGAGTCAAATCTATATGTAAAGTTTTTGGCAGTAAAAAAACTCATTTGTCCAACTTCCTCCCACATTTAAATCCTTCCATAGTTATTTATTAAAAATGCAGACCCTGCCTTTCAACATTAAGTATCGAGGGCATTACATCTATGAGGAAAAACCCGTATTGAAAACAGAAGAACAGTTTAAAAATATGTAGCAGCAACATAGAGAATTAAAAAGATTAACGGCGCAGTTCTGTCTAACTTTGTGCCCTGCGATGCAGTGAGGCGGGTGCAGCCTGCTCTGCATTCAGGGCACAAAAAGGCTGCCTGGGAGGTCACCTCGGGGGAAGGGAATGTTTGTTCCCTTCCCCCGAGTAAAGCCTCAGCCATGCCGATGGGGCTACTCGGATGTGCGGCAGCTATTTTGCTGGCACAAGTTCGACGAGAGCCCTGTATAACTGCAGCAAGGCCTGGGAAGGGGAATAGGATTTTGGTGTAGCCTTCGCAGATGATCCTCCCCCCTTCCTGGGCCTGTCCGACCAATCCCACCCCCCTGGAATGCCCTGTTCCGCCCTCCCCCCACCCCTCTGCCACCCAGCGGGGAACCTACCAGTGCTCTGCTGGTCTCCGACTTACATAGGATTGAGCTGTAAGGCTACAATCCTACACATGATTTCCTGGGAGTAAGTCCCAATGAACATAGTTGGACTTACTTCTGAGTAAACACGCAGAGGATTGTGCTGTAAATGGTTTGGGTAACTACAAAGGTCTTCACCTAGCGCCCCAAGGATTTTAAATGTGTTGCCAGATGCACCTTCCTGGAAGGGCCAGCCCAAGACCACCTGGTACCTGAGGTAGTATGCCAAATGCTGCTCCCCTCTTTTACCTGGTGATGTAACAACCTCTTCCACTCTCTGGATTGGAAAAGGAAGAGGGGAACAGAGCAGAAGAGGAAGTGTGGAGGAGAGGAGAGTGGTAGGCTAGAGCGTCCTCTTCATTTTCCAATCTAGGAAGTGGAACATGGATGGAGGAGGACATGGATGGAGGAGGCAAGTGGGTGGACAGAGGTGAGTGCCCCTCACCAATCTGCTGCCTGAGGCAACCACTTCAGTTGGTCTCATGCATGGGCTGGTCCTGCTTCCTGGGAAGAACATTTAGAGACAGGGTGCCATAACTGTGAAGAATTCATCCCCCTGATTTCCACCTGCCTAACCTCTATGGAGTGGATGAACCTGGAGAAGGGTCTTCTTAGATGATGCAGTGTATTTCTAATTGGTTTTATATTGCACTCAGTGGTTTTCAAACTTCAGGAAACACTTTCCACATTGATTTGGTCCTCGAAGAACTTCTAAGGATCTGTTGCAGGACTCCTACACAACGCACAGGATTCTGCAGCACGTTCTAATCTAAGACATGCCACGCACACGTGCATTAGCCAGGCCTACTGGGCCTTACAATGGAAGTGTGTCGGCTACTAGCAGAGCCTAAAAACATGGACTGAAGGGGAAAATTCTGTTTCAGAGCTTGTACTCCAGTGCAGATCTTCTCCTCGAGGAACTCTTGGTTCCTTATAACACAGTTTAAAAAATACTAAGCAGCAGCGGCGCACTTCATGTCTCACAGGTGTCCTGTTAAGAGCGATGGTGTAATAAAAAGGAGTTGGTCAGGCTCGAAAGACAGTGAACCTGACCCAGCTCTCATTATGCGCAACTTGTGGCCCCAGATAGAGATTTGCATCCTTATCCAAATTAAACGACTCGCCCACCTAGTTCACTGGGGCTCCGATGAGAATATCAGCAGTTGCACATGGCAGAGAGCCTGCTTCCTTAAGTGGCCCTCTCTTGCAATTTTTTTTTTAAACTGGGGTTTCTTTTCTTTATTTTGATGAGTTTAGGTCTTCCATAGGAGTCTGCCTCCTGCTAATTGAGAAATTAGGCTGCATCCTAAAAGAAATATAGACAGGAAAGCACATCGATTAAAAAAAAAGTTTGATAGACACAAAATGCAGCATTATGCATCTTCTCCTTGAGCTGTTTATGTAACTTTGAACTAGAGCTACAGAGCACACTTTAAGAGGAGGAAATGGGATACTTCCCAATGGGAAAAGCAACCACAATATTATATGACAAAACCCTTCCTGTTGCTTTGCTGTTGCAGACAGCAATTGCCATATGTTTCAAATGGTTAATCTTTTTCTAGTTTTCTTTTGCTAATACTTTTAAAGCCAAATTTAAGCTGAAGGTTTTTTTTTTCTTTTTGGTCTTTTTCCTTCCTAACTTTTTTTTCCCCTTCTAAAGCCCGAGAATGAGCAAGGTCGTAGAACTTCTCTAGAAAAGTTCACTCGCAGTGTGGTAAGTTCAATTGGTTTTGGTTTCATTTTGTTTTTTCCTCCTCCTTCTCTTCAGCATTTTATTTTATTCTGAAAATATTTTTATTAATCTTTTTTTAAACACCTCTTCTGCAGTATATTAAATAATCAGCATAAAACAAAAAGGGCGGCATTTCATGGCATGCATTTTTAACTAAACACCATGGTCTCAGCTTCGTGTAGGAGCTCTGATCCACCATGCGCAAGGAACCTGAGTTCTTTCCCTTTCTGCTGCAGGATGCGCACACATAGGCCCTCGGTATGCCTATGGGAGGCCCACAGGAAATGGGAGGACGGTACAAGACTCCCATATCCCCATGCAGCTCTTTGCTCTCCTTGGTCACAGAAGACAAGCTCGCCGCACACCTCTCTTGAATGAGTGGGGGGGGGGACACATGTGAGGAACACACAGGCCCAGTATTGGGGAGGCCCTTACACAAGACAACATCAGTAGGCTTGCCCAACTCCACCATGTGACTATCGTTGCTGCCCATGCAATTGCCCTTTCTCTGTAGGCTCCAATCCACATCACTGCCCAGAAGACAAGAGCCAGATGTGCAGAAGCTGGTGCTCCTCTTCTCACTTGTCATTGTCTGTGGGAGAGGGTTGGTAAAACAGGCAGTGACAGTCAAGAGCAGAGCAGGGCTGCTGATGCTTTGAGAGTAGGCCTCCCTGCTGGGGTGTGGACTTTCACTGGTGCCCAATGATGCCAATCCCTGGCTTCAGCCCTGCAAGGACCTCCTAGTCTATGCAACAACATGGCACAGTACCTGCATATGCACTCATACATGCATGCATGGCATGGTGGGGAGGAGAAAACAACAGGGCTCTATTGTGCCTTGTGGTGGGTATGGATTAAGCCCACTGACATCAATTAACATTACAAATTAGACATGTATTCATGGTAACATTTTTTTTAAGATTATATACAGTGGCCCCCCATTATACATGGGCTTGCTACTATTTGACTATCCACTGATGGCAAACCCGCGTAACCACGGGTGGCGCCCCGACGACTCAGAACAGCTCTGAGACACGATTGGAAGCCACTTTTGATCACGTCTGGAAGCTGTTCTGAAGTGCGGGGAAGCCCATAGAGTGGACTGCGGCCCCCATGCAACCTCTGAAGGGCCAGCACGACCCCAGGTAAGTCTTTGCAGCATATCCTCCCTTGGACTCCAGCATTGCGTTATTGCGGTATCTGCAGGTGGGGCGGAACAGAACCCCCATGGATAATGCAGGCAGTACATAAAAAAGGGATATATTCTGTTAACTGGGCTTTCACCTGCTAACTAGGCTAAGAGTCACCTTTTAAGTGGTTCTCTTAATATTTAGCTATGGAGGAGGGTCCCTGTTCACCCCAGCATTGCATCTTTTCCAGTTGCTGTTTGCTGCTATCTCTTTTAGACTGTGATCTCTTTGGAGGCAGAGAACTATCTTTTTTTATTTTGCTATATAGACCACTTTGTGAAATGTTTTGTTGAAAAGGGGTCCTGTAGTTTACCTATACTGTAGTATTGACTTTGATGCATGACTAACAATTACATAAATCAATACATAAGATTTAAGTTTTCATTGAAATCTTCACTTCTTCCTTGTATCGAATTCCCACAATGTGTTTTATATACACTTGACGAACCTTTTCCAAATTAGTCCCCTGAAGAATAGTTAACTGTTTTCATTTATTAACAATTCAGGCAGGATTAGAACTGGAGCCTGAGGCTATTACTACTCTTCTCTTTTACACATTTCCTTGTCCACTACATTTCCCTCTCCATTTTTAAATCTAGGAAGCGGGGGGGGGGGGGGTATTTGCAAGGAGGGCCACATTTGGTGCAGCAGGTTGCCAGATGCTGCTCCATGTTGGGTTGACCCTACAAAGGTGAAGATTTGCATCCATGAGTGAAAGACTAAAGCAAACGTCAACCCAGAGTTTCTGTTGTCTGCAGGCAATGGTACTGTCTGGATATGTACTGAGGAGTCCTACCTACATTATGAATCACAAAGAACTTACAACAACCCCAACATCTGTTTTCAGTTTAGACGAAGCATATTATTTCTCAGCTCCCCACTTCCCCGGACAGTAGAAAGTTCCAAGGGCAGCTGCTAAAGGATCCGTTTCCTTGGAAGGAGAGAATACTGAAGATTTATGATGATATTTGTCATGTTTATTTATTTACAAACATACGCACTGGCCATGGGGGAAGTAGACAAACACCCAGACGGACAGTGCAAATCTTTCAAACAGCAGCAGCTTCCCAAAAGCAAACAGCATACCCTTGGAGAGACACACACACACACACCCAGCCTAGCAACCTGCAAAAAACCTCAGCGCTCAGTCCATGTTGGCTACTTTCCAGCTGCCAAACTCCTCAATCCCTTCCCAAGCAGGGGGAGAATGGTCAGAACTACTAGCTAGCAAAGAGAAGCTGTTGAAGAAACAACTTGTATTCATTCGTGTTCATAGAGGGAATACCTTTAGCTATCATCTCAAATACAAGACTAGGGGGAAAGAAAATTTAAAGCCCAATCCTGACTACCAGGATTGGCCAATCCTGACTAGCAGGACTAGCAGTGGTGAAAATAAGATGCCCATCACATCCTGTCCAGGATTGGGCCTGCGCCGGCACAGCCAGAGGACTTCTTGGGGTAAAGGGACGTTTGTCCCTTTAACTTGAGTAGAGCCCCAGCCACCACAATGAGTCTACTTGAATGTGCGGCAGCTATTTTGCTGGCGCACATTGGAACCGGCCGTGTAATGCCTGCCAGGCCCGGGAAGGGGGATAGGATTCGACGGAGCATGCTGCGGACAATGCCTCCACCTTCCTGGCCCAGCTGACCAATCCCACCTCCTGAAACACCCCATTCTACCCTCCGCCACCCAGCGGTGACTCACCGCTCTGCTGCTGCGGCAATCTGTCCCACAGCGTCAGAAGAGCAGCGCAAGCCTCTCCACTGGCGCCGTGTATTCGTCGGGTGCCACAAACATGCCTTAGAGCATTTCCGACACCTTAGACCAGTGAAGCAATCGCTCCGCCAGTCAAAATCTAGACAGGATTGCGCTGTTAAAAGACCATTACCATTAGGGCTGCACAAAATATTATTTAATTTCAATATTTGCTTTGAAACTAGCATATTTGTTGCAGCTGAACACATTCTTAAAAAAAAATACTGATCCTGCCAATCATTTGCAGTGTTTTGATGCTGCTTGGTGCCCTTTGCTCCCTTGACTGCTGCTTCTTTGTCTTCGTTGTCTTTCGCTTCATATGCCCAGACAGTCATTTCATGTATTGGCTGCAAGGACCCATGCAATCTTGTCAGGAGTTGGCAGGGTTGGGCACTGGCTTACAACTCACGCCCATTAAAGGGCCTATCAGGCCAAGTGATCCTGGAACTCTCAGTACCAGTGGCAGTGTTGGCACCCAATGCACCATTGGGAGGTCTCAGTGTAGGGCTCAGTCTCGGAGCCCCCAGCAATGTCGTGCTGGCTCCGGATCTTGTTTATTCCTATCTGTGATGTTATCAACAAAATCACCACAGCCAGTTGGATGAATGGTGACGAGGGCAAACGAAGCCAGGAACCGTGAAGGCAAAGAAAAACCAGCACCGAGAAGAACAGCATCAAAACAACATATGCCGTTTTTGCAACTGCTTTTTAATGCTCTCAGCTTAGCCCAAATGGCAATACATTCAACACACATACACATGCCACAGTGTAGAATTATTTCCCACCTCATGGATGGCTTCCCTTTTGCTCTTGCTCCTCCTTTCACTCCTTGAACTCTCCTTTCATGTTTCCTTTTTGACTTCCATGGATGGTAGATCTACATGTTACTGTGGTTCCAGGATTATATTTAAAGGCTGTCTGTTTCTTTCATACAATAAAGCCACTGAGACTGCAATTAGAAGGGAAGACTGGTGTGGGAGGGGAGGGATTCTTAGCAGACACATACACATACACGCACACCCCGTCTTCTTTTATGCCATTTGGGAAAACGATACGCTACTCTCTTTCCCCTCAAATTAGAGCCTGAGGACTAAACTGGACGTTTGGGGAAACCACGCGTTTGTCCCATTCATCTGTAAAGCAGGGGTGGGGTTGGGGTTACTTTTCGTACCAAAGTTGCATGCGGGATGAGCGGAGCAAAACCTTCTCCCATCTTAAGTCACCACCACTCTCTTTTGCATTCAGTCAGCTTGTCCCTAGGCCAGCTCAGGTAGGGAGCCAGGTAGGGAGAAAACTGCTGAAAGCAGCCATCATAGCATGGTAAAGTGGGCGAGAGTGCCAAGTTCTAATTATAAGACCATGATCCCAAGCAGTGATGTTTTCGAATCTAGCAGATGATCTTAGCAGAATCTTGTATTTACGTTTTGGAATTTCATCCCCCGAAATAGTGCAAAATAGGGCATGTGTGACAAAAACGTATCCTCAAATTTTCCTCTCCCTCCCCCTTCTTATTCACTAGATGTTCTTGGAATTTCCACCAAATATTTGATATATGTATTCGATTATATTTGAAATCAAATATTGAAATCAGTATTGAGTCAGTTGATATTTGGTAGTTGACATGTAATGGTATTGAGTGGTAGTATTTGATAGCCGACACACAGTTTATTTTGTGTTTTATAATATTCAGTAGTTGACATGTAACAGTATTTAAAATTTGGCTGTCCTTGATAGTTTACATGGTATGGTATATTTTTATTTGTTAAGTACTACACAATGGTAACAGCTGACAGCATGTGACATTTCATATTTAATGTCTGCCAATATTTATTTATTTTATTTTAGGAATTTGTAGCCCGCCTTTCTCCCGAGGGCACTCAAGGCGGCTTACAGCATATTAAAATACATAAACACATTAAAACAATTTAAAAACACATTAAAATAATTAAAACACTTAAGTTAAAAATAAACAACCCCAGTGGGTCACCAGCATTTACATATATTAAAACCAATTGTTAAAAGGTCAGCCCACCATGTCAGACATTAAAAGCAGTCCTGAATAAAAACGTCTTAAGGCCCCGCCGAAAGGCCTCTAAAGAGGGAGTCGTTCTTAATTCCAAGGGGAGGGAATTCCACAATTGGGGCGCCACCGCCGAGAAGGCCCTATTCCGCGCCGCCATCCCCCTCACTTCTGTCAATGGCGGCACGGTTAACAGGGCCCCCCCTGATGACCTCAGAGTACGGGTCGGATTATAAGGAAGGAGGCGGTCCCTCAAATACCCTGGACCCGAGCCGTTAAGGGCTTTAAAAGTCAAAACTAGCACTTTGAATTGTGCCCGGAAACGAACCGGCAGCCAGTGTAGCCGCCGAAGCAACGGTCTGACTGAGTCGAACCGACAAGCCCCGGCAACCACCCGGGCCGCCGCATTCTGCACTAATTGCTGTTTCCGAACAGTCTTCAAAGGCAGCCCCACGTAGAGCGCATTGCGGTAATCTAGTCTAGATGTCACTAGGGCATGGGTCACTGTGGCCAGGTCTGCACGATCCAAGTACGGTCGCAGCTGGTGCACCAGCCGAAGCTGGGCAAAAGCCCCCCTGGCCACAGCCGCTACCTGGGAATCCAGGAGCAGCTGCGCATCCAGGAGAACCCCCAAGCTGCGGACCTGCTCCTTCAGGGGGAGTACAACCCCATTCAGAACAGGACGATGATCCAGTACCTGAGTCGTAGACTTCTGGACCAGAAGAACCTCTGTCTTATCAGGATTTAATTTCAGCTTGTTCGCCCCCATCCAGCTCCCAACTGCCTCCAGACAACGATTCAGGACATCGACCGCCCCCTTGGAGTCAGGTGGAAAGGAGAGAAAGAGCTGGGTGTCATTCGCATACTGATGACACCCTACCCCAAACCCCCGGATGACCTCTCCCAGCGGCTTCATATAGATGTTAAACAGCATGGGGGACAGAATTGACCCTTGTGGCACCCCACACCTCAAGGGCAAGGGTGCCGAACAAGCATCCCCCAGCACCACCTTCTGGGATCTATCAGCCAGGAAGGAGCGGAACCACCTCAGAACGGTGCCTCCAAGCCCCAACCCAGCCAACCGACCCAGGAGGACACCATGGTCAATGGTGTCAAAAGCCGCCGAGAGGTCCAGCAGGACCAACAGGGACGCACTCCCCCTGTCCAGTTCCCGGCGCAGGTCATCCATCAAGGCGACCAAGGCCGTCTCTGTCCCGAACCCCGGCCTGAAGCCAGACTGGAATGGATCCAGATAATCAGCTTCCTCCAAGACCCTCTGGAGCTGAGACACCACTACCCGCTCGATCACCTTGCCCAGAAACGGGATTTTCGAGACTGGCCGGAAGTTGTTCAAACATCACAACTCACAATATAGTAAGAGTGTAAAGCACTCAAATTTTGAAGTAAAATTTCGCATCCAAATTTCACAGTTGCATTTTTTACTCCCAAATTTCACTATCAAAATTTGAATGGAGAAACTGACACATTTCAGCTCTATTTGAGCCTTTTGGTATCTTGTACAGTATTGTCTTTCACCAATTCAGATACCTTCCATATACCATTGTCTTTATGCACATCAGCAAAGAGGCAGGGAGCCATATGGCCTTACAAACAACGAGGGACAAATTTTCCTCAGCTCAGTTTGAAATTGGGCTGGGCTTGGCAAACAAATCCATTTGCCAACCAATGGAGGAAGCAATGTCTGTATTCTGCCATGGCCCACTTACTATTTTTGCTGTCAGACCAGGTGAGATATATCATTGAGGGCCCCAAGAGAACCTCCATTCCTCCCTCCCTAGTTATCTTGGACAAGTAGGTATTTTAGGGCACCAGAGTCCTTAGTATGGATGTGAGGTGTCATGATGTCACAGGCTGCATTGCAAAATAACCCTAATTCTCTAGGATAGACATTGAATTTTACTTTACTAGCCAATCTTTTCGAATTAAGTGTCATGCATAACCTGATATACTCACTTGATCCTGTGGGATATAAAGAGGACAGTAGAAAATGATACCTTCAATTTTTATGTTATGTTTTATGCTGTTTATCTGTTTGACTGTGGGAGAGTGGGATATCACATGGTCTTTAACTAGTTGATTTTAGAGAGAACTGCAGAATAGCGCACAGCTGTGCAGGGCTGTCCCAAGACCTCTTGGTGCATGAGGTGACTTGCCAAATGCCCCCCCCCTTACCTGGAGCCTCTGCTCCTCAATGGATTGGAAAAGGAAGGCGGGGGTGAAGTGGAAGGGGGAGGAGAGGAGGGTGGTGGGCTAGTGCTCTAGCCCCCCTCTTCCTTTTCCAACCCAGGAATGGGAGAAGAAGCAGTGGAGGCAAGCGGGCTGGGAGAGATGGATGCCTCCTGCCAATCTGCTGCCTGAGGTGACTGATTCAGTCAGCCTCCTGCATGCTGTGAGCTATACGTGCTTGCACATATTTGGGTGAAGGCTTAGCATTCAGAAGTTTATGAACAGGCCTAGGGTTTAACTAGGTGTAACGAGAGAGAGAGAGAGAGAGAGAGAGAGAGAGAGAGAGAGAGAGAGAGAGAGAGAGAATGCCACTGCTCCCTATCTCTTTCTGTGTGTCCCCCTTTGTAATCTCTAGGTAAACACAATGTATGATGCAATCATCACCATGCTGTCCATTCCTCTGCCCCCCTGGTCAATAGTCAATGAAGTGCATGGGGGGAGGGCAACACACAGCACAGTTAGGAGACATCCTGCATTGTGTCAGTACCTAGATGTTACAAAAACGTGTGCAGGGGGAGGAAGTGATATAAAATAGTTATAATTCCTTGTCCCAGAATGTCTGATTAAGTCCTTTGGGTGGCTCTGTACAGGCGGTTGCACTGCATGAAGTCCAGAGACTTTGACATGTATGGTGCTTCTGATCACGCATACTAGTTCATGTGCCAAAATCCTGTTTACCATGTGGTTGTTTATGTTACATGTGTGGCACTGAAAAACAGAAACATTTCAAGTCCTCCCCAAATCATTTCTTCTGAACGAAATGGGTTTTTTGTTGTTGTTGTTTTGTCACATAAACTAGGTCAAACCAGAAGCCACTTTAACAGCCCAATCTTGACTAACAGTCCAGCAGGCGGCCCAGGGCTGCCCACCAGATCCTAATCTCATTCTGGGCCAATTGAGATCAGCCCAGAGGTCTACTCAGAGGAAGGGGACATTCGTCCCCTTCCCCCGGTGTAGCATGGCCTGGCCCCAATGGGCCTCCTTGGATTTCTGCCAGCTACTTAGCTGGCGGAAGTAAGAGGAGACCGTGTAATGGCCGGAACGGGGATGGGGATATGGCGGCCGCTATCCCCACCCCCTCTTGGGCTGGCTTGGCCAATGGCCGCCCTCCCATGCCACCCAGAATGTGCCCGTGCCTGCCAGCGGATCTCTTACCTGACTCAGGCAACCACAGGGACGATCCGGCGGCAGAGTAAGGGCTGCCGGCCTCGCGCCAGAGGCCCTCACTCCCGAGTTGTCGCAAACATGCTTTCCTGCACTTTTGCAATGGCTTCCGGCAGCGGAGCACTCACTCCGCCGCCGGATTAATCATCAGGATTGCGCTGTAAATCACTACAGAGAGACTTACACAGGCCCGCGAAGACCTCTGCAGTGGGCCATTGGGTGCTGCGATACTGGGATCCGCAGAAGCAGAACTCGCAAATAATGGGGGCCCCACTATAATTACTACACATAACTGCTTGTATGCATGGTAGGAAACACCCCATGTACAAAAAATATGCACTCTTTAAAAACTAGTTATGTATTACTAGTCACGGAGCCGACCAGAGGACAGGCGACTCTGGATTTGATATTGTGTGGTACTCAGGACCTGGTCAGGGAGGTAAATGTTACCGAGCCATTGGGAAACAGTGACCATGCTGCGATCTGTTTCGCCATGCATGTCGGGAGGAGAGTGCCAAGCAAATCTGACACGAAAACCCTTGACTTCTGAAGGGCAGACTTCCCCAAAATGAGGAGACTAGTTAAAAAAAAGCTGAAAGGGAAGGTAAAAAGAGTCCAATCGCTCCAGAGTGCATGGAGGCTGTATAAAACAACAGTCATAGAGGCCTAGCGGGAGTGTATCCCACAAAGGAGGAAGAGCTCAACCAAGTCCAGGAGGGTGCCGGCATGGCTAACAAGCACAGTTAAAGAGGCTGTAAAGGGCAAGGAAGCTTTTTTTCGCAAATGGAAGTCTTGCCCTAATGAGGAAAATAAACAGGAACACAAACAATGGCAAAAGAAATGTAAAAAGATGATATGGGAGGCCAAGAAAGATTTCGAGGAGTATATGGCCAGAAACATTAAAGGGAATAATAAAAGCTTCTTCAAATATGTTAGAAGCAGGAAACCTGCCAGAGAAGCGGTTGGCCCGCTGGACAGCGAGGGAGGGAAAGGGGTGATAAAAGAGGACTTGGAGATTGCAGAGAAATTAAATGAGTTCTTTGCATCTGTCTTCACGGCAGAAGACCTCGGGCAGATACCGCTGCCCGAACGGCCACTGCTGACTAAAGAATTAAGTGAAATAGAGGTTAAAAGAGAAGACATCTTAGACTTAATTGACAAATTAAAGATCAATAAGTCACAGGGCCCAGATGGCATTCACCCAAGAGTTCTGAAGGAACTCAAGAATGAAGTTGCTGATATCTTGACCAAAATATGCAACTTGTCCCTTAAAACGGCCACTGTGCCAGAGGATTGGAGGATAGCTAATGTCATGCCATTCTTTAAAAAAGGAAAGAGAGGGGACCTGGGAAACTACAGGCCGGTCAGCCTAACATCTGTTCCAGGTAATATGGTGGAAAGCCTCATCAAGAATAAAATCTTAAAACATATAGAAGAACAAGCTTTGCTGAGGGAGACTCAGCATGGCTTCTGCAAGGGTAAGTCTTGCCTCACAAACCTTTTAGAATTCTTTGAAAAGGTCAACAGGCATGTGGATGTGGGAGAACCTGTGGATATTATATATCTGGATTTTCAGAAGGCGTTTGACACGGTCCCTCATGAAAGGCTCCTGAGAATACTCCATAGTCAGGGAATAAGGGGGCAGGTCCACCGGCGTCACTACGACGCGTGCTGCCCCAAGGTGGGGAGGACGCGTGTCACCCTAATCCCCCCCACACCCATTCCCTAAGTATTAATCCGGCACGGCCGTCAGGCCGCAGCGTGATTTTTTTGAGGGGGCGACCAGACGGGACGCTGCCCCGGGTGCCCCCCCGACGCTGCCCTCCCGGCCACTCGTTGCAGCCGGGAGCCGGCTCCAGGGACGTCGTCCCCGGCCGGCTGCCCTGGGCCTTCTGACGAGGCTCACTGCGTCACAACATAATTTATACCTTTTTTGTGCATGCGCAGACCGTTCCTGAAGGAAAAGGGAAGCCCTTTTCCCTCAGGAACGGCCTGCGCATGCGCAAAAAAGGTATAAATTACATTGTCGCAGTGGGCCTTCATCAGAAGGCCCTGGAGCGCTGGCCTGGGAGGACGGTCCAAGGCCTTCTCCCAGCCTCGGAGTCCGAGGCCAGGAGAAGGCCTCAGACCGTCCTCCCGGCTCGGAGCCGACGCGCGCAGGGGAGGTGACGTGCGTGGGTGCGCGCGCGTCACCCTTCTGCACGTGTCACCGCGAGGCGACCCGCTCTCCACGCCTCACAACAGCAACGCCAGTGGGCAGGTCCTCCTATGGATTAGGAACTGGTTGAAGACTAGGAAACAGCGAGTGGGAGTCAATGGGCAATTTTCACAATGGCGAGAGGTGAAAAGCGGTGTGCCCCAAGGATCGGTCTTGGGACCGGTGCTTTTCAACTTGTTCATAAATGACCTGGAGTTGGGGATAAGCAGCGAGGTGACCATGTTTGTGGATGACACTAAACTTTTCTGGGTGGTGAAGACCAGCAGGGATTGTGAAGAGCTCCAGAAGGATCTCTCCAAACTGGGAGAATGGGCAGCAAAATGGCAGATGCGCTTCAATGTAAGTAAGCGTAAAGTGATGCATATTGGGGCAAGAAATCAAAACTTCACATACACGCTCATGGGTTCTGAGCTGTCTGTAACAGATCAGGAGAGAGATCTTGGGGTGCTGGTGGACAGGTCGATGAAAGTGTCGACCCAGTGTGCGGCGGCTGTGAAGAAGGCCAATTCCATGCTTGGGATCATTAAAAAAGGGATTGAGAATAAAACGGCCAATATTATTATGCCATTGTACATATCGATGGTAAGGCCACATCTGGAGTATTGCGTCCAGTTCTGGTCGCTGCATCTCAAAAAGGATATAGTGGAACTGGAAAAGGTGCAGAGGAGAGCGACCAAAATGATTAGTGGGCTGGGGCATCTCACTTATGAGGAAAGGCTACCGCGTTTGGGGATCTTCAGTCTAGAAAAATGGCAGCTGAGGGGGGACATGATTGAGACGTATAAAATTATGCATGGGATGGAGAGAGAGGATAGAGAGAAGATCTTTTCCCTGTCACACAGCACTAGAACTAGGGACATCCACTAAAATTGAGTGGAGGGAGTATTAAAACAGACAAAAGAAAATATTTCTTTAGCCAGCGTGTAATTCATCTGTGGAACTCCTTGGTGATGGCACCTGGCCTGGATGCCTTTAAAAGGGGATTGGACAGATTTATGGAGGAAAAGTCCATCACAGCTTACAAGCCATGATGGGGAAAAGCAACCTCCTGGTTGTAGGAGTAGGTTTTCTTTGTGTCAGGTGCAAGGGGGTGGCGACAGGATACAAGTATCTTGTTGTCTTGTGCTCCCTGAGGCATCTGGTGGGGCCACTGTGTGATACAGGATAAGCCGCCTTGAGTGCCCTCGCTGGGAGAAAGGCGGGATATAAATTCTTTAAATAAATAAATACAGGAAGCTGGACTAGATGGGCCTTTGGCCTGATCCAGCAGGGCTCTTCTTATGTTCTTATTACTGAAAACAAGGGACTGATCAACCCGGCACGGCTGCTGTGTAACCTCCAGATTTCAGTGGGGTAAGTGTGAGAGATCCATGCTTGGTGGGTTCTCCCAAAGCAAGCTGGTATCTGCATATCCAGACTCTGATACTGCAGCTAGTTGAACAGGCATAACTCACTGAAATTGTATTCAAGACATATGCTTTTGTTTTAAACCATATTATATAAGGCTTTATTTTTATGTTGTCCATTGCTTGTTATATGTATTTTAATTTAAATCTCTTTTGATGTCTTTTTATGTGAATTTATCTGTGCAGATTTTCTGTTCTCTTGACGTTACTTTTCTGTGGACTTATCGTTGCTTTTAAGGAAAACGACACAATGGAGCATTTCACTTTGTTTCTTTTCTTAACAAATGTAATTTATGTTGCTCTTATTAATTTATGTTACTTTTCTTATGTCTGCAATATGCATTTTTTCTGGTAAATTCTAATAAAAAGTCATTTTTAAAAGGGTATAGTCCTTAACTCTACATTATAGAAATCAAACATTAAAAACACATGGAGAGTTGTGTGCGCCGGGAGGGGGGGGGGGTCCATGGAAAATCTTTTCTGGTTCACTAACAAGTGTTTACGAATGCACAACTTGGACTAGGATTTGTGTCCAGGCAGATTCTGAGAGGCTGTGTAAATAATGTGGGGCCTGAATTCAGGAATAGCACCACAGTACCAATTTGCACCTTCCTCCCCCCTCCCAATACAGCACCTTTCCTGGTGCAGTTTATACTCTCCCAGGATGATGGTTGCTTTCTGAGAAGCTGAAGAATCAAGTATTCAAAGGGTAAATGTGAATAGGGTTAATCAAATTGTAAAAATGTGATGAAGAACTGGGCAGATCCCCGCTTTTGTCTGTGGACGTTGCTCTTCTGAATGAAGTGCAGCAGTCACTGTGTGAGGTGAATGCAATTGCTGTGCAGTGCTCTGCCTTAGCAGATGCCGGGATCCTCCTAGGACTCAGTAGAGTAGCTAGAGGGGCTTATTGTGGGCAAGAAGATCACTTAGTCCTAGCAGTAGCGTAGCTGGGGGGGGCATGCGGTAAGTGCTGTATAGCACTACACGGCAGTGCAAATTGGCCCCCCTACCACTCGCCATCAAAGCCATTCCAGCAGTGAAGGTAGTGTTGCCATTGCTGCTGGAATGGCTCTGACAGCAAGTGGGAGGGGCCACTTTGCACTGCCGTGTAGCACTTACCGCATGCCCCCCCCCCCAGCTGTGCTACTGCTAGGACTAAGTGATCTTCTTGCCCACAACAGCCTTGTTTCACAATATGGAGAAAGAGCTAGAAGAAAAAGAATTTGTATGTGATGATGAGCAGTGCAGAGGAAAAGACTATCAGTCCCAACTGACCAGTAGCAAGAAAAGTTCCATGTTCAGAGGCCATAGTTGTTGTTTTTTTCTAATACACCCTAAAAAACATTACTCCGATGTTTGAGACAATTGCATATTGAAGCTGGTAAATGTGAACAGGCTATTTCCTCAGTTCCATTTTGTGAAGACAGAGGCTTGAGAAGTTGCCAGGCAGCCTGGATCTGAACAGCCAGTTACAGTACCCTTTCTTGCCAGGTCCCAACTGACCCTCTGCATCTCACAAACTGAAGCAGCCTTAGCATTTCAGTGGAACTAGGCTTGCCTTCATTCATTTTTGTTCACTTTGTTTTAGTTCCCCATTTGGCATCATGCATTTTTTTCAGCAACGCTAAGGAGGTTGTCGTGGTACACGTTGGCACATGTAGTTTCATCCATTACAAGGCAACTCTCAGCTTCTCAGCAAGGATAAGGCTGCAATAAGTTGCTCTCATTCTTCATCAAGCTCCAGGAAGGGCTAGTGGGTGCCAGGGAGGGAAAGTGCACAGCTCACTCCATTTGCTGCATTCAAAGAGTCAACCCTTTTCTTCAAGGTTTTTAAAGTCCAGCATCCTGCTTGACTCACGGGTGGACTGAGGCCTTCAATAGCCATGTAATAGTTTACTGAAAGCTTCCTGCATTGCAGCTGTAATCATGTGGGGAGGCAGGCAATCGCCTGAAACCAGCCACCAGATAGCTAAGGTCAGTGTTACTAGTCTGCTGCAGCTATTCAGATACAAGAGGGAGTTAGAGGGGTAGCAATACTGGAATAACCATAAGGTCCTGGATATAGGCAACAGATTCCCTTTACTCAGGCTTACCAGATCATCGCCGGGACGGGAGCAGTCTACCCTTAAGGGGGCGGGGTGGGGGGCCAGAACGCGTTGTGTTCTGGGCCCCCCACGCCCCGCCCCCTTAAGGGTAGACCGCTCCCATCCCGGCGACGATCTGGTAAGCCTGCCTTTACTATGGTTAGATTCTAAATGTTATGATGAGATGTGGTTCTGCTGCACCTTTGGCCTTCTACTTTGTTCAGCTTTGCTGCACGGTTAACGTCCATGTCTATGTTTAAGAAGCTAATTATTAAACTAGTAGCACATTCCTCTTCCAGTTTCTACATCTTGTGTGAATACCCATTCCTTTGAATATCTGGAGAATTTACTACAGGTGCCGTTACAGGGCCCAGACAATAAGCTTTTGATTTAGTCATGTGAATCTGTTGAAGATGTTGCTAATCTTGTCCTATCTTCGGCTTTCTGCAGGATCCCAGAAAGATCAAGTACTGTAATGCAGGAACAACTGTTGTCAAGTTTAGAGAGAAGTTATGAGAGCTTGTAGGAAAACTATTGCTTATTGGGCAGGGGAGGGAGAGAGGAGACATCCGGGAGGGAGCTGCTATAGAGCTCTCCAGCATGACAAGGTTATTTGTTTCCCCAAATCCAGCCAAGTCCATTAAGACTGACAACTGTCCACAGATTTCTGGATGCATGGAAATTACAGGTGGCAGAAGAAAAAAAAAATCAGGCATTCCCCTGTTGTTCTTGTGAACTAAGCATAAAGGCACAGGTAGTTTTCAACCTCAAGTTAAATCTGTTTGGGATGCAAGGAGTTCAAGGGGGGAGAGGGCTTGTCTAGCCACCAAGCATTAGAACTCTTTTTTGCCAGATGGTCTGTGGACAACTAGTAGAATGTCAAAACTCAGTTGGCAAGTGGATCTACTGATCAGAAAGAAAATGAGAACGGGTCAGTCTACAGAGATGAACTGTAGAATTATCTGTTTCAGTTCAGGGTGAATATGATCTCACTCTCCTAATCTGAGAAGACTGTTGTCTCTTGGCCACACACACACACACACACACACACACACACACACACACACACACACACACACACACATTTTATTGTTTGCATGCAACACTGGTTGCATGAACTAAAACAGAGGAGTTTTAATTTTTTTTTAAAAGAGCCATAACCTGCACTGTGCCGCCTGAACAGCAACTCTAGAAAGAATGTCTTGAGGTAATGCCGGAATATAACCTGTGAAAACAGGTAGGTACTCACCATAGAATTATATGACAATAGAAACATATTTTGTATTAGTCATATAATTCCAAACACCAAATGTTAGTCCACAGTGAATGCTGTGGGTATTTGCAACTTTCCTTGAGAAATTATCGGCCCAGAGAAGTGGAAAGTACATGGTGCAGTTTTATCTCTGAAGTTAAACAGGTCTGGGTCTGACCCGTAGCCATCTGTGCTGGTTTGAATTCCTTAGAGCAGCGTTTCTCAAAGTCTTACAGGGGAGTTTACTCTCCTGCCAGTTTTTGCGGGGGCGGGGCGATCTCAGAGGCAGCACTTCAGAATCAGCCCGCCCCAACCCCAAAATGACCTCCTGCCAGCTCCCCAAAGGGTCCGGGGGGGGCCCTGCTGCAGCCTCTGCCGGCTTCCCCAAGGCTCTAAACAGCGGCGATCACGTCAAAGCCCACTTTCGGTTTTCGGCCCCAAAACCGAAAGAGCCTTGGGGAGGCCGGCAGAGGCTGTGGCAGGCCCCCCCCCGGACGCTTTGGGGAGCTGACAGGACAATCAGGTATGTTAAAGTGTTTTGGGATTGCGTTGGGTGTGATCCTGGAGCGCCACCCCCAGTTTTGGAGCTGGCCATCCCCCTTAAAGGCCTTTCACACCCAACTGAGACCCCCTGCCTTAGAGGAAAGGTGGGATATATGGTAAATGGGAAAAAACAGAGCCTGCTAATTCAAGGAAAACCTGAAAAAGAGAGGAATGTAGGTATTCACAGGATGGGAGGACTATCCACTGTAAATGAGGAAAGGATTCCTACACAGGGATGGCTGCCGCCACTCCCCTTCCCCAAAAAACCAACAAAGAAAAAAGAACTCAGCCACTTACCTCGGTGCTTCTCAACAAACAGGAAGTGGTGGGTCATGCTGGGAACTCCCAGTGTGTCCCGCGCGCACTGGCGTCACTACAGGGGGGATGGAGCTGTAAGTTCTTCCGTGATCGGAGCCTTGTTTTCACCACTTTGAATGGGTCGGAAGGCGCGGGAGCGGGGCGCTTCGTTCTTCCGTGTAACGGAGGCTCCGATCACGGAAGAACTTACAGCTCCGCCCCCCCCCCCGTAGTGACGCCAGTGCCCGCACGTTCTGTTTCATCTAAAGGGACAGCAAGGAAGAAGCGAGGTGAATGGATCCTGCCCTACTCTCACTTCTTCCTTGGTCGGTCCCTTCAAACTTAAAGGGACCATGAGAGAAAGGAGCTAGGTGAGTGGGTAGGGAAATGCATCAGTGCAGCTCCATCCATGGTGGGCTGGAGGGAGGCGCAGCAGGCTTGGGGTGAAGGGCATCCCCAGTGTGCCGCTCCCCTTGACATGAGTCTCATCGTTCACATCATGGGTGATGGGGCCCTGCTAATACTTACCAAGCAGAAAGGAGTACATCTTTTTTAATTAATTGAACAAGTATGGCAGTGCTGCTGGGGCCTGGTGTATAGTCAGGAAGTGCTCCGAAACATTGGCTTGGATGTTTGTGAAACTTTTACCACACAGTTGCCATTTTAGTCCAGCTGATACAAAAGGACAACTAAGTTGTTCTCCGTGTTTGGAGCAAGCTGTGAATAATAAAAACAGCAGGGCTCTTCAAACATGAAAATACAACCGAGCCAGACTGAGCAAGAGGCTTCTTTTGTGACCAAGTTGGACCCTTCAGCAGGGAAGGCATGGTATATAGGATAAACGATACTTCGCTGCCTCCTTCCCCAGAAAGGCAGCTGGGAAAGTTCTGCTCCCTGGACACAAAGTTTCTGTGTCTTCTATCCTTCACCACAAAGTTGATGATCACCAAATCAGTGCTTGGAAAATTATGGTGGGGCATGATTTGACTGAAAAAAATTGAGGGGGGGAATCAAGGCATGGGGTTTGTGAATTCATGAAGGGTCTCCTCAATATTTGAGCACCGCAGCAAATGTCCGAGACCGGGTGACACCTGAAAAACCCTCCACATGGAAGGGCCCTGGAATAAGATCAATACCCCTTGTCCTTGCATGTCATTACAACCTTTTATTTTCCTGCCTTCCATCTTTGGTCACTGCATAAATTCTATAAAAACCCCAAACAAAATCACCAAGCAAGCTGGCCTGTTTTACCAGGTAAAATGAACAAGATGTGCTCACAGCCTTGGCTTTTTTCTCCCCTCCCTCCCTCCCTCCCTCCCTCCCTTTGTTTGTTCCTCCAGGGGAAGTCGCTGGCAGGCAAGCGCCTCACAGGCTTGATGCAATCCTCTTGACAGCATCGTCTCGGCAAGCAGTTGCTGACATCTCCAAAGGACAGCTGCGCTCGACCTCCTCCGCGGAAGAAATATCATTTGGGGGTGAACGGGTCACTGTGTGTACGCGCGTGTG
This sequence comes from Plestiodon gilberti rubricaudatus, assembly GCA_026170595.1. NCBI lineage: Eukaryota > Metazoa > Chordata > Lepidosauria > Squamata > Scincidae > Plestiodon > Plestiodon gilberti. The sequence goes on from JANXHW010000001.1 coordinate 259,701,737, forward strand.
TGTATATGAGAGTGAGTGTGTGTGTGTGTGTGTGCGTGCGTGTGCGTGTGCGTGCGCAAACAAAGGAGAAGGCAGGGAGAAAAAAAAAAGAAACCAAGATGGAGAGTCTGGCCTGCTGGAGGCTCCTCTTTTCATAGTTTACATCAACACTTTTCTTACGTGTACAGCTTTGTAATGGCACTGAATTCTGTAAAAATAATACTCTGTTTCTAATTTGATTTCAGAGGAGCACAATTTGCTGTATACAGGATGCCAATTCAGGCAGAGAGAGCTATAGGTGGTGTTTAACAAAGGGGTCCTAAGAGAAATGTAGACTTTTTTTAAAAGGTGGTTGCGATCAGTATTCATAATGCAGGTGCTTTCTCACACTCCTAGCTGCTGCTGCTGCCGCCGCCACCGCCGCCGCTGCATGTATACAGACATCAGTGTCCATCTTCCACTTAGCTAGGTAGTACTCACATTTATTCTGCCTATATATGGTTGGTGGTCATCACTGACTTAAGAGTAACATCCCAGATTTGGCATCCTTTCCAAAACCGGCAGAGTTCCTCATAGCTGACAGAAGAGCATATCCTAAAAAGGTTGCCATTCTGGAGTGGAATTGCATGTTAAGGTAAGCAGAGAATAATCAAGGTCATAGGAGAGAATACCCCAAATGTCTTTTCTTCCTGGCCAGATGCAATGTTTCTACTGATAGTGCCACCCATAATCCACTCATTCCCTGTCTCACAGCCATCTGGGGCCAATAAAACAAACACTGGAAGCTGTTTTATGCTTTTAAAAAAAAGAGTAATTCAATTCTGCCATGAAATGATAAGGCATATTTCCTTCACTCTTGGAAACAATTTAAGAAGTGCTTTTAGCTCTTCTCTCATCAGTATTGAAAGTGGCTTATATTTGTCCAAGAATGTGTTTCAGGATTCTCTGCTGAAATCGATGGGAGCAGAGATGCTCTTTGCCAACTGAGATTGGAATCCGATTTGATTGACTAGATCAGGGGTTCTCAACCTTTGGAGGCCCGGGTACCCCCTATCACGGTCCAATTTTCTGAAGTACCCCCTGCTAATTAACTGCTAATTAATTGAATCAATCAATTAATTAATTAGGTAATTAATCATTAAGTTAAAAAGTACTAAAACAATTTTAAATGTGAAAAAAGTCTTTTAAAAGATCTCTTTTTTCTCCAAGTCACACTTCCCAAAATCAGCTCCTCCCTCCCCCACCCCACCAAAGTACATTTTCCAAAGTACAAAAATAAGCCCAAAACCAAAATCAGAGAGACAGAAGGGCTCCAAAAACAATTAAAACTTAAAATCCATGTTAATTAACACTTAATTAGCTGCTGATGGGGCAGATAAGGGGCAGGGCTTGGCGTACCCCTAGGGGTACCGGTACCACAGGTTGAGAACCTCTGGACTAGATGCTATCTGGTTGCAGCAGAGCTGCTTTTCATGTACACATGTTGAAAACATTGGCCCTCCAGGTTGTTACCTCCAATGCCCTCCAATGTTACCACATTGGCAAGTGACCAGCCTAGTCAAACACAGTGTACCAGTCATGTATTATGGCCTGTCAGATGCTTGGCAACCCCTTTGTGTTTTGCAGTCCTAGCCAGGCAGAAATATAGGAAGTGTACTGAGCCCCTTGTAGGCTTGTTGGCAGGGCTAATGGGCTGCACTTGGCCTGGTGGGTCGCAAGCTGTGCAGGCCTATTTCATACACACATGTAAAAACACCATATTTGAGAAGATGGTGTTTTATGGGGGGTTATGTTACTTTGTTGTGTTGTTGCACTTTTTGCACTTTTATTCCCATTATGTTTATCTCATGATTTAGTCAAATTTGAGTTCACCAGTTTGATTGAGACATCTCTCGGAGCTTAACAGAGAAGGCCAGAATCAACTGTCATTTGTGCTGGTAAATCTCAGTGGGGTTATTTGGGATTTAATTGTCCAGCAACTGATCAAGGCTCAGCTAGTAGAGAAAAGAAAATGTACATCAGTAAATAATAATAATAATAATCAGTCTAGAACAGTTTGGAAGCAAATGATTTATTGTGAAATGTAATGATATTCCAGAACTTCTTTCAAAATATGGCAATAAATGAGGATCAGTTGAAACTTGGTGTGTGCGAGAGCTCAGCTGGGACGGGAAACTATGACCCAGCTAATTTCCCAAAATGGTCCTCAATGGTAAGATTTGAGAAATTGGGAACCCGGGGGAACAGAGAGTGGAGGAAATGTCTATGCAGCAGTAATTATAACCAGAAAGCCATCAGAAAACAAGTGAACTGTACTCTATTACCATACATGTAAACCAAATCAAGTTCAGTCATTGCCAAGGTGATTTGGACTTACCTGTCATCACAAAGTTGGTCTGCTATTGTGTTCAAATGACTTGACATATTTCAGACCACAGATATTCATAAAAATTCTCTTCTGCTCATTTACAGACAGGTGGCTGGTTTTCTGCTTCATCCAATAGAAAAGAATATCTAACCCGCTATTCTTTTTGAGGAAGAAAACCAGCTGCTGTCCACTTTTTGTGCCGAACAGAAGCTTGGTGTTGGGGATTTACTGTTGGATATGGGGCTGAATTTCTCAAACTCCTTATAGAGCCATCCGTGTGCATCGCCCTTTAGAGAGTAAGAACAGAACACCAGTTCCTTGTCCTGAGGAAATTACAGTCTAAAATCCTACACAGGAGAGGCAATACGGGGAGGGGGGGGAGTAGACAGTGGAAGCATTGTGGCCTTTTTCTGAACCAGTTCCAGCTTGTCAATGTCCTTCTCGAAATGTGGTGCCCAGAACTGGATGCAGTATTCCAAGTCAAGCCTGACCAGTACAGAGTAGAGTGGAACTATGACTTCTCCTGAGCAGGACTTTATGCCTCAGCTGCAAAAAAACAAGCTAGCGCAATATTGCGTTGTATCATGCTGTCAGCTGCTGTTCAGCTTGTGGTCCACTAGAGCCTCTCTCACACATGCTAAGCAAGGTTCCTGCCATCCTGAACATCTGCCTCTGCTTTTTTGTACCTAAATGCAAGACTTTACATTGGTCTCTGTTCATCCATCTTGCTGGTGTGGGCCCAATGACAGGGCCTGTCAAGATCATTTTGAATCCTGACTCTGTCTTCCAGGGTGTAGGTATCCCTCCGCCAACTTTGTGTCATCGGCACCTTTGACCAGTATCCCCCTCTACCCCTTTATCCAGGTCATTTATAAAAATGTTGAACAGCACAGGGATCAAGACAGACTGCTGTGGCATTCCACTTGATACCTCCCTCCTGACTGACACCAAGCCATTTATTATCACTCGTAAACTGTTGCTCAACAAGCTTTGAACCACTTAACTGTAGGACCATCTAGCCCACATTTGATCCACAAGGGCACCATGGGAGACTTCGTCAAATGCTTTGTTGCAGGCTAGGCACACTATATCCAATACATTCCCCTTGATCTACTAGAGTAATCACTCTGTCTAAAAAGGAGATGAGATTAATCTTTCATGTCTTGTTCTTGACAAACCATTCCTGGCTCTTGGAAGATACCCCATTATTTTTAAAGTACTCACAGATATTCCGCTTAATAATCTGTTCCAGGATCTGCCCAGGTACTGGAAGTCAAGTTGACCAGGCTGTAGTCTCCCAGATCCTCGTTTTTTAAAAAAATAGGGATGTTTGCTTAGGCCTCTGCCATCTCACCCATTCTTCAGGAACTAACCTAGTTCCGCCTTCCACTTTCTGAAGGATCAAGTTGTCGGCAAGGCAAGACTCTATTGGACCCCCCATTCTTAGTCAAGGGAGACTTCCAGTAGATGTTGAGATATGGAGGCCGCAGCCCTCTTTTTCTGTGCCCCCCATCCATCAACCACATTGGCATTTGTTTTCACATTTATGTTCCACCCTTCCTTCAAGGATTTCAGGGTGGTGTGCAGAGCTTCCCCTCCTTTTAGCCTCACAACAACCCTGTGAGGCTAGTTAGTCCGAGAAATAGTGGCTGCTGGCCCAAGGTCACCCAGTGAGCTTCATGGCTGAGCAGGGTCTTGATCCTGGACCTTCCTGGTCTATGTCCAACACTAACTCCAAACTGTGCTTGCCTTCAACAGCATTAGTCTTACAAGTACTCCTGAACAGTGATCCTCCAACCCAAATGCACTCTTTCTCTTGCATATTATGTCACTTCAAGGGGTACCGTTGGATATCACAGTCAACTCTTTATACAAGGTGTACATCAGCTACCTCACCACACTCACAATGAGTTAGAAAACACATTTTCCCCCATTTCCATACATGTTCCACATAAAGCTATTTCAGAGACAAGCCTTATTATTCTGTTAGTAGAGGAAACATCTTGCAAGTCATTTGTAAAAGCCACAGAAGAGTTGCTGTGGAACGTGGCTATATGAAGAAGTGTTTATATAATGAAGATGTAATCTACTCCTATTTATGCAGTGAGGTACAGTTACCATTAAATTTTGACTAAAGCAATATTTGAGGTGAATCTGGAGGATTCTCCTAAGGCACAAGATCTTCGGGATGGTTTATAAAAGCTACATGAATATTAATAAGATTTTAGTGACATTTCTAGCTGGCACTGAATTTCACCTAAAGCCAAAAAACTCAGTGAATTGGGTTGGTCCATTTATCAGGCAGAGGGGAGGGGGTGCTTCCATGTAGCTTGTCACTACAGAGAAGTATTCCTTTCCCCAAACCAGAGAAATGCAACAATCCAATTCACTGTTAAAAAAAAAAAAGTGATGTACTGCTGAAGTGGAGCACTGCAAAATGCTTCCAATGCAACTGGCTTGTCAGGTAGCAGCATGAAATACTGTACTAGACTGTTATCAAGAAGCTTGAGTCATACGAAGTTCCATTATGCTGGGGTAATTGTTCCCGATAATCTGAGAATACAGAAGACAGCAGTAACGTATGGGGTGCAAGAGAACCCCAGCAGTAACCATTAGATATTTCCACTGATGAGTTCTACAGCAAGGGAGTGCCCCAGGAAACTAATGACATAGTAACAAGATACAGTACTGTACTGTACTAGGAAACACAGTATATTATACATAGAGAATTGCTAAACCAATCCTATGATTCCTCCCATGTAGGTCATAAGAACAGCAATCTAATTCCCAGAGAGAGTCAAATCTGATCCCTTAATTCACACAATGTGTTCAGCCATCATGTTCCATCATTTTTACAAAGCATGTTGTTTAAGCGCTACCAGGCCTCTAATCCTACTTATGCTCACTTGAAAAACAAGCTTTCAAATGTTGCCTTTTCATTGGAATCTTGTCACTCAGATGCTTTTAACTTGTATTTGTGTTTCATAACAAAGGCTCAATATGGGTTGCTGGCGGTGCTACACTCTTGTGGAGTGGAGCTGCTTGGGGAAAGCTTTGGTCAAAAGAAGGCAAATTACGGTGAGACGAGAATATATGTATGTATCATTAAAAGTCTACCATTTTCATTAAGATTAATATCTTAATGAAAATATACATCTCTCCAGTTTAGTGAGATATTAACCTGGGTTTGCTTCCATCTACCCATGGGGTCAAGGCCAACACAAGGACAACAGTTGGGAAAAGTAGAAAATACTTAAGGACCAGTAAATGAGCTGTTAATATCTGCCCGTGTTAGTGGCTTATTACTTAATATTTGCTAGGTTGCTCTGGTCATCTTATTTGCCTAATTCACTGCCATTGATAATGCAATGTTATGGAACAGTATAATGTTTCCTGGAATAAGCCACTATTAATGAAACCTCTTCATAATACAGTACTTGCCTCCAAGATTACTGTCATCGTTATGGTGAGAGATCATTTTGAGCCTCACACAATACCGGTATATTGTTATTAGTGGTTAGCAATGTCATGGTCTGATTTTATATCAGAGGTAGACAAATTAATGGAGGCAAGGTTGAAAGAAGAGACATAGAATCAGAGTTGGAAGGGACCTACAAGATCATAAAGTCCAGCCCCCTACCAATGGCAGGCAGTCCATGACTACAACACCCCTGATAGATGCCTATCCAGCCTCTGCCTATCCAGCCTCTGCCTAAAGACCTCCAACAATGGAGAGCCTATCACCTTTCAAGGCAGACTGTTCCACTGCCAAACAGTGCCGTCAAGAAGTTCTTCCTAATATTAAATCAAAATCTGTCTTCTAATTTAAATGCATTTGTCCTAATCCTACTCCCTAGAGCAACTGAGTATGGCTATTCCATATTATTTGAGACCGAGATGCCTCTTTTCATATTTAAAGATGCCAACATTTCGGCTTATCAAATCCACTGTCTCCCAAGTCCAAAGACTGTTTGTGACTGGTTGTGCAAGGACACATCCCAGATTGGAGGGGAAGGGGCAGAGGCTTATTTATAGGTTACTGCAGCTGTATGGGCACTACTCTTCAGTAACGACCAATAGGGAACACAACATGCATGGGGCCAACGACAGGGCACCTTCCCAGACCTTTCATGGGAACAAATGAAGTTTGCATGAGAAGGAACTATATTGCTAGCCATGCCATGTGGGTAGTGCCACCTGTTTGGCTTCTAGGGCACAAGCTCCCTATTCCACTCACTCCTCCAACACATCCTCTCACTGCTTTGTTGTTGTGGTTGTTTTTGCTCAAGGTTGTCTAGTCCTTCTCCATATGCCTCTTCCCATTTTGGGGAAAGGACAAGAGCCTAGAAGTGACCTTGTCCGAGCCGACAGCCTTCTGATCCTGCAGCACTGGAAAAAGCAGCTGTCATCGTTGCCAGTGAGCAATTTTGGCCTTCAGCAGGCAGAGACATTTGCAGAGGATTTACCCTTTGGCTCCTTCAGGCAGCAGAGCCTCAGGCCAACTGGAATGCGCTAAAGAAGCACAGCTGCGCCTCCCACCAAAAGCAACTGGGCGGCATGCCTGCAGCTTTCAGCTTGCAGGGAGCACCAAGTGTGTACAGCAATAGCACAACACAAACATCAGAGCATCTGTGCTCTCCACCTACCTTCTGGAGGTAATTTAGCTCTTATCTACATGTGATTTTTGGTGTCCTGTTGATGACAGACAAAAGCTATATAGTACAAGAAAGACACCTTACACAATACAAAGTCTTTTCTGCAATCGTGTGGTGGTGCTTCCTACAGCGAAAGGTGTCGGTATTCAAATCTACCCCCTTTGTCCTTTGCAATCCCAAGCAGGATCTCATTATCTTTGTCTCACTCCTCAATTCCATCGCTCTGAACTCCTGCCTCTGATCCTGCTGCCAGCAAAAAGGCTAATCTCTTCTCTTTAAATAACCCAGAAAGTAGCAAATTAGTACAGCCATGAAATCTTTTCGAGAACTTGAAGTGGACCCAGCTGCAAATCTGCAGAAACCGAAGATTTTGCATAGGTCCAAAGACTCTCTTCATGCCTTATAAATATGCACAACCCAATCCCGTTGGTGATGCTGTGCTCAATCCAGTTCTCAGTTCATCCATCCCTCTGCACATGGCTGTCTCCTTCCCTTAGCCACATACGCGTGCCCAGTGGTGGCTATTTTAAAAGAGCCATATGCATATGGCAAAGATGAACAGAAAGTACATTGGAATCTACTGGTAGATCTCTTGGTGATTTGCAATAAATCACCAAGGGTTTCTGATTCTCAATGTTTCAACAGCAACAACAAAAAGGTTTCTTTCCCCTAAATTAGGTCACTGAAATGAAGAAAGCTGGGAGGACGGGGAACCAAGAGTGGATTTTTGTGTGAAAGGATTGAGCTCAGTTCTAAATCAGAAAAAAAAAAATCCTGGATTGAATATGTGCTCAGAGCATCCTCTTCCTTAATTCTAACCCACTATTTTGCACCTGGCTCCAGCTGCCTTGAGATTCTAGTAAAAGGCAAGATAGCTTCCACAAGCCTAAGTCTTCTCTCCCCCCACCCCCCGCCCCGCTGTACCCTTGCTTTTTTAGATAGCTCAACTCTGCCTTTTGCAATGTGGCTGTCTTGCAGCACTATGCATGTCTGCTCAGAAGTAAGTCCTACCCAGTTCAATGGAGCTTATTCCCAAGTAAGCATATATATGATTGCAGCCTTAATATCATACCCCTGTGGGTCTCATTTAAGGAACTGGATGTGCTACTTCAGTGCATCAGATTGCCACTGTACACAAGATCAGGGTCCTATTTGCAGGCAATGGAGTCCAGCAGTACAGGCAGATAATAGACACTCCTGTGGGGCTATCCTGGCTGCATAAGCTGGCTTTGGGCACAGGAGGATATATGGTGATGTACCTCCCTTTTCCAGGGACATTTCTGTGCTCCTAGTTCTGCCTACATAAGCAGAATCAGAAGTGTGGGGAAATTTCATGAGACCTTACAGTACTTCAAGCCATGTTCACCCAGTCCACCTTCAGCTCTAATTATATTATCAACAACAGACTCCACACCCAGTATCCTGGTTTCAACTGTGACTGTATCCATGGAAAGTTCAGCTCATTCAATATCATTCTCCTGAGGACAATCAGGATACAGCTCATGGAGTCCTTCTGTAATACCTGGTCGCAATTCTATGCGGCTATGGAGCATAGTGAGCAACAACATATTCTGACAGCCAAGATTCCTACAGCACTTGTCCTCACAATGGTATCACCACGACATTTCCTAATGATTTCACTACCAGCACCTTCCTCTCCCCATCCCTTCAAAGAAAAAGTGTGCTGAAAATTATGGCCTTCCATAATTTGATCATATAAGGCCTGTTTGATCATAAGGCAAGAAACCCTATACCCAAAACATTCCTAACAGATGTCTAGGGCAAACTTCTTCTTGAAAATATTCATGGGTTCCACAGTCTTGCTGGGCAGCTTGTTCCATTGGAGAGACACTCCTGTGGTTTGGATATTTCTTTCCAAATGTGGAACATAAATCTGCAAGCCTCTAACTTAAACTCATACTTTATTCCCCTCAATTCTAAACAATGTCCCTCCTGAATGATTATTCCCTCCTCCTTTTTGACATCCTTTAAAATATTTACAAACAGTGGACCCATTATCTTTTAAAGAAGCATTTTGCCGTAGACGGAGCAGTTTCTTTAGTCTTTTCTCAGACATCTTGTCGTCCCACTACTATCCTGCTAGATGCTTTCCCTTTGTGAACATTCTTTTCCAACAGGGCTGGCACTCAGTTCTGGAAATCGTATACAATCAATCATACAAGTTTCAGTTGATTAAGGGAATAATCAGCCACAGAGCCTGCAATCCTCTAAAAACGGACTTAGAAGTAAACCCCACTGAATGCAAGGGAATCAAGTAGACATGCACAGGATTGTACTGTAAACCTGCGTAATTTGTATATGATAAAAGCAGAAGTTCTAAGAGAAAAACCACTTTGTTTTTATTGGAGGCATGCATCTGTTGCAAGAGGCATCATCTTTTTTTTTTTTAAGCATTCTCTGTTCTCTCTCAGTGGAGTGGAAAAGCCACTTCTAAGATGGTGCTTGTTAGCTGCAGGTTTTATGCAAGCTTATTAAAAATAAGTTAACTTTTAAAAATCCACCGCACCATTGATCAGGAGGCACTTTTTAAAATCAAGCAGAAGGTTTTTCAAGTGATTTACCACTGCAGACTTATTTTTTAACGGGGGTAGTTTTGCATGTGCACTTTCCCTGTGGGATGCTTCCCCCACTTCTACAAGTGCCCAGTCTCATCCCTGCTTTCTGCTGATGGAAGGACAAAAATGCCCTTGATGACCATAGGCAAGGCAACCTGCTATGCCCCTGCACCCAGAGTAAGCTAGTCATCCCTAGCTTGCTTGAGAGACAGCATGAGATTCCCTCTGTGTCCCAATCCCAGCTCAGTTGCGTTGGATTGGTTTTAATTGTGGTGGAGAACCAATGGCAACTTATCACCCAGCAGTATTAAACTGACACTCTATGTGGGTTGTGTTGTGTGCCTCACCCATCTTGCAGTGATCAAAACTGCTGAAGACCAAAAGGGAGAACCACATGTTTTTCCACACTGGCTTCCAAGTTGCTAGAACCTTAGTCGGTGCCAAGGTCCTGCTGGCAGGATAGGACTTTGAGCATCAGTCCACTTTAATTTTGTATTGAGTCTCATTCACAGGACCCTGAAACGGTCATGCAGTGAAGTGATGCTGCAGTTGCTTTACCACTCATCTAAGTCCCAAATTTACATGCAAGACAAGGCATCTGTAATAAAAATAGGACCACAATTTATTGAACAATGTGTACATAGCCGATTCAACATACCCTGCAGTGGGCCAAAACTCCTAACTCTCATCACACCTCCCCCCCTTTTAGTGTGGTGGGCTCCTAACTTTGGTAAAATAGCTAGCTACTGTCTTTCATTACGTTGTTCATTTCATTATGGATAGTTCATTATGTCATCCTCACTTTCACTCCAGCCACGTTTCATGCAAGTTGGCTTTTGGTTGCTGATTTAGGAAGGCTCAGTCAGTTATAGCAAAAGTGTACATCTTGCCTAAATATCTCTGGTTCAGATCAGTGTTTCAGTCATTGTAACTGGTGACCATCTGCTGCTCTAGCCAAACTCACATGGATTTAAAATTAATGGGTGTGTAGTTAGCTTTACCCCAAACAGAAGAATGCACTTACTCTGGACTCCACATCCCAACCCCACAAATTGCATAAAACTTTGACTTTTTGTTTGTGCCTGCTCTGTTGATTTAATCTGCACAGACAAGATGCCGTATGGAGGAATCTTCATTAGGCTAGGGTGGATCAGGCTTGATAATACTATGATGATCTCTTGCCATCAAGCATCTTAGCTTTCTTTCCCCTGACACTCAGCCTTTGTAGGTTAATCTCAAGCCTGTCCCTCCTATAGTCAATGTCAATTGTTGCCATAAATCAGTAACAAATTAGGGAACATTATCTTTGCCCGGTACCAAAGGATTTGTGCAGACAGGGCTGGCCCATTCTTGAGGCCAACTGAAGCAGCCTCCTCAGGCAGCAGAGTAAAGGAGGGGACCATCTCCTACTTTTCCCCACTGCCCCTCCTCCCACTCCCTAGATTGGAGGAGGAAGAGGAAATGGGGAAGGGAGGAGAGTGCTGAGCTAGAGCATTGGAGAGTGGGAAGAGCAGAGGCTGGCACATCATTGGATGGGGGGGCAGCATTTGGCATGCCGCCTCAGGTGCCAGGAGGTCTTAGGCTGGCCCTGCGTGCAGATATGTTGTTTGGACCAAGAAACTGCAACAGATCTTCCGCCTCCCTTGCTGCGCACACTGAACTAGCTAATGGCCCAACAGAGTGGCAGGTTGTGCAGCTCCTTCAGAGTTCTGTGTTCCACTTCTCATCCTCTGACCCTGCTCTTGAAACTTTCTCCTGCTCTATTGATCTCTCTTTTGTTTAATATATTTTTATCCCACCTTTCTCCCCCCTCCCCCCATATTCAGGGCGCTCAAGGCAGCTTTAAAAAAATACACATCAAAAAACAACAACAATGCAGCAGCAATAATTATAAAAACAAAGAATGGCAGCAGCAAAAACAATCTCAAACAAAAACTAAGAAGGAAAAGTCAAGTGAAAAAATGTCCACTCCTCACTAGAAGGCTAATAGGGTGGGTGTAGTCCTCAAATCAACCAAGAGGGGACTCCATAATAAGGGCAGCAGCATCACAGACCATATCCAGGGGTGTATTACCCATGGGCGGACCCCCTAGGTGTCAGGTATTTTGGGCCCCCTCCAGCACTTCAATCTTCATTCTCGCTATAGGGCGAGAGGAACTCACTCTATGGAGACCTGTCTCTGTGGGGCCCCTAGGCTGAAACCTAGTCAGCCTAATGGATGAGACACCCCAGACCCTATCCCCGGCTATCACCACCAAGATGGCTTCCATCAGAGGCAGCAGAGTCCCCTCAGCAGACCTCAAGGGACAGATCAGGTCATATAGGAGAAGGCGGCTCCTCAAATACTCTGGTGCGAAGCTTAGTCTTTTCCTGCTTGGTTATGCTTGATGCCCATTGCCCGATTTCCTCAGATGGTACAGTCTGCTGGGCCTGTATGCTACTCTTGCAAATGAGAATTTCCCACTCGTTGGCTTACAAACCTATTTGTGGTACCAGTGGGCTGGCTGCAAGGCTCAAGTGTGTCACGAGTCCCTTTGGCTGCCGTTGACTCTCGGTTCTGATGTCACAGATAGGCTTGTAAGCCTCCAGGCAGGGAGCAGAAAAAGCTTTAAATGTGAATTAGGAGACTCTCGAGCCAATGCTGATAAATTAAGTGGTGTGAGTATTGCATTTGTACCATGGGTTTCAGAATACCCCCTTGTTGTAAAGGATGATCACTATAGCCATTTCAACCTTTCACTGGAAAAGGGCAGGTCTTGCTCTTTATGTAGTATATAGAATATCCCGAACATTTTACATCCTGGAATTGCCCATAGTGTTCCAGCCAATAAATACAGGTATGCAGATAAGCAGAAGGAAGAATTGGCTGATGTAGTGTCAGTATCACAATGGTTGGTATCAGAGGTTTGCCTTCTCTTCTTTTGCCAGTATGGGTGGAGGAATATGTGGGGCACAATGTGCGTCCCACATTGTCAGCAGCACACAGAATATCAAATCATTGGATATCTTCAACCATAAACATTTATATTTGCAAGAGACCAACTCAGTAACAGGTGTCCCCCGCTTAATGACGGATTGCTGGATATATGATGGAGGTCCAGTAAAAAGAGCAAAGGATTTAAAAAGGACGCATCTTTTTAAATCCCCAGCTCTTCAGCTGTTTGGTGCTAGATAAGGGCTTTCAAGCCCTTATCTAAAGCCAAACATTGGGCAAGATAAGAGCTTGGATGTTTAACTCTGGGGCTTTAAGCACAGTGCTAAACATCAAAGCACAGCAAGACCCGTTTTGGCTTCACTTTACCACGGGGATGTTAAGCAGGGGACACCTGTATTGTGAAACTTTCTAAAACTTTCTTGCTTCCTTACTGCACCAGCACTCACATATGTTAAAGGAACCAAATAGGGCTTCACATTTTTGCCCTGAAACAACTCAGATTTGAGAACCACTTCTTAAATCCTTTTGGCATGTTGTGTTGAGCAAGGCAAGCGGCTTTAATAGCCCTCGTTTAGGTCCTTGCCAAAGGAGGCAAGAATACTGCTTCTGGTGGCTCTGCAAGCCACTGTCATGTGATGTGACAACACGCCCACTCACATCTCCTCCTCCTACTCAAGAAAACGGTCTCCAGAAAGCAGCTGTGTTACTATATTAAGGTGTTTCTACGTGCTTTTGTTTCTATGCAATCCTAAACCAAGCTGCAGAGGCAAAACAGAACACCATGTCCTCCATGCAAGGGGGAAAAAATCTAATAGAGAGAGAAAGCTTTATATTCAATTTGGACATGATGGATTCCCCCTTCCTGGAAAGCAGCTTTGGACTACATGCAGCTGGCAAAGACCTTTGCTGAACAATCCCTTTAGCCACCAGTGCCATGGAATCCCAGAGAATAAACAAGATAAATGGCTGGCCACACATCTCTTGCAGCCCCTTGGAATGGACAGTATCTCCGCTGCCTGCCTGGTATTGTCTGTAGCTGGTCTCTGAACTCATGGTGGGGCTTAACTATTCCTTGAACCGCATTTGCTCAGAGTTTCAAGCATTTCTGCTGCCAAACCCGCTGCTCTTTAAATAGGATTCAAACAGCAAGAACACGTTGTACACAACTATATTTTGCTTAGAGCTGGCCGTAATTCTGGTCAGCCAGAATTAGGGTTAAGCTCCTTGGAGGAAGAGTGGGTGCTAATACTGTAATATCCCAGCCCCAGCCCTTCCCAATACAGGTGGAGAAGTTATATTTTAAAGGTAACATGAATTACAACGGACTATTTGAACCACCTGCTTCGGCATACCAGCCTGCCAAAAACCTGTCAGCAGCAGATACCAAAAAGTGAGGTCCACCACTGGACGCTCAGAAGCAGTTTCTGTCAGTCCCAGGCAAAAAGGATTTAGTTTTATCTTGCCTTTGCCGTTAGTCGTCCCCCCCACCCAGCCTAGATTATCATCCTTTTTTTTCATTAAATGGTTTCCTCACATTGATATATTTGTCTTTACAAACCATTTGCTACCCAGTAGTCAAGATAAATAAGATAATTTTGACAGACATAGAAACGATGAGACCTTTTAAAGAAATCCTCTTTGGAAGTGATCATAATACTAATCCCTCAATCCTATTGAGACAGACACAGCAGCAACAGGGTACACAGTGGTGTCAGTGGCAAGCGAGCCCAAGTGGACATCATGTTATTTTGGAACATTGGAATTGGCACTGCGATCAGGTAGAGCTGTTATTTACAATCCCTGGCTCAATAGTGGGCAGAGGGAACTTTTGCAGGCGACTTCCAGAATCTTCAACCCTTTTACTCAAAGACTCCTCCACCAATGGCTTGTGGAGACTTTACACCAGTGCCGTGCCGTGCCATGCCTGGTACATGTCTGGTCCATGGCATCTATTACTGGCAAACAGTGTTAGTGGACTTTTCAAACAGTGTTTGGGGCTTTTCAGTCTAGAAAAAAGGCGCCTGAGGGGGGGACATGATTGAGACGTATAAAATTACGCATGGAGAGAGTGGATAGAGGGAAATTCTTCTCCCTCTCGCACAACACCAGAACCAGGGGACATGCACTAAAATTGAGTGGAGGGAGAGTTAGAACAGACAAAAGAAAATATTTCTTTACCCAGCGTGTAATTCATCTGTGGAACTCCTTGCCACAGGATGTGGTGATGGCACCTGGCCTAGATGCCTTTAAAAGGGGTTTGGACAGATTCATGGAGGAAAAGACCATCACAGGTTACAAGCCATAAGCAACCTCCTGGCTTTAGAAGTAGGTTCTCTCTGTGCCAGGTGCAAGGAAGTGACAACTGGAAACAGGTTATCTTGTTGGCTGTGTACTCCCTGAGGCATCTGGTGGGGCTACTGTGAGATACAGGAAGCTGGACTAGATGGGCTTTTGGCCTGATCCAGCAGGGCTCTTCTTATGTTCTTATGTATACTGCTACACCATACAATGCCTTGGATCTGTTTGCATTGAGGAATGACAGTCACATTGAGGAATTACAGTTTCTTATTGCAAACACATATTATGCAGCAATGGTGCATTCTCATAGATCCTGATGAGATTTAGCAGAATTGGTTATTCGTTTATTGTAGTGAAAGAACTGACCATAATGACAAAGACCCATTCACTAGGGATGTTCCAATATCATAATGAAGGTCATGTGACTAGACATACTACTATATAAACATATTGAAATGAATGTGGCAATAAACGTTTCTTGTTGCTATCGCTGTTTGGGAGGTATACTGTTTTGACTAACAACCAGGGCCGGCCCATTCACGAGACCAAATGATGTAGCTGCCACTCCATACTTCTTCCTTTTCCAATCAATCCAAGGAATGGGAGGGGCAGAGGTTGACAAATCACCAGGTAAGAGAGTGGAAGTATTTGACATGTTGCTTTGGTACCAAGAGGTCTTGGACCAGCCCTGCTAATGATTTTAGATTACAAAAAACAAAGTAAGTTGTTCCAAAATTTATTTTAAAAAATGTCTTCATCCTAGGCATGCTTATTGGTTAGTTTCTAGCAAACATTGGTTAGTTTCTAGCAAATCATTGCAGTCCTAGCCCTGTCCACACTCAACAGTTTGTTCCAGCATGCTTTTGTGTTCAATACAAAAATGGTATTAATGTGTTTAAAAGGGGCAAAATCTATTTTAAAAAAAGCCCTGTCCATTAATGACAGGGCTCCCCTTGGAGATACGTCCTAGGTTTTGGGCGAAATCCTGACTAAAGATCCAGCCCAGGGCCGCCCACCAGATCCCATCCCCGCTCCGGGCCATGCTGCTGCAGCCCGCAGGTCTACTCAGGGAAGGGGACGAACGTCCCCTTCCCTGGGTGTAAACCGGGGCAGGCCCAATCGACCTCCTCGAAGTAGGAGGAGGCCGTGTAACGGCCTGGCGGGGACAGGGATATGGCTGATGCCACCCCCCCTCCCAGGCCCCCCTCCCTCACCACCCGGACCACCCATGCGACCACTGCCGGAGACTTACCTTCCGCCGCCGGCCGGCCTCCCTTACTCCTGAGTCGTCGCAAACGTGCATTACGGCACGTTTGCTACAGCTTCCGGTGCCAGAGCGCTCGCTCCGGCACCAGAAAGTTAGTATGGATCTGGCTGCCCATTTTGAAAAGTCCCTGGCTCTTCTGGATTCTTCACTTAGCAGGTGTTTTATATTCCTCAAATGCCTTCAAATAAATTTACAAGATTTCAAAGAGGACCAGCAATCATAAAAAAGAGTTTATGCAAAGAATGTGCCAAATCTCATCACCTTTCACACCTCCCATTCAGGATGCAAACACATGTTGGCAAGCAAAATGAGAATCCATGGAAGCAAGACTGACATTCAGGTTCAGGTGGTCCAGATGGTGCTCATTTGGAGGTTAGACATGCAAGTGCAAAATATAAAATAGGAAGCTGTCAGCCATGAAGGGCAATAATCTCTCTTCGCTCAGAACTGGGACCAGCTGGACAGTTTGCCATAATCACAGGTGGAAGAGAGCTGGCCAGGAAAAAAAGGTGACATTCAAATAATCATAACTGGTTACCATAAATGAGGTGGGGGGGGGGACTTGGTTTAAATGTTCACCTTTACAAGAAGTTCATTCTAGGTGCTGGTTTTAGTTCTCAATAACATTATGGACATGTTTGACATTCATTAATATCCTACAAATCATCACCTACATTTTATTTCACATTTCTAGACTGCTGTATTCCTAGGCATCAAAGTATGCTACATTTTAAATGCAACACAAATTCAGATCAAATCATGCCAAAATAACTGCCAAGAATTGCATTTTTTTCCAAGTTATGAAACTACCAGAAACAAAATCAATTCCAGCTTTACTATCCTGATCCTTTATTAGTTCCCTGCATCTTCTTGAGGCTACGAAAGTTCTTTGGGCCCCCCTGATCAACCCCCAAGTGGCTATGTTAATGTGTGCTTCAAACACCAAGGTCTCATCCAGCCTTCCAGGATGTTACTGGTCAAAAATTAGACCAACCAGATTCATTTCTAATTTAACAAATTTTACTTGTTACCTGTGCCAAGAATGAAACCACCACATTAATTAATGGTAGGCTAGTTTCTTACAAAGGCCAGCGGGTGACACAGTGGGTTAAACAGCTGAACCATGAGCTGTCGATCGAAAGGTCGGCAGTTCGAATCCGCGACAGGGTGAGCTCTCGTTGCTTGGCCAGCTCCTGCCAACCTAGCAGTTCCAAAGCATGTCAATGCGAGTAGATAAATAGGTACCGCTTGCGGGAAGGTAAACAGCGCTCCGTGTTCCAACTGCATGCTACGCGCTGCGGAAAGGAGAGTCATGCAGGCCACATGACGACGGAGGCGTCTTCGGACAACGCTGGTTCTTCGGCTTTGAAATGGGGATGAGCACCACACCCTAGAGTCGGACACGACTGGACTTAATTGTCAGGGGTCACCTTTACCTTTTTAGTTTCTTACAGCAAGTTTCCAAGGCATTACAATTTGCTTAAAATTTGTTAGTTTTTTGGAAATAAAGTGATAGTGATGATTCAAAACAAGGAATTAAAACTTACAGCACAACAATAGGTATGTCTAGTCAGAAGTAAGCCCCGCTGAGTTCAGTGGGACTTACTCCCCAGTAAGTATAGGGCTGCAGCCTTCATAACCAAAACAAGGAATGCTCTAACATTACAATTACTATATGAGCATCACCTAAGGCTATGGAGTGAGCACCATCTTGCTTTGCTGCCAGTTTCTCTTGTACATGCACAGAGTGTCAAACCTCCCTGACAGGTGACTATCTAGCCTCTGCCTGAAGACCTCCAATGAAGGACAGCCTACTCATACTTGTGCGTTTTTCTTCTCCCTCTGTTTTGAACATCATGCTTTGAGTGAGACAACATCCATAAATAAATCTTCGCTGAATGACAAAATCAAGTAAAAATTTGGCAACAGGCCTGAAAGATTTGTTCACACAAAGTATACTTGCTAAAATCTGGAGCTACACAATATTAGGTGTTGGAGACTGTGATGGTGAAACTCATGTGATTGTTTTCTTGTTTTCAAAAACACCCGCACACAGGTATCTACTGTGTTCCATCTGAACACAAACATGTAGATATTGAACAAATGATGAACAGACATCTCTTCAGAAAGGGTGGAATTGTTAAAACTTATGGGCAATAATTGAGGTGCTATATCTGCTCCCTCCTGCAAATTGTAACTTAGCTTTTTGCCTGGAGACAAAGACCTGTATTGCTGTTTAACTTGTAATGAAGCAGTTCTATAGAAGAAGTTACTTATTTGCATGTACATAGGTTATCTATAGCAATGGTTTATCAAATTAAATATATATATATGTACCAAAAATGCAATGGATTATTGGAAAAAATAAATCAAATCCTACACAAGTTTCACAGAACTAGCTTGGGGATTTTCTTTTCATGAAGAGCTTCCTAAACGCTTGTCTTTAGGATTGTATACCAAAATAGAGTCCATTAATGTTAATAATAATTTCAGAAATATTTGAATGGGTGTTACATTTTTACTCTGATTTTTGGAGCCAAGGGCTTTGTGCAGAGCCCCTTAACAAAACATATTTTATTCTAAAGTTTAGACATACATAAAGCGTGTCTCCAAGCACAGAGTGTTTTCCATCCCCCGTCCAAACTGGCAAATTATTATTAGTGTTAAAATTTACCATATATACTGCTTTTCAATGAAGCATTGCGCAAAGCAGTCTACATAGCAAAATGAATGAAAAGATGGTTCCCTGCTCCACAAGGTGCACACTATCTGAAAAGATACAAAAGACTGAAGGCTGTGACACACCAAGCATGTTTGCATGCGTTGCGCCCAGCGGCGTCCACCTGGTGTGTCTGACCTCCAGCCGGAACGCACAGGAGCGCCGGAAGACACATTCCGGTGCGCTCTAAGATGACCCATGCTAATCTTTTGCTGACTTGTGCTGCGTTCAGCCAATCAGAGCCTGTATTTGGAACTGTGGGGGCAGGACGAGGAGCAAACGCAGTAGCCAATCAAAATAGAGTCTTGATTCTAATTGGCTAAAAGAGAGAGGGGGCGGGACAGAATGTCTTCCCTTCTCCATGTGGCTTTCTTTGGTGTGCCTGGGGTTCGTAGTGTCGTGTTCCAGCACATTGGCCGCTCAGGCAATGCACCGGATGAGACGCACGTGGACATGCTTGGTGTATCACAGCCTTGAGACACCATCAACAGCCACTGAAAGATGTTATGCAGGAGGAACAGTGACAGTTGCTCTTCCCTTGCTAAATATAAAAGACCCACTACTTAAAGGTGCCTCTTGGTCTTCATCCAATTATACTGTATATCAGGCATTTGAAGACAGGGTACCCTAGATCAGTGTGTCTCGCTTCTACAATATTTTTTATTTTAATAAAAATATTTTTGTTTTGGCCCTTCAGAAGTGTTGCCAGGATGGTTTATTCATTTTAAAAAATCTTATACCTTTTCTTCAAGGGAACTGAAGCAGTTTGCAGATTCAGATTAAAATAAAAGCAGATGCATCAACAGAACAGCAGCAGCAGCTTAAAATTTTCAGCAGTAGCATTATTTAGTAAGACGTTAATCAACATTAAAAGCTTTCTGAAACAGCCAAGTCTTTGCTTGATGCCTAGAAACATTTAACATGGGGGCTTACAGAAAGAAAACATAGCAACAATACAAGCATAGGTTAAGATCCCAACTAGAGCTGCTGCCCCCTCCACAAATGGAAGGAGTGTAACAGAGGGAGTTCTAGAGAGCAGAAGCGCTAGCCAGGATGCTACCTATCATATCATAAGACACAATAATAAAACAAATTATAAACATTTTGGAACTCAGGTTTCCGTTGCAGCTGTTATTGTCATCTTGGCAGCCCTGCTGTTTTGTACCTTGAGAATGACCTCAGCTTAGAGGTTGAAACGTCGGTCTGTATATAAATACCGGACTTCCTTGACTTTCGTTTTTAATTTTTTCGTTGCCTGCTTTTATTAGTGGCTTCTTTGAAAAAAAATTGTACGTGGTTTTTGGAGTTCTCTGTATTTTGTACTTCTGATACATGGCTAATTTACCCATACAACCTTCTTCCTGTAACAAATTATAAACAGCAAATAAAACTTGTGTCTTGCCATATTGCCCTCATTCTAATACAGTTTACAAACAAGATTTATACAAATGCAAGACCAAGAGCCACATCAAACTTTTTTAAAATTTCCCTTTTTAAAAATTCACCACTCAATAAATAGAACTGCACCCCCTTTGACACGAAAGTCATCTATAAAGTTTTCATGGAATCCAGTTAGGGTTGCCAACTCTGACTGAAGTTAGAGTGACTCCTGGAGATTTTTCTTTGGTTCCCAAACTAGGAGACATGGCTCCCACGGGAGCCGTGGAAACCAGCCAGGGGAGCCACGGAGTGCCACGGAATCCTCTCGGAAGACAGTGCAATGCCAATTGGCAGGCAGGCATCAACATAATGTAATGGGGAGCCATGTCAAGGGAGCCACAGGTCAAAGAGTTTGGGAAACAGTGCTATAATGTTGAAAATTCCTAATGGAGCTGTTAGGGTTACTGTACCAGGATTGTTTTCAGAAGTTTCCAGGAATCAGCATAGTATCCAGGTTAATCCTGAAGGCTTGGCAATCCTAAAGCCATTCTTGGAAATTGTCCTTTGTACTGTTTCCCCCCCCCCCCCCATAAATCAACAGCCCTTTAAAGTTAAGAGTAAAAGTCATAAGAACATAATAACATAAGAGCCCTGCTTGATCAGGCCAAAGGCCCATCTAGTCCAGCTTCCTGTATCACACAGTGGCCCCACCAGAGTGGCCCCACCAGATGCCTCAGGGAGCACACAGCCAACAAGATAACCTGTTTCCTACTGCCACTCCCCTGCACCTGGCACAGAGAAAACCCACTTCTAAAACCAGGAGGTTGCTTCTGGTTGTAACCTGTGATGGTCTTTTCCTCCATGAATCTGTTCAAACTCCTTTTAAAGGCATCTAGGCCAAGTGCTATCACCACATCCTGTGGCAAGGAGTTCCACAGATGAATCACACGCTGGATAAAGAAATATTTTCTTTTATCCGTTCTAACTCTCCCTCCACTCAATTTTAGTGCATGTCCCCTGGTTCTGGTGTTGTGCGAGAGGGAGAAGAATTTCTCTCTATCCACTCTCTCCATCCCATGCATAATTTTATACGTCTCAATCATGTCCCCCCTCAGGCGCCTTTTTTCTAGACTGAAAAGCCCCAGACGCTGTAGCCTTTCCTCATAAAGGAGGTGCTCCAGCCCACGAATCATTCTGGTCGCTCTTTTCTGCACCTTTTCCAATTCAACTATATCCTTTTTGAGGTGTGGTGACCAGAACTGGACATTGTCGCATTGATTTTAACAGAACAAGTCGCACTGATTTTAACAGACCTGGGTTGTACCCACTTAGGCAAAGCAAGCTTTCCACATGTGCTACGCAACACAGAAAAAGGCACACACAACTGTCTAGTTTGTAAGGCAATACAAAGAGCTCACAGATATTGTCCTTCCCGTAAAGGCAATGACTTTGTGGTTCCTGCTCTAGGCCTGTGCATGCGTCAGGCAGATCTAGAAGATGTGATCATTCCACCCCACAAAACATAGACTTACCATTCATACCAGAAAAACTGGGACAGTCCTGGAAATGGGCCTCCATTACCGGAATTGTCCCGGAACGCTTCCGGGCCGATCGGTAAATCTACCGCACCGCCGCCACCATTTTACTTTTTAAAACTTACCTTTTTTCCGGGATCCAGCATCTTGGCTCGCAAAATATTGCAAGATCCAAGATGTCAGTGCCCAAATCTCGTGAGGGCATGATGCCCTCACGAGATTTGGGCGCCGACATCTTGAATCTCACAAGATTTCGCGATTCAAGATGCAGGCGCCGGGTAAGTTTCTTTTTTAGTAATGGCGGCAGCGATCGGGTGAGTAGTCTGTTCACCCACTCTCTCACCGGCACGGACCCAGCGAGGGAACGGGCGAACGACAGCCTACCCAGGCTGCGCAACCCTCCGGGAGGCTCACGCGGCATGGGCAGGCTGTCGTTCGCCCGCTCTCTCACTGGCACGGAGCCAGCGAGGGAGTGGGCGAACGACAGCCTGCTCGCGCGGCACGGGCAGGCTCCCTCCGGATCAGCAGCACAACGAGGAGCAGCACGACGGAGACGATAGGGTAAGTAAATTTAATTAATTGTTTAGTTGCATAAATAAATAAATAAATAAAAATGCGGCCGTACTTTACTTCGCGCCCCCTTCGATATTTAAACTTAAATTGATTTCTTTATATATTTATTTGGGTCGTATATTAAATAAATAATTAATTAAAATTCACACCTGCGCTTAGCACAGCAATAGGGGGCGCTTCAATTTTTAAATTTAAAATGATTTTTTAATTGATTGATTGATTGATTGTGGGGGGGGTCTCCCGGTTTGAGGGGGGAAATATGGTAAGCCTAACAAAACATGACAAACTATAGTCAAGGTCTGCTTCTTCACCTGATTTCCCTACACTTAAAAACTCTAGAAAAATCCCTTCACCAATTTCCCTGAGGGGAAAAAAACCCACCGTGACCTGAAATAGTCACATTATTTACTGTAGAGAAGATTTGCTGTTTACTGGGAACTTGGATTAACAGTTTGAGTCAGAAATGCCATTTAGGGAGAAGGGAACAGTTACTCACACCCACATACCTTGTGCTTCATACCACACATGTGATTATCCCTCAGGAGCAACTATCTCTCCGATATTTATGAGAGTAACAACTGCTTCTTGGAAGTTTTAGCTTACATAACATCCAAGATAAGGCCTTCCAACTCTGTTGCAAATCTTGCATTTCCCAAAAACACACCCCCTGAAATGACACACCCAAATTTAAACGCTGATAACTATTATTTCACCACAACGTATTCCTTAGGATACTGTCTAGTAATTTCTATTCAGTAACATCTACTACATTCCCCTTGGGAAAAACAAAGAATGTGAATCTGGAAAGGTCCTGAAACTTTCTTTCCTTCATAGCGCCAACAAAAATCCAAGTTCGATCCTTATCCGGGGGGGGGGGGGGGAGTTCCTCTCATTTGCCTCTAAAAGGCCACTACTTAGCCCTCTCTGCTGAGGCAGACAAGTTCATTTCTTAACAGCAACCCACAGCTTATGATCAATTAGAGATAAACAAATAAATAAATAAATAAATAAGGAAGTATCTGATAAAGAATAATATTCCTGATTCCAGCAGCACTCAAGCAACTCAACTTTCTCTGAGTAGTGCCCTAAATTGTTACACTTACCTGTCAGATGCTCCTGGATGTACACATGAGGCCATCTTTAACTCTCAGAATAGAAGTGGAGGCACCACAATGCTGAGATGAGGTTGCACAAGAACAAACGTTTGCTATCTTGTCCTGCTAACTCTACTCTGCCTTTTTAATTGCTACATGTCCTATATAGAAATGGGGACCAAGACTGTTGTCTGTGGTGAAGATGTGCAGCTGATGCTTTGCTCTCTGCCTCTCTAGTAAATTGCCTCTCTCTTAAAGCAGAAACCCTGTACACACGTATCTGGGAGCAAATCCCATTGGACTCAATGGAGCTTACTTCCAAGCAGACACATGTAGGATTGTGCTGCAAGACAGAAACAACACAGGGCCTCCTTTCAGTAGCTGAAGGAAAATGTTGGAATTCAGAAAGAAGAAATGGCAGGAGGAACCATTTTCTCTGGGTGTGCTGAACCTAAAAATGTTCTTGCCCAATTAAAAGGAAACTGGCTCGGAGAGCCAATTATTGTAATAGCAAAATTCCAGCGGAGATACAATAATACACCTTCAGGAGACAAACAAAATAGACCTGACTGGGCCCTTACTATTTGGTCCCTCCGTAAAACTACACTTAAGGCTGATTCACACTACACAAATCCAGACGCGGATGCCCCTGCCCCAGCACGCAGAACTGGCCGGAAGGGGTGTCTTCCCGCCTGTTGTCCTTCCTGCTGTCCCGCCTTCTTATGAAGGTGATTGGAGGTAGTTCTGATTGGCATGCAGCCACTCTCCCCCCCTCTCATCCGATTGGTAGGCTGCAGTAGCTCCGCGAACCCGCCCCAGCTCCGCAAAGCCCGCCTCCTCAAAAGATGAGGGAAAATCATTTTTCCAGCTTCTGCATTGCGGAGCTCGCAGCTGCTCCGCTTGCTTCCGAAATGCTGTCAAAGAGCTCTACGCATCTCCGTAACGCGCCGGGATTCGTGTAATGTGAATCAGCCATTAGTCCTTACACAGGCAGCCAATTCTGCTCTAAAGATTCGCTGGGTGGCCAAAGCCCCCCACCGGATCCTGATCTCCGACACGGGCAGCCTGCAGCAGACAACCTGTGGCAGAAAGTCTACTCAGGGAAGGGAACGCTCGTTCCCTTCCCCGAATGTAACAACGGCTGGGGCCGATAGGCCTTCTCAGATTTCCGCCAGCTATTTT
Source organism: Plestiodon gilberti rubricaudatus (assembly GCA_026170595.1). Taxonomy (NCBI): domain Eukaryota; kingdom Metazoa; phylum Chordata; class Lepidosauria; order Squamata; family Scincidae; genus Plestiodon; species Plestiodon gilberti. The sequence continues at coordinate 259,726,298 of JANXHW010000001.1, forward strand.
GCTGGCGGAAGTCAGAGGAGGCCATGTAACGGCTCAGCCAATCAGCGGGGGTCAGGATTCAACCCCCCTCCCCGATTGACAGGGCCTATCAGCCCCCGCCATTTGCTCCTGGACCGTCCCCCCCTCTGCTGGATCTTGCACCTGGTTTGGGCAGCAGGCGGGAGCTGGTCCGGGCAGCAGAGCAGGGCAGGCAGGCCCTTGCGCCGGCCTTCCCTGCTCGCGAGTCATCGCAAATGTGCCTTACGGGACGTTTGCGACATCTTCGACCAGCAGAATGCTCGTTCCGCCGGCCGAAGTTAGAGCAGGATTGCGCAGTAAGTTAGGGTGACTAACCTTTCAACATGAATGCTTCTGGCGCTTTCAGGCTGTATAGGTGCAGCCTATAGGTGCACCGTGCACCTTTCAGCAGGTGCAGCTGCTACGATTCTGTCTTCTACACAACTCTTAAGAACACAAAGGCCCTAACAGTGGAAGGTTGGCCACCCCTGCACTTTGTAGCAATTATTTTTACCCTACTTTAAATTAGTCACAGCAGCTTAGAACATTTAAAACCAATACAATTTGCACAAATGCTACAAAATAGTGAAAGTAGCAATAAAACAGACATAGCTAATAAAACTGCAAATCACCACAATGCTGTGGCAATCAAATCCATTGATTAAGGGCTCTTTGAGCCTGAAAACACCACAAAAGTGGTGTTTGTTTATTTGATTTCTGTCCCGCTTTCTCCCCCCATAGGGTGGACTCAAGTCAAAGCGGACTCAATGTTCATACCATTGTTCTAACAGCCAATAAGATATTGACAGGGGCGGACATGTGCTTCTTTAAGTGAATACAACAGAGAGATTTGTAGCACTTTTAAAGACTAAACAATTTATTTCTGCATAATAAGCTTCCATGGATTACAGTCCATTTCATCAAATGCCTCCAACCATTCTTTGCATCAGATATTTTCCTAGGAAACGTCACATGATTAGCCAGTGGTGTTAATGCCCCACTTCCAGGTTTACTTGCAGAAAAGTGAGTTCCTTGTTAAATAGTGACCCGCTTCCATGGGATGTTGCAGGCAATCATAGGAACATAAGACCTGCTGGCTGGGAGGATATCAAGCCAGTTACTTTACACCACATTGCTTTTTCTTCTGCACCAGGTGCCTTGCTTATTATTAGTAGATTCCAAAGTAGAAAAGCCTCCAACAACCATTCCCTGGAATGAATAGCATAGAGTCCTTCCAAGCTTGCCGCTCCGAATTTCAGCTGGCTGCAGTTTACCGTCCGTTACAAACAGCTGGCTGGAGTCCTCCTTGCCCAAGGACCTATCAGCAAGAACCCGAAGAATACATGAACAATGAGGATTTCAGCTTCTGGCTTGAAATGGAGCCTTTCCCAGCTAGAAAATCTCCACCTGATAAAGGACTGCAGAAGGCTTTGTTTTAAGTGGCTTGATCTGCTGATGAGTAAGGAGCCAGCCTACTGAAATTCCTTTTTCTACACAGATGTTAAAGGTTGAAGATGTTTTGTCTTCCAGTACAGCTGGGTGCCCCACCATAAGTAGGCTTACCAGTGTCCCGGAATCAACACTGGCTTCGATCTAGAGCAGACCCGAGCCGCTCCCAAGGGTGCACCGTGGCTGCCCAATGGGGTTCCGGCTTCTTTCGCATCGTTGACCAGAAGTTCTGAAAGCCAGAATCCCATTGGGCAGCCGCGGTACACCCTTGAGAGCAGCTCAGGTCCGCTCTAGGCCAAAGCCAGCATAAATTCCAGGACACTGGTAAGCCTCAGATCCTGTAAAACACTGGTTCTCAAAGTTCTCCCTGCGAGGCAGGGAGCTTTGAGTGTTTGCGGTGGCGGAGACAGCAGCAGCGGCAATCTGGGGGATTGCCTCCGCCGCTGCCGAAACTGCCCCCGAAACCACCCTCGCTGTTTTGCGGTGATCTCCAAGCACTTCCAGTTTTTGTGAAAACCGGAAGCGCTCGGAGATCACCGCAAAACAGCGATCCAAAGATTGGGGAGGCCTGCAGAGGGTCGTGCAGGCCTCCCCGAAGCTCCCCCAAGCCCTGGTAAATGCAGCGGGGGCGATTTTGGGCAATTTGGCGGTGGTGGCAATCTCCTGGATCGCCGCCGCCGCCATGCTGTCCACGCCCCTTAAGGGGGCAGGGGACAGCGAAAGCTCTCAATGGTGGGTCGTGAACCACAGTTTGAAAACTGCTGCTGTAAAACATGGTGACTAATGTGTTGTGCATTTTCAGTAGTAATGCTTCTTTATTTATGGCAGACTGCTTCATTTTGGGTTTTAGAGCTCTTGAATTCATAGTGCTCTCAGGCATTACTAAGGCTGCAATCCTGTCCACAGTTATGTGGGAGTAAGACCTATTCAACTCAATGGGTTTACTTCTAAGTAGATATGCATAGAATTGCACTGTTGGTCACTGCCTCGACATTTCAAGGACACAAATGATTGCACCACTCAAGCCATAATCTGAGCAATGGCCTTCTGAATAGATTTGCATAGGATTGCACTGTCAGTCTGTTTTTCCTTGATCTTCTAGGATGTTCTGTAATAAATAAATTGTCCCTAGTTAAGCTCAGGAGCATCTTGAATTGTTTCTACAGCTCCCACAGCATAACAACCTATTTAACTGGCTGTGAGAGGCCCTGAGGGCCTCTTGGGAGGTGGAAAGACAGCATATAAATACCCAAATAAATAAAAACCGGTAGCCTCCCACTATTACGACTCTCATTGTTTTGTATAGTTATGCACTGGTGATATTTTGTCTTTATTCCACAACAGTGAACCAAATGTTTAAATATGATTCTCTTGAGTTCTGTTTATTCTTCCTGCTCCTAGCCCTTCCATATACAAAGGGGGACAAAGTGCCTATACCTTAACTATTGTCGAAAGAAGGAATTTGGGCAGGTGCAGCTTTTTGCACCCTTCCACGATGAGCTGCACCTGCCCAAATTCCTTCTTCTGGCAATGGTAAAGGCACTGTCCCCCTTTGTATATGGTAAGCCTGCTTCTTAGGGAACTATTTTTACACAGGATGTCCCAGGTGACTCATGCACCTGATGGTCACATGAGAAAACTTGGATAGTTTCTGCTGGGCTCTTGAGAATCTGGTGATTCTCATAGATCCCCCACCATCCCAGGCAGGTACTTCTTCAGCTGGTACCTGAGTCTTTACCTGATTCCCCTCCTCCTCCAAGAACATTTTAATGAGACTCACCAGCTGTACTATCACACAGCTAACATTAACAATGCTAATTGCCTGAAGTTTAGCTTGTGAATCTTCAGTCAGCCATACCCTAGAGACCGACGGGCTGTGTTTTTTTGTTTTTTGTTCTTGCTCTAATCAGCCACCAAGAATTTGAAATGGAAGCCCAGGCTTGTTGAGGAGCATGCATGCAGATTTCAAAATGGAGCATGCCCTCAAAAAGAGAGCTCTTCTGTAAGCTTGTGTGACTTGGGCTTGAACAGGAGGAGGAATGGTGATCTCAAAGGAAAATTGCCATGAGTTGCCCAAATCCATGGAGGAAAGTGTGTTGCCAGGCACCTTCACGCTTGTGTATAGAAAGGCCTGTGTGAAGTGAGGGGGAGGGCAGCACAGGCTCAGGAGGAATTAATTCTGTCAGCTGTGAAGGCCTAAGCTTTGAAATCAGCTGGGAGATGCAAAGAAGCAACACACACACACACACACACACACACACTCCTACCTTCCTTCCTTCCTTCCTGGATGAGTTCCAAGGCCTGTGTGCCATATGCACACCATTCTGTAATTCAAGGTCACAACAGAATATAGGGAATTGAACAGCTGCCTTGGAAACGGTGAATAGCCTGCTGCTGGAGTCTGCATGCAGAATGGCTCATGGCACATCCCACTCTCTTGCCTGTGTTGGTATTTCCTCCCCCGTCCCGTAGCCATTACAGCAGCCCCCCTCCCCCTATTCAGGCTGTTTCTCTCTAATGGCAGTTTGCCTGGCACCCAAAGGTGCCTCCCATGTAAGGGCTGCTTCTTAGCAAGCTATTGGGCCAAGTCTTGTTCTCAATCAAAGCACAGCTGCTGTCCAATGATGAAGCATTGCAATATGAGCTTGAGCCTATTCACTGATGGGACGTTTTAAATTCTCTCCCCTTTGTTGGAGCAGAATTATGTTTGCACTTGAATTTATTGAGGGGATGAAAATGTTGTTAATCTTATGATGTTGATAAAATGTTAAAATATTGTCAAAAACAATAGCAGCAGCACCACAGATCCAAAGACCTTTCCAATCAGATAGAGAAGTTATATGAAGATGAATATCATCACCAGAATTATACTGTGCCTCGTCATGTGGACTGAGCCATTTGGGGATAACATACAATCTGAAAACTGCCATTTCCCAGTTTACTAGCAAGTAGGTAATAAACTATGGCATCTTTAGAAACAGACACACGTGGGTGTGGTTTGGAGGGTTTTAAATCTATTTTATAATTACATTAACAGTCCCAAACTATATTTTAAAAAACTCTGCCGATGCAGCCATGGCACCCTCTGCATCCTGAGTGTTCCCTTGCCCAGGGGTAAGCCTCCACTGCCCAAATGGGTCTCCTCAGACCTGCACCATTTAGCTGGTGGAGAGCGGATTGGGGCCAAGTAGGGAGATAGGATGTTCTGTTCCTCCCCACCCTGTTACACACACACACACACACACACACCCATCTAACCTACCAGTGCTGGGGCTCATGGAAGGACTTGTAGTTTAAGTGTATTGATGTTTCTCCTGGATCATTTTATCTGACTCCAGAAAGAGCTGTGTGTGAAGTACCGGTATATCATGCCCCCTTTGCACCCTCAAGACTGGATTTATCTTATATAAACTAGCTTTAAGTTGGTGCCTGTCCCAAAAAGCCACTTAACTAGCTGACTGAGCTTGAGGTCATTATTAGTAATTATATCACTGCTGAAGACAGATTTGGCTGCCTGCCAGTCCTCACTCCGGCTCCTATTCTGCTCTCACCAGAACAGCCAATCAAACAGAAGCCTTGGCTGGCCTGGCGTCCAAAGTTTTGCATTTCCCTTGAAAGATGCTTTGAATGTTCAGCATGAAGTTCCTGGAACAACACTTGAATCAGAAAGTCTTGCTTCTGAGGGCTCATTATCAGTCCATGGCAGCAGTGGTTTTTTAGTCCAGTTGTGTTGTTGTCTTGATCACTGCCATGTGCAGAGGCATTTGTGCAAACACAGACACAGCACACCAAGCTCAGCACAGCTCACTTTTTTTGCATGTTTGTGCATGAACTGCTTTTCACAGTTTGTGCATGAACTGTGCATGAACTGCTCACAGTGCCATACAGTCAAAGTGAATCCTGTGTAAGTATCTGGCGGGTGGCCCAGGGCCGCCTACCGGATCTTATCCCCATTCTAGGCTGATTGTGATTGGCCCAGAGGTCTACTCGGGGGACATTCATCTCCTTCCCCCTGTGTAGCGCGGGGAGTCCCCAATGGGCCTCCTTGGATTTCCACCAGCTATTTAACTGCCCCAAGTTCAAGGCCATGTAACGGCTCCGCCGGCCCTGGAAGGGGACAGGGATATGGCGGCCACCATCTCCACCACCACTCCCGAGCCGGCTTGGCCAACCTCTGGCCTTCCTCGCCACCCGGACCGTCCCCGCCGGTGCACCCCTTACCTGTATCCGGCAGCCGCAGGGATGCTCCAAAGGCGGAGTGAGGGCGGCCGCCTTAAAGTAATCACAAACATGCTTTATGGCACGTTTGCAATACTTTAGAACGCGCACTCCGCCTTTCTAAAGTTAGTAGTGATTGCGCTGCCCATTTTCTGCACATGGCTTGCAGAGGCAACTGCAATATACCTGCAGGGCAACTGCAATATACTTGCAATGTACTGAAGCATCATTATTTTGAAACATCGATACAACAGTTAATATATTACAGCCTAAGCATTTTATTTGCTGGCAGATTAAATCTTGGACTTGAATTGACTGCAGTCCTATTCATGCTTTCGTGGCAACAAGTCCTATTAAAATCAATGGGGTATATGAACCATGAGCATTAAAATCAATGCGTTATATGTGCCAAGTATATGCACTTGGGTATATGCGCAGGACCACAGCCTTCGTCTGAGTTGGCTTAACCTGTCTAGTTTTCTAATTAGTGGGTTTATTAACTCATGTGTCCTGCTGGTGATGCTTCCTGTAAAATTCAAGGCAACTCTCCTTGAGATATTTCAGAGAAGTATAATACGGTACACTGCTTAAGATCCAATAGTAGGCATGGTTTGGGGGGAAGACAAAGAGTTTTCTTATTGTTTTGTGAACTCAGCTGCACTGTGAAAAAGGAGTCCAGGGGAACACACATGTGAAACTGGTTCTGTTGCTGTAATCACACCTTATTGAATTAAGTGCAAATAAAGATCTATATAATACAGTAAATAAATACTGGTAGCTGTTACAATTCATTGTGTTTTAATTTGTTGAGGAGATGGCAATAACTTCAAATGATATTTCTTTTGATAATGTACATTTAAATGCCCAGAGAATTAATTGTACAAAGAAGCTTCACGGGAGGTAAGTTTTCCAAATACAATACCAATGCCTTCACACCCAACCTTCACCACTCTGTGTGATGAACAGCACACATTTCAGTGCACACATTTCCTAAAAGTGTTTGCCAGTTAATGGTAATGTGGCAATAGGAGGCTAAAATGTACAGGGGAGAATTAGCAGGTAGGAGGAGGGTATTTAACGTTACCCTACCTGCTAAACTGATTCACCCTTGCAATTCATACCCTTGGGTTTTCTCCCAGTTGACATTATTTCTGATTTTGGAGCCAGCTGGAGGTAAAATGAGTGTGTGTGTGTGGGGGGGGGGAATGAGGAATGGTTGAGGGAGACCCAGCAGCCAGAAGAAGGGAGGGGACACATGCACACACGCATGAGTGAGTGTTACGCACCAAACATGGGGTTAGGACAGATTCATGGAGGAAAAGACCATCACAGGTTACAAGCCATAAGCAACCTCCTGGTTTTAGAAGTGGGTTTTCTCTGTGCCAGGTGCAAGGGAGTGTCAACGGGAAACAGGTTGTCTTGTGCTCCCTGAGGCATCTGGTGGGGCCACTGTGTGATACAGGAAGCTGGACTAGATGGGCTTTTGGCCTGATCCAGCAGGGCTCTTCTTATGTTCTTATATGTTAGGGGACCCCATGTAGTTCCAGCTTCTGTATTGCTGCTTGTAATTCAGCAATAACCATTGTATTTATTTTTTTAAGCAAATTTCAAAATGGTATTAAAATAGAATGAACATGCAAAACAAAGTCAATAGATCTGTTTGTCATTTATAAAATTACATTGGGTATAGTCAGCTAGTGATCTTCAAACGTTCTCATTTATTTTTCTTTTTTGTTACACTTGAATCAACTCCCACCACCCCCATTTTACTGAACTGTAAAACCATTTTCTCCATTTTACTGAGCTCTCATTTTACTGAGCTTCTCTTCTTCCTCTGAGCATATGCTCAGTGGTTTTCTGCGAATTACTCAGCAAAGAATTGATTAAAGTACATGTATTTATGAGCTGTCGATCGAAAGGCCGGCAGTTCGAATCCGCGACAGGGTGAGCTCTCGTTGCTTGGCCAGCTCCTGCCAACCTAGCAGTTCCAAAGCATGTTAATGTGAGTAGATAAATAGGTACCGCTTGTGGGAAGGTAAACAGTGCTCCATGTTCCAGCCGCATGCTATGCGCTGCGGCAAGGAGAGTCATGCTGGCCACATGACCACGGAGGTGTCTTCGGACAACGCTGGCTTTTTGGCTTTGAAATGGGGATGAGCACCACACCCTAGAGTCGGACACGACTGGACTTAATTGTCAGGGGTCACCTTTATGCTGAACCATGAGCTGTCGATCGAAAGGTCGGCAGTTCGAATCCGCGACGGGGTGAGCTCTCGTTGCTTGGCCAGCTCCTGCCAACCTAGCAGTTCCAAAGCATGTTAATGCGAGTAGATAAATAGGTACCGCTTGTGGGAAGGTAAACAGCGCTCCGTGTTCCAGCTGCATGCTACGCGTTGCGGCAAGGAGAGTCATGCCGGCCACATGACCATGGAGGCGTCTTCGGACAACGCTGGCTCTTCGGCTTTGAAATGGGGATGAGCACCACACCCTAGAGTTGGACACGACTGGACTTAATAGTCAGGGGTCACCTTTACCTTGTTTATACTGAAGTTTCAAGATAGCATTTTGCAGCCTACTTCTTGTTCCTAAATGTAAGCCCAACTGATTTCAGAGGAACTTCCTTCCAAGTAGGTGTGCCCTGGACTGCAGTATGAAACCAGATCCTGTAGAAATCTCTAGCTACAGCAGAGTACGGGGTAGATTATACTGGCATAATGGCAGGTGCATTGTATCCTGGGCACCCTAATTTCGCATTGCTAACTGGTTCCACCCCCATTACTAAAGATTGTTAGCCAATCTTAGCTGCATAGTGTTGCCAATATAGATGACATATTTAAACCCAGTGGTGACTGAAATATCATCTCAGTCCCACCTCTGGACAACCCTTTGCCATTTAACTATGTGCATTATCCCACATCTGGCAATGGAAGATGTGCCACCACACTCAATGCCACAATATTGCTACAGGCCATGAGAGTGTGCTGGTGTGGAAATGTTGGTGGCTCATCCTAGATATGTGGGGCATGACCCAGCTCTATGTTAAGCACTTTAAGGCTGAATCCCTGTGCACACTTATTTGCCAGTAAGTCCCACTGAACACACTGGGACTTCCTTTTGAGAAAAAGTGCACAGACTCAGACTGTAATTCTCGTTGCTTTCAACAGGCGACTTAAGCATGATATTCCCAACTGAAATCAATGGGCCATCAATGTGTGGGTGGATTGGTGGATTGTGCCTTTATTTCTGGAGTACTATTAGATTCTATAAAACCTATTTAATATTGCAGATGGCGCTTCCACAATGCTCTTTATCAGCAATATCTTTTTATCTTCTCTCCCTTTTTCTGATTTGTTTAAAACTCTATCCTGAGAAAGAGTTCTGTGAAATTCAAACGTTAATGCGCTTCTTTGTGACTTTCAGTTAATCCTGATAAAAAAGTATTGTGATATGGTTCCTGTTTGAATTCTGTCTAATGGACATGGTTGCTTGCATATTTTTTTTTTTTTTGTAAAACCTAATCACTTCATTGTTTTAAATGCTGGATGTGAACAAGAGCTAATGGTAATACTGGGGAAAAAAAATCCCCCTGCATATGACAACAAATTAGTTATGGACCATATACAATGTATTTACACACAGGTCATTCTTCCTCTAAAATCAAATTGAAGCAAAAGGTCAAATAATCAGTCTTAAGAACATCTAGACAACACAGATAATGGTACAACCAGCCTAATGTCCTGTCTCCCACAGAACTAGATTCACAGAAAAAAAAATTGTTGTTGTTCCCTTATATAAAGTCAGGCCACTGGTCCATCTAGGTTAGTATTGTCTATGTTGAGTGGTAGCAGCTCTCCAAATTTTCAGGCAGGGATCTCTCCCAGTCCTAATTGAAGATGCCAGGGAATGAAGTTGGGGACCCTTTTCCATGCAAAGTATGTGCTCTACCACTGAGTTACAGTCCCTCATTTCTAGCAAGCAGAGACTCAAGACATCTTGACATTGAGACTGTAATCCATTATCATCTTAATCACTAATAGAAGTAGTGACCATAGAAACAGAGACGCAGGACACCCCAGGAACCTTAGCTCCATTTCTCCCCTCACATTTTAAATACATTGGTACAGCTCTCATGCTACTACATCCATGTCTGAGAGCGAGAAGGACCCAAATATTCAGCAAGACTACAGAAGCAAGTCCAATGTTTGCAATCTTCTTTGGAGATGGATGCCTGGATTGTCATTTCACTTTATCATGTAGCCTTAGACACAGACTAAGGATACATGATATCCTTAGAATAAAAAGGATTTATTCAGAATCTGCAGTCATCTAGGCTTAGCTTGCTGCTTCTGCTAGGGATACTGAACCAGTTCTGTGCAGCACCTTCAAGGGCGACTAGGGGTGATCACCAGTGCTAATGACTACTGATGCCGTATCCTAAGTGTGGGTGGTGCTGGATCCCAGGATGTCAGCTGAGCCCTCATATCTGTACTCTTAACACTTACTGTAACCTTCTGTACATCATAACAAGTCAAAGCAGCAACGGCCAAACAGATCTGCTGCCTGATGCTGCTCCTAAACTCCCACCGCTGCTGTGCACGCTCCCCTCCAAAAAAGAAAAAAAGAAATCCGCAGCCAGGAAGTGTGGGTCATTCTGGTAACTTCCAGCACGTCCCACACTTTCCGTTTTATTTAAAGGGACCATAAGGAAGGAGAGAGGTGAGTTGGGAAGGGGATTACTGCTGCCCGCACGCAAAACAGCCACACAGGCAGTGGCAATCCACTTCACCACCTCACCCCTTCCTCGTGTGGTCTCTTTAAAGTTAAAGGAACTGTGTGAGGAGGGAGCAAAGTTAGTGGGTAGGGAAGCAGATGAGAAGCAGAATGATATGGCTCCATCCACAGTGAGCTGGATGGAGGTGGTGTCAGACTCGGGGTGAAGGGGCACCGTGAATCTGCCACTCCCCCTTTCCGTTCCGTTCTGAATTCCCTTTCCGTTCTGGGGCCTCCCATTCTTGCTGCACCGCCGGTTACACCGGCGGTGTAAGTTGGATAGGATTGCGCTGATGGCCATGTAATGTTAGGTACCCCAATTTAAATTTATCTACTGCCCAATGTTTAAACTCGTCTGTCTCAATCATGTAGAAAATAGAGACTGGAAGGGGGTCCATTTTTTATTTTAGAAAATGGGGCATGCACAAGTAAGGGGAGCTGAAATCTCTCCATGCCCTGTAGCCTCTCTTCCAAAGCATTTTTCTTCTAGCTGGGCTTGCCTCTGGCATCAGAGCTCAGCTGAGAAGAAAAGCCCTTGGGCAGATAGACCGCAGGGATGCAAACCATGAACTAGGGGAAGGCTTGATAGCCCCTGCTCTCATGTCCCCTTTACTGTTAAAATCTCTCTCTCTCTCTCTCTCTCTCTCTCTCTCTCTCTCTCTCTCTCTCTCTCTCACACACACACACACACACACACACACACGACTGGGACAGATGTGCATTTTGCACACCATAGCATCTATTTTAGCCTTGGATTCATGGTCCCAGTGATCTGCACCTCCCCACCAAGGCTCCCTGGTAATCTGTAGTTGAAAAGACAAGTGATGTGAATGCTTTTGTACCCCAGAAGCAGTATCCAATGAAGTGGGGCAAGGAAGCAGGGAAACACTAAGGCAAGGGTGTAAGATGGCCTCCCCCCCCCCCAACGATACATTGGGGGAAACTCGGGTTGGTGGCACTCCTGCATCTTACCCCTAATGTGTAGTGTGGACCTTATTAATAATGACTCAGAACGAACCGAAATGTTGTATATCTTTCAAAGGCCCTCTACATCTAAAAATATGCTTGTAAGAAGGAAGTTCCCATCAGAAACTTGCGGTGAGTGGTACTACTCAGTATCTTCGCCACAGCCCTGAAGCAAGAATGGTTGCAAAGATAACATTGTTGTTTCTCAGGGGTACAGGGACCTCCCCAGGTTAAACAAAAAAGCACAATGCCACACAATTTAAATTTTGGAATATCAACAGTTACAACCCCTCCCCCATTATCATAACACATGTGAATTTATTACAGTATATCCGCAATCATGCACTGCAGTGGAAAAAAAGAAGTGTGTTCCTTCTAGTAGAGTCCAGGAGGCACAATATTTGTGAAAACTACACTTGGACAGGAAACACCACAGATATTTCATTGAATGTCTATTCTTTTTCAGGGGTGTGTTCAGGGGTGTGTTTGTGGGTTACACATATCCTTAAGTGGAGGAGGATGATTGTGCGCTGGTGCCACAAGTCCAGGAACAATCCTGGTCCACTGAGACCCTTTTAGGGCTGGAAGCAGAAGGCTGATGCTCTCTCTCGGAGTAGTTCTCTGCACAAATGACAACTCCAGCTCCCTGTAAATAAAGACAGGAAACTTTCAATTTGCTAGAGGGAAAAGTTGTCCAGAAGATTGGCCACCTGAGGTGTAGAAAGCCTTTCAGTACCCTTAATTCAAGCTCACACTACCAATCACAGTGGCAGATTCATGGGTTTAAACCTGGGTCTGTCCCACCTACATATAAAGTGGTAAAGCATGCAGTTTGAGCAATGACTGCTTTAACTGTTGAAGTCACCAATACATGATTTGATTTTCCCCATAAAAGGAACAGCATATCCCCAATCAATGATAACATGAAAAAAGCCAGGTTTTTCCTGAACACAATGAAACTGAATTTCCACGAGCAAATTCTTACTTGGTTCAGATAAGTGAGCTACAATCATAACGCTAGACACTGCTTCCCAAACTCGTTAGCTATTTCAAAACCCCGTTGGAAAGAGAAGTCCCAAGAACAGTCTTAGGAGTGTGTGACAGATCCAATAAGAGAGCTGTGAAATGAACAGGAACTGACAACTTGAGAGAAGTAGGAAGTGGTTTTCTGGTCTGCTTTTGCTGCTATAGCCTTATGCTGCTCAAGGTACTTTGATTTGAAGTTTCACACTTTTGACATAGGCTGACCAAATGCAACGTATGACAAATTTCCTATAACTTCATTGCAGATACATAGAAGAGGGAGTTTCAGCAGATGCAGCTTGTCACAGCACAGTATTACAGGGGATGAGAAAAACTGCACTTGCCAAACTACCTTCTTCTGAACAAATAATAAAGATTGAGGAAACGTTCTTTATTGCTTCTGATCACACTATATTGACCATATCGTTGAAGACTGGCTTTGTAAATCCCCACTTCTTCCCACAAATATGCCTGTAGTTCCCTATGCAGGTATTCCAGGCAATGTTACCTTCAGGGGGTTCAGAGACTGGTGGGTTTAAACAATACATGTGATAGCCACGGTCACAGTCATCACAGAAGAGCAGCTGATCCTGATCCACGTTTGTTAGGGGGAAAGAGAGAAAGATGGACATTACTCATACTGGTTGAAGGTAATCCCATGAGCCTGTGCAATCTCGTACTATAAAAATGTGAAATTGTGATAAAAAGAAAACAAAGAAAGAAACACATAAATGCGTGTGGGTCAAGAGAGCCATAAACATTATTCCTGCGTCCTGTAATAAACTGCCATTCTGTTTCCACTTTGTCACTGGCTTGTTTCCTGGGCATAACTTATATGCATGTTGCAACTTGCTTTTCAAATTGAAAAATGTCCCACTGAGCTCAGGACATGCCCTAGCATCATCATAGAGACCCCACATTCCCCAGTTGGGATAGGATTCCACATTCCTCTGTATCAAAACTGCAACGTATTCTTGTTAAAGCAAGAGAAGCCTAAAAAAAAAGTGTTGTCTTCTTTAACAATATTGTTGTCTCTTATTATCACTGATTGGGAGTGCAGCTAGGAGTGGGGTAATATAAGGCAGAGGCACCTAGTGGTGCCTTATGAGCCTTATGAGGAAAGGCTACAGCATTTGGGGCTCTTCAGTCTAGAAAAAAGGCGCCTGAGGGGGGACACGATTGAGACATATAAAAGTATGCATGGGATGGAGAGAGTGGATAGAGGGAAGTTCTTTTCCCTCTCGCACAACACTAGAACCAGAGGACATCCACTCAAATTGAGTTGCGGGAGTATTAAAACAGACAGGTTTGTAATGCTTTTGTAATAAAGCATCATCATCCCCAGACATACAATTTTCAAACATTTTAATGGCAATTTGTCTGTGATTTCTAATTCCACCATTCTACCTTGAATTCCTCAACCTCTTTGCATTGCATTATCTCCTATTGCCTACAGTTTAATGATGCATTTACCAGGTTCTGATAGACAATATGCTGAGGTTTGGCCTGGCATTAGATATCCCACTAGGAGTGATATAGTGGTAAATCTTAAAGCACAGGAGCTCATCGTGACAAACCCAAAGCCACATCCCCACATAGCCACGCTGCTCAATCCTATCCCTCACCATTGGTGCCAATGCAGCCACACTGGTGGAACGTGCACTGCATTCAATGGGGGGGGGGGGGAATCAAACGGCCAGCAGGAGGTAAGTAAAAATACTTTTTACTTATGCCCCAGTAGGCTGTCCAATCGCTTATGGGTCTCCTTGAACATATGCCAGCCATTTTGCTGGTGTACATCCGAGGAGAGAAAAGGGGCAGGGCAGCTTGGGAAAGAGGTCTGAGATCCACCCCCTTCCCTGCCTCAATCCTCCCAGAAACTCCCCCTTCCCTCCCCCTCCCCACCCATGACACACGTCCGCTGCCAACATACCAGTGTCGATTGAAGCCTCTGGAGTCGCTGCTGTGTGCACTGCTGCACCACTGCCTAATTGTGACAGCAGCCCAGAAGTGCGTAGCCATGGCCTGGCTTTCACACCACCATAAAGGTCCTTGTGCTGCCAGAACTAGCATTCTAGCAGCAGGCCACACTCTCTAAAAAGTCACCACACCTCAAAAAGGATATAGTTGAATTGGAAAAGGTGCAGAAAAGAGCGACCAGAATGATTTGTGGGCTGGAGCACCTCCCTTATGAGGAAAGGCTACAGCGTCTGGGGCTTTTCAGCCTAGAAAAAAGGCGCCTGAGGGGGGACATGATTGAGACATATAAAATTATGCATGGGATAGAGAAAGTGGATAGAGGGAAATTCTTCTCTCTCTCGCACAACACCAGAACCAGGGGACATGCACTAAAATTGAGTGGAGGGAGAGTTAGAACGGACAAAAGAAAATATTTCTTTACCCAGCGTGTAATTCATCTGTGGAACTCCTTGCCACAGGATGTGGTGATGGCACCTGGCCTAGATGCCTTTAAAAGGGGTTTGGACAGATTCATGGAGGAAAAGACCATCACAGGTTACAAGCCATAAGCAACCTCCTGGTTTTAGAAGTGGGTTTTCTCTGTGCCAGGTGCAAGGGAGTGTCAAAGGGAAACAGGTTATCTTGTTGTCTTGTGTTCCTTGAGGCATCTGGTGGGGCCACTGTGTGATACAGGAAGCTGGACTAGATGGACTTTTGGCCTGATCCAGCAGGGCTCTTCTGGATCAGGCCAAAAGCCCATCTAGTCCAGCTTCCTGTATCACACAGTGGCCCCACCAGATGCATCAGGGAGCACAACAAGATAACCTGTTTCCCATTGACACTCCCCTGCACCTGTCAGTCGAGTGTGGGAAGCGCCGGCCAGCAGAAAAGCCAGGCTGCAAAAGGATACCACCTGGAATGTAGTTGTTCATGAAAGATTGGACATTTATATATTGTAAAACCTCTCATTAGGGGGGTTAGGAAAGCCTGCCCATGTACACTGCCTTGAATTAAAGTTGGAGGTGAAATCCAATGACCAAGAAAGGCGGTATATAAATACTGTATTTTATATTATATATTATATTATTAATAGGATTTACTCCAAAGTGAATTTGCATAGGAATATAGCCTTAATGTAACATGAGCTACATATTGCATCTTCCTTGATAACAATGATGCCTTGATATGAACATACGTCCCTAGGCAATTTCTCAGTTTGCTTCCTGCTCCCGTTCTTCCTCTTGTCTCCATTGCCTTTTTCCACCACATTTCTCTCCCCCCCCCTTGTCTTCCTCCTGCCTCTGCCTTATATTACCCCACTCCCAATCAGTGGAACCACGGCGGCTGGCTGAGGCCACCAACAAGGTCTCACAAACCTTCGCCCTCAAGCGGTGACATCAAGGGCAAGTTCCACCTTGCAGCTGTTCCCCATAGCGAGAGGGAGGGAGCTCTGCCCACCACATCTAGGTATTGATAATAAAGAGAAACTTACATCATTCTCAGAGGTCCCACAAAGGCTGCAGGATTTGCATTCAATGCATTGCCACTGATAGGTTTTGACAGCCTCAGTCATGTTTGCTGTGAACTGCAAACAGGTTGGGTGACCTGAAACAATGGAAAATGTCTCTCATTAGTGAGGTGTACCTTGGATTTATCTTTTAATCAAAGTCATAAAATCCAGGAACAGAACACACATGGACATGGACCAATCACAACATGGGCTCCAAACTAATGGATATCAAAGAGGAAAGCAGGCATTAACCCTTTTGCTGCTGGGCACAAGAAAAATCAAAGTCATCTCTGCCCGCTCCCCCATTGGCAAAGCAGATTTATTCAGAGCTCTTAAAAACCAAGTGGTTTTTTTTAATAAAAAAGGAAAATGAGAGGAAGGAATAAATAACCTATTCCTCTTCCTAAGAAATCAGTGGATTAGTTTTTTTATGAAGACTAACTTAATGTGATCGAAACATGTGGCTGCAATAAGAATGTATTCTCCACTTTCAATGTCTACGCATCAAGAGGAAGACAGCTGTCAACTTTTCATGGGCAGAGTTGTATTTTTAAGAGCTCTGCACTATCAAGGTTGGTTTGCACAGGAAAAACCAAACTGCACAGCTAACCTTCCAAGATCAAACAAAAAAACCTCCCGACAACCCACAGAACCAAAAATAACCTACAAAAGGAATAAATGAAGGAAAGCTAGCATAACAGTCACATCTATTGGGAAAGGACAGCCGCCGGGACTCTAGCCCCCTCCCCTACATGCGTGTCGACTCCAGCCTTGCAAAACAGCAGGACTACGGTAGCAGGATCAGCAATGAGGGGTTCTGGAGGGGAAAAATACAAACAAACAAACCAAAAGTCGGATCAGTGTTCCTTCTGCAAAACAAGAAAGACAACAATAGACCACTGAGATAATGACAATATTTCCTTCCTAGTTACCTCCCATGTTTCAGGTTGCCTGCTTTCTTATGCAATATATATCTTTCTCAAAATGATTATTAAATTCCAGAGATCAACTCCCCTCCCCACCCCAGTGTTAACATGCACAGAAATGTACATGGGTCATGTAGACAAATGAAATAGGTATGTGAGCATACTATGTATCATTTGAGGCACGTGTATTCAGGGTATGCCCAAGACCTTCGGGCACTTGAGGCGGCATGCCAAATGCTGCCCCTTCTTACCTGTTGATCTGCACCAGCCTCTGCCCCCTCCATTCTCTGAATTGGAAAAAACAAAACAAAAGAGGAAGTATGGAGGAGAGGAACATAGCGGGGCTAGTGATGCTGACTACCACTCTCTCTTCCACACGCCTCTTTTGCTCTGTCCCCCTCTTTCTTTTTCCAACCCAGGGAGTGGGAGGAGCAGCAGTTGCAGTGGAGGTGAGTGGGCAGGCGGACACAGGCACCCCTCACCAATTTTCTGCCTGAGGTGCCTGCCTCAGCCAACCTCATGGAGGGGTCAACCCTGTTTGCATTGGTTCGGCCCTCTGTATCTTTTGAGACTTGCTATCATTCAGCAATTGGGAAGAAAAGATAATTCCTGAGTTGGATGAACTTCATCAGTGTAGGAACCATGTTCAAGGTGAATGTGATTACAAGGAACAGCACCTAAAAGCACTGAAAGTTCCCAGTGAATTGTTTCTCTTTTTTGTTGTATGCTCTTGCAATGCAGTGGCCAGTGCATTCTGGACCAGTGCAGTGGCTGGCCCTTCTAGTCCCTTAGAACTACCAGGCTCAGTTCTGAAATCACAGAAACTCCAGCTAGACGCAACATACCATTATGTGTGTATTCCTCCTTAAACATTTTTTAAAAAACCAAAGATAGCCTCAAGAGGCTGAAAGTTCAAGTGAAGGAATGGCAGAAAGGACTGACTCCGCTGTCCATTTTTCTGCTCAAAATCATCCCCAGCTGCTTTCCCCCATGAGGAAATACAGGTAATTGTATCTTTTCCCTGATGGACATAAGAATATAGGAAGAGCCCAGCTGGATCAGACCAAAGGTCCATCTTGTCCAGCTTCCTGTATCTGACAGTGGCCCACCAGATGCCTCAGGGAGCACACAAGACAACAAGATACCTGTATCCTGTTGCCACTCCCCTGCACCTGGCATACAGAGAAAACCTATTCTAAAACTTCTAAAACCAGGAGGTTGCTTATGGCTTGTAACTTGTGATGGACTTTTCCTCCATGAATCTCACCACAACCTGTTGCAACGAGCTCCACAGATTAATTACACGCTGGGTGAAGGTATTTTCTTTTGTCTGTTCTAACTCTCCCTCCACTCAATTTTAGTGCATGTCCCCTAATTCTGGTGTGCGAGAGGGAAAAGAACTTCCCTCTATCCACTGAAAAAGATTCAGTCACTGATTGGATCAACTGTACCTACAGTCTAAAGTCAAGCTTTCACTTTGAAGTACACCAAGTTTGTAGTCCAGGCAGGGCTGGATAAGGGAGAACCTCAGCTCCTCTCTTCATCAAAGTGTTATTCTCCTTTCTGTACGCCCCTTCCTTCTTCCATTTCCTATTGGCAGACACCCAATACAAATAATTCCCAAGAAGATGCACATATCTCTGTACTGACTCAGCCCTGCTTCTCCCAGCACCTGACTAAAGCATGAGTACATCCTTTAGAGCAGTGGTTCCCAAACACCTTAGCACTGGGACCCACTTTTTAAAATGACACTCTATTGGGACCCACCTAGCTTTACGAGACTTTTTTAAAAAAGTGATCTATTTATTTATTTACAAGCGTTTATTTGCAATAATTGAGGCAGCCCTAATAGCCTCAAGGCTTGAGGGGCCTTCACCTGCCCCCCACTACCTGCAATTGATGGACTTGGGAGAAAAAAAACACACCAGAAAAAAGACACTCAAACATTTATCTCCCTATATTTAGGGCAGGAGGTCTGGCTCAGTTGGCAGAGTTGCTGTCTCATAAGCCTGAAGATCAGTGAATGGCCAGTTCGAGACACACCGCTGACAAAAAGGTGTGAAAAAGCCTCTGTGAGGAGAGATGAGAGCTGCAAGCTGCGTCGGCCGAGTGTGGGAGGCGACAGCCAGGGAGAGGCCAGACTGCAAAGGATATCATCTGGAATGCAGTTGTTCATGAAAAATTGAACGTTTATATATGATTGTAAAAAAAAACCTATTGGGGGGTTGGGAAAGCCTGCCCATGTAATCTGCCTTGGATTAAAGTCAGAGGAGAAATCCAATGACCAAGAAAGGTGGTGGTGGTGGTGGTGTGTGTGTGTGTGTGTGTGTATACACACACACACACACACACACATACAGGAGCTCAGCTCTTTGCAGGGCAATTAGCAGCTATGTGATTTTTGAATAGCATCAGGGCTTGAGGCAATTAGTTATGTAGGCTTACCAACCGTCCTGGAATGCCCGGGACCGTCCAAGGTTCCGGGGTCAGTCCGGGCTTTCCAGGCCTGGTGGAAGCCTCCTCCGCCACCGCTTGCAAAGTGCCAAAGGTACTTTTTTCCTGTCGGCGGCCATCTTGGATCTTGCAAAATCTCGCAAGATCCATGATGGCAGTGCCCAAATCTCGTGAGGGCACTTTAAACATTTTAAACTAAGCATTTTAAACAAAGCTCTCTCTCTCTCTCTCTCTCTCTCTCGCTCGTTCGCTCGCTCTCTATGAAGGAACTCTTTACAGTTCCCTGTTTTGAAGACATAGCATTAGTCAGGCAGAAAACGAATGCAATTCTCATGAAAAGCTTGCATCCCAACACACAGATATATTTAAAAAGAGAGTTTGTCACTAATTGAGAAACCCTAATGACCAGAAACGACATTAAGGTCAGAAGCAATTGCTGTATGCAGACATCCTATGACCACCAGTAACAACCTGAACGCAGATCATTTGTGCTTCTTCATTAGTGAATTATCCACTGCAAGATTAATTGTCGCTCTGTGCTATCAGCCACAGCCACCAGACATCTGAAGCTGAATCAATACCTTCTCCAAACAGCAGCTCAAATCACTTCAAACAAACAAAACATACCCATTTACTTTCAAAAACAATTTTTTTTATTTTTTGCAAATAGCATTCCCTGCAGCTAGAATGAGGTCTTGCCAGGTGAGTTAGGGAGAGAACCAGGAGGCAGGCCTGAGTGATGTGTTGTTTTGCTGGCCATACTGTGCTTGCTCACCATAGGGCAGCCCACCCCCCTCTGGTTGGTTTCACACAACATTAGGTAAAGAGTGGGGGCTTAGGCTATGGACCAGAGAGAAGACTTCTTATATCTTCCTACGTGTGCACGTCAGATCCAGTGGCGTCACTGCAGGGGGGCGGAGCTCTAAGTTCCGCCGCAATCCCACCCTCCGTTACACAGGTGAACGAAGCGGCCCCGCCCCCTCGCCTTCTGAACCATTCAAGACGGTGAAAACAACGCACAGGCAGAAGCGTCGCTCCGGTAGGGGCGGGGCTGTAAGTATCGCTGCGGTCATAGTCTCTTTACCGAGCGAGGAGGAGGCAGCCCCGCCCCCTCACTGTCCGAGCCAGTCCCCTACGGAGAAAGCAGCAGGCAAGAGACCCTGCCTGCTGCTTTCTCCGTAGGGGACTGGCTCGGACAGTGAGGGGGCGGGGCTGCCTCCTCCTCGCTAGGTAAAGAGACTATGACCGCAGCGATACTTACAGCCCCGCTCCTACCGGAGCGACGCCTCTGCGCACAGGAGACTCCCTGTGCATTGTTTTCACCACCTTGAATGGTTCCAAAGGCGAGGGGGTGGGGCCGCTTAGTTCACCTGTGTAACGGAGGGTCGGATTGCGGCGGAACTTAGAGCTCCGCCCCCCTGCAGTGACACCAGTGGTGAGATTCAATTTTTTTAAAGTATTTACAATTGGGGTTATTTGTACTCATTTTGAAATGCTTGTGGATGGCTCAACAAAAGTCAACTCGTGTGTGTGGTGTGTGTGTGTGTGTGTGTGTGTGTGTGTGTGTGTGTGTGTGTGTGTGTGTGTGTGTGTTTAATGATGTGTCAGTGCCCAAGCTGTGTTTTTCTCTATGCATACTCTTCCTCCCACTGGTGAACCTTTCTTAATGGAATGGTGCTCGTGCTGGTTCTGAATCTAAGCAACACTCAATGGATGGTGGGTTTCTAAATTGCTGGGCCACATTTGATTAATTCTCCTTGCAAGAGATGCTAGTTTGCTCTTGAGAATTGCTAGCCTCAGTGAAGACAGCTCACTAGATTACAGAGAGACTCATACATAACAAAACCAAATACTATCTACTGAAGGTTTCCAGCCAACTCACCCCAGTTAGTTAGGCATGCTTAATTGGAACCAATTATCTTGTGTTTAC
Source organism: Plestiodon gilberti rubricaudatus (assembly GCA_026170595.1). Lineage (NCBI taxonomy): Eukaryota > Metazoa > Chordata > Lepidosauria > Squamata > Scincidae > Plestiodon > Plestiodon gilberti. Next base: position 259,747,500 of record JANXHW010000001.1, read on the forward strand.
GTGGTCTCACCTCTAATTATTAATCAGAAATCACATCCATGCAATTCAATCCACAACTGATCAATGACCAATAATATCTAAACATGGTAGAAAGATTTGTTATAGGAGATGAACTTCTCTGGTGATTTTGCTATCTTAGACCTCACCCCAATCCTATCCCCCACCATTAGTGACAATGCAGCCTTGCTGACGGACTGCATGCCAATGGTGTAGCTACCGTGAAGTGGCTGGTACGCTCTGGCCCGGGCTCCACTTCCCAAGGGCATCTTTTTCGCAAAAACAGAGAGGCGAAAACAGTGAAAACAGCGACGTGTGCCTCTCTTTTCACTTTTTTCACCACTGGGAGGAGCCGGTGGTGGGTGGTCCGTGATTGGCTGCCCTGCCTTCTCTCTTGGATCTGGATTGCAAGGAGTGGTGGCAGTGGGCCCATAATTGACTGCCCTTCTCTCTTGGAGGCCTCCAAAGGAGAAGGGCAGTCGGAACGCCGTCGCCACATCCTCCTCACAATCCGAATCCAAAGGAAAAAGCAGGGCAGCTGATCATGGGCCACCCACTGCTGCCAGATTGTGAGGAGGAGGTGACGGTGGTGGCAGGTGCGATATGACTGCCCTTCTCCTTTGGAGACCTTCAAGGGAGAACGGCAGCTGATTACGGGCCTGCTGCTGCCGCTCTTCGCAATCCAGATTGCAAGGAGGGGGTGGCAGCGGCCGTAATCTGATTGCCCTTCTCCTTTGGTGGGAGAAGTGCAGCCACCACCGCTCCTTGTAATCTGGCGGTGGCAGCCATGATCCAACTGCCCTTCTCCTTTGAAAGGAGAAGGACAGCCAATCGTGGGCCCGCCGCTGCCGCAACTCATTGTGATCTGGATCATGAGGAAGAGGTGGCGGCTGCTGCGATCCAACTGCCCTTCTCCTTTGGAAGACTCCAAGGGAGGGCAGCTGATCACAGGCCCACCACCATCGTCACCACCTTTGGAGGCCTCACAACTTGGAAGTAATCGGCAGTGATGTCATCACTGCTAATTAGTTCTGGTTCTTCTGACACTCAGGGGGGGGGGGCTCCATCATAAGTCACCGCCCCAGGCACCAGAAGACCCAGCTATGCGTACTGCATCCAATGGTGTGTGTGGAGGGGAATAAGGAGGCCTGCCAGAGCTAAGTAAACATATTTTCTACTTACCTTCTGCTTAGGCCTCCTAGTAGCTTATACAGTAGGCCTATAGGTCTCCTTGGACCTGCACCAGCTATATAACTGGTTAAGTCTGAGGAAAGAAAGGGGGTGGGGTGGGTTTGAAAAGAAGGGATAGTATCTTGGCACACACTGGTGTTGTTGGGAAATTTTAAACTTCCAGCTTTGGATTTAAACAAATTAGAATTTGCCCTGGTGTCCAAACCCAGCAAATCCCAGTTTGTCCTAACCAGAATTTCTTTTTCTTTTTTTTAAAGCAGGATCCGGAACTAGAATTCCATCCCAGTTTCATATCCTGGCTTGTTTGCATATTTGCAAACTATGATTCCATGTGATGTATGAACAAGACAATTAACGTTTGCACTTGATTACAGAATTATACAAGTTTCTGTTGGCTATGAGAAAATCAATACATTCATTTGTTTGTACCTCTAATTGAAACAGTGGAAGTCCCTCCTAACAAGGAAGGCTCTGGCTCTGAACCTATGACTCTGGTTCACAATCTAAGTATTGCTGTATTTGAAAAGTGGTGTTAGAAAATTTAGAAAAGTTTGAATTGCAACTGCCTAGTCATAGGCATAATCTGTCTAGCCAGAAATTGGAAGACACTAATTTCCTTGTAACAGGATGACTCCATCATCATCAAAACACCAGGTAAAGACACAGCTATAGAACTACAATAGAATTACTGATTATATTATAGAGATCCATAGACAGTTGTTGGACCTGTTCCTGCCAGCACTCACCACCAACTTGATCCCATGAGGACTGCTCACAACCAGCCTTTGAAATATCCCTATCCCATGGTAGCACTTAAAACTGTTCATTCTGCTGGCTCACTATGATGTGGGGAAAGGACATTACATATCTGAAGGAGAAAAAGAACAAACTTTTAAAAGGCTTGTTAGACAGGACTCTAAACTTAAAATTATTTGCTTACTTTAAATAAAATTAATTTGTGTTTCTTACCAATCAAACTACTGTACTTACAAATCTATTACAAAACTGCTTGAAGATCAAATACTTTAATAACTAACTACAGAGCTCTTTTCTATACATTTTGATTTCTAATTCTCATGAGTCCCACCGATGCCATTCATGATAATACATTCTTAACTCTTCCATCTGTGAGCCATCCCTGTGATAAAAGTAATGTACAGTGCTTGAGGGAGGGGGATGATCTGTACTTAAGGAATTTTCCCTTTGTTTTCAGACTCATCAAAATAACTGTTTGATTTGGCTTTTAGTGGGGGGGGGGGGGATATGTGGCAATTTGCTGGGTTTAGTCCACGATCTTTCAGATTGTAGTTCTATTCTATATTTTAAAACAGGCTAGACCAGACTATAATTTTGTTGTCTGCTCTGACTGCTTCAAAAGGTGCACTAAAGAAGATTTAACAATACAGAATCTACATTGCTGATCTATGTCCACATTCAAGTGTGATGGGATGAAAGAATGAATTTTGGGTTGATGCATTCCATTGAGCCCAATTTTAATCTGTCCATCTCACATTACTGAAATTATTGTTGTCTTCAAGAAGATGTTCATTATTTACTATAACCATCATAATAATTAGACTTCATAAACTGATAAATTGGAGGCTGCTTACAGGGCCGGCCCATCCATGAGGCCAACTGAAGTGGTCATCTCAGGCAGCAGACTGAGGCACGTGGCACCCACTTCCATCCACCTGCTTGCCTCTACTGATCCTCCTCCCCCCATTCCCTAGATTGGAAAAGGTAGAGGGGGCAAAGTGGAAGTGTGGGGGAGAGGAGAATGGTGGACTAGAGTGTTAGAGGAGCAGAGATGGGCACATCACCAGGTAAAAGGGGCAGCATTTGGCATGCCACCTCAGGCACCAGAAGGTTCTGGGCTGGCCCTGGCTGATTTCCTGTGGCACCTTAGGCAAGATTGTACTTGCCACACACCAGCACCCATTGCAAATGAACAAGAGCAAACGTTTCCACAAGGTGTAAGGCAGTGAAGGATCCAGTTCATATTACATACATCAGTGATGGCTGTTTATATATTACACAGCCCAACAAATAAAGATTATTTTTTTTTGGTGCTTTGGAACTTAGACGTATTCGAGTATATTTGGGGTTGGCTTCAAGTAGTCGGCTTCCTCACGAGGGAGCTGCTTGAATCAGCATACTGTATAAAGTGGCTATACCGTGTCTCCAAAACTAGAACTGATAGGGCAAAGCCAGTTTTTGAATCAGTGCCTCAAATATACCCAAGCATAGGTCTTTTAAGGCACTAAAACGTGTGATGGGTTGCGTTATTGTGCTATCTGCAAAAATATTTTTGCAGAAGAACTTAAGTATATCCAGGTAGGCAGGGACACTAAATGAACAAAATACAAACAAACAGACGGTCTCTTCTGCACAAAGCTTCCTGGGAACAGCAGAAAGCAGGTGAAGCAGCAAGGAAATATAGACTCAGCACACCAATTGCTTATCTACTGATATAATTTAGGTAAGCATTGCGGCACATGGGAAAGAAAGGTCAGAAGAGGGAAAAGCTGATTTTTGCATATGTTACTAGGAAGCTGGCATAAGTGCACTTATACCGGTGGATCTACTGTTACACCGGTGCAAGGGTTACACAGAATTGTGCTGTGAAGGCAGCAAACATAAACATTTGCCAATACGAAACATTTGGGGGATCAAGACCTAGACCCAAATTCAGATCCTAGGGCCAAGAGCCAGAGATCCTGAGGCAGAAACAGTAGCAGGGTTCAGAATATTCTTCTTCTAGGAGCCTGTTTTGTGGAAAACTCCAAAACTCACACTTTAGAAGGCAAAACACACAGGACAACACCACACAAAGGAACAAGTCAATGCAAGAGGAGGAATAGCCAAGACAAAGTGCAAGAAGCAAACACATTTCAATCTGACTTCCCAGCAAACCCTTTTATGGCTCAGGATATCAAGCCATGCTGTGGGCTCGCCAGCCAAGAGCTTCAGCTTTTAACATCCAAGCTCCTTGCAAGCACGTGCCTTGATTAATATAAAGTAGGGCATATGGTCACAGCATTAAACATGCAGGACTGACACCTGGATCCAAACACATAGAAATTATAGATCATAGTCTTAACCTGAGATCTACTGATAATGTGACTTGCTTTTAACTCTCCTTGTTAGTTATGAACGTTTTGCTTCAAATTTCACCATACTAGCCCTGTTTGACATTACTGGTTGCTAGGCAAAATGCTTGCTCCTTGCCTATGAAAAATGCTGGGGAAGCACTCAACCTATTGATGCATCAGCTTGCTAATGTACTGGATAAGGCACCCAACACTGTACAATTCCTGGGGGTGAATTAGGTCACAGTGACCTCCAGGAAAACACACACACACACACAGCGCCACACACCAGCACATATCACAATAAGCAAAGCATTATGGGCAATGAACTGCTAATTGCCAAAAACAGACTGTTAACCAATCCCAATAGGAAGAAAACTTGTCTTCAAGCATTGTACCGATTTAACGTGCAAGGGGATTTAACAGTAGGAAGACCAAGTTGAAAAACTGGAATTCAAGCTCTGTTACCCAAAGTGCTTTTAAAAACACAACGTGCCTCTTGAAGTTCATAATACTGTACTACCAACAGAAGAATACCGTTTGTGCTAGAAAGATATTTCATTGCTAAATTTATCTTCATGCAAGATGTGTGTGTGTGTGTGTGTGTGTGTGTGTGTGTGTGTGTGTGTGTGTCCGTAAGCAAAGGGTAGACAAAATCAATGTTGGAAAGAGGACAGCATGGCTTCTGTTCAGGCCACAAGAATGACTATAATAACCCCAAAACTACAAGTGCTCAGTCTGTATCCCCTTTTCACTTTCAAGGCACTTTTAGCAAACTCCATCATGGGAAGAAACTCTGGCACGGCTCAGGAATTTTCATGATGTGCTGCAGGCTTTCCAGCCAGGCCAGTCCACACACCACAGAGCTTTCAATCAACTCACAAGCTCACTAACCCTTTCAAAATGTGCAGCCAAGCAAAAAAGGACACAGTCATGGATGTTGAAAATACAGAGTGGTAGACTGGCTGATTTTTTAAAATGCTTAAACACCATTTTCTACAAGCTCACATCTACCTTAACATTTCTTAATATTGCAAAATGAAATGCAATAGCATTTCTCTTTTCTTCATTATTTTATCTTGTGACCATACAACCAGGAGACATCATGACTATACGGCTTGTAGGGCTGCCCATGATACAGACAGACTAAAAAGGTTGTACTTAAAGAACGATTCAGGTACTTCAGTGCCATCTCTTATTAATGAATGAAAGAAAACATTCCAAAAATGCATTTTACTTTCACCTGGAACTAGCCCAATGACCTTCTGAAACCGAAAGATCACCCAAATTCAAGATCAACCCATTTTCTCCAAGGTGTACACATTTAACTCCTGTTGCATATATACACCCTTAATCCTCTGTTGTTGTTTTAAACATTTTTTAAAAAGAAATTTCCAGAATATTTTTCATTGAGATTTTCCCACCTCATACAGGTGGGCCCCCATATCCACTGATTCGCTATCCACGGTTTCAGTTATCCACGGATTGTGGGGACCCCCCCCCCAGGCTTTTACATTTTTCCCAGTAAGCTTCATTTCTTCCTTAAAGAAACAGGAGAAGCAGCACAGGCAAGTAGAACGAGACTAAGTACTAGAGAGGCTCTGCAAGGTTAACAGAAACCTTGCAGAGCCTCTCTAGGACCTAGTCTCGTTCTACTTGCCTGCAATGGAGGCTGCTTCTCTGTTTGTTTTTAAGGAAGAAACAAAGCTTGCTCAAAGAAAAATAAGAGCTTGGGGGGGCAAGCATGCCTGCCTGCAGGGGAGGCAGGGTGGGGGGCCCCTCAGGAAACCATGGAGGGGGTGTTCACTCTTATCCACTGTTTCAAGTATCCACGGAGGGGCCTGGAACATATCCCCAGCGGATATGGGGGCCCACCTGTACAAGGAAAGCTTTCCACTTTCCAAATACAAATAAAATACTGTAATTGTGTTATGGTGACTTTTTCTGTATCAGAACACACTAGACTAATTTCAAATACTGCTATGAATTCAGGAGAGTAAATAACAAGGAAAAGAATCCTGCTGACGTTTTTCTTCTTCTGTTAAAGAAGCATAATATTAAAATAGGTCTGAAACTTTCATGGCCAGCTATTATAAATAACAAATGTAGTTTCTTGACAGGAATTGCAGGGCAGTTCCATCTCCTACAACAACGGTCAGCTAGAGGCATTAATCTCCACCCTGAACTGCCTGTTAGCTCTTTTCTCACCTGAAGATGATCGCAGACGTTGACTGAAATGTTGTTTCTTTAAATAAATTAACAGCGCAATCCTATCCAATTTATGCCACCAGCTGAGCTCTGCTCAATCCTATCCAACTTATGCCACTGGTGTAACCCAGCGGTGCAGCAAGAATGGGAGGCCCCAGAACGGAAAGGGGATTCAAATCCCCCCCAAAAGGGGAATTCAAAGGGTATTTGAATTTCCTTTCCGTTCTGGAGCCTCCCGTTCTCGCTGCACCGCTGGGTTACACCGGTGGCATAAGTTGGATAGGATTGAGCAGAGCTCAGCTGGAGGCATAAGTTGAATAGGATTGCGCCCTAAATTCTTTTTTAACATGGCTTATAATCCTGTCAAGAAACTACATTCGTTATTTATGGAATATGTGTCTGTCAGGCCAATGTCAGTTTTAAGGTGGAGTAGCTATCCCGTGGCAATGGGAAGATTGTTTACTTTCTATGGGACTTTCTTAGTCCCTGACTTCTTGAATGAAATTTTCAACAAAGATGTCCAACAGAAGTACAGTAGGTTTTCTAAATGGGAACACCTCTAAGAGCAAAATCTTAGTCCAGGGCCACCCGCCAGATCCTATCCCCGCTCTAGGCCGCGCCCCTGCGGCCCGGAGGTCTACTTAGGGAAGAGGACGTTTGTCCCCTTCCCCAGGGGGAAACCGGGGCAGGCCCAATCGGCCTCCTCAGATTTCCGCCAACTAAATAGCTGGCGGACGTTGGAGGAGGCTGTGTAATGGCCGAGATGGCCCGGCAGAGTTGGGGATATGGCGGACGCCATCCCCGCTCCCTCCCGGACCGGCTTGGCAAATGGCCCCCCTCCACCGCCCAAACCGCCCATGCGGCGGCCACCGGAGCCTTACCTTCTTCTGGTGGCCGCATGGATATCCTGACGACGGAGCGAGGGTGGCTGGCCTTGTGTCAGCCTCCTTTACTCCCAAGTCATTGCAAAAGTGCCTTATGGCATGTTTGCGACGGCTTCCGGCGATGGAACACTCGTTCCGTTACTGGCTCTGTAGTCAGGATCTGGCTGCCCGAACGGTCTCTTCTAAAGATTATTTTACATATCCAAACAATGTGCAGTTCACACCCAACTGATTCATTTTGCAACCTGTCACAAAGTCAAGCTGTGTTCATATGGCTCCCTGAGCACATTCCTGCGATTATTCAGTAGGTATCTATCCAGTGTGAGTCAGAAGAAGTTCAGTACAATTAAGATGAGTGCATCACATTTCCCTTGAACCAGGTCAACATTTTGTCAGCATTTCATACTGAATTGAGTACATTAACACACTTGGAGTAACATGTCAGGTTGCAGTTCAAGCCAGCTGAACCCATATCACAATGTACTTTTGTTAGAAATTTGATAGTATCTCCTGATTCAATGCAGAGAGTCACACAGAACAATGCTTTGCTCTTCTATCCTTAATTTTAGAGTTTCTTAAATCCGTTGTCCAGCCCATCTTCTCAGTTCAGCTAGGAAGGCTCTTTTGTGGGTGACATTATTGTATTGACTAAGATGTGATTAGAGGGGATAAGGGCCTTCCTGGTGGCGGCCGGCACCCACAATGTGCTACTTCCTGCCTCAAGAGGTTCATCATGCTCCTTCCTTGATGGTCCTCTGTCACCTTTTAACAAAGACGTTTCTGTTTAGGCAAGCATTTTACCTACCGTACTTTTCACTGATTGTTTTGCCCCCCTCTTAGTATTTTAGTTGTTTCTACTGCTGTTTTTATTGTTTTGTTGTTATTTTAAACTGATTTATCTTTTTTTGTATTGATTATTTTATTAACAGTGCTAAGCCCTCTTGAACATTTTTTGAAATGGAAAGACAGTGTATAAATCCAGAAAATAAATAAATACAGGTTTACATGCAGAATTAAAGGGTGCAAAGACCATGCCCTAATCCACTTGATAAGAGGGACTTCCAGCTATTCTCACTGAAGAAACTTGACAGATATAAGTGAGCTGTTAACTGATGGGAATACATTTGAATGAGTGCATTTTAACGAAGAATCTTCCTGCCAATTTTCTAGGAACTGTTTTTCTCAGAAATGCAGTATCATTCACTGCACAAACTCCAGTACTAAATGACACACTCCAGATGCATAATTTGTTTCAGCATTTCATGCTATGTTATGTAGAAGACCATGTCTTTGCATATAGTGACATCACAACTACATGTCATTACTAAATACTATATACTCGCATATAAGATGATCTCACTGATAAGACGAGGGCACGTTTTGAGGCAAAAATCCTGGAATTTGCTATGACCCTTTGATAAGACAAGGTTAAAGCTTAAGGACTTGTGGGGTCAGATCCTGGATAAGCTCAAACGACTTCACCAGTAATTGTTACCTAAGAACTCTACATTCAAATGTATTGAATAGTAAAAGAGTGGGAAATGTTTGGTAGAAGTTGAGTGATGTCATTTTACTACTGTAAATAAATTACTCTTTTTAGGAAATCTCAGGTTTTATTAAATCAGGAATCAAATAAATAGTGGGAGGTGATGCTACCATTGCAACTCATATCTGGGATGAGGCACAGTAGCCATAAAAGCAAACAAGCCTCAACAGACCATACTAACAGAGATGCATTGAGATAGATTGAACATTGCAACTGCAGACCATATGAAGAGAGCGTGTTAATATGGCAGAGCACCATTAACAAAAAAAATGACAGAGAACCATTGGGGGAAAAAAATCACCACTTAAAAAAAAGCAGGCAGAGAACCATGGGGGGGGGGGACAATGCACACATTGTACCTGCTGACAAAATGTTGATTCAGAAGATGATCAGAAGAAATCAGGCTGCTAAGGACAGAAGATGAGAGCCACAACACTGCAAGCTCTGCAGTCTCCCACCAAATGCCGTATTAACTGCTATGAGCAGGATCTGCTCAGCTTTCACCATTTTCAATTGCTGGTCTTGCAAAGTGCACACAGTTCCTGTGCTGGAGAGAGCTTCCCATGCTTTCCCCCAAATCCTGACACACTGCAGTTTTGCAAATTGGTAAAACATTTTCTCTTTCCCTGTTTCACTCTCAGCCCCCCCCCCCTCTTCTCAAACTCAGCCCAGCCACTTACTGGTTGATCAAAATTAATGGGAACCCGCAAAACATTCAGGGCACCACTTCCTACCAACAATATTTGTAATGCAAAAGGTTGTGTACTGGGCCAGCGTTTCTCTGAGTGTTTGCAGGGGCGGGGGCGGGGCCAGCAGCGGCAGTGATCCGGTGGATCGCCGCTGCCACCACTGTCTTTGTACTTACCGGGGCTTTTGGGGGCTTTGGGGAGGCCTGTGTGACCCTCTGCAGGCCTCCCCGATCTACGGATCACTGCAAAACGATGATTTTCAGGAGTTTCCGGTTTTTGCGAAAACCCAGGGGGCCAGAAAATCACCATTTTGCAGCGATCCGAAGATTGGGAGGCCTGCAGAATGTCGCACAGGTCTCCCAGAAGCTCCCCCCAAGCCCCAGTAAGTACAAAGACAGCGGTTTCGGGCATTTTTACGACGGCGGAAATTCCCCAGATGGCTACCGCTGCCATGCTGTCCCCGCCCCTTAAGGGGGCTGGGGACAGTTAAAGTTCTCAATGGTGGGTCGCGACCCACAGTTTGAGAACCACTGTACTAGGCTATCTCAGATGCCCTTGTAGTGTGCTTTGTGTGCATTTTAAACATTTCTTGCTTTTAAGAAAGCAAACACAAAACAAAATGGATCTTTTAAAGGCAGAGAAATAACCCTAACTGTTTCAGCTTTAAATTCCCTACAGCTCAAGGCTTGAGGTTTTTTTCCGTTCTTTGCAAAGTGCTTATCTTAACTATTTCACTCCCTCCCCCCCACACACACTAATTCACAGGCAGGTGCTAATTGCCTGACATTCTCCTCAGTGGCACCGGACAGTGCTGGAGGGGAGTGACGAAGGGGGAGGGGAAGCAGAGACACGCCTGAGCCGGTCTGGCTCAATAAGCTGACTGCAAACCTGTAGTCGTTTGAAGTGAATGTGAGTGACCTGATGTGAAGACGAGGCAGCTTTTCCAGGTCTTTGTTTTTGCCTAAATTTCTCGTCTTGCAAGTGAGTATATATACGGTAATACGTATAACGGGCAGCCCAATCCTGTGCAAGGATACCCGGCCAGTCTAAAGGGTCGCCCGCAGTATCCTGTGGCCATCCTAGGCTGCCCCAGGGCAGCCCAGGAGCACCTCAGGGGAAGGGGACGCTTGTCCCTTTCCCTGGGTGCAAGCCGGCAGAGGCTCTATGGGCCTACTCAAATGTATGCCAGCTCTGGAGGTGGTGTACATTTGAGCCAGGGGGCAACACCGAACAGGGCCAGGAAAATGCTCAGGATATTGACGGAGCTCGCCACTGATATCCCCACCCTCCCCCCGCCCGGTTAACCCAATGGCTGCTCTCCCGTGCCGCCAGGTGCTCTCCCCCCCACCCCTGCACTGGCCAGCGCAGGGCTTAGGGACGTTCCCCCAGTGGAGTGAGAGCTGTCTTCAAGAGGCGGAGCATGCGCTGGATTGCACCGTAAGACCTGCACAGGATGCTTTTAAACTATTCATCATATACACAGATATGCACCGTACAATTTTTTCTAGCTTTTATATTAATTCAAACCTATTGGCATGTGATAGTAATACTTATGTAATTGCCATACTTATCTAACCAGGATTAACTAAACACATAATACTCTCAGCAAAGTTAGCTCCCAAAATAAGAGAATAATCCAGTATCTATTGATATCTGCCCTTCTCTGTTTGATTAAAACCATTTTAGTTCTCTGTCATTATAAGTGGAGCATAAGCAAATACAGTACAGCTATCTTGTTTTGTTCCTTACCAGCCTAACTTTCCCAAGGTCTTCATTTAGCATAAGCCATTAGAGAATGGCCTGTTGGAGTGAGAAAGGCAAAGCTCAACCTGATGTTCAGAAAATTGTTATCAGAGCTGGTTGGTTCTGATGTTGCTGGTGCTAGTGCTGAAAAATGGTTGATTGCAAAGGAGACAGTACTTTTATAAGACAGTGTCTTTTATATAAAAGACAGTCCACTTTTATACCAGGCAGAATTACTACTGAAAACTGCTTATGCTGAACAAAGCTGCTGGCCATTTGCCATCGAGATCACTGAATGAAACCTTTTATTCCATCTATTATGTTGAAAAAAATGGGTCTGTAACAGTGGATCCAGTTTAAGAGGAATGCACTGAATTCATTTATACAGGAGATCTCTGTCAACAGTACCGAGCTAAAAAAAAAACAGCTCAAATTGTATGCCTTGACAATTTGGTAGCATGTATTCCTTAAGTATGCTGCATGGCAATGATAGTGATAGTTCCTATCAGCTAAATACTGGAATAGATTCAACAAAACGTTCTTCAGCAGAGGACAGAAATAATGCTCCTCTCAGAAAACTGCTGCCCCTTTCCCTAAGCTTACTAACTTTCTTTTGAAAATGACAAATCAGAAGCAACAATGAACTTAACATATTAATTATATAATGCAGCTATATGAATTTGTTCTATCTGACATTAGTTGAGATGTTGGGGATAAGTAATTATCATTCTTGCATTCCCCCCCCCCCGCAGTGATAAAACAATCTGGAATATTATCCAAATGTGCCTTGCATGAAGGGAAAGGCACTTCTGCTCATGCAAGCCCCTCCAAATTTTCATAAATTCCTCCCTCTTGCTACAGTCCCCTACACCCCATCCCACACTTAGGGGCCTCGATTCTTCAAGAGTGGATTTCTAGGAAGCACAGGGAGCTGCAGTGGAAGGGAGGTGGCAAGCAAACTCTGCTTGCACTACTGGGTGTACAACCCATTTTGTTGATGTTCTGAAACCTTAGGTGTTCTCTTGTTTTGTGAAGTTCTGAATATGGTTGGATTCTATTAAAAGTTAGAATTACACATTTACAGAGCAATCTTGTCTAAATTTAGACTGGTGGAGAGATCTATCCGCCAGTCTAGGGTGCCGCAAACTTGCCGTAAAGCATGTTTGCGGCACCCGACAAGTAAGCGGCACCAGTGGAGAGGCTTGCACTGCTCCTCCGGTGCCGCAGGATGGATTGCCACAGTGGAGAGGTGAGTCCCCACTGGGTGGCGGAGGGTGGGAGAGGGCGGAATGGGGCATTTCAGGAGGTGGGATTGGTCGGCCAAGCCCAGGGGGCCTCCTCTGCTATATCCTATTCCCCTTCCAGGGCCTGGCCAGTGTTACATGACAGGCTCGAATGTGTGCCAGCAAAATAGCTGGCACACATTTGAGTAGACACATAGGGACGGCCTGGGGCTCTACTCAGGGTAAACGGACAAATATCCCTTTACCCTGAGGAGTACTCCAGCTCCACCGGTGCAGGCCCCATCCTGCACAGGATGCAGCGGGCACCTTATTTGTGCTGCCGCGTCCTGCTAGACAGGATTGGGCTGCCCATCAATTAGTTAGTTAGCTAACTCAATTAAAAACCCTTTTATTGAATAAAAATAAGCATCAATTAATTGCGCAACATATTTGGTTGATCAATTGATCGATCAATAGGTAGATATTTTTAATACAAGTACTGTAGTTACAAAAGCTGCAGATGGCAAGCACCGTCTTAAAAGGCATTCCCTCTTTTTCTCTCAAACAGGAGACAATGTCTCTAATTATACCAAGAATGAAACATGCGTGCATCATCTAAAAACAAAGGGTTGCAACCGAAAAGCTACTTCTATTTGTGGAAGAAACTCTATTTGCACAAGGGAATGAGCTATATTTGCTGAACTTGTCTTCTCTCTGTATCCCCTGAGCCCCCACATATCTGGTCCTGAAGGCCCCCCAACCCCCAATGGACAAAAATCACCCCACCCCATTACACAAATGAAGCTTCTTCCATGAACAGAATTTCTTAGGATACAACTAAAAGAAAGTACGCTTCTTGCTTCAGAACCACTGTTTTATGCATATGCAAATCTATGCAAACATAACTGATGGATTAATCAACTGGCTGCCCAATCCTACCCAGGACTTATGGTGGTGGATCTCACAATCCATCACCATAACTCCTGTAGTACAGTTGTGCACTACAGGGTCACTGGCACAAATGACCAGAGGCCCCATGCGCTCAACAGTGGCTCCTTGATGCCCCTCTGGAGCAGGTAGGTTGGTGGTAGAGGCAGTTCAGGGGAGGATAGTGGGTGGTTTGGGCAGGGAATGGGCCAGGCAGGGGGACATTTCAGGGACATACAGAGGATGATCTTGGAGGCAGCCGCACACACTAACAGCGCAATCCTGCGCACTCTGTGGCCAGCCACCGGCTGAGGAATCCTGAGCCTGTTCCCGGGTTGCACTGGTGGGGCCCAGGGCCTCCTTGGATGTATGCTAGCTCTGAAGCTGACGTGCATCCAAGGTAGCAGAGTAAGGCCGAACTGGGCTGGGAAAGGGCTGAGGATATCGGCAGAGTGCGCCGCCTATATCCCTGCCCTCTCCCGGCCTGTTTGGCCAATGCCACACCCCTTTCCACCCTCCCTCCGCCCCTGCACCAGTCAGTGCAGGACCTACGCGTACCGGAGGGCGTAGGGACGGTCCACCGGGGGAGGAGGGCTGCCAGCCTCCGCGCCAGCGGCCCTTACACCCAAGTCGTTGCAAATGCACTTTACGGCGCATTTGCAACACTTTAGAGCAGCGGAGCACACACTCCATTTCAGCAAGGATACACTGTACTGTATTTCTGCAAAGGGAGGAGGACTGAAAAGATGCTCTGATTACAATAACGAAACTGTTCGGTTAATGTGATAATAGTAAAGACAGATTGAAAAGCAGAATCATTCCATAAAATAATACTTTGAAGTATCACCAAAATTACTGCCATAAGAATGACATGGTATGAACGGGAACCGTAAAAGCAAAATGTAAAAACGTTTATTTGGCAAAATCCCAAAAATCTACAAGGAACATATATCACCTTCTGCTTGTATGACAGAATGATCAAACAAGATGTTCAGGAAGAACTGATCCCCATGAAGAACTTTCTCGCTTTCCATCTCTTAAGGTATGCAGTGGCTATAAAGGCCTCATACTGTAATTTAGTTCCCACACAATAGAGCTTTGTTTCTGTAGCCATTTTTAGCTGGACCTCATCTGTATGCCATTCAACAGGTGCAGACAACCTTAAATTGGAGCCTAGTCAAGTATTTATAATGATATTGAGAACCATTGTATTAAGAGAGTTTGAATCCTGTGATATAGATATTTTTTACAGGGAAGAAAAATGAAGAGCCTAGTCAAGTATTTCTAATGATATTGAGAACCATTGTATTAAGAGAGTTTGAATCCTGTGATGTAGATATTTTTTACAGGGAAGAAAAATGAAGAGCAGGTATTTTTCTAACTTGGTAGTACTGTTTATGGTGGTTCTTTTTTTTTTTTCCTTTGGCTTGTAATAATCATGTTTTTTGAGAGTACAGAATACGATTCTGGCTTCATGCTAGATTTAAAAATATTAGGCTAATCAAAACAGGCAAGTGCTGTCTAGTTCTAATTCCATCTTTCCACTTTCCATAGACAGGGCTTCTCTTGGTAAGGAGAAGAATGGTGAGGAAGCTCTGCCTGTTTAAATTCTGTGTTAAATGGACTAGAGTACGGTCAGTGAAAAAGTTGACAATGCTACTTGTAGAAAGACTTTGCATAAGACCAACAGGATGAGCTGAACAGCTCCATCTTCCTTGCCTCTAAAGCAAGTGGAAGCTGTTACAACAGCTCTCAGTTGGCACAATGCTGTATTATTATTATAAGCTGAAGTCAGTAGCATAGCCGGTGTGTGTGTGTGTGCGCGTGCGTGCGTACGTGTGTGTGCGCGGTAAGTGCTGCATGGCGTTACATGGAGGTGCAAAGTGACCCATCCCACTTGCAGTAGGAGCCAATCCAGCAGTGAAAGGCAAACTTATGTTTAACATTCGGGAGCCTCTCTAGTATTCAGGCTGCTTGCCTGCTCTGTGCTATAAGCCAGCATGCTAGCATATAGCATCTTGGTAAAGAAAGGGACGTGTATGCTTGGTGACAGTGATAGTTACATAACAAAGGTAATGGGCGCGGGAGATGGGTTCTCTCGAGAACTGCAGATAGTGTATCTGTGGATATGGTCCCCCCCTGTATATCTAATTAGGTTTCATTGCCACTATATTCACAACTAATAATGTATAAACGTTTCTATCAATTATTTGCCAACAGTAGACGAGATTTCACAAATGAAATAAAAAACAATTTTTGTCTTTTGACTGACACTAAGCACATTTTCTTCAGAAGTAGGCCTTGTTCAGTTCAGTAGGGCTGATTCATTTATTTATTTCCCACTTCTTTTTATTTCACATAAATTATTGTAGTTTTCCTGGGATGAGCCTCAACTTAGTGGTAGAGTCCATGCTCTGCGTGCAGAAGATACCAAGTTCAGTCTTTGGCATCTCCAATTAAAAGATCTCAGGCAGCCAGGCTGTGAATGATCTTGGCCTGAGACTTTGGAATTAGTTAGACCAGGGGTTCGCAACCAGTGGTACTAGTACCACCAGTGGTATCCTGGTCGACTGCTTTCGGTCGGAGCTTTCGGCAGTGCGTTTTCGCTCCTGAGAGACTCCTGCCTTTGGCTGAACACTAAGAAGGGTCATCCCAGCCGCTCAGAGCCTCCTATCTGCATTTTCTGGCCTCTGAAAACCTAAAAACCCGGAAGTAACTGGCAATGATGTCATCGTCAGTCACTTCCGTTGGTACGCAGCAGGAGAGTGGTGCCGGAGGTGGTACTCGGCCGGGAAAGGGTTGAGAATCCCTGAGTTACAGCGCAATCCTTACCCACTTTCCAGCACCAATGCAGCTGTACCAACAGGGCGCACACTGCATTTTGCAGTGCAGGGGCAGTCACAGAGGCTTCTTCATGGTGAGGGAACATTTGTTCCCTTACCTCGGGGCTGCATTGCAGCTGCACCAGCCCTGGAAAGTTGGTTAGGATTGCACTATTAGACTAAGGGCCAAACTACACCTTAAGTTAAAAGCATTGTTTGACCTTCCATTTTTCTTTATTAAATAGCCACTGGGGGGCGGGGGGGTTGGCTGATCAGGATTGGGACTGCAGCTGGGGGAGTGTAAACACTTTCCCCCCTCCCATACAGAAAATCCTTCCATCTGTTATTTGCCCTAAGAGAGAAGTTGTTATTGGCATTGAACTACTAGACTTTACTAAGCAAAAGTCTGATTCTTTGTAAGAAAATTTCACATGTCCTGTTCTCTATCTTCTGCCTGATGCTATTGCCAAAATCAACCCAATGATGAAAAAACAAAAAATGGTACATTAAACTTCATATTGCATTTAAAAACAAAATGTTAAAAAATCTAAATCATATTTTACCAAATGGGAAAAGAAAACAAAAATAAGTAGAGAAGGAAGTTTTATTTTCAACTTAGAGAGGATAGCATTGTAAACAACAAGGATCTTTAAAAACTATGTACAGCAATTGCAGTTTCACAAACTTTCTTTAAAAAAATTGTTAGGTAAATTAATATGTACAAATAAAATATACAGGAGGTGTCTTGGAAATAAATTGGATATGAACATAACACACATTAGTACAGTTTGCAGCTCTTCAATATGGATGTGCATTTATATTGGGAACACTTTTAATGGCAGCACAACAGTAGTCTGCAGATTTCCAAGGGAAATTGATTCAAGAAAATTTGCAGAGTCTATATTTTCTCCAACTGACCCCAATAAGAGTTCTGCCACTGAGTAAATAACATACTAGGCTCAAGCTCAGGTCTGTCTGATTCCAGGATGCAGTCATTAACCTATTGAGTTAAGCATGTAAAGTGCTTCTTCTAGGCTGGATTTCACATTGCCCTCATACATGCATTTCCCAAGAGGGCAACTGAGTGTGCAAAATTCACAGCACCACTGCTGTGCAACTTCAGTGTATTTCAGTATGGCTTTACTTCTCTAGACTCTGGTCCTGGTCAAGCCCAATGGAACCATGAGGTGAATGTACAACAGCAGAGCTCAGAAGATTGCTCCCAGAATTTTAGAAGAGAATGCTTCATGTTTGAATTCTAAGAGTTCGGCACTGCACCAACTTTAACTAGCATACTCAAAACCCCACACTGAACTACAGTTGCACTCCTATGCATTCTTACTACTAGGGAACATCCCATTGTAATCAGTAGCATTGATTTCCAAGTAAACATGCATGCTGCATGGTACAATTTCAAGGCATTGCTGTCCATTCACACAATGAACTTTTCACATCATCTTGTGAGCTCACACACATGAAAAAGTTACATCAGAATAGGTTATCCAATTAACTTTACTAGGGACAACTGTGGATCCATAAGAATCATGACAGTCTTCCCAACAAGTTATTAGGATACACCAGTGGTTTCCAAACTGGGAGGCATGGCTCCCAGGGGAGCTGTGGATACCAGCCAGGGGAGCCATGGAGTGCCATGGAATCCTCTTGGAATACAGTGCAAGGCAGGCATCAACATAATGTAATGGGGAGCTGCGGCCAAGGGTCACCAATGGTCAAGGGAGCCGTGGGTTGAAAAAGTTTGGGAAACACTGCGAGACACCATTCCAATGCAGATCTTCCATAGGCAGTTACTCACAAACTCACTGTTTGAAAGTCATTGCATAAGTATCAACCATCACATGTTAGTTCTACAAAACTGCAGTATAGAGAGCAACTATGACTTATGGCTGGATCCAGCTATGCTAATTCTGGAAAAAATAAGTTACTTTTTAAAATGTCTCTATCTGTCCCCAAATACATTTTCAAATACCTCTTACAACAGTTTTAGAAATATAGGTTTACCTCCTATTGTACCAATCACTTAATTTTCAGTTGGTTTTTGCAATGAGCTGTTAGCATGAGCATAAGTTATCCACACAAGAAGACACTTTTGCAAACAACAGAATCTCTTCCCTTTGTAAACTACCTAGTTACAGTGGCATTATTGCTGAAAACTGGTAATGCCTAAACTCTCTGTTTATCTGTGCTCCTGATAGACTGCAGACCTGTAGATCTTGTTACAGTGACCATTCAGAATTCAAAACATTTTGGGGTTTTTGTGTGTTTTTGTTTGTGTTTGCCTAGATCAATATATCCATATGGGAAATATTAGCAGACATTCAGGAAAATAAGCCAGAACAATTTTTCACTTACCACATCCACTTTGAAAAAATAAAAATACCCAGCATTTGTACGAATGGCATCTTTAAAGTAAAAGAGAGCAGAGTTTATCTTTATTTTCATTGCTTAAAAAAAGATTTCTCCTGAAAGTAAGTAGTCAGTCTTTATCTTACATTTAAGCGCTTTTTCAAAGTTCCTTCACAAAAATTGTTTTTAAATTTTGAAGTAAAATGCATTTTAAACAAAAATACTGTGCAACATCAGCACTACCTTTCTCTTTTAAATATTGAAATAAATAAAATAACGTCTATTTTTGTCAAGGTTTTTTTATTATTTGTTGTGTTCGGTCACCTCTACGTGGTAGATCAGTTCCAGTTTGACCTGGGCTTTTATATATATGTATATATGTACACACACACACACACACACACACACACACACACACACACGAGACACACACAAAACACTTAAAAGAAAGGGGATTTAAAAAAATGTAAAGGTTTTCTTTGTATTTCACAGGCTTAGGGAATCCCCAAGACTTCTCTGAGCAAGTTCCAGCAGGCGTTCCACAGTCCAGGCTCACGTGCTGGATGAGACACAGGTAGAAAAGGATCAGATAATGAGAAGTTCAAAGCATCCTGGCTACTCTTGGTTGACTTCTTCAATGGTTTTCTTGAGGGACGATGGGTTCGGAATCCAAGTAAGCACAGGATCACTAACTGTAGAGGGAAAGGCAATGAAAGGGAAAACTAAAAAAAAAACACTTTCAAACAATAGCAAGTAGTATTTTTTTAAACTTTCTTTTTCAAAGCAGCAACAAATATTTCAGAAGGAACAGCTTCCCATCATGTGAATAGATGGGTACATGCAGCCCTGGAGGAAGTTCCATGCTCAAAGCTTAATTTGTACCAGGGTTTACCAAGTGTCTGCCTGGACACTTTATGTTGCAACTCTGCCTTAGAACACTACCATAACAGGGTGTTTCTAAGAATGTGTCAATGAGCAACCAGAGACATTCCTATAAATCTGGGACCATGGAGCAGGTGTGAAACCGTGTGGCAGGTGTGAAACCCAGCTCTTCCCTTTTTACAAATTAGCAACTGCCCATTTCCCTTTATTTTTCACCGCTTGTCACTGCTTCTTCAAAACAGATGAAACTTTTCTGTTATGAGATGCCAAATTTCTTATACAACTTACCAACAGAAGATTATTCAAGGTTTTATGGGTGAAGTAGCCATGTAATTAAATATAAATACAACCGACGTTTCGTCTTATTTCCTAAGACATTATCTAGGTCTAAACAGCTTGGCTGTTGGGATGGTACCGAAAACCAACTGACAGAAACGGAACTTAAAGGGAAACACAGGCAGAGCTTAACATAGATCTTAAGGAACATCAGACAGATTCTAAAGGCAAAAGGCAGAATTAACATATATTGTTCCCTGTATATTTGTGCAATACTGGAAACCATATTTTGTCAATAAATGTTAATTCTTGTTGGCGGTTAATAAGATTTTGCGATCTTCTTTTACTAATCTCAATTGCTTCCAGATTCTGGCGCGTTCTATTGTTAGGATCATTAGCCAGACATTTAGTTTCATTGAACAAAATACTATGGTTGGTTGTCATTGAATGTTCTGCAAGAGCTGAGACATCCTTATGTCGTAGACAAACCGCGCGTTCATGTTCCGATATCCTTGTTTTGATCATTCTTTTTGTAGTACCAATATATTTTCTCCCACAATCACAAGGTATACAGTAAATTCCAGAATTGGACAGTAATGCATGGAAGCAATTGAGATTAGTAAAAGAAGATCGCAAAATCTTATTAACCGCCAACAAGAATTATTGTATTGTATTCCAGTATTGCACAAATATACACAAATAACAATATATGTTAATTCTGCCTTTTGCCTTTAGAATCTGTCTGATGTTCCTTTAAGATCTATGTTAAGCTCTGCCTGTGTTTCCCTTTAAGTTCCGTTTCTGTCAGTTGGTTTTCAGTACCATCCCAACAGCCAAGCTGTTTAGACCTAGATAATGTCTTAGGAAATAAGACGAAACGTCGGTTGTATTTATATTTAATTACATGGCTACTTCACTCATAAAACCTGTGTCTTGTATTCTAGTAGCTGGCCATGAAAGCTTTCGTTCTATGAAGAAGATTATTCCATAGAGAGCATTTTCAGATTTCAGTGTGAGCCCACTGAACATGCATGGAGAAGCAGCATCATAGCAGCAGGCCCTGCCTGCAACTTACATGCATTTGATGTATTGTCTACACCAGTGGTTCTCAAAATGATGGGTCACAACCCCCCACGAAAACTGGAAGCAGCCACTACCCCCTTAAGGAGTGTGGCGACATGCTGTGACATCAGTGACGTCCCATTGCTAGTGGGAAAAGGTTTTTTTTTTAGCTTACTGGGGGTCGTGCTGGCCCTCCAGAGGGTGGGGGCTGCGTCCTCCCATGCGGGCTCCCTGAAGCGATCAAGACCCCCTTCTGGTTTTTGTCCGAAACCGGAAGTGGGTCTCAATCATTTCAGGGAGCTGATCTGATGTGCAAGGAGGCCCACAAAGGGGGATGCACCCCCCTGCACCCTCTTGGAGGGCAGGCGCGACCCCCAGTAAGTAAAAAGAACGTTTTTCCCCAGCGGCAGTGTGATCCCAGGAGCGTTGCCACCGCCATCGGCCCGCCCCCACAAGAACTTAGGATTTCCTCAACTTGTGAAGAGAACTTTGAGAACCGCTGATCTAAAAAATGTGGGTCATGATATTTTTATGGAATAATGGGAAAGATTATGTTCAAGAGGAATGAAATTTATGGTCAAGACGAATGAAATTTACATTAAGTGTTAATCTGATTGAAAATGTTTATGAGTTTTTTTTTAGATGGTATATGACGGTATATAATGGTATATATGGTATATGATGGTATATAATGGAGTGCCGGGGAAGCGCGTGCTCCCTGGCGCAGAGTGTCTAAAACGCGCCGCCCCTGCGCCCACTGGAGCAGGTAATTCTCTGGAGTGAGGAAGATGGCAGGGGGAGGGCAATGAGGGGGGGGGTGGAGAGGGTGGAGATATCGGTGGCAAGATACGTCATATCCCAAGCCCTCTCCAGGCCCGGCGCGCCCTTACACAGCCAGCACGAATGTATGTGAGCTCCGGAGCTCACATACATTCGAGGAGGCCCATTTGGGCCTCCCGCCGCTTACACCCGGGGAAGGAGATGATCATCCCCTTCCCTTGAGGTGCCCCAGGGCTGCCCCAGTGCAGCCCGGAACCTGCATAGGATACGGCGGGCGGCCCTTTAGGCCAGCAAATGTATCTTATATAGGATTGGGCTGTGAGAGTAATATTAGGTTAGTTGATGTATGATTATAAGAAGAATAGATTACTCTGCATTTAGGCAGGGTACAATTAATAATAAGAAAAGTATAAATGTTAGTAGCTAATTCGAATCTTTTCTGTTGTTCTGTACTTTTCTTCCTTATTTTTTTCTCTTTCTGTATTGTTTGTTTTTTTATGTGTTATAATAAAATAAAAATAAATAAACTGCTGGTCTACATAGAGTGCACAAGGATACAACAGATGTTGGGGATGTGAAGACATCACACTTGTCTAGGTTGGAAGCACAGTCCACTGCTGCGACCCTACTGTTCCCCTCTTACAAATATTCATTGTATCCACACTGAACATCTGAAAAGAGTCACTGAGTTCACAACCTGGGGTGACAAGGATCACATATATTAAACAGTTGCACAGCAGAGAGAATGTCAGTAAGTGCAGTTTGTCATATCACAGGACTAGCAGGGTGAGAAAAACTCTTCCAGCTTCTGCACAACCATTAAAAAAATACACAGGTACCCAGGACTATGTAGCATTTAGTCACTCTACTTGAGGCATAGATGAAATCCAGGCCTATGCACTTTGCTCCAACAAAAAACCAGAGAGTCTCTAGTTCAGGAGAAGGTAGCTTCCAGCTAAGCAGCACTATGTGACACAAACCTAAGAACCCCAAACGGTATATGGCAATGATAGCTGTGTGATTTAATGCTGGAACCACATGAAAAAAACGTGCAGCTTATTATTTCCCTAAATCATCTGCTATGGCATGAAGTGCATACCAAAACTTCAGCCTATGAGCTGGTAAAAATAGCTCAATCCTATGGCTCCCCCCATCAATGCAGTCGTGCCAAAATTGCTTGCACTGCATCCTGCGGGGGGAGCAGTTCTTGAGGTCTCCTCTGGATAAGGGAACAAATGTTCCTTTACCCAGGGGTAAGCCACCATGGCATGGACGAGTCTACTTGGACCTGCACCAGTGAAATCGCTGTGTGGACCCATGCCATGGGTCTGGGAAGGGGGTTTGGATTCAGTAGCAACCGCTGCCACCAAACCCATCCCCTTCCTGGACCTGATCCGCACCCATTGCCTCCCCATTTCACCCACCCCCACCCCCGTTCCTCCCTCCTCCCACCGTCCTACCTGGGTCGGCAGCTCCACAACGATCATCCGGTGCATGGGGGAAGGCTCCAACCTTCCCACCTCTGCTCTGCCGGAAGGGATGTTATAAGGCAGTTAACACTGGCTGAACATTCATTCCGCCAGCATTACATCCCAATAGGATTAAGCTCGCAACAACCTCTCATACAAATACTCTCTACCATTCTATACACATGCACGCATGCACACACACGCGTGCTTGCACGCGCACACACACACACTTCAGAATTGCAGTATTTCCAAAAGGAACAATACTAAAATCCTGAAACCAAGAAGAGTAAGGAAAGATGTTCATATTATGTACTAGCCAAAGTGAAGTAATTTTTAATGAACTCAAATTCTGTGCTTAGAATCATGTAAA
This sequence comes from Plestiodon gilberti rubricaudatus, assembly GCA_026170595.1. Taxonomy (NCBI): domain Eukaryota; kingdom Metazoa; phylum Chordata; class Lepidosauria; order Squamata; family Scincidae; genus Plestiodon; species Plestiodon gilberti. The sequence goes on from JANXHW010000001.1 coordinate 259,771,022, forward strand.
TCAATATAAAAATTGCTTATTTTGAATATGTTTAATCTTCATCCTTCATTATGTTTAATCTTCATCCTTTATTATGGACTCAGGGTTTTTTGAGAGACTATTTTGAGGGTTTTTATAGAATTTGAAATCTTTTGAGAAAATGTGTTTTGATAAGAGGGAAAGAATGAGTAAATGATAGAGTGTGCATATAACTAAAAGTCTGGGAGGATATGAAGAAGGTGTATATAACCATGCAGGGCAAGTACAGAAGCTATGTCCATCCAAATGGTGGTCAGCTGGTACCCACAATCCAGCACTGAATTCGGTGCACTTGAATTCATTGTTTTCAGTGGGCATAAGCACACCTAACTCTGTCCTGGATTATAGCCCCTGCCTATGTGTTTTCAGACATATCTCATCTGCTCAACCTGAGAATAAAAAACGCTTTATGAGATGAAAGCTAAGGTTCTCAAATTCTACACCAATTACCAGAGACCATATTCTGTGCTAAATTTTGTGGATACACAAAGATGGCCATCTGTTCTAAGTTTCAAGTCCAAACTCACTGTGATTCCTGGAGAAAAAAAAATCAGGATCATTACTCCTGTGTTAAGGAGTGCTTATCTTTGCTCCTGGCAAATCATGAAAGCTCTCATAGTTTACAAGTTACTTCACAGAATTCTTCCAAACTTTTTATCATGTCTCTTTCCTTTAGGATTTCGCTCTCTAACACCACAAGACAACAGGGCATTGAAAGACAAATTTTTTAATTAAATGGAGGAAAGACTTCATCTAGACATGATTTGGATATATTCATAAACAATGACAAGCAATATCTGAAGAACAGAGCAGGGTTTATCTTATAGGTTTGCTGTAACCATTCATCCACCAAGTAACAGGACACAAAGAACACAATCTTACAGGAGCTTGAGCAAAATTCCCAAAGAGCTATAATATACCTAGGACTCCTTCAAATTTTGGATTGCAAATTTTGTTTTTTCTTTGCCTCTCGTGATGACAAAATGAATTTGCCAGATTAGAATATGACAGCAGGCACAGAAGGCATTTATCACAGATGGTGTCCCTGAGCAGGCTGTGCTTATCCAGTATCTGATCCGCTCCAGGCATCATCAGAGACGATTTGCTATATCTGTGGAACTACAGCTATAGGCTGAAAAATGGCAAGTTTGAGCAACCAAATGGGTTAATGCCCAATGGATGAAGGAAAAAAGATTATTGGTGAAACAACACAAAGTGTCCTCACACCATAAGGACAATCCTATGTAAAAGTTACAGGGCATCTCACCATAAATGATTGCAAGGTGACTGGATGACAGTTGCAGCAGTTGAGATGGGGTAGTTTTGGAGATTATGTTTTATCAAGTGGAGATGACAAACATTGTGCTAGAAATATGATGTTCACACAGGATTACCACCCATCTGCCATAACCTTCATAGAGACAACAACTGTGACAACAACCCATCGCTCTATGAGAGGACAGTTCATCACCTTGTGCTGGAAGAAAGCCCTGGCAAAACAGGATTAGTGTGGCATTGGCCTTGGATTCCTCTCCCTGCACAGCTTGCATTACCAAAAAGCCTTCAAAGTGGGAAGCAGGGAAAATTTGGTGTTGCTCAATGCTAGATTAAGAGCAGCGGTGCAACCTTGCACCACTATTTTTATACAGTAGTGAGATTTCATGACATGGGAAACAGACATGGTTTCTCTACTTTGCTTAGCAAACAATGGATGCTGTGTTTGTTGTCAAAGCACAAAACTATAATTTCTATGCCTGAGCAGTAAGGATCCAACTCCTTCATTCCTACACCCCCTTACATTTGTCTTTCTGCCCTATTAAATGTTGAACTGTTGCCTCCTAATAGAACACCATAAGTGCCATGTAAATATTGACCTCTCTCTTAGATCTTCTCTTAGATCTTGCTCTATCATCACCCCAACATGTTCCAGATAAATGTCTCAGTGATGCTATATAAATAGCAGCCCCTGAGATTTTGATATATATCCACAAAAAACAAAGCTTGGTCATTTTCATAAATGTATATAACATACACACCCAGTACACTACACCCACTGAGTAAATGCCCTAGCAGCATCTTGTAGCAATCTGATAGCCCTCCTACAAAGCTTCCAAACCGCAGAGACATTTCACAGAGCAAAGCTGGGTCTGACACTGAAAGCGCAATCCTGTGTAACCTTGCACCGGTGTAACAATAGATGCACCGGTGTAACAGCAGATGCATCGGTGTAAGTGCACTTACACTGGCATAAGTGCACTTACACCAGTGCATCTACTGTTACACTGGTGCAAGGTTACACAGGATTGCGCTACCAGTCAGTACCTGATTTCAAACACAACATGCCATCGGGAGCAACTGGGCTGCCACCACAACCAGCAAGCAGTGGCAGCAGTGGTCCCTCCATGGCCCCTGGCACTCATAAGTCAGCGGAGGAGGGAGGCAGGGAGGGACAGAAAAGAGCAGGAGAAACAGGAGGAGATGGGGCAGAACAAGGGGCAGAACAAGGTCTGGGAGGTGTCAGCAGCAGCACCACTGATATCCGATCCCCCTTCTAGGCCTCAATCTGCTTTCCCAGGCCCACTAGGACTTACGCCAGTGAAAATCACTGATGCAGGTCGCTGAAGGCTTACCCCTGGCTAAGAGAACAAATGTTTCCTTACCTGGAGGAAACCTCTGGGACTGCCCCCCCCCCGCGCAGGATGCAGCACATGCTCCACCAGCACAACTGCATCAGTGGGAGAGGGAAAGATTGGGGCCTTAAGAATATAATACATTCCTAATGAATAGACCAAACAGAAAGGGAGGAGGAGTTGCATTATATGTAAAGAATGTATTCACCTGCACAGGAATCCAAGAATCTGAGCGTGGAAGTCTGGTTGAAAATGTCTGACTAAGAATAAAAGGCGAGGGGTTTAAAAGTAATACCACTATAGGATTCTACTATAGACTAGTTGTTCATCAGAGGTCATGGACAATTCTTTCTTAAACCAGTGTATAAAGCTTTTGAAGAGGCAAACCATAGTGGTAATGGAAGATTTCAGCTATCCTGACATCTGCTGGAAGTCAAACTTGGTTAAGAAGGGAGGTCTAATAAATGCTTGACTTGCCTTGCTGATAACTTTATCTTTCAGAAGGTAGAAGAAGGAACAAGGGCGTCAACTATCCTGGACTTAATCCCTATCAACAGAGAAGAGCTGAATGAGGATGTGAAAATGGCAGAGACTTTGAGTGAAAGTAACCACGTCATTTTGGAATTTCTGAATACTGAGGGAAGAGAAAGCTAAAGGTAGTCAGATGTGTACCCTGGATCTCAATAAGGTGATTTTAATGGGCGCAGAGGGAAATTAAGTAGTAACCCATAGCTAGAAGTCGAAGAGAAATGGAATTTGGCTAATGGCACTAATTTCACCCATATACTCCATCCAGTCCTTGATTCCCTGCTCTGTTTTTCAGTGCCATCTCTTCGGTATTCAGGTCTTAATTTCTTCACCCACTAAAATACAATATACATGTAACGATAAAATACCAAATAAAAAAAACAGTAACACAATCAAAGACTCTTTTTGGTGATGACTCTACAGTTTGGACTCCTTTGTGGCTTTTGATTTTTATGAAAGCACAACAGGCTCTCATTGTTTATCTAGCAATCCAGTGTTATAACATGACAGCTTATATAAAGCAGAAAGTTTTGTTATATGGGCTATAACCCCAAAGCAATGGAATCCCAGGGTGCAGTCTACAGTCATAACAATCAATGGCAGATTTTCGAGTGGTTTCAATGTGGTTCAGATGAGGAAGCAAAATAGAAAAAAAGTATAGCTTGACCAAGCTCTGTTGGCCTTAAGTCAAAATATCATTGACATAATCAATAATTAAAATTGACACACCAACAAGTAACATGGCCTGGTGGAATAATAACAGGAAAAATCATGAATATGAATATGGAGAATATACACATGCATCACACATCCATGTACATGCACACAACCTCAGATATCTACACACATGAAACTCTTTTTCAACTTATGGAAAGCTTAAGGCCAGATTCTTAATTGACTTCATATGACTCTCTGAAAACTTACAAAGGTGTAGGTTAGAATTCAAGGTGTCCTAGCAACTTGACAACTGTAAAAATATGAAAAGCATCACACAAAAAGGCCCAATATTTTACTCTTATTCATTCATAATTCTTAACCATGGTTTGTTTCCCTGGTTACATCTGAATATCTAACAGCACGATCCTATGCATATCTACTCAGAAGGAAGTCCCATTGTGTTCAATAGGGCTTATTCCCAGGAAAGTGTGTATAGGATTGCAGCCTAAACCACAGTTAGATATGTCCACAAACCAGGATACTACGGTAAGTCATGGTTTGAATCAGGTTCACAAGCTATGATTAAGCATTATATCTGCATTGAGCAAACCATGGTTAAGGCAGTTTTCTCAGTCTACCTGCTTGTTCCCTAAAAAGGTAAAGGTATCCCCTGACAATTAAGTCCAGTCGTGTCCGACTCCAGGGTGTGGTGCTCATCTCCATTTCAAAGCCGAAGAGCCAGCGTTGTCCGAAGACGTCTCCATGGTCATGTGGCTGGCATGACTCTCCTTGCCGCAGCACGTAGCATGCAGCTGGAACACGGAGCGCTGTTTACCTTCCCGCAAGCGGTACCTATTTATCTACTTGCATTGACATGCTTTGGAACTGCTAGGTTGGCAGGAGCTGGCCAAGCAACGAGCGCTCACCCCATCGCGGGAATCGAACTGCCGACCTTTCGATCGACAGCTTATGGTTCAGCGGTTTAACCCGCTGTGCCACCCGCTGGCCTACCCGTTGGCCTTGTTCCCTACCAGGGCACAAATTCAAAGAATAGGCATTTCACAAAGAATGAACATACTTCTTTTTAAACATACCTCTTCAATCCTGCTGGTCAGCTTCATGCTGCTGGAATAGCAAATGAGAGAGGGTTTCTATCTTCTCTATTGCCCTTTGAAGATTAGTCAGTATTGCTTTGGTTTATTTCAAGAGGAGCTATCAAAAATAAGACTAAATGGGGGTTTTATTATCTTTTTTATTATTAAAAAAGTAAAATAAAAGAAATGTGAGGTATTTTTTTTCCTTTTCATTTCTTCCAAGTTTCTCATCTTTTGTTTCATCTTTGCAGAATCTGTGACTTGATGGTTCTGTTCCATTCCTGTGCTCGGAAATTTATTTCCACAATGTAGAAGATGGAAGAAGAAAAAAAAGAGAAAACAAAAGCCACACCTAGTAAAAAGATGCCAAGGCGGGAGAGATGAGGCATTCTTTTAGGGAGAACAAATATGTCCAAAGGAAGGAAGCAGGAAATTCCTCAGTCTTAGGACTTTGTTGGTTCACCTTGCCTTTTTCAAACAGTTAAAGGTGAGGACAGCAGGAATACGAAGGGGGAAGTCACAAACTCCAGTGTGCTACAGTAAATGCGAACTTTTCACAGTGCAAAAGTCACTCTGGCAAGGGTTTCCTTTTGATCTGGAACAAATATTCTATAACAGTTTCTCTTTCATTCTGTATAGTTAGATTATCAAGTAGGCGTCATCATTTTTCTTAATCTCAAAAGTCTTTTTCTAATAATATATAGAATATATAAATAAATATTTTAAAACACTGTTTGAGATGGATTTCTGATATCCAACTCATTTTATTATTATTTTTTGTATCCGGTTGGTGGATATTCAAAATTGAGAACATTAGCTCTCTTCTGTTGATTTGTGTATTTATCTATATTTTTAAAGGACATCCACCTTTCAGTCTTGCAAAGAGAAAGAAAAGAGAGGGAAACAATTTAATAATGAAAAAAATCAATTTTTTGTTCAAAGACTTTTTTAAAAAAAGTTTTAGATTGTTGTGCTTTCAGTGTACATGCCCAAAGGTGAAAATGGGTCTAATTTATTTTTCATTTTTTTAAAAGGCAATGACAACAAGAGTAAAAGTAGCAAAAAGGGCAGGAAGTCACTCATAGAGTTTATGTGAAATTAGTTATTTTAGCAGCTGCCCTTTTTGTTTGCAGAGGGGGAGCTGCTGCTCTGGTTTGAAAGAGGCTCTTCTGAATCATCCTCGTCAAAGCCATGAAAAGTTGAGGTGTCGCTTTCAGATGTGGAACCGAACAAGTCCTCCGTAGTGTGTGTTGCCGCCGCTTCCTCCTTCCTGCTTTCTCTTCCCAAATGAGCTGACATGTATGATGAATATATCAGCACATGGGTTAAGCAACAGGCATCACAATTAATTTCATTATTATTGCTATTATCATTATTAAACAGTTCAGACTAAAGAGATTGCTCAGCCACATATATATCTAAAGCAGTTCAGTTCAATAACACAGAGCAATAGAACAGCAACAGCAGTAATAAGGAAAGTAGGACTTGTCTGCATTTGAAAGGGTTAAAAAATACACCACCACAGATGCCCATAAGCTAAGGCAGCAAAAGGGTTAATATTGTTTTCCTCTCTTTAAAGCACCCAGAAAACATTTTTGGTGATTATTTTGAACCATTTAAAAGGATCTCAGACTGTTTCATAATGAGAATCTGTTAAGAGTACAATGACTGTCCTTCATTTTGGCATCAATTGTCTTGAATTTACTGTTATAAGTAATAACCCATTTCATAAGTTTTCCAATGACCTGTTTTTCTTAAAAAACAAAAACAACAACACTCGTCCTGATCTTTTCCTGCACCTGTCCCCCTAAGTGGTGTGGTTCCTTTGCGAAACAAAGCAGAAAACCATTTTAAATACTAATCAATAAATATTCTTTCACAATTTAGTAAAGTCTCTTTTTTAAAAAAGAATTGCACAAAACATAATGCCCCTCAAATAAAATGTAAACATTTTAAAGTATTTCAGTGCAGCTTTTCATAAAAAAGAACAAACAAAAGAAAGACAACATTATATTGCAACATGTAACTTTTGATACAAGTTTCAGAATACAGCCTTTGGAGAACAAAATATTGTGATTCCCCTGTTGTTTAGCAGTTCTAACTAGCATGATGTGAAATAACTGAAGGAAGTAGTTATATAGAAAATATGTCCTGACATACAAAATCAAATCATATTCCCAAGGATGAAAATAAATGTAATATGAGAACGCTTAATAGGAAGATGCTACTGTGGATAGGAAATAACCAAAGAAGCAGACATAGCTTCTTCTGCCACACAATGGGAATTTTTTTCTGTTAACAAAATAAGTAAAAGTTGCAATCAGGACCAAAAGTATTATACCTTCCTACACATCTATGTATGGCTGTGTCCAGCATGCTGTATACAGAGATCTGTTTTACAGATAGCAAGTTCTGGTAAACAATTCAAACTGAATGATAGTTATTTTCAAAAAGATTATATTTAGTGAAGGGTTCTTTTCCTTCCTGTGATTGCTCATAGGAAAACCAGGTGCACTCTACTAATATACTACGGGAAGTCTTAACAGTAAGATTAGATTTCTATGGCATATTCTGAAGATGGTTGAGAAATGTGAGAGAAACGATTATATGTAAACCATTGTGCAGAGAAGGGTGCACAACATTAAGATTAACAGAAAAAATCTTAATATAAGGCTTGCTTTGGAAATACTGAATATATCCAATAGGAATCATTAGCCAAGTTGGCATTGTCGCCTAGATTAGCTGTCTCTCTGTATGGAGCAAACACAAAAGCACATGATAGCATTCTGCTGCCACCAACACAAGTTTGGAAGGAGCAGGGAGCAATGTTATGACCCATTGGTTTGATGAAAGGTTTGTTGGTAATTTTTACTAGAAGGTTCTGCGTTATTTTGATAACACACAAAAGATTAACAACATCCACTGGATTATTGTCAGAAGTAAAAACAATACAATAGATTTCAAATTCCAAGGGTTTATATTATTATGGGCATGGTAAGACACCCACCACATCCTCTCTAACTCCTCCGTGTGCTACTTTGTTTATGGGTGCTTCCTGTTAAAAGATGCATGCATACCCCATCATTGGCAGCCCTCCCATGAGTGGAGACGTATGCTCACAGGTGTGCTGTAAGCAAATCATAGTGTATGTAAGGGACCAACTGGATCGGCCCCTATCGTTTTACCTATGACTTTAGATCCCCAAATCCTTCCAAAACAGAAATATTGGATACTTGATTTTAAAATATAATATTCTACAAATTGTTTCAAACGTTTGTGTCTTTCCTCACTAAAAACCACTGCTGAACTGGGATCAAAAAAGGAATACCCAAACCCAAACATGCCCAAGTCATCAAGTGAAACATGAAAACAGCTTGAAATAGAAATAATATTAACGGTCACAATTTATCAAAAACTTCACGAACAGATGGATAAAAGCAGAAACTAAAACACTTTTCAAAAAAGTTACATTGCAAGGAACCGTGTTTGACAGCCATCCTCAATCCTACCCTGCAATTTCCTCTTTTTTTGTGAGTATGTGTAACCAATGGAAATACTCATCATCTATGTTGCAAAAATATCAATAGTAATTTACATTTTAATTACAACATCTGAAGACAAAAACTCTCATTTAATTGTCTTCGGATTTTTTGTCTTCATTTAAATGGGAACAAGTCTATTTTTTATATATGAGTTATGGTTTCTAGCCATGTTACCTTATTAGCCCATTATCTTTAAAATGTACAGTTAAAATTATATTTTAGAAATGAACATATGTAACCAACTCCGACCATCACACATACAAAAGCAAAAAAAAAAAATGCAAATAGTTCACAAGCACAAGAAAAAGTGCGTCATACATGTCCATTGTTCATGAAAAGTTGTAATAAGGAATCACCTACCAGAGCGCCCACAGTCTGAACATGAGACAAGTTCCTCTGGCCGGCCACTTTTTTTATTCATGTTGGATCCTCCAAGGCAGAAATCACAGTAGTTATTGGAAATGATGGCCCCATCTGGTCCTTTCTGGGCTGCAGGCAAGGAGCATACTTGTTTATTCAATAAACTTTTCATATGCAATATATACCTTTTGCACTGTTCACTTTATTCACAAAATGGACATGGATATGCAACTGTAAAAGAGGATTTCCCCAAATAATGGAAATAAAGATAGTAAAAGTGGCCAGCATAAGCAGGTGGGAGTTCCTTAACTTCCTTGTTCTTTGGTTGAAAGCAAAATATGGATCTATCCAGAGATCCTTTACAATGGTAATCCGTTACAGAGACACCATTGTATTGTGATAATATTGTAATTTGAACCTATTAACACATTGTTGCTGCAATCCTATACACACTTTCCTGGGGGTAAGCCCCAATGAATACAATAGGATTTACTTCTGAGTAGACATGCACAGGATTGCGCTGTGTTTTTAGGTAATTTGTTCCAAGATCTCAGATGTTTCTGCCACAGAACTAAGCTATTTCCCTCTCTAAAAAGTGATTTTAAAAGGGGTCTACTGTGTTCTTTAGGGGCCATGGTTATCAGTTTACACAATGTTTTTATAAAACACAAATTACAAGACTTATCCTTATTTATTTATTTATTTATTTATTTATTTATTTATTCATTCATTCATTTAAGAAATTTATATCCCTCCTTTCCTTTGCCAAAGGCAAATGCCCAAGGCGGTTTACAAGTTTCACAAAAAACAGTGAGGCTTACAATAGAAACAATAAATACAACAATAGAAAAACAATTAGTAAAAAAACAGTTGGGGGGGTCAGTATAAAAAAGAAAAAAGATAAGGGTGTGTGGAATAGCTGCAAGCATCATACAGAGGCATAGCTTCTGCAGCAAGCATTCATACAGAGGCTCAGCATCATACAGAGGCACAAATGTAGACCCAGTGGCTTCACGAGCTGGTGCGTCACCCCCGGCGGGAGGTCGAGTGCTCAGCGCGTCACTAGGGGCGGGAGGTTGGCCGTGTCACCCTCGCCCCCCGCCACATCACCCTCCCCGGTACAAACCACTCCCCCCCACTGCCCTGTCACCCCTCGGTACTCACCATTCGCCACTCGCACCGGGAGGGTGTGACATGCCAGGAGGGTGACGCGCCTGAGGCCCGCTTGCATGTTGCATCTTCGGCGGCTCGGCAGCTTCTAACTAGGCCAAAAGCAGCGTTCTTCGCTCATGCACACAACGCTGTTTGAAGCCTTGCCTTCAGAAGGGCCAAATGAAGACTCGATTGGGTCTTTGTTCGGCCCTTCTAAGGGCAAGATTTCCAGCACCATTGTGCGCATGCCACTTTCATCCTTGCCTTGGCTTAGTTAGAAGCGGCTGAGCCGCCGAAGAAGACACGGCATGTGAGCGGTCCTTGGGCATGTCACCATCCCGGCGCATCACCCTCCTGGCGCATCAACCCCTCCCGGCGCATCAACCCCTCCCGGCGCATCACCCACCGGCGGCCCGTCCCCCGCCACGCCCTAGCGACAACAGGGCGTAGACCCAAAACACAGATCACTCAAATGCTTGATGAAATAAAAATGTTTTGAGCCCTTGCCAAAAAGCCAAGGGGGAGGGGGTCGTTCTTAACACCTCTGGAAGGGAGTTCCATAGTTGTGGCGCTACTATGGAGAAGACTTGCCCTTGCACTGCTCTGGGTTATGCTTCTGGTTCATTAATTGAGATGCCACATCCATGCAACAATGAAATAATTCACCCACTCCTCAAAGGAGTGGATCCCCTCTCCCATTAACCTGGGCATCGCAAGTAGCTAAGGTTAGTTAATATTCTTTTATAATACACGAGGAACTTTCTTTTGTTTTCTGCTAGTCTTTGAAGCTCTGTGCAAACTTTGCCAAGCCCTGTCTTGGGACAGCCCTGATTTCTTTCGACTTGTGTCTTGTGTTTTGCTAATCTGCATCCCCTTCCCATGTCTTTTATTTGCTCTGTTTATTCGTTTTTTCTAATAAACTCCTTTTTATTGGCTACTTGGTTTCAGGTCCTCAACAAAGTTGTAATGCTTTCCCAGTCTGCTCAGCCCTTGCTATTGTTTGTTTTGGTTTTTATACACAAGTGGGATATCCCAGATTTTGGGAACCCCTTTATAGAACAGGGAGGGAGGTTTCAAAGTGGCCTCTTTCTGTCTGGCTTTCCTCCCACCTTGGTGGTGGTGGTGACAGAGACCTACCAAAATTCCCCAAATACCCCTCAGTCCAACCAGTTAGGAGAAGAGTGGGAGGGCTGTCACTAACCACTAGGCACTGTGCCTGTTTTGCCCTCTGCCTCCACATGCCCCTCTTCTATCATGTATGCCAGGGGTGGCCAAGCTGCGGCTCCTGAGCCACATGCGGCTCTTTGATGTATAATGTGCAACTCTTGGAAATATGTTGGCTGATCTCCTTTTTGCATCACAATTTAATATAAAAGGTAAATAAGAATTTTTCAAGCTTTATAATTATTTACCAGGTATAAACGTAGAGTCCACTGGATTAAAGTTTAATGTTCATGGTGAGTAAATATATTTAAGAATTTAAATGCTTCTTAAATATTGTGGTTCTCAAACAACTGAAGTTTATCGCATGTGGCTCTTACATTAAGCAAGTTTGGCCACCCCTGATATATGCAATGGCTCTATTTCCTTACATGATGTTCGAAGTAACTTTGATAATTTGGCAATTAGAACTACTCTAGAGACAGGAAGGCCTGGCGAGATATGGTTCATGGGATCACGAAGGGTCGGACACGACTTAACGACTGAACAACAACAAGAAGAGATCAATTGCAAAGACAAAGATTTATTTCCACAATTCCTAAATGTTTTTTCATATACTACTGTAGTAGAGAGCTCTTAGGCTGCCACCCTAACAGCCCAATCCTATCCAGCACTGGTGCAGCGTGGACGCCATGCATATGCTGTATCCAGTGCTGGACAGGATTGGGCTGGAGGTCTCCTTGGAGTAAGGGGACATCTGTCTCCTTGGAGTAAGGGGACATCTGTCTCCTTGGAGTAAGGGGACATCTGTCCCCTTACCCCGAGAAAAGCCCCAGTCCCCACAACAGGGCTACTTGGGTCCGCTCCAGCTATGTTGCTGACCCAAGAAGCCACGTGTAATTCAAAAAGGCCCGGGAAAGAGCATAGGATTCGGCATTCGGCAGCGAGCAATGCCAAATCACTGCTTATTCACAGGGTGTCACGATCATATTTTATGGCATGTTCGCAACACCCTAAGCCGGCGCTGAGGTCGCAGCACTGACAAAGATTAGGATTGCGCCGTAAATAGTAGGATTTACATCTTAGTAGGATTCACATCTGAGTAAGGAAATTTAAAATCAGGTGCATGGTAACGCAAGTCAGTAGAGTGCTGTGAGAAAACTGATCCTCTGGTGCTGCTTCATGAGGCACTCAGGGTCATCGTTTTTGTTCCCACCAGGGGCAGCTCGGCCATGAGACTGACCAAAGTACTTGCTTGAGGTGGTAGGCTGGGGATGGGTGCAAACTGGCAGGGAGCCTTGTACCTGCCCACCACCTCCCCGAGCCTGCTGCCTGCCAGGCTGCACTACCTGAGTGCTGTTCCATCTTCTTTTCGCTTGCTCTTCTTGAAAAGTGAGTGAGAAGGTGAAGGACAGCTTACCTTCTCCTCCACTCACTGCACTGCCAAGAATCATGGCCATGGAGCTGGAGGAGAACATGGCGGGCACTGTGATCCCTGTTCACCTCTTCTTACCTCTTCTACTGCCTACATTTGTTCAAAACAGGCCCTTGTTTCCTTGAGGATCTTTCCCATATTCCCCCACACACTGGCCAGTTTTGAAGATGTGCCAGAGGGAGATGAGGTAAGAAGGGGAAAGCCACAGAAAACATGGAGGTATGACAGAATTGGGCCTCCTCAGGCAGTTCTTGAGCTTCAGAAGGGCCTGCTTCCCAAGCAAAAGACTTGGAGCCCTAGATTCCATAGTTTCCAAAAGCAGGACCCCAAGAGATGGTCACAGGGGCAGGGGGCAGTTTGCCACTTCCTGTCTCCCTTTTCTTCCTCTCCCTTTTTCTATTCCCATACAAGACACGATCTCCAATGAACCCTTGATTGCTTATGAGCTGAAGAGACTAGTAAAATACTCTATTTGCTCAGTTCCAGTACAACTTTGCTCTATTTTGTCTTATGTTTTTTAAAAAGAGACATTATTAGGGCAATTCCTTGTGCTATGCAGGTAGATAACTTATGGGATGTGTCTCTTGTGTGGAATAATGGCTCAGGAATTCCTCTTTCTTGCTGGAACTGTGACTGCTGAATAAACAAACAAACCTTCTGCACCCTTTCTGTGCCCTCATAAATATAAAACACTGAGCACATCCTCTCAGAGCATTCTTAGGTTCCCCACCAGCATTTTTTCTAGTGCAACCACATCCACTAGTCTTGCAAACGAATATCTCCAGATGCAAATATCGTAGCCTCACTGGAGGTGATGTGGGGAGGGGGGGGGAGGCTGTTATTGATTTAAACCTAGGATATACTGGACCCTAATTAAGCTTCAAGATGCCACACTGAAAGACATTTCACATGCCTCATCACAAATCAGGATATTTGTACCATTAAGGCCAGAAAGAGAACATGCGCTAATGCTTACAAATAATGATCAAGACTGGAAACGACTGGATACCTTTGTTGTCTATTTATTCTGGGCCAGCCTATAGGCCACCACGGTCTTTTGTGTGGCAGTTCAGGCCAAAAACCACAGAGGATAGTGGGCAAAATCAAGCCATGTATTTGTACCGAAGACAATGAAGAAAAGAAAAGCTTTGTTCAAGGCCTAGGCCAAAAGCTCCTCCATCCCGCATCCTATAGCTCGCTTCTCTCATAGTTCAAATCTGAGCTCAGAATTTGGCTTTACCATTCCACATATTTCCAGCCTCATCCCTTGGAGGGATGGCTGACATACAATCTGAACCTATAGGGTAAGTGGCACTGAGCTTCTCTCACGTTCCTTTTCTCCCCTACTGCTGACAGAGCTCATCTCTCTGCAGGTCTGACATGTTTCCATGACAACCAGAATCCTAGGCTCTTGCTGCCTCTGGTCTTGCCACCTGTTATTACTCCATCTCTCAAGTGTAAAGAACTGATTTGTGACCTCTTATTTTTCTGTTCAAAAGCAAGTTTGCAAGGAATAGATGGATTCAAGAAATGAGAAATTAAAAAAAAACTAACTAATAAATGGGAAAGGGAGAGTAACAAAAACAGCAGATAGAAGATGTGCTTCTGGAAGTGCCTTGTGCTAATAGAATGAGAGATTGAATCCCTGCTGGAGATAAGTCCACCTCCAGCTGGCTTATTCCCAACATTTAATGAGAAATGGAGAAAGTCATTGGGGGTGGGTTTCAAAGGGAATGGTTCATTGCACAGACCGGCACATTTTTCGCACAGGACAGAGGTGTGGGCTGAAGCAAGACATATCAGGCAGCATAAATCTGTGGGAGAACTAAAGGACAAGGCAGATGGAGCTTAGATAAAAATAAAGTTCAGTCATTTCCTATTCATTCAGAAATATTTTGTTCTCATCCCCCCCCCAGCTGCTGCCAACACTGTATTTCACTATCCTTGTTTTTAAGAAAATGTCTAAGATGTATGTCTTTGTAGTGGCCTCACAAATAATTTGAAAATTGCTCTAATTATCACCACCTCTCCAACTGATTTGAATCACCTCTGAGGCACCTCCCACTGTAAAGGTCACCATGTTCCTTCCACCCGCAGCTAGCCTGAAAAGAACAATCTCCATTTGTCTAGTCTGGAAAGCATACCAGTCTGTGGAGCCATCCATAAAGGAACACTTCGGATAATACTGTATTTCTTCAATTCTAAGATGCATGTTTTTTCCCAATTAAGCATTTCAAAAAATGGGGTGCTTCTTAGAATCGAAGGTCTCCAAAAAGCGCCCCAAAATGCTATCTTCTTACTTACTGGGGCTTGGGGGAGCTTCAGGGAGACCTGCGCGACCCTCTGCAGGCCTCCCCGATCTTCAGTTCGGCAAAAAAGGTGATATTCAGCCATTTCCAGTTTTCGCGAAACCAGAAATGCCCAAAAATCGCTGTTTTTCGCCGAACTGAAGATCAGGGAGGCCTGCAGAAGGTTGCGCAGGCCTCCCTGAAGCTCCCCCAAGCTCAGGTAACGAAGGAAATGGCACTTTATGGCGGGGCCAGAAATGCTGTGCAAAGGCAGTGCACTCAGTCATCCTCAGCTGCAGGAGACATGCTGGGGAGAGTTGGTGCTGAGCGGGTAGATTCAATGAAGGGAGGTGAATCTTACAATCGATGGATTTTTTTTCCCTGCTGGTGGTACTGAAAGTAAAGGTGCGCCTTAGAATCGATGGCGCCTTAGACTCGAAGAAATACGGTACTGGGCACTCAATCATGTGAGGAGTGGGTGTATGCACAGTTCTCTGTACCAGGTGCACCATTCCACCCCCACATAGTCACATGGGGGCAGACTACTCAAACACTCCATATCTCACGGTTAAAATACTACTTTCAAGTAGTTAGGGACTATGTGACGAAACAAAAGTGTGCTGTGGGGAGAGTTGTGTGTGCACATGCTCCTCCTCCTCATGGTTGGACAGATCATTTTCACTCTCATCAGAACCAGCCCAAAATATATAATGTATCAAGGGTGTGGGCAACTTTCTGACAAATGTTGGTTAAAATGGGACAAAACACATGGGGAGGGTAAAAAAGGGTCTTTAAAATTGTGGCTTAGTTTATGGATGGTCCCCAATTATGGCAGGCAGTTGGAACACCAATGTATTTCAGGTTGAGACCAGCAGCTCACAGGTGACATAAGTATAATGGTCTGTGGTTGAGGTATTCCTCCCTGTATTACTAATAGTTACTGTTTTGAACTGTGGGGTTCTTCCTACACTAGCATCTCCATCATGAGAGTCACTGATGCTTGTATGGGAAATAACCATGTGATCCAGACTACCTACATTATCCAAATATACTATATAAACATAAATATATCTTCTTGCATAGTCCTCAATTAATTGAAAAAACTGGACTCCTGAGCATTCAAACTGCAAGTTTTTTCAGATTACATATGACTGTGTAGGAGAGGAAAGTGAGATCACAGTAGTGGGTTCTGCCCCAACCTATGTATGTTCATCTAAAGGTCTGAAGCACTGGCGTCACTGCAGGGGGGGCGGAGCTCTAAGTTCCTCCGTGATCCGAGCCTCCGTTACACGGAAGAACGAAGCGCCCCGCCCCCGCGCCTTCCGAACCAGTCAAAGCGGTGAAAACAATGCGCAGGGAGTCTCCTGCACGTTGTTTTCACTGCTTTGACTGATTCGGAAGGCGCGGGGGCGGGCCGCTTTGTTCCTCCGTGTAACAGAGGCTCGGATCACGGAGGAACTTAGAGCTCCGCCCCCCCCTGCAGTGACGCCAGTGGTCTGAAGAATCCTACAAGCAGTATACAAGCTCTCTTCTGACCTTTAAATGGACGTGCATAGACTGGGACTAGAACTTGCTGCTGGAATCCCCCTGTATGCATTTTCAGACTTTCTAAAAGGATCTTGCATTCCAGTTGTGCACAGGGGCGCAAAACAGTGACAGAAACTCATAAGTTGCTTTTAGTGCCATGTGTGAAAGATCACATGTAAGGGGCAGCGCATCCACTGTAACTTTTGAACGGCAAAGTGTGCGGTCTGCCATTTGAAGATGTCGCAAATGTGCCTTAAAGCACGTTTGTGACTACTTTAGAGTAAGGGCCGCCGGCGCAGAGGCCGGCAGCCCTTACTTTGCCGCCGGATTGACCCAGCCACCGCCAGAGGAAGGTAAGGCTCCTGCCGGTGGGAGCAGGGATGGGACAGGTGGTGAGGGAGGGCAGCAGTTGGCCGAGCAGGCCTGGGAGGGGGCAGGGTGGTGGCCGCCGCATCCCTGTCCCGTTCCTGGACTGGCACAGCCATTACACAGCCTCCTCTGACTTACGCCAGCTCGAGAACTGGCGGAAACCCAAGGAGGCCCATTGGGGCCTCCCCACGCTACACTGGGGAAAGGGGACGAATGTCCCTTTCCCCCGAGGAGACCTCCGGGCCAAGCATGATCGGCCCAGAACGGGGATAGGCGGATCTTTATGGTAGATTGTGCTCTAAGCCTGTTAAGTACGAGGCTCATGTCTCGCAGTTTTCAGGTACTTCTCCAAGGTTCACAGATCTTATAGTGCCTTGAATGCTCAAAAAAAGTGTCGCCTCAGTCATTGAAATAGTGGCAGCCACCTCATAGGCCCCACGTTAATATGCCAATTTATGCAACACGTCTTCCATGCAATCTGTACCCACCAGGTTGCAAATATGACAGTGTCCCTGCACATTCCCTCAGGTTATTGTGTGGGACATGAACTGGGTCTTACAGCCCAATCCTAACTAAATCCCCGTGTGGTGATACAGTGGCACCAGCGTGGGCTATGCTGCATCCCATGGGGATTTTCGGCTGCTGGAGGTCTATTTGGGGTAAGGGGACATTTGTCCCTTGCCCCAGGGTAAGTCCCAGCAGCCGCAATGGGTCAACTTGGACCTGCGCCAGCAATATCACTGGCACAAGTTCACGTTGATCCGTGCAAAGTGTATCAGGCCTGGGAAGGGGGTCAGGATTCGGCATGCGCCACTGCCGCTGAACCTGCCCCTCTCTCAGGTCCAATCTACCCACCCCACCCCATCTCCTCCCATTCCGCCTCCTTCCACCCCCTGCAGTGGGCTTACCTACTCTGGCAAGCCTCCGGCGCTCCACCAGTGTGCGTGGGAAGGCTCCAGTCTTCTTGCCAGTGCGCCAGCTCCCTGCACTGCCGCAAAGCGCTTTACGGTGCTTTTGTGGCAGCCTGTGCCGGCGGAATGCGTGTTCCACTGGCACAGGCCTTGGATAGGGTTGGGCCATTAGTTTCATCCATTGTGGTGTCAATTTGAGGTATTTGTTTTTTTTTCCTCAAAACATATACACTCCTCTCTCAATAACATTCAACAGAAAAGGAATAAATTGCACTCTGTTTGTAGGGGTTTAGTGAAAAGACACTGCTGTTGAAGTTTTTCAAGGAAGGCAAAGGAAAAAGTACTTTGCATTGAAATATACCTCCTACCATTGACCAAGGAAGCGATACCACAGAGCCAGAGGAAGAAAGAACCATGATGTAACATTCCAAACAGCTGCCGCGTGGTGTGAGGAACAAATAGTTATTCTCCAACTGAGAAGCTGCTTTTATTTATTTATTCATCCACAGCCTCCTGCTTGGATGAAAATAAAAAAATATTTCAAAGGAAACTTTGGATGGTAAATGGGGGACAGTTTCGATACCCAGTGGGATAACTGTATAAACCTTTTCATCTCTGGAGACTGTGTATTTGAATTATGCTTTGCATACAAAACTACCACTAGCTGATCTTTCTAGTGGAGAGATTCCGTACTACAAAATCTGCTACATCCTGAATTAATCATAATGCTAGATAATCTACAATATAGGCCCTAGTAGGTTTGCCTTCGCTTCTCCTATATTCTGGTGATGGACCTTTAAATCTCCCTCTAACAGCCATGGCTGCTCCCACTTCTTCATTCACTAGTTTTGTTGCTTGCCCTCCTCCTATGTGGCATACCTGGAGACTGGCTTGCAACAGAAGATGATGGAAAGGTGTCAGATAGCAAGACCAAGAAGCAAATGAAGGGGAACAGCCGCAGCTGCCTAGTCTCCCATTTTGCCTGGAGATGTTAAGGTAAAATGAATCAATTCTAGACATCCTGGAGCCCTTCTGAGACTTTATCATTTGGAGTTCCACAGTTTGGAGTGTGTGTGTATTGTGCATCATCAATGGGGTAACCTAGCCTTAAATCGCTGCAAGTCTAAGCACAATATGCACTTTCAAAATCTGCAGTGCTTGGCCTAGATGAATATTTGGGATTGCAGTAGCATCTGCAGTAGTACTGCTAGTATGACCAAATTTAGAACACCTGTGGTCAGAATAGCAGAAGTTACATTGAGTCAGACCATTGGTCCACCTATTTATTTCACTTGTATATTCTACCTTTCTTCTATGATAGAATTCACAGTGGTGTATATAGGGTCCCAGGCCATCACTGACCAGTCCTAGACCTGCTTAACATAAGCAAGGTGGCTACATCATGTGCTGTTACAGTCTGACATCTAGGTCAGTAATATCTATGCTGACTTGTAGATGCTTTTCAGAACTTGAGAGAGAGAGAGAGAGAGAGAGAGAGAGAGAGAGAGAGAGAGAGAGAGAGAGAGAGTCTTTCCCAGCCCTAACTGGAGATAACGGGGATTGAGCCCACAATGCATGTCCTCTACCACTGAGCTATGACCAACACCCCCCAAAGTAATTAGCATTGTTAGAGTTATCTATGACTATGGAGTATGAAGATTAGCTATTGCACATACAAATCATTTCTATGTTATGCTACCTAATACAAAATGTTTATGAAAAAATATTACATGTGCCAGAAAGCATGGTGCCATTTCCACATTTCCATCTGCAAGTACAGATGTCAATTTAAAGAGTCAGAATGATCTGCTATTTCCAATATCATTACTCTTCTGAAACTATTCAAAAAATCAAGAGGCCAACTGTCTCAAGATTGGGATTGCTGGTGGCCGCTTACATCTGTGGCAGTTTATGGACTTGAGCTCATGGCTCTCATTTGGTCAATGCCAAATTCTAGGCACATGTCTGATTAAAAAAAATTTAAAAAGCTTTTTCAACTCTCACTATGAAATCCATCTTTCTCGATGAATGCACTGTGGAAATGAGAGCAGACAAATTTACCTATGTTGCTGATAACTTTGCAGGTGAAAAAGTAAGGGCCCTTCAAAAATCCTGCAGTTAGAAACAGTCCATCTTCTTCCCCTCAGCTGTACAAAAGGGAGGTAGTAGACCACTATACATTATTCTCTGTGTTGAAAGAACATCAAAGGACAATGATCCTCAAAAAATGAGAATGAGAGGGCAGACAGAGGAAAATTAAAAAAGGTAAAGGTGACCCCTGACAATTAAGTCCAGTCGTGGCCGACTTTAGGTTGTGGTGCTCATCCCCATTTCAAAGCCGAAGAGCCAGCGTTGTCCGAAGACGCCTCCGTGGTCATGTGGCCGGCATGACTCTCCTTGCCGCAGCGTGTAGCATGCAGCTGGAACACGGAGCGCTGTTTACCTTCCCGCAAGCGGTACCTATTTATCTACTCGCATTAACATGCTTTGGAACTGCTAGGTTGGCAGGAGCTGGCCAAGCAACGAGAGCTCACCCCGTCGCGGATTCGAACTGCCGACCTTTCAATCGACAGCTCATGGTTCAGCGGTTTAACCCACTGCGCCACCCGCTGGCCTGTAGAGGAAAATTAGTATAACTCTATTTCAGTGCAGTGCAAACGCATATTGCTCCTTGCAATACACTCTGGGGTGAACTTGGGAAAGGGGAGGGGGGAGTTGCGCGACCCGGAAGAGGCTTCCGGAGCACAATTTCCCCTTCTACAGGCAAGAAAATGAAGTGGTTTGCAGCAAAAAGGTAAAGAAAGCTCTTTTTAAACTTTTTTAAAAGGTTTCTACATTGGCCCTCGTATCTGCGATAGTGGACTTTGCATTCCGCAGATTTCAGTATCTACAGGGGTTCCAGGAACAGAACCCCTGCAGATACTGAGCGCCCACTGTATATATATATATGAAAAATGTGTTCACTAGAAACAATTATTTATTTCTAAAATGCCTGTAACGTGCAGATGCTTATGAAACACAGGGCTGTAGTACAGCCCATACCCTGATGAACTCAAGTTTGGAGGAACTCAGATAGAAACCTAGTATTTCAAGCATGCCATGTAATAGACTTTTGCAAGAAAATTATTTTCGTGTCATACCCCTAAACCTGTCACATTACTAAAATTTGGTAATTCTAGAAGGATTTTGTTACCAGCAATTATTGCTGTTGTGACTTGGCATTGTGTTTATTTTATATAAATTTAACCCATATAGCCGAGGTTCCCAAACTTATCTGGCTCACGATGCCCCCGGTAGCTCCTGCTACCTGTTCTCCTGGGCGCTGTCATCTTGGATCTCATGAAATTTCACGAGATTCAAGATGGTGACGCCCAGGAGAACAGGTAGAAGGAGCTACCAGGGACATCTCACAATGCCCTGTGTGACTGTGCCGTGACACCCTAGGGCAGGAGTGGGGAACCTATTTATGGTGGAGGGCCATTTCCCCATGGGGGAAATGGGTCGCGGGCCGTGCCCCCTCCACCGCAAACAGGCGCACCCCCACCCCCCAAGCTCTCCTCCTCCCCCCTCAAGCTCTCCTCCTTACCTTCTCTTCAGCCGCCGCCGCCACTGGCGGCAGCGGCCCCGCGCGCGCTCACATCGCCGGACTTACTCTCAACCCGGCTGTAATAGACATGCGCAGAAACAGCCGGGTTGAGAAGAGGTTGCGCGATCTCGCGTGACCCTCTTCTCAACCCGGCTGTTTCTGCGCATGTCTATAACAGCCGGGTTGAGAGTAAGTCCGGCGATGTGAGCGCGCGCGGGGCCTCCCGAGGCTCCGGAGGCTCCGCTCCGAGCGCGCGCAGGCCAGACCCGATAGAATCGGGTCCAGGCTCGCGCGGGCCGGACCGGATCTCTCCGGGGGCCGGATCCGGCCCGCGGGCCGCCGGTTCCCCATCCCTGCCCTAAGGTGTCGCAACGTACAGTTTGGAAACCACAGCCATACAGTATTTCATGACCCAAAATATCCCCAAATACATAATTATGTAAAATAATAGGATTCATGTATATTTGCTTATTTTTATAGGTTGCAGGATTCAGCTTTTCTTGGGAGCAGAATTTGGATTGCCTGGACACAGAGTTTTAACTTTTTTTAATGCAAAGTACAGTATATGACATTCTCCAAATACTTCATATCATCCACAGGTACCCATTTAGTTGATTAACTAAATTAGCTGATTAGCAGATTTCTTCCTTTGCTATCGAAGCTAAAACATTACAAGTTTGGGAAACGTTGAAGATAATTATTAGTCACACTAGATTATGGTTCTGGGGGTTAGATTTCTATCACACGTTGAAAAAATACAGTGGGCTCTCCGTATCTGTGGGGGTTTGGTTCCAGGACTCTGCGCAGATTCCAAAATCTGTGGATGTTCAAGTCCCTTAACTTGGGTATAAAACCCAACACAAGCCCATCCCCAGGCGCTGGTACAACCTAACTTGAGCAACGTTTCCTGCACAAGTTAGGTTATGAAACCAAGTTAGGCTTCCTTACAACTTTTCCTGTCGTTGCGTCTGCTTCCCCTCTTCCCATTGGCCGCTTCACCCAGCCCCAGACAGACCTTTCTTCCAGTGGCTGAGCTGAGCCGTGTACAGGACCGCCTCCAGCCAATGGGGAGAAAGCGGGAAAGTAGGAACGCGCCGGAAAAACAAGTGCTGGGGAGAGACACCAGAGAGAGACTGGAGAGACACACCATGCTGCGCTGGTAAAATGCGGGAATTTTGGGGGGGAATATTTTTGATCCATGGTTGGTTGAATTCACGGATGTTGAACCTGTGGATACAGCAGGCCCACTGTACAAAAATTTGCATGGTATCTAACTGTATTTATCTGCACTTTCCAGACAGTAGTGTGAACAAGGTAAAATCATTGGCTTAGGTCTGATCAGAGGCGTCGCTGGAGCGTGGTGGGGGGGGCGCCCCCGGGTGACGCGCGACACCCTTAGGACGCTCCAAGGCCGGCCCGGGAGCCGGCCTCGGAGCGTCCGACCCCGACGGCGCTCCAGGGCCTTCTGAAAGAAGGCCCAGGCAGCACGTCCATCCGGGTATTTTTCGGATTTTCGCGCATGCGCAGACCCGTTTTGAGGGCAAAAAGCCGGGCCGGCCTCGGAGCGTCCGGAGGGCGATGCGGGGGGGGAGCCAGGTCCCCCCCGCGCCGCGATATCATAGCGTCACTAGGGTGACACGCGCCTCCTGCCCCAGGGTGACGCGCGTCCTAGTGACGCTACTGGGTCTGATTCCATCTTGTAGGCCCTCAGCCATTTTGCTGCAGCTGTGGGAATACAGCTTGTTAGTAAGCTGAGAAGAAACTCCTTATCAGGAATCTCGCTTCAGCCAGGCGAGAGGCATGATAACACGCTGGACCTCAAGGTCTCGCTAATTAGAAATGGAAGCCTGCTGTTAACCTCCAGTTGGGAAGGGTCAGAGTGAGTGGCCGACAGTAGCCTCAGGTGATGAGATCATTTTTCAGAAGCTTCGACAGGTCCGAATCTCTGGTTGTTTAAGAGCTACGTTTAAGGTATTAAAAAAAAACTCGTCGTTGTGAGGAAGTGAATTGCTCTTTGTCATTCCATCATGGATGTCTTTTCATATCAGCCGTGGTACAACAGATAGAAGAGCTACCCTTTGCTTATGCTCAGAAGTTGGAAAGATCCAGGTAAGCATTAGGGACAACTTCAAGTAAGTTTAGGAGCTTAACTTTATTGTTTTAGCCTTGAGAATGTAATGTATTTATTCTCAGGCAGTCCATTCCTGTCTAGGACCGCCGCAGCGTGCAAAAACACACTGCGCTGGATCCTATCCAGGATCGGGCCAGCGCCGATGCAGGCAGAGATCTCTTCATGGTAAAGGGGTCCCTTTACCCCGAGTACCAGCCCAGCCACACCACTGGGTCTCCTCAGATGTGCCAGTGCAAATCCAGGAGGCCCATGTAACGCCAACCAGGCCTGGGAAGGGGGATAGGATTTGGTGGAGCCGCCATGGATCCCTCCCCCCTCCTGGGCCTGGCCACCCAATCACCCCTCCTGTTCCGCTCCAGTCCACCCTCCCCACACACCCTGCCTCTCGGCGAAGGCCTTCCCTGTGTCCGGCACCGGCGGCCTCTGTCTTGCAGAGAGAGAGTGGCACTGGCCTCGGCACCAGTGCCACTTACTCTCTGGGTGTTGGAAACATGCCTTATGGCACGTTTGCGACACCCTGGGGCAGGGCAGCAGTAGACGCACCACTTCAAAGTTAGAGAGGATTGCGCCATTAAATTCCTAAATGTCTTTCAAAGTAACATATAACTCTAATTCTATTCTTTAAATAAACCATTATTTTATTACAGGCTTGTGTCTGTGTGAGTACAAAGGAACCGACAGTCCTATCTTATTCAACCCCCCCCCCCTGGAGGCTTCTGCAGGAATGGAGGATGTTTAATCCCCTTACGCCTGCGTAAGCCTCATAGCCTGCGATGGGTCTCCTCGGACCTAAGCTAGCAATTTTGCTAGCGTACGTTCGAGGAGGAAAAAAGGGGGTGGGGAGGCTGCAGGGAAGGAGGATAGGATCCGGTGCAGGCCTTCCAAGATGGATCCTCTCCCTCCCGCAGCCTCCCCACCCCATTATGCCCCCTTCCCACTCAGTTTTGCCTCTGCCCCCATTCCACACTTCCCTGTCTTCCCGCTGTCTTACCTTTCCCAGCGCACATCTGGAGTTCCTCCAATGTGGCTGGGAAGGCATAGACCTTCCCACTGGCATCCCCAACAGCATGCTGACCTACGTGCTTTTGGGGAGACTTTTACGACTGGCACAGACTGCTTTATGGCTGTCAGCGCCAGCGCCACCATTGGGTGGCACGTTTAGGATTGGGCTTTGATTCACCTAAGTCTGGCCTAGGCCATTCAGTCTACTACCATAAAGCGAACTAGAGCCTTGAGGGCTGAGACCCTGGAGCTTGGGGTTGCTCAGAGCTTGCAAGGGCTGGGGAGTTAGTCCGTACAACTTCAACTTCCCCTTGGCTGGAGGACTGGCTGTTAGGAGTATTGGCAACTACTGGAGGGCAGTTTGCCCTGAGGACTTGTACGCCCACCTGTTTGGCGTGTTTGGCCAGTCAGGTGAACATGTGCAAAAACTTGTACTCAACGTTTGGCTTTTTTGCCTAAGAACTGTACCCTGCTCTCTCCTGGAATGCTAAGACCCTTGAGAAAGTAGGATACACAAGAACAAACTGAGAACATGCATCTCTGACTCACGGGTATATATGTGTTTGGCCAGTGAACTAGGAGTGCATAAGATCAGACAGAGAGACCCTAGACCTTGACAAGTAGCAAAATGCAGAGTTAAGGAGCAGAACGTTCCAGGTGCATGTTTACCTTGCAAATTTGGAACCCTAATGGACAGAAAGCAGCTAGGGGGAGAAACTACAGAGTAATAGCAGCAGACAGGAAGTTATACACTCCCTCCCTCATCAGATCTCCAGCGTAAATTTACCCCTCCCAAAGACCATTTGTTGACAAAAGCTAGTGTAAGAAACCCCTCTGTCCCTTGAGCTAATTATCAAAACACCGTATTTCCTCGATTCTAAGACGCACACTTTTACCCAATTAAGCATCTGGAAAGCCTGGCGGGATATGGTTCATGGGATCACAAAGGGTCGGACATGACTTAACAACAACAACAGCAACAAAACTGGGGTGCATCTTAGAATCGAGAGCATCCCCAATGCCCCTCCAAAATGCCGTTTTCCTTACCAGGGCTTGGGGGGCTTTGGAAAGGCCTGCATGACCCTTCGCAGGCCTCCCCAATCTTTCGCGAAAACCGGAAGTGCCCGAAAATAGCTGTTTTTCAGCAATCTGAAGATCGGGGAGGCCTGCAGAGGGTCACACAGACCTCCCCAAAGCCCCCCAAAGCCCCAGTAAGGAAGAAAACAGCACTGGGGGGGCATTTTCTGGCAGGTTCTGATGGGGCTGGCACTTCAGCTGGGGAGAGTTGGTGCTGAGTGGGCAAATTCATGGAAGGGAGGTGTCTTACAATCGGTGGCATTTATTTATTTTTTCTGCTGGTGGCACTAAAATTAAGGGTGTGTCTTAGAATTGATGGCGTCTTAGAAATACGATAGCTGAGAGACTTAGCTGTGAATCAGAACTTTCCTGTTTGAATCTCACCTCTGCCATTAACTCACTAGGTGGCCTTGGGCAAGTCACACCCTCTCAGCCTCAGCTTCTCAGCTGCAATATGGGAAAAATAAGGTTCAGAGTGCAATCTTATGCATGTCTGTTCAGAAGTAA
This sequence comes from Plestiodon gilberti rubricaudatus, assembly GCA_026170595.1. Classification (NCBI taxonomy): domain Eukaryota; kingdom Metazoa; phylum Chordata; class Lepidosauria; order Squamata; family Scincidae; genus Plestiodon; species Plestiodon gilberti. The sequence goes on from JANXHW010000001.1 coordinate 259,796,997, forward strand.
GTCTCAATGTGGGAAGTACAGTGAAGCCCCGGAATCTGTGGGGGATAGGTCGCTGGCCCCCCTACGGATACTGGGAACCCGCGGATAGGGTTCTCCTGCAGCCCCCCCCCCCCCCCCGCATCCATTACCTTTGTTTTTCTTCATAGAGTTGGTGTCAGGTCAGTGTCTTGTTTAACCAAAACACTATATGCAGCAGGAAGTAGCTTCCTGCTTCCTGGTTAATGGAGCCTTTGTAGCATGCAGGATGCTTGCCTGCTTTATCACCTGCTTATAGCATTTTGGTTAAGCAAGAAACACACTGACATGGTGCCAGCTCTATGAAGAAAAACAAAGGTAATGGGCACCGGGGGTGAAGCCAGACACCCCCTCCCACGATCCATGGATAAGTGAATTCACGGATACCAGATCAGCAGATTTATTATTATTATTATTATTATTATTATTATTAATAATAATAATAATAATAATAATAATAATAATAATAATAATAATAATTATACTGCCTTTTCTTTGGTCATCGGATTTCTCCTCTGACGTTAATTCAAACGCGGTTTACATGGGCAGGCTTTCTAAACCCCAAGGGGTTTTTACAATATAATAATGTTCTAATCTTTCATAGAACTCTCTTCATTTTAGATGTTTCTTTCACAGTCCAGTTTTCTCTCTCTGGCGTTAGCCTCACCACGCTTCAACTAACAGAGCAATCTTGACTCTCACTCAAGTGCTGCAGCTGCAGTTCCCACTCCCCCACAGAGGCACTGTAACTTATCAGCTCGGCGTGCCAGCAGCTCTCCAACAGACACTTCCGGCCATCTTGAACTGCCGTCCTTCAGATCTTCAGGCATATATGAGACGGTCGCTCTACCAACTGAGTCAGATGTCCTGAGCCAGACGTATGGGGACCCCACTGTACTCCCAGGTAAGTGTGTACAGGATTGCAGCATTACTTACCTTACAGGGTGTCATCAAGATAATCTTGATAAAATATACCAATGCTGCTAATAGTAGTAGTAGCAGAGGCCACTGGTCTTTTATAACATGCATCTACACATAATGTGCCCTTCTCCCCTATTCTTGCAAATTATTATTATTATTATTATTATTATTATTTACTACTACTACTACTACTACTACAAATACATATACTGCATTTCAACAAGAGTAGTTTGCGAAGTGATTTACATAGTAAAATAAACCAAATGTACTCTTGGAAAATGTACTCTTATTGACCAGCCAGAGTATGGCTATCTGGCAAGCCCATGAGGACAATGCCATGGCAAAATACCCACTCATGGACTGTAGTGATTCAAGTGGGGCTTTGCTGCCATTCATAAGTCCTGACTCCCCTTTCAATAGAGGGTATATGCATGGCTCTATTGCTGAGGCTGCTTCCCTTCCTGCCCTAACTAGCAGCCGGTTCTTTGAAAAGAAACAAAAATCCTTTCCACTTGAGTATCTAAATCTCAAAGCGATTAACAAATGTTAAAGGAATTAATATGGCTTTAAGCCACTGCCTAGGCTTAGGATGAGGGAGGGTGAAAGACAAGCAGCTTCCCTCAAAGCCATCCTGCCTACATCATGCACAATGCCACAAGAAAGCACTAGCCTGAGATGCCCCTGCTATTTCGTTTCACCGAGTTCAGTCCATTTTCTTTTGTGCATTTGCTCACAGTACGATGGCTGACACAGAAAGAAGAACACAGCCAAAACGTTCTGGACATGTCAAGTCTGGTACCACATCCCTCTTGTTACTCAATCCTCAGGGAGAGATGGTTTAAAAGTGCTTTTGCAATCCAAAAGACATACATATATTTTAATGTCCTAAAACAAGCACTGGGAAAAACATTTTTGTACATTTCCAGTATGTAAGGGGAAAACTGGCTCAGTAACAACAGCAACGTGCCCCCCCATCTCTTGAGCAGATTTTTAAATTATTGTAACCAGAGACGAGTAAGGTGATAGATGGATGTCCCAAAGAATAAACATGCATTGCCTTCTTTAAAAATAGACAGCCCACCTGGTCCAGTCCAGCGGGGCTCTTCTTACATTCCTGTGATTAAATGCAATTCAACAGTCACTTCATCCAATTTAGCACTCTGCCTCTAGGAGAGACCAGTAGCTAATGCTTCATAAGAAGTTAAACACTAACTCACAGGCTACTGTGGTTTATTCTGCTTTTGCTTTAAAGGGGAAAATACTGTGGTACTTCCACATTTATTCCTAACATTAATAATAAATTTTCAAAGAAATAGGATATATGGGTTTAGTGGCCATATAAAAAGATAAGTTTTTTACAGTTTTAAAAAAACTGTAGTTTAAAAACTGCAGTAAACTTTTATCTTTTTACATGGCCACTAAACCCATATATCCTATTTCTTTGAAAATTATACCAAGCCATGATAGCTTCTATTCTATTCTACATTAATAATAATAATCTTTATTCTAGCAAAGATGTTATCTAACTGTCAGTACCACTTTCATAGGATTTATAATAAATTTTATGGAAGTAATGACATTACAGCATTTTTCTCCTATAAAGGTTACATAATGCACATAAAAATGACTTTAACCTCTCAATATGTCTAAAGGAAGAGTGTTGATTAAAGCAAGGATAGGAGCTAACAGCCCAATCCTAACTAGGACTAGATGCACCATTTTGGGTCTGGTGCCGCAAATAGTGGTGACGCTGCTGGTCACCTTTGGCGGGGGGGGGAGAGACGGGAAGTGGTGGTGGGTGGAATGGGGCAGAGGGATGAATGGGGGATTTTCTGGGTGGGGAAGGAGGCGGACGGAAGGCAGAATGGGAGAGGGGGGGGTCCCTGCTGCACCGGCATGCGCCAGATCCTAACCCAGCGGGGAGGCGAGCCCTCCCGGCTCCCGGACCAAGGGGGCGGGGCCTTGACGTCGACGCGCCCAACGTGACTCCGCACACGCCCCCGCCGGTTTCCTGGTCATTTTGGAGCCAAACGAGCTCCAGGGAGGGTGGGAGGGCCCAAACCAGAACGACCGACGAAGGAGATCGCAGTAAGGACGACGACCGCGCCGCCCCTGCCCCCGCCCCCAGCTGCTGCTCCACGCGCTCTGCCCTCGTTCCGCCCCTGTCCTAACCTTGCTCCTGTCCCTGTCCCTGTCCCTTACTCTCCTCCGACTTGCGCCAGCAAAAGAGCTGGTGCAGATATGAAGAGATCCACTGAGGCAGCAGAGGCTTGCCCCGGAATAAGGGAACAAAACTTTTCTTACCTCGAAGAGGCCTCCATACTGCCCACCTACAGGGTACAGCGCTTGCTCCATTGATGCAGCTGCATCGACCAGCAAGGGGGTGGGATTTAGTTAGGATTGGGCTGCAAGTGTCCACAATGTCTTGAGGACACTAGAATAATCATCTCTTTTGTGATTTAAAAATTAGAAGGAAGGAGCATCTTTGCCTTCTGAAACATCCAGAAGCTTTCTGGGTCAGAAAATATTATTAGATTTACCTTCTATGGCAAGATCTTGTCTTGATCCTAGGTCTTTGTCCCCTACTTGCCATCACTCTCCCCTGACATTTACCGAGATAATTTCATGTGTCAGGTTAGGATTTAGAAAGATGATGGGAATGTACAGTAAATTTTGTATGACAAGAAGAAAGAGAAAAAAGCAGAAGAAAACAATTTTAAAAAGTGTGTTTTGTTGTTCTCTGGGCTAACCACCCTGTGACTGCTTGACAATCAGCAGATTGGGTTCCCTCTTTCCTCGTGTTCCCTCAACATGCTCACCCCATGGGAGCAGTGATGAAAAGTGACCTGCTGCAGAGTTAATGTGAGGTTTGAGCTGAATTTTTTGACTAGCTAAGCTCAGCACCTGGAAAAGCTGCAGTTGATTAGCTCCACTAAAAGCCCAGGTCCCAATAATTCACAGAGGAGCAACGTAATTGTAGCAACTGCTGAAATGCAAGGATGAAGCTAAGAGAAGAAGGATCGAAGGGGGATTGGACCATTCCCCACTGCGAAAGTGGGGAGGAAAAATACACATTCTACTCACGTTTGTGATTTTCATTTCTGTGGACAGGTGGGGAGCGCGTCTCCTGCTCCCTAGCATCATCCCCCTCCTCACTGGCAAGGTGAGTGTGAGCATAATGGTAGCTCAATCCCGGTCTGTTCTTATAGCGCTTGCCACAAACTGTAGCAGAGGAAACACAATGGAAGATCAGACAGAAAAGAATGACACATCAGTAACAACAAAAGTGGTCTTACATGTCTCCTTACTGCAGCTTCCTTTTGCTGGGCATCTACATTTTTACTTGCATTTTTTTTTAACCAGAAAATTAATTCTCTGAGGTAAGGGTCAGATTTCAATTTACATTTTGTACCCAGGTACAGGCACCCAAATACAAAACACTAGCAACCTTATGTCAATTATAAAGGGCTTGTATGTAAGTAATATTCTATACTCATACTCAGATGTGTCAAATAGAAAAGGACTGGGCTGCTTCTGCGTATTTTAAAGCATCACATGCCAAATTTTGTACACACACACACACACACACACACACACACACACACACACGCACACACACACACACACCCTGTCAGTCTTAATAAAAGTCATACGCTTTTTGCACTTAGGAATGTATACTTGAATACAGAAATCATTTTAAACCTAGATGCTGATCTGCTAAGGTTGAGGCTGAACCTACTGCTGTGATAGCCAATCTCATTTCTCATGTTAATGAGAAAAAGCCCAGAAAATTATGACCTCTGACAGCTGATAGACTTTATTAGTTTTAAATACTGGGTTAGAAACTAGTTTCATGGTATTACGTAGTAAGCCATAATAAAAACATATTACCCAATTTCCCAAAGAGGAAACTAAAGCCAAGAGAAAGGTTAAATGTTTTGTCTAGCATCACACAATGATTTGTGCTTAGATTGAAATGATCACATCTTGATATTCATTCTGGTGCTCACAGGCATTTTAGACCATTTCTCTGTAAGTCTTTCTCACAAACATTATACAGTATTGTATATCCGTCAATGGAACTTGGCTTAAGAGAATGCTGGAGCCCTTGCACAAGACGATTCTGCTCCTGATGTCCACTTGTTTCTTAGTTAATGGCAAATATCTGCTCATGGCAAATATCTGCTCATGGCAAACAAGCTGACCCTGCAATGCTGCACGCCACCCACACTGAATGCAGCTCTGGTGGCATGCAAAATTGCAGTAAATGAGTCAGGTTATACTGTACTATATCCAACAAGGGTAGCTGTTAGTACAGTGTTTCTCAAAGTTCTCCCCGCGAAGCCCCGGAAGTGCCCGAAGATCACTGTTTTGCAGCGATCCAAAGATTGGGGAGGCCTGCAGAGGGTCACACAAGCCTCCCCAAAGCTCCCCCAAGCCCCGTTGTGCAGCAACAGCGGTTTAGGGCAATTTGGCGGTGGTGGCGATCCCCCGGATCGCCACTGCTGCCATGCTGTCCGCGCTCCTTAAGGAGGCAGGGGACAGCTTAGGTTCTCAATGGTGGGTCACGACCCACAGTTTGAGAATCGTTGTGTTAGTAGGTCAACACCAAGTTAAACATAGGACACTAAGAATAAAGGTCAATGATCATTCTGTGTCCATAGAAGAGTTTGTTTGAAGCCCAAAATATTAACCTTGGTAGAGAATGCACAAAACTGGGCAGAAAATATTCTGATAAATCAAAATAACTCTTAGAAAAAACTTTTGAACTATATACCTTGTAAGCGTGAGAATTCAGCAAAGTATTTTTAATTTACAGTTCAATCCTACACTACATTCTGCTCAGCAATCCAGCTGGCAATACTGGATCCTGAGCAGAGTAGTTGGGGTTGGAGGTCTCCTCAAGGCAAGGAGTTCCTTTACCCCGGGTAAAGTCCCAGCCTCCCAAACGGGTCTCCTTGGATTCACGCCAGCTATTGAGCTGGTCTAAGTCCAGGAGGCCCATGTTGGAAGAAACGGGCCTGGAAAGAGGATAAGATATGGCATGCACTGCTGCCGCTGATCCTGCCCCCCTCTCAGGCCTGATTCACCCAACGTCCTGCCCTGAAACACTCCTGGAACGCCCTCCCCCCGACATTATGCTGTGTGGCCCAGCCACAGCTTATCTGGGCCGCATGCCGTCCAAATACGACCCACAGGAGTTGGCACAAGCCAATGCACCGGCCTAGGGCCGGCACCACTGCTTTACAGCAGCTTTTGCGACAGTCCTGGGCCAGCGCAGAGGTCCTAGCAGCCAAATAGGATTGTGCCTTTAGTGGCATTCATTTTTAATGTGTAATGTAACTGGATAATGGCTGAATTAAGAAATAGGTAGAACATTAAAAAAAACTGGTGTGGCACAACTGGCTTGCCTGGGTATATGTAAAGAATGAGTAGATGGGAAGTGTGGATGATAATGCACAATGATCAAAGTGCCACTTAACATAACATGTTGTAACACATATACATCAACGTATACATGTTATAACACTATCTCACCTGAAAGTCAGGCACTTCAGGTGTGGAATGTATAAGTAATATTACCAATTTAATTTATACACAACTACTGTCAAAAACACCATGGATGTGCTAAGCTTAAGTAATTAGGACAGATATTAGGCACAATAGTAGTCTGCTAAACTGAACAATATTTTTAATGTTAGCTTTGTTAGCTTTGTCATGTTCAAGCTAAAGAGACCTCAAGGGATTAGGAAAGAAAGATCTAAAGAACGCAGGGAATCAAGAAGACAAGGATCAATTACTTCCTTAGTCACCAGGAAGAGAACAACACGTTATGCATTTATCCCGCCATACAGAAGTTCCACTAGAAGTTTTATAACCAAGAACATTAATTAGAATGCAAAAGTAAGATAGGAAGAATAAATTCCATAACTAAATGGAGAATGAACTAGATGATCAGACTGAAATGACACCTGGCTCCAGAGGTGTGATATATGAAGCAATAATTGAGAATAGGTATTAACTATTAGATCCAACGACTGTATGTAACAGTCTCGATTGGGTTCTGATTAACAATCATGATAGGCTAAGGGCCAAAGGATGGAAGGGATGATTGATCTGAAAGAACTCCCCAGAGTCCTCCAAGACATACTATCACTTTTTATAGGGTATATGTCAGGTCAAAAGCAGTGACGTGCATGCTACGTTTGTCTTGGCAGGAAACAGCCAGTACAAATTACTAAAGGGCAAGCCTGAGTCATTTCATTGTGGATTTCATTCACTTTTCCCATCCATTTTGAAAATGAATGCACATGCCTACTTTGTATCATTTATCATACAATGAACCCAAATCAAAACCAAAGTAGGATTTGTACAACTGAGCACTCAGACTAACGGCCCAATCATATGGACCTTCTACATCAGTGGGACTAATGTCCTGCTGGCATAAAAGGCCCTGCAATGGTGCAAAGATCATGCTGCTGCTGGGCCATCCGAGGCCACTGGCGAAAGGCAGCTGTAGCAGCATATCCCTGCCACCACAGGACAGGTAGGCTGGTGCAGGGGACTTTCATGGGCGGGGAGGGGGAGGGCAAGGGGAGTAACTGGGCGGGGAGGGGAAGGAACAATGGAAGGGGGTGGATCTGGCAGCAGCGACTTTTGCCGGATCCTATCCCCCATTTCCAATCCAACATGCCCCCTGGCTTTTCTTAGATTTGTGCCAGCAAAATGTCTGACACAGGTCTGAGGAGAGCCAGAGATGATTGAGCAGCCTACAGGACGTAAGTAAAAAACATGTTTATGCGTTCTTTTGGCACAACTGCATACTATAATGTGCCGTCGCCCAAGGAGGTGCCATCGCCCAAGGAGGTGCGAGGGGCGGCAGCCAGAAACAGGGCCTTCTCAGTAGTGGCACCAACCTTATGGAATTCCCTCCCCTTTGACTTACGAACTGCTCCCTCCTTGGACACTTTCCGGCGAGGCCTAAAAACCTTGTTCCAAGAAGCCTTCTGAGCCCCTGCCTTTTTTTAACATCTTGCTGGTACAGGTGGGGGTGCTGCTATTTTATGCTCCTGCTTTGATTGTAGCCATGATCTTTTTAATTGTTTTAGACACTGTTTTTATTAATTTTCATTAATTGTTTTTACTGTTTTAAAATGTGATATTTTTATATTGTATTTTTTGTATGTATTTTTTTCTGTTGTAAGCCGCCTTGGGTCCCTTCGGGGAGAAAGGCGGGATAAAAATACTGTAAATAAATAAATAAATAAAATAATGTGGCAGGGGATAGGATTGGGCTGTAAGTCACACATGACAGCTCTCATTTAATAGAGATGGATAAACGTAGTGTGAGCTTTAAATGAACGTAGGGATGGATAAACAGTGTGAGCTTTAAATGAAATAATCAAATAACATGAAGCACTTAGGTATAATTTTGTTTCTAAGCCTAGGGCCAACCTAGACGTTGTACAGGAGATGCATTCAACAGTTTCCAGCATCTAAGCACAGGAATTGAAGGGAGAAAAGGGGATCTTTCATCCCTCTTCCCCCCCCCCCGCTCAAAATCCATACCCCAAGTTGTCTTTCTACCTATGGAAGAAAAAAATATACCTCTATCGTTTCCCCCAGAGGTGGAAAAGCAACTTGAGGAAGTAATTTTGAGCAGAAAACATGGCCAGAGGGGAAAGTGTTTCACACCCTCTCCTCCCCCTGCCATTCACCTGCCAAATAGATAGTCTTCCATAGTGTGTGTGCTCTTCCATGTTTGTAATAGACATCAAGAGATTGTTACATGCACCCCTCATTTAACATTTAGTTTGGCCCTATATGAACAAGAGAAACAGAGAGTGACTCATGGGGTGGGAAAAGAGATGAAAGAATAGAAAGCCACCAGAGAAGCAGAGAGAGAAACAGAAAGTTAGAAAGATATTACAGCTCCAAGGGATATGGGCTCTTGCTGGGGGTTTCAGCTTATGTTGGGATTTGCTTATGAGGTAACTGAACCAGGCTGAAAACAGAGAGGAAGAACTAGACAGTACTTACTGTCACAAACGTAAGGTTTATCATGGTCATCCATAGAGGAAACATCATTTCTTCGCCTGCCACCTCCAGAGCCCCGAGCCTGTATTGAAGAGCAAGATGTTAATGCAACAACTACTTTTCTGCTTTCCCTGCAAACATTATCTGTTTGAGTATTTGCAGCAGAACTCCATGAACATTACACCAGGGTGGAATATCTGACCTTCTAATATTGTGTGCTACTCAGGAATGTTGAAAAGAATATGGTTAAGTAAAAGAAACAGAAAGGTGATCAATCAAAAACCAAAAATTCCTGTTTTGTTGCCAATAAAGATTTTTAAGAGAAAACCTTTAAGAGAATTTTAAGAGAATTAAGAGAAAAACCATAAAACAATGAGACCAGTCCTATGTACAGTCAGTCTAAGGGCTATGTATCATATAACATTACTGAAATTCCTCTACAGAAGACAGGTGCTACCATGTAAGCCACAAACATTGTTTCAAGAGTGTTGGCTGGTGCATTCATAATGCTCTTGACCACATAACTATGGTGGTGTGCTTTTGCTGTATTGGGAAGATTGGAGTTCTGTATCACTCCACGTTTGGACTCTCCGCCATATATGCTAACAGGGATAGCTTAAGGCTTATAGAATGGATACTGGCAGCTCAATCCTGCGCAAAGATCCGCAGCCAGAGCAAAGGGCTGGCCGCAGGATCCTATGCCCATTCCGGGCCGCTCTGGCCCGGGGTCTCCTCGGGGGAAGGGGACACTCATCCCCTTCCCCCAGTGTAAGGCTGGGAGGCCCCAGTGGGCCTCCTTGGATGTCCGCCGGCTATTGAGCCGGTGGAAATCCGAGGCAGCTGTGTAACGGCTGCCGAGCCTGGGAATGGGGATGGGGATGGGGATATCGCGGCCGACATCCCTGCTCCCTCCCGGGCCAGCTTGGCCAACCGCCACCCTGCCCACCCCGCCCCTACTCCGACCGGTGGATGCCTTACCGTCCGCCAGTGGGTGCAGGAGGTTTCTGTGGTGGAGAGAGACCTGCTGGCCTCTGCACCGGTGGGCCTAACTCTCCAGGTGCCATAAACGTGCTTTACGGCGCATTTACAACACCCTCCACCTGCGGAGCACATGCTCCACAGGTGGAACTTTACTCAGGATCACGCCGTTAGACCTGTAAATGATGTTTATCATAACGCACATATGTATTGCACATAGACCAATGGATGGGTGCTCTTCATATTATTATGCATATGGATTGTAAATAAGCTCCTCTGCTTATTACTTTATACAATATATAATTAATCATTACTGTGATTGATAGCCACAAGATGTGATGGTTGCGAGTCAGATAAATTCTTGGAGAATGCAATTATCAAGGGCTAAGTTAAAAATGGAATCTCCATATTCAAATATAGTATACTTCTGATTACTAGATACTACAGGCTGTTTCCATCATGACACTCTTGTAAACATCTCAGGTTCACCTGCCTGGCCATTGTTGTAGTGTCAGGGCAAGGGCTCTGGAAGTAAGGCAGATAATCAGGTAGGCAGGCATATAAGGATGGGCAGTCTGAGAGCTCAGTCTGTCTCTGAGGAGCTAGTTGCTGAGACTGAAAAGTCAAGCCACTTTTACTCCTATTGGCAGCTTGAAGCACTTGACTCTGAGACTCAGCAAGCTCCGCTGATATCCTGTCATGGCTCCAGAGCCGACGCAAATTCAAGGAGGCCCATTGGGGCCGGGCAGCCCTACACTGGGGAAAGGGGACGAATGTCCTCTTCTCCCGAGGTGTTCCTGGGTCAGGCCTACGTGGTCCGGGAAGGGTGCAGGATACTATGGCCCGCGTATCCTTATGCAGGATTGGACTGTTACTTCTCAGTAAACATGTCTATGACTCAACAGTAAGAAGGGATGGCTGCTTTAATGTATGAGCCACACAGTGAAAGCTTCATCTCTTGCAAACAGGCCTCTGTCTCCATGCCATATCCACAAATTAGCAAAGATTCAAGCAGGGAGTTTTGTTTTGCTTTTTTGAATCCTCACACGAGTCACAAATATAATCCTTATTAACAGTAAAAAAATAAAGTGAAAGTGGGAATGTGATTATTAAAGGCTCCTCAGAAAAGGGCTTCTATAACAAATGAAAAAAAGGGTTGTTAAGCAGTTTGTACACCAGAAAGTACTGCATAAATAATTATTGTTAAGAATGCTATTATTTCAATGGAAAAGAGTTAAGCATGTGAGTTAAACACAAAACTTAAATAGGTTAGCAACCCACCTAATTGAACAAAGAGGGATCTTTTAAAAGTGGTGTCTCTCGTATATTTATCAGGGTGAGAGCAACTGTCCCTATTTATTCCAGCCCAGCACATCTCCCATGTGCTTCTTTTTGGACTGAGTGAACCCCTATGGAATATTCTCTTATTCCTTTTCGTACGGAAACTACTTTAGAGCTTTTTGGTTGAAAGGCAGACTATAAATATTCTAAATAATAAACATTAAACATTATTCCAGTTTTGCACATTGATTTCTAACTATTTTTTGCCCCTTTCTAAAGTGGCGGATGTCGGATACACTGTGTACACTGAACAGTGACTTGTCATTGCCCCTCGTTCCATCATCTGATGTGCAAAATATACATCAAAAATACATGTTTATGTTATCAGGCTGTGTAGTAGATATTCTAGGATTTCAAGCCTAATAACCCTTCCTGTTACTTCTAGACAATGGAGTCCTTTAAATCTGTCTCTGTGAATCCATATATCCTTGGCCTTCAAATCTCTTTACCAACACTCCCATAATTTCATGGCTGGCCTCAGGGGGGGCTGGCAAACAGACAGCCACCCCAGAGGCACAAACTAGAGTGCCACGTGCTTGCTGTCAGTGCTTCAGTATGTGGCATTCAGTCATCCACGGCTGCCTTCCGCCTCCTGCCGTTATACAGCAGGAATTGATGTATATAGCCGGAAAGCTTCAGCAGAGCAGCCTTGGAGCGCTCAAATGGAGCCAAACAGGGATGCTTGCCAGAAGGACAGATGAAGGGGCCCAAGATTAAAAATAAAATCATGCTGTAGGAAAGGAAGGGACGTGCACAAATTTGGAATGACCAGCACATTAGTTCCTCTGCAGTATTTCTGTAGCAGTGCCTTTGATTCCCTCACTTGTGCTTTGAAAGAGCCAACCATTTGTAGATCCAAATTCTAGATTTATGAGCCTGAAAATCTGGAGGAATGGTATCCTTAGAATGGATGGAGTAGGGGAAGAACAACCATTCATTCTAGAATGAGATTATTTGTACAATTGTATAGTTTGTACCTATCCTAGTGGGGGAAAGGATGCCACAAACTCGTCACATCAGAGCTTTACAGCCACTAAAGTTACATTAATAGCCCAATCCTATCTCCTCCCCCCGCCCAACGCGGCTGTGCCAAAAACAGGAACGCTGTATCCAGTGGAGGGGGGGGGATTAGGCTTCAGCAGAGAAATAGAATTTAAAACCCCTTACTCCTGCATAAGCCTTCCAACCTGCAATGGGTCTCCTTGGACCTGTGCTAGTGATTTTACTAGTGCAAGTCCAAGGAGAGAAAGGGGGCGAGGAGGATGCTGCTAGAGGGGATAGCATCTGGTGTGCGGCTTTGGTGCCGGATGCACCCCCTCCCACAGCCTCCCCGCCCCGTTAAACCCTCCCCACCTCTCCCACTGGCTTACCTTCGTCAGCAGGCAGTGGAGGATCCTCTGGCAGCCACGGGAAGGCTCCGGCCTTCCCGCTGTCGCCCCGGCAGAGCGTGGCTTTGCACGCTGCTGGAGTGCCTTTCACGACTGATGCTGACTGCTTTAGAGCAGTCAGCGCCAGTGGAAGAGGAGCACCACCAGTGGATGGTAAGTATAGGATTGGGACATTAATGTACTAAATGTTACACTAAACCAGCGGTTCTCAAATAGTGGGGCGCGCCCCCCAGGGGGGGCGCGAGGCCCCACAAAGGGGGGCTCGACCACCACAGTCGCCCTCCGCACGCTCCGAGGCCGGCCCAGGAGCCGGCCTCGGAGCGTCCGGAACGGCCGGCGCTCCAGGGCCTTCTGAAGGCCCAAGCGTCAATCCGGGTATTTTTGATGTTTTCGCTCATGCGCAGAGACGAAAATGGGTCTGCGCATGAGCGAAAACATCAAAAATACCCGGATTGACGCTTGTGTCTTCAGAAGGCCCTGGAGCGCCGGCTGTTCCGGACGCTCCGAGGCCGGCTCCCGGGCCGGCCTCGGAGCGTGCGGAGGGCGACGCGAAGGGGGGGGCGCCACCCCCCAAAATCGGGTGACGGGGGGGCGCGGGGAATTTTTTTTGAGAACCACTGCACTAAACGCATAATGTGGACTGGTAGTTTTATGATTTAGGGGGTTAATAGTTGCCGGGGAGGGAGAGAAACTGCAATGATGAAGGGTTGGGGTATTTCAACTGAAGCTTTTTTTTCCTTGTTTAAAATAATGCATGAAAAACATGACTTGAGAGCAGAACTGTGTCGGAGACATACTGATGGCACTATGTAAATAATGTATCTATTGTACTAAGCTTATTCTTTGTCATACAGGCAACAATGGATTAATATTCAAGCAGTCCAGGCCATTCAAACGTTGGCACATCCCAACTCTTTGCTACTGCTTATACGTGCACCTAGAAAAGAAAGACTCTTCCATTCTATATACCGTATTTCTTCGAGTCTAAGGCGCCATCGATTCTAAGGCGCACCTTTACTTTCAGTACCACCAGCAGGGAAAAAAAAATCCATCAATTGTAAGACTCGCCTCCCTTCATTAAATCTACCTGCTCAGCACCAACTCTCCCCAGCATGTCTCCTGCAGCTGAGGATGACTGAGTGCACTGCCTTTGCATAGCATTTCTGACCCCGTCAGAAAGTGCCATTTCCTTCATTACCTGGGCTTGGGGGAGCTTCAGGGAGGCCTGCGCAACCCTCTGCAGGCCACCCTGATCTTCAGTTTGGCGAAAAACAGCTATTCTTGGCCATTTCTGGTTTTTGCGAAAACCGGAAATGGCTGAAAATCACCATTTTTTTGCCGAACTGAAGATCAGGGAGGCCTGCAGAGGGTTGCGCAGGCCTCCCTGAAGCTCCCCCAAGCCCCAGTAAGTAAGAAGATAGCATTTGGGGGTGCTTTTTGGAGACCTTCGATTCTAAGACGCACCCCATTTTTTGAAATGCTTAATTGGGAAAAAACATGCGTCTTAGAATTGAAGAAATACAGTATCAAAAGGTGTAGGAATACATGTGTTAGCCTGCAGAATGCAGGAGCAGTCTCCCAATGTAGTTGGGTTTAAAAACAAAAAACAAATCTGAAATGCAGCAAGGGGGGGGCAGCTGTGAAACAGAAGCCAGAGGACCCCATATCTTCCCCCCCCCCCCATAGGAGGGAAAGCATATGGAAGGGATGATTTTGATCAAAACATAGTTCATGGAGAAAGCGTTAAGCACACCCTCCCTGAGCTTCAGACAACCCTCCCTCTAATCTGCAGCATCTTCCTTGGAGACCTTCCTCCCACCCAGGCAAGTTTCTTTCACCAGCGTTGGAGTTCAATTGAGAGAAAAGTGCTTGGAGAGGCAAACTGTGAGAGTAAGAGCGGCAGTTGGAGGGGGGGGGGAGTTTCCAGCACCCCTGCCCACACACACCTCTGTCTCTTTAAATGGCACCCACCCCTCCCCCACCTTGTACAAGAAAGATGCAGGCTTGCTGCCATCACATGTCATTTGTCCTTTATTCTGTGAAGTGTGGGGGTAGCCTCTGAGCTGATGGCAGCTGGAGGCACCTGTAGCAAGAGAGACAGGGCAGGAAGAGGAGGTCAAAGAGAAGATTTCAATGGATTTCAAGGATGAAAGTACAGCCTGTCGTTTATTATATTTCTCAGCCTTGGACTCTTCCTCCCTATGTTACCTCTAGCATGATGCTTCTCAGGCAGCTCCCTCCTGCTCTCTGCCTGTGGCACTTTACAATGCAGTGGCCTTATTTCCCCCTCCCCCCCCAGGCCATTTACTAAGAGAATATTGATGAATACTGCATATAGAGGGATTTGTGAACATTTGGCTAATGTAAAGAACTCCCTGCTGTAAATCTGCTATTGGAGGCTTGCAGAGGCTGGTGTTCAGTCAGTCCTGAGAGCCTCCAGCAGTTCACTCCAGAGAGCAGGGAGGGCCAGAACAGCCAGACAGGATGAAGAGTGGGAGGTGAGCTGCCCGCCTTCATGCTGTGTGGGTTTCTTGCCAGGGGATCTGATTATTGAGAGCCTCCAGCTGCAGAACCATGCAGAGAACACTGATCAATAGCCAGCTCTTCTCTGCACCAAAACTGCCAAGGGAAAAGCTCCAGCTCATCTGAAAATGCAGATAAAACAAGTACTAAATAATAAAAGTTACACTGTGCACAGAAATACTGATACCAATATGTGCATGCATGGTTCTTTGTTTTTTACAGCCCCAGCAATTTCATTTCCTTCATGGTTTTATTTTAACCAATAGACTAAACCAAAATCAGAGAGTTAAAACATAAGGGAATATACCACAGAGAGATAGCAAGTTTATATTAGATACAAATGAATAATTGTGCATTGTATAACTTTACAACATCTCACATACCGTGGGTATCAGTAATCTCTGTGTTTATGTATGCGTAACTATATAGAAACAATACTTGAATATGAGAATAGGGGTTTCCCCCAACTTTCTTCCTCCCACACGGCTAATGCAACCTACCCGTCCTCTGGGCCTGTTCTTTCGTTTTGGAATATCTTCTTCCATCTCTTCCTCCTCATTCACTTCATCTGCATTTTCATCATTTTCCAAAACCCTCTATAGTTAAAACAATAAACAGAAATTAAAAACAAATCCCAGCACAGCAGAGGATTTTGAACAGAAGGGTAAAGACAAAATGAAACAGATATAAGGAAAGTATGCATTCTTTCATTTAGCACAAAGTGACACGGTTCAGGTCCCTTCAGGTTATGAATTGAATGTGCCAAACAGTGCCGACCCAAGACATCCTGGCACCTGAGGTGGCATGCCAAATGCTGCTCTTCTCACCTGGTGATGTGCTAGCCTCTGTTCCTCCTACCTCCTGGATTGGAAAAGGAAGAGGGGGACAGACAGACCAGAGGAGAAAATGCACTCTGCTGTCCTCCACACTTCCTCTTCTGCTCTGTCCCTCTTCCTGTTCCAATAATGGGTAGAGAAGCGGAAGTGAGTGGATGGATGGATGGATGGAGGTGGGTGCCCATTTCAGTCTGCTGCCTGAAGTGACCTCCTCTGTTGGTCTCATGGATGGGCCGGTCTTGGTGCCAAACCTGTTCTCAAGGAGGTTATGAAGTAAGGCCGCACCAAATGTTCACAACTGGACAGTTTCAGCACGAAAGGTGGGCTTTAGGAGGACAAAGGTGTCCTTTGAACCCAGCCTTGCTCACCTGATTCACATCTGTTTGTATTCAGTACACAGTCCTTCAGCACTGTTTCTTTTTTCATTCTGGTGTTTTTCCTAGGAACAGTGGTGCCATTACAGGCCAATAAGGTGACACACTGTGCCCAAGAGAAAGACCAAGTGAAAAAAAAAAGAATGAAAGAAAAAACGAAAAAAATTGCACCAAAGCAGCAACCGATCAGGACTGCAAAGAGGTTTTTTCTGGAGCACTGTTGCTACCACTGAATTCCAGGTAATGGGGAGGGCTGTATGCATGTGTGTGACAGGGGCACAAGGGAACAAACCCTTAATGTGTACTGGGGAGAAGGGTTTGTATGTGTGTAGAAGGCAATACAGTATAACCACACTGTCGTGCTCAAGAACATACAATCTGAAAAATTGAAGGGGATGTTTTTTGTAATAAGATCTCAAAAGCCACCACCTCCATTTTAGCTCAGCCTTACTATGGCCCTTTGGAGTCCTTGCTGCTCTTGTTAACTACTTCCCTTGCCATATTCCATTTTTGTTGAAACACATGACTTCAAATGGGCTGCTACGTATTAACAACGTATTATTATTATAATATTATAAATATACAGTATTTATATACTGCCTTTCTTGGTCATTGGATTTCTCCCTCCGACTTTAATCCAAGGCGGTGTACATGGGCAGGCTGTCCTAACCCCCCTTGGGGTTTTTTACAATATATATAAATGTCCAATCTTTCATGAACGGCTACTTTCCAGGTGGTATCCTTTTTACAGTCTGACAATTCTGCTGGCTGGCGCCTCCCACACTCGACCGACGCAGCTGGAAGCTCTTATCTCTCCTCCTGGAGGCTTTCACAGCTTTTTGCCGGCGGCATGTCTCAAACTTATCAAGTTCACCGGTCTTCGGGCTTTGAAGGCAGCAGCTCTCCCAACTGAGCCAGACTCTTCTGCCCTTCAACTGAGCCAGACTCGACTCTTTTAGTATTGGCACTCTTAAGTAAACCGCTATGCTTCTTTACATATGGCAGTCATCTCACTGCACATTAGCAAACAAGCCACTTGTGACGCATTAGCAAACAGGCCACTTGTGGTGGTGGGCAGCAGCGGGTACAAGGCAGCATGTTCCCCAGACTGACAGTGCAATCCTATCCAGTGCAATCCTATCCTTACCAGGCTCAAAGAGTGATGTAATAGTAGGGGCATGCTACCGTCCTCCAGATCAAAAACCTGAAGGGGATCTTGAAATGAGGAAGCAAATCAGGGACATGTCAACGAGAGACAGGGTTGTAGTCATGGGGGACTTCAATTATCCTCACATCGACTGGGTCAATTCATGCTCAGGTCATGAAAGAGAGACTGGATTTCTGGATATGTTAAATGACTGTGCCTTAGAGCAGCTTGTCATGGAACCAACCAGAGGACAGGTGACTCTGGATTTGATATTGTGTGGCACTCAAGATCTGGTCAGGGAGGTAAATGTTACCGAACCATTGGGGAACAGTGACCATGCTGCGATCTGTTTCGCCATGCATGTCGGAGGGAGAGGGCCGAGCAAATCTGAAACGAAAACCCTTGACTTCCGAAGGGCAGACTTCCCCAAAATGAGGAGACTAGTTAAAAAAAAGCTGAAAGGGAAGGTAAAAAGAGTCCAATCGCTCCAGAGTGCATGGAGGCTGTTTAAAACAACAGTCATAGAGGCCCAGTGGGAGTGTATCCCACAAAGGAGGAAGGGCTCGACCAAGTCCAGGAGGGTGCCGGCATGGCTAACAAGCACAGTTAAGGAGGCTATAAAAGGCAAGGAAGCTTCCTTCCGTAAATGGAAGTCTTGCCCTAATGAGGAAAATAAACAGGAGCACACACCGTGGCAAAAGAAATGTAAAAAGATGATACGGGAGGCCAAGAAAGACTTTGAGGAACGTATGGCAGGCAACATAAAACGGAATAATAAAAGCTTCTTCAAATATGTTAGAAGCAGGAAACCTGCCAGGGAAACGGTTGGTCCGCTGGATGGTGAGGGAGAGAAAGGGGTGATAAAAGGGGACTTGGAGACTGCAGAGAAATTAAATGAGTTCTTTGCATCTGTCTTCACGGCAGAAGACCTCGGGCAAATACCGCTGCCGGAACGGTCTCCCCTGACTAAAGAATTAAGTCAAATAGAGGTTAAAAGAGAAGACGTCTCAGACTTAATTGACAAAATAAAGATCAATAAATCACCAGGCCTGGATGGCATCCACCCAAGAGTTCTGAAGGAACTCAAGAATGAAGTTGCTGACCTCTTGACCAAAATATGCAACTTGTCCCTTAAAATGGCCACTGTGCCAGAGGATTGGAGGATAGCTAATGTCACGCCAATCTTTAAAAAAGGAAGGAGGGGGGACCCGGGAAACTACAGGCCAGTCAGCCTAACATCTGTTCCAGGGAAGATGGTGGAAAGTCTCATTAAGGATAAAATCTTAAAATACATAGAAGAACAAGCTCTGCTTAGGGAGAGTCAGCATGGCTTCTGCAAGGGGAAGTCTTGCCTCACAAACCTGTTAGAATTTTTTGAAAAGGTCAACAGGCATGTGGATGCGAGCGAACCCGTGGATATTATATATCTGGATTTTCAGAAGGCGTTTGACACGGTCCCTCATGAAAGGCTCCTGAGAAAACTCCACAGTCAGGGAATAAGAGGGCAGGTCCTCTTGTGGATTAGGAACTGGTTGAAGACCAGGAAACAGTGAGTGGGAGTCAATGGGCAATTTTCACAATGGCGAGAGGTGAAAAGCGGTGTGCCCCAAGGATCGGTCTTGGGACCAGTGCTTTTCAACTTGTTCATAAATGACCTGGAGTTGGGGATAAACAGCAAGGTGGCCAAGTTTGCAGATGACACTAAACTTTTCTGGGTGGTGAAGACCAGCAGGGATTGTGAAGAGCTCCAGAAGGATCTCTCCAAACTGGGAGAATGGGCAGCAAAATGGCAGATGCGCTTCAATGTAAGTAAGTGCAAAGTGATGCACATTGGGGAAGAAACCAAAATTTCACATATACGCTAATGGGTTCTGAGTTGTCTGTGATGGATCAAGAGAGAGATCTTGGGGTGCTAGTGGACAGGTTGATGAAAGTGTCAACCCAGTGTGCGGCGGCTGTGAAGAAGGCCAATTCCATGCTCGGGATCATTAAAAAAGGGACTGAGAATAAAACGGCCAATATCATTATGCCTTTGTACAAATCGATGATAAGGCGACATCTGGAGTATTGCGTCCAATTCTGGTCAACACACCTCAAAAAGGATATAGTTGAATTGGAAAAGGTGCAGAAAAGAGCAACCAGAATGATTCGTGGGCTGGAGAACCTCCCTTATGAGGAAAGGCTACAGCGTCTGGGGCTTTTCAGTCTAGAAAAAAGGCGTCTGAGGGGGGACATGATTGAGACGTATAAAATTATGCATGGGATGGAGAGAGTGGATAGAGGGAAATTCTTCTCCCTCTCGCACAACACCAGAACCAGGGGACATGCACTAAAATTGAGTGGAGGGAGAGTTAGAACAGACAAAAGAAAACATTTCTTTACCCAGCGTGTAATTCATCTGTGGAACTCCTTGCCACAGGATGTGGTGATGGCACCTGGCCTAGATGCCTTTAAAAGGGGTTTGGACAGATTCATGGAAGACCATCACAGGTTACAAGCCATAAGCAACCTCCTGGTTTTGGAAGTGGGTTTTCTCTGTGCCAGGTGCAGGGGAGTGTCAACGGGAAACAGGTTATCTTGTTGTCTTGTGCTCCCTGAGGCATCTGGTGGGGCCACTGTGTGATACAGGAAGCTGGACTAGATGGGCTTTTGGCCTGATCCAGCAGGGCTCTTCTTATGTTCTTATGTTCTTATCCAATTTACACCACTGGTATAACCAGCAGGGGAAAGCAGGGCGGAAGGCTTTGGAGGGGAGCGGAGATTTAAAACCCCTTTGAATCCCCCTTTGGAGGGGATTTGAATCCCCTTTCCATTCTGGGGCCTCCCGTTCTCGCTGCACCACTGGTTACACCGGTGATGTAAGCTGGATAGGATTGCGCTGACAATCTCTTATTGAATCTTTGGCAATTTCCTGGATCTTCTGCCGCATATGTTTTTAAAACACAAATTGGGAAATGTAACATCAGGTGTTGCCCTGAGAAGTTATTCCCAACTTTCTGTATGGGAAAGCATATCTCTAATCTGTTAATCTTCCTATTTTCATGAGGAAGTAAATAAGTACACGTATGAAAACGTAAGTGCCATCCAGAAACTGCTTCCACCACTCCTTCACCAAGCTTTGATTCACACAAAGATACATATCCCACCATCACAGGCAAGTGAACAAGATCATTTTATATACATATACCCTTAATTCTCTATTTGGGAACTCTGCTTTGGCATGTTAATGTGCCCAAACCCTTTATTAATACAGATGTATTGTTAACAGCTAGTAAAGTGACCACTATTTAGTATACATATTTCACACTATTATGTGCCTAGGAAGGAACAGCAAAGTAAGGGTTTCCAGCAACACACCAATTTATTTATATCTATTATAAATATATCCCACTTTTCCATTACTGCCAAGCAAGGCTGGCATCAGGGGTTGGCCAGGTCAGATACTGCCCACGCACATATGCCTTTTGGAGTGCTTTGGACACTCCTCCATTAGCACTGCCTGGATGCTGAGAGAGCAGTGTGCAGAAATTGCTCCATTCTTATTTCCTGGCCATCACCACACTTTATTACTTCAAACATTTTTTTCCCAACCCTGCTCCAAAACTGAAAGCAGGCTAAGATCAGAGAAGTAGACCTAAAACAATAGTTCAGGGAGATAAAGTGTGGGAGAGGGAATAATTCGTCTTCCTCATTCAAATGCCCCTTCTGACGTAGAAATGATATTCCCCTCCCTCATTGTATGTGAATGTACATATATGAATAAACAAACATGGCTGTTCCCATCACATTTAATTTGGTCTCTGTGTGTGAATGTTCAACCCTTTTCAGATCTTTGCAGTTGTGTTGCTAGCCTGCCCCGAGGGGGGGGCAATGATGCATGTCACTTCATCACCTCTCCCCCTGCACTCCCAGAAGTCTTCATTTGAAGCCTTCCAGGACTCAGGGCGGGCGGAGGGCCAAAAAAACTCGCCACTTTCGGCACGTTTATGTTCCGCGGCTGCAAACACAGCCCTCTGGCTGAAAAAAAAGCAGCTGCGGAGGACTGAAATACTGCCATGGCTCCTCCTTGCGAGGAGACCATGGTTGTCACCCGGGGGCATTGGATCCCCCCAGCTCCCCCCACCCACTGGATCTTTGATAACCCAATATTTGATGCTCCCAGAGGCATCTGGTGGGGCCACTGTGAGATAAAGGAAGCTGGACTAGATGGGCCCTTGGCCTGATCCAGCAAGGCTCTTCTTATGTTCTTATGTAATATTTAAGTCATGCTTAAAAATAAAGCTTTCCCTTTATGCAAATATTGCAAACAGTGAATGTAGAAATTCAGTGGTTTCCCCTTTAAATTCAAATTAACCTTGGGACAAAACGTTGTCTAAAGGACAGGTACTGAGGCTGAAGCTCAAATATTCTGGCCACCTAATGCGAAGAGAGGACTCTCTGGAGAAGACTCTGATGCTGGGAAAGATTGAAGGCAAAAGGAGAAGGGGAAAGCCAAGGATGAGATGGTTAGACTGCATCACCGATGCAACGAACATGAAAATGAGCGAACTCAGGAAGATAGTGGAGGACAGGAAGGCCTGGCGGGATATGGTTCATGGGATCACGAAGGGTCGGACACGACTTAACGACTGAACAACAACAACAAAAAGAACACTTGATACTGCATCTTTATAAGTCAGACAAGTACTTCTGGATGCTGCTGCACAATTTGAGTTTCCATATGATCACCAGTAATAGCCTGAGGAAAGTAGAGACGACGGGACTAACAATCGGGGAGACGTCATAGGTCAGCCAGGCGAGGCACTGGCCAATGGCCCTCACCCATCAGCTGTGGCTGCCAGGAGACAGCTGTGCAGGGAGCTGTTGCTGCCGCTGCTACCACAAGCAACAGCAAAAACATGTCTAGAAAACTAGACGTTAAAATAAAGGGGGGAAAACCCCATAAAGAAAAACAGGGAGTAACAAAAAGAATGTCCAGCTAGCAAATAACTGGGAATGCAAGTTCAAACAAAAGAATAACTAAATGAATGGGGGCTTAATGAATGAAAATGAATGGGGTTAATGAAACAAGAAAATGCCTAGTGCAACCTAATTCCAGAATTGTACACCTCCATTTCAGAACAGTTCAATTCCCATCACACTTCTGTACAATAATTTTACAAAATCCTGAGTTTACTTCAAATATCAGATAAAAAGTAACTTTTTTTCATCCTTTACAGAAAGCTCTGCTGTCACAGTGCTTGCTCTTCATGCAACGCTGAGATGCAAATATTGTGTCTCCACTGCAGGATGTCCCTGAACGATTTGGTGCAATGTTAATTCACAGTTCCTCCACAGTGCACTTGTTTTGTGTCCACCCACTCTTTCCCAACCTCCTCCATTTCATGTACATTTCCCTCTTAATCATGGGGTAAAGGGAGAGTTAATTTGCCTGTCCATTGAGTTGTGTGGGCAGGGTGTGCCCAGGCTTCATGATTTTACAGCATCTCACAACAGTATAGTACTGAGCACCTGCACAGCATCAGAACAACAGGAACAAACTGAGAATTATAGCTGTATACACTAGCTGGAGTTTGCATTTGTATTTTAAGTGTATCTTAAAAGTCTCCTCTGGATGATGGTCACAAGAGATTCCCAGTAGGGCCTCCTGGTGCATTTTCGTTCCACTGAGAAATACAGGGATTTAAAAAAATTGTCGGCGTCCCCCAATTTAGATGAGATTTTTAGTGTTAACAGTTCAAAGATGGACCTTTTGAGAAGTACAGTTTTTATGACTACCTTGTCATCACATAAAAAAGGGGCCAGATGTTAGTGGTTTGGGGGGGGGTTCACCACTGTCATTTCATTTTGTTTCATTCAATACAGCCCCCCCCCCCGGAATGAAATAAAAGCAGGAACTTTGGCATTTTTTTTTTAGTTCAGGGTCCCTTGCTCATTTTTCAGTGGCACAGAAACACCTGTACTCACCTGTTCTCCCTAACGCACTAGAATCTCAAAGCCATAGAAGCCAGCATCAAAATGGAAAAAAATCAAGCCACATTCAAGTCATTTCCTGAGAATAATGAAGCTAAGGCACTGGAAGCTTTAGAAATTGGATATGGTGCCTATTCTCCAACATAGGTTTTCTCACTATGTACTGGTGAGGAAATGCTCAGAATGTTGGTTCAATTTTCGACAAAGTATGCACATGAGAACAACAACCACATGTTCTCAACCAACAAGAAGGAAATGGGACAGTTTATTGGTATTCTGTTACTGACAGGGTATCACCCCCTACCCCAGATCAAATTCTACTGGAGTAGACAGCCTGAAGCTACGCAATTGATGAGGTGCCTCAGGCCAAATCCCTTGGCCTGCACAGCTTGACCTGACTCAAAAACTGAATCTACCTCAGTGAAACAGGATTGCAACCAGACAAGCCCAAAAACCACGCCCGCAAGGGAAGGCAAACGAGGGACAGGTGCACCTATTTGGTTGACCCGAGTGTGGGTGAGAAGTCCCTTGTCCCCTTGAGGATGGGTTTGAGGGGGAGAGATGGAGAAGAGAGATGGACAACTTGTTGCTACTGAATCTGTCTTGTCTGTCATTATTTAGGCCTGTTCTTTCTTATTGTAGCCAATAGGCTGCAATTCTATAGACTTTCCTGGAAGTAAGGAGTAAGCCCAGTGGCGTCACTAGGGCGCGCGGGTCACCCAAGTGACGCCTCCCCCAGATACACCCCCTTTTATAAATCTTCGGAGTGGCCTAACACTCGCGCCGCAATTTGGGGGGGGGGCCGATGGCCACCGCCCCGGGCGCCCCCTTTAAGCGTTGCAGCTGGCTCGGGGACGTCTTCCCCAGCCAGCTGTTCTGGGCCTTCTGAGGAAGGCCCGCTGCGCCGAACATTATTTATAACAGTTTTTTGCGCAAAAATGTTATAAATAACGTTCGGCGCAGCGGGCCTTCCTCAGAAGGCCCTGGCGTGTCGGCTGGGGAAGACGTCTCCGGAGCCGGCTCCTGGCCTCGGAAGGGCCCTCTGAGCCCGGGAGCCGGCTCCGGGGACATCGGAGGCGACATGCGCAGGGGAGGTGACGCGCGACACGCACGTGCGTGCGTGCGTCACCCCTATGCGCGTGTCACCCCGCAGCGGCCCACTATCGCCAGTGAGTAAGCCCTGTTGACCAGTGGGACCCCCTTCTGGGTAGGCATGCATAGGTGTGTGCTGTGAATCCTTTTTTGTGCAATTGTAATGTTCCAAAGTAAGTCAAAGCAACATTATGTGACAACACTAATGCAAGTCAATGGAACTCGTCAATGGGACCCATCAAGTCAATGGGACCCGTCAAAGTCCTAGAACATACAAAACACATCATATTTTTTCAGGTATATGAAACACCTGGATTTTTTTTCTGGTGGCATCAATCTCTCACCTGAGGTCCCCGACAAGGTTTCCACAGAAAAACCAGAATATTTTCCTTTTGTTCAATCCTTGGGCCTCAATGGATTTTAATTAAAGATTTGAGTTAGAGATCAAATCACAGCCATGTTGGTATTACATAGATTGGAAATGTGAACAGGCCAATAGAAGAGCACTCTTTTACCTGGATCTCTTGTAGAGTGTCCTCCTCTTTCGCATCTATCTTCTTTTCAAGCCCTTCTCCACGTAACAAGGCTTCCAAGGTGGTCCCCTCTGATGTGAAACCATCTTTTTTCAGAGGCAGGTCAACTTCTGACAAACCAAATACAAGAGAGGCTGCAGTTATTTCCTAAAGAGCCAAGGATTCACAGTGAAAGAGAAACCAGAAATTTTAAAATTTAAAGCCGTTTTAACAGGAGAAAGGAAAATACTTTCTTCTAAATCACTTGGATGGACTCTGGGTATTCTCGTCTTGAGAAGTCTTGCCTGGCTCATGTTCTCTGCTCCTATCTGGATTCTCCCATGGCCTCTTCTTACATTATTATTTTTCTCTTCTATGTGTTAAGAAATGTATAAATAAGCAGCTAGAGTAGAAAATGCACATTAGCCATGAAAGAACAGCCTGGCAAGTTTACAGGTTGACTGAGAAGAAGGAAAAGGAGTCTCCAGCATGGATTGATGTAATCGTTGTGTTAACATGCTGAAGTAAACACAGGTCAACCTTTTCAGTGCATTTGAGCACACTGAACTGGAGTTAAACTAACAGAGAGTCTTGTGGCACCTTAAATACTAACAAATGTATTGTACAATAAGCATTCATAACCTAAAGCCCATTTCATCAGATGTATGAAGTGTTATTCTCAGTTGACAGGTATTTATGTATATGTGTAGACAGAGAGAGAGAGAGAGAGAGAGAGAGAGAGAGAGAGAGAGAGAGAGAGAGAGAGAATATTGTGAACCCCGGGTCTAAAGGGCTATGAAATCCAAGAAAGGTCTGTGACTATTCTTATGTAAATCTTAAATGCAAGTGAAGTACAGTGATGATTCACAACATAATGGGTGAAAATGCAGTCTTCCTATCCTAGTAAGACAAGAAACCTTTACTGTTTTTGCTGCAACACACTAACATGGTTAGAAAGTGCTGAATTGAAGATGAGTTGCTCCCAAACACAGCAAAATACAGTACATTCTGATCTGACCAACTTTGAAGATTTTTTGGATAAAGGTTTGGCATAGTCCCTCCCCAGATAACTATCTGCACAAAGATTTGTATGTGGGGAAGCATTCAAACCTTTTATTAATCACATTTTTATACTGCCCTTTCTCCAAGGAGCTGAGGATAAGGCACATGGCTCCTCCCCAGACTTTTATCTGCACAACAACCCTGTGAGGCAACTTAGGCTGAAAGAAAGTGACTGGCCCAAGGTCACTCACTAGGCATTATGGCTGAGGGGTCTTTGTGGGGGTGAAGACAGCGGCGGCAGCGAGGATCAGGCTTCTGCCAGATGGAAAAGTGTTTTTTCTTTTTTTTTTTATATATAGTATTTTTTATTTTAAAAGACAACAAATAACAAATAACAAATAACAAATAACAATTAACATCAAAAACCCTACAAAATTGATACAATCAGGTACATCACAACCAGGATAAACTAACAAGATACAATAGGAATACTAACACCCGGACAACATTCTCCAATAATATAACTATTCAACGAATCTCTTACATAAAATAATTTTCACTATATCTTAATCTATCTCGCCCATCCTGCACATCCATATAATCATATAATCAATAACAATTTTTTTTATGATTATCTTTTCATCCAATCGTAAAATGGTTGCCACCACTCTATTTTCTTTTTTACATCTCCATCTCTCAATCTTTCAGTTAAGACATCTAATTCTATCAAATCATAAATCTTAATTATTAACTCTTCCATCTCTGGTATAGTCTGAGCTTTCCACTGCTGAGCATACAACAACCTAGCAGCAGTAACTATATGTATAATAATATATTTATCTTTTTGGAATATTATTGCTGACATCATATTCAATAAAAATAATTCTGGTACAAACGGCAACTTGCAACATAATATCTCTTCCAAAACCTGATGAACCATCTTCCAAAATGTTTTTGCCTTGGCACATGTCCACCACATATGAAAAAAGGAGCCTTCCAAAATGTTGCATTTCCAACAAATACTTGAAACATTCTTATACATCTTACATAACTTCTTCGGTGTTAAATACCATCTGTAAAACATTTTATATAAATTCTCTTTATATGCAACAGCTTTAACCATTTCAACACCTGAATTCCAAATCTGTTCCCACTCATGTAAATGGATCTCTCGTCTTAAATTTTGTGCCCACAATATCGTAACATCTTTAACTGTTTCGTCTACCATCTCAAAGTCCAGTAAAAAATTATACATCTTGGTTACATATTTGTCCTCAGTATTTAAAAATACCTTATCAAATTCAGTTTCACTCAGATAAAAACCTATTTTTGATCTTCTCGTATCCTACTTCTAATCTGGTTTTGAAACCAAGTATCCATAATAATACCTTCCATCCTTAATCGATTCTCATCTCTTAACTCTCCTTGGGAATCAAGCAAGTCTTTATATGGTCTGTTTTGAGAATCTTTTATCCAATCTGGTCTGTTAGCTATTTCTAATGGTTTTACCCATCCGGGTATTTTATCATAAATCTTATATCTGATCTGCTCCCAAACCCAAAGCAAAGATTTCCTTAAGCCATGTCTTTTAAAAAATGCATAATATTTAGCTTTATCATACATCAAAAATGCAGGCCAGCCCACTTGTAATCCTTCTGCTTCTAAGATAACATAGTTCTCTTTACTCTTAAGCACCCAGTCACGAATCCATTGCAGGGCTGCAGCTTGATAATAACATAACCAATTGGGTATAGCCAACCCTGCTCTTTTCTTCTGATCTTGCAATAGTTTCAGACGAACTCATGGTTTCTTGCCACTCCAAATAAATCTCGATGTCATCTTGTCCAGTTCAAGAAAAAAAGTTTTTTTCATAATTATTGGTATTGTTTGAAACAGAAATAACAATTTGGGTAATACATTCATTTTAATAACTGATACCTTCCCACTTATTGACAATTGCAGATTTTTCCACCTCTCCAAATCTTGTTGAATTGCTTCCAAAACCTTGATATAATTGTCTTCCATCAAAGAACTGACTTTTTTAGATAAATTAACACCCAAATATTTAATCTTCTCCGCCACCTGAAATCCCAGTTCCTTAATCTCAGCAGCTTCTTTTTGTTTGACATTTTTTAACAAGATTTTTGTCTTCTCGTAGTTCACCACCATACCAGCCACAGCACCAAATTCTGACAAGTCCTCTTTAAGTACCGGTAAAGACTCTTTTGGATCTTCAAATACAAAAACCAAGTCATCTGCATATGCCTGTAACTTAATATGATGATTTTTAATCTTAAGTCCCCTTACTCTATCATCATTTCTAATTAAAATGTTCAAAATCTCTATCGTTAATACAAACAAAAGAGGTGAAAGGGGGCAACCTTGTCTTGTACCTTGTTCAATCCGTATTTTCTCTGTAAGACTACCATTCACTTTTACCATAGCTTCTTGTTGTGTATAAATAGCCTTGATAATTTTGATAAATTTTGGTCCCAATTTCATTACTTCCATCACTTTAAACATAAAAGCCCAATTCACATTATCAAAGGCCTTTTGAGCATCCAAAAACATCAAACCAACTTTCCTTTCTGGGTGATTTTCATAGTACTCTAAGACATCAATTATAGTTCTTACATTCTTTTTCAATTGTCTCTTAGGTAGAAAGCCCGACTGATCTTCATGAATATAATTCATCAATACCTTTTTCAATCTCCAGGCTAGAATTGAAACATAAATCTTATAATCCGTATTCAATAAAGATATAGGTCTATAATTCTTGATATCAGATTTATCCAAATCTGATTTATAAATTAAGGAGATCATTGCCTGTTTCCATGTCGCCGGTACCTCTCCCCTATGAACTATCTCCTGAGCCAATGTCTGTAGTGGCACCTGTACCACATCCACCAACATTTTATAAAGTTCCGCAGGTAAACCATCTGGGCCTGGAGATTTACTACTTTTTTGTCTTAAAATTGCTTCTTTAACTTCATCTAATGTAATATCCTCTTGCAAGAAGTCAGAATCTTGTTTACTAATTTCCGGTATTTGGACTTTCCTCAAAAATTGATCCTGTAAATCCTCAGTAATGTTTTTACCTTTATATAATTCAGAATAAAAATATACTACAATCTTTTTCAGCCCTTCGTTAGAATTTATTTCTTTCCCTTTTTTATCTTTCAAACTCAATATCATTGATTTTTGAGCCTCTTTCTTCAATTTATAGGCCAGCCATCTCCCAGGTTTATTAGCATTTTCAAAAAAATTCTGCCTGGCCCATTTTATTTTCTTCTCCATCTCTTCAGTTTGGATAACTCTAATTTGATGTTGTAGATCTCGAATTTTTTTCAATATGTCTTTCACCGAGCCCTTTGATCTTTGAGAACGTTCCTCTTCCTTTTGCAATTTCTTAACCAGCTCATTCATTATCTTTTCCTTTTCCTTTCTTTTTCTTACTGTGAATTCTATTATAATTCCTCGAATCACCGCTTTAAAGGCATCCCAAACCGTTGTCATCTTCATTCCATCTTGTACATTAGTTTGAAAATAAGCCATAGCCTCTTTTAAACATTTTTCTTTGAAGCTTTTATCTCTCAAAATGGATGTGTTCATCCTCCAAAACATCTTTTTATACCTCTTATTCACAGAAATCAATAATGGACTATGATCAGAAATCGTCATCGGTAAAATTTGACAATCAAAATCTAAATGAGTTATACTCGTCTTCCAACACATATCTATGCGTGACCAAGCATTATGTCTATGAGAATAAAATGTAAATTTCTTCTTTTCCGAATTCTGTGTTCTCCAACAATCAATCAATTGATATTCTTCCACCATCTCCAAAAAAACTTTTGGGAGGAGACCTGTCTTTCTCATTTTTGTTTTGGAAGATTTCCTGTCCAACTCATGATTAGTTACTGCATTAAAATCTCCCACAATCCATAAATCATCAAATTCTTTCTGCTTGATTTCTTGTGATAATTTAGTATAAAATTCTTCCTGTTTATCATTTGGTGCATACAAATTCACTAATAACATCATTTTCCCACTATATCGTATCTTCACCATCAAAATCCTTCCATCTTCAGATTTCCATTCTAATTCTGATTCAAATTTCAAATTAACATATGTGACCACTCCATTTTTTTTTTTAGATTGATTTGCGGCACAATACATTTTACCCAATTTTTTCTTTTCCAAATATTTAACATGATCACTCTTGATATGTGTCTCTTGTAAACAAATAACATCTACTTTCAATTTCAGCAGTTGATGATAAACATTATTTCTTTTCGAAGGGCCATTCAATCCATTCACATTATTGCAAAAAATCTTCGTATTTGTAAAAGCCATCACTTCTTGATTTTAGGTCTAACACTCTTGTCTTTCTGTTCCTTTGAACCTGAAAGTCTGTCCAAATATTTCCTCATCCGTGATCTGGATCTTAACTCTCTCTGTGGTGCAGGTTCTCCTCCTGTTGCGCCAAGTTCTTCCTCCGGTAATTTATCCTGTGAGAAATCTCTACTTTCTCTAATTTGTGTCATCTTCATATCTCTTTTCTCTTTTCTTCGTCTTTGTTCCTCCTCTCTGTATCTGCTTTGTCTATCAACTTCTGCCCCATTGGAATCCGATAAAATTTCATCTGTAGCTCCCAAATCTTTTCCATTCTTCCTCAAAAAAATTCTCATTCTTTCAACCGAAGTAATCCTTACTTTTTTCTCCTTGTATGTAAAGAAAACACCTTGTGGTGTCTCCCATCCAAATCTTATATTGTTCTTCTTCAAAATTGTCACCAAATCCTCATAATCTCTTCTCTTCCTCCTTATTTTATAAGGAATCTCTTTAAGAAACCTTAAAGTCCGGCCTTCCAGCACTCTAGGTTTCTCCAGAAGTCTGTCCATCAATTTATTCTTTATAAATTTACTATGAAAAATGATCATAATTTCTCTTGGGACACCCAAATCCTTAGCCTTCTTGGTATTCAATCTATACATACGATCAATACTATTTCTAATTTCTAATGTTTCCGCCTCCGGAATCTGTAACTCCTCTATCAACCAAATGATAAAAGCTTGACGCAGGTCTTCTTGCTTATCCTCCGGAAAATTCTGTACTCTGAGCATAAAACTAGCTCTTTCCATTTCCAGTTTCAAAGTTGCAGTCTCCAAGCCTTCACACCATGAGAATACTTCCTCTAAATCTTCTTCATGCTGGTCTCTTACTTCATCCAAACTTGTCTGTAGATCACGCGTGACATCCTGAATTCCCTTAATTCCTTCTGTGTTTGCTACAACCTGTTGCTTCAACAAACCCATCGTAGCATCCATTTTCTTAAAATGGGCCAATAATTCTGATCTTTCTTCAGAAGCTTTATTCTGACTTGATATAATTGTCTCTTGTGTCTGCTGTACGTCATTAAGACTCATCTGCATCCCTCTCAACAGTTCCAACATCTGAGACATGTCTGACTTTTGGGCACCTGCCGCTGCTAAATTAGTTGACGTAGCCCCTAAGACGGGGGGTTGTGTCACTTTAGCCACTTTGGGTCCCACGGGGGGTGTGGATCTCTTTGAATCTGCCATCTTTAATAAGATCTCAATCAATCTCTTCTACTTAAATCAGCCTATTAATAAACTCTATAATCACTGATAGAGTATAACAATATACAAACAATGTACAAAAAAGGCAATAAACCTTCTATTGTCCTCTTCTTATCTCTTCTTCTTTGTCTTAATAATTCACTTGAGATATTTAGTTCAGTTCACCTCAAGACTTGAGAATTGGTAAAACACACTTCCCAAACTGGAAGCTAATCCCAAACTCAATAATCACAGTTCACCTCAAGACTTCACTTTAAACACAAACTCCTTCAAATAATCAAGCAGGGCAAACCATAATACATCTCCATAGTTACCACTTGGTTTAAGTTAACACAGCTTGGCAGATTTCCCAGACTGTAAGATAGTTCCAAGGTCAAAAGGCACCAAATAAACTGTAATCCATATAGCGCCGATGCGCACCAGAAAAGGACCCATCCAATAATCCAATATTCCTCTTCACAAGCAATCTGGGTTCAGGACAGCCATTAATCCAATCCAAAAGAAACTTCAAACAGACTTCTTTCCAGTCAATTGGTTGGATCCCCAACTCCACAGATATTAACTTCCCCACAGCACCCCGGCAACAAGGGGTTAACTTTTCAGACTAGATCAGAGAAATGGAGCTTCTTCTGTAATTCGATATGCCTCAGTTCAACAAGCAGCCGCTGCATTCGAACCAAGAAGACGGAAACAATCTCCATATAAGGGGGGGGGGATAAATCCACCCTAACCCTTAATCTTATAAGTGCCTTAATTCCATCATTCCCATCTTCCAACTCACCACGTCTCCTCCAGATCAGCAGAGCAACTCTTTCTCCAGTGCAGGACTGGTACGTTGAATAGATCTACTTTAAAGTGAAACTTTCCACCCGTCCGGGAGGGCGGCAACGCGAGCCTTAGCAGACAAGATGATGTCTGCGACAAAGCAGGGACAGAAAAGGGAATACCAAGCAGATACTAGCTCAACGCCTTGAGCAGTTCCCTCAGTTTGCTCCCCAATCTCTCATCTACATCTCTCCTGATGCAGATGGTCCCGATCCAGCCTGGATCAAAGGAATTCCACTGCTTTGCGGCGCGGCTCCAGAGAGCTCCCTGGAATCACGTCTTCGGTCCGTCGTCCCAGCCCCGCCCCCGAAAAGTGTTTTTTTCTTCACTCACTGGGGGTCCTGACGGCTTCCGGAGGGTGCATGGATGCCTGCGGATCCCTCCACGGGCCTCCCCAAGCTTTAGATCACCAGAGAGCAGCGATTACAACCACTTCCAGTTTTCGTCCAAAACCCAGAAGTGGTTGTAATTGCCGTGGAGCAGTGATCTAAAGCTCGGGGAGGCCCACAGATGGGTCCACAGGCCTCCCCACACCCTCCGGAAGCTGTCAGGAACCCCAGCTGATTTAAGGAAAATCACTCCCCCCCCCCGGTGGCGGCGCAATCCCCGGGATTGCTGCCGTTGCTGTCCCACTGCCCCTGCCCCTTAAGGGGCTAACAAGAAACAGCAGTTCTCTAGTAGGTCGTGACCCACCAGTTTGAGAACCGCTGACACAGCACATTCTTCATTCACCAAAGTTCTGTACACTCTAAACAGCCATCCTGGTCAACCTGAAACTGTGTTTGTCTCTAAGGAACGCTGCATGGACACCACATGGATACTGCACATGGAGGCAACAAAGTTGTTCCCTGTGATAACTGTTGGTGAAAACCCCTGATTTTCCTGCTATTTTCCACCTATGTTTGACCTTCCTCTCACCTCAGAGACTCTTATGATACCTCAACATCCTGAAGAGACGGGTCGTTTGGAGGCACTAGCCATGTTTGACCTATTGACTGTTGTTTACTGTTTGCCCTTCTTCTTCCTCAACTGCCTGGTAAACCAAGACCTTGAATCAACTCTTTGGATACTGAAGCCCACCTGACTCCTAAGAACAGGAAATTCAAGGTGACCGTGCCAAGTAACCAATGCTACAGATAAAACCTAGTTTACATCCACAGTTTATAAAAACCAAGGTCACACACTGCCCTTTCCACATTTGCGTGTTTCGGTGCACAGGATGCACTTTCATTTTCAGTGCATTTTGCATTTTCACTGCACTAGATGCACTCACAGGGGTTGCCCCTAGGCATAAGGACCAAGATCTTGGACTAGTGTGAGTACTTGGGGTAAGGAAAGTACCCAGTAAGTCACATTAGTGTTTCGTTTTATTTTCAGCTTGCCTTTTAAGCTATGTACATGCCAACTTTTGCCCTAATCCAGGGGTACTCAAACTTTGTAGCCCCCATGGGACCCACCTCCCCTGGCCGCTCCCACCTCGCAACTCACCTTGTCTGGCCGCTCCCATGTACTGCCGGCCTGGGGATGGCCTCCAGAAACCTCTGTGGGCCTCAGAAAGGCCTGCCAGTGCGACTGGAGGTCGCATCAGCGAAACCGGAAATGACCCGGAAGTCACTTCCAGAGGCCTTCCAAGGCCCACAGAGGCCTCTGAAGGCCGTCCTGGGCCCAGCGCAACATGTGAGCGGCCAGACAAGGTGAGTTGCGACCCAGCAGTGGCTTCTGGTTGCTTCTGTTTGGCTCAAATTTGGAGCCAAATGGGGTCAAGGGCAGGAGAGTGGGCACAACTGGCGACCCACCTTGACATTGGGTTGTGACTCACCAAGTGGGACGTGACCCACAGTTTGAGAAACCCTGATCCATCCACCTTAAGTTTCCTAATCCTTTATCATTTCATACTTCCATAAGAACTATTTCTGCCTTCTACTTCCCTCCTTTTGTTTGGGTATACTATTCAGCATACAGAGGGAGCTGTGTTTTACCAATAAAAGTACACCTCTTGCTTTAAATGTTCTAAATTAGTGTTAAACTGTTGCTACCAAATCCACATGTACAGATGTGCTGCAAAGTGCCTGATCTAGAAAAGTGTGGGCGCTTAGGGAGGTTCGGAAGATCCAGGGTCTAAATAGAATCAGGATTGCAGATGATCATATACTCCTGAGTCATCTTCACCAAAAGGGCACCCTCTATTTTGGGGGAGAGTAACTGTCTATAGAAGGGCTGGCAGCTGCAGCAGTCTCCCAGTGAAGTATGGCTCAGAAGAATTGTTTAAGTCAGAGCTTATGAGACTCTCTGCAAAATGCGGTGCCAAGATCCCTCAGGTGAACGCTTTGTGACAAAGGGCTAAGGCAAAGAATACCTCTTCCGCTTACCCATTTAAACACCTCTTTCTCATTTTCTCTCCAAGGTGGCGTATTGTTTGCACAATAGAGCACAGAATCAGTTGCCAGTCAAGCCTTGGTCTCTCTGCACAAAGGCAGCTCCATTACCAGTTCTAATTGGAAACAGAGATACTTATTGGGCGAGTTCTAGAGTGATCTGTCACTCCAGAGGCAGCTACTGTATAAAACAAAAGCCATTCCACTTCTCCAAAAATGCTTACACAAGGCTTATACAAGCACTGTGTCACATTGATTCTTTGGATTGGTTTATTCTCATAAACAAATAAAATGTACAGCTCAATATCATGACTGGTTTTCATAGATACCATTTAGGATGGCAAGCTCTATATCCAAGGCTGTAGCCCTGATAAAAATAATAGTGCCAATAATATATGTATTAAAAAGCCATCTAACCAAGCACAGAGATCTACCGCTGGGCAAATGTAGCCACTGAGCTCATTAACAGGATGTGGCAGGATGTGCCTTAAAGGGCAACTCGGTGGCTCAGTGAGCAATTAAATCTATGTCAGTTTCAAATGAGAATCTATCAGTGTCACAAGAGTGTAAAGTCTCAGCTCCATTTTTGTTTCCTACCCCTAGCATTTTTATTTATGGAGTATTGGGAACAATGGAAGGCAGAAAGAGTATCATGAAATATGCCACGGGAAACAACAACAACAACAACAACAACAACAACCAGATTAAACGTACTCTACTTCTGGGAAATATGCAGAGAGAGAAGCTGTCTGTTAGCTGTCGAGTTTGCAAAAGATACCATCTTTTGGGATGGCGCTCTCTGCCAACAGATGGAGCGCCCCAGGGGAAATGGTGGTGAAAAATCCAGACAAGCTGCATCCATCTATCCATCATATTGCTCATTTCCACATCTCCAAGGCATAAATATAGCATTAGAGTGCAATGGGAGGAAAAACAGAGTTTTAAGGACAGAAAAAGATGTAGACAAAACATGCTTACTTGAATACCTGGATTTTGTAGTTACATTACGTAAATGATCAAGTGAAATCACTACAATATCCAGAAGTTGCTTGTTTTGTTTTACAAAACTGTGAACCACATATATGGAGTCATTTTTATTGATCCTGAAAAGGCGTGGCTTCACAAAAATTTCTAAAATCATACTGACAGATATTTTGTGACACTCTTTCTGCATGTACCTCTGACAATGCAATGCAGCCCTGACCTTTACCAACCTCATTCATTCCAGCTCCCTGCACTGTTTTCTCTGGTTCATGTCACTACACATCTTCAGTACTATATCTCTGCCCTGACTGTGACCAGGCCTCCTTTCTGCCCTCCCTACCCCCTTGTTTCCCTTCATTCTAGCAATTCCCCTCAATTCTGCAGCTTCCCCTTCTATTCCAGTCCTAGGACTTCCTAGGAACCTGCATTATTCATATCAACAATTTACAGAATACTGCGCAGGAAGAGGAGTTTGGAATCATCCATTTAACGTTTAAGGCAACAGCAGAATTTTAGGAAGTCAGGTAAAAGGCTGCATTAATTTATTCCACATATCCCTAAACACACACCTGCCAGATTTTTCATAATCCTGTAGCTTTACTCATATCCAGGGGTGGTGCAACCAGGAATGCCACCAATAATACCACCTCGGGTCCTCCAATGCAGTCTCTATGCTACCCCACAAAACCCTCCCCCCCGAGACTTCTGGTTTTAGTTACAAGGACTGCACGAATGAAGGAGCCCCTTCATTCATTTGGTCTGTTTAAATAAAACTGGAAGTCCCTCTGTCATCCCTCCCCCTCGGGAGAGGATGGAGATCCGGGGGGCAGGACTGCCAACCGGACACAAGGGTGGAAAGGACCACCAAATCATGAGGAGATACCCACCAGTTTAACGGGGAGAGGAAGAAGAGCTGCCTCAGGGAGGGAACCTCACCAGGCCCTGTCTTGGAATGAGGGGCAAAGGCTGAGGGAGGCCTGGGCAAAGAGGGAAGGCGGCTACACCTACAGCCTCGCCACTGTAGCTGTGGCTGGGGCTGAAAGCAGCACTGTCCCTTTTAGAGCTGCAGAGGCCAGAGCAGACCAAGTCTTGTGGGAACAAGACTTTCAGGGAAACCACACCCCCGGAAGGGGTGGGACCAGGGCAAGCTAGCCAGGAGCTCATAAGGAGCTCAGGAGCTGCTGAAGTGGGAGGCAGGTCCAGGGAGCTCCTGAGTCTGGACCAACGGCCTCCTTCTAGGGAGACACAGGAAAGAAGGGCCTGGGAAGACAGCAAGGGCCAGGGTAACCTGATGAGGAGAAGCCTGCCAGAACCAGGGACGGTGGGAAATACTGTACCTCCTGAGGATCCCCAACCTTCATGCCTGGGAAGGCTATGGGAGTGGGGGAAGTCTATGGTGTGGCCACCTCAAAGAAAACCCCCAGTGTGGAGACCACCTCCCCTGCAACCTCTAAGGGAAGTTGCTGAAAAAGGGAAAAGGAGAAAATCTTTGTGATTTAAAGGGAACAACGCTTGGGGTCCTGTGGCGTAACACGGTTCCCATGAATGTTAAAACATTATCTCGATTAAACAACATCCAAAAGGCTACACGTAAGTCCTCTTCTTTATTTACTTGGGGCCCCGGGAACTCAACGGCACTTACCTGCAGCGATCGCTTTGCCCGTTGAAGACCCCAGTTAGCCCACTCAGGGGAGATGGACATCACACCCTCTCTTCCAGATTTGCAAAAACCGAGCAAGAAGCACAATATGGAGGTGGATTATCTGCTTTTTGCTTGTTTTTAGCAGGCAGAAAGCAGATAAACATGACTCATATCTGCAGCAGGCTGAGGGGGGGGGGAGGCAGCAAACTCAGCGTAAAGGGCACCCCAAACCCACTGCCCTCTTACCCCCCAACAACCCTCCACTGATGCAACCCACATCACCTCGCCTCATGAACAGGCCACATCTGGCTCTATCACTGGGTCACAGGTGAATCAGATCTTGAGGTTCTGTGCTAGGACAACAACACACTACTTTAAATCTCAGCACACTTTCAGCTTTATAGAAATCCTTAAGTAGTACTAGCAGATGATGCCCCCTGATGTGGGAGTGTGAACAGATGGCTGTCAATTTCATTCCTTGTGCATATGTTATTTTTCACAGGAAAATTGCCTTACCATTTACCTTTCCAGCACCTAAATATGGATGGGTAAATTGCCTTAAAGACAGGACTGTGTATAGTTTGCAGTAAACAATAAAGTAGTCTGCTCCAAGGAAACCCAAATTCTGCACCAGAAAAACAGAATTCTGTATATACCAGGAAAGCATAGCATTGGAGGGGCCTTGCTCACTCCTAGCTCTCTTAAGAACAGGTGCACGTCAACGTCATTGGAACTCGGGTTGGAAGGAACATGAAATGTATATCAGTCTTGAAAGGAGATGTCGCACTCTGTAGTGTTTTACATCTTTCCTAGGCTGTTCCCCTTGAAAACAGGTGTGAAGATCATGCTGAGATTCATCCCTGAAACTCAGAATGTTGTCCTGAATATGTACACTAACTTTCATTTTGATGGCTCAGTCTGCTAGGCTGAGATCACATTGTGTGGCATTTTACATTTTCCCCTCCTATTTGAAAACAGGGGTGGGGGGATCAAAATGGTAATCAAACCTAAAATATACATTTGTGCTTAGATTGCTCATAACAAATTTCATTCTGGTATCTCAACGTTCGACAGGGTTATCAGACTACAAACTGATAAACAGATTTACAAAATGGAAAGCCAAAGAAGCTGGTCATTAAACCAAAAGATGGAACCATTCAGCAATTATGTCCCAATCCTATCCCCTACCACTTGCACTGATGCAGTCGTGCCATGGAGACACGCCACATCCTATGAGAAGGCAATCAGGAGGCCTCCACAAAAATGTTTGTTCCCTTACCTCCAGTTAAGTCCCCTGTTGTCCTATGAGTCTACTCAGATCTGCAGCAGCTCTTTGGCCGGCACAAGTCAAAGTGGATCCAAGGGGGCGTGACAAGGCCAGGCGGGGTGCACAGGATATTAGCGGTGTCTTTGCTACCAATAACCACTTCCTGCCCACCCCGACATGCCTCCCGGTGGCCCCAATCCTCACCCTAATCCTTCCTCTCTCTGCCTACTGTCCACAAACTGCGCCAGCTTACCAGCACTGATCCAGACGACCTGCTGTTGTGCAGCCAGCACATCTCACCATTTTTGGTGGCGGTTTGGTAGCACACGATAGCATGTCACGTTTTGCGACGCTGCAAACCACACTGCACTGCCAGAATGCGATTTCTGGCAGTGAGAGGTGGGGAATAGGATTGGGCAGTCTGTTATAGAAGCGAATTATATCAAACCTTTCCAAACAAAGACAGTTTAAGGCAGCTTACAAAACATTATGCTAATATTAAGTAATTTGCAAATTGCTTATTTTGAACAATTCATTTTGGTGGGGTAAGAAGCCATGCAGGTCACTGAAATCATTGCCTCCTGACTATTGACTTCTTATTGATGCCCCACTACCCTATCATCTATTATTACTACCATTATTATTATTATTATTATTATTATTATTATTATTATTATTATTATTATTATTATTATTATTATTATATTTCTATCCCGCTTTCTCCTCCCACAGGGGGGACTCAAAGTGGCTTACAACAATAAAATACATACAAGTATAATATAAAACTTTTAAAAATTAATATAATCTAAAAACACAGCACAAAATATAACAAAATGTAAAAACAGGAGTAAAAGGAGTAAAAGGAGCTGGACCCACGCGCGTCATTGGAGTGTGGCGGGGGGGTGGACCGCCGGGGGTGACGCAAGCAAAGGGTGACGCGCACACCCGCGTGCGCTGCATGTCACCCTTCTGGAGGTTCCGAGGCCGGGAGAAGGGCTCGGAGCGTCCACCCCGGGCGGCTGTCTGCGGCCTTCTGACGAGGCCCAATGCGGCGACACAGTATTTATTAGGTTTTTCGCGCCTGCACAGAACGTTTCTGAGGGCATTGGGCCTCGTCAGAAGGCCCCGGACCGCCGGCTGGGGAGGATGTCTTCGGAGCCGGCAGCAGCGGGGCCCGGGGGTAAGACTTCTGCCGCGGAACTTACCCCCGTGTCCTGCTGCTGCCGGCTCGGACGACATCCTCCCTGGCCGGCGGTCCCTCGGCGGCGCGGCGAATTTGGGATCATTAGGGCGGCGCACACCCTAGTGATGCCACTGGCTGGACCACTAAAATAGAGGGCTTGTTTAAAAAGAAATGTCAAGATTGCACCTGGCATTTCTCACTCACTTCCAAGCTCATCTTCATGGCTAGCAATTGAACTTTAAAAAAATAAATGAACTTCTCATGATGCTGAAATCTGCACCCACTGAAAACTATGCAGGATCACAGAGACATACACTGTCTTGTCCAGGCAACAATTGTTCCCATAATGGATCATTCTAGACAGAGTATGGAAGAGAGAGCGGGTTTGCCTACATGAGAGTTACTCTAACTTCTGAAACATTTGTTCCAACGCTTTAACACCAAACAAGACGTAGCATTAGAAACCGCTGCATATAGCACTTTAGGTTGTGCAGCAGATGCTATTCACATTGAGCCCACCATCGTCATCACCTGCTGTGGTCAGTGAACGCCCACTAGTCAACAGAAATAAGGCTGATGGAATGTATCATATCCTTAAAGAACGCATCATTTGTAAATGGAACTGGGACCATCACCTAAGATACGTCAACAGACAAACGTGTCGTTGGTCTAACTAACTTAACCCAATATCAGTTGTCACTTCTCCCTTTTTCATTCTAATGGACCAATACAGCAGCAACATCCTAATCAAAGTCTTCAAGACCAGTTATTCTGACAATTTAATATTCCACAGAGCAATGGAGTAATTGGACACTCGCAATGCTGGTTTGCTTCCCTTCTTGCAAGGCCAAATAGTCATATAAGATGAAAGTAAGCAAGAACTGGCATGCTGCAGGCTTTTACAGTTTCCACAGTACTGGTACTGGGGGGGGGGGGGAGGCAGGGTGCCTTTGAATTTCAAACTACTTTTCACTCTTGACCTAAAGGAGCTCAGCTCCCCAAACGAGACTCCTCACATCTTTTTTCAGCTTTTTAAAAACCAGTTCCCCTCTTTAAGGAACATCCTTCAGAACTTTACTCAGGGCTGTAAAAAAAAATCATTTTTAGCATATGGAACCATTAGCATTATTTCTTTAGAGTTTTATATTGCTCTATCCTGTGGATTCAAGGTTAGCAGCAATATATTTAAATCAAAAACAAAATACACTCTAAAATATTAAGATGTTTTAAAAATGCATTTTTGGTATTTTTGCCAAAATGCCCAAGCAATATTAAAATCTACCGGTACTTGTCCAAATCATCTTTTGCCTAGCCACTAAAAGCATCTGCTCAAAAGGAAGGCCTTACAGTGCTTCTGGAAGATGCTTTGAGTTAAGATCTGCAAGCAAGGAAGTTTGTCTATGAGTGACTTTGCACATTACATGGAAGTCAGAAGAAGAGAAGCACAACTGACTTCCAGTGTAATGACCAAAGGACAGTGTGTGCATCCCTACCATCACTGAGGGATGCAGGAGCTACACCTACACAATGGAAGTGCCAGTAATGTTCAAGACCACTATTGTGTGAAAGATCTCAGTTGCCCATCCATAGATCATAATGGGACACAAGTGAAGGGTCCCTTGGGTCATTGCGTATCCTCAGGCAGCAGATTGGCAGCAGTTGCCCACCTCCATCCACTCACTCACCACCACTGCTCCTTCTCCTCCTCCCTGAATTACAGTGCAATCCTGTGTAACTCTTGCACCGGTGTAACAGTAGATCCACGGGTGTAAGTGAACTTATACCAGTGTAACTTGCCGTACGCCAATGGACGCAAAACTGAAACCAGCATAACCCCTCTCTGACGCCGTGCACGCGCAGTTCGGATGCAGGACGGACACCAGCACAATTCTGCCGGTGCAGGAGGCATTCCGGGGGTGTCCAAATGCCCCCAGAATGCCCCCTGCACCGGCGAAGTTGCGTTGTCCTGCACTGTCCTGCGTCTGAAAGGGGTTACACTGGTGTCCATCCTGCGTTCATCAACGTACGGCAAGTTATACTGGCATAAGTGCACTTACACCCGTGGATCTACTGTTACATCGGTGCAAGAGTTACACAGGATTGCGCTGTTAGAAACAGAAGAAGGGTGAAGTGGAAGAGAAAATGTGAAGAGGAGAGTGGAGAGCGGTGTCCCCTTCTTCTTTTTCCAATCCAGGGAGTGGGAGAAGCAGAGACTGACACATCACCAGGTAAAGGAGGCAGCATTTGGCATGCTGCCTCAAGCACCAGGAGGAGTTGGTCTATCCTGATCCTGACTTACGGTCCAATCCTAATGGGCCACTGCACAACCGGAACTTATGTTCTGATGGCGTAGTATGCTTTATGGCTGTCCCAAAAGGCGACACACCATACAGCGCGACCTGGCCACTGCCCCAAACAGTAAGCAACTGAGGCTGTGTGCCAGCAGCTTCCCAATGAGTCCTAGTGCAAGTAAGTCAGCGCAGGGGGTGGGCGTGAGGCAGGTGGAACGGGGAGGGAGAGGAATGGGGAGGAGACTGGGGCAGATTGAGGCTGGGAAGGACTTATCAGCAGAAGAGCGCCGCCAATATTCTATCCCTAGGAGCAGGAGAAAATGGTGATAACGAAATAAAAACACATAACACCACTTTCTGCTAAAAAATCTGCAGAAAAAATAAAATAAAACCATGTATTTTTGCATCGTTCTTCATCTGCTGACACTGTACAACCTATACCACCTACCTAGTACACGTTTCAAGTGGTTACAATTGATAAAAATGGGAAAATTGGAATAAAAACACATAACACTGCTTTCTGCTATTTCATTTTGGTTAAACATCGAAATCTGCAAAAAAAAAAAACCCACCCCAACCATTTTCTCCCACCTCTGTCTATCCCCCTTCCCGGCCTTGATCTGCCTTCCCAGGTCCACTCGGAGTTGCACCAGCTTAGCTGGTGCAGGTCTGAGTAGACCCAGCAGGGCTGTGATGGCTTATCTCGAGGTTACAAATATTCCCTTACCTTGAGAAGGCCTTTGCGGCTTGAAAATCCCCTGTGGGATGCAATGCATGCCCTGCAGGGCCTCTGAGAGCAATTTTTTCAGGGGATACTAAGTTTATTTTGGGCCCCTTCACAAAGGGGGAGGGGGCAAAACAGGATGGGGGGAGGGCAGCAATAGCCGGAAAAGTCTTCGGAGCCCAGGTCTACCAGGCTTCCCGATGCGGCGCTCAGGTCTACCTGCCCAGTAGACCTGGCCCAGCCACCATCTTTCATTCTCCATGAGGTCAGTTTAGATCCCAGGAAATTTCCTTTGGCTCCTGGGCCCCCTTTTTGACCCTGGGCCCGGGTACAATTTAGCCCCCTCTCATGGGCCTCTCATGGAGGGATGTGGTTCATGGGATCACGAAGGGTTGGACACGACTTAACGACTGAACAACAACAACATGGGCCCTGACATCCTGTTGGTGCGGCTACACAGGGAATTAGGAAGGATTAAGCTGTTATGTTTGCAAAGCTCTACTCATGGAAGTTGTTTGCTACTGTTTGGGGGGAAGTTTCCCTTTCCCTACAGCTCTCCATGCCTCAACCCACCCTCATTCCCAAGGGTCCCCCCAAACCAAAAGAGCATTTTTTCAGGAGGCGGCCGCAAGACAGAGGGAGCCGGGGATGTTTGCTAGGACATGCATCATTGCACAAACATAGATTAGGACACAATCCATTATGTTTTGTACACATTATGATGAGTAAAATGCATTGCCAAAACAAGTCTCATACTTGTCAGGGTGCCAAGATCGGTCACAGCTCCATATCGAGTATACGCTCAATGACAAACATAGGTTTATTTCAACATAATGAGTGAAACAGCCTTTAGGTATAAAGGGAGATTGAAGGGAAAGATTACATATGAGCAACCAGTATAATCACAATTTCTCAGAGACTCCTCCAATCATTTATCAGGTCCCAAACTACCATTTAGAAATCACTGACATTGTCAAGGCTCTTAATCACAGATTCCTGTATTTGAATCCCAATCCATGTGCCAAGGCTCTCTGAGGCTTTGAAAAATATTATAACCAGTTTGGTTTCCAATCTATTAAATGGGAATATAAATACACTCATTTTCATAGAAATATACGGTTTATTAATTAATACTATACATTCTCAAAATTAGGTAAGACAGCTTGAGGGATACTGTCAGATTTTCATTGACAATACTCCACATGGCAGACTAAAGAGTTCACAT
Source organism: Plestiodon gilberti rubricaudatus (assembly GCA_026170595.1). Taxonomy (NCBI): domain Eukaryota; kingdom Metazoa; phylum Chordata; class Lepidosauria; order Squamata; family Scincidae; genus Plestiodon; species Plestiodon gilberti. Next base: position 259,841,255 of record JANXHW010000001.1, read on the forward strand.
GTATAGCACTTTGTATAAGCACAAGGGTCATTCCATGTCAAATCAACCAATGAAAAATCCATTTTGGAACTTGATGTCATGGATTTTGTTCATTTTTGGTACATTTGTACCTTACCATGACATGCTTTAAAAAAAAATCTGATTTTTTGTCCACCCGTTTTTAAGATATTAAATTTTCTCTCCATACTGCCAAATGCTGTTAACAAGAAAACTATGAAAGCTACAGACATTCGATATACAACATGACAAAGTTGTAAAAATTTTCATGAAATTCAAAAATATTCAAATGATATTTATTTTGAATTTTTGGAAAAACGGGGTTTTTTTTTATTTTTCAAAGAAATCACACTTAAAGGTATATGTCTTGTAGCCAATCAGTCAAAATTTCAAGGTGGTATCTCAATGGTATCATACAAAAAATATTTTTTCTTGTTGGCAGTGACAAGGAATTAAACCCCTCAAGTATATTTTTCTACAATTTACATTGATAAAATTATGGTATATTATAAGAAATTATGGTATATGATAAAAGGTATAAGACATATACCTTTAAGTGTGATTTTTTTGAAAATTTTAAAAAAATCCTGTTTTTCCAAAAATTCAAAATAAATATCATTTGAATATATTTGAATTTCTTGAAAATTTACTATTTTGTCATGTTGTATATCAAATGAAAGCCCTATTCCTTAGCTTTAAAATGACACCTGTCCCATGTCTGTAGCTTTCATAACGTTCGTGTAAATGGCATTTGACAGTATGGTGACAAGTGAATTTTGGTGTTTTTAGGCAATTTTGAAATTTTAATATCTCAAAAACGGGTGGACAAAAAAATCTGAATTTTTTTAAGCATCTCATGGTAAGGTACAAATTAGCAAAAATGAAGAAATCCATGACATCAAGGTTTCATGCATTGGTTGATTTGACATGAAATGACCCACAAGTAGACAAGTATGTTTCAGGACAAGTAGTAGACAAGTATTGTTTCAGGACAATGGGAAAATGCTCAGCCAATTGTTGTGTTCTCCTGTGGGTGCCCACAACAGCCACTTGTGGAGAACTATTTGCTCTCATAGAATCAGAGGATATCAGAGTGAAAAGGGACCTTGGAGGTAACCTAGTGTAATTCCTGCTCAGTGCAAGCAACTACGGCAGCAGCCCTGAAAGGAGGCCACCCAGTTGCTCGAAAAGCTCCAGAGCCCACAAGGACACGAGACAGGCTGCCCTAGTGCTGGACAGTTCCTACCATTAGGAAAGTCTTCCTCATGTTTAGCCTAAATCTACTTCCGTTTAGTTTCAATTCATTCTAGTCCTGCACTCAGGACCACAGAAAGTAAGATCACTCCTTCCTCCATGTGACAGCCCTTCAGATACTTGAAGACAGCTATCATATCTTTTAATCTTTTTTCCAGGCTAAACATACCAATCTCTTTTAACAATTCCTCATTGGACTTGGTTTCCAGACCTCTCTCCATCTTACAGCCCAATCCTACGCAGGATTGAGTTGTTGAGCGGAAGTGTTTGCTTCCATTGTCGCAAAATGGCTGCCAATAGCATGTAGAGCTCTCCATTGGTGGCCATTTTGGGAGCATTGCCACAAGAAGCAGTAGCACTCTGCATCCACTGCCAGAACCTGCTGCACCAACTGGAGCATGTAAGGCAGTGGCGGGGGTGGTCGGGGAAGGGGTGAAACGGGGCAAGGTGAGGAATGGGGGCAGGGAGGTTGCAGCAGGATGGAGTGGATCCGGTGGCGGTGATGCATGCCATATCCTATCCCCTCTTTTCGCAGCCTCCCTGCCCCTTTCTTCTTCTTGGACCTGCACCAGCTACAGAGCTCGTACAGGTCCGAGGAGACCCATTGCAGAGTGGGAGGCTTACTGAGGGTTAAGGGGGAATAATTCCTCTTTCCCCTCCCAAGCCTCCCAATCCACCCCTCCCTGCGGGATATAGCGTGCTCCTTTTGGGCACAGTTGCACCAGCGGGGGGTGGGGGGGTGGGATAGGATTGGGCTCTTAGTTGCTCTCCAGCTTGTCAATGTCCTTAAAATGTGTGTCTAGAACTGGATGCAGTATTCCACGTGAGGTCTGAGTAGGGTAGAGTGGAACTATTACTTCTTGTGATCTGGACTCTATGCCTCTGTTAATGCAGCGCAGTATGGCATAAGCCATTATTTGAAGCTGCACCATACCGCTGGCTCATGTTCAGCTTGTGGTCCACTCATCAGTCCAACTCTGAGCACTCTTCTTAAAAAGCTTGATTAAAACATGTTAGATTGTTTCTAAATGCTACAGCAAGCCAGCGAGAATATACCCACAGAATATACCCCTACATTTATGTTTAGCTTGTCATAGGAAATATGAGGAAATAAGATTGTATAAAACACTTGCAGTAGGGTACCTGATAAGCAATGAGAAGAGACTTACAAAATGTCTGTGCTCCAGATTTTATTATTAAGTGACAATATGAGGTGCTATTACAAAAACATTGTCCTAACTTCATAATCAATAAAGTGAGTTCCCTAGGTATAACTAAGGGCTAATTCAAATAACCACTTTTCAACAGCAGAATCACCATACACCACTTTGTCATTTTAGATATTGAAGAAAAATGTCAATCAATTTCCCTTCAATATCCAAAATGATAACATGGTTTTAAGATCAATTCCCGTGTCGTTAACGTTGCAAGTCTTTCCTGGAAAAAAAATCTGGATGCAGTAATCAGTGATTTTACTATGTGAGGGCTGCTTCACAAAACCTCGTCATTATCAACTTGTCATTAAATGAGAAAGTTCCTCTGTGGTGCTTCTACCTAGGTCCTGTGAATTGGCTTCAAGTTAGAGCAAAAACGTATGGCTAGCCTGGCAGTGTTGCTCCCTTGTGTCCTCAGAATTGAATTAACCAAGTTATTTGTAAGTTACCTCGTACAGGTGAGTCGGGGAGCGGGGTCTGGAGCACACGCTCCCTGGCAGGGTTGTCGTTTGGGTCCCCGGTAGCGTCCAGTCCGGCAGGTTCAGGGTCCCTGAGAAGGTAAGTAGTGTGGTCCTGTTGCCTGTTTAAAGGGCCTCAGATTGTGAGGGAGGGCGGAGGTTACTGCCACCTTCAACCGCCTCTCCTCACAGAACCTTGGAACTCCAGCCAGTCTGCAAGCAGACGCGATGCTGGTCAGCTCGGCAATTCTGCCTCATCATCGGCGTGTCTGGGGTTTAAATACTGTTCCTGGGGCTCTGTTCCCGCCTTCCCTTCCCGTGCTGAGCCAATCATGGGGTTTTGTTCTGTGTGCGCCTCCCGGCGTGACCCAGCTGATGTTAATGCTGGGATTACCCTGACAGGGCCGTGGACGAGCGTGCCCAGGGCGGGTTTGCCTGCCTTTGACTGGCAGCAAGCTTGTCCAATCGGCTTCCTTTTCCTTTTCAGGTCTTCCTGTATCGGCGTCTGTTCCAGCAAGTGGTAGCTGCGTTCCCAGCCAGGATGGCTCGTCCCGAGTGTGAGCTAACGGTGAGTTTCCTTGCAGGGTTCTATTCGGGAGGGGGTTGGTTGTTTCCGCGGGGTTAGTGGGTAACGCAGGTTTGAGGACCTTGTGTCCTCGTGGGGAGGGAGCTAGACCGGGTCCGGGGGCCTTGGGTCCCGGACATTATGACAGAAAAGAGAAAGAAAGCCACTTACATCCACAACATACTTTAATTAAGGCTCTAATAGGAAGGACACCAACGCACTACCTTCACTCACCTCCAAGGACTGACAGTCAACTCAAGATGCAGGGAATGTATTTGTGTTCTGCACTGTAACATAAGAAGCTGCCTTATACTGAGTCAGACCATGGGTCCATCTACCTCAGTATTGTCTATTCTGGTGGCAGCTCTCCAAGGTTCCAGATGGAGATCTTTCCTAGCCCTACTCAAAGAGCTAAGAGATTGAGCCTGGAAGCTTCAGCATACAAAGCACATGCTCTATCACAGAGCTATAGCCCTTCTGAATGTGCATAGCAGGGGTGGAAAGAGGGCATGTTTTGCCACTGCCTCCTAGTCCTAGCCAAACACACCAAGGAAAGGGATTAAAGACGTTCGAACTGCTGCAGAGGCAACCCTTGCAGGGGCACCAAAGAAGTCTTCGTTAATTTAGCCACTCTTCTCCAATGGTGACAAGAGATATACAGTTGGCCTTCAGCATCCGCAGGGGTTCCGTTCCCGGAACCCCCGCAGTTACTGAAATCCACGTATAACAGGGCCAACGTAAAAAGGTTAGAAAAAGGGGGCGGGAGTTAAAAACACAGGGTTTTTACCTTTTAGAAGCAAACCACTGTGTCTTCTTGCTTAAACAAGCTGAAATTGTGCTCTTGAAGCCTCTTCCAGGTCACATGACTCCCCTCTCCCAAGATTGCCCCAGAACGCACTGGAGCGCAATTTAAGCTTGTTAAAGCAAGAAGATCCCCTTCATGGATCATTGCCTTGTCGTGGCGAAGGGGCTTGCATAACTCAATGAAGCCATGAGCTATGTCGTGCAGGGACACCCAAGACGGACAGGTCGTAGCAGACAGTTCTGACTAAAAGTGATTCACTGGAGAAGGAAATGGCAACCCACTCCAGTAACCTTGCCAAGAAAATCCCATGAACAGTACCAAAAGGCTAAAAGATATGACGCCGGAAGATGAGACCCTCAGGTCGGAAGGTGTCCAATATGCTACTGAGGAAGAGCGGAGGACTATTCCAATTACACCCAGAAAGGATGAAGCGGTTGGGCCAAAGCCAATAGGACGTTCAGCTGTGGATGTGTCTGAGGTTGAAAGGAAAATCCAATGCTGCAAGGAGCAATACTGCTTAGGAACATGGAATGTGAGGTCTATGAATCAAGGCAAGCTGGATGTGGTCAAAAATGAGATGATAAGATTGAACATTGACATCTTGGGAATCAGCGAACTAAAATGGACGGGCATGGGCGAATTTAAGTCAGGTGACAATCATATCTACTACTGTGGGCATGAATCCCTTAGAAGAAATGGATGAATCCCTTAGAAGAGTAGCCCTCATAGTCAATAAAAGAGTGGGAAAGGCAGTACTGGGGTGCAACCTCAAAAACGACAGAATGATTTCAGTTCAAATCCAAGGCAAACCATTCAACATTACAGTAATCCAAGTGTATGCCCCAACCACTGATGCCGAAGAAGATGAAGTTGACCGGTTCTATGAAGACCTACAACACCTTCTAGAACTAGCACCCAAAAAAGATGTCCTTTACATCATAGGAGACTGGAATGCTAAAGTAGGAAATCAAGAAATAAACGGAACAACAGGCAAGTTTAGCCTTGGAGCGCAAAATGAAGCAGGGCAAAGGCTAACGGAGTTCTGTCAAGAGAACACGCTGGTCATAGCAAACACTCTTTCCAACAACACAAGCGGCGACTCTACACATGGACATCACCAGATGGTCAATACCGAAACCAGATAGATTATGTGCTTGGCAGCCAAAGATGGAGAAGCTCTATACAGTCAGTAAAAACAAGACCTGGAGCTGACTGTGGCTCAGATCATGAGCTTCTTATTGCAAAATTCAGGCTTAAATTGAAGAATGTAGGGAACACCACTAGACCAGTCAGATATGACCTAAATCATATCCCTTATGAGTATACAGTGGAGGTAAAGAATAGATTTAGGGCATTAGACCTGGTAGACAGAGTGCCTGAAGCAGAGACGTATTTACGGTGGAGCGGAGGGAGCAATGGCTCCAGGCGGAAAGTCAGGCTGGGGCGGCGAAACGCCGCGCCGTCCTGACTTGCCGCCCGCCCTCCGCTCACCCGCCCTGTCTTGCCCGCCGGGTCCGCACAGGCCTGGGCAGTAGGGGCCGAGCCGGCGTGAGGGGAGGACGCTCTCTCCCGGCCTCCGGAGTCGCGCGGACCCGGAGGGAGAAGCCAGGAGGGAGGCAGCGGGCGGGCACCGTGTCGCCCCCCCCAATCGCGGGCGGTTATGCTGCCCGGAGCTAGGGGGGTGTTGGCCACCCTCAGGGCGGCCAACACCCCCTAGCTCCGGGCGGCATAACTGCTAGCCTCACCTCTGGCCTGAAGAACTATGGACGGAAGTTTGTAACATTGTACAGGAGGCAGCAACGAAAACCATTCCAAAGAAAAAGAAATGCAAGAAAGCAAAGTGGCTGTCAGATGAGGCTTTACAAATAGCTGTGGAAAGAAGGAATGCGAAAAGCAAGGGTGAAAGGGAAAGATATAAACAACTGAATGCAGAATAGCAAGGAGAGATAAGAAGGCCTTCTTAAATGAACAATGCAAGGAAATCGCGGAAAACAACAGAATGGGGAGGACTAGAGATCTCTTCAAGAAAATTGGAGATATCAAGGGAACGTTTTGTGCAAAGATGGGCATGATAAAGGATAAAAAAGGCAGGGACCTAACAGAAGCAGAAGAGATTAAGAAGAGATGGCAGACGGAGACAGCAGCCATGAAATTAAAAGACGCTTACTCCTTCGAAGGAAAGCTATGGCAAACTTAGACAGCATAATAAAAAGCAGAGATATCACCATGCCAACAAAAGTTCGCATAGTCAGGGCAATGGTGTTCCCAGTAGCAATGTATGGTTGCGAGAGTTGGACCATAAGGAAGGCTGAGCGCCGAAGAATAGATGCTTTCGAACTGTGGTGCTGGAGAAGACTCCTGAGAGTCCCTTGGACTGCTAGGAGATCAAATCATTCAATCCTAAATGAAATTAACCCTGACTGTTCCCTGGAAGGACAGGTACTGAGGCTGAAGCTCAAATATTTTGGCCACCTAATGCAAAGAGAGGATGAGATGGTTAGACAGCATCACCGATGCAACGAACATGAAAATGAGTGAACTCAGGAAGATAGTGGACAGGAAGGCCTGGCGGGAGATATGGTTCATGGGATCATGAAGGGTCGGACACGACTTAACGACTGAACAACAACAAAGCAAGAAGATGCAGTGGTTTGCCTCTAAAAGGTTAAAAAAATGCATTTTAACCTTTTCTTTTTTTCTTTTTTAACCTTTTTATGTTGGCCCCCTGTATCCACAAAGCATCTGTGGTGAGACAAATCTGTGGATGCTGAAGTCACGGATATGGGGGGGCAACTGTATTTTTATTACACTGATAAGAAATATATGACAATGTAACTTCTGCCAACCTAGCAGTTCCAAAGCATGTTAATGCGAGTAGATAAATAGGTTTATCTTGCGGGAAGGTAAACAGCGCTCCGTGTTCCAGCTGCATGCTACGCGCTGCGGCAAGGAGAGTCAGGCCGGCCACATGACCACGGAGGCGTCTTCGGACAACGCTGGCTCTTCGGCTTTGAAATGGGGATGAGCACCACACCCTAGAGTCGGACACGACTGGACTTAATTGTCATACCTTTACCTATAACTTCTGCTACAACACAAAGGTGTGGAATGACAGAAGCTTTATATAATGTTTAGATAAAAATATGAACAGTAAAATAAACAATAAGATTTATGGAAGCAGAGAATATGCAGATATGGGAAATGTACCCTGCAGGCAAGACTATGAATGGAGGGAGAAAAGTCGAGGTGTGAACAAGGTAACATTCAAAGTCTCCAGAGCACACTAAAAAAGAAGGCAATAAAGTGAAATTTTAGTCAGAAATGCAGCTTATGAAGATGGAGCGTCAACAGAGCCAAAAGGTTGGTTATGTTGAGCTAAAGCTACGAAAATCAGTAAGGGCAAGATATAGCAGAAAAGAAAATGGGGCAATGTGCTTCCAGGATGCAGTGAGAATTTGTCATTCAGATAAATTGAAAACCTTGGGTTCTTAGAAATGAAATCATACCAATATAGGCATGAAATTAATTTCTTCAAAATATGTAAAATGATTTCCTCATCACCACAACAATATTTTTCTCTTTTTCAAGAGAAATTTTTCACATTGTGTGCTGAAGTAAAACCACATTGTTAGCCAAAGACAGTAAGAGATTCCAAAAGCCCAAGCATCTCTCTCTCCCTCTCTCTGTCCCCCCCTCTCCCCCCTCCCTCAGTATCACCACAATCCAGGAAAACTCCTGACACGTGTCATTTGTCCATTGTATGTGCGGATCAGAATCAGATATAGAACATCTGATTCTGATCCGCACATACAATGAACATATGACGACATTTGTCAGGAGATTGTACTCACAGAACAATCCAACATAGGATTCCACTATGTGCAGAAATTCAGCAGCCTGCATAGAGGGAGATGGGAAGAGCAAACAACTCAATATCATTATTATTATTATTATTATTATTATTATTATTATTATTATTATTATTATTATTATTATTATTATTATACCAGGGCGACCAAGGCTGAAAAGGGTCCAGATACTCCTTTTCATCTAGTATCCCCTAGAGCTGAGACGCCACCACCCGCTCAATCACCTTACCCAAAAAAGGCAAATTGGAGGAATCCAGAGATGTTTTTTTCAGGAGGGGGCGCACAATTGCGGTCTTCAAGATGCTAGGCATCACTCCCTCCCGCAGTGATGAATTCAAAATAGGTTCCACCCTATTAGGCCAGCCCAACCCGCGCAGATCGTATTAGCCAAGCTGGGCAAGGGTCAAGCGGGCAGGAAGACGATCTCAAACTACAGAGGACCCTATCCACATCCTCAGGCTGTATAAGGTGAAAAGAATCCATAATGATGGAATTGACAGATGACGTAGGGACAACTTCTGGAACTGTTAAACCAGAGTCCAAGTCGTGGCGAATCTGAGCAATTTTATCTGCGAAGTGCCGTGCGATCTCATTACAGAGGACCGTCGAACACTCCAGCTCACTCGCTACAGGAGCCGAGTGGAGCAGATCCTGGACAACTCGAAAGAGCTCCACTGGCCGGCTACTCGCAGACGCAATGGTGGCAGAGAAAACGCCTTCTTCGCTGCCATCACCGCCACGGAGTAGGCCCTGAAATGGGCTCTAGCCCGTGTTCGGTCAGATTCATCACAAGTTTTCCTCCACCGTCGCTCTAGGCATCGGCCCAGTCGTTTCATTGCCCGCAGCTCCTCAGTAAACCAAGGAGCCGCCTTGGCTCGACGGCAAGGCCGTGGCCGTTCAGGAGTGATCTGATCCAAGGCTCTAGCTGCCTCCCCATACCACAGGGCAGCCAGAGCATCGGATGAGTCACTGACCCGGGAAGCTGGGAAATCCCCCAGAGCCCTCAGGAAACCATCAGTCTCCGGGGGCGGACCATACAATTCAGTCTCCCAGCTCTGTAGGCATGATTAAACGTTGCCAGTCTAAAACTCACCAGATAGTGATCTGTCCAAGACAAAGGAGTGATCTTAACCTCCTTCATAGGCAGAGCACCATCCCCATACCCAGCAGTGAACACCAAGTCCAATGTGTGCCCTGCACCATGCGTTGGGGCCGTGATCCATTGAGACAGGCCCATGGTCGTCATGGCGGCCATGAAGTCCTGAGCCGCCGCTGTCTCAGGGGCCTCAGCATGAACGTTGAAGTCACCCAGCACTAACAGGCGTGGGGACTCCAATGCCACCGCCGAGATCACCCTGGTCAGCTCAGGTAGGGAAGCCGACGGGCAACCAGGTGGACAGTACACCAGCAGCATCACCATCCTGTCTCGCCCCTGTAGCACGATGCGGAGATACTCAAACCTGGCACACTGTGGGACAGGGTATCCAGTGAGGGAGATGTAATCCCGGTAGACCACAGCAACACCACCCCCTCGCCCCTGTAGCCGCGGCTGCTGCATTACCCAGTACCCTGGTGGACACAGCTGGGAAAGGTTCACACACACCGCACCAAAAGTGCAGCTTTCGATACCATCGACCATGGTATCCTTCTGGGCCGGCTGGCCGAGTTGGGACTAGGGGGCACTGCGTTGCAGTGGTTCCATTCCTACTTGGCTGACAGATCCCAGATGGTGATGCTGGGAGACGCCTGTTCAGCACCTTGCCCTTTACAGTGTGGGGTGTCACAGGGTTCTATTCTGTCTCCCATGCTTTTTAACATCTACATGAAGCCGTTGGGGGAGATCATCCGAGGATTTGGAGTTGGGTGTCACCAATATGCTGATGACACCCAGCTCTATCTCTCCTTGCCATCTCGTCCTGGGGAGGCTGTGGAAGTCCTGGAGCGCTGTCTGGAGGCGGTTGGGGGCTGGATGAGGGCTAATAGGTTGAGATTGAATCCAGAAAAGACAGAGGTCCTACTGGTCAGGAAAGCTTCGATGCAGGTACTGAGTCACCTGCCCATTCTGAATGGAGTTGTATTCCCCCTGAAGGAATGGGTGCGCAGCTTGGGAGTACTTCTGGATTCACAGCTCTCCCTGGAAAGACAGGTGGTGGATGTGGCCAGGGGTGTGTTTGCCCAGCTTCGGCTGGTGCGCCAGCTGCGGCCGTACTTGAGTCGATCGGACCTGACCACGGTGGTCCACGCCTTAGTGTAGCGGTGGGGAACCGCTAGCCCGCAGGCCGGATCCGGACCCCGGAGCGATCCAGTCCGGCCCATGAGAGACCAGACCCGAGTGCATCAGGTCCGGCCTGCGCAAGACCAGACCGGAGGCTCCGCAGTAGCAGCAGCCGCCTCGGCGCCTCCTCCTTCTGAAAGCGGCCTTCCTGTACATGCGCATAGCGCCACTGAGGCTGAGAGATTGCCCTCTTGGCATCATAGGCTATCTGCGCATGTACAGGAAGACCGCTTTCAAAAGGAGCTGACACGGGAGCTGACGCGGCGGTGGCCCTGAGGTAAGGAGAGTGAGCGGTCGGGCGGTCTGTAGGGTTTGGAGAGCAGTCGGGAGGTGGGTGGGTGTCCGGAGAGCGGTGGGGGGTTCGGAGAGAGGTGGGGGGGGGACGGGGATTGCTAAATTCACAGGAGGGTCAAATTTGCATGGGGGGGTGCCAAAATTTTCCCCATGGGAAAATGGCCTTCCACCGCAAATAGGTTTCCCCCCCTTGCCTTAGTGACTTCAAGACTGGATTACTGTAACACGCTCTACGTGGGGCTGCCCTTGAAGACTGTTCGGAAGCTGCAATTAGTGCAGAATGCGGTGCCCCCAGGTGGTCACTGGAGCTAGGCGGTTTGACTCTGTTGAGCCGCTGCTTCGGCGGCTGCCCATTCGTTTCCGGGCCCAATTCAAGGTGCTGGTAATGACCTTTAAAGCCCTTTACGGTTCGGGTCCATGGATATCTGAGGGACCGCCTTCTCCCATACATTCCGGCCCGCTCTCTTAGGTCATCTGAGGGGGCTCTCCTGCGTGTACCACCTCTATCGCAAGTTAGGGAAGTGGCAACATGTGGGCGAGCCTTCTCTGCTGTGGTGCCACAACTGTGGAACTCCCTGCCAGGGGATCTGAGAACCACCCCCTCCCTCATGACTTTTCAGTGAGGGCTCAAAACGTTTTTGTTTCGTCTAGCATTTGGGTGATGGGTTGTAGTCTGCCTCCTGTGCCTCTAGATGCTCTGTCATGCTGCTTCTCTGCTCCATACTGTTGCTCCCCCCCCAGTGGATTTTATTGTTTTTTAAATTTATTTATGTATCGTTACGTAGTGTTTAAACTTATTTTATGTATTTTAAATTATGTATTTTAATCTGTTGTAAGCCGCCTTGGGCATTTGCCTTCGGCATAGGAAAAGGCGGGATATTTTTTAAATAAATAAATAAATAAATAAATATATTATTATTAAGAATATTTATATACCGTTTCTCAACAAAAAAAGTTCACAAATGGTCAACAGAGAAAATCAAATAGCTAAATGGTTCCCTGTCCCAAAAGGGCTCACAATCTAAAAAGATGCAGAACACCAGCATTCAACCACCAGAAAAGATACTGTGCTGCAGTTAACAGGGACAGTTACTCTCCCCCCTGCTAAATATAAGAGTAGCACCACTTGAAAAAGTGCCCCTTTGCCCAGTTAGGAGTTAGAATAACTAGGGTCTTGGCAATGATGAAATGAGTACTGTACAACTAAGGTGGGTTATCCTGTTCTAATCTCATATTGATATCCACATCCATTGTTGTTGTTGTTCAGTCGTTAAGTCGTGTCCGAAATAGCTATCTGCTTCTAAACATAGATGGTAAAGACTCTTTACCTCTGATATAGTCACCTGTCATCACAATAAAAAAAAAATGTGCAAAACCACTCATGCACAGTACGTTTTAACAAACTATGCCAGATCTCAGGTTTTCCAGGCCACGATGCAGGTTTTGGAGAATCACTTCCACTGCCTTAGCATGGAAAGAAGTGGGGCAGGAGTATTTCAACAGTGCAATTGGGTGCAACAATTATTTAAAAACATTACTTTAAAAAGTATTTCAGTCATCAAAAAAGCTGCCAACTACAGACATATCTCCAATATAACAGAAAAATATTCAAGTTTTTCACCTGGAAAAACTGGGAAAACTCCTCTTTAAAAAATTAGGATTTCCCCCCTGCTTCCCCCCCCTTTCCCAATGCTGTGGAGCTCTACCCTGGGATCAGATTTGCTTTGGTCATCTATTAGTACACAACTGTGTGACATTACCAGGCCCAGGTTTGGAGGTTCCTCTGACCTGAGAACCTTATTTATTTCCCCATAGTGAATGGGTGACAATTCTTTTTCGTATACTGAGCAACCAAATAGCTGCCATTGTGTCCCTTTTGTATAAGACTTTCAAGGATTCTAGAATTATCTCTTCAGTCTCTAACAGCCAATCCTGTCTAGCACGACGCAGCAGCGCACATAAGGCGCCCACTGCATCCTGTACAGGATTGGGCCTGCCCCGGCGCTGCTGGCAGCCTCTTCGAGGTAAAGGGACATTTGTCCCTTTACCCCAGCGGTTCTCAAATAGTGGGGCGCGCCCCCCAGGGGGGGCGCGAGGCTCCGTAAAGGGGGGCTCGTTGCAATAGTTAGTGTATGCTTTGCGCCACTTAACTAGATTGTAGGAGCCTCCAGCGACGATCTACTTCACCGACGATCTCTTCCGGGGAGCAGATCGTTCCTCTGCTCCCCGGCGCGAACTCTGTAACGCGCCTAGGAGCGCTCTGCAGAGTTCACGCTGTGAATCACGCATGCGCAAGACGACGATATTGCCATCTAGTTAATATATTACGATATTACAATCTAGTTAAGTGGCGCAAAGCATACACTAACTATTGCATTAGTTATATTAGGGGGGCGCGAAATTTTTTCTTCTTCCTAGGGGGGGCATGACAGAAAAAAATTGAGAAGCACTGCTTTACCCCAAGCAACATGCCAGCCACCCCAATGGGTCTCCTCAAATGCACACCAGCAATTTTGCTGGCGTACATTCAGGATGCCACGTAAGGTCCAACAAGCCTGGGAAGGGGGATAGGATGTGACAGAGGCCTCCTTCGTCGATCCCTCTCCCTTCCTGGGCCCGATCCTCCAATCCCCCTCCCAGAACTCCCCCGTCCTGCCCTCCCCTGCCCCGGTCGGGACTTACCTTCCCGCCACGGCACTGTACCTTATGGCACATTTGTGACACCTAGACGAGAGGTTCTTAACCCCTTCCTGGCCGAGTACCACCTCCAGCGCCACTCACCTGCTACATACCACCAGAAGTGACTGGCAATGACATCATCATCAGTTACTTCTGGGTTTTCGGAGGCCAGAAAACACAGGTAGGAAGCTCTGAGAGGGTGGGAGGGCCCTTCTCAGCATTCTCGAGAAGCTCTGCCAAAGGCAGGAGCCTCTCGGGAGCGAAAGCGCACCACCAAAAGTGTGTCGGAGCGGGATTCTGGAGGGCCGGCCGAGTACCACCAGCAGTTGGCCAAAGTACAACTGGTGGTACTAGTACCACTGGTTGAGAACCCCTGACCTAGACTATTGGAGCGATTCTTCCACCGGACTAATTGTGGACAGGATTGCACCGTAAGGGGATAGCATTATACCATTGTCCATGGTTTTTGAATTAATCTGTTTCAAAATTCTTATACATACTATAGACATAGTCATGTGTGTATGTGCAAAAAATATCTTCTTATCTTATACTAAGCCAACACGAACATGATGAATAGACATCGAGGTTGATTTTTTTTCACCTCCAAGGTATAAAACATCTCTGACCTTGAAATTTTTAATGATTCTCAAACAGATGTTTAGACCATAACTGATGCCAGATTGTCTCCAGTGTCTTCATTCCCCTCACCAATGTCTTCATTCCATTTGAGACAGTAACCAACATTCTTCTCGTGACTTTCAAACGTGACTTTTCAAAATGTTATACATTTGACAGCATACCCTTATTTGGTGTGCCACACAAACTCTGACTAAATCAGCACCTCCTTGGGTGGGATATCTTTTTTCCTCCAGCAGACGCTGGTCATGGGTCACCACCAAAGCTGGTTTCACACTTGGGCTTGGGCTTCCCAGGGAGGCAAAAGTACAAAATTCTGTTATTATGCCAGTTGGACTATTTGGTTTTGTGCATGAAGGCCATGACACACCTAGCACATCCTGCGCACATTGCGTCCAGCAGCAGCCGCTTTCTTGCGGTGTGATGTTCCTCTGGCTGGAAAGGCTACTCCTGTGTGTCTCACATTCTCATCCTCTCAGTCTTACCAGGAATGTCACATCTAAGCCAATGGAAGACAGCCTTCCTCTGGCATTTTTCCTACATTCCGTTCCATCCTTGACTCACAAAGCTCCGCCCACATTACAAAGGTAATCCTACTGATTGTTGCTGCAGACAGAATCCTTCTCTTTCTTTGTCTCACATGGAATCCCGCTCTCAGCTTATTACTATGAGCAGCCACAGAGTGCTTTTGTCTTTTAGATAACAAGATAAAACAGGATGCTGTGAATGATTCTTTCCTCTGATTGGGAAAATGACAAAGAGTCTCCTATGGCTGCTAGTGCTGATCTTGAGAAATAGTCTGAAAGATACTGCTGGGCAGACGCCACCTCAGGGGTTTAGGTATGTGTCCTATGAGGTGATCATGCCAAAGAAACTGAACCCCAGATATGGACAACAACAACCCCAGGATGTCAACTACTGGCTACAGATTGAGGGGAAGGGCCATGTGGTGCACCTCGAGCAGGAGATGGGCATTATCCCTAAGCAGTTCCCTGTCTTCACATACAGTAAGGAGGGGAACCTTCAGGTGGATTATCCTTTCATCAGGGATGACTGCTATTACCATGGCTTTGTGCAGGGCAAGCCTTTCTCTTTGGCTGCCCTCAGTACATGCTCAGGGGGACTTAGGGGTCTCTTGAGATTAGATAATAAGACCTATGAAATTCAACCTATCCAGCAATCTGCTACCTTTCAACATTTAGTATATCGCTTAGAAAAAAAGGAAGATGCAATCACCATGAGGTGCGGGCTAACAGAAGAGGAGAGAAGTCGTCAAGAGGCCATGATACATAGCAAAAAAAACATAGCAGGAAAAGTAAATGCAGGAGGAGGATGGTGGCCGCACGTCAGATATGTGAAGAATGCAATTGTGGTGGGACATGAACGATTTGTTCAGTTTGGTAAAAATGAAACTCTTGTTGCCATGCGGATTATGGAGATCATCCATACTTCAAATTCTTTCTATAAGCCACTTGGTGTTCATTTGTCCTTGGCTGGACTGGAGATATGGTCAGACAAGAACCTCATAGATGTTACTGACAACATAGATGACGTTCTTACCACATTCAACAAATGGAGAAAAAACAAACTAGTTAACCGTTTAGAGAATGATGCTGGACACTTATTTGCGTATAAGGGATTCGGAGGTACGCTCGGCTTAGCATATACGGGAACTGTTTGTGATAAACATTGGGCAAGTGCTGTTGAATCATATAGGACTACCAGTTTGTTCTTTTTTAGTAACACATTTACCCATGAATTGGGGCATATTCTTGGTATGAATCATGATGATGGAAAGTACTGTACTTGCGGTCGTCGCGGTTGCATTATGGCTGCCCGTCAGGTAGATACTGATAAGTTTAGCAATTGTAGTTATGTTGAGTACTTCAAACGACATAACTCTCGTTGCTTGTTAATTCCTCCGGACTCTGATAAAACCTATGTACACAAATATTGTGGCAACAAAATAGTGGAACATGGGGAGCAATGTGATTGTGGTTCAAAAAGTGAGTGTGAATCAAACCTATGTTGTCAGGATAATTGTAAGCTGCGTTCAGGTGCCACTTGTGCTTTAGGAAAGTGCTGCGCCAACTGTTCGTATCTTCCAGCTGGAACTATTTGCAGGAAAAAAACAAGCAGCTGTGACCTTCCCGAATATTGCAGTGGAGCCTCAGAATTTTGTCCCAAGGATTTTTATATACAAGATGGAGCTCCATGCAAGGATGGTACATACTGCTATAATGGGAGTTGCTCCACTCACTATAAGCAATGCCAAGAGATCTTCGGCTGGAATGCAACAGTTGCTTCACAAGACTGCTTCAGAAATATCAATATTCAAGGTGACCGATTTGGCAACTGTGGTCTCAAGCATGGAATTTATAAGAAATGCACAGCTAAGGATAGCATGTGTGGTAGGATACAATGTGAGAAAGTAGATCGTTTAGTTTTGGATGAACACAGAACTATAATTCAAACACCCATTGGCGATAAGAAATGCTGGGGTATCGACTATCACAGTGGAATGAATCTGACTGATTCTGGAGCAGTAAAAGATGGCACACCTTGTGGCACTGACAAGATATGCATTAACGGGGAATGCACCAATGTTTCCCGCTTGAAGTACGACTGTAATGTAACCAAGTGCCAAAATCGGGGTATATGCAACAACCTCAAACACTGTCATTGTGATTACGGCTGGGCCCCTCCAGACTGCCTGAGGGCAGGCTATGGTGGCAGCATTGACAGTGGACCTCCTCCACTGCATTCGCCAGAGGAACAAGAGGAACAAGAGGAACAAGAGGAACACAAGAAGAAGCACAGGAGTCGTCGTCGTCATGCTATCATAATTATTGCATCTTCCCTTTCCGCTGCTGTTCTTTGTACTGGTCTAGCAGCTCTAGCTGTGTATTACAGGGAACCATTGAAAAAGTGGATAACAACAAGATTAAGCCGAAGACAATGAACATAGGGTGGAAGCCTACCTTATTACTTCAAAGAAACGAATAATGCATAAAGTGTCAAAACATTACACAGGAAATACTGGGCATTAATTATTTTAAATTAGTACATGTATACATTCAGGTGATAAATGTTGGTGATATGCACTATATATGTGTATATATACAGTATATATACACATACACACCCATATACTCACAGCACATAGAACAGTGTGCGCGCATACGTGCGTGTTTTCAAGACACGTATGCAGAATTTTTCAGTAAAAACTGCCTTTGGATGAAGTCTATGTCCCACGCACATCCATTTCTGAAAGTCTTGGAGGCATCATGAAGGGAGAGCACCCACCCTGGGAGTGGAGCTTAGTAACCTTTCCTTGTCTTCAGAGTAGGCCCTCTCATATTCTGGGTCTG
This sequence comes from Plestiodon gilberti rubricaudatus, assembly GCA_026170595.1. Classification (NCBI taxonomy): domain Eukaryota; kingdom Metazoa; phylum Chordata; class Lepidosauria; order Squamata; family Scincidae; genus Plestiodon; species Plestiodon gilberti. The sequence continues at coordinate 259,858,672 of JANXHW010000001.1, forward strand.
GCAGACAAATGTTGTTAGACCTCAAAGGGTATTCTATTTATCTGAAATCACTGGCATCACTGTAGCGTGGCGGGCGTGGCGGGCCGCCGGGGGGTGACGCGCGCCAAGGGGTGACGTGCGTCACCTCCGCGATGGCGCGCGTCACCCTCCGGAGGCCGGACGCTCCGAGGCCGGGGAGCGTCCGGCCCGGCCGGCGCTCCAGGGCCTTCTGAAAAGAAGAGGCCCAAAGCGCTTGCGTTAAAACGCAAATTTTTAAGTTTTTCGCGCATGCGCGAACCCTTTTCTGAGGGCAAGGGCCTGCCCTCTTGCCCTCAGGAGGGTCTGCGCATGCGCGAAAATCTTAAAAGTTCGCGTTTTAACGCAAGCGCATTGGGCCTCTTCTTTTCAGAAGGCCCTGGAGTGCTTCCCGGCCGGCTCCCGGAGGGTGACGAGCACCGGAAAAGGTAAGTTTCTGTAGGGGGGGTGAGTCGGGGGGGTGACGCGCGTCCCCCGCTCTGGGGTGACGTGCGTCACAGTGACGCCACTGTCTGAAATCTTATGGCACAAAAGAGGTTCTCAAAGCGCCTTCCAAAAGGGTCTAACAATAAAATCACATGAACGTCTGGCACAAAGAAGATGGCTTCCATGCAATGCCAGAATTATTCATGCAAAATTTCCTCCCCTCCTCCCTATCCCCTTTCCTGGTCATCATTTGGTATCACCCTTTGGTCTCTGCCTCCCAGACAAGTAGGTTCAACTGAGGAGCGCTGAGGCAAGGGAAAGGGGCTGAGCGGCTGGAATATACTAAGCCCAAGATGGAGGAAAATCTTCCTTTGCTGGCAGTTGGCAATTGCTAGGCAACGGCCCTTAGTGAGAAAAGCAAACCAGGCTGAGCAGTTGGAATTCACATAGCCCAGGATGGAAGCAAGTCTTTCCCTTGCTGGTGAGAGGGGAGCGCCAGGGCAGATGATTGTGGTCCAGGTCAGAGTTTCAGGAGTAACTGGCACAGGAGTGCATAGGCTGGGACAGCTTAGCAGCAAGAGATGCAGAATAACAATAACCCTACATGGCTTTTTAAAGTTATGCACCTCCGCCCAAGCCTATCCTTGAGATACACCAGTATTTGTCCATGTACACTGGCGCAACAACAGTCCCACCAGCGTAGAGGTTTGCTTACCAATGGATGTGCCACGGATGCCAGCACAGTGGCAGAAAAACACTGTGCCAATGTAGCTCAATGTCACTTAGATGTTGACGCAACTTTGCCAGCAGAGAGGCCAAAACAGAGGAGAGCTGGCATAGGTAAAAGTAACCCAATAGGGAACAATGGGGAAGAGGAAAGAAGCAGAAAATTGCACCTCCCACTCCTCCTCACCCACTTTACAACAGAGTACAGTGGGCCCTCTTTATCTGCGGACTGGCTATCCATGGAGGAGGGACACCGACTGGGGAGGGGGAGGGCCACAGTATCTGATTTAGCAACCACGCCGGTCCGCCAACCGCTTCTTGCATCTTGCACCGCTTTGTAAAGGTCCAAAGTGCCTGTAAAAAGGAAAAAAACACACAACTGGAAGTGACTTTCAGTCACGGTTTTCTTTTTACAAGCACTTTGGACCTTTACAAAGCGGCGCAAGGGATAAGAAGCAGGTGGTGGGTCCCAGCAAACCTTAAAAATAGTATTGTGGTGCAGTCCCCCACAGCCCCACACACCATGGATTTGATTATCTGTGGATTTTGGTATCTGCGGGGGTTCCGGGAACGGAATAGGCTACAGACTACATTTGGCAGGCAATCACAGCACACCAACCTCAGTACTAAAGCCCCTGCCAGGGAGACTACAGGTGTGCATGTAGTGATCATATGATCAGGTGTGCAGCATGGGGCCATAACTCTCTGGTCTCTCAAAGGGGAACTTTGATGGTGAGAAAACTTGGTGAAAGGGCACTTGGCACACAATGGGAGCACTTTGCATAAACAGCCTCTTGTCCCTCACAATAAATATGGCAAAATAACTGGTTTAACACTTATCTTCTCAGAATTCTTATTGCAAGGACTCTACCTTACTATCCCAAAAGGAGAAGCAAGCACAATGCACCCCACACAAATAAGTAAAGGGGAGGGGAAATTCCATGCCGTGATGTATTGATGCTGCTTATCTGTCTCATTTCTCTATTTTTATTTTATTTATTTATTTACAGTATTTTTATCCCGCCTTTCTCCCTGAAGGGACCCAAGGCGGCTTACAACAGAAAAAAAATACATACAAAAAATACAATATAAAAATATCACATTTTAAAACAGTAAAAAAAAATTAATGAAAATTAATAAAAACAATATCTAAAAATCGATTAAAAAGATCATGGCGACAGTCAAAACAGGAGCATAAAAACAGCAGCACCCCCACCTGTACCAGCGAGATGTTAAAAAAGGCAGGGGCTCAGAAGGCTTCTTGGAACAAGAAGGTTTTTAGGCCTCGCCGGAAAGTGTCCAAGGAAGGAGCAGTTCGTAAATCAAATCCTCCCCTTCTTACCCTTCAGGATTATCAAATGTGCTTCTGTTATCAACTATGTTGCCTAACCATCCCCCCCTTTTTTTGCAACAGCTAAGAGCAGGGAGTGTCTGGCCCTTTTGGCGAAAGTGTACCAGGGGCTCCAACCATTGGTACTGCTGCCTAAACAGCTGACCAATCATATTAATGCCTTTTGCTTTTCATGACTGCACTACTGCCACAGGAGGCTGAACAGTGGTCCTCTGTAGAGTTCCACTGTGGTCCCCCAAGAGAGGGAAAGATTATGTTCCAAGCCACCATGCTCTCATCCCCAACAGCAACAGGGCACAACTGCAGATACACTTCGGTGGCACCACTCTACCTTACAACACTGAGTGTACAACTCAATCCAGAGAATAGGTGTGACTGATGCTGTTGCTATGTCCTTGTTACTCTCTGCATTTCTCCTTGGGCCCCACAAGGTGCTGTCTGACAAGCAAAGACACTGGCAGACCCCAAGGGAAGCCTATATCTGGCCTGAACTTACCACTGCAAGCCCAACTGCTGCTCAGTGAGGTTGCCAACTTACTAGTTCCACTCAGGCTCCTGTGGCTTTGCAAAGTCCAAGAAAGGCAGTGAACCACCTGGTGCAGCTAGACCTCACTGGCACCTGTTACTTGGCCATCTGTTGGATAACTTGTGATAGCACAACAGCCCTGCTGGGAGGAGATGCTGGCAACCCCACGTCTGTGTTTCTCTTTCAGATGATGCTATTTCCCTGATATTATTCAATTAAAACTTTGACTGGATGACGCTTGTCTTCCTGTTAGCAGATGGGGATCCCTTCTTCCCACCTTAGTTGTTTCTCACCTCAGCTGGCCTAAGGGCAGAACTCTGCGGGGCAGGGGGCTTCTCTACTCTCAGGGTATGCAGGGTGGCTCATGATCACTGAGGAGTGTCCCCAAGGAGTCATGGATGCTGCATAGTATGCAGCATCCATGACTCCTTGGGGACACTCCTCAGTGATCATGAGCCCCCTGTTCTCTGTTGCCATGGTATATGGTGGGCAGTGGCAGGGAGACAAGAAGGGTAGCATACTGACAGCCATGCCAGCAGTTGCCAGCGATGAAGCAAAGGGCAAGGGGTATGTGTGGGTATGACTATATGGGTGGGCCACTGTAGTAGGCGCACTGTGGCACATGCCAGTCCAATGCAGTGCTCCCTCTGATTTGTCCATATGCTAGATGTGCCTGTTTGTGGTGAAACAAGGTGTTAAATGTCAGACAGAGTGCTCTTTGGGTGCCTCCAGCTGTGCAAGCAGCTTTGTGGAGTAGCCAATGTGGGTTCTAGACCTGCCTCCCTCTCTTCTGTTGTCCCTGCCATGGGCGTTTCTGGCCAGTCATGCAAAAGATGAGTGCCTTACTAGCTAGGGCAAACCCCTTGACTAGGCTCAAATCTGTCTTACCTGGCTCCCAGCCTGTGCCTTTGTGCAGTGAGACACCAACACCCTGCTTTGCCTGAGTGCTGTTGAGGCATCCCCTTGTAACTTGTCCCAGTCCCTCCACTGGCAAAAGGGTTCCTTCCAGCAGATGGATGCCCCCACAGGGACTCAAACCCTTGCCACGGAGAGACTTACATGCTTGTTTCACCTGGCGACCCTCTTCCAAGGGAGCTATCTTTCTATCCTTGCTCAGCTATGCTCAAAAAGGGAGTGGGAGAGTCCTTGGGGCATCTCCCCATTAGTGGCTGTTGCTGTACTGTTCATCCCTAATGGTTGGTGGGGGTGTCCCCGCAGCCCTGACTGCCCATTGGTGCTGCACCTGCTCGTAGCTCCTACTCAGTTCATCCTGGCATTGCTTCTCTTCTAGCTGCCAATGTTGGGGCTGGGTGGATGTGGTGATTGGCTCCTTGGACATCACACTAACGACACATGGAGATAGCACCAATGACCCGCCGACGTCACACCGATGATGTGTTGATGTCACATCAATGATGCACCAATGTCAGGAGGCCACTCCATGAATGACGGGCTGTTAGGGTTTCCATGGGTGCTGGGGGCATTACTGGGAAGGGCTGCACCAATGGGAGGGCTGTACTGGCATGGCACTGCCTGGATGGGCTTAGAATATGACTGACTTCACACATGCTTCTGAACAGGACTGGACCATAAGCATGGTACTCTTAAGAAAGTTTCAAGAATCATTAGTAGCTGATCTCATGGCGAAAGCATTGGGTTCAGATACGGAACAACAGAGAAGTCACAATCCCATGCCCTCATTTAGTGGCCTTCGGGAAGTGCCCCTTTCAGTTTCAACTTCCAACGCACAACATGGGAATAAAGAAGATTGACCTCCCAGAATGTCATGAAAGCAAAGAAAATAAATGTTGACAAGGTTTTAGTCCTTTATTGACTTTATAGAAATGGTTATTAGCAATACTTAAGGTTCTGTAGCAATACCTACGGTTCTGTGTTGCTGTCTATGAATATTGTACAGACCACCTTTAGTTACTTCAAAACACGAACACAACTTCATTGAACAAACTGCATAGTTAATCTATCCTGGTTTGCAACTTCCTGTTCCCTTACCTTCTAGAATCTCACTTCACAGGTGGAAACTTCCTTCTCTTAAAGTGACACACACTTCCTATAACATGTCTCTGGATAGGATACTATAGATTTTAACAATAATGTACCCTTGAGAAAACAGAAACTATTGCCTTTGGATTTAACACGTTACCACTTCTCTGCCTTTTTTGTATGTTCTAGCCTTGTCTCTTTGGACTGACACCCTGAAATGGTACCCATCTAGAGATAACAGCTTATGATTGAGTCCAGTTCTGCAGGCCATATTCTAAAACCAGAAGCCTCGTTGCCCAAGAAGATGGAACGGTAATGGCAACTCTGCTCCAGTCTCTACAACAAATGAGATGACGAGGTGAAACTGTTGAGATACCAGCCAAGCCAAGGTCGATGAAAATGCAAAGAGTCAAAGTCTACGAGTTTCTCCAAGCCAGTGAAAATAGGGTTGCCAGTTTCCCAAAATGACCCTGTTTCTCCAGATTTTTTGCTCTTTTACTCAGGAAGACATGAAGCAAAAGTTAATCCCAATGCACCTCAGATACAGCATCACCCCAGTATCAGATTTCCCACCCCGATTTCAAGAGTTAGCAATAGGATTACATCACAAAGCCATCAGGTTACATCACAAAGCCCCATCTCAGAAATCTCTGGTTTTTGGATGCATCCAACCTGGCAACCCTATTCTTCTGGAACCCAGGAAAAGCAAGAGAAGTATTCAAAATAGAAGTGTGATTTATTTGAACAACCTGGGTAGTAATAAGTCTTTCGAGTGAGGCCTACAAGAATCTTTCATTGCTGCCAGACCAGATCTAGAGTACAGAGTGAGCTTGCATCCTGACTTACAGCGAAATCCTAACTAAAGACCCGGCCAGCGGCCCAGGGCCACCCGAAATATCCCATTCCCACTCTGGACCGCCATGCAGTGGGCCGGAAGTCTACTCAGGAAGGGGACGTTTGTCCCCTTCCCCGGGTGTAAACCAGGGCCGGCCCTATAGGCATCCTCAGATTTCCGCCAGCTAAATAGGTAGCGGAAGTAGGAGGAGGTCGTGTAACGGCCGAGTTGACCTGGCGGGTATGGGGATATGGCGGACGCCATCCCCGCCCCTCCTGGGCTGGCTCACCCAATGGCCCCCCTCCGCCGCCCGGATCGCCCATGCGGCCACCGGAGGGAGTCTTACACCTGCCTCTGGCAGCCACATGCTCATCTTGGCGGTGGACTTACTCCCAAGTCGGCGCAAACATGTCTTACGGCACATTTCTGATGGCTTCCGGTGACGGAGTGCTTGCTCCAGCGCTGGAAATTTAGTTAAGATTTCGTCCTTAAACCTGGGTTAGATCTACGTCACATTCTGACATGTTAGATCTACTAGAAAAACATAAAGTGAACCTCTAAGCATTACAAGTAGGTTCAGGACAAGTAAAAGAAACCATTCCTTCCTGCAGTCCTTGATTGCTGCAAGACGTGATTTAAAAAGGATTAGACACATTCATAATACCAATACTTAACATTTGAATAGCACTTTCGGAGTGTGCCAAGTGCTTCTCGTGTTTTATCTCGATGTTCTCCTTATTACAACGCTGTAAGATAAGTATTATTAACCCTGTATTGCAGCTGAGGCTGAGAGGAAGTGGCTTACTTCAGGCCAGCGGCAGAGGTGAGATACGGGCCAGGATTGTCCTGATTCACAGCTCAATGGGAGTGCTCAATACACCACTGGAGTGGGTGGAGGTGCCATGGAGGGCCTAGTGCAGGACTTTGCCCCAGGGCTCCCAACACCCTGGCACCAACACTCATATGTTCCACCTCAAGCTCCTTGACGGAAGATTGAGGGCAGTATATAAAATGTAATATATAAATATATTATTTATTTATTTATTTATTTATTTATTTATTTAAATAATTTATACCCCACCTTTCTCCCGAGGGCACTCAAGGCGGCTTACAACACTACACACACACACACACACACACACACACACACACACACACACACACACACACACACACACACATTAAAATAATTAATTAAAACAATTTAAAATAAACAACCCCAGTGGGTCACCTGAATTTACATATGTTAAAAGCCATTTGTTAAAAGGTCAGCCCACCATGTCAGACATCAAAAGCTGTCCTAAATAAAAACGTCTTAAGGCCCCGCCGAAAGGTCTCTAAAGAGGGAGTCGTTCTTAATTCCAGGGGGAGGGAATTCCATAATGGGGCGCCACAGCCGAGAAGGCCCTATTCCGTGCCGCCATCCCCCTCACTTCCGTCAATGGCGGCACGGTTAACAGGGCTCCCCCTGATGACCTCAGAGTACGGGTCGGATTATAAGGAAGGTGGCGGTCCCTCAAATACCCTGGACCCGAGCCGTTAAGGGCTTTAAAAGTCAAAACTAGCACTTTGAATTGTGCCCGGAAACGAACCGGCAGCCAGTGTAGCCGCCGAAGCAACAGGCCGACTGAGTCAAACCGACAGGCCCCGGCAACCACCCGGGTCGCCGCATTCTGCACTAGTTGCAGTTTCCGGACAGTCTTCAAAGGCAGCCCCACGTAGAGCGCATTGCAGTAATCTAGTCTAGATGTCACTAGGGCATGGGTCACTGTGGCCAGGTCTGCACGATCCAAGTACGGTCGCAGCTGGCGCACCAGCCGAAGCTGGGCAAAAGCCCCCCTGGCCACAGCCGCCACCTGAGAATCCAGGAGCAGCTGCGCATCCAGGAGAACCCCCAAGCTGCGGACCTGCTCCTTCAGAGGGAGTACAACCCCATTCAGAGCAGGACGATGATCCAGTACCTGAGTCGTAGACTTCTGGACCAGAAGAACCTCTGTCTTATCAGGATTTACTTTCAGCTTGTTTGCCCCCATATATCAGAACGATAGCATAGAATGGACATAGACAATGGTACGCCTCTAATTACTGGATGCTAGAACAAAATATAAGAGATGGCTATCACTATTGAACTCTGCTTCTGAGCTTTCCCGAGACATTTGGCTGGTGACTGCTGGATATGGACTATTGGGACAAGGCAAACTTTCAACATAATTTGGCAAGGCAGCTCTCATAGAGACTAAGCTCCAAATGTGATAGTGTGGATCTGAAAGTGAAACATGGGAGTTATCACCCTTTCAGCCCAATCCTGTGTAACATAACAGTAGATCCACCGGTGTAAGTGCACTTATGCCAGTGTAACGTGCCATACGCCAACAGATGCAGGACGGACACCAGCGTAACCCCCCTCAGTCGCTGTGCACATGCAGTTCAGATGCGGAACAGATGACGCTGCAACTCTGATGGTGCAGGGGGCATACCAGGGGCATTCGGGTGCCCCCAGAATGCCCCCTGCACCGGCAGAGTTGCACTGGCGTCCATCCTGTATCCAAACTGCACAAGTGCAGCGACCGAGGGGGGTTACACCGGTGTCCGTCCTGCGTCCCTTGGCATATGGCAAGTTACACTGGCATAAGTGCACTTACACCGGTGGATCTACTGTTACACCGGTGCAAGAGTTACATAGGATTGGGCTGTTTATCATCTAACCAAATGACAGCATAAAATGCGTCCCCACACATCCCCACACTCAATACATTACTCGTTGCATACCCACCTCCCCTAACCAAAAATAGTAAAGACTATATGGGGAGGAGAAATCCATCCAAGGAGAAAAGCAAATGATAATGAAGGGGGTGAGTAGTGGTGCCTCTGTATTTCCCTTCATTTGATTAATGACGAGCCAAGAAGCTGCAGGTCTGGGCTACAAGATTGATGGCTGCACAGAGGCTCCACAGTGAAGAGACGAATGACCGGTCATTTGCCCTTGATGTGCAGAAAAATGTCTTTCCTAAGCAGCCATGCTAAATGCAGTCATGTCATGTTCCTGTTAGAAAGACAAATAAACACTAGGCAGATGGAGCCACCTGGGGTGCCTTACCCCTTGGAAGGATGGAGAGCACAGACTCCTTTGGGTGCTCAAGCAAGGTCAGTGTGTCCGTCCATTAACATCTGGCTGCGAGATTTGTTAAGCTACTCTCCCTCCCCCATAAACAGTCATCTGTCTGCAGAACACAAGCAAGGCCTAGGTGTGTTGCTGGGGGAGGGAAAGACTTTAGAAGCTGAAGAGAATGTTGTAATAAGCTCATCAATCTAAGGCTATCTTTGGCGGCTGAGCATCCTTCAAACTGCTCCTATACCGACAGAAAAATGGCAGCTACTGTGGAAGATGGAACAGCAGAAATGGCACAGTGGGCTGGAAGACATCTTATCTCCATTAATGTGCTCTGCCTGCATCAAAGCAGTAGGAGACCTATTAAGATTCAGGAATGAAGGGCTGAAAAGACAGAAGTTGGATGTGCTTTTGGTTCCAGCCATCATACTGACAGTTTAGATGCGTTCCAGGCATCATTTCTAAGGAGAAGGTGATTGATTTTTTTCCATTCAGATAAGAAAAGCAGGAATCTCAATAATTAGAGATGTAGGAACCTCCCCTGAGAAAATTCACTGGTCTTATAGGAACTCTTCCAGCTTCACAACACACCTGAAAATATGTGTTGCTTGAACAGGAACCCCCAAATCAGCCTCAAATGTTTCCCTGCAATAAAATGGGCAGCTTAATCCAATGTAAATCCCCGTGTGACGATGCAGCGCTGCCGGTGTGGGCTGCGCTGCATCTCACAGGGGATTTTGAGCTGCTACAGGTCTCCTTGGGATATTTTATCCCCTTGCCCCAGCAGTCGCAACAGGTCAACTTGAACCTGCACCAGCGATATCACTGGTGCAAGTCTGAGTTGATCGATGCAGGTGCATCAGGACCAGAAAGAGGGTTTAGATACGGCGTGCACAAGTGCCGCCAATCCCGCCCGCTCCCAGGCCCAATCCGCCCCCATCACCACTCCAATCCACCCTCCACCTGCCCCATTCAACCCTCTCCTCGCCCTCCCTCCACCCCTGCACTGGACATACCTGGTCTGGTAGGCATCCCGACGACCACTGGTGCTAGTGGGAAAGTTCCAGCCTTCCCACCACTGCTCCTGGCTATTGCACTGTTGCAAAGCGCTTTACGACACTTTTGCGACAGCGCATGCCGGTGGAACATGCATTCTGCCAGTGCATCAGTCAAGATCAGGCTGTTAGTGGCAACTCTATAGATAGCATATTTAAAATAACTAATCTATTTGGGTTTATCCATGTATGCCTGATATGCACCCTCTTGGGTTTCCGCACCAGTGGAATCTCATCTAAGTACTAATAGCACAATCCTATGCACGTCTACTAAGAAGTAAACCCCACTATGTTCAATGGGGCCTACTTCCAGGCAAATGCACAGGACTGCAGCCTAAAAAGCCTTTTCTGTCTGTGTCCTTGAGGAAGGCTCTGGCCAAAACACATCGGGCATATGTGGATAACGTCAATATACATGCTGTTTTGAGCACGATCTCATTTTCCCCTCCTTTTCTTTTCTTTTCTTTTCTTTTACCCTCTGTCTTGGTGTTGTTCCCTTTTTTGCATTCGTACATACTGGGAGCCAAATCCTTTGCTGAGATAAACAGGTGCAAGCTCAATGGTACTTCAGGTATTGCAGACCAAATGTCTATGTTGACATAAATCTCATCTTATTGACTCAAAAGTAGTGTAATAGGTGTGTGATATCCGTACTGAGAATAGAGTCACGTTTGGAGTGATACTCACATATATCTTGCTTCCTTTCCACATGCATTACATCTGCTCTCTTATACTCACTCCTCAATACTCATACAAAAGCACAAATTGCTTGGAATAACCAGGTGTTTGGCAGGCCTGAATGTTTTAGCATAAAATATCTGTATTTTATTAGGACATCAAGTACAAAATGCAGGGAAATATTGAAATGAATTGCAAACCAGTAAAAACATATTTAATATCTGTCAAGTGTAAAATGATTATGAGGCTGTAAAATGTTTACCCGAGAGAAGAATAAAGATGACAGATTGAAAACATTCACTGTAGAAAAGGAGAGAATAATAGATGGGGACAAAGGAAAATCATCTTACAGCACTTGCTGCTCTCTATGTATCCATAAAACTTGGCTTATAACATTTCAAACTGGAGTTTAATAGCGTTTAATGCTTATTCTTCTAAAGTATGCTCTGGAGGCGGAAAAAATCATAGTTTAAATATCATATTTCAACCTCTTAAAAAGTTTTGTCTGCCAGGGAGACCAATAAAATTGAATAAAATTAAAAGATCGCATTTTTTATTATATACTAGGGTTGGATCCTAAGGAATCTCATGTACGTGAACTCCCTCCTTAGCACAGCGTTGCCCTACCACCACCACTCCACCAGAAAACATCTGCTACGAGGGGTCAGAAGACCTTCTGGGACAGGATGATATGGGGTGCAGAGGGCTGTAGGAGGAAGCCCTTGAGCGAACTGAATTGCCTTCCATTTACAGAAGAGCAGGTTAGGATTCAACCTATTGTTTCACAATTCTCTAATGGACACTGTATTTGGAGCATTGTAAACTGCTGAAAGGTCGGCAGTTCGAATCCGTGATGGGGTGAGCTCTCGTTGCTTGGCCAGCTCCTGCCAACCTAGCAGTTCCAAAGCATGTTAATGCGAGTAGATAAATAGGTACCACTTGCGGGAAGGTAAACAGCGCTCCGTGTTCCAGCTGCATGCTACACGCTGCGGCAAGGAGAGTCATGCCGGCCACGTGACCATGGAGGTGTCTTCGGACAACACTGGCTCTTCGGCTTTGAAATGGGGATGAGCACCACACCCTAGAGTCGGAAACGACTGGACTTATTGTCAGGGGTCATCTTTACCTTTATTGACATATACATTCATCACTGTTTTGGCATTACAAAATAAGAACTTAACTGGAAAGTACAGGAGATATGTGGCTACCACTGACACAAGCCTCTCTGGTAACATCCTGTAAAAGAAATGAGCGACATGACATCATCGCTATACATTCAGCATTTCCCTGCCCCCATTCCAATATACTGGCTGCCCTTTACAGAGGCCAGGGAAGCCCTGGACTTGATTACTGTGCCAGCACCAGGCAAGTTTAGCCCCTGGGACAAAGCTCAGCCCTGGACTCACTACCTTCCATTGTACACATCCTCAGCTAATGGCTCTTGCCTCCCGTCTTACGAAGCCAGGAGGAAGATTGTGAGAGTGGGAAAGCTGCATGTGTGAGCCAATGAGTCTTGGTTGTGAGACTCTTGCAGCAGCTCCTAATTCTGCTCTCCCCAAACCCCACTGCCCCACGAGTCTCTCAGTCATGGGACTTGCTCAATGAGAGCCCCACAATGATGCAGAGGCCTTTGAGGGATGTTTCTATTGACCAATGGGTGTGTGTGTGTGAAAGGACTCTTTCAGCCAACTTGCACTGCTGCAGGCACTGGGTATGGGAACAGTGGGTTTGAGGGTCAGTCAGGTAGGCCTTCCAACAAGTATGGGTCAGAGTGCGCCCCAACTGGCCGACTCCTGACACTGCAGGGCACGATGATGTCATCTCACATCTGTTTTACTTATTTTACAGTCACTACTTTTTAACTGTATTTGATTATACAGTATTGCCATTTTTATGTTTTGACTACTTCTGAATGCCAATTTGGGGGCTTTTTGTCAGAAAACAGCCTACAAATTAAAAAAATAAATAAATACTGCAGTCTGATCTAGCTGAGCAAGTAGTTGTACTGCAAGAAGTCCTAGTGAAGTTAATGACAAAGGTCAGTTTAATTTGGCATGTTCCCTTAAAGCTTTGATGACTCAGGACTAAAGGATCAGCCTCTTGACAAGGTGAATTTTTAATCACAGTATTTCACACACCCATTTTCTTGATCAAAATGGTAAGACAGGCATTAGAGGGTGATGGAAGTACTGTAATCAAATTAGCAAGTAGTGCATTCCAATACATTTCTTTTTTATAAGCATTTTTACTCTGCTCTTCAGCCAACACGTATCCTAACATGGCTTACTTAAAGCAAATAAAAACAGCAAATTATTATTATTATAGAAGGTTGGGGGTGGTGGTGGTGATGATGATATTTCACCTTGCTGCCTTCTTCTTTTCCAATACATACAAATGATCATACGTTTCAGATCGTGGTTTGTTTTCTCGTAAATGTGGTTTGAAGTAAACCACAGTTCCTGAATTTGGATGCAACACAGAACTGTGGTTTATTTGACAGCAGAAGTAAAATATTTCCCTTTCCTCCCATTGTGCACTGCAGGAGGGGCCCATGGTGACTGTGGCTCATTCACATACCAGGAAACAATGATTTTCCTGCTACATCTGACCCAAGCTACAGAGAAGTGTCCCATGCATGCTATATAGAAGGGAGGGGGGCATAGCTCAATAGCAGAGCACATGCTTTTTTACACAGAGAAGGTACCATGTTCAAACCATGGTATATCTCCAGGTAAAACAAGTAAAAGAATTGTTCTGAAAACCTAGAGAGCCACTGGCAGTCAGTGACAAGACAGAGGTAGATGAACCAATGGTCTGCCTCAGTATAAGGTAACTTTCTATGCAACCTGCTTTCACGTGAGCTACAAGTCCCAGGGTCCCTTAGCTAGTGCTGGCATTACCTAAATAAAAGCAGGAGGAGCCAACAGGGTGTGGCATCCAATGGCTAGCATGAGGCAGGAACAAGCACCATAATATTCAGGGATATTGAGATCTCAGGAACAGTGGAAGACATTGGTGCTGATAGGATCTGTAAGTCCCAGAACATACATGAGCAAATGAGTTATGCCTCTAGGTTGCACAGAAGAACTACCGGTAACACTAAATTTGAGGGATGGAGAAATGTATATAAAGGCCATTTGCCATTCGTATAAAATTAATATACTTACATGTAGGGTTGCCAATTCTGACTGAAGCTATTCCTGGAGATTTGTTTTCCAACCTGATGTAACATTGGAGCAGTGGCGTCACTAGCCCTCCCGGCGCCCGGCAGGGCAGGGGTTGGCCGAGCGTCCCCCAGAAAGACGCTCCCACCCGGCCCCCGCGCCCCCACCCCCACCGCTCTCCATACCTCCTCCTCCTCCTTCTTCTTCTTCAGCAGCAGCAGCAGCAGCAGCAGCAGCCGGCCCTGCGCTCACCTCGGCGTGACTCCTTTTAAAACTAGCTGTTCTGTACATGCGCAGAACAGCCAGTTTTAAAAGGAGTCACGCTGAGGTGAGCGCGGGGCTGGCGGCGGCTGCTGCTGCTGAAGAAGACAAGGAGAGTGATGGGGGTGGGCGCGCGGGGGCCAGGTGGGAGCACTATTACTCTCCTTACCTTCTTCAGCTGCCACCGCCAGCCCTGCGCTCACCACAGCGCGACTCCTTTTAAAACTAGCTGTTCTGTACATGTACAGAACGCCTAAGAGGCCAAGAGAGGGCAAAATTGCCCTCTCTTGGCCTCTTAAGCGTTCTGCGCATGTACAGAACAGCCAGTTTTAAAAGGAGTCGCGCCGAGGTGAGTGCAGCCGGCGGCGGCCCAGAGGCTGAAGAGGCGCCCCCTGGAAGCTGGCACCCGGGGGCCGCCCGGGGCCCAAGGCCACAGGGCCCCCCACCAAAGAACACCACTGCATTGGAGGTTCTGTTAAAATTTCCAGAATTGCTTTCAGTCACCTGGAGATTGATGCTCACTCCTGGAGATGCCAGGCCAATCCTGGAGGGTGGCAATCCTACATATATGCTGTATTGCCTGTACAAACCAGGCAGCCAGAAACACACAGAACTTACACAAAGGGGTCTAAAGAAGCTAAAGCTAAGCCAGTCCTCAGGTTGTTTTTTTCAAAGAAACAAAACCTTCTGTGGGGAGAAACAAGGGAGAGCCTGTTTACATGTTAGTACCAGACCCTGAGAAATTGTCTTGGACACTGATTATGGCCATTTAAAACTGGCTGATTGGAAGGAAGAGTCACGCTGCAAGAGTCATGCTGCAGATTTCCTAATGATGTGGCAGAAGATCTAGAAATTACAGCCTATCCCACCATTATCCACACTGGAGTATAACTACTAGTATGTTTGCACTCATCACATTTCCAGAGTAAGAAAGCTCCACTTTTTTTAATGCACAGGCAGGTACCATATGAATGCAACAGCACATGAAAACCCAGAGCCCCCAGTGTAGACAGCTACTGTATACGAGCAGGCAGGGGAAATAGATAAACATAGCCAGAAGTGTTCAGGAAGTTTTAGTGCTGCCAGTCAAGCAGCAGAATGGGCAAACCACTTTTCCATTTACAACCAGCATGGCAGTTCAGCCAGGTGATCAACTGTGGTTAAAAACTTTCAAAAAACTTTCTGCTTGACTTCTTCCTTTGCCGGAGCATATGACTTGCTCGGATTGCAGCCCAAGTTTTACAACTGCACAGTTGTCAAACGTTTGTGCACACATATTAGCCAGTTATATGAGACAAAAGTTACACTGCTTCATCTTTTATGGATATAGTTACGTATCTTGCATCTGCTTTTTTGCCACAGCATGCAGAAATTTAAGTTCACTATTTTATGTTCATCTCATAGACAGGTTTACTTCTGACATACATCGGTTTAAATAAAAGCAGAATCAAGCCCCATACACACAAAAAATCTTGTAATATTACTCCCTCTGCTGGCTCTAAAACAGTAGTTTTCTGTACTGATGTTTAGAGAAGGAATTACTTTAAATTAAATGCTGGCTTCTGGAAATTGAGGAGATGGAAGGTAGATATGGCATTCTGTTGTAACAATTTTTTTCTGGAAGTGTCTTCTTTAAAACACTGAAGAATCACTGAAGTACCTCTGTAAAACAACTGTTTTTTTATGAACCGTTGCATTTAAAGTTTATGAGGAAAGTCATAATTTTAAAGACGAAATTTCTCTCTTGACAGGTCAAGCACATTTATCATTCATTTTTGTTTCACAACTGGAAGAATTCCAATCATAAGCTATAAGTAAGGACCACTTCAAAATGCAACTCTGTTATACTCTGTTGTTATGATACCCAACTATAAAATGCATGCAAGTGGGGGCCTGACTTTTCCTGATCACCATTCATGTGTATTTTAAAGAGAGATAACTGGCTTGTAAAAACTCCATAGCTAGTTCATATATGATACGTTGTGCATATATTTTGTACTTGGGTGTCACAACCAAATACAAAAAACTGGCTTGTTCAAGGGAATGCAAACTGCTCCTACATAGGCCTGGGTATACCATGGAGGATCAATGCCACAAGAATGATATCGTGTCAGTTTTGTATTAAAGCTACACTGGAATCATAGGAATATACATTTGGACAAATTGTGAGACATAGAACCTTAATATGCCAAGGACTCCTGCAGACTGAATCCCTCTCCTCCCACAATATGTAAGCAATACTGACTTACAGTACAGAGTTGTGGGAAGAATTACAGCAGTAATTTATTTTATTTATTTATTCTAAAAAATATATACCCCGCCTTATCCTATGCCAAGGCAAATGCCCAAGGCGGCTTACAACAGAATTAAAATACATAATTTAAAAACAATACATAAAATAAATTAAAAAAATAAAATCCACTGGGGGGGAGTTGACAATATGGAGCAGAGAAGCAGCAAAGCAGAACATCTTGAGACACAGGAGTCAGACAATACATGCTTTACAGCGCAATCCTGCCTAAAGATACATGGCCAGCTTAAAGGGCCAGCCGCTGTATCCTATACCATTCTCGGGCTGCCCTTAGGCAGCCCAGGAGCACCTCAGGAGAAGGGGACATTTGTCCCCTTCCCCGGGTGTAAGCCGGCTGGGGCCCTATCGGCCTCCTCAGATATACTGTACACCAGGCCTGGCGTACATTTGGGGAGGCTGTGTAAGACCGAACCGGCATGGGAACGGGCATAGGATATCAGTGGAGCGCAGTGCTGATATCCCTGCCCCCTCCCAGCCCGGGCCGGCAAATGGCCACCACCCTGGCTGCCCATGCCCATCCTCCCCACCCGCCCCTGCACCAACTTACATCCATCATCGATTGCGAGGTCCAGAGGGCAGCAGAGTGAAGGCTGCCAACCTCCGCACCAGCAGCCCTTACTCCCAAGTCGTCACAAACATTCATTACGGGACTTTTGCAACACTTTGGAGTGGCAGAGCACACGCTTCACCGCTCCAAAGTTAGAGAGGATTGCGCCATTAAATACTTAGCCCCACATGGGCAGCAGCATGCAAATTCCTCTTTAAAAAAAAAGTAACTACACCAATCAGCTGCGGAAGGCAAAGCAGGGGGGGGGGGGGATGAAATGTACATACATCCTCCAAAGAACTGATTGGTGCAGGCACAGCAGCTGCTTTGGGGAAGGGGAAACATTTGTGCATGCAGTTCCTCATGCAGGTACGGATATGTGCCCAAGGACTATTTCTACACTCTTGTGGTTCCTTGTGGGATCAGGGTGCCTAAATGCACTGTATAAATGCCAAAACAACCACCTGGTGGGCTAGAGCCTACTTGTCAAGGTGCATGAAGCAGACAATAATAATAATAATAATAATAATAATAATAATAATAATGTTATTTATTAGTATTAGTATTGTTGTTGTTGTTCAGTCGTTAAGTCGTGTCCGACCCTTCGTGATCCCATGAACCATATCCCGCCAGGCCTTCCTGTCCTCCACTATCTTCCTGAGTTCGCTCATTTTCATGTTTGTTGCATCGGTGATGCTGTCTAACCATCTCATCCTTGGCCTTCCCCTTCTCCTTTTGCCTTCAATCTTTCCCAGCATCAGCGTCTTCTCCAGAGAGTCCTCTCTTCGCATTAGGTGGCCAAAATATTTGAGTTTCAGCCTTAGTACCTGTCCTTCCAGGGAACAGTCAGGCTTGATTTCATTTAGAATTGACTGATTTGATTTGATTTGATCTGATTTGATTTGAGTATTAGTATTAGTATTAGTATTAATAGTAGTAATAATAATAATAATAGGGGGTAGTTTTTCTCATTAAGATACATAGCATAGTATTACCATGAGTTACTTCTGCATCTAAATATGCCACAAGAGTGTAGGTTACCATATCTGAGAAAGATGTGAGAATTACTTTCTTAGCTACGTTACATGTAACGGTCTCCCTGGATGGTAATAATATGCATTAATCGTCTGTAGTGAGGAGTGTCATTTTCCCATGTTGCCACTGTCTCTAGTCCCAAGGAAGTAGTCAATTCCATTCCCAGAAAAACTTACCGTACCTCCAAGAGAGACCTGAATCAGTTCCTGGGTGCTCCATTATGTGTCAGCCTAAATGAGACTTGCCAGCCACAGCACCTTCTTAGGAAGCCAGCCAAATCTCAACAGCTGCAGCATATGAGCCTAAAGGGTGTGACACACCAAGCACGTCCGCGTGCGTTGCACCCAACGACGCCCGCGTTCGTCTGGTGTGTCTGACCTCCATTCGGAACGCACAAGAGCGCCAGGAGCCGCCGGAAGGCACGTTCCGGTTCACGCTACTGTAGACCCATGCTCTTCTTTTGCTGACCTGTGCCATGTTCAGCCAATCAGAGCCCGTATTTGGAACTCTGGGAGCGGGACTCAGAGCAAACGCGGTAGCTAATCAGAAACGAGTCTGAAGAGTCTCGATTCTGATTGGCTAAAAGAGAGAGGTAGGGCAGAACGTCTTCCCTTCTCTGTACGGCTTTCGTTGGTGTGCCTGGGGTACGTAGCGATGACATTCCGGCATGTCAGCCGCACTGGCCGAAACGCATGCGAGACGAACGCAGACACGCTTGTTGTGTCACAGCCTTGACATCAAGAGGCAGAGTTTGCAGCTATGGGTAGGTGACAGCACAGAGAAATTTCTTCTGATCATGGCAACATTTAATTTAAGCCTTCTTCAGACATCAGGGATGCTAAGGAAACCAATAAGGAAGCAAATAGGAGCATGCCATCCAGTACCATCCCTCCCCATGCCAACATACTCTAGCTGTGTCCATCCCATGGGCATCCCTATGCAGTGCTTGCCTGCAAAGGGTTCTGAATCACACTGAAGAATCCCCCCCCCCCAGCCTTCAGCACTACCCTCTGCAGACACGCGCTAATACAGGGACCAGCGTGGCATGTTAGCACAAGGAGTGTGACCAGCCAGCGCACTCGTTTTCCCCTTCAAACATTGGTGGCCTCATAATGTCTGAAGGGGACTTCAGAGTCTCTAAGGTTGCTATTCCAGCAATAAAAGACATGTAGCAATCATTCTGTTTCCCTACGGGGGTCGGATACATTTAACATGCAGCCTCTTCCGTTGCATTTTCTGCCTATTCATGTAGACTAGAGCAACATGCAACAGGACCCCTTCACAGCTGGGGGAAACTTAAATAATGATAAGTTGAGAAGCAGTAAGTTTTACACAGCATGCTTTCACAAAAAGTAAATTAGACAAAGTGCTTATTCACAGAAAGAAGTCACACACACACACACACACACACACACACACACACTTTATTAAACAGCATATCTGGGGAAATCATTATGAAGGAAAAACTTGACAATTTTGCTATTCAATCACAGGAAGCAAAGTCAATTGAATGCCGGTGGTAAAATAGTAAGCTGTCAGATGTTACAGGAAGTGCAGAAAAAAGACAGGAAACATTTAAAGAGTTTAAAAAAATGAGTACTGTCAGTCTTGCACAAATGGGAATTCTATATATCAGAAAGACAAATTCTTTAGCGTAGCACTGGAAACTGATATTTGAAATTACCATGGAAAAATGCCGCTTTAAAAATGCCTTGTCTAAGTGGACACTAAGCTTAAAAAAAATACTGTATTCTTTTTCCTATAGAAAGAGGAACCTGTCAGGAAATCCACCATAGCAGCTCTGGAACCTGAAACGCTAGTGATGGGCCAGTTTGGCTGCCGTGCAACCGTTTCGCTTTCTCCAAAGGAGGGAACTGCAAGAGGATAAACCAAGCTTGCACTGGTCATTCAAACATCAGGTAGGCGAGAACTGATCATATGACATTGTGGCGTTTCCTGCCACTGACTTCTTCGCACTCCTCTTCTGAGACCTCTGCTCTCCTTTCTTGCACAGCAGAGGAAATCTAGTCTGACTCATCTCTATTTCAAATCTCTTGCTGTTACATACACCCCTTTTCTCCCCATTCCATAGCCACATAAACCAATTGTTCCCACTTCTTATCTTCACAACTTCTGCTAGGGGCAGGCCGTCCTTCTATGGTTCCTCTTCTCCAAAGGCCCCCCCCCCCATTCCCATTTTCTTGCCACCAACCCAAACCTATTTTTCCATATCCCTTAAGTAGAAATGGAACAGTACTGGCTTTATCTGCACCTTGCATTAGCAGAACTGGAGTCATGGCTGCTGTAACTCATAACTGGAGGCTAAATGCTTCATTTTATGTTGAATTGGTGTGTTTCCTCCCCCAGCATGAGCATTTTACATCAGCAGGTTTTCCTTGCTGATTAGAAGCGAAAATGCCAGATGAGGAGATAAAAGCCTAGAAAGCCCTCTGTACTGTACTTGATTTGGAAGAAGCAGCAGCATCCAAAGGTTGAATTTATACACATATTTGCACCCTAGGACAAAAGCAACACTAGTAATGTTCCATCAAACTAAAAAAAACAAAAACAAAAAAACACAAAGACAAGAAAGAAGAACCTTTGCACTTTTAAGACCAGCCCTAAATTTTGAGACAGACCTTTCACCTAGAAGTTTTCAAAGTGACACACACATATTCACACACTAATGTACATACAAAAGAACACACCTTATAAGACCAGATAAAGAAGTGGGTGGGGTTATTAGTTTGGGGTTGTTTTTTTACAAGTTGTCTCAGTGATAACAAAACCCTTGGCAGCCCTTTCTGCTTTCCAAGACTCCTCCTGAGTCAACAAGCCATTGAAAAGACCTTTCGCCCAGTAAAACAAATGTGATTACAGAAGCCGAGTTACACACTGGAATGCAAATAGAGAGCTACATTTAGGCAGCAGGGGCTAACTTTACGCACACACGTCCACCATGGTAACTGACTGAAATGATAGAATATTAATGATTGTCGTCCACCACCACCCGCATCATACAGGATTGTGCCTGCAAATGTTGAGTCTGGTTTACAACCACCAGGGAAGTGTAGTAACGTGGTTTCCAAGTGTTTTAGTCAGATGCACAAAAGCCACACAAAAATATTCTGGTTTCTTAGATTAGAATCACTCTCTGCTGAAGGCCTCCTGCTATCTTTTAGGAATGAAGTAAGCCATGGGCAGTTCAGGCTCCACAGGGACACATGAAGGTCTCAGGGAGGAGGAGAGGAATAGATAAGCAACCTTTCATGTTTCCTTATATATTACTTACGGAGGGCTCTCAGGAGAGCACCTAATCTTTAACTCTCCCCAATTCTAGCATCTATGTTCATTAGGGCATCATGATAAGACACAGACAGGCACTGGTGCTCCTTAGATTTATACTGGTGCAAAACCAGTGCACTGACAATATATTTTGGATATACACTCCCGTTTATGTGTGATCATCATAGATATTTTCTGATATAATACCTGAGTTTATTATTATAAAACTGATCTATGGAAAGGCAACATATGGCCTTCAGGAAGCACACAGCTCTGTGGCATGTTTGTGTGTTTTTGTAAGAACCCTAAAAATCTCAACTTTCTGGGGGGTGGGGGAATCTTAACTCTTATAGTTGCAGCAATATGTTTTAGAATAGGGGAGAAAGAAAAAAAAAACCATGATAGTGAGCCCAGTGCATTAGGTCCCAGATCCAAGCCAATGCATTTAGGGCCAAGATCTGTCCTGTGTTGGGCAGCCCCATGATGTTCCCTGGGGATGTGCAGGTGATCTAAAGTTGCAGCAAGAAAGCAAGCAGCATGATGACAGGTTGGGAAGCAGCGCAGTCGACCAGGCAATGGAGAGAATGATGCATCCCTATCTGCTTGCAAGAGGAAGACTCCAGATTCCATGTATGCACAAAGTGTGGGAGCATGTTTAGCTAGTGGGAGGGAGAGTGCAGAGGAGGAGATGCACCAGCTGAGGCTTTGTCTCCCAGAGAAGAGTGGAGCAATGAGGGCCAGAAAGGAGGAGGCTGAAAATGCTGCTGGGGAAACGCTCTCCCCTCCTAAATTCTGAGGTGTGGGGCGGTGGGGTCAACTGACATTTCAATGCTCACAATTAACGTTAATCCATCAGAATTTTCTAGGCCTACATACAATTCTTCACATCTAAAAGCAACATATTCAGAATAAGAAAAGATACATATAGACACACATGATTTTAGCAGCGTGTCTACTGTGGAAGTGTACTCACAGCATTTTGGATAGACATATAACCTCCTGCAGATTCAGGGTTACACGTAGGTTTCAGGGAGCCTTCAACAAACTGCCTTACATGGACCCCCACCTACTTTGGTGGACTCCAAGAGAGTTGCTACAACATCATCACGTTTCAGGGATCAGCAGTGAAACCTCAGCTGACGCAACCATGCTGACACCTGATTGAGTACCTGATTTGCCCCAATTGAGTCTTGCCCAGATTGAGCTCAGAGGAAACCTGTTCTGGTTTGCTCCCAAAACCAGATTTGCACAGTGCTGATTAGCCAGTCCTTATGTCAATCACAAAGGGCCAGTTCAGTTGGGCCAAGCAGGCTTCGGATTTTGATCACAACCCGACAAACTATGGTTTGTTGGATTGTGAACAAAAGCCAAAGCCTGCCAAGCCCATGCATTCTTTCTACCTTCCTTTCCTTCTAATTTCATGCATCCAGGAAATCCTGATTTGATTAAGCCACAGCTGTGTGTGTCATCTAAACCGGAGTGCTATGGTTTAACCATGGCTTAGAGGCAGGATGTGAAACTGGGATTAGGTTTCAATTTTATAATCTGATTTCTAAACCATAATTAAATCACACCTCCCAAGCCTGGATTACAAACATAGTTTAAACAAGCCAGATGTTTGTAACACAGTTCTGTGCCAGAAGTGGAGAGGCGAGGGAGAAATGAGAGCACAGGTTTGGCAGGCTTCAGGTCACATTCATGCCCCCAACAAACCATGGCCAAGGCAGTCCAAAGACAGCATTTTCTTTCATGAAGCAGACTTTCAAAAGTTAAAAAAGAAATACTCTGTTAAGAAGTCTGTTTAAATGTTTTTAAAAATCAAACCAATATTTGACCAGATAAACATGCAAAGAACTTGAACAACTATAACAAAAAGCTGGAGAACTGGAAAAGGCAATTAACCCTCAATACAGAGCCAGAACATGTTTTGTTTGAGGACTCGGAGCAAAGGCTGGCGGTGAGAGGAAAGCAGAGCTTATTGTGCAGCGTCCCTACACTGGTGGGGGGGGGGGTGCGGACTGCACCATGTGACACCCTCAGGGGGGTGACATCACTAATGGTCAAAATTGTGAAAACCTTTGTCTTTAAGGATAATATCATTATGTTATATATCATTCGATGCGTAATCACATGCAGAATGCTTTCGAAATATCTGTTATAATATGGCCAAATAACCAGAAACAGAAAGGTTGGGTACTGATTTGTTGGGTGATCTGTACTGTTATATATGAAAATAAATAAAGTTAATGCTCTCATACTGGGTGACGCAAACTCTTGCGATGCCTTTGTTTAGGCTGCAAACATACATTAGGCTGTGCGTATAATATTGTACATTTAAAGGTGTAATTTTGATTAAGCAGGAGGTGGGGCAATGGCATGGGGGTGGGGCGAGGATACGTTTCCCCGCCCACTGCATGGGAGAAGGTTCATCATGGGAGTGACGCATTGGCCTCCCGCACCGGGTGACGCAAACCCTAGGAATGCCCCTGTTGTGCAGCAGAAAAATGCACACCCACCCGTGTTTCCTTATGCATCCAAAGTGAGTTAAGTTGTTGATAGTTGGAGGTAGAGTGAAGCTGGTTCACAGCTAGAGAAGTAAAAAACCTGTGAGATATCTCTGAGTGGGAAAAGAAGGCCTCGGGGCAACTATCATTACCTTGTACCCCTTGTGACTTGACATATAGATCACCACATGACCATCTCTGAAAGGATCAAAAATATTCAAGAAAAGGCAAAGGGCATGTGCAGGACTTAAATAAACTATAATTTTACATCACCATGCATATGCACAACATAAATCCCAAGACATGGTCCGAGGGCATTATGATACAACTAACTTGCTGAAGCTAAGCAGATCTAGTTGTGGTCAGTGGCTGGATGGGTGACCATTTGGGAACCCCAGGTATGGTGCTTTGAATTCCATGATAGAAGAAAAGAGGGATAAAAATAAAGTATGCCTCTGGGGAGGGGGGGCACTTGACACTGCAGAGGTGCACTGAAATGTTGCACAATGAGGTTTGTGGGGTTTGCTCCAGCATGTCCCTAAGGTCAAAGCCTAAGCACCACACCTGTGCTGTTGGAGACAGGCAGGCTGTTAACAGGACCATTGCAGCTGCCGGTTATCTTTTTGATTGTATGGCTTTGTTCTTCAAGTCCCACCACTTTAAACTGGAGACAGGAGAATAAAGGCATTCTCCGAACTAGGCAGGATGTTAAAGGCATCATTGTCTAACTTGGGCCTTATTTTAACTTTAAAATAGGAGCTGTGTGAAGCCCTGACCTGTGTGAAGCCCTGACCCAGTTTGGGGCCATGTGCTTAGGTAGGATTTCCTTTTTTTTCCTATCAAAAATCCCTTGAAGCTTCTATGGGATCCCAAAGGAGCCACTGCAGAAAATATGCATTAGGTATGCACATATGAGTAAACATGCAACAGGACTAGATTGGGTTGCATGTGGGTTAAAGACTGAATAGAAAAGCTGACATTAATGTGATGAAGAAAACAGGGATGCTTCTTTCTTTTATGGGGGCAGAGGGGAAAGCACATTTTGTGTCGTTTTGGGGGACAAATGTTTTGGGGGGCTCCTCTCCCACACATATGCATGCACTATATACCGGTACCTTTCTTGATTTTTCCACTTATAATTCCTAATTACCTCATAATAGCAAAATATGACTGTGGTGGCTACATTATATGACTTCAATTTGATACTGTGGATGAACATATTTAGCACATTGTTTCTGACAATTTGGTTCTTGGGTTTTCCTACAGAAAAGTAACAGAACATCCCCAGACTCCAGATCATGTCACCTTACAGCATTGGAGTGCACCACCCTCCCAGGATACATCAGTCAAAGGCCACTCCAAAACAGCTACTTAGCATTTGATCATAGGAGATAAGATTATGAGAGTCCATAATTACTGCTAAATGAATGCATATAGACAGACACACAAATTGAATGGTGCAGTGCTGGACAATAAAAACGACATTCCATTTCAGAGAGCTTTGCCATGTTTACACTGTATGGTTGGAGCAGAAGCTAAGTGAAAACATATTAACGTGAAAATGGCTTTCTTGTGTACACTTAGTTTATTCGTTAAGCTCTTCATTATTTTTATGCAGCTGAGACATGATCAAGTGTTTGATGTCTAGGTAGGACAAGTGCCATGCAATGAAAATATGCTACTAATATTCTTGCTATTGATGCTGCTATTGTTAGCTTTATACAGCTCTGTTACTATCTTGTTAGACAGACAATAGTTTGGCTTTAATTATTGACCATCTGGCCAGGTTCTATGAGTAAGCCAAATGAAGTTCTCAGATCCAAATATTTCCAATTTTGCAAGGGTTCAAACATTTAAAATCCTGGCTGACTATTATCTCCTTGGTGGGTGGAATTGGATCCCCGCCTAATCTATCTGAAACTGAAACAAATAAAACCCATCATTTATTAAAAGCGGCTTGCAACAGGGATTGTTGTAAGTTCTGAAGAGGCTGTCACATTATGGGCCTCCCTTAACCAGAGTATCTCGTATAAGTATGGATGCCATAGGGCATCCTAGCTAGGTGTTCTTTCCTCAAAAACCATACATAACTGACAATAGTGTATTCCCTCTCGCTCTGATAAATACAGTATATAGCACCAGAAACAGCATCATGCAGCACAGTCTTATTTATGTTTACTCAGAAGTAAGCCCTGCTGACTTTAATGGGATTTACTCCACAGTACCTCCAGAGGGGCAGCAGTGTTGGTCTGTTGCAGCAGAAACAATAAAAACCACCTTGCACCTTCTTAAATACTAATCAATTTATTTCAGCACATGAAAGTTTAAACTGGTTAGGCTTTAAGGTGCTACAAGATTCATTGTTGTTTTTATTCCCCAGCGCTCCGTGTTCCAGCGGCATGCTACGCGCTGCGGCAAGGAGAGTCATGCCGGCCACATGACCACGGAGGCGTCTTCGGACAACGCTGGCTCTTCGGCTTTGAAATGGGGATGAGCACCACACCCTAGAGTCAGACACGACTGGACTTATTTGTCAGGGGTCACCTTTACCTTTTTAAGTATGCCTTAATTGCTAACAGCACTGGAGAAAGCACTGCGCTAGCTCTCTTCCTTACTCTTCATAGTAATAGGAGAGAACAGAAAAACAGCAGATGTGGGAACAGAAAGGAACATACCTCTCGAACGCATAAGGACACATCTGCACTAGAGGATCTAAACTCATTCAGCGGCCATGGCGGCTTCCCTTCTCCAAGGAACTGCACGAGTTCTGTGAAAACTACAATTCCCAGGATCCCTTGTAGATACCATGACAGCTAAACTATTGTAAACCAATTTATGCTTGTAATGTAAAGGTAGTCTAGTTTGCATCATCCATGCCCTTCTCCCAACTACTAGGGAGCTA
The DNA here is from genome assembly GCA_026170595.1 of Plestiodon gilberti rubricaudatus. Lineage (NCBI taxonomy): Eukaryota > Metazoa > Chordata > Lepidosauria > Squamata > Scincidae > Plestiodon > Plestiodon gilberti. The sequence continues at coordinate 259,885,403 of JANXHW010000001.1, forward strand.
CGTTACAACAGTTGCATGGCCACATCTCTCAGGATATTACTACAAATGTGTGCTTGAAATTGGCAGAATACATGGAAAGTCACCTCACAAAACAGCTTCCCACACCTGCATACTGCAAGCATACAACCATGGTGCTCTTGTAACAGATGAACCGGACCCCGGCAAAGATTTATTAGGGAGTACATAGTGAGGAATCCTCTAACTAACACTCAGGAGATGTGTTGCACTCTCAAATTCCTGGCCTTTAAAAAGGGAGAAAAAACACTAGGGCCCAGCATAAATACGGCAATTCCCCACAGTATCAATTACAGCTGCCCCTGAAACTGGATCAGAGGAATTTTTTTATTTCTTATATTTTCAGGACAAGTTAAAAACATGACATAATGGACTTTAGCAAAATCCTCCAATTTAAAAAGAAGGCAGGCAGAGACAGAGCAAAGAGGCCAAACCCCCTAAGGTGAATTCCCCCTGACCTATGTACTATGCCAGCAGCACATACAGTACTCAGAAAATGAGAGTGGAAAATGGAAGTGGAGGGGGGGAGGCGGGAGGTGAGCACCTACCAGGCTTAATCTCCAGCAGCTTCAGCCTGGAGTCTTCAGGAGGATGCAAACGTCTCTTTTTGCGCCAGCAACGAGCAGGATACGTATAGAGCTGACCCGGGGCTAGTCCTGAGGGTTAAAAGCAATAAGACAAAACAAATAAAACACATTCATTTGGGCTCTCTAGGATTTTAAGTTGTTCAGAGTTATATGCCAGCACATCTTGTCTTGGTATGATTCCGAGTGTCTCTTGGAAATTACAGTCTATTGGGACCTTCCGGAACGTCTTAGCATCTTTCTGGACCGCAGCTGTATGTGACAGCACTGGATACAGCAGGTGTGCAGTAGAATGACCCAGCTCCAAACACCATGCAGATGTAGTAGGTATAGTAATCACACTGATAATTATACTGATCTAAGGCACAAATTGCACCACTCAACCGCACAATAGTGTACATCCAGACTTCAGCTTAACCCACAAAACATTCCCAAGGACGTAAACTGCGAATCAGCCCACATCTTATGTAAAACCAGCATAGTCTAAAGAATCCAGGACTGATGGTGTCTTCTTGAAAGTAGACACAGGTATAAATTCTTCCCAGTGTATGATTTCCCCATAGGAAATTACCTAGGGGGGAGACTGTAATTTGAGAAGTGGCACGGAAGACTGCTTGCAACTGGTGCATGATGGTAGGATACGTTCAGTGTGATTGGCACTAGCAAAGAGTTTATTTATTTAGGCATTTTGATGCCCCTTGTTGCTTAATAGCCCCCAAAGCAGCTCACGCCATTGATAAACATACTGTACTTCTGAAGTTTAATGCAAAAGCAACTTGGCTATTGTTTCATCTGGTGGGAAAACAAACTTGTTGCTGTGTTTTGCAGTATTCTATTTCTAGAGTCGCTCAAGAAACAGACCTTAGCAAGTTTGTGGGCCACTCACTTAAAAAATAAGTGGTCCAGCAAATAAGGTCACTGGGTATTAGCATTTATAACAACTGAGAACAAAAGTAATACAAAATATTTCCGCAAACCACTCTTGTATGCAGTCTAAAGAAAAAGACACTTAGAGAGCCCAATTAGTAATATTGATGAACACATTTCAAAATGGAGGTTTAAGAAATGTTTGTGTATTACATAAAAGTGAAACAACTAATGAAGAGGCATGATAGGATAAGACAATACAATCTGGAATTTCTGTTTTCCCTGCCTGATAACACTAGAACAAAGGACTAAGAGTCCTACAGCAAGCATATTAAAGATGAACCTGTTAATTGCGGCATGAGCTTCACTAGGCAAAAGGCTGCTTGACAAATGCACCACAAAGACTAGAAGGGTGATGAGTACATCAGAGGAAAAACCAGGTTAACGAGGTGAGATGTAAAGATTATAGAAAAGCAAGGAAGAAGTCCTGCTAACGGGGATCTTCATTTGCTGAAACATCAAAGCAGCACTACTAGCTGTTATCACATGGGGGACAATTACTTTTTATAGTCTTTATTTAAACCAGAAGAGACTGTAGCAAAACTGTTAACAAACTCTAATTATGGACCTTCTCATTTTCATTCTCTTCTACACCTTGTTGTTTAAGTACTGAAATCTTAAGTTCAGAGAGAGAATACCACGGAGTCTGAAATGTGCTCCTGCTGGTACATTTCCACCTTTAATGTCCCATTATTCATGTCCATTCATTCACTTATGACCAGTTTGGCTTATGCAAATGCCATAAGAGCATTGCTAGCATGTGGCTGTATATACAGTATTTGGCACTGGAGGGTGTTCAAGTGAAAATGTCTTTGCAAATGTGATTGATGCTATCAGGCCCCATACAGTAAAAGTCAGAGCTGGCACTGGGTTGGGGTTGTTGTTTTTTTTTTAATAGAGGTTGGTTCTTAGATGTGACTCTGTTGGTGGTCCATTCAGGACGGAGCTTATCATGAATCAAGGTGAAGCAGCTGTCTCAGGCCACAGATTCTAGAGAAGATACTATTTGTCTACATCCAACTTCTGGGTGACGCACAAAAATGAGCAGCAGAACAGTCTCATTTGGACTTTTCACTTCAGGTTCAAGGCCAGCACCAGAACCACAACGGCTGGTGAGCAGCTGTTTCAGGATACGGGGTTATCTGTAAGCAAGAACAGTCTTTTTAACGCCTGCTGCTTGGAAAGATTATGAATTTTTCAGAGTTACTTGTTGGTCACAAGAACAAAGAAGAGCCTTGCTGGATTAGACCAAATGACCACTGTCCAGTTTTCTGTTTCACACAGGCCAGCCAAATGCCTCTGGAACTGGCCACAAACAGGCCTTGAAGGCAACAACTGTCTCTTGCTGTCGTCTCCCTCTGGCACCAAAGCAACTGGTATTCAGAGGTAAACTGCCTTGAATATGGAAATTCGACATAGACCTCCTTACAAATTTGTCAAAAGCTATCTAAGTTAGTGGCCATCATCACATCCCAAGGCAGCACATTCTAGAAGGTAATTACATGCTATGTGAATAAGCATTTTTTTCTGACTGTCCCCTGACTCTCCTGTTAATCGATTTCATTGGATGACCCCAAGATCAGGGAGAAGAACGTTTTAGGTCATTTACAGCCCAATCTTATCCAAAGCCCCACACTGGGATGCAGCAGTGACAGGGCAGGACCGCTGTATACAGGGTGGGGCTGGAGGCTGCTGGAGGCCTCCTCGAGGTAAGGGGACATTTGTCCCCTTACCCCATGTCGAGCCCCAGTAGCCTCTATGGGGCTACTCGGATCTGCGCCAGCTAAATTGCTGGCACAAATTCAAGCAGCCTCGTGTTGGGCTACCAAGCCCAGGAAGGGGGATAGGATTCGGTGGAGGCCTCCTCCACCAAGTCCATCCCCCTCCTGGGCCTGTTCCTCCCTTCTCCCCACCCTCCCCCTGCCCCAGAATGACACCTACCCACCCCCGTTTTGCCCTTCCCCGCCTTCCCACTGCCTGGTGGGGAGCTCACCTGCCCTCAGTGATTGCTGCTCCTGCACCAGCAGAGGCCTGCCAGCGCAACTCGCCTCTATGCCAACGCAATGTGCTTTACGTCACGTTTGCGATGGCACGGGGCCAAGTCATGCTGGCAGAGGCCGGCATAGGGCTGTATGTATGAGTGCTAGAAACCACAAGGTTGGTTCTGTCGCCTTTCCTGCTATGCCTACACCGCTCAAGAGGTTAGTCAATGAAACTAGTTGGGTCAGTTGTTCATAATTTTCACAACACATGGAGTTAAGCTGCAGATCTTTTGTCACAGGATGTGGTTGAACCAACAGTTTAGTAAGATGCAAATAAGAACCGAGAGCCTATTGAGAGTGTGACACAAATTATACAGTACAATGTACTAAATGGTAGGTGCTGTCAAAAATCTAGCTATGTCAGTGATATAATACCTCATACTTCAAACTCTACTTAATCATTTGTTTTCTGGCATGACCCCACCCTTCATGGTAATAATAATAATAAAAAAATTCTAACCTGCAGTTGCTATGTTTTTTCCGGGAAATCTTGTGCATCCCATGTTGCTGGCTACAGACAAACAGCCCATCACAGAAAGTGTTTGTATGTGTGTGTGTGTGGGGGGGGGGGTAATCAGGGAGCTGCAAAGAAGCTAACAAGATGTTTTCTCATCTAGCAAGGGAGAGATAACTTCTAGATATAGGTTCTCTATTTTCTCTACAGTATTTGCAAGCTCTTGTATAGGGCCCCTGTGTTCCAGAAAGAATAACTCTTACTCAGTGTTTGTTGCAATCAAATATATTTCTTTATTGTACAGCGTAACATAACTAAGCTAGCAACTAAAACAAACAAGAAAGAAAAGTCTAAGGATGGAGTCTAGCTCCATCTCATAATAAAAGTTCTAAGGTTTAACTGTTTAGTGGTCACATTACTACACAAGCTCTGTCCCACTTGAAGCTAAATACAAGAGCAACCCCCACACACACCTTGCTATACCTCCTGTATGATGGGAACATGCACCAGCTTGAGGTTGCTAGCAGCAAAGCACAGACTGGACTCCCCATTTTGCTGGCAATATCCAGAAATAAATTATGCTTTTCCTTTTTATATATTTAAAATCTTGATCCTTTACCAGGACATGGGCAGCCCAATCCTATCCTACGCTCTGGACAGCGATCCAGCTATGCCGGCGCCAGCAATGCTGTATCCTGAGCAGAGTAGACAGGGTTGGAGGTCTCCTCGAGGTAAGGGAACTTCTGTTCCCTTGCCCTGCGTAAAGCCCCAGGAGACATTCCACCACACCACAACCCTGTGATGATATTTTTCCATCATGTATGCTGCAGCAGGCTAAGGATATGAGATAACATGAATATTTTTCAAGATCACCGCATGTAAAATGAATGCAAAACCAAATGTATAACTTGAGATGGAAATTATTCTAGCATGTTGGATACTACTAGTAATTCACAACTAAAGCAATAATCATGGTTGAGAGTTGAGTGATTATTGGTTGAGAGATTATTTGGCAATAATCAATGCCAAAGACTTGCATCATAAATGGCTAAGATATGTGAACTTAAAAAAAAAAACCACAACTATTTACAAACACCAAAATAAATATTTTCCAAGACAGACAGACAGACAGACAGACAGACAATGATGATGAAAATGTATGTGTGAGTTTGTATGTGTGCGTTTGTGTGTGTTTCACCCTAGCTTCAGAAAATAATTCAGCCAAAACCAAGGAGGGCAAAATCAAATTTTGCAAATGTAGTTGTAGCTTTCATTCTGAAATATCCAGACATCCTAGCAACGGGGGGTGAAATACATCCTTCCTCTTCTCAAATTGAACAAATTGTGAGGTGATTCACAAATGAGCTACAAAATGCAGACCCACTGGAGTCAACCGTATTAAGCTAGTACAAGTGATATTTGAATTAATTTATTTTTCTTTATTTTAAAAATCAGTACCCCACCTTTCTCTCTCTAGGGGACTCAAGGCAGATTACAGAAATCAGTAAAAGCAATCAATACAACAACAATTAAAAGCAAACAGCAGCAGAGCATTTAACAAAATAATGAATGGGACTAACAAAAATTAGGAGAATGCCAGAATGCATTTCTACCCTTTAGTGTCAGGAAATGACTTCAGTCTATATCCTAGGATGAGCACATTCAGATGTGATCTCCACCAACCATACCTCCTGTTTAGTCTGCATGGACTTAAAAAATCTCAGAACACTTCTGTGAGAAAAGCTATTGACTGTGCGAAGTAACAAGTTGGGAAAAATTCAATTCTGTTGACTTTCCTTTACTGCTATGTTGCTATGTGTCGCAGGGGTGAATCAAAAGGGTACACTAATGGACCATTGCAAGTCAATGCAAACAGCAGAAACTTAAATAAGACAGAGGTCCTCCTAATCCGGAAGGCTGCTATGCAAGTATTAGATCCACAACTTGCTCTGGATGGGGTAGCACTCCCTCTGAAAGAGCAGGTTTGCAGCCTGGGAGTCCTCCTGGATCCTCTGTCCCTGGAGGCTCAGGTGGCCCGGGGGGCCTTTGCCCAGCTTCGGCTGCTGAGCCGGCTGCAGCCGTACCTGGATCAGTCAGATCTGGCGACGGTGGTCCATGCTCTTGTGAAATCTCGTTTAGACTACTGTAACGCACTCTACGTGGGGCTACCCTTGAAAACAGTTCGGAAGCTGCTGCTGGTGCAGAATGCGGCAGCCCGTTTGGTCACCAGGGCTCAGCATGCAGAATCGGCTGTGCCGTTGCTCTGGCGGCTACACTGGCTGCCCATTCCTTTCCAAGCCCGATTCAAGGTGTTGGTAATGACCTTTAAAGCCCTATACGGCATAGGACCAGGATACCTCAAGGACCGCCTTCTCCCATACAATCCTGTTAGTCCCCTAAGGTCATCAGGGAGGGCCCTTCTTAGGATACCACCGCCATCTGAGGCCAGAGGGATGGCAGCAAGATGTAGGGCCTTCTCGGTTGTGGCACCACACCTCTGGAATCGGTTGCCAGAGGAATTGAGGACAGCCCCCTCGCTTCAAGGCTTTTGGTGGCGGTTAAAGACCTATTTGTCTCATCTGTAATTTGAGGAGGGAGGAACCACCTAGGACAGTGATGGTGAACCATTTGGGCTTGGTGTGTCAAAATTTTTGAAAATGCCTAACTTGACTCTGCTGATGTCCCCCCCCCCCCGAATGTTTAATAGTACTTTGACTATTGCTACTTTTAATAGTAATTTTGAACTGAACTGAACTGAAAACTATAGAACACATTGCATTTTATTTAACATAAATTAGTGAGTTGCTGAGTTTTACTAGGTAATAATTTGAAAGAGGTCTGCCAAAATCCCTGCCCTAAATGTTTAAGTCAAGCCTGTAACACTTTTACGAAAATATAAGGTGTGTCAGGGCCCTAGAGGAAACACTGGCGTGTCACCCAAAATGACCTCACGTGTCACCTGTGACACGCGTGTCATAGGTTTGCCATCATGGACCTAGGAGCTACCTGCGACCCTTTAATTTTAAATTTTTCTTTCCATGTTGCTGCTGTATGCCTGTTTTTACTGTTAATGCTGCTCTGTATTATGTTTTTTTTTAAATTGTAATTGTATTTTAATATTTAATTTTAATAATGTTGGTGTTTTTAAATGGGTTTTAATTGTATTAGTGTTTTGTTTTGTATGTTGTACAACGCTTTGAATTTTTAGAAAAGCGATATATAAATCTTTTAAATAAATAAATAAATAAAATACAGGTTATATATCTGAACTTCTTTAATCATAAATATCATATTAATAATAAAGTTTATAACAAAGTAATTTTAGCAAAATATAATGCAATTTAACTTCCAAAAAAAAAAAAAAAAGCAGAGAAGTGCCAATTGCTTGTCAATAGTCTCAGTTCTTGTGTGCTCATTGACTAAACACTGAAAAGTGGGTGCAGGCAGGCTTGGTAATTGGTTAGTGCAGGGAGATACAATCAGCACAATTCTATGCATGTTTACTCAGAAATAAGTCCCATTGTATTCAATGATGCTTATTCCCAGGTATGTGTGCATAGGATTCCAGCCAATGTGTATGGCCTACCCTAAACATTTGTATCTCTAGAAGTAAAAGGCCTACAGACTCAACAAAGACTTTGGAAATATCTGGTCTGAAATATCCTGTAGGTGACTGGACCTCTCCTAGATCCTATTCCATATCCATGGCCCTGGCTGTTTTATACCACAAATAAAAACAATTTCCTTGCATTCCCCCTTAATTACATCAGACCAGCAGTCAATGACTTACAGCCCAATCCTGCTCAAGATCTGCCGCAGCGCAATAAGCATGCTGTGCCAGATCCCAGCCCGGATCGGGCCAGCGCTGGCAAGGCTGGAGGCCACCTCAGGGGAAAGGAACATTTGTCCCTTTCCCCCGGAGAGAGCCCCAGCTGCCCCTGTGGGTTTCCTCAGATGTGTGCCAGCAAAATTGCCGGCGCAAATCTGGGGAGGCCGTGTAAGACCAGCCAGGCCTGGGAAGGGGCTTTGGATATCAATGGAGCACGCCGCCAATATCTCCACCCCTCTCCCGGTCCTGGCGGCCCAAACTGGAGCCTCCGCCACCCTTCTCCCGCTCCTGCCGACTGGCGGGCCTTACCTGTTTCAAGTGGTGCTCCGCTGGACTGCGGCTGGGGGAGCAGTGGTGCTGGCCTCACCACCGGTGCTGCTTACTCCCCAGGTGCTGCAAGTGTGCCTTATGGCACTTTGCAACACCTTATAGTTTGCTCTGTATTCATACTCCCTGTCAGTCACTTCACACATTACAACTATTTCACCATGGGTGAATGGTGTCTTTTCTATAGTATTTTGATGACATTTGCGTGTCTGAAAACAATGGAGTTAAAAACGCTAGGGAACCATGGTTGACTAAAGTTCTTGGGTGTACTTACCAGACATTTTCAGATGTACTTCCAGACTATTTTAAGCTATAGTAATTGCAAATGCTGTTTCAGACCTTCCAGAGGTATTTGGGGGGAGGAAAATGGCACCTAACTTCTGCATTGGAGAATTACGATGCTCACTGCTGCATGAATAAGTGATTGTTGGCCAGCAAGGAGTGTGGATGCACAAGAAGAAGCTGCAATACTACTGCTGATTTCAGTAAAGTATTTCGGTACTTGCTACTTACCAATACAGCATAGAGGAGGTTGGAAAATGTGGAAATATTCCAGTCCTTTTCAGGTCAAGTTGCAAGTGTGAGTTCAGGGTACCTTGCACTGGCAGCCTAAGATCCCTTTTAAAAGTTTTGGGTTGTTCCTTATAATACCTTACTATCCCCCAAATGACAACTAGCAAACTTCCTGTCCATACAAGCTTACTGCATTGGGGATTGTTTTGTTACCTTTAGTTTAGGAAAGGCTATTGAATGCCTGTGAGCAGGAGGACACTATAAACAGTTTTTAGAGGGAAAGTTTTTACATTCTAGGCAAAGTGGAAAGTAACAGCTGACTCATCACTATGAAGTTTCTCACTTGATTAGCTCAAAGTGACATATGAAGTGGAATATATGTGTGAAATGCATTGCAAGGCTTCTCCTTCCACCTGTCCTCTCTTTTCCCAGGTTGCAAAATCAAATGCTCAGAAATGCTTGTCGCTGCAGACCACTGGTGTCAGTTCTGCCAAGTGCTATGATGTAACTGAAATCTGAAATATGGGACACATGTTGTGTGCAATGGGGATGTCACTCTTCTAGAACAAGTGGACATTCCTTTTAAAAAGATGGGGTGTCCTTGGCAATCTCCTCACTTCTGAAAGTGCCATTTACAGCCCTGCACTACAGAGAGTTACATTCTTCTGCAACACTATCCATCAACAAAGAATTAGGTCACTCAGACTGAGAGCGACATCTTTCTAATGTTGGGGAGGCAAAGGTTCCCTGGTCAGAACAGCAGCAGCAATGGGCAGCTTAAAAACATTGATCTAGAGAAGGAGAATGATGGCATGATGAAACTCAGGCAGGCACAGCTAAAGCAGGGTGCAAAACAATTGGCAATCCACTTGGCACAAATAGCAATAACTCCGGTTAATTTGATGAGGGGTGCAATAAGGAGGAGTGGTGCAATAAGGAGGAGTGGAACAGACTTTTTGTTTTGTTTCTCCAGTTGGGTACCCATGCGCACATGTACTGAGAAGCATGGGGATGGGAATAAACCTCAGTCACCCACCCTTCTTCCTACCAGGCATAGCACTTTCGAACACACAAAAAAGCTGATTGTGCAGATAACCCCTAGCAGTTAGAGTAGAAAGAGGCACAACAGGGATGGAAAATGCCCTACATAAAGATCCGGTTTTCTTTTCCTAATTGACGAGGCTGTGTGCTAACAAGCAGTGCTACTACAGTCTTAGTCACCTGAGACTGGGGATACTTCATATTGCCCAACTATCTTTAAAAACAAGACTCCACTGACTTTTGGAACAGAAAAAAGGATATGTTGATCCTAGACACTGCAATATAATTTTCCAGGAGAAGGATGTCGCTCTTTTTCTACAAGTAAAATGTAGATGTAACAGGCAAGGCAAGAAAGGCAGCTATTTCTGACCACTCGTTCTGTCTGCACTGGCGTGGGTATGGCATGTCTGTGATACATGTACAGTTTTTGCCTGCTTTTGTTCTCCTGAGTGGCCTTGCATTTCAGTGCCTTATAGGGCAACCACAGAAGGTTCTAACCATTTGATTATAAAGGAAATAGCAGGACCCGCAATGAGTTATGTTGTTTATCTCATTAGTGTAGAAGAGTCATAACTCAAAGAGTGAAAGCGTGGGGGGGGGGGAGGAAGGGAAAGAGAGGAAAGGAGTTATGTGCAGTATTGTGTGAAATTAACCCTGAACTGTTTGCCATGAGATTACAACCTTTATTCAGAGAACTACATGAAGGCAACAGAGAACCAATTCTCTTCAATTCTAAAAACTTGAGACCAAGTGGAAGTTGTCTCTGGCTTATTCTGCCAGTTGGAGAGGGGTAATGTATAAACTGCAGAAAAAACTACTTTAGAACCCTTATCCTTGGCATGCTCACTTTCTACGGTTTTTGCCTGGGGACTACTTACTGTGCAATTCTAAGCTTACTCAGAAGTAAGTTCCACTGTAATCAATGAGGCTTACTTTAGGATTGCAGCCTTAATGCCCGATCCAATCCTCGTGATATGCCGGCGCAACACCACGTACGTCGACACAGTGACAGCCTCACCAGTGCAGAAGCCCCTCCGCTGATGGATGCACTATAGATGCTGGCGCAATGACAAGAAACAGCCGCACCATTGTAAACTGGACACAGACCAGACACCGGCACAACCAAGCCAAAGCAGAGAGGCCAAAACAGGGAGAAGAGCAGGGCAGGACATGGGTGGATTCAGCGGCCGCCAGATCCTAAATTCCCTTCATACGATGCACATGCCCCTGACGCCAAGAAAACACTACGCCAATGGCAGACCTGGCATAGGTTGGAGGAACCTCATAGGGACCAATGGGAAAGTGAAAAACAGCAGAAAAGTACAACACTTCTCATCCCCCCAGCCACTCCACCACAATGGAGCATAGGATACAGACAACACCTGGCAGCCAATCACATGCATCCACCCCAGCATATAAGCCCCTGTCAGGGACAGCCCCATTCAGATCACAGGGTACAGCATGGGGCTGTACCTCTCTGGTCTCTCAAAGGGGAACCTTGATGGCTGGAACCATGGTGAAAGGGCACTTGGCACAAAACAGGGGCACTTGGCACAAACAGCCACACATCCCTGACAACATGTATATGGCAAGAAATTGTGTGAATTCTTGTACTCCCAGAATCCTCACTGCAGGTATTCCACTCCAGTAGGTCTCCACATGCAACCACCCAACTGGAATCTCCACCTCACCATCCCAACAGGAGAAAGACAACACACCCCACACAGGTAAGTAATCCTGCAGTGCATCAAAGCTGGAGTCACATCTCACGGCCCCTCACCACAGAACCCCATCATTGCCCAAGGGGTCCCGGCCACTCACCCTTCTCCACAGTCAAGAGCAGGAGTGCCTCCCCAAGGAACTCCTGAGACCCTAAGTATTGCGTATCCTGGCCAAACACTCACCTGAATCCCTCGCTTCACAGAACCACTACATTATCACAGAAGGCTGAACAATAAGAACATAAACATAAGAAGAGCCCTGCTGGATCAGGCCAAAGACCCATCGAGTCCAACTTCCTGTATCTCACAGTGGCCCCACCAGATGCCTCAGGGAGCACACAAGACAACAAGATACCTGTATCCTGTTGCCACTCCCTTGCATCTGGCATTAAGAGATAGCCTATTACTAAGATCAGGAGGTTACTTATCCCCATCATCGCTTGTAACATGTGATGGACCTTTCCTCCATGAATCTGTCCAATCCCCTTTTAAAGGTCATCTAGGCCAGGTGCCATCACCACATCCTGTAGCAAGGAGTTCCACAAACTAATTACACGCTGGGTAAAGAAATATTTTCTTTTGTCTGTTTTAATACTCCCTCCACTCAATTTGAGTGGATGTCCCCTAGTTCTAGTGTTGTGTGAGAGGGAAAAGAACTCTCTATCCACTCTTTCCATCCCATGCATAATTTTATACGTCTCAATCATGTCCCCCCTCAGGCGCCTTTTTTCTAGACTGAAGAGCCCCAAATGCTGTAACCTTTCCTCATAAGGGAGATGCCCCAGCCCACTAATAATTTTGGTCGCTCTCTTCTGCACCTTTTCCAGTTCCACTATATCCTCTTTGAGATGCTGCGACCAGAACTGGATGCAATACTCCAGATGTGGCCTTAACATTGATTTGTACAACGGCATAATAACATTGGCCGTTTTATTCTCAATCCCTTTTTTAATGATCCCAAGCATAGAATTGGCCTTCTTCACAGCTGCCGCACACTGGGTCGACACTTTCATCGACTTGTCTACCAGCACCCCAAGATCTCTCTATTGATCCGTCACAGACAGCTCAGAACCCATTAGCGTGTATGTGAAGTTTTGATTTCTTGCCCCAAGGTGCATCACTTTACACTTACTTACATTGAAGCGCATTTGCCAATGATCCTCTGCAGAACAATGATCCTCTGCAGAAGGCCACTGCAGCCCCCCAGAAAGAAAGGTTATGGATGTTGTTATCTAAGGATGTGAGAGCCAGGATGGTATAGTGGTTCTGATGTTGGACTTAGACCTGGAAGATCCAGGTTCAAATCCCCGCTCAACCATGAAGCTTCCTGGGTGACTTTGGGCCAGTCGCTGTTTCTCAGCCTAATCTACCTCACAGGTTTGTTGTGAGGACAAAAGGAGGAAAGGACTATGTACACTACCCTGAGCTCCTTGGAGGAAGGGTGGTATAAAAATGTGATAAATATCCATGCCTTGTTACTCTCCCTGCATCTCTCCTTGCTCCCCACAGGTATCTGTCCCACAGGTGAAGACATTGCACAGACCCCAAGGGAAGTCACCAGCCTGTCTGCAGCAACCAGTGAGAGCCCAGCTGTCGCTCAGCAAGCTTGCTGATCTGTTCCTTCCAGTCAGGCCCCCATGGCTTTGTACACTCCATGGCAGACAGTAAACCAACCGGTGCAGCCAGACCTCAGTGCTATTACTTGGCTGTCTGCTGGAGAACTTGCAATGGCATAACAGCCCTGCCACAAGGAGATGATTGAAAACCCCACGTATGTTTCTCTTTTAGATTCTGCTTTATACCCGATACTGTTCAATAAATACTCTAACCTGATCATACTTGTCATTTCTGTATCAGCAGATAGAGAACCCCCATAGCCTCCTACCTCAGCCAGCCCCAGACAGGGACTCCATGGGGGGAGGGCCCTGCAGGGCCCAAGCCCCTCAACACCCAGGGGCCCAAGGGGGGGGAGTCTCCACAGCTGTCAGGAGCCCTTCTTCCCTGCCATTAAGATACCCTCTCTCCTGCCCCTCCCTACCATCCCCACTCCCCCCCCCATGAATCCCATGTGAATGGCACGTGAATGGCAGTGCTTGCTGCAGGTGGTTTAGCAGTGTGCTGGAGTGTGCTAGAATGTTGCTGCCATGTGTGGCTACCTTGGGTCCATCGGCGGGCTGCCCTGGAGCATGTGGCTGATGCATAGGGTGCCTTATGGGTGGGACACAGCAGTGTCTGGTGCACAGTGTTATGTGCAGACTCTCCTCTGGCTGCCCACCTGTAGGCATGGCAGCCACAAGCCTTGGCAGCAGCACATCTCCTTGGCCACGTATTCTGGTGCCACATTGATCCTCTGCAGGTCTCCTCAGGGACAGGCTCCATTGTTGCCCAGGGAGATTGTGCCCAGGCAGATGTGTCTGAGATCATGACCCATGGGGTCTCCTTGAGATGGCGCAGCATGGCTGTCTTTGCCAGGCTATGGCTGTGCACTTGCTTCCATGGGGTGGGGCCTGGATGTGGGCTAGGCAGTTGGCTTAGCCGTCCAGTGTGTGTGTCTGGGGGTGCATCTGTGTGGTGTTGCTCGGTTGCCCTGGCAACCACCATGCATGCACCACTCAGCTGCAATGATGTAATGTGCGGCATAGCTCGGTTGACATGCAACCACTGCACATGCACACCTCAGCTGCTGGGCTGTCATAGTGCCAATGCTGGAAACATCGAGAGTTAGAACAGACAAAAGAAAATATTTCTTTACCCAGCATGTAATTCATCTGTGGAACTCCTTGCCACAGGATGTGGTGATGGCACCTGGCCTAGATACCTTTAAAAGGGGTTTAGACAGATTCATGGAGGAAAAGACCATCACAGGTTACAAGCCATAAGCAACCTCCTGGCTTTAGAAGTAGGTTTTCTCTGTGCCAGGTGCAAGGGAGTGACAACAGGAAACAGGTTATCTTGTTAGCTGTGTGCTCTCGGAGGCATCTGGTGGGGCCACTGTGAGATACAGGAAGCTGGACTAGATGGGCCTTTGGCCTGATCCAGCAAGGCTCTTCTTATGTTATGTTGCTCTTTCAGATTGCTAGGTTGCTAGGGATGGTGGTGTTGTTGCTGGGCTTGCTGCACCGGTGGGCTGTGGCTCGGGCTCTGCCTTCTCCCCTCCTCCTCTGCCCTTGCTGGCCAGGCTTAGGATAGGACAGAAATCAGGCCGGCATCTGTGCAATGTCGGCGCAGCGTCTGGATAGGATTGGGCTTTTAATCTTGCAATATCCCATCTACACAATGAGCTGGTATATTTCCAAAAATCACATGAGTGTTTGTTTTTTCTGAATCAGCTCTTATATTATAACTAAGAAGAATTACTAGAGATGCTTTGTGGAAGAGACAGAAGGGAACCAAACAAATGAGTAAACACAAAGGGCTTGTGCACAAATTATTAATTGCAGGGCTCAGATGTGCACATGCTATGGACGCAGTTCTTCCAGTACACGTACACTAGAAGCTTCAACTAGATGCATCCACTGCACCTTTGTTTAATGGGAGCAATTGTGGAGCCAATGTGGACCGTGCTGCTCACACAGTTGGTTTCCCATTATTATTGCAGGGACAGTTCAAAGAAGACAAGGTATCTGCCCTTTGCAGAGACCCTTCTTTTCGCTGTGTGCCTAAGCACTGGCATGCAGATTGTTTGCCTAGAACAGTAGGATGAATACAGGAGAGGATGCAATAATGCTAAAAGTCTCAGCTTTGGCAAGCGACGCAGGTAGGAGAAGCTGCTGTAAGGAGATACAAGAGAAAATATCTCTCTACCACTAATTAGTCTTCACAGTATTCCTATGACAACAGGAAATTCACTTATCCCCTTTGTACAGACATGGATCAGGATGGATTGTGGCTGCAGTTCAGCGACAGCTGAGCATACAACAAATATACTGTATCTGGGTTGCAGCCTATGTTTCTTCAGGGAAGAAGACAAGTTAGACGTTCCCAACATAGCGAAAGTCAGGCAAAAGTTGTCTTGACTCCATTCCGACATTTTGATCACCACATACAAGTTCCTCTGCTAAATACAGTGATGGGCATGTGACCACTGTGCACTTACTTCTCCCCGATTGTGCCAGATCATAATTGTATAACCCAAACATGCTGGGCTGATAGAAAGATCTAACCAGCAAGCAGAAACAACCCACCGGGGGAGAGGGAATTAATAGATGCACAAAAGGATAACAATTAGCAACCCTTGCCAACGCAATCTCTCCAAAAGGGAAGCAATCGCTCCACAATCTCTCCAAAAGGGAAACATAAAGGTATTCAGAATGGATGCACTTGTCCTAAACAAGCACCTATAATATTCTGCTTCCTCATATGTCTGCCCGCAACACTCACACATGGGGCCAGCTGTACTTCACTATTTGGCCTGCATTGCTGGGAAATGTCAAACCGCCTCTTCGCCCACAATGTAAGTGGCTACATTTCAGTGGTGGGCAGGCAAAGGAACTGTTCTCTCTTAATTCACAGAAGGAGTGAAACAACTGATTTGGGCCATAGTGACCATGACCTTGAGAACCTAGGAAAGTTCATTGTGTATTTCTTCACATCAAGAATAAACCCCAGATACCCAGGATCTATGAATCAAGCTAGATACCTTTTCTACTCCATGTGTAAGAATAGAGAGAGAGAAATGGTAATCGTCACTGTATTTTTAAACACTTAATTACATGGTCTGTATTGCCAGCATCCTTTAGTGCAAGACTAGGATACTTTAATGCAACTAAATTGAGCCTAGGATCAGCAGACTGACTGGGTAGTGGAAGGGTGGGGTGACGGCCTCATCAACCAAACTCCATATTGTCACATGCTTGTCAAGCAAGCTATAAAATTTACAGGACATGGAACTGGCTACGTGAAAAATTCATTTCTGTCCCATTTTTTAACATTCCTCTCAGAGGCTCTAACTACGCATTATGGGTTGTTCTGTTATTCTTTCTTTGTTCTGTGATGGGATGTTCTGTGGTGCTTTAAAAAAAACAAACTCAAAGTAGCCTGAGTAGGCTGCAACTCTGCGTGGAGAGAGGGTACAGACAGAGAACCTGCTTAACCCTTTTCCTGCTGGTCCTTTTTCTGTTCAAAATCTCCACCACCTCCCAACTCGCTTTTACACCACCAAGGGTGGGGGGAAATGAGGTATTTTCTTCATATATTACCCACTACTGGTGAAAAAGCTGTTGGGAGGGCAAATCTGAACTGAGAAAGGACTAGTGAGAAATGCATTAGCATCTCTGTCATCTTTTTCCTACTTGTATGCAACCTACTCAGGCTGTTTTGCAGTTTAAAAAATGGAGGAATCACAGACTGTTTGAACCTTATTGTTCAATATGGTTCAAATTGTTTGAACCTTACATTACTGCTGCAAGCTCATTGGCTTTTATGGTATGCATGTATAAGAGAGGTAAGAAAACAAGGTCCTGTACTGTACTTCCAGCCTCTGTCTCAAGCAGGTACCAGTAATGTCACTTTAAAACTGCAACCACATCACTAATGTATGTTTCCTTCTGAGAAATAAGATTCTTTAATCTCAAGTGTATCAATAAGAATGTAAGAGTGCCTTTCCCTCTCAACTCTATTTAAGAACACTTCTCGTTCTCTTGGGTACTGGCTCTTCATTGCACTCCTGCAATGGAGATCAATAAAAATAAAGGAGTTGAGATGATGCAGCAATAGAAAAAAAAAACATGACAAGTAATCATCTCCATTGACAGAGAGTGTGGGGTTGGAGGAATAAGTGGAGCTGCTCTTCGCTGGTTCCCAAAGGGAATCTCTTTCAGGTCAGCCATTTTAGGCAGGTTCTCCCAAGTGTGGCTGCTCAAAAATTTTAAGTTCCTGGTAAGTGAACTCCACAAGGCACTTCACACAATTTATAAGCAATTTATACCTGGTCCCCGATGCCTCTTTTCCATCCAAATGTAACAGTTATTCTGAGCTACACCAGTCTGGGAGTCCAGGAAAGGAAGACGGACGCTGCGTTCAGCACATAGCCGGGAATTGTAGCTGCGGCAATGCTCTATGGCTTCTTTGTAGAACTGGTCCCCAAGTCTGTAAGGAGAGAGAAAAAGCAGAGCATAAACGAATAGGCGTCCAGCTTCCCCAGGACTGAGTCACATTAAAGAGGGGATGGGGCATGTAATAATGAGGTTAGACAAAGATCAGTGACAATGTATGTGTTAGCTTAATAAAGAATTACAGCCAGAGTGCTGTGGTTTCTTTACATTATTTTAAGCACCAAAAAATAAACCATGAATAATATTCCCCTTATCCTTTTTTGGATAACGGTCTGCAGATAAGATTTTTTGGATAAGGGCCATGTAGGGCCTGCAGATGGCATCCAGCCAATTTACATCACTCTGCCACCTTTGTAAGCAACAGCAATAGCCTACGTGCTAAGCATGCAGGATACCAATGTAAAAATAAATTAAAAACTAGAAGTCAGCAGTAAAGAAACTGGCCGGTTAGTTCAATATTATGACATTCATCTCCCCCACCTCCACCCTCTTTCCTCGTTGCCCTTTTAGCATTATCAGGGTCACAATGCTGCAGCCACAACAGATGACTGCACAGACCGACCCTCTTGGGTTTAGACCCTAGGTAAAGTTTTGCCTCACTCCTACTTTCTCCTTGGCTCCTCCTTTCTTCAATTCAGTCACTTCACTATATCCATGATTGCCCTCCAGTCTGTTTTTCAGTCCACTTTGTCCCACTTCTTTAGTCAAACTCTCTCTTGGCTAGATTTCCTTGAATTTCTGTCTCTCCCTCCTCCCAGCACCCACCCCTCTCCCTGATCTTAAGCACTTCAGGGTCTCTCTTTGCCTCAGATCCTTGCCTAGGCAGAAAACATTCTGACATTGTTTCCTGAACCGTTTCCGTTTGGAACCTTTGCAAATTGGAATGTTCACACCAGCGTACCCAATCAGTGTGTGAGATTTCACTGCCTTGAGTGTAATACAAAACAGATGAACAAAAATGTGCATCATCATGTCCTCCCAGTCTTCCAAAAGTCTGAAAGATGGAGACTGGGCGAAACCTTTTATAGATGCAGCTCCTGCCATTATTGAGACAAACTGTGGTTTTGCACAATAAGATTAAAGCAATCTTTCCCATACTTCTTAAGTATTTTCAGTTAAACAAAAGAAAGGTATTCCCACGATGTGAGAGTGCATTCCAGATTCCCCTGTTTTGCAGAGGGCTCCAGAACACACTTTTGACTTGCATGGGGACCCCAGCCAAACAAAAATCAGCATGTCAAGGATGAGTTCCTTGCAGTTTCCAGCATGACTGACTACCTCTATCTGTAGACCAGTTTGGACAATACTGTACTCCTAACTGGCTTCCCCTATCTCCTGGGGAAAGAATATGGATTATGATGGGTCCCCTAACTCTCACCCTGTGTGTCATCCCATTCCTTTCTAATGATGCAGAGGACAGTTAATCCAAACTGCCCCTCAATGCACAAAACACATACCGGTACTATTGTAAAGTAATATTTGTTTCATGTGTTTTTAAGAGCAGTTCAGATAAATCATGCACATATGATTAGAGGGCAGTGGGATGGTGCCTTGGAGGGTGCCGTGAAATGCACTCGTCCAGCTCCTCTCCCAAGTAATAGGGAAAGCCAGTTCAGAGCTTCATCCAAGTTGCTCTTATGTGAACTGAGAGCACACTTTGTGGCATCACAGAAAATTGCAAGGGGGGTACAGAAGCTGCATGTCAAACCCGATACATGCGTTGCTTCCAATGTGCCAAGCACACTTTCAATTGTGTCAACTTAAATGGCAGCCGAGATTGCATTTACAGCTAGTACGACCAAGACAGCCTGGAGTTTGAAGGCCACAAACTATGCTCTAAACTTGGGCTTGAGATTTGGAAACTCCTTGAGTTATGGACATCCAAGTTGCGGACAGCTGTGCCAGCACTTTCACAAAGACACAGTACATCCTTTGTGGTGCTTTCGTGTAGATGCAATAGTGCTAGGCTGGCAAGTACTAGGCCAGCTGTTTCAAGCTGTACAGACCTCCGGAACGGAACTAGTAAATATGTAGGGGACTTAGTGCACATGTTTCTTTCAAAGCATATACCGTAGTTTGGAGACAGGTGAGTTTTCACAACTTGTAAATGAAAAAAAAAACATTGATTCTGAAATGCCTAATTCACTATTATATCTTTTACCTTGCACGCAATTATGTATTTTAGTAGAAAACAAATTCATGCTGGAGTATGACTGGATGCACTGAAACAAGCATCAAATGGCAGGGGAAAGCCTGCAATTTGAACTAATGGCAGTAGAGGTTGCAATCCTAATCACGTTGCCTTGGAAGAAAGGCTCAGGGAAAACGAGACTTCCTTCTGAGCAAGCACAGTTAGAAAGTGTGACCCAAACTCATTTTACTGTTTAATGCCATAATTTCCCCAAGTCCTTTCAGGTAATATACTATGATGGTAACATATCCTTATGCAGTAGTCATGGGAGTGATGCATTCTTCCTGATGGGTGGAGGGAAAGGATGATTTGTAACATGTAGCAGTTGTAATCAGACTGCTTGGCATCCTTATCAGTTTCAAACCAGTCCTAGAATCCTTGTCAGTGCTGTGATTACAGTATGTTTATCCTCATTTTTCAAAGACTGAAGAGTGGAAGCGTGCAGCATTTCAATAATTACAAGTAAATAAAGCACAACATAGATAAAATAATCATGTACAAATGACCTAAAAGAGGTAAAGAACAAGCTTTCAGGAGGGTTGATTTGAGCTGATTCACTGCACAGAAGGACAAGTAGTATCACCAGCACTGCCCTGGACTGACTACAGAGAAGCTAGTCAGCAGACACCTTCACCCCTGCTGTATTCAGCAGCAGCCGAAGTACTCTCCCTCCCTTTCCTTGCTCACCAGTGCCTAGTCTGACCAACTTTAGAGAAGAGGCAAGGTATATTTGGGGATACCCTGGTAAGAACACACTTCTCACCCAGAAAATTCAGATATACAGCCCAATCCTATATAACCGCCCCCCCCACGCCGATGCAGCCGTGCCTCTGGAGGATGCACTGCATCCTGTTGGTGGGGGGGGGGTACTGCAGGTCTCCACCAGATAAGGAAATACAGTATGTGTTCCTTTGCCTGGGATTAAGCCTCCACTGCCCGGGGAGGGCAGCCTCCACTACTTGGATGAGTCCAAGTGGACCCAGGAAGGTGAATTGAGGCTGGAAAGGGGGATGGGATAGCAGCACGGCTGCCGCTGATACCACCCCCTATTCCCAGCCTCGACACAGCCCTCCCCCACCCCAGTCTCAGCCCCTTTCATCCCCCACCCAGCCCCATCCATCCACCCCCTGCCCGTCCACCCCCTGCCGCTGACATACTGGTGCTGGGGCTTTTCCTGGGGCCGCAGGTGCACTGCTGAGTTTGCTTGCTGCGGCAGCCCAGTGACACTTTACAGAGTGTCACCTTTCGTGACAGCCATAAGGCACGCTACATCACCAGAACGCAAGTTCCAGCGGCACAGCTGGCCCATTGGATTGGGCCCTCAGGCAACTAGATGGCAGGAAGAAAAAGAAGTTCTGTTTTAGGAGCAGAGCACTGAGTGCAAGAGACGGTGCTGAAAACATGCATGGGGGTGGGAAGAGGAAGGGGTGGATTCATGCATCTTTTCAGAATCTGCACTCAGTGCTCTGCTCCTAGTAAAACACAACTTCTTTATCTTCCTGCCATCTAGTTGCCCAAGGTCATGCAATGGATAGGTTGTCATTATTGGTCAGCTGCACCGACCATGTGGTATTGCAATTTACTTAATAACTGAGGAAGGGGTTGCGACAACATGAAAAGTCACAAGGGGTGCATGGGCATGTCTGTATTATACACACATGCCCATTCTCCTTTTCTTCTTCCCTCATTCTAGGCTAACTTGAGCTCCCTACCCTTTTTGTGGCAGGGTTCCTTCAACAGCTGCATGATAGATAAGAAATTCAACCGCTGTGGCTTTCCTGGCACTGAAGTAAAACAATGGGGAGATATATAGAGTTGACTGTACCTGTCACACAACTTTTAGAGGCACAGGTGCCTTACAAGAGACGAATAAAAAAAGGGTGACAACCCTCAGCTAATATTTCTGAAAATTGTCCAGATGTCTGAGGGGTAGGGGAAAGCTGGGCCCAAAACTAGCACTGGTAGCGTCATGTCCCTGTGGAACAGCAGAGGGAGGAGATCTGTATGGCACCAGGAAAGGACGGGATACTGCCACAGATACACAATCTGTGTATATAGAGATGCCAGCTCTTCACACAGAGATCCCAGAGCGACTGTCGAGGACCTTGTTTTCAATTAGAAGTGGTGAGGGTAGGGAAAGCAGAAAAACTAAATTGAAGCCTGACTCGGAAGAAATGAAGTTTATTAAAAGTGATAATTAAAGCTGGGTAACAGGCACACTTGTTTAATCAAAACTCACTAACAAGGCTGAACTTGATAAATGATTTAAGTTTTTCTCAACAGCGCTTGCATGTCGACAGCATTATCTCAAATTTCTGTCACTATGAAAACACTATTAAAACGCGGATGCACAGTGAAACGCAGGACTTCATAGGACAAAGAGAGCATGCTGAATGAAAACAAACCATCACCCGCTACTGAAGTTCCCTGTGTACCACACATTCCACCCTACTATGAAAAATGAGTAGTTGCCCAAGTCACTTTGCATTAACAGAAACTCTGAAATGATAAACTTCAGCAACCCCTGGAAGTGTTGCCGCCAGCGACTATTTTAGTTGGGAGACTAAAAATAAAAATAAATCTTCAGATAGTAAATATTTTCATCAAAGTGGCAACATCAAAGATTACTTTAAATCTAAAATGCAGGTTTTGTGATGGGAAGGAAAAAAGCAATCTATATAAAAACTAAAGGGTTTAACTACCACCAACAGCTGATGTGGGTCAAAAACAAATGAGCAGAGTATTAAACAAGCATTTTTAAAGATTTTTTTAAATTACATGCTTCAACGTTGGATGTTATTAAAAATATAAACTAACAATATCGAATTAACCAAAATTAAGCAAGGTTTTCCTGGAATTTGGGCTGTATATTCACACATTTGGCTTTGATCCCCATGATGGTCACTTGTTCTTATCACCTGTCCCAAGGGATCTTCTGCCCCTCCCTCTGCTCTTGAAATCCCCATTACTTGACTCATAATGTAAGTAATGGCCCAATCCTATCCCCCCTTAGCAATCCTATCCCCACATTGCGACAGCGCACCTTAGGAAGCGCCAGCACGAAGACCAGAGCCTTTCCGCTGGTGCCAGAGGAAGGAGCAACACCTGCCGGAACAGGTAAGGTATTGCTGTGCAGTGCAGGGGTGGGGGAAGGGAGGGGGTGTAATGGGGCGGGATAGATTGGGCCTGGGAGCAGTGGCATTGCTGGAGGGGGGGTCGGGGGCAGGGCAAGGACATGTTTCGCGTCATTGCCCTGTCCCCGCGTCATGACGTTGCTCCCGGAAAGGCTCCATTTGGAGACTTCCAGGAGGGAGGGAGGGAGTGAGGGACAATCTCCTGCTCTTAAAAACACTCGACTGGCCTCCCCAGCGGCTGTGGAAAAAGCTTCCGGGGGCAGGAAAGGTGGCGCCATGGCCACTACTCCTGAGTAGACCATGGGGTTGACACCCAGGGGCACAGCAAAAAAAAACCCCCCAGCCCCACGATAGCTACGCAACTGCCCGGGAGGAGGCAGGATCAGCAACACCGGTGCATGCTGGATCCTATCCACCTTCCCGGGCCTCATCTGCCAACATGGATCAGAAACATGAACACAATGAGGCTTGCTTCTGAGTAGACATGCCTAGGATTGTGCTCTAAGCCTAAGGTTTAACTCTAAGTTAACTCTAAGTGCTCTAAGTTTAACAAGCTACACCTGCCCACATTCCATCTCCTAAAGGTTTAGCACTCTGTCCCAGTATGAATCTGGTAAGCCAGCCTACAGATAAGTTCAGAATGGCCCTGCAGATAGGTTCAGAATGGCTGTGAATACCTTTAGAATGGCCGCGGATGCAGCAAATGGTCACAAATAGCTGAGAACAGAACGCGAATGGTGCGAGGTAAGTGGTACTCTTGTTCCCCATGGATAAGCGAATCCGCAGATAGCAAATCCTTAGGAAGCGAGGATTGACTGTATATTTGTGAAAGGCACAGAATAACTAATCCCAGAATGAAGTTTGTTTTTCCTTTAGAAATAGGCTGCATCAAACCAGAAAGAGCAATGTTTTTGAAATCCTGTGCTGTTATAGAGATATACGTGGAATAATAAGCCACACATTCCCAGAAATCCAGGGGGTTCAAAGACACCTCCGCACATCTGCTATACATTAGCAGGATCCAGAAAGCAGACTGATGTGAAACCTCAGTGATCACCTAAGTGTCCTTACCACACCTCCTCACATTTTTTTTGCAGAGTTCAAGTGATAGCATCCAGACACAACGAAGTTACAGGAATAAACACTATGCTGTCACAGCTTCCAATCAGATGGATTTGCTAGGCGGCTAATATGCTCCAAAGGTATCCAAATGCAGAAATAACCCACTTATATACAGTACCACAGAGGCGGAACCATGGTGGAGCGTGTGGAGCAGGAGCTCCAGGCGCTTGATCGCGGGCGGGCGGCCAGATAATGGGCGGGGAACTCACCGTCGTCGGAAGAGCAGCGTTGTTTTCTGGGCCCGCCCGCCCTCCCTGGAGCCGTTTGGCTCCGAAATGGGAGCATTCCGGGCGGGGGGGCGCGTCTATGTGTCGCGAGGGCGCGTCGACGTGATGTGACGCTGGCCCCGCCTCCTCGTGCCCGGGCGCCCTCCTGGCGCCTGACGCCTCTGCAGTACCATACAGTTGCCCTACACTATACCGTAAATCTCTTGTTAGGCTAGGCAGCCATCCCTTCATTCCTCATATTTAGGCTTAACAGATCTCCAACCAGGACAGAGTGCTAGCCCTTTAGGAGAAGGAATGCGGGCAGGTGTAGCTTGTTAAACCTTAGAGCACAATCCTAGGCATGTCTATTCAGAAGCAAGCCCCATGGCTGCCTAGGATTGTGCTCTAAGGTTTAACAAGCTACACCTGCCCACATTCCTTCTCCTAAAGGGCTAGCACTCTGTCCCGGTTGGAACATAAGAACATAAGAAGAGCCCTGCTGGATCAGGCCAAAAGCCCATCTAGTCCAGCTTCCTGTGTCACACAGTGGCCCCACCAGATGCCTCAGGGAGCACACGAGACAACAAGATACCTGTGTCCAGTCGCCACTCCCTTGCACCTGGCACAGAGAAAACCCACTTCTAAAAACCAGGAGGTTGCTTATGGCTTGTAACCTGTGATGGTCTTTTCCTCCATGAATTTGTCCAAACCCCTTTTAAAGGCATCTAGGCCAGGTGCCATCACCACATCCTGTGACAAGGAGTTCCACAGATGAATCACACGCTGGGTAAAGAAATATTTTCTTTTGTCTGTTCTAACTCTCCCTCCACTCAATTTTAGTGTGTGTCCCCTGGTTCTGGTGTTGTGCGAGAGGGAAAAGAATTTCCCTCTATCCACTCTCTCCATCCCATGCATAATTTTATAAGTCTCAATCATGTCCCCCCTCAGGCGCCTTTTTTCTAGGCTGAAAAGCCCCAGACGCTGTAGCCTTTCCTCGTAAGGGAGGTGCTCCAGCCCACGAATCATTCTGGTCGCTCTTTTCTGCACCTTTTCCAATTCAATTATATCCTTTTTGAGGTATGGTGACCAGAACTGGACACAATACTCCAGATGTGGCCTTACCATCGATTTGTACAAAGGCATAATGATATTGGCCGTATTATTCTCAATCCCCTTTTTAATGATCCCGAGCATGGAATTGGCCTTCTTCACAGCCGCCGCACACTGGGTCGACACTTTCATCGACCTGTCCACCAGCACCCCAAGATCTCTCTCTTGATCCGTCACAGACAACTCAGAACCCATCAGCGTATATGTGAAAGTATGGTTTCTTGCCCCAATGTGCATCACTTTGCACTTACTTACATTGAAGCGCATCTGCCATTTTGCTGCCCATTCTCCCAGTTTGGAGAGATCCTTCTGGAGCTCTTCACAATCCCTGCTGGTCTTTACCACCCGGAAAAGTTTAGTGTCATCCGCAAACTTGGCCACCTCACTGCCTATCCCCAACTCCAGGTCATTTATGAATAAGTTGAAAAGCACCGGTCCCAAGACCGATCCTTGGGGCACACCGCTTTTCACCTCTCGCCATTGTGAAAATTGCCCATTGACTCCCACTCGCTGTTTCCTGGTCTTCAACCAGTTCCTAATCCACAAGAGGACCTGCCCTCTTATTCCCTGACTGTGGAGTTTTCGCAGGAGCCTTTCATGAGGGACCGTGTCAAACGCCTTCTGAAAATCCAGATATATAATATCCACGGGTTCGCTCGCATCCACATGCCTGTTGACCTTTTCAAAAAATTCTAACAGGTTTGTGAGGCAAGACTTCCCCTTGCAGAAGCCATGCTGACTCTCCCTCAGCAGAGCTTGTTCTTCTATGTATTTTAAGATTTTATCCTTAATGAGACTTTCCACCATCTTCCCTGGAACAGATGTTAGGCTGACCGGTCTGTAGTTTCCCGGGTCCCCCCTCCTTCCTTTTTTAAAGATTGGTGTGACATTAGCTATCCTCCAATCCTCTGGCACATTGGCCGTTTTAAGGGACAAGTTGCATATTTGGGTCAAGAGGTCAGCAACTTCATTCTTGAGTTCCTTCAGAACTCTTGGGTGGATGCCATCCGGGCCTGGTGATTTATTGATCTTTATTTTGTCAATTAAGTCTGAGACATCTTCTCTTTTAACCTCTATTTGACTTAATTCTTTAGTCAGGGGAGACCGTTCCGGCAGTGGTATTTGCCCGAGGTCTTCTGCCGTGAAGACAGATGCAAAGAACTCATTTAATTTCTCTGCAGTCTCCAAGTCCCCTTTTATCACCCCTTTCTCTCCCTCACCATCCAGCGGACCCACCGTTTCCCTGGCAGGTTTCCTGCTTCTAACATATTTGAAGAAGCTTTTATTATTCCCTTTTATGTTGCCTGCCATACGTTCCTCAAAGTCTTGCTTGGCCTCCCGTATCATCTTTTTACATTTCTTTTGCCACAGTTTGTGCTCCTGTTTATTTTCCTCATTAGGGCAAGACTTCCATTTACGGAAGGAAGCTTCCTTGCCTTTTATAGCCTCCTTAACTGTGCTTGTTAGCCATGCGGGCATCGTCCTGGACTTGGTCGAGCCCTTCCTCCTTTGTGGGATACACTCCCGCTGGGCCTCTATGACTGTTGTTTTAAACAGCCTCCATGCACTCTGGAGCGATTGGACTCTTTTTACCTTCCCTTTCAGCTTTTTCTTAACTAGTCTTCTCATTTTGGGGAAGTCTGCCCTTCGGAAGTCAAGGGTTTTCGTGTCAGATTTGCTCGGCACTCTCCCTCCGACATGCATGGCGAAACGGATCGCAGCATGGTCACTGTTCCCCAACGGTTCGGTAACATTTACCTCCCTGACCAGATCTTGAGTGCCACACAATATCAAGTCCAGAGTCACCTGTCCTCTGGTCGGTTCCGTGACAAGCTGCTCTAAGGCACAGTCATTTAACATATCTAGAAATCCAGTCTCTCTTTCATGACCTGAGCATGAATTG
Organism: Plestiodon gilberti rubricaudatus; assembly: GCA_026170595.1. NCBI lineage: Eukaryota > Metazoa > Chordata > Lepidosauria > Squamata > Scincidae > Plestiodon > Plestiodon gilberti. Next base: position 259,912,575 of record JANXHW010000001.1, read on the forward strand.
ACCCAGTCGATGTGAGGATAATTGAAGTCCCCCATGACTACAACCCTGTCTCTCGTTGACACCTCCCTGATTTGCTTCCTCATTTCAAGATCCCCTTCAGGTTTTTGATCTGGAGGACGGTAGCATGCCCCTACTATTACATCACTCTTTGAGCCTGGTAATCTAACCCACAGTGATTCTACGGAGGAGTCAGAGCCCCCCTCCAGCTCTACTCTGGTGGATTTTACCCCCTCTTTGACATAGATGGCCACCCCACCTCCAACACGCCCCTCTCTGTCCCTCCTATAGAGTTTATATCCTGGAATTGCAGTATCCCACTGGTTCTCCGCATTCCACCAGGTTTCTGTTATACCTACTATGTCAATGTTTTCCCTAGCCACCAAACATTCCAGTTCTCCCATCTTTGCCCGTAGACTTCGGGCATTTGCATAAAAGCACTTATATAACTGGTCCCCCAAGAAGGGCTGCATGTTTGCCCCCTTATTCCTGCAGCCTTCTGTCTTGCTAGACTGGCTGTCATGTCCCATCACGCTACCACTCCCAATTCTTACTCTGTTATTACTTGACTGTTCCCCATCCTCTGCACCCTCATTCCCGAGGGATGAGGAGTCCCGAACCGGATGCCCCTCGGCTCCTGTCGGCTTTCCCCCAGGAGTCAGTTTAAAAGCTGCTCTGCCACCTTCTTAATGTTACGCGCCAGCAGTCTGGTTCCGTTTTGGTTCAAGTGAAGCCCGTCCCTCTTGTACAGGCCTGGCTTGTCCCAAAACGTTCCCCAGTGCCTAACAAACTTAAACCCCTCCTCCTGACACCAGTGTCTCATCCACGCATTGAGACCCCTGAGCTCCGCCTGCCTAGCTGGCCCTGCGCGTGGAACAGGTAGCACTTCTGAGAACGCTACCTTTGGGGTCCTGGATTTGAGCTTCCTACCTAGCAACCTAAATTTGGCCTCCAGGACCGCCCGGCTACATTTCCCCACGTCGTTGGTGCCAACATGCACCACAACCGCTACCTCCTCCCCAGCACTCTCTACCAGCCTATCTAGACGAGAGGTGATGTCCGCAACCTTCGCACCAGGTAGGCAAGTCACCGTGCGGTCCTCACATCCGTCACAGACCCCCCTTTCTATGTTCCTGACTATAGAGTCACCCACTACAAGAAGCCCCCTTCCCCCCCTCCCCAGAGGAGTATCCATAGTGCGACTGGATACGGGCCCATCACCTGAAGAAGGGGTCCCCACTGGGGGATTGTTTCCCTCTTTTCCAGAGCAATGTCCTCCAGCCCTGAGACTCCCTTTCCTGGCAGCTGAGGCGCTGGCCAACTGAGGGTAGGACGATGCCTCCACGTCCCTAGAAGTCTCACCCTGGTACCTCTCTACCTGTCTCTGCTTCTCCAGGTCAGCAACCGTGGCTTCAAGGGAGCGAACCCGTTCCCTGAGAGCCTGGAGCTCTTTGCACCGAGCACACACCCATGACTTCTGCCCAAGAGGCAGATAGTCATACATGTGGTAAGTCTACTCATATTAGAAGTCAGACATAAGAGACCAACCAACATCAGCACAAAGGACCCAGCACAGAATTTATGGAAAATTTCTGGGCTAGGTATTCACTAGGAAAAAGCTAAGAGATAAGGTTGTTTTTCCTATATGTAATTAATAGGGCTGTAAAAAAAGGGCTGCAGTGGCCTAGTGGTTGATGCTGAACCGCCAGAAGGTCAGTAGGACAGCAGTTCGAGACCCGAGTGCCGGAGTGACCTCCTGTCTCAGCTCCTCCCAACCGAGCAGTCTGAAAGCAAGAAATTGCAAGTAGATAAATAGGTACCACTGTGGTGGGAAGGTAATAGCGTTCCTTTAGTCATGGCCACATGGCCACGGAAGCATCTTCGGACAGCGCTGGCTCTTCGGCCTTAGAAATGGAGATGAGCACCGCACTCTAGAGTCGGACACAACTGGCTTTCGAGCATGGGATACCTTTACATTTACCTAAAATACATTCTTGTGATGCAATTGTTTTATTTTGCAAATGCATTCAGGCTGCATGTTGCCTTAAGACCAAAGTGTGAATTTACAGTAATTTATTTAGGCCAATAACCAGGAATTACTGAAATGCTTGCTTGACCTTACATGGCTTCTAATTAGACTCTGGAGGGTGGAACCAGATCCACAACAAGAGAAAAAAGTCATCTAATAAATGTTATAATATCATCTCTCTCACCAAAAGAGGGGCCAATGTTAAGATGAAATTAAGATAGTTTACTAAGGATATGGGAATGGCCAACTGTTCTGGACAGCAACTGTCTACCATGACTCAAGAATACAGTACTATCTAATTTTTTTCTACATATCTCTCAGATTACTATGTTTCTGACATCTTGTAAGATACTGTGTAAGTTTTTCCATCCTCAGCCCCAGCAGGGTCGTCACGAGAGGGGTGCACCCCTCTTGGGAGTCTTCCTTGGCCCTAGTGGCAGGGATAGAAACAAAGGCAGTGTTGCTGGCCCAACACCCAGGATCCCCGAACCAGGCCTCAGTCAGCAACGAGGAGAGGGTTACTCCACACTTCTTCCTCCTCCTCTACCTGTCTCCTGGCTCCTTCCCTGGGCTTGCCACAGCCCCAAAGGAGCAGATACAAAGCAGCCCTCAGGTAGCCTGTCCAGAGACCTCTCATCACCAGCCCTGAGCGCCTTATGAAGCCCTGGGCCCTCCCCTTCCTAAGCTCTCTCTCTCATCTACACCCTCAGCTCCACAATGGTCCAGTCCTTGGGTTAAAGGGCCAGCATTGCTCCAGAGCAAGGAAGCCCTCATCCTGCGAGGAGTAGCCAACCCTGTGCCTTGCTGGCCCTGTGGATAGTGGGAGGTCCGGACCTACAGCCATGTGTAGGCTGTACGGTGCCGGTGGCTGCTCCCCTGCCTGGGTTGTGAGGGGCCAGCTGGAGTCCCCAAGATGGGCATTCTGAAATGGGCTGTATAACAATGTTAACAGGTTGGTGTGAAACCAGAAAAGAGAAGCCCAAACCTTTGTCAAAAACTCAGAGTGCTCTTAAGGAAATCATAACCTTTCTGTTTCAGTTCCTATTCTGTATCTGAAAGAGAACTGCAAAGATACTTGCAATTCCAGTGTTAGTCTGGTTCAGCTTTAATTTTTTTAAATCTTTTTTGGCACTAACTTGAATAAATATCTTCTCCCAAGACACCCTCATCAAATCTGAAGGCTCCTGGGCAACCAGGTGCCTGATATCCTTCTGCATAGCAAGGTCATTGCAAGGATGTACAAGACAAACATTTTAAAAATACAAGAGTCTACATTTTAAAATTGCTGTAGATATGCAAAGAATGCAATCAAAATTGATCAAGAACCCAAAACCTGACACACATACCCCATGACCTTGCTAATTGTCTTCCAAACTTCTTGTTAAAGGACAAAATTGAGAAAGCGTTGGCAAGCTAACTCAAGCAATACAGCTTCTCTGCAGATGCCCTAGTCTCAGGTGAGTTTCATATAGGCCCAATGCAGCAATGATATGTTGGATATTCATGGAAATGGACAGAAGGGAAATCAGTCATGCTCCTATTGCTTGACTTATTAGCCGTATGGTGTGGCCAACTGTGACGATCTGCCAGCTCAGTGAGTACTGAGAGAATGGTGCTAAGCTGACTACACTCATTCCTTTCTAACAGGTCCCAAGAGACTCATAATGGGCAGCTGCTTTTCCTCCCCCAGCAGCAATGATAAACAAGAGTGCCACAGGGCTCAGCCCTGTCACCACTCTTATTTAACATCCAGGCAAAACCTTTCAAGGATATTGTTAGATGATTTGGCCTTTGACCAACAATATACTGGGGACATTCAGCTAGATACAGAAACTACTGATCAAGGATTTTAGACTGAATTTGAAAAATCTGCATTTTCTCACAATCCCCTCCCCACAAGAAGAATCTAAAGTACTTTTGGTGACTGTTGAACCAAGGTTGTCCCATTTCCTCAGAGAAAAAGTTGATGGTGTGACAGGTCACTGCTACAGACATCTCAATAAAAGCAATCCCTAGTCCAAGACATCCTTCTGACACCAAATGGCAAGCAGAAACCACACTTATTTCTTGCATGGAGTTATTCCCAGTATGTGGATGAGGATGTTAGGCCACAATGTGGCTCTGTGGTTGAAGCAGGAGTTGAACTGTATGCTCCAAGCATCAAGGGCAGCCCCACTAGCCATATGAACAGCCCAACTGCATCAGACCAAATGCCCATCAAGTCCAGCATTCTGTTTCCCACGGCGGCCCCAGCAGCTGCCTCTGGTGGCATACCACTCTCCTACCACTGCCCCCGTGCAACTGGTATTCAGAGGCATACTGCCACTGAACCAGAGATAGTGCATCTCTGTGCATCTGACTAGCAGTCATTGATAGACCTGTCCTCCATGAATTTTTCCCCTTTTAAAACCATCTAAACTAGTGGCCATCATCACATCTTGCAGCAATGAATTCCACAGATTAATTATATGCTGTGTCAAGTTTTATATATCCAAAGAGAGAGAGAGAGAGATCCAAAGAGTCCAAAGAGAGGAAGGGGACAGCTCGGGGATGGGAAAGGGGGATAGGATCTGGCATGCGCGATTGCCACTGAGATCTACCCTGTCCCACCCTTGAATCACTCCCCAGTTTGGCCCATTCCCCACCCCAATCCTCCCCAAACCGCCCCCTCACCTGCTCCAGCATGGTGTCCAGCAGCTACTGCCACGCGCATCAGGGGTAATGATGCTGTTATGCTATGAATATTTTTGGGATGCAGGGCATGTTAGTTTGACTTCACACAGTTTATAACTGATAGCCATTTCGGGGGTCAGGAAGGAATCTACTCCTACATCAGGCTGCCTAGCAATTAAGGATATGTGAAACATTTTCCTTTCGCTTTCCCACACACTAGCATTGCACGCCCAGGACACTTACCGCAAAAGTGGTTGTGAGGTTTTCACAATGCAGATCTAAGCCATTATTGCTTGAGTTATCTAATGCTGTGCCTAAGAGGGGTGTAAACCATTCAGCCAGAGTTGCCTTGGCTGCATTTAAGCGCACAAATCACCTGTATGATCTGCATTGTGTCACAGATCAGGTGTGCTTCATCTACATGTCAATCTGGAATTAAGCCACAGGATCCACTCTGCAGTGAAGGCTGGCATGACACTGATCAGGCATCTGCTGCTTCAGTGTGATCCAGATCAGCATTAGTATTAGGTTGCCACACAAAATTGCAAGTTGTATTTTCACCATTCCTCCCATTTCCTGCTGTACTAAAAGGATGACAGCGGAAAGTACAGAAAAATGTCTCAACTGGTTTTATTAATTTCACTACTGCCTTGCAGGCACCTCTATCATGACACACCTTGTTCACTTTGCTCTGTTTATAGCCTCTAAATGTGGGTGCACTGGGCTAACCCAATTGGGGTGTTCAAGGTTATTGCCTCAGTAAACAGGGATTGCTGGCACAATCCAACCCTACAGTTGATCCATTCATTGATCCATCATACTGCTGGTCTACAGAACTCAAAGGCAAAGGAAAATGAAGCTCTTGAATGCAAGAATTCTGTCCCTGAGCAACTAGCTCCATGCAGTGAAATAATTTTGGCTTCACAATAGGATTCTTGTAAACCACAATTACATGTAACGGCTCTGTAATAAATTTACATTAGCGTAATAATTAGATTTTATTTTGCTTCTGAGCCTGGCCGTGAAGGAAGCGAATACAGAGACAAAGATACATTTATTTAAACATCCTCCTGCCCTGGATAGATATAATTTGCAGTAATAGAGACATGATAAAGTATAAGAAATACAATCAACATACATAACGAAACACTAAAACCAATATAATTCAAGAAGTTATTAACTCCAACAAGAGAGATACCCATGACTGAAAATTAAAAATTTTCCTCTCCCTTAAAGATCCTCCATAGCTTTGGTAATTAACGTTTGTTTGTTTTTTAATTCAGCAATTCTTTTTAGCATATTCGGCTGACATTGTCACTAATGAAATACCAATGACTTTGACAGACTTCTAACAAGAATGAAGTTGTCCCATATTCTGCATTCACATAATGAAAACAGATACTTAGATATGACAAAAAAAAATATCATGGGAGGTAGGATTGAGATTCTCTCTCTCTCTCTGATTGCCACCCCCGTACTTGTGCCCACCAAGACTCTCCAGAGAGTCATTCACACACCCCTGAAAAGCCGCCAAACCCATTGCTGGGGTCATCTGGACAACTAAGGAGTGCACAGCCAGCAAACCAGCCACCAACTCCACAGCCAACACTACAGACACTGATTGACTGTGCAATCCTGCACAAGTTAGGCCAGCTCCACACAGCATAAGGAGTTGCAAATGTGCCGTAAAGCACGCTTGCGGCTCCTTTAGAGTAAGTGGTGCCATCGCAGAGGCTGGCACCACTTACTAGGCTGCAGAAACGACCCCATGCCAGCCGCCGCAGGTACATCCCAGGCTGGGAGGGGGCGGGGATATCGGCAGCGATATCCCAAGCCCGTCACAGCCTGGGCCGACCTTACACGGCCTCCCCAGACACACACCAGCTCCAGAGCTGGCGTGCATCTGACGAGGCCCATTGGGCCCTGCCCCACTTACAACGAGGGGACAAATGTCCCTTTCTCCGCCCGGGCCACGCCAGGATATGCAGGATGCAGCGGTCGGCCCCTTTAGGCCAGCCGCACATACTTGCACAGGATTGGGCTGTGAGCTGTAGTCAGATCCTGTGACTACACCTCTCCTGAGGCTTCCCTGGTTGCATGGGCAACCAGAACACTGGGGGGGCAGGTTGTGGGTTGGAAAGGGGGTGGCACAGCACATGCCCATGAGATGGACTCCAATATAAAGGCAATACCTGAGGAGGCTGTCCTGTGGAGAGGAGGAAACAGAAGAGGATGAGGAAGCAATGAGTGCTGTATAACTACCTCCTATCTCCAAAGAGCTCTGAGACAATAGGGGAAAGGTCTTCAGGTCAGGTCAGCTGGATCCTTCCTCGGCAGATGGAGAGGGATGACCCTGAGACCCAGCAAGGTGGTTCTGTAAGTTACGTACAACAAGGGAGGAGCCCACCTCCAACCTGGACCAGGGGCTGGACCAGGGTGAATTCCCATACCATGTGTTTAGATAAGACCTTGTTCCAATGCCATGGCCATCAACTGCTAAGCTACAAGAAGCAGGACTTTCTTATTGCTGGCATCTGTCATTTGGAACTCCCTCCCTATGAAGGCTCACAGGCCCCTTTGCTGCTGTATTCTAATACATGGTCAGACCCAAGCATATTTGCTTGGTAAGCAGTTTTAATGCTGCTGACTTTTTAATATTTGACTTGAGATTTCAATATTTTCATTGCTATTCTGATCTTTTAACTGTAATCTGCTGATGGGTCTCATCAGGACTGAAAGATAGGGTATAAATTGTGCAGATAAATAAACATTCAAGTTTTGACAAAGCTCCTGTATTAACAAATAAATATTTGTTTTTCTGGGATTGTTTAAAATGTACCACTTATTGTAACATATCCTCCAACCCTTCACAGATAAAAAGACACATGCTTGCATCACCTATTCTCATACAAAGATTAGCACACAGAATGTGAAATTTTTGGTTGTGTGCTACAAAATGTATTAAAGTTCATACCTACACTTTTATATGCATGTTATCAGAGTCAAAGTGCACCGGGCTGCAGCCCATTTGAAGTTTCAACTTGAGACACTGTTTTTAAACCCTGAAAAAAATCAAATCCAGCTACTCGCATTAGCAACCTTTAAGGAATCCCCCAAAAGCAAAAATAGGGACAAAATAGGGATAGTGATTTATCAGGGAAAGAGCCCTGAAAATGGGAGCATTCATGGCAACATACTGGGGCCAGGTTTGGTGTGAGCTCTTCAGAAATAACTGAGCCTAATGCCTTGATCCTAGTCACATTAAATGAATATGGAATCCCATTAATTTGCCTAGGCACACAATTTTTCAGTGTGCTCTGGTAAGAAATGTCCTCCTTCCCTCCCACCCGCCCTTGCCCCCTTACCACTTGATTTCTAGACTCTGGTGCAGCAAAAACTTGGAAGTGGCAATGATATCATCACCATGTACTTCCGGTGGTATTTCAGCGTGGTGGCAGCCCGAGAAGTGGTACACCGCACTGAGGGGGTTGAGAACACCTGCGCTAAGGTGATCAAGCCTGATTCAGCACCAAAATCAGGTTGGAAGCCAGACTCAGAAGGGCTTCTGAAGGTACTTCTCCAAGAACTGCTAATGTGGAGCCCGAGTCATGGCAGATGCAAATGATTTTATCCACAAAGTGCTCCGCAAACTGGTCATAGCAGGCAACCAAGGTATCCTCCCCTCCAAAATGTAAGTCCCCACACTTTGATTGTTAATCCACTAAAGTTTTGTCTAAATTATTAGACAGATGAGACCTTTTGAACAGTGAATAATTATGCGTTTGATTACAGAGACATTTGTTTGTGAAGGTAGTAGTGTCTCTTGATTGAACCATTTGTGTAATTGATATCATTGATGTAGAAAAATTAAGTGGTTTCCTTTGTCAATTTGACTTGACTGTTCTGGCCTCTATGTGTGTGTGTGTGTATTTCTTAAATGTCAAGATTATAATGCATAATTAATGTATGGAATTCACTACCACAAGATGTGGTGAGAGCTGCGAGCTTAGATGGCTTTAAAAAGGAATTAGACAAATTTATGGAGGGTAAGTCTATCAACCGGCTACTAGTCATGATCGCTACATGCCACCTCAAGGTACAGGGGCAGTATGTCACTGAATATCAGTTGTTGGAAAGCAACAGGAGTGGGCTTTTGCCATTACATTGGATGGCCTGATCTCCGTTTTTTGGCATAAGACTAAAGATTTAGAAGGTCCAATAGTTCTTGTTTGAATAGACAGACACAATAATTGTTTGAATGATAAAAAAAAAATGCATCGTAACTGTAGTGCTGGAGAAGACTCCTCAGAGTCCCTTGGACTGCTAGGAGATCAAATCAGTCAATCCTAAATGAAATCAACCCTGACTGTTCCCTGGAAGGTACTGAGGCTGAAACTCAAATATTTTGGCCACCTAATGCGAAGAGAGGACTCTCTAGAGAAGACTCTGAGGCTGGGAAAGATTGAAGGCAAAAGGAGAAGGGGAAGGCAAAGGATGAGATGGTTAGACAGCATCACCGATGCAACGAACATGAAAGTGAGCGAACTCAGGAAGGTAGTGGAGGACAGGAAGGCCTGGCGGGATATGGTTCATGGGATCACGAAGGGTCAGACACGACTTAACGACTGAACAACAACAAGTGAGTTGCACATAGACTTAAGAATGTGCACCACACAACTCTAGGTTTTCTTACTAGTCTATAGGCTGCCACAGTTCACATGGCAGCTCCGTGAGGCTGGATCCATCCCTGCATGGGCCCTTGCATGGGCCTGTGCCCCACACAGCCCCACATATGATGCAACCTCTGCACTCCATGTGTGTGCACGCATATGTATGGGCAGCTTCAGAGGTTAAGCCTATCAGGACATGTATCAGGGGACCTTGGCCCCTAAAGGGCCAAAGTGGATCCATGCTGTCCCATCACTGAAGTTGCAGGTTATACAGAAGATCTAGGGTTGCACAGTGACTCTAGATTTTCATAACTCTATGTGTGACTTGCACATAGTACAACTCTAGTTTTTTCTATAGGCTTCTGCTATTTGGCAGCAGCTTATGGGCTTGCTTTGAGGAAGCAAGTGTGACTGTTCTAGATTGAATATGAAAGAATGAGGAAGTGCTTGCAAGCATGGGTCTCATGCAGGCCCTTCCACCCTTCCAACCAATAGGCTTGCTTCCCAAGAACCTCTACAATAGAGGGCATGTCCTTCTCCTCTTCCTTCCATTGGGCACTTTCTCCTCCTCTCATCCCTCCCAACCAATGGAGCCAGCTCCCTCTCACCTGGCAATTAGCCAGTGGCAGGTAAACTGGGCAGAAGGAGGTGTGTGTAGCAAGCAAGGCAGCAGGGGGAAAGGTGGAGAAATGGCACAGGGAGCCAAGTGTGGTCAAGAGGGGTATGCTTGAACCCAGTGAGTGGGGAAGCTTGGGCACTAACCATTGTTTTTGGAACTGGGGTTTTATTGTACACTATATTTTCTTCACCTGTGAAATGATGGAGGGCATAGTTTAGTAATCTAGAAACATGCAGAAGCAATGCTACCATCACTAATATAAATATTTTTGAATCTAAGAATTTTTCAGTTGTGTAACTGGCTGCAATGATATTTTAAGATACTACTTTTACAAGTATTGCATTCATCTTCAATTTCTCACAATCTCAAATTCAAATTTTTTAAATGCATTTAATTTCTACTCTTTTTTCCATTTCTGAAATTACTGAAGGGAGACAATCTAAAGCACGTGGTTCTCAAAATGAGTGGTATGTTTCCCTAAGGAGGTGTGGACAGAAAGGCACAAGGTTTTCCCTTGGCAGAATTCCAGTGGATGTGTCTTCTGAAGCAAATTGCCTAGGGCCAATATGCAGATACTCTGGGATTCATAATCTTGGGATCTGCTTTAGTTAACCAGATAGTGCTCATGATTCATCTCCTCCAACACAAGACTAGTAAACCCTGTGCAAATAGCTGAGGTTGGTTCATGACAAAAGACAGAGAGAGAGAGAAACAGAGAGAGAGAGAACTGGGAAAGAACTAAGCTAACGACAAAATCCTGTGTACGTTTCTGGGACCGGAGAAGCTGTCGCAAACGTGTCATAAGGCAAGTTTACGCCGACTCAAGAGTAAGGGAGGCCGGCGCAAGGCCAGCCGCCCTCACTCCAGCGCCAAAACGTCCATGCGGCTGGCGGCGGAAGGTGAGTCTCCGGCACCAGCCGCATGGGCGGTTCCAGGCAGCGAGGGAGGGGGGCCATTGGCCGAGCTGGCCCAGGAGGCCATCCCCGCCAGGCCTGCTAGGCTGTTACACGGCCTACTTCCGCCAGCTACTTAGCTGGCGGAAATCCAAGGAGGCCGATAGGGCCTGCCCCTGTTTACACCCAGGGAAGAGGACAAATGTCCCCTTCCCCGAGTAGACCTCTGGACCGCCACATGGCAGTCCACGGTGAGCATGGGATCTGGCGAGCAGCCCTGGGCCGCCAGCCGGATCCTTACACAGGATTTCGCTGTAAAACCATGAGCCCTAAATGTGAAAACAACTACAGAAAGGAGAGTGTCAAGATAGATAGCAATAAGCTGTGGTGTGTAAATATGCTTACAGGCTCAGCAAGGGGAGAAAATGTTCTGGAGCTACTCCAGTGGTGTCAGCCACTTGCACAATTTGACCAGGATTAATTTGTGGGTTTCTACTTAAGGGCACAGAAGGAAAATGCTGTGAAAATAGCAGAAGGCTGACTGCAGTTGTTTCAAGGAAGGGCATCATACCAAAAACAATCAGAGGAAAACCTACACATGTGTGACTAGTATCCAAACAACAAAACTAGTTCAGAATTACTTGGGAATGCCAACTGTCACCACCCAAAGTTTTAAATGTGTTGAAAGGTAATGGGGGGGGGGGGTGAGTGAGTTGGTAGAATGATCATTTATAGTTTATCGTAGTTCAAATTGTTCGGGCTTAATGGCCACGGTCTCTTTTGAGTTTTTCTTCCTAACGTTTCACCAGTATCTGCGACGGGTATTGTCAAAGGGGGGGGGCCAACAATTACTCCACACCACCCAGTCCAGATGAGTGCTCCAGTTGGTGTTAATAAAAATAATTTGAATAGGAAGGAGGAAACTTTGAGCATAAGCAATACCTGGCTCCCAGTCCTTAAAAACACTAAGATCCGAGAGTTTAATAGAGCTTCGGCGGTCGATCAGTGAAATTTGCTAGTCCCACTTTAAGATGAACATTCTATCAACCAATTATGTCATGCAGAAACACTGACAGTTAAAACCTTCTGTAGCCAGTTATAATAACAATAACAATAATAACAATAATTAATAATAATAATAATAATAATAATAATAATTAATAATACTGGCTACAGAAGGTGTGTATATGTATATAAATACTGTTAATGATAATAATAACTGTCAGTGTTTCTGCATGACATAATTAGTTGATAGAATGTTCATCTTAAGTGGGACTGGCAAATTTCACTGATTGACCGCAGAAGCTCTATTAAACTTTTATTATACTTTTATATAACTTTTATATTATATTTTTAATAATAATAATAATAAACCAGTATTTACATACCGCCTTTCTAGGTCATTGGATTTCTCCTCCGACTTTAATTCAAGGCGGTTTACATAGGTAGGCAATTTCTAAACCAAGCGGTTTTTACAATAAATGTTCTAGTCTTTCATAGAACACTTCATTCTAGGACCGGTGGTTTACTTTCATGGTCTGGCCTCTCTCTGACGTCCGCCTCACCACACTTCAACTGACAGGCAAACTCTGCCTCCCACACAAAGTGCCAGCTGCAGCTTCCTTTCTCACACAGAGGCTTCTGAAGCTTGTCAGCAGCGTGTCGACAGCTCTTTGATTGATAATAGATTCCTCCGGGTGTCTCGAACTGCCGTCCTTAGATCTTCAGGCATGTGAGGCTGCAGCTCTACCAAGTGAGTCAGACCTCCTGCTCTTTGATATGAATACATATCAAAATGTTCATTCCTAGATCAGAGGTCTCAAACATAAGGCCTGATGGCCAGATATGGCCCACAGAAGCTCTTTATCTGGCTCTCGTGATAACTGGGCTCTCCCAGCACCACCATCAGCTGCTCTCAGCTGCTGAGCTTCAAAGTGACCCATCAGCAGAAGCAGCATTGCTGAAAGGGCAGTGCTGGAAGAGCCCAATTATCATGCAGGCCACCCTTTCAGCAGTGCCACTTCTGCTGAGGTGTCACTGCTGAAAGAACGGCCCACATGATAACAGGGCTCTCCCGGTATTTCTACTGCTTTTGCCAAGGCACTGGGAGGGAGAGACAGAAGGAGACCTCAGAAGGTGAGGAATGGTACGGTGGAAGAGGCAAACCAAGAGGGGTGAGAAAGGGAGAAGAGAGGCGTTGCTGAGGCGCTGGGAGAGCCCAATTATCATGCAGGCCACCCTTTCAGCTGCATTGCTTCTACCAATATGTTACTTTGTAGAGCACCTCTCAGCAGCTGAGCTGTGAAGTGACGCCTTGGAAGAAGTGGCACTGCTGAAAGGGAGGCCCGCGTGATAATTGGGCTCTCCCATATCTTGAAAATATGATCAAGATTGGCATATTTTTTCTTCTGTCATTTGCAGCTAATGAGTTCCTAAGTGAGAAAAAAGTGCTTCTTTCTGATTATCACCTGCTTAATGATGTCAGTTCCTGCTTAATAACATCACTTCTGGCCCTCAGCAGGCGCCATTCGTCCCACTGTACGTTTCTCCCCACCCCCTCCCAGGAATGCCCTCGTTCCTCTCACTCTCTCCCCCGTCTGTCCCTCCCACCACCACCGCCAACTAGCCTGGCACTGGCAGACAATGTCTTTGCTGCTGGTGAGTGTGTGCAGCTGTCAGAGACTGCACTGGGGGCCTCGTTGCGCTCATCAGCATCATCAGTGAGTGTCGCACAACACGTGCCAGGATCCAGACACATCCACCTGGATCCTGGCACTTTTGCCAGTGGAATGCACATTCCAGCTATGTGACTCCTAATGAAGATTATCCTCTTTCATCAGGTCTTTGGTACAATTACAATAGTGCTTGTACTCCCCAGCTGTGGATGTTTTTGTTGGTTTTACTGTTGCTTTTCTAATTTTGTTATTTTCATCGATAATTGTACTGATTTATATTTTATGAGATGAGCTTAAATATTACCAGCTACTTTGCACAGTAGAAAGGCAATACTAATGATGTTGCTTTGTTGCGAGTAACCACATTGTCCAATATTTGGCAGCCTGCATTGAACACAGTGGAAAGGTTCTATTCCCTTATTTACCTTTATATATTAGAGATTTATTTCCTTAGCTTGAGTAGAGATGAAGGCTGCCTAGAACAAGTGCAGCAGCACCACTGCGCAATGGTTGAAAGGAAAGAGAAAGGAACAGGCCAGGAAAGGCGTTTAGCCCTTGGAGTAGGAAACCCCTGAAGAAGGAAAGGCGAAGAAGAATACTAATTAACAACACAGTGTGGATGCAGGAGGCACACAGAGATTCTCTCGTCTCCCCACCCCAGCCATCCATATGACAGTGCTGCTTTGTGGAACAGAACAATAGGTACATTATACCAACCTATAATTATCTCAAGAAGAGTGATAGCTAATTCAAGGCATTACATGAACACTGGAATACTGGATACAGTCCCACAAGAGGCAAACAACAGGGGGAAAAAGTCTTTAAGCAAAGATTGAAAGCTGCCTAGCGCAAAACATCAAAGAGGATATTTCACGTTCTCTTCACATTTGTTTAGATTCTCCCCCAACCCTGCTCCCTGCCTTCACTTAATGCTTTAAAACACTATTCCTTCTTTCATGCACTTCAGGCCTTAATCAGTTCCAGTTATGGAACATCTTTTTTGATAACAATGTGGATCTGGGATCACACAGCCAGTGTCCACGACAGGTCTGTACAGGATGGAAATGTCAGGGTAATATACAGTACTGTAATTTATTTGACACCTGTGAAACTTGCAGACAACATAAGGCAGAGGAGACAGACGAAAGAATCAAAGTACTGGAGATTTAGAGGATTACATCATGTGCATAGGAACTGTGAAGCTACAGTATGCAACAACCTCTGAACTGGCTGCCTCATCCCAGTAATGCCCAAAACTGGGGGGGGGGGGGGGGAGGCAGAGCCAGCCCAAGATCTTCCAGTGCCTGAGGCAGCAGGCCAAACGCTGCTGCTCCCCCTTACCTGGTGATATGCCAGTCTCTGCCTCTCCCACTCCCTGGGTAAGAAAAGGAAGAGGCAACAGAGAGGAAGTGTGGAGGAGAGAAGTTACTCTGGCACTCTGGCCTAGTACCTTCCCCTCCTTCACACTTCATCTTCCACGCCATTCCCCTCTTCCTTTTCTAATCCAGGGAGTGGGAGAGGCAAGGAGGAGCAATGGAGGTATGTGGGTGGGCAGAGATGGGTGCCCTCTACCAGTCTGCTGCCTGCCTGGCCGCCTCAGCTGGCCTCGTGAATTGGCTGGTCCTGCAGGGAGAGAGAATGAGAGCAAGACATGTACACCTGTCCAACACAGAAATCTTTCCACTTAACATATTAAGCAATTTTGTACAGCAGTTTATAAGGAGATTAAGAATGTTCTTTCACAGAACAGGACAGATGGCTTATTCGCTCAGCAGCAAAATACTGCCATGTTACAGTTTGCCACAGGAACACATCTTGCACTCAGACTTAGTAATAGTCTAATTAATATCTACTAGGTGTATCCCCACAAAGAGCTTTGTAGAAACCGCCTTGCCTTATGTACAACAGCCTTTGTAGAAGAAACAGAGAGAAAGTTAGGCATGCATAAATGCAACTGAAATCTATGGGGTTTTTAAAGTATGCTTTTAACTTTCTCTAAACTGAACACCATTTCTTCTGTCTTACCACTGTATTTAACCAAACGTCTGTTGTCCAAGCCTCCTGATTATCTGAATTCATTCTGATTTTTCCCCAAGTGTCCCCATGTCACATAATAAGGTATCTTATCTAAAAAAAACAAAAAACACAAACATTTCCATGTATAAGAAGATGTTTTGTATTCCTCCGCTCCCCAAACCTCCATGTAGATTTATGACATTGCGCTGCTTACTTTATAGGGTGTTATCTGCATACGCTAAAATAACTCTTCTTCCTGTAGATTAAAACAAATTTCTAAACCCATAGAAAATGGGGGTCTGATGTTCCAGAATTTTGTGCCACCAGAAAAAAACAACGATAAAACATACAATTACCGTATTTTTCGCTCCATAAGACACACTTCCCCCCCCCAAACAATAGGGGGGAAAGCCTGCGTCTTATGGAGCGAATAATAAAAAGTAAAGAAAAAATACTTACTGGGGCTTCAGGGAGGCCTGCACGAGCCTCTGCAGGCCTTCCCGATCTTCATTTCATCAAAAAACGGCCATTTTCAGCCACTTCCGGTTTTCGTCAAAACAGGAAGTGGCCGAAAATGGCCGTTTTTTGACAAAATGAAGATCGGGAAGGCCTGCAGGAGCCTCTGCAGGCCTCCCTGAAGCCCCGGTAAGTGTATTTTGCTTACATTTTTTATTATTTTTATTTTTATTTTTATTTAAAAAAACCTTTTTTCCCCTATTTTTTGCTCCATAGGATGCATGCGTCCTATGGTCCGATGCGTCCTATGGAGCGAAAAATACGGTACCAAAAATTAGCCAACATAGGAATCATAACAATTACAGTTATGAAATTCTCTGGCGTTGGGGATTTGCCAGAGTTTGGGTTTGTGCACTTTTTAAAAGTACCAAAAAACTTTTGGAAGGGAATGGCTTTGATAGCCAGTGTCTGCATTGTGTGGCATGGTGTTTTATTTTTAAAAATGTTGTGATCTGCCCTGAGGCTTTGATAGGGTAGGCTAGAAACCTAAATAAGTGCATAAATAAACCATGCAATTTACCTTAAGCTGTGTTTTAATATGCTTGTGGGCTAGTATCATGCTGGAGGGGGTTTCCTGCCTTAGGGACCAGGATATATTTTGGAGACTAACTTTGCTCGCTGTTTCTGAATTTTAAGTTTCAGAGAAAACCAAGTGCTAGCTGGAAAGTACAGGACTGATTAGATGAGTGCTTACCAGACAGAGGGACCAATCCTATCCAACTTTCCAGCACCGATGCAGCTGAAATGCAACCCCGAAGGTATGGGAACAAACATTTCCTCAATGGAAGAGGCCTCAATGACAGCCCCCCCCCCACCGCAGGATGCAGTGCGCGCTGCACTGGCACAGCTGTATTGGCGCTGGAAAGTTGGATAGAATTGGGTCCTCACGCTGCAATCCTAGACACACCTGGAACTAACAGCACAATCCTAACCAACTTTCCAGCACCAATGCAGCCGCAATGCAGTCCCGAGATAAGGGAACAAATGTTCCCTCACCTTGAAGAGGCCTCCATTACTACCCCAGCACTGCAAAATGCAATGTGTGCCCTGTTGGTATGGCTACACCAGCGCTGGAAAGTTGGTTAGAATTGCACTGTAAGTCTCCTTGAAATCAATGGGACTTACTTCTGAGTAGACATGCAGAGGATTGTGCTGTTACTCTGCTTTGTGCTGTTACTCTGCTGAACTAGCTGCTTTAAGGGCCAGAGTGGATATAACATTAGTTGTCTGTTAAGCACTGGCATCGCTGCAGGGGGGGGCAGAGTTCTAAGTTCCGCGGCGGTCCGACCCTCCATTACACGGGTGCACGAAGCGGCCCCGCCCCCTCGCCTTTGGAGCCATTCAAGTCGGTGAAAGCAACATGCAGGGAGTCTCCTGCGCGTTGCTTTCACCACCTTGAATGGTTCCGAAGGCGAGGGGGCGGGGCCGCTTCGTGCACCTGTGTAACGGAGGGTCGGACCGCGGCGGAACTTAGAGCTCCGCCCCCCCTGCAGCAACGCCAGTGCTGTTAAGAATCAGGAATAGGCTATGATTGCATTCTTCTTCCTCTGGTTCTTCCCTTGTGCACACTAATTCTTTTCCTGCTGCCCTTCTGCTTTCTATTTGCCCTAATTTACTTACGGCCCAATCCAGTGCAAAAATCTGCCTGCGGAGCACGCACTCTGCAGGCACCAGGTAACATAAACACGCCGTAAAGTGCGTTTTTGACACCCGGAGAGTAAGGGCTGCCTTACTCCACCTCCCAGTCGGTGCAGGGGCAGGGCGGGCCAGGCAGAGAAGATAGCCATTGACCAGCCCAGGCCGGGAGGGGGCGGGGATATCAGCGGCGAGTTCCGCCAATATCCCACGCCCATTCCCTGCCTGGGCCGCCCTTAAACACCCACCCACCCCGAATGTACGCTGGCTCCAGAGCCGACATACATCCAAGGAGGCCCATCGAGGTCAGGCAGTCCTACACCCGGGGAAGGGGCTGAATGTCCCCTTCTCCTGAGGTGTTCCCAGGCTGCGCCGACATGGTCCAGGAAGGGTGTTAGATATTGCAGCCAGCATTAGGTGCCACGTATATTTACACAGGATTGGGCTGCCCAACCTGACCAACTTTAATCCTGCTTAATACAAACCTAGGGACACTAGCTTTTAGCAAACAATGTTAAAAGAGCGTTTTTAAAGCCCTTCTAGTTTGTGTTAACTAGAGTTATCAGTCAGAGGTATGTGGGACCAAGGTACAAGGGTCAGAGTGAATTTGAGCAGAGGGAGGGGATGAGAAGTACACAGTCTGATCTCTTAAACCCAGCTGATGACCACTTCAGTACCAGCACCAAATTGCTGGAGGACCTGGGGTAAAGACCTGCACTGGAATCCCACCATGCACCCTCTGATGGCACACTGGGCGCTACTTCTGTCGCGGTACCAAGAGATCAGTGGCCAACCTGACCAGCTTGCCATGGTCATGGGCTAGTGCCCAACCTGGTCAACCCCAATGCCATCCCTGGCTTAGCTAATACTGTATAAGTATTATGTATGTATAAGTATGTATAAGTATAAGTATATCTGTATAAGTATAAGTATATCTGTATAAGTATGTATAAGCCAGGATGGTGTAGTGGTTTGGGAGTCGGACTTAGACCTGGAAGATCCAGGTTCAAATCCCCGCTCAGCCACAAAGCTTCCTGGGTGACCTTGGGCCAGTCACTATCCCTCAGCCCCACCTACCTCACAGGGTTGTTGTGAGGACAAAAGGAGGGGAGGAAATATGTACACCACTCTGAGCTCCTTGGAGGAAGGGTGGTATAAAAATGTGAAAAAATAAAATAAATAAGTGTGTTACCAGAAACACATGCTTTACAGCACAATCCTATGTGTTTATTTGGAAGTAACTCCTCTGTGTTTAATGGGACTAATTCCCACTTAAGTGTGCATAGCTGATGGAAGCTTTAGATATGCCTTGTATGTGTGTCAAGGAGCACCATGCGCACAAAAAAGCAGGCTTTGGAGTGGTAAGCTCATATCGGAAGCCACCCTTAATCATGTACCAAAAATGGTAGGATAGAATCTCAAGGTGAAGTCAAGGTCAGAGCTATACTTTGGGCTTCAAAGTATAATTTGGGCTTCAAACCAACACACAAGGCCAAATGTGACCAGATGCTATATTCAAACTATCACCCTTTTGCTCTTTGTATAGTCCACCAAATACAGAGCCTGAGGCTTGCCAGACTTTGGCAGCTCTGAAAGAGGAAGCAGAGAGAGACTGGATTGGCACATTCCTGTATTCTCTCTTGCCCTGATGCTAAAGCAAAACAAAAGCACAAACATCTGCAGGGGAGATAAGAGGCTGTCAAGCTCAGTTCAGCTGTTTGGGAGCCTCTCTGCTCCTACTGAGGGGTACTGTTTAGAGCCAGGCAGCTAGCCCACTTCTAGGCTCAGTTGTACCAGTGTAAATAGAAAGAAATTCCATTCACTTGCAAGGAGCCTATATTGGTTTTACAATGGTCTCAGGACAGCAGAATCTGACTGGGAGGCAACTGTAGTACCGTAATGAGTTGCTGCTGACTTTATCCATAAATATTTCATTTTAAGGTCTGACTAGGACAGACCACAGAGACCCTCATAAGTCACAATTTGATGCACACTTAGTGGATAGTAAGTCCCACTAAAATCAGTGAAATTACTTCTGAGTTATCATGCATAGGATTGCACTGTTAATCAAGTGCACTTCAGTAGTAACTCCGTCTGCCAATCTCCGTCTGCCTACTTGCCTTCACCGTTTGCCTTCACAGATACAAAATCTGTCCCCTCTTCTTTTTCCAATCCAGGGAGTGAAAGGGAACGAGAGATAGTGAAGGCAAGTAGGCAGACAGAGATGGGCATCCTCCATCAATATGGAAATGTGGAGGGGACAGGGAGTGCTGAGCTAGAACATTGGCGAGTGGGGGGAACAGAAGCTGGCACATCATTGGGTAAGGGGGGCAGCATTTGGCATGCCACCTCGAGTGTCAGGAAGTCTTGGGCTGGTCCTGTCTCCCACCCTCACCACTCACCCATCCTCCCCATGTAGCAGCAGTGTGTGAACTCTTATTTCACCTGAACTGTAGTCTTCATGCACTTGTAACTGTCACCGAGTGTTGCCAAAAGAACCACCAGCTGGAAAGAATCCTGGAATGAAAACAATGCAGTCCTGTGGCCTCCTCAGCCATTGCAACTGGGGCAATTAACGCACTAAACATTTCTGGCAACGCTGATGTATTTTGTTGATATTTTAAGAGGGGTGGGGCTTGGAAAATGATTTTCTTAAGACAACATCTTATTTAGAAGCTGGTCTTCTAGGCTGCAGGGGGCATTTTGATTCTACCTCAGGCTTGAGGACATAGGAAGCCACCTTCTACTAGATTCAATCATGAGTTCACCTAAGCTCAGTATTACCTGTACTGACTGGAAGTGGCTCTTCAGGGTTTCAGAGAAAGGGCTTTCTCAGCCTTACCTGGGGATACCAGGGATTTAACCTGGGACATTCTGCATGCCAACCACATGCAGTACTGCTGAGCTAGCCTATAGCCCCATCCCCTTGGAGAGGAGAGACCCAGGAGGAGGAGAGAACAGTGATGAAGCAATGGTTCTGGTGAAATGCCAATGCCTTCTTTCCACTCATTCCTGTCCCTTGCAACTTTTCCAATAGGATTCCACATTTCTTTTCCTGAAAGGACAACACAAAAGGACCACCAGCGTTTTCCTGATTCTGCAGCTCGTAACAGTTAAAAAAAAAATTAAAACCTTAGAAATTGAGAGCTTTTAATTTTATGCAGCCTGCTCATCATGGTCACCAATTAAAAACATTTCATTATGTAACAGCTTTTCCCACTTCCATCACAGGTATCCTGCCAGCAATTCTTTTTAATTCAAGTCTCTAAAGCAGGGATTCCCAAATTATCAACCAAACACTTCTCATCCAAAAGTGGGTCACAATCGCTCCAAGGAGCTGTTCTGAGGCACGGGGAGGCCCGCAGAGGGGGCTGTGGGCTCTCCACACCTTCCGGAGGCCCAGCACAACCCCAGGTGAGTGGGGACCCCCTTATTTTTTGCGGTGGTGCAATACTGGAAGCACCATTGCAGTCACTGCAGGTTGCCAATCCCTATATATAGTATATATACAGTATACACACACACATATACAAATATTGATAGCAAAAACAAAAATAAAGCAGGTGAGAAAAGGAAGTGTCCATGTCTCTTTTGAAACCATTCTAACCTCTTAACACCCTTGTTGCTATGGTGGGGCTGGCCCTGCCACGAAGCAGACTGCTTCAGGCAAAAGATTTGTGGACATTTGTCAGACTTGCTTACTTAATCCCTTTTAAATGAACATGTTTAGCATCCTTACATGTGCATATAAAGAGAGAACCAAATGGAAATCTTTAATTTCACATTTGATCCCCAAAGCAGATATAAAAGGAAAGAGGGGACATAAAGGAAGAAAATGGGAAACTTCTGAAAGAAGGAAGAAAATGGGGGTGCAATTTTAACAGAAAGGAGAAATGGGAGATAAGGAAGCGGGGTGCCATTTGATGCTCCACTTCATGAAACAGAATGATTTGGGCCAACAGACAATAGTAGAGACCACTCCCCCACCAGAAAGATACATCACACATAATAATATTGTCCCAGTGAGTTGACTACATCACAGAAGGACTACACTATTCAACTATTCAAGGACTACACTATTCAAGTCATGGAGCTGTTGAAGATAGAGGAGCCCCGCTAGAAAAACAATTGGCAATCATAATTTCTAAATATTAACATATACGTGTTAAAAAAAGTAAGCATTCTAAGACTGCATTTATTGCTTGGCAAATGATCAAAGCATAGATTAACACCACCACGCACAGACACAGACACAGACACAGACACACACACACACACATACACACACAAACACACACACAAAATCTTGCAGCCTACACTCTCCAGATGTCATAAGCATAACAAAGCTCTAGGGAAGATATTGGCAGAGCTCTTGGTCTCTCCTTCCTACATAGTTAATCGACCACTGTGCAGTCTTCATATTATAGCATAGCACCCTTGCCCCAAGGCCCAGTGATTTCAGCAAAAACCTGGAGTCTGCTATTTTTACACAAAATAAGTTCAAAGAGAAGTAGTTTAAACTAGGTAGATACAGTGGCTGAGTTTCCTTCTTGATTTCGCAAACATGAACACTGGTTTAAATGAGAAGAGTCTCTAGATCTCCGAGATTCAAAATTAGACCCTCCTGAGAACTCTGGTACATCTCCTAAGGGTTAACATATATCACATGTGGCTATTTAAATGCTAAAATTCTTTGGCTGTGCCCCACCATCCACGAAAACCAGATTAGATTCCTGTCCCACTTTTTTATTCCCAGGAGTGACAAGCTAATTAAAGAACAACAGAGTCTACCTTTGAATAGACCTTCTTGGCTAAACACATCTCAAGGAAAGAGATGTAAGAAGACAGCCTTTTGCTGCTAGGTAGTATACAATGCTCTCCCACGGCATTACTCCAGCACATTTCAATGAATAAATAATAATAATCTCTAGCATTTATTCTCATGCAGAATTTAACATTAGTAGAAAACCAGAGTTTGGAGCGAATAAAGCTAGGCCACTATAAGAACTGTATACAGGAAATATGATAAGATGGCATATTACCAGATGTTAGGAGGACAAAAGGTAACAATTGCTTTACTAATTTCACTGAGGTGAAACCATGGCTCAGTTTCTCCAGTATTCCATGCCTTCAGACTGAAGCCCTTGAAGGATGCCTTTAAATGAAAATGAACAGCCCTTTGTTCCAATAGAGTCTGACTATCGGTGAAATCCACCGTAACCTTCTGGCGCCGGAAGGCGTTGCAAACGTGCCAGAAGGTACGTTTCCGCCTCCTCTGCAGTAAGGGAGGCCGGCACAAAGCCGGCCTCCTTCACTCCGTCGCTGGACCGAGGATGCGGCCAGTGGCGAAAGGTAAGTCTTCCACCGCCGGCCACGTGGGCGGTCTGGGCAGCGAGGGAGGGGGCCCATTGGGCAAGCCGGCCCAGGAGGGGGCGGGGATGGCGTCAGCCATATCCACATCCCCGTCGGGCCGGCTCGGCCATTACACAGCCTCCTCCGACTTCCGCCAGCTATTTAGCTGGTGGAAATTTGAGGAGGTCAATAGGGCCGGCCCCATTTTACACTCAGGGAAGGGGACAAACGTCCCCTTCCCTGAGTAGACCTCTTACCTCTTGGATATGGCTTACACAGGATTTGGCTGTATATTATTTTGAGTTTGGATCCTTGGTGATTAGAAAAGCCCTTGAACAGAGAAACTGTTTGCTATTTAAGGTTCTTCTGCCCAACATGGAAGAGTGGTACTAGTACCACCAGTGGTACTTTGGTTGACTGCTGGTGGTACTCGGGACAACTGGAACCCTGCTCCAAAGCGATGCTTTTGACAGCGCGTTTTCGCTCCTGAGAGGCTCCTGCCTTTGGCCAAGCCGCTTGGGAATGCTGAGAAAGGTCCTCCCACCCACCCAGAGCCCCCTACCTGCATTTTCTGGCCTCTGAAAACCCGGAAGTAACTGGCAATGATGTCATTGCCAGTCACTTCCAGTGGTACACAACCGGAGAGTGGCGCCAGAGGCGGTACTCAGCCGGGAAGGGATTGAGAAACTCTGGTCTACAGGACATAATAAAAGAAATGGTCAATGGTACTGTAACTGTAGTGATCAACATCTTTCAAGCTGCTATGTGATGCAAACTGAGGATGTGGTTTCACCTGCCCTGTCCTTGTCAGGAGTAGAGCCCAACAGGAGAATTACAAAAGCCGAAGTTCCTATTTTGTTGGGCTTCTCTGGGAGCTGGGAGTGTGGTCCCCTTTAAGTTGGAGACACCTGGGCCTTGTTGGGGGCTGGAACTCAGCAATCTCTCTCTGTCCCTCCCCCAGGTGAGCTGCTTGAAAGAGCCACTGGCTTGCCAGAGGCTCGAGCCTCTGGCTCGAGCCGACTTTGCCCGGTGGATCGGAGACCACGCAGGCCAGAAGACTTCACCTTGCGGCTGAGCTCACCCAAGTTGTTGTTACCCAGTGGGTCACCATTTGCTTTTAATTGTCAGCCCTGCCATGTCAGCATCGAGAGAAAGGTAGAGTGAGTGGTATATGTATGTGGGTGATTGAGTGTGTATGATTGTGGTATATGGTAAGCGTAGGGGTTCTGTGAATGGTTAACCTTGGCCTCGGTGAGAGGGAGGCCTAAGGGGGACGAGTGGGACCTCTACCCCGGTGAGAGGGGGGCAAGGGGTGTGGGGTGCCGTGACCCACGCCTCAGTGAGAGGGAGGCAGGGGTTGCTGGACAGGAGTAATTGGGGGTTGGAGGGGATGCTTTTATATACGGATTGACTAGAGAGTGAGGTGGTGACTGAGAGTGTGTGATGAGTGTGTGAGTTTTAGGTCGTCTGGTCAGGAACTAGGCTCCGCTGAAGGGCTATGTGTTTGACACCTCGAGGGAGCCTAGGGGAGGGGCGGCCGGCCACCATTAGCAGAGTGACGGGTCACGGAAGATATGGCGGTGGGGACTGGGCAGGCCGTTTCAGGAGAACGAGGGTCAGTCACAGGCAGACTGTCCCTCTTTCTGGCCCTTCTCCCATCCCTCTGACCCTTGGCGGTCTGGGCAACAGTCCCCTGAGTCTGAAACTGCTGCTTTTGAACGCCAGGTTAGTTAATAATAAAATCTGCCTAGTCCAGGATTTAATCCTGGATGAAGGTGCTGACCTGGTGTGTATTACAGAGACCTGGCTGGATGAGTCGGGAGGGGTAAGTCTCTCCCAGATGTGCCCGCCGGGTTTCCGGGTATTGCAGCAGCCACGACTACAGGGGCGGGGAGGCGGAGTTGCGATAGTCTATCGTGATACCATCAGTCTCACTGGGTACCCTGTCCCGCGGTCCACTGGGTTTGAGTGCCTCCATGTCGTGTTGGAAGGGCGAGACAGAATAGGGATTCTGTTGGTGTACCGCCCACCATGCTGCCCAACAGTCTCCCTGCCTGAGCTGACCGGGGTGATCTCGGCGCTGGCGTTGGAGTGCCCTCGCCTATTGGTGCTGGGGGACTTTAATGTCCACGCTGAGGCCCCAAGGACAGTTGCGGCTCAGGACTTCATGGCCGCCATGGCAACCATGGGTCTGTCTCAGAGAATATCTGCCCCGATGCACGATGCGGGACACACGCTGGACCTGGTGTTTACTGCTGGGCAGGTGGATGGTGATCTGGATGTGGAGGAAATTAACATCACTCCTTTGTCATGGACAGATCACTTCCTGGTGGGATTTAGGCTTATCGCGGCCTGTCGCCTCCACAGTGGTGGGGGACCTCATTCTATGGTCCGCCCCCGGAGGATGATGGATCCGG
Source organism: Plestiodon gilberti rubricaudatus (assembly GCA_026170595.1). Taxonomy (NCBI): domain Eukaryota; kingdom Metazoa; phylum Chordata; class Lepidosauria; order Squamata; family Scincidae; genus Plestiodon; species Plestiodon gilberti. Next base: position 259,938,067 of record JANXHW010000001.1, read on the forward strand.
ATGGATTCCTGAGGGCTCTGGGGGATTTTCCTGTTGACAGAGTCGGCGACTCACCCAGCGCCCTGGTTGACCTCTGGAATGGGGAAATGACCAGGGCCCTGGATCTGATCGCTCCTGAGCGTCCTCGACCTAGCCGCAGAGTCAGAGCGGCCCCTTGGTTTACTGAGGAGCTGCGGACGATGAAGCGGCAGGGCAGAGGCCTAGAGCGACGGTGGCGGAAAACTTGTGCTGACTCCGACCGGGCACGGGCTAGAGCTCACTTCAGAGCCTATTCCGTGGCAGTGGCGGCAGCTAAGAGGGCTTTCTTTTCTGCTGGCATCGCGTCCGCGGAGAACCGTCCAGCTGAGCTTTTCCGTGTAGTCCGGGGCCTGCTCCATCTGGCCCCCCCAGTAGATGGGGCGGAACACACGGTGGCTCGCTGTGACGAGTTTGCAAAGCACTTCGTGGACAAAGTCGATCGGATTCGGCATGACTTGGATGCTGCATTAGCAGTATCTAATGATGTCCCTGAGGCACCTGTCTGTTGTTCTTCCTGGGATTCTTTTCAGCTTGTAGAACCTGAGGATGTGGACAAGATTCTTTGGAGCGTGAGACCATCTGCTTGCCCACTTGACCCTTGTCCGGCATGGCTGATTAGAGCTGCCCGGGTGGGGCTGGCTGAGTGGACGGGGAGGGTGGTAAATTCATCTCTGAGGGAGGGGGTGGTGCCGCTGTCTTTGAAGCAGGCGGTGGTGCGCCCCCTCCTGAAGAAACACTCCTTGGATCCTACGATTTTGAACAACTTCCGGCCAGTCTCAAATATCCCGTTTCTGGGCAAGGTGATCGAGCGGGTAGTGGCGTCTCAGCTTCAGAGGGTCTTGGAGGAAGCTGATTATCTGGATCCATTCCAGTCTGGCTTCAGACCGGGGTTCGGGACAGAGACGGCCTTGGTCGCCTTGGTGGATGACCTGCGCCGGGGACTGGACAGGGGGAGTGCGTCCCTGTTGGTCCTGCTGGACCTCTCGGCGGCTTTTGACACCATTGACCATGGTGTCCTTCTGGGTCGGTTGGCTGGGTTGGGGCTTGGAGGCACCATTCTGAGGTGGTTCCGCTCCTTCCTGGCTGATAGATCCCAGAAGGTGGTGCTGGGGGATGCTTGTTCAGCACCCTTGCCCTTGAGGTGTGGGGTGCCGCAAGGGTCAATTCTATCCCCCATGCTGTTTAATATCTATATGAAGCCGCTGGGAGAGGTCATCCGGGGATTTGGGGTAGGGAGTCATCAGTATGCGGATGACACCCAGCTCTTTCTCTCCTTTCCACCTGACTCCAAGGGGGCGGTCGATGTCCTGAATCGTTGTCTGGAGGCAGTTGGGAGCTGGATGGGGGCTAACAAGCTGAAATTAAATCCTGATAAGACAGAGGTTCTGTTGGTCCAGAAGTCTACGACTCAGGTACTGGATCATCGTCCTGCTCTGAATGGGGTTGTACTCCCTCTGAAGGAGCAGGTCCGCAGCTTGGGGGTTCTCCTGGATGCACAGCTGCTCCTGGATTCCCAGGTGGCGGCTGTGGCCAGGGGGGCTTTTGCCCAGCTTCGGCTGGTGCGCCAGCTGCGACCGTACCTGGATCGTGCAGACCTGGCCACGGTGACCCATGCCCTAGTGACATCTAGACTAGATTACTGCAATGCGCTCTACGTGGGGCTGCCTTTGAAGACTGTTCGGAAACTGCAACTAGTGCAGAATGCGGCGGCCCGGGTGGTTGCTGGGGCCTGTCGGTTCGACTCAGTCGGACCGTTGCTTCAGCGGCTACACTGGCTGCCGGTTCGTTTCCGGGCACAATTCAAAGTGCTAGTTTTGACTTTTAAAGCCCTTTACGGCTCGGGTCCAGGGTATTTGAGGGACCGCCTCCTTCCTTATAATCCGACCCGTACTCTGAGGTCATCATGGGGGGCCCTGTTGACCGTGCTGCCACTGACGGAGGTGAGGGGGATGGCGGCGCGGAATAGGGCCTTCTCGGCAGTGGCGCCCCAATTATGGAATTCCCTCCCCCTGGAATTAAGAACGGCTCCCTCCTTAGAGACCTTTCGGCGGGGCCTTAAGACATTTTTATTTAGATCAGCATTTGATGTCTGACATGGTGGGCTGGCTTTTTAACAAATTGCTTTTAACAAATGTGGATGACCCACTGGGGCTGTTTGTTTTAATTGTTTTAATTGTTTTTAATTATTTTAATTCTTGATTTTAAATGTATTCATGTATTTTAATATTTTTGTTGTAAGCCGCCTTGGTTGCCCTGGTGGGAGAAAGGCGGGGTAAAAATTCTATAAATAAATAAATATTGTGAAGGGACCTGTTAAGTCTCTTGAACAGGGTGGCATCAGGAGTCAGCCAGCTTGGGTACCAGAGAACCCACCTAGCCAGGCCATCCCCTGAACTATTGCTGGCAGCGGTAGCCCCCATATGCCATCAGGGAGTGGGCAGGTAGTAGCATGTGGGGTCCAGTGCAGCGCTTTGCCCCAGGGCCCCCAGTAACCTGGCAATGGCACTGCTCCTAGTTTATGACATTCATAGAAGTAAGGACATCAAGAGTTGCTACCTTCTTAGTAGTCCTGATCCCATGCCACTAACAGCTGCTTTTCACACACAGACATTAAAGCAGGTGGAGTTTCCCTCCATTTGTCTCCACACAAAGAAAAGCCTAACCAGAATTTCTGCTTGATACAGGAGCCATATGAAAAAAACGTTTGCAAGACAGCCAGTTGTTTGGGCCAAAAGCAGTCAATGTGGGAAAGACACTATTCATTAGTAAACAGCTGCCCCTGACCTCAAAAATTAATCTGTATCACCAGGAATAGGGAGAATATCCCATACTTTTAACCTTAAGTAAGGTTGCCAACATTATTGTTCCTTCACCTTTTGACACACACACAAAATAAGCAGGTGAAGTTTTCCCATTACAGAGTCTCACCTGGAAACCAGGGGCTGGATCCTAACTGCTGGCAGAGCAAGGCTACATTATTACAGCAGCAGCTCCTTCCAAGAATGGAAGGAGATGTGCGTTCATGCAAGGATCCCTCGCATGAGTGCAACTCTATTTTCATTCCCAGAAGGAGCTTCCAACAGTGGAGCAGCTTTATCTGAAAATTAGGATTCAATATCAAGTTCCCAGGGCACTCCCCGTCACAATGCAGTTTCAGGTGGCAATCCTCAACACAATTCCTTGAAAGTCAGGTCCATTAATATAAATGGGATTTATTATTCAGGCATGCATAGTTAGGAGGAGAGAGAGATAACTCCAGAGGTGATCCTTGATCAGTGTGAATTGCAAAACAAGACAAAAACAGTGTTTTTGTTCAAATTTCAGGAATTTTCTTGAAATTTTATCTCATCTACTGCATCTCAGTACCTCCTTTTTAAAACCAAACTTATAAATAGAATAAGAAAGGGATAAATAGAATAAGAAAAGGATATGCGGAAAGACCACTGACTGTGTAGTGAAAAAAATAATTGTTTTAAAAGGCCAGTCACACAAAGATATGAATCCAGGTTGGGAACAGGCAGGGGGAAAGCATGCAGCAGTAAGAAATATAATCCTAATAGGATCTATAAATTCATAAACAGAGGATGATGATAATAAGCAGAGTATTCTCCTCTCAAATAGACCAGGGGGAGTTTCCATGGTACAGTAAAGGCATCAGGGAAGCAGCCTCAGCTGCATCATCGTCCCACCATGGGAATTATCACCATCTGCTACAGAAAAAGTGGGAAAGGCAAGAGGAGCCAAAAAAAAAAAAAGCAGAGACTGAAGCTTGGTTAACAGAAAACTGGGATTCCACTAAGGCTAGGCTTACCAGATCTCCAACCGGGACAGAGGGCTAGACCTTTAGGAGAAGGAATGTGGGCAGGTGCAGCTTGTTAAACCTTAGAGCACAATCTTAGGCATGTATACTCAGAAGCAAGCCCCACTGAACACAATGGGGCTTGCTTCTGAGTAGATATGCCTAGGATTGTGCTCTAAGGGTTTAACAAGCTACACCTGCCCACATTCCTTCTCCTAAAGATCTAGCACTCTGTCCTGGTTGGAGATCTGGTAAGCCTAACTAAGGCAGGGGTTCCCAAACTGGGAGGCGTGGCTCCCAGGGGAGCCGCGGATACCAGCCAGGGTAACTGCGGATGCCACGGCATCCTCTTGGAAAACAGTGCAGTGCCAATTGGCAGGCATCAACACAATGTAATGGGGAGCCGTGGCCAATGGTCGCCAATGGTCAAGGGAGCCGCAGGTCGAAAAAGTTTGGAAAACACTGCACTAAGGGACTATGGGAGTGGTCGAAGGCAAACACTAAGACCTCAAGAGTTCTTTGAAACCGAACCCACCCTGTTGCACAAGAGTTCTAAGTGTATTTTATTTTTTAAATTCTCTTAAAAAAGACTTATTCACGCATTTGCAAAACTGTCTCAACTCAACACAGGACTGCCAGCATTTGAACAGGCTGTGTCTTTAACAGGAGAGAGACAGGTAATCAGCAGGTAATAATGACAAACTTAATGATTGCTGCATATCATAGAAGGAACAGACTGGGCCAATTTTCTTTTGGTCAACTGGCAACACTAACTCAATGTGCAGTGAGATTAGAACTCACCATCTCCACTGTTGATACAACAGCCAGGTTGTACATATCTACATAGCTTTCTAACCATGTGCACCTGATACCCATTTGTTTAAACAGATGCTTAATTTTCCTGATTTGCCTTGCACTTGTTTTCTTCTGACGTTGCTGTCCTATTGTCTTATTGTTTTGCTTTTTGTAATTGATATTTTGATATGTTTTAGTGTTCTGTATTTGCTATTGCTCTATAAGCAGATTTAGATGAGATTCTCCTGAAAAAGCATAGTTCAAATTTAACAAATAATATCATGCCAGCTTTGCCTTGTGCATACATGCCACTTGGACATTACATCACCCAAGAAGAGGGGGCAGGGCAGATGGGCCTGGGCCTGCACAGTCGTGCTGTTTATCACACACTGAATTTATACAATTTTGCCAATTGCATGAATGAGCCTTAAGCAGCTAAACCCACAAAATCACAGATATAGATGTCACCTAGGGGATATCAGCAAAGCTCTGCTAATGTCCATGGAGACACCACAACTAAAAATCTAACTCTATTGAGTTTATCTTTATGTATTACTATCCTGTATATACACTAAGGTTTACGTTCATCTAAGTACCCAATTATTGTGCCTGCAGGAAGAATCAATGTGGCATAGAGTGTGAATGTCACATTTACAACCAGAGAGCTAAGCAATGTAATTTTCGTTTTGCAGAATGAACATGAAAGAAAATATTTTAGCTCTTTAGACCCAATTTGATGCCGATTTGGGGAGACTTATTTATGTAAATTGCCCAACGAGCCTCAAGATGGACACTATTTTTAAGAGACTTGAAGGACAGAAGCATCACTACCTATGGTATAAAAAGTGAGGTTTTCATATGTGTTTTTTGTCCCACTGTTCTCTCTGGTAGAGTTGCCAGCCCTCCAGGATTGACCTGGAGACTCAGTGGCATTGCTGGAGGCCGCATCACCCAGGATCCATTACATCATGACATCACGCAATGTCATGACGTCACGATGTCACATGACTTCTAGGTTTTCCCAGAAGAGGAGGTGAACCAGCGATCAGCTGTCCTTTGGCTCAGAGTGCAGCCGCTTTTTCCACTGTGCTCTGAGCCAAAGGCGAAGGGCAGCCAATCTCCGCCCCTCCTCCTCGTGATTGGCTGCCCTTTGGCTCAAAAAGCTGATCGCAAAGAGAAGGGATGGCGCAAGGAGAAGGAACAGCGATTGACCTCCCCTTGCCTTCAGCTCGGAGCGCAGCAAAAAAAGTGGCTGCACTCCGAGCCGAAGGACAGCCAATTGCAAGGAGGAGGGGCGGCACGAGGTGTCCAACATGACTGGAGAGCCTAGCAACCGGGGTGGTCCGCACCACCATCACCACCCCGCTAAGCCACTGCCTTGAGTCTCCTGGAATCATCATTGATTTCTAGGTGACTACTGAAAGCAATCCTGGAGATTTTAACAGCACCTCCTTGGCTTAATGACATATGTCATGTTGGGGGGAAAAATCTCTAGGAATACCTTCAGTCAGAGCTGGCAACCATACTCTGGTCAAACAGGTTTTGCAGGTTTTTGAAGAAAAACCTGATTACACAACCAGAAAAACCTGATTACCAGATCTGACAAAGTGGCACCAGAAAGAGTGCCCAAAATTCCACCCCCCTTCAAAAGCTTAGGGACTGGGCAGAACCTTAGGATTTGTCCAATGAAATGCCTTCCCTTCAAACCCATTTTTTCTTCTTCTCCCCCCCCCCCCCATACACCCTAAATACACATTTCATATTGTACCACGGTCAGGCACACAAGACACATGTGTCAGGAAAGATTATTATTTTTGATATTTGTACATTTTCTTAACATGCATCATTTGATTGGAAGCTCTCTCTTTCTCGGTCTGTTCTTCAAAAAGGGGGCATTCCCTTTCCTTCACAGGGCTAGCTTTAGATACCAGTTCAAAGATTCATTGTCAGTGAGCTGTTTTATTTTGCCTTAGCTACTTTTTCCTTGGGAGAGGCAGGACTGATCACCCTGTATCTTTCTCCAGGGAAACATTAAATAATTCCCCTTGCAGAGCTCCCTTGGTAACACCCCTCCCAAGATCCTGCCTGCCTGGTCAGTGAAGAGGCATAGGAGAGGAGGGAGGCGATGATTCTCTTCCTGGTTGCTGAAGAGTAATTAGGAACACGACTGCAGCTGCCATCCCTACCTCCTCTTCCGTCTCCATGTTCTTGTGCAGAGACACTGGAGGAAGGGCTAGGCACCGCCCTCCTCCTTCCACTCACTCTAAGAGGAGAGCAAAAAAAGATGGGGCACTGGCTGGGTGAAGCAGACAGAAGAGGCAGTGAGTAGGCACAAAGTGTGAGGCACCCCCTTGCCAGTTTGCCACTAAAAAGCAAGTGTTTCAGCTCAGATCATGAGTGGGCGGCCCGTTTCAACTACCATCATCCCTCTGAAACCCCTATCATCTGTCACTCTACTACAGCATTTGCAAACAGAACTTGTTCTAACACTACTTTTTGTGCAATAGTCACTGTGCAGATGGATGTAGAAAATGCGGGTGGCGCAGCGGGTTAAACCGCTGAACCATAAGCTGTTGATCGAAAGGTCGGCAGTTCGATTCCCGCAACGGGGTGAGCGCTCGTTGCTTGGCCAGCTCCTGCCAACCTAGCAGTTCCAAAGCATGTCAATGTGAGTAGATAAATAGGTACCGCTTGCGGGAAGGTAAACAGCGCTCCGTGTTCCAGCCGCATGCTACGCGCTGCGGCAGGGAGAGTCATGCCGGCCACATGACCACGGAGGCGTCTTCGGACAGCGCTGGCTCTTCGGCTTTGAAATGGAGATGAACACCACACCCTAGAGTCGGACACGACTGGACTTAATTGTCAGGGGATACCTTTACCTTTATACAGCTGGTAGTGGTATAGGAACAAGGTGGGAAATGCAGCAACTCATCGACTGATTGCTATGGAGCTTGGAAAAGGATAGTCTGTTGACAGCTAACGAGGTTATTTAACATCTGCATGAAACTGCAGGGAGAGATCATCCAGGGGTTTAGAGTTGGGTGTCATCAATATGCGGATGATACCTGGATGATACCCAGCTGTGCCTCTCTGTTCCATCAAATGTGGGGAAAGCTGAGGTTGCTGGAGGTTGATGGCAGACTGTATGAAGAAAAACAAGCTGATATTGTTTCTAGATAAAACAGAGGTCCTCTTGGTCTGGAGACCATGATACAGGTAGGTATTGGACCAGCAACCTTTTCTGAATGGGTTTGCACTCCTTCTGCAGGAACATGTTTGCAGTTTGGGGGTCCTTCTGGACTCTTTCACTGCTCTTGGATGCCCAGGTGACAGCGATCAGAGGGGCTTTTCCCAGATTACAGTGCAATCCTGCCTAAGTTTAGGCCAGCGGAGCAAATGCTCTGCCAGCCTAAGGAGTTGCAAACGTGCCGTAAAGAACGTTTGCTGTTCCTTTGGATTAAGCAGCATTGGCACAGAGTCCGGGGCCGCTCACTCCAGCACCTACCTGGACCTGCGCCAGTCGGCGCAGGGGCATGCGGAGAACAGGCAGGGGTGGCAAGGGAGGGGGTCATTGGCCTGGCCGGCCTGGCCTGGGAGGGGGCAGGGATATCGGCGCTGACTTGCAGTGATATCCTATGCCCCTTTCCAGGTCGGGCCAGCCTTACATGGCCTCCCTGGACGTGCACCAGCTGCAGAGCTGGCACACTTCTGAGGAGGCCCATAAGGGCCTGTGCCGCTTACACCCGGGAAGGGGATAAATGTCCCTTTCCCCCGAGGTGAGCCTGAGCTGCGCTAGTGTGGCCCGCAATCTGCCTAGGATGCAGCAGCCAGCCCATAGGCCAGCCGCCACGTCTTAGGCAGGATTGGGCTGTTAGACTGGCGCACCAGCAGCAACTATGCCAGAATCAATCATACCTGACCACAGTGGTCCATGCACTGGTGACATCAAGACCGCATTACTGCAACATTCTTTACATAGGGCTATCCTTGAAAACTGTTCGGAAACTGCAATAAGTGGAGAACACAGGGGCCTGTGCAGTCAGGGGGTTGAGATGGTTTGACTCTGTCAAGCTACTTCTCCTTCGACTGCACTGGTTGCCAGTTTGTTTCCAGGGCCGATTCAAGGTGCTGGTTATTACCTTTAAGGCCCTACACAGCTTAGGCCAGGGTATCCTAAAGTTCGCTCCCTCCCATAGGAGATGGCCCATCCCCCAAGGAAAAAGGAAAAGCAAGATGAATTTTTAAAAAATAAATAAATAACCCTTAAGAGTGATTCCTTTGCCAAGTATCAAACTGATGAAGGCATTTCAAACTAAATAATTAAAAAGATTGAGTGGTAGGGTTGCCACGTTATCCTGTCAGGGCTCCTCTGCTTTCAACAGCTGAAGATTTTTCCAGGCATGGAAAAAACATTCTCTGTTGAAACTGTTGTTTGTTATTCATCAGTTGAAGGCGGATTTTCTGCCTGATTTAAAAAAAAAAAAAAATTAGCAGCAGCTCTTACTTTTCTCTTCCTGCTTAGCAGCTCAAACGTTTCTCAAACTGCATCAAACTGAAAATTATTTGCCAGACTTTGATGCAGCATATGTGTAAACAAGGGAAACAGGATGTGGCCAAACGAACAGAATCGATTTTATTATGAATCTAAACTCTGCCCGCACTCGCACCCCACTTGGAGCATTTCCTATGCAGGTGCAAGAGAACTTTGCAGGATCTTCTCTTGCCTTCAGTGCCTCACATATTAAGCTCAGTCTTCAAGAGCTACTATGGAAATTTAAGGGGTGGCTCTTTTCCACAAAATGATGCCGACATGGTTGGAGGAGAAAAAATCAGTCACTGATCACTAAGTACATCAAAGAAAAATCTCCAATGGATGCCTGTGACATTTTGTCATCTCTACCTCTTCCTCCTCCTGGGGGGGGGGGAAAGCTTGACTTCAGGGGGCTTAGGAAATTTACCAACACATTAGTCCAGATGCAGCCAGTGCTTTGTTCATGTTTATTCAGAGCCAAAACAGAAAAAGTGAGGGGTTGACCCCCCTCCCCGGTTAAATTCACGCCTTCCTTTTCTAGCCTTGGCCCCTAGGCTCACTTGAGGGTCCCTAGTTGGGGTCCCTCTGCCAGTAATGCAAGCTTGGATAGGACTGCCAGGGTATCACAGGGCCCAGGCCACCTGCTGTGATATTACCTCAGCTCCTCTCCTCTGGGAAATGGGTACTGGGTCTCTAAGCGGGCGGCCACAGCCTCACCCCAGGGCAGTTCACCACTCAGGAGTAGCCGGTCCCTAGGTCCCAGGATGGGGGTTGGGCATGGAGGAGATCCCATCTCTTTTATCTTCTCCTCGGTCTCCTCTCTCCCTCCTCCACCTCCCTCTCATTCTTCCGCCCTTCTGGTTCTCTCCTCTGCCTTGGTCCCCATCCCCCTCTGTCTCCACTTCTACCGTATCTTCTCTCCAACCTCTTCTTCCCCAGGACTTTTATAGGGCTGAGGCCAGCCCAGCCCCACCCCACCAGAACCAGCTGTGAGCTGCCAGCCCCTCCTTCTTACAGCCAGGATGGGCAACGGTTGGCAATATCACCAGATGTTGTGCTACCACCCAGCTGATTGGTGCAGCCTCCTGCTTCCCTGCCCACTCGTTCAGGCAAGTCACATGACTCGCCACCCAGCTAATTGGCGAGGACATATGCTCCACCCATCAGCCAGCCAGCACAGCACAGCTGTGTACACCACTGCCCAGGCTCCCAGAGCAAGGCGTCTCTCTCTCCCTGCCAGTCGGTCACACCCCAAAGGGGTTCAGACATTTACATAATCTCATTCCATGGAACAATCACAATAGCACCCCAATTGTTGGGTGGGGATGGGATATAAACACTGTAAATAAAATAGCAATGGATGGATGAGGTGGGGAAGCATTAAGGTACAAAATACTGAACTTTCAAAAGATATTAGATCCTCTACAATTAATGCACTACCATGAACGTAGCACTGGTTTGACAATTATCTGCTCTCTCCCAAAGAAATCTGAGAACAATCGTTCCATAAGAGAGGCTAGGACATTCAAATAAAAAATGCTCAGCACTCTCTCCAAACTACAACTCCTAGGATCCTTTGGGGGAAACAATTACAATTAGTTAAAAATGGATACACCGTATACTTATAGTGTAGATATGATTTTGTCTGTAAACCGCTTTGTGAACTTTTTGTTGAAAAGTGGTATATAAATACTGTTAATAAATAAATAAATATTGCCCAACCAAACAAAAATATCCTATTGCAGGCATGAGAGAGAGCCATATTGTGGACTCCTCCTACATCATCCATCATTCAGATGATACGCAAGCAGTGTGGGAATGAGCCATGCAGGTAACATCAGAACAGCCTCTAGACGGGATGGTAAGGAACTGATACATGATAAGTGGGGTTACGATAGGGGACAATCAAATGCCAGCGGAGAATTAGAGAAGGTGAAGTGTACAGCAGTTTGGGAATGGTTTTCCTAAAGAGAAGGGCGGTAAAAAGAGATTTTATGGAGGAGTTAAGTGGGAAGCAGTTTGACTAGCAGAATGGCTGTCCTAGGCATAAGAAAAAGGTGCAACTGTATAGATAGTAACTGGCAATTTAACAAACAATATAATCAAACTATGTAATTAGTCTGAAGCATGATTTCTCGGAGAGGACAGGCCTAGATTATGATAGTATTCAGTCTACTGAAACTATCCTTGGCAGATGCTTGCTTGACATAATTCATTTAGGAACAAGACTATTTTTAGAAAGGGATCGTCAAGGCAGTGCCAGCCCATCCGTTGGACCGATAAGACATCTATATGGGTCTGCAGGGGCACCATGTGACCAGCTGCTGGATAATAACCTTGTTGCATTGAGATGCTTCAGTCCCAGATAGACATTTGTGGGAAGGAGAGAGAAACAGTGAGATCTGCCTATCAACCACAGGAATCATTCACCTCTTTAATATATTTGGCAATAGAGGAATATGTGTTTTATTTACAGGAATATATCTGCATTCCTTGTGAATCCATTGATTCAGTTTCTGTATTACTAGGGTTGCTTCTCATGTGACAGTCAGATCAATGTATTGCTTAAGCCATGAGCCCATGACAATAAAAGAAACAGACAAGGAAGCATAGGACATTGATCCTTTAAGACTGCAGTTCTGAACACACTTACTAAGTAGCAAATCCCATTGCGCTCAGTGGAACCTACTTCTGAGTAATGAAGCAGCAAGTGAGAATATAAATCATTACACAGGGTGGCCCAAAAGTACAGTAGGTATACAGTTGAATCAATGAAATTATATGGGTACACATACAAACTGACACACAACAAAAGTAGGTATACAGTATAGGTTTTTGCATTTTATTACATTGTTTATTACATTTACATTTGTTTAACACTGTTTAATCTCGTAAGTGCTGGAAATGTCTTCCATCAACGTTGCAACATTCCTCGAACCTGTGCAGTACACTGTGACACACAGTATGGCACAAATTCCAGTCCGCATCAATGTCCGTAAATGCTTCCGAGACGAACTCTTTTAATTTCTCCATTGTCTGGGGCTTCCTCTCAAAAACCTTATTCTTTACTACACCCCTCAAAAAGAAGTCCATCAGTGTTAAGTCGGGTGAACGTGGCGACTTTAGAATCCACGTGCTTTAGAATCCACTTTATTTGTTCTTGACTCAAGTTCACGGTCATCATTCACAATATCAATAAAGAAAAATACTCCTTGTATCTGCCTTCCACTATTCTTTCCAACTGTCACACTGATATTTAAGTGCCTGAAATTTAACTGAAATTTAACTGCCACTTTGTTCTGTGTCAGTGTGTATGTGTACCCATATAATTTCATTGATTCAACTGCATACCTACTTTTGGGCCACCCTGTACATATAAGCAAATGCGTACAGAATTGCAGACGGGCAGCCCAATCCTATCTAACAGGACATGGTGGCACAAATAAGGCTCCTGCTGCAACCTGAGCAGGATTGGGCCTGCCCTGGCGCAGCTGGAGACCTCCTCAGGGTAAAGGGACATTCATCTCTTTACCCCGAGTAACGCGCCAGCCACCACAATGGGGCTACTTGGATGTGCATGAGCTGTTTTGTTGGCGCAAGTCCGAGAGCCCCATGTAACAGCGGCCAGGCCCAGGAAGGGGAATAATCTGCTACCATTGTGTTGGCTGATAAGGGTAGAAACTTACCACAAAATGGTAGACTTTGGTTAATTTATTCAATGTATCAATTCAAAATAATTCTACTGATTTCATTGGCATTGTTCTGGAACAAGTGGATTCAGGATTTACTCTCCACCGTAACGGTTGTGACTATACCCTTGGTTACCCATGAATATAATTGGATATTATCAAAGAACCTTCCTGAAAAATGACTGTGGGCCCAATCCTATCCAACTTTCCAACACCGATGCAGCTGCAATGCAGTCCCAAGGTAAGAGAACAAACATTCCCTTACCTTGAGGAGGCCACCGTGACTGCCCCCACCGCAGGATGCAGCGCATGCCCCATTGGTACGATTGCATCAGCGCTGTAAAGTTGGATAGGATTGGGCCCTAAGCAAATTTTTCAATACTGGGTGGGCAAGTAAGGAAAACGTGACAAAATTCATTGTTCTTTTGTTGATATTCTCAGCAAATATGCTTGGAATTCAGTTTTGTTCAGTAGGAATAGTTGGATATGAAATATAATAATTCACAGTGGGTTGGCAATTAGGTTGTCATGTCACTATTCAGAGAACGTGCACATGTGTACTGTAGAGCACACCTGGAATCCTATTTGTTAAAGCAGGTGGGGGAAAGGCAGAATATAGGACGAGAGGAAAAGCAGGAGACATTGCAGCTTCCTCATCTTATGCTACATCGACAGCCCAATTACATTAACTCCCCCCCCCCCCGCCAATGCACGTGCACCAGTACCTCCTGGTAAGTAACCTCCTGGTTTTAGTAATAGGCTATCTCTTAATACCAGATGCAAGGGAGTGGCAACAGGATACAGGTATCTTGTTGTCTTGTGTGCTCCCCGAGGCATCTGGTGGGGCCACTGTGAGATACAGGAAGCTGGACTAGATGGGCCTTTGGCCTGATCCAGCAGGGCTCTTCTTATGTACTTATGTACCAATAGAATGTGTGCTGCATCCGGGGGGGGGGGGGCAGTTGCAGAGGTCTCCACAGGGTAAAGGAACTTTTGTTCTCTTGCCCTGGGGAACGTCTCTGCTTTCCCTATCTCCTCAGTCCTGCACCAGATATTGTGCTGGTACAGGACCAATAATTGTAAGGGTGGTGGAGAGGGGGAGTTCTAGAATTTGGCTGCATGAGAGTGCATGGGTGGGGTCTCTCCCACAATGTTTCTTGAAGATTAGGCTGCCTGTTCTCATGTTGGTGTTTAATAAAGAGGCCTGTTTGATGCCACAAGAGTCTCCTCTGTGTTGACTGAAGGGCAGGGTCCTGAGAGCAACACGGGCAGAGCAGGTAAACTCACTCACCATACATATTATTTATGCCCCACAGAGCACTACAGGTATACAGTGTATTTTAGACCCTTTTCTTCCACTTTCGAGCTGTGGCAGCAGACAAAGACACAGCACAAGAGACATGTTGAGGAACAACCCTCAGGAAGTGGGATATTTTTATTTACACCCCACATTTCCAATCTGTTCAGCCATATCTCCACTCTCTCTTTCTAGGGCCCTTATTCCTCACCTAGAAACGATACTATCTGTAAAAGTTCCACAGTGTTTAGTTAGACTTATTAGGTGGTAAGTGTGGTTAGGATTGCTGCTTTAATGCACAGCATTTCATTCTGCTAGCCCCAAACTCCATTATAACTGGCCTTTCACAGCACTTCTCTAAAGTTGATTGCAAACTACACCACTGCATAACTACAACACTTAACTGAACATAGCTAAATAACGCACTGAAAAAGATTAACGCCTGCCTTCATCTATTCATTCATTCATTCATTCATTCAATTTCAACTGCAATTCTTGGCAAAGCCCTCAAAGCTGCTTTTTTTGTCCCTCCTCACACATCTTCAGAAATTAACAGTGTAATCCCGGAACATTTATACAGAGGTAAATGTATTCAGTGTTCAATGAGATAACCCTTAAGTAAGTGCATAGGATTTAAGGCTGCAATCACATGCAGAATTAGGCACACTTCAGCACACTGATTTCACTGGCTTAGGTGCACATAAAACTGCATAGGATTGGACTGCAAAGCTGACATCCTATGCTCATTTACTTGGCCACACTGAACTCAGTGGGAGTTGCTTCTGAGTAAACATGCAACAGGATGACTCTGCACATCAAGCAAATTGTTAAACAGTAAGGAACGCAAATTGGACATTTGATCAGAGTCATGGGAATAGATGGGGCGGGCGGGGCGCATGCTCCAGGTAGGCGGTGGCACGTGGCAAAAGTGGTGGCTTTTTCTCGTTGCCGCAGCCATGAAGTTTGGCCCTCCCGGGCTCTCTGTAGCCTTATCCGGCCAAAAAACGCCCAAGGGAGAGTATTTTCCGGCCGGAAATGGCGCTGACAGGGGCGTGAATCAGTGATGCCGCCTGGGGGTGCATCACTGAATCCCGCCCCCGGTAGCACGCGATGCTGCCCCAGGCCCCCTAGTGGCTAACTACACCACTGCATTTGATTGCCCAGACATTTGTGCCCCTACAGATAGTCAGGCTGATTAGATCTAACACAGAAGAAAGAAGTGGCATTTTGAAGAACCAACTTCCCCATGTGAAACTGCCCACCGCTCCAGAGATCAACTGAGAGGGCTTCTTACGTGCCCCATCTTTGGCAAAGGTGCACCTGGTGGTGATGTGCACAGGGGTTATCTCTGCAGTGGCACTCAGGTTATGAAATTCCCTGCCCTGAATGTAATGCTCCATCACTTCCATAGTACTGGTGGTGGCTGAAAACATTTAGCCTTTGGGGACTAAGTTAACAGTATATTGAAACTTCCATTTCCTCTTAGTAATACTGTTTTGATATGGTTTTCTAGTGCCGTGTACTGCTTTTCTTTTTTGCTAATATTGAAAAAAATGTAATTTTTGTGTTCTTTTAATATCCTGTGAGCCGCCTTGAGCACTGCCCATGCTGGAAGGTAAAGTGGGATATAAATATTTTAAGTAAAGAAACGATGGCCGCCTCCACTCCAGACATTTGAATGTAGCATTTCAAGATTCTCTCTTGACTGGGAAGACATGGGGAAAGGAGGGCCTCCCCCTGCATCCTCTCAGCCAATTGCATTTGTACTCTGCACGTGACCCACCTCCAGCCAGTCGAGCAAGCCTCTGCTCACCCAGCAGCTAGTCAGCCAGTCAAGTAAACTGGGTACAAGGAGAGGGAAGAAATGCCACGAGGTGGGGAAAGATGCATGCGTACTTCACATGCATGCAAGAACCCAACCCTATGGCTTGCCTCATTACCCAGCACAACGTAGCACCACCCCTGCACCTAAGAACTTTTCCTGAAATTGAAAACCTTGCAAAGGCTCTATTTCCTTGATAAACTCCCTGCACTAGATCAACAGGAAGACACGCCCAGGTTGTCAGGTACTATTTCTCACTTTTCCAGAGGAAGAGAAGTCATTGGTCACTTGCATGTGTTATGCCATGTAAATGTAAGCACTTTCAAAAATTACCTATAACGTTTTGCAGTCTGATTATTTAAAAACAAAACAAAACGAATAGGTGGCAGTTCTTCCCCCTTTGTTCATAAAGCTTGTCCAAATGGCAAAAACATTCAAAGTGCATCTATATCCTTAAATTTCCAGAGTGAGGTATACAGGAAAGATCAAGGAGTGGTTTTATTTTCCTTAAACATTTTACTGATTTTTCTGGTTCAATTAATGCTTTACAACAGACAGTTTAGCATCCTGATGGTTAGGCTTTTTTTTCTACCAGGAGAAGGGCCTATATTCAGAAAGATATCTTCTTACAGAGTTTCCAAGTGTCCTCTGATAAGCAAAAAGGATCATATTATTTACCTTCTCTTAGGCGTCATGTCAAAGGGTCATAGCCGTGCTTCAGTTTAGAAGCCCTGCCTTCACAAGAAATGGAAGCAGTAATGCAATAGCACAATGGCACTCAAATGCAATGGGAGAAGAAGGGTGTGTGTGAGACAAGGATGTCAACAGAAAACCTTTTCAAAATAGAAGCTTCCAGCAGGACTCAATAGGATTCCACTGAAAGTTACAACATACTGTATTCAGTTGTGCAGCCAAATTTTATATCTCCTAAAACTCTGGCATTTCAATTTCTCCAGCCTATAAAGTGGTGCCTATTATTTCTGAGGGCACATCCACACTCTGGTTTTGAAGAACATATGTGCATCCAATGCACCTCATCTCCCATAGTCTGAACTCATTGGCACTCCAAACCCATATGGATTCTACACCCGTGTATGCTCACCCACAATACAGGTAGAGCTCAAAGGAGGCCACACTACCTGGGCTGCTGGAATAGCACTATAAAAAGCATTCCTGGTGGCTCCCTGCCCCCAGTTAGAAGCAAACTTTTCTGGAGATTCACCAGAATCTCACTCAAGACCTTTTGGAAGCATGCATTCCTGCTCCTGCAGTGGCTACTTGCAAGCCTGAGATAAAAATTATAATGAATACAGCTTCTGGAGTGGCAAAATCCGCTACCCCAGATGTGCTATAAATCAAAGTTAGTACAGTATTAGAGAAAGATCCACTCACACCTTTACATCTCAGCCTTCCTAGTCCAAAAATGGTGCTATATAATATGTACCCATAGTTTTTTTTCTTTCCTTTTCCTGCCGTAGTATAAAAAAAGGACTGGTCTGTGAACAGAAATTGCCTCTCAAAACGTATGAGAGAAAGGTTCGATCAGGTTTGAAATCACTAGAAATGGAACAGCAGAAACCAAGGGGTAAGAGGAAACTCAAACCCAGATCAGGACAAGAAAGTTCTGGTAGAAGGAGGGAGTATGTTGCATCCTAACTGGCCAAGGAATGGAAGAGAAAAGTAGGCTGGTACCCACCTGTATCACAGCTTGGGCAATAGCCTGTGACTTACCATGGACAAAGAGGGTTTCGGGTGTAGGTGTTTGGGAAGCCCAGTTCTCAAGGGAGGCAAGGCAAAGTTTGTCAGACTGGACTTTACGATTAACGAGTTGTAGAGGTTCTCAAAAGCCTGGGAGCTTGGAGGGGAAGGTGTTCTCCAGGCATCCAGGTCTTCATTCAAATCCAATAAAGAATGACGGCTGGCAGCTGTCAAGGAAACCTGCCTATCATTCCAGTCACCTTCCTCCACTCGCCTGGTCAAGCGGGCAGTGGGGCAGAGCACCTTCCCAAGCCCCATTGGATCAGGGTCAGTCTTGGCCTCGTCGCAGGTTCCTGCAGCAGCAGGTCTCCAACACTAATCTTTCATAATTTAATGTACATATTTTATACATTGATACCTGCCCTTCATTGTGAATTGTTTTCAGAACAGCTTACAATAATACAGTAATATTGATTCAGAGAAGCCACCATAGTAATCTAGAAAGGTTAGATCAAATAGATATGAACAAGACTGGGGGAAAAGTTACTTTCTGAATCCTAACTCTGCCTTACACTATTCTCTCCATGACATTGAGCACAAGACTTGTTTTCTTCTATGTAATGGCAAGTTGCTGTGTCACAAAGGTATTGTCATCGTTTTGCAAACTGTATATAGTCCTAAATAATTACTGTATTATCCCAAGTTTTATTGTAAGCTTCTTAATTTGAGTCATTAAAACATTGTAATGAGACATATGAACTTTGGAGCTGTGTTTAGAGTGCCTTCAAGATGCATCCATCATACTAATTTGGCAAAGTCCTGTCTGGCACATGAACATAGGAAGGATTTTCCTGGTTCATGGTGCGGGAACTACTGGCATCCATGAAACCATTCCACTTATCACTTATTAAGCATAAAATGAAAATGGTGAAGAACCTCCTATATAAAATGAGAGCAAAAAAACTGGAGGGGGGAGCACTATAATAGTAGAAGGACAGCTAGAGGGTGTCTTGGTGGGAACATGTTCAACGTCATTCTATTCAATATCATTCAAAGCTCTTATCAGTACGTTAGTGCCTGCAAATGGGTGGCAGCAGGAACAACCAGAGTGATAGAGACAGTGTAGCCTAGTGCTTATTTCTGAGTGTGAGCTGTGAACAGAAAGTGGCTGATTCAGAGCCAAACTACATGCAGCATTAAATGCATCATTGGTCGTGATGGGCTTAGTTTGTCTTTATCCAAAAGCATCCATGGGAGGCAACCCAGATTGGTACTCTGGCTTAGCTAAAGGGGAGCTTTAGCCCTTTCTCCTGCTGCAGTTACTTAAGAAGATGGGCCTTGCTGGATCAGGCCAAAGGTCCATCTAGTCCAGCCTCCTGTTTCTCTACAGTGACCAACCAGATGCATCTGGGAAGCCCAGAAGCGGGACATGTAGATAAATAGTCATTTCCTGCCGCTGTTTTCCAGCAACAGGCATTCATAGGCATACTACCCTCAAGCCTGGAGGTAGTATCCAGCTTGCATTGCTAGCAGGGTTACGTGGGGGGGGGGGGGCTGATGATGCATTTTGCGTCATTGCCCTGTCCCATGCTCCCGGAAGGCTTCATTTAAAACCTTCCAAGAGCCAGAGTGGGTGGAAGGGCCAAAAAATGCGCTGATTTCAGTGAGCTTCAACTCCGTGGCTGCAAAAAAGCAGCTGTGGAGCCCCAAAAACCACCATGGCTCCCCCGGCCCTGCTATAGCAATGCCACTGCAGCCATCTGATGACCAGCATTCTCTGTTAACTGTGTGGCCATGCAGCCGCGTAGCTTCAAACCAAGCTCTACACAGCACAGAGCTCAGCAACCTGGACGTTCGGCAATGATGTATGACGTCAATACTGAGCATCCGGAGATGGCATCACAACACAGTTGCAATGCCATGCAGCTGAAGAAGGGGTCCATGCACTGGCACAGACCCCCTTAGAGGGGATATTGCTCACAATTAGTAGCCATTGATAGATTTGTCCTCCATGAATTTGTTTAATCCCTTTTAAAGCCATCTAACATAGTCACTATCACCACTTCCTGTTGTAGTAAATTCCATAGATTAATTATGTACTGTGTGAAGAAGCCTCCGGTCCAGATTGGTTCTATCCCTGCAGCTGCTTTTGCCCTGGGACAGAGGGTCCCATCAGCTTAGCCAAAAGTCACGACAGGTCATGCACAGGTATCTCCTGCTTTTCGATGGATCGTTTTTCAATGATCCGCTCTTTTGACATGTTTCAATTATACCTGGAAGTCATTCATTTGACACATGCTCCGCTGTTTCGACCTATTTCATCATGTTTGCATCCTCTCTGTATTGTTCTAAAGGCAAAAATTGTCGTCGTCCCCCATTTTGATTTGCATATGACATGGTGATTCAAGCTGTTTGGGGGGATGAGAGAGAGAAAACTTTGGCTGGGGTCGGTGTTACATTATAAGGCTATCACAGGGTTAAGAGCATAAAAAGAATCCTGCTTGATCAGTCCAAAGTCCATCTCATCCAGTATCTTATTTCCCACAGTACCCTGACAGATGTTCTGAGCTGAGGACCATAGCAAGAAGGGAAGCGAGGGGGAATTCACACCAGAAAGAAGGAGGAGGGAGCATATGTTGAGCCATGGAGATGGCTCATGATTTGCAAACCATATTGTGCAAGGAGCTAGCATTACATCTGCACTGGATGTAACAAGAGTGTGAACAAAAATGTCATTGATTCAAATCTGTTACTATTTCCTTGTAACATGGGGAACTGCACTTGTGCACGAGGCTACTGCTGCTATCATTTTTGGAGGCAACTGCTTCTAAGTTGCCTCCATTTTTGGAGGCAACTGCCTTGGGTCCTTTCAGGGAGAAAGGCGGGATAGAAATACTGTAAATAAATAAATAAATAAGTTCTCCCAATACTTCTCCCCCCTCCTTCAGCAAAAGTCCCTTCTCTGTTAGGTCAACTTGAAAAATTATGGGACAGCAAATGGCTGTTTGCCCTCACAAGCACATATAGGGGGGAGTAGCAGGCACTCCTGACCCCCTCCCTGCTGCATGCACTGGTATAATCAATGAATCTGCAAACATGTGTATACATTTCATGTTTGCATAAAACATTTTACACAACTACAGGTAAAGCCAAAAATATGAGAGCATGTGATGAGAAGCAAGAACTTTAATGAGGAACACAACACAGCTTCAAAAGGAACATTCAAGTCAGAATCAGCATTGTAAGGCGCTTGAGAAGGTCAGCAGTAGCTGGGAGATGATGTATATTAAGATATTATTATTATGAATCCTGACCTGCCAAACCTTATTCTATATTAGGGCCAAATGCTATGTCTCAGCATCTCTTAAAGTGATCTGGGTGTTGGTGTCACTATTTTATTCTTGTGCCTCATTTCTGTGGTATTGTACAGCACTATATTAAAGTTTTAACATTACGAGTGTGTTTTATAATTATTCCTTTCATGCCTATAAAACAAAATATAATCAAGTGAAAAAAAATCATTTCAGGCTATCCAAAACTACAGACTCCTAAACTCCAGAGAGGCCTGAATGCCTGCTCAGTTACATGGCCAGGCACCCAGTTGCATTTACAAATGCAACACAAAACCTGATCAGAATAGCAAATAGTCACACAACATGGGCACAAATGGCCATAAAACAGAAATCCCTCATTCTCACTTTCCTTATGCTCCACCACTTTGGCCTCTCAAAGTCCCTTTATGTGTACCCTATTACATGTCTTTTGTAACTGAACAAGCAAAATCTCATACGTTTCTTTCACTTTCTGCCTTTTCTAACATGGTTTGATCTACCTTCATAATGCTCACTTTTTGACTGAGCTGCATTTGTGTTGTGCGTTATTTGGTTTATTGTTTTTTGCTGTATTTTTCTTTTTTGGGTGGGTGTGGGTGTCTCTGATGTTGTAAGTTGCCTTGGATGCATTTCCAACTATAAGAATCTGGTTTCACTGGGCTTGACAAAATCCAATGTTTCCATCATGGCTGTAGAAAAAACAGCCCTATATTCTTTTGTGTCATACAAGCCAAGAACATGAGAAGAATTCCTCACAGCTGCAATCCTGAATCCACTACTTATCATAAGAACATAAGAAGAGCCCTGATGGATCAGGCCAAAGGCCCATCTAGTCCAGCTTCCTGTATCACACAGTGGCCCCACCAGATGCCTTAGGGAGCACACAGCTAACAAGATAACCTGTTTCCTGCTGCCACTCCCCTGCACCTGGCACAGAGAAAACCTACTTCTAAAACCAGGAGGTTGCTTATGGCTTGTAACCTGTGATGGTCTTTTCCTCCATGAATCTGTCCAAACCCCTTTTAAAGGCATCTAGGCCAGGTGCCATCACCACACATCCTGTGGCAAGGAGTTCCACAGATGAATTACACGCTGGGTAAAGAAATATTTTCTTTTATCCATTCTAACACTCCCTCCACTCAATTTTAGTGCATGTCCCCTGGTTCTGGTGTTGTGCGAGAGGGAGAAGAATTTCCCTCTATCCACTCTCTCCATCCCATGCATAATTTTATACGTTTCAATCATGTCCCCCCTCAGCCGCCTTTTTTCTAGGCTGCAAAGCCCCAGACGCTGTAGCCTTTCCTCATAAGGGAGGTGCTCCAGCCCACGAATCATTCTGCTCGCTCTTTTCTGCACCTTTTCCAATTCAACTATATCCTTTTTGAGGTGTGGTGACCAGAACTGGACACAATACTCCAGATGCGGCCTTACCATTGATTTGTACAAGGGCATAATGATATTGGCCATTTTATTCTCAATCCTTTTTTTAATGATCCCGAGCATGGAATTGGCCTTCTTCACAGCCACCGCACACTGGGTCGACACTTTCATCAACCTGTCCACCAATGCTTCTGTTCAGCAGCAATGGCCAGCTTCTTCAGTCTCAAGAGCAAGGCTTTCCCTCTCCAAGGTGCTTGGAGGAGAAAGGCCATCTAATATCATTTTGCCCAATATCCCCAACAGGTGTGGATAGAGAAAACCTCTCCTGTCCCAGTAGGAAAGGTTTGGCAGGCAACACTCGCAGGGCAAAACAAGATGATACCTCAGGGACAGGCCTATGGAGTGTCCTCTCTTTTCTCACCAGTTCACATGTTACAACAGAAATATGAGAGAAACTGCTTGGTTGTCTGATTGCTCCACTGTGTGGCCAGCCTCATGTGATGTGCAGAAAATATTTCCATCATTGTACGATGAAAGCTCAGTGAGACTGCAGGATGGAAAAAAGAATTGCTTGGCCATGTAACCAAATGTCATGTACACTGAACGTTCATGTGTCCAGGCAAAATGGCTCTGTCAGCGACTCTAAGTGAAGGGTTACTAGAGTCTTTTCTCCCCAGAACATGGCTACTATGCTTTTATGGTACTATAATCCTTGCTCTCTGCTCTGGTTATTTGGCTGCCCACTATGAGTCCAGATGTCTGGGACCAGGTACATTTTTAACATAATATAGCTTAGTTCACAGAAACGAGGAGAAACCTGCTGTTACCCATTTTCCCCTCTATGGTATCGTTACTGTTACCAGAAACCTAAGCAGAAAAAAAAGTACTCCTAACCAATCATTACCACTTGGCTATTTTACCTCAGCCACATGTTCAAGTTAAACACACATTTTTTGAAATCAGTGGCAAAAGCATGCCTAACTGTGAAGGACCATGACCAGTGTGTTCTTGCGTTTCATATTGTTGTATGTGAACAAACCCTTGTTTAGTTCTTTCCAGACAGTTCCCAGAATAAACCAAGCCAGGATCTTGGCTTCTGGCCCAACTTGAGGTCAAGCTACATGTTCTTTTAAGCAGGGCTCGACAAACCCTGGGCGCCAGGTCACCATGGTGACTAGAAAGTTTATCATGGCACCTAGTGTAAACACCAACTCCCTACCTGACTCTCGGAGGGCTGCTGCAGACTTGAGTAGCAGTCTTAGAGCTGCTGCCCCGCCTCTATGCACTGCTGCTGCTGGCAGCAGACTACACATGTGTGTTGCATGGAGGGAGAAGCAGCAGCAGCATTGTGAGGATGAGCTGTGAGGGCAGCTGGGGCTACAGCCTCCTGATAATGTGTGCTGCTGCTCCCTGTCTCTGCTTCAGTTTTCCCCCCACTCAAGGCTCCCTCTTTCTTCAATCTTTCTAGAGGTGGGCAGATTGAAGGAGAGATTCATTAAAGGACCTCCACTCCTCTTGCGACTTCCTTAGTGTTTCTCTCTGATTGTATTCATGTGTGTCATTAAACGAATCTCTCTCAATCTTCCCCTCTGGCTCCCTCCTTCTCTCTCTTCCCCCAAAGTCTGTCCATTTTGTTGTGAAGTTCTTCAGTGTATTCCTCTCTTTCACAGCTTATTCAATTCTCTCTCTCTCTCTCTCTCTCTCTCTCTCTCTCTCTCTCTCTCTCTCTCTCTCTGAAGGTCTGTCCACTCCACCGGCTTCTCTCTCTCTCTCTCTCTCTCTCTGAAGGTCTGTCCACTCCACCGGCTTCTCACTAAGTCTCCCCCCCCCAACAGTCAACTCCAATATAGGCTTCCTTGGACCCTCTCACCCCCTCTGGCCACCCATTACCTACAGCGCAATCCTGTGAGTGTCTACTCAGAAGTTAATCTCAATATGTTCCATGGGGCTTATTCCCCAGTACTGTAAATGCATTGGAGTGTGTTGTACTAGTTCCTCTCTCCAGCCAAGGCACTTTGCCCAGAGTGCAAAGTTTCAGACTTCAACCAGGCTTCAGCTCACCAGCACAGCTGAAGAGCAGGCCCAAAGCCAGAGGAACAGGGGTACCCCACCTCCTTCCCTCCCCTTTGTGTGTGATTATCCCCAGAGAAAGGGGCTGGGTAGGTGGCTGGGGTAGGACATGCAATAGGGCCGATTCACACTACAGTTTTCCCGGCGCAGATGGCCCTGCCCCTGCCCCTGCCCCTGCCTCTGCCCCTGCGTATGTGCTTGTCTATGCGGTTGGAGCTGGGGGAGTGTCTTGCCGCCTGTTGTCCCTCCTTCTATCCCGCCTTCTTAAGAAAGCGCAGCTGTGATTTGGTGAACAGAAGTGCGCTCCTCCGATTGGTGGGCTGCTGTAGCTCCGCGAACATCCCCAGCTCCGCAAGCACAACCGCCTCAAAAGTTGAGGGGAAACCAACTTTCCTGCCTCTGCGTTGCTGTTCCGCAAGCATAAAAACAGCTCCACGCTACGCTACGCAGATCCGCAACGAGCCTGGAAAACTGTAGTGTGAATCGGCCCATAATTGTTTTCTCCATTTGGCTCCTTTCCTTCAACCCCAGAAGAGAGGGTGGGTAGATGTGCCTCTGTGGGCACTCCTAAAAATTCTCTCTGCTTGCCTCTTCCACTCAACTTCTCTCTTCCCTGCCTCTGCTTTTCTCTCTTCGAATTCCTCTTCTTGTATCCTTTTTTAATCCCCTTTTCACTCTTCCAGGTCATTTTATTGCTATCATCCAGTCTTTCCACCCCTTCTCTCCATTCTCTTATCCTCAGAATCCTCCTTCATATTTTGCAAACGTCACCTATGCCTCTTGTTATCTAAAAGTTCTTTTTTGTTGTTGTTCATTTCCCAGACTCAAACACTTTCACTTCTCTTTGCCTTTCCATTTTGGTCCAATTTCTCTCCAGATGTTGCAGGAGTGGGGCATAGATTGCAGATTGAAGGTCGCCTGAAGATAAGGGAAGGGAAGGTCTGACTTCTAAATTTTGGGGCTGGCTCCGACAACCAAGGAAATTTGTCAAGCCTTGCCTTTAAGTGCATAGTTTGAACCTTCTATGCTTGTTTTTAAAATGAAAATAGCACACATGAGGGGGAGGGCCGATCTGGATTGGGACCACAGCATACACAGAGGGGGGCTTTAACTCTTCACCTATGCCATGGTCCTGGTCTAATTCGGGGGACTCCCACATAGGTTTTACCCTGGGAAAAGGTTCTAGACACCACATTGACTGAGGAATTATAGATGCCAAACTCCCTGCAAGATCTGGGACAGATTCAGCGCTTTCAGTTATGTTGATGCACAGTTGGACCTACCAGGTACAGTATGGAAGTTATACAATTTCACCACCACCACCCCCAAAAAGCACACACATCAGAAGTATGTCAGAACTAATTAGCAGAACAAGAAGTGTGGGCAGTTTCTCTCTTAGACCTGTTGGGATCAGCAAAGATTTGAGTGACTGCCCTTTCCACAAAATTTCTATATGCGTAGTATAGAGACCTTATTTGCTAAGCTATATTTGGGCACTAGCACTACATTATGCACAGAGGGAAAAAGAATATACAGCCAATGACCTTAAATTTTTAAAGAGAAAACTTTTGAGATGTAGAAGCAAGGAAAGGCTTACAGGTCACATAGCTATTTTTCTCACAGTAGTCATGAAACTGTGCATTAGCTGCCACCAAATATGCTTTGCAAAACTGTCAAATTTCAAAACAGAAATTTCAGTACATTTCTGAAAAACTGTAAAACAAGCCCCAGTTGACTTAAATAAGGATAAACTACGGTATTCTCTCAAGAATGGCAGCAGTGCTAGTCTAAACAACACCCAAGCTTTTTGTTCTGCTAGAGATTTGAGTATAGCATTCCCTTTGGCTTATAGGACTGCAGTACAGAAAGAGATGGACAGGATCAACTGAGAACTGAACAAGAGGCCTACAACTGGAATTTCAGCCCTTTGTGTACTATAGCAGGGGTGGCCAAACTGTGGCTCCTGAGCCACCTGCGTATGCTTACCATCGTCCCGGAATCAACGCTGGCTTCGGCCTAGAGCGGACCCGAGTCGCTCCCAAGGGTGCACTGCGTCTGCCCAACGGGGTTCCTGCTTCTATCGCGTCGTTGACCGGATGTTCCGGAAGCCGGAACGCCATTGGGCAGACGCAGTGCACCCTTGGGAACCCAGTGCACCCTTGGGTCCGCTCTAGGCCAAAGCCAGCGTCGATTCCGGGACGATGGTAAGGCTACACATATGGCTCTTTGACCTATAATGTGCGGCTCTCAGAAATACGTTGGCTGAGCTCCTTTTTGTATCACAATTAATATAAAAGGAAAATAAGAACTTTTCAAGCTTTATAATTATTTACCGGGTATAAACGAAGAGTCCACTGGATTAAAACATAGGTTTAATGATCATGGTGAGTAAATATATTTAAGAATTTAAATGCTTCTTAAATATTGCGACTCTCAAACATCTCTCTTGCGGCTCTCAAACATCTGAAGTTTATCGTATGAGGCCCTTACATGAAAGCAAGTTTGGCCACCCCTGCACTATAGTCCAGTGAAGTGTAGTGAGGTCCAGGCCCGGGAAGAAGCACAGCCACATGAATACTCACAAGACTCAGAATAGTATTCTCACAAGAGAGAAAGAGTCAATGGATCTGACCTTCCTTGAAGTTCTCTCTCTCTCTCTCTCTCTCCCCCCCACCCCCAAATAATTTTTTTAAAACTCACCTCTTCTTCCTCCACTCAGAGTTAGGGAGAGCTCACACACACTGGCAGCTGGATAGCTGCCTCGCCTTAGAAGCCAGTCCCTGTGCACAGGCTGCCTTCTTTTTTCATGGCTTTTTTTTTAAAAAACAGAGCTGAGGCAATTCTGCCTACTGCCTCTCTAGACTTTGATGATGCAAGCACCCAGTCTTTTTTTCATTGGAAGGCAGCCATCATTGCCGCCTAACTGACAAGGCAGCTCTCCTGAATTGTAATGTGTGTGTATGCTGCTTAGACTGTGCTGGAGAGGAAAGGAGCGGCTCAGAAAGGCAAGGTACTTTATTTTTGCTTGTTGGGTTTGGTGAGGCTCAGCCTCCCTGAATACGCATCCCTGCTATAGTCGCAGGAGGAGAGAGGAGGGCCAAGCCCCCCCCCCCTCTGCACCTTGCCTGCTTTCTTTAGTAATGGCTGCACCTTTCAACAACAGAGCTGGGGCCTCCACATACACACAAAGCATAGCTTGCTGCCACCCCCATGATGCTGGTTTATCTTGCTCCATTATAGGAATCTGCCTGGAAAGACCCAGCTCAGGCTGTACCTAATCTCTGTTAATAGCAGATTTGACTGGTAATTTCAAATCAAGTTCTGACATTCAGCCCCTCTCACCTCTTGAGTCTTTGTTGTCTTCTTAAGTTTCCAGGTTCAGAGACCATCTCTCTCTCTCTCTCTCTCTCTCTCTGAATGATACAGGAGCCCTCTCAGGTTAGGACTTGGCAACCTAAGCCCCACTGGCTTCCTCGTCCACAGTTTCCTTGCCTGTCCATTTTCTGTCAAGAGCCCAAACCCAGAGGCAGCTGGTGAGGTTTGGAGTGGGTGGAGCCAATGTCTTTTGCTCATGCATAGTGTACATCACTACAGCAGTTGTAGTGGTTCATGTGTACAATACACACGTACAGTTTATCTGTGTATGTACACTTTTGAATAACCACTATATGCCAAACAAAAGCCCTTCAATGATGCTTCCCACTGTATTTTTCAAAAACATTAATCTACCATTCTAGCAAACAACAACTGACAGTCACTTCTTGCATTATCACACTGATATCTAAAATGTGAACACTGGAGAGGAGTGTGTTTCTTTGTTTGTGTTGCTTCACATATCCCCAAATGTGGACTCTTATTTATTATAGCCTTTACTCATCATGCTCAAAGCTCAGTAGGACCACTGTGCAATAAACAGTCTCCATATTGGGGGCTGTGTGAGGCAACAATACAAATACAATACAGAATTCAACCCTCCCAGAACCTCAGTGCAGAATAGGGTAGCCGACTCTAAAGTTATTCCTGGAGAAGTCCCTCCCCACTCCTCAAACATTTTTTTACACAATACAAAACTATTAAGATCTCCAGGATTGCTTTCAATCCTCTCTTGGAGATTAATGCTGATTCCTAGAGACATTCAAACCAATCTTTGAGGGGTAGGCGTGGCAACTGTAAGAGACAACTGCACAAATTTAGACATTAAGAACATTCATGTGTTTTCTCTATTCAGAAAGAATACTGAATGGCTTCAGATGTAGCTGCAATATATCAAATGTAATATTGGAAACTTCAGATGTAGCTAGATCATGTAGTATAGTCACTTCTCACAGTTTAACCACAGGGGTTTTGTGAGGATAAAAAGGGGTTGAGTGAATGACATGTCTAGAGTTCCTTGGAGGGAAGGGCCTCACTCTTGAACATAATTCCTTGGTGGGAGGGGGCACTGGGGAGAAATTTGAACATAAAAGCTTACTAGGCCAGGCCTACCTTTCTACACCAACTGTGTCTGTCAGACTAGGAACCAGGCTTATTGCAAAGGGAGGGGGATTCTGCTCTTTAGAAAGATGCCTTCCTCATATGATAATTGCTTCCTATAGAGTTACAGACCAGCGGGTGGCGCAGTGGGTTAAACCGCTGAACCATGAGCTGTCGATTGAAAGGTCGGCAGTTCGAATCCGCGACGGGGAGAGCTCTCGTTGCTTGGCCAGCTCCTGCCAACCTAGCAGTTCCAAAGCATGTTAATGTGAATAGATAAATAGGTACCGCTTGCGGGAAGGTAAACAGCGCTCCGTGTTCCAGCTGCATGCTACGCGCTGCAGCAAGGAGAGTCATGCCGGCCACATGACCACGGAGGCGTCTTCGGACAACGCTGGCTCTTCGGCTTTGAAATGGGGATGAGCACCACACCCTAGAGTCGGACACGACTGGACTTAATTGTCAAGGATCACCTTTACCTTATAGAGTTAGCCAATTGGAAAGAAGTGGTATCCAAGAGGTTTCTTGAGCAGAGTCAGCCCTACTCAAGGCTCTTTGTTGTTATGATCCCAATGACTAGGCTTACCACCGTCCCGGAATCAAGGCTGGCTTCAGCCTAGAGTGGACCCGAGCCACTCGCAAGAGTGCACCGCGGCTGGCTAATGCGCACACAGCTTCCGGTCAACGAGATGACTGCATTGGGCAGTCTTGCGAGCACTCTTGCAAGCAACTCGGGTCCGTTCAAGGCCAAAGCCAGCCTCGATTCCGGGACGATGGTAAGTGATTGGCTGAAAATTTCCTCAGTAGCAACTGGCTGAAAAGTTTTGAGAAGAGGGAATAATCCAAACATTCAGCCAATTGCTGCTAAGAAGAAAAGCTGAAACACTTGGAACCAGTAAATTGATCCTCCCTGCTGAGAAGACTGATGTACAGGAGTCTTGTCATGCGAGTCTCTAGTCTGCAGGCTCCCCCCTTTTGTCCTGACAGCCTTAGAGAGGCCTGAATGTAAAGCCAGCTTGAAAACAGAAGCGAAGGGGGGAGGGGTGGTGGGCCCCCAGGCAGCACGCGGGGAGCAACAAAGCGGGCGGCGGGGGCATCAATTGCGCCGTTTCGGCAGCGGGAAGAGTGGATGGCAGCAGCGGAGATGGCGATTGTTTTGGCCCAACCACCCTACACCTCAGAGATGTTTAGCGGCGGCGGCAGTGACATCACTTCCAACGGTGACGTCACCAGGGGGCCGCATAGCGACGCCTCTGCTTGAAAATAGAGACTCACGTGAGGGAGAAGCAATAGGATTGGATAACTAGAAGAAAACCGGGATTAATTTGTCAGTGACATAACCTAAGTCACACAGAAATCTTTAGTTGATTAATTTAATGCAATTAACAGCACAATACGACTTAACTTTTGTGCCGGTTTAACCAGCGGAGCAGCAAGAACGGGAGGTCCCAGAACGGAAAAGGGATTCAAATCCCCTCCAAAAGAGGAATTCAAAGGAGATTTGAATCCCTTTTCCGTTCTGGGGCCTCCCGTTCTCGCTGCGCCGCTGGTTAAACCAGCACAAACGTTAAGTCGGATTGCGCTGTATGTCTTTAAATGCATTTGTCCTTTTCTCTTGGAGGGGCCAAGCCCATGGAGGAACCGCCACTCCCCAAAGCTCTTGTCCTTATGTGTGAGGGTTTTCTCTAGCCATTATCTTCATAGTCTTTCTTCAGTTTCATGTTACCATGCACCACACATTATTTTCTCACATTTGTTTTTTAGCCTAGCAGCTACTTATTCCAGCTTCCCTCAGCCACACTTGCTCTCCGCTAGGCTCTCTATGGCCCACACCCTTCCCACAAATAATATACAGCTTTTCGGCCTTAGGTCCTGTGTGAGCTTCTTCAGCAATTATATATCAACTACTCCCTATCTTTGCTACCTTTTTCTCTCAGACATGGGGCCCTCATTTACTGGTACTCCACTCCTCACTACAAGTTCCTGCTTTTCTTTCCTTTTGCTCTTTCCTTCCCCACCTTGCCCAAAAAAGCTGTCCCTACAACTCAATATGTAGCATCTGAGGGGAGACTATCTGTACCGGCCTTGCTCAGTCCTCCATGCTTGAGTTTAGTTCTACTGATATCCCATGATAAGCAAAGAGCTAATATATGCATAAAAAAATAAGAGCAAGGCTGTACATATTCTGCCTCTATTCCAAAATGAAGGTCTGTCTATAAAAAACTGCCTAGCCGCCCTATAAAGTTTGTCTTACTTCGTATCTCTTGGCTGGTTTTGATCTTAGTCCTTCATCTGCTACTGTTTGCAACTACTAACTAGGCCTTTCTAGGACTAATGAATGATGCAAGATACACACACACACACACACACACACCCCTCACCTTTATCAAGAATGGCAAAGCATGCACAGATAAGGAAGGGGCTTTTCAGGGAGCCAGACAGCAGCCCCCATCCCATAGTACAATGGCAGGAATGGCATTACAGGATGAGGGGATTGAGTCCCATGGGGAGGAAAGAAAGTCTACCACATTCTTCGTTTACACTCTGTTGTTAATGCTGACTGCTATATGTTGTTAATGCTGACTGCTATATGTACCAAAATAATGTTGCTATTGAAATCCAAAATGGATCTGGAAGAAGGGGTGTCCCTCAAAGAGAAAAATACTGTCCAAGCTGTACTGTTTTTGTTTGTTTTTGGAATGGCTAAGGTAAGCACAGAAGAGGTGCCTGCAACCCATCTTTGGATGGGGAAGTATCAGAGGATTGAATTTTAAAATCACTTCTCTAGCAGCAACCTAAGAAGGTCCCCAGTGATCAATGTTGCTTGGTATGGGCTTAAAGTGACGGAAACATCTGGTATAGACATAGTTTATGTGTTACAGGGATCTTTTTGCAGGTGTCACCAAACCTGGAGATAATTACTGTACCTTGCCTTCAGATAACTGGGGAGGGGGGCATTTGGAAAGAGAGAGTGAAAAAATGTGTACAGTTGCTGTTCACATCCATGTGAGAAATTGTTTTAAAACTTTAAAAGAAGCAACAAAAGAAAAGCTGTCAGAGGAATAACACTTGGGCATTGTGTTTGCACCAATTTTAGAGTTCTTCCTCACATTAATTTTTTTTAAAAAGAGTACCGTACGTTGAGCCCTGAGGTTATGGCAGGGTGGATGCCTCCATAGCCTTCCTGACCTCCCTCATCTGTCATCTCACACTATCTTTCTATCACCCTGCTGCCCCAGCTGAAGAATTCACACAGCAGGAAAAAAAAATGGAAGCTCCTTCTGGTCATGTTACCTGTCTTTTGCAGGTGCATCATTTAATCCTGTAACAATACAGTGGGAATCACCAACTGGAGGTCTCAGGGCCACAACCGCTGCACCCCCCCCCCAAAAAAAAAACTACCACCATCATTCCAGTTGCCAACACAGAGGCAAGAGAAGTGTGTGGAAGGAGTAGTGGCAAACAACAGTATTTCTGGTAGTCTACTCTGGGGCCTTAACCTACCAGCCTCCATTTTACCACATCAGAGTGGCCCTCCTGTAAAAGGAGAAGCTGACCAGAGCGGGGGGGGGGGGGAATTGACAAACTGTCACAAAACCACCACCAGGCACATCTGTAAAAAGCAGAATGTGAAGGACAGGGGAAAGCTCCATAACCAAAAACATTTTGCTATCCTAGATCATAGATTTCGATTGCTCCTTGTGGTTTTGAGGAGTTATGGAAAATCTTTGAGGAAGATGTGGTCAAGAAATAATTCCATCAATATGTCATTTTCTGTTTCATCAATTTTCACCATTGACTTGGAGCGATGTCTACCCAAAACTGGGATATAATCATTTGTATATTCTTAGCAAATCAGGTCTGTTCAGTTAAGCAGAAAGAGAGTAATGTTAATGCTGCTGTTTTGTTTTAGTGTTTGAATAGATATTTGTCGTTTATTGAATTTTGCTTTATTGTAATCTGTCCTTCTTCTTGGAGTGGAGAGACTAAGGTTCAAATAATTAAATGTTCAGGCTCTTTATTTGAAGAATTTTCAAGAGAAGAGAGAGTTCTGCATCTGTGAAATAGCCCCTCAAGAATGTCTCTGCTCATTCATAGACATTCTAATGGAAAAACTCTCCTTGGTTGATCTTCAGAATTACAGTGGGACATTTTGTGGAAAGTGCTCAAAAGCAGTGGCAGAGAACTTTACAGTGGGTCACCCAAAAGTATCAGGTTCCAGAAGGATATCAGTGTAAAACTGTTGCATGAAAATTATAAAAGGGCTATTGTGGCAAATTAGTGGCTAGCAGAAAAAGGAAATGAGTGTGGATCACTGTCAGAGGTGTCATGGGGGGCAGGGGGCCACGACTCCCTGGTGACACGCAGGGGGTGTAAGCGGCGGGGGAGCTGCAGCATGAAAAGTGGGCGGGTGGCGGAGCAAAGTTGGGCCCTCCCACCTGCCCTGCGTCTGGGAATGACTTTTCAGCAGCGGTGGTGACGTCACTTCTGGACATCACGGGGGGGCGCATAGTGACACCGCTGATCACTGTATCACAGAAATATGTGCTAAGATTAAAATCAGCATGAGTATCAGAATAACTCCAGAGCCAGACATTTAAAAATGCAACAGAACAGAGAGAGTACAAGTGAGTTATGCTTCCTCTTACCATGCTTCCAATTTTTTTAACTTTGTATTGGGAAAACACACACACTTCTTTTGCTGAAACAACTTGGATTTCCCCTCCTACTACTGTACTTCTTTAGAAGAAGTTACTCTGAAAACCTGTCTGCCATGGCACCCCACAACGTAATGTGTAATCTATCATGCTTTTCTGGTGACATCTGCACAACACATAACAGGCAATCAGCATATCCCCGGGGCTGTTGTACTAAAGCTTTCCCAGACTGTAGAAGGGTTAAATTATACTGTTTCATTTTACAGTACAATAAAATATATGCATACAGAAACCTTGCAATAGCCCCAGAACTCAGCCATAAAAATCATGGCTTGTGGTCAGAGCTAGTTATGCTTTTGCCCATATCTCTTTCTTAAGCCTATTTTTCACTTCTTTCACAGGGAATGTATAAGGCACGCCCCATTCTGGAGGTCCATGGGTGTGCCTATGTATTCTCGGAACTCCTACTGATGGACAAGCTCAAGAAAAATGACGACCAAGTTTGGTTGTCAGGGCATCCCAAGGCAGCAGTTCTAAACACACTTACAAGGGGGTAAGTTCAATTGAGTATAAAGAGATTTACGGTACTTCTGAATAAATATCCAAAGGCCTGGACTACATGATACATCCTAGTTACTGTAATATAAATCAGCATTTTGGAACATATAAAAGAACAGATTAAAATAAATCCCCTATACACACTGTTAAGCAAAATCATACAAATAACAACCAGGAAGTCCTGCAGTGCATACACACAGTGCAATCCTGTGTGAAATTGCACCGGGGGAGCATGCGCTCCCCTGGCACTAGGTGTCACGAAAGTGCCGTAAAGCACTTTTGCGGTGCCAGGAGAGTAAGGGCTGCTGGCGCAGAGGCCAGAAGCCCTCTCTCCTCGGCGGACCGCCCCTATGCCCGCCGGGCAAGGTAAGTACTGCACCAGCAGGGGAGAGTGAACCGGGCGGCAAGGGAGAGCGGCCATTGGCCGCACTGGGCTGGGGGAGGGCAGGGATATCGGCGATATCCAAAGCCCTCTCCCGGCCCGGTGCAGCCTGACACGGAGGTCTCGAATGTAGGCCAAGGCCTCGGGCCACTTGCACCGAGGGAAGGGTACGATCGTCCCCTTCCCTCAAGGTGCACCCGGGCTACCCTGGGGCAGCCCAGGACCTGGATAGGATACCAGGATGTCGTCCAGGATGTATCTTACACAGAATTGGGCTGCCCGTCTAATATAAATAAATTCTGAGTATCAGTAAAATCACCAGAAGGTAACTGATGTTTACAAAATGACATGCCATAATCATTAAGACGCAATCAACATTCCTAGATTTAAAGCTGTTCTGTTGGAGCCACATCACCAGTTAGGCTTGATAGAGATACTGTATGTGTGTACACACTTCTTTTCACTCCTTAAAATATTTGGTTTACATGTGGATCTTGGCATATTGCAATTAGCGCTGGAACAATTAGTGAGTTAATTGGTTAGGTCAATTAAATACTTTTTGATCAGTCAAAAAGGTGCCCCTGATTAACTGGGGATCAAATTTGAAAGAAATTGTTAATTATTTCTAATAAAAGTACTTAACAATAACGGCAGATAGCCTCTTCTAAGACAGTGGCAGATGAGACACATGCATGTATCGCTTAAAACAAAGAGGATGCTTTTTGTTCAGAACTGTAATTTTATTCATATGTACGCATATTTAATAAATTGACTACATCTCATACAATCAATCAACTAAGATTTCTTTAATCCGGTGACAACCCCAATTATTATCTATTTGGTGCGGGGAGTTCGTGGAATGTAGCAGAATAAATATTCTAAATACTGTACATCTATTAAAACAATCTTATTACTCAAATTTAAAACAACCTAGAAAAGGGTTTCTTAAAAGCTGCGGAACTGACATTAACAGATAACAAGAAGATTGTGACTGTGCAGATTATTACCTACTCTATACTGTATACAGTACTGTATACAGTGGCCAGGGGTGCGTTTGCCCAGCTTCGGCTGGTGCGCCAGCTGCGGCCGTACTTGAGTCGATCGGACCTGACCACGGTGGTCCACGCCTTAGTGACTTCAAGACTGGATTACTGCAACGCGCTCTACGTGGGGCTGCCCTTGAAGACGGTTCGGAAGCTGCAATTAGTGCAGAATGCGGCGGCCCGGGTGGTAGCTGGAGCTAGGCGGTTTGACTCTGTTGAGCCACTGCTTCAGCGGCTGCACTGGCTGCCCATTCATTTCCGAGCCCATTTCAAGGTGCTGGTAATGACCTTTAAAGCCCTTCACGGTTTGGGTCCAGGATATCTGAGGGACCGCCTTCTCCCATACATTCCGGCCCGCTCTCTTAGGTCATCTGAGGGGGCTCTCCTGCGTGTACCACCTCTATCGCAAGTTAGGGGAGTGGCAACACGTGGGCGAGCCTTCTCTGCTGTGGCGCCACAACTGTGGAACTCCCTGCCAGGGGATCTGAGAACCACCCCCTCCCTCATGACTTTTCGGCGAGGGCTCAAAATATTTTTGTTTCGTCTCGCGTTTGGGTGATGGGTTGTAGCCTGCCTCCTGTGTCTCAAGATGCTCTGCCATGCTGCTTTTGTGCTCCCTACTGTTGCCCCCCCAGTGGTTTTTATTGATATTATTGTTTTTATTGTTTTTAAATTATGTATTTAAACTTTCTGTATTTTAAACTGTTTTTAATTTTTGTTGTAAGCCGCCTTGGGCATTTGCCTCGGCATGGGATAAGGCAGGATATAATTTTTTTAAATAAATAAAATAAATAAATATACAATTTAGTTTCCCTTCCGATTTCTTTTTATTTTACTGTTTTACAGTAAAACGAGTTGGACTTGAGGGCAAGTCCCCAACCCTACTGTTTTATCTGTAACATACACACTAAAATACATTGTAAAACAGTGGTTCTCAAAGTGGTGGGTCGCGACCCGTCATTGAGACCACAAACTGTCCCCTGCTCCTTAAGGGACGGGGACAGCATGGCGGAGGCAATCCCAGGGATCGGCGCCGGGAAAAATGCCTTTTTTCACATACCAGGGCTTAGGGAGCTTTGGGGGGGACCTGTGCGACCCTCCGCAGGCCTCCCTGATCTTCAGATCGCTGAAAAACGACAATTTTTCAAGCACAAAATTGCCATTTTTGAGAACCACTGTTTGAGAACCACTGTTGTAAAAAGTAGAACTCAGAGAATTCCTGACCTAGAGATAGGTGTGTGGTGGTTAGAGTGCTGGACTTGGCCCAGAAATACGTGGGTTTAAATCCCCACCCAGCCAAGAAGCTTACTAGGTCACTTTGGGCCAATCATAATCTCTCAGCCTAACCTAACTCACAGGATTGTTGTGAGGGTAAAAGGAGCTGGGAAGAGCCATGTACACCTTGAAGGGTGATATACAAGAATAAATTATGCCATGAGTTTTATATACAGAGAAATGCAATGGACTCTCCTATCTTCCTTTTCACCTGAAATAAATTGTACACTGTTCATTGCTTTATTGTTGTTTACATTTGATATAAGTAGTTAATGTTTAAATGCCAGCGGGTGGCGCAGTGGGTTAAACTGCTGAACCATGAGCTGTCGATCGAAAGGTCGGCAGTTTGAATCCGCGATGGGGTGAGCTCTCATTGCTTGGCCAGCTCCTGCCAACCTAGCAGTTCCAAAGCATGTTAATGCGAGTAGATAAATAGGTACCGCTTGCGGGAAGGTAAACAGCACTCCGTGTTCCAGCTGCATGCTACACGCTGCGGCAAGGAGAGTCATGCCGGCCACATGACCACAGAGGCGTCTTCGGACAACGCTGACTCTTCGGCTTTGAAATGGGGATGAGCACCACACCCTAGAGTCGGACACGACTGGACTTAATTGTCAGGGGTCACCTTTACCTTTTTAGTTAATGTTTACTGTATGTATTAAAACTAAAATACTAATTTAAAAAAATCTTACCAGTCTTTAGGAAACCAATTAAAGCAACATTATAAGAGCAAAGCACTATATTAAGTGTTACAAACAGGCAACACTTACTAAATAAAGAGGAATGAAAAAATAAAACTGAAATCCTGATTCGGCATAATCTGTGACTTCTATGATGATTAATAACCTTATGAAATGTTCCACATGCACATGGAATTCACAGTTTGTTTGCAAGCAAGTAAATGACTACACAGGCCAAGTGAAGAGTCAGTTCCTTTGGTTTTAGCCAAAACGTTCTTAGCAATAAATGATGTGAGAAAAGATTAACCAACAGTATAAGATATATCACTCCCTTTTGAAAGTAATAAGTCAGTCAGTCTAGAAAGTTTACTGTGAGTCAACAGCTGTGTGTCTAATAGGAAAGCCTTCCATGCTTCCACCGTCAAACCCTAAACCTGTCAATAATGTGAAGGATGCAAAAGATTCTGACCAGCTCAGTGTGTTCATTCGTTTCCTTTCTGGGCAGGAATCCCAGCAAAGCAGATACTTATGCATAGTCTGTCCTCATTTCATCTAATTACAAGCTTCTCTCTAGGGGAAAGGGTGTGTGTGTGTGTGTGTGTGATTTGATTGCCCAATTGTAGGTCACTTAGGCATGGAGTTTCTGGAATATTCATTGATCCAGTGAGTGCTATAACAGTCAAAGTTCCCAGAGTTCTCTAGTGGAAAAAAAAAGTATTTTCCATTACACAACTTGTTGGAGTCAGCCAATGGAAAAGAGTTAGAACATTAGAGTTAGAATATGCACTGCAATAAATCAGCATATGTATAGGAATGTTTGAAGTATCAGTACATTAGTCAGCTACAGTACAATTTTTCTTTCAAGATCTGGGTCTAGTATAGAATAGTTTCTTTCCCCCCCCCCCCACACACACACGGTTTCTTGCCCTTTCCCTCAGACCTCTAGGAGGGCCCAATCCTAAATCATTCGCTGCCAATGTAGCCAATACCGCAGGTCCACTGTATATATAACATTTTATTTTGGCAAAGGGACTCTCTCAACACACTGGAGCCTTCACATGAAGTTATGTCTGCTTTCTCAGTACATGTGAGCTGTCCCATCCTGTCAGAAGACACACGCAAACAGTAAGTGTAAACCTACACACATACAGATACATTCATAGTGATTCCAATTATTGTCATGGGTGTAAGAAGTGGTACCAAGATGGTGTATTGCTTCTGGCTATATCCATGTACCACCCAGTTCACACTTCCGATTCTCTAGTCTAGGCGGTCATGGCCACATGACAGCTAAGACCACAATTTTATGCACACTTAGATGCAAGTCCCACTGAATTTCTGATTAAACATGGCTAGGTTCAACACATGTCCTAAGGAATATCCCCTTGGGATTGAGTCACACATGTGTACAGTATATACGTCAGTCAATAACTTGCAGTTGGAAGTATGACCTTTCACCAATTATGGAGCACACGTATTCGGGCATAGCCAAGGCATTATACATGCAGTCCAAAAAAGAAATTAATGAAAAAATGTGGAATATCTATCTTTGTTACAACTTGATAACACTTCTTGCTTCCTTACAATAGAAATTGCAGGCATACGTTTTACCACATCATGATGAAAATTTAGTAGTGGCATAAAGAACCAGATAAAATTGCTTCAGAGGTCAGGTACAGCACATGGGTTGCCTTTTGGTCATCCATGATGTCAATGATAAAAATGCTTACAGGTGAACAGCACAAGGAACAGACAAGATCACACTTTACACATGGGTACTCTCAGACAATAGCAGATGACAAAGATAGAAACTAGATTTTACCACAAAGATGCATGAATGTATCACCTTTTCCCAAAAAAAAACTGCCAGAGGGATGATTTGGATTGAGGCTGCAGCAGGTGAGGGGTTTAACCCTTTCTCCTTATGTCAATTCCCCAATATAAATCACTCCATCAGAGCAGCTATTACCCACCGGGGGGGGGGGGGGTAAACAGGCAACCATTGTGGTTTTTTTCACTCCATAGTTAATAGTAACTGAGGTATGTGTGAGATTTGGATCGGGGCTGTGACACTGGGAGGGAAACAGCTAAATCCCCTTTCCCCTGCATCATTGCTGCAAACCAAACCAGGGCTCCCACAGCTGTTTTTAGCGAAGAAGAAGAAAACAACAACAGAAATGCATCCACATAGCTCTAAGGTCAGGTATAGTTTGGTGATTAGCAGTAACTGGGGACCAACTCTGTACCATGTGTCTAAATTGCCCAGATACAACCTATTCAGAATAAACACTGCACCAAACAAGAAGTACAATAAATGCCATTTAAGCAAAGTGAACTGTGTATCACTCATTCAACCCCACTGTAATCAACTAAATGCTGGCCACGCTGCCAGAAAAATGCTAAGATTCAGAGCTGGCATAAATGAGAGAAACTATCA
Source organism: Plestiodon gilberti rubricaudatus (assembly GCA_026170595.1). Taxonomy (NCBI): domain Eukaryota; kingdom Metazoa; phylum Chordata; class Lepidosauria; order Squamata; family Scincidae; genus Plestiodon; species Plestiodon gilberti. The sequence continues at coordinate 259,978,004 of JANXHW010000001.1, forward strand.
AATCAAATGGACTTGCCATTACAGCAGAAGAGAAGCTGGCTCCGAAATGTTATGTCCTTGCAGAACACAAGGTTCAGCATAACAGGAGCATGGTAAAGAGTCTCACAGTTGATGTACCCAAGAGTAGGATAAAACTCACCCCTTGACTTCTCATGGAGTGTCAATCATTTGCAGCTGCCAGCTATGCAGCAAGACAACTATCACTGCTTTGAAGCTTTCTGAAATTATTACATGATGATGTCACTGTGCAACTACAGAGTCTGAAGGCTACAAACGTCCAGCGGCCCCTCACATAGTTGGGCAGCTTCTGTGAATTTTCAATGGCACCACACCACACGTAGTCATTTGAAACTACCTCCAAAATAGCTTCCAACGCAACACATTGAGGTGAACAATATGAGAAAAATTATTTTTTGAAATCCCACCTCTTAGAAAATCACTTATTAGCAGAAAACCCCACCACATCATAGTTCACAGAAAAAAGCCACAGCCTAACCATGAGATTGTGCGCGCTACGCACTTGCACCCAAGTAAGCGGATAGATAGCGCATGCATGCAATCTCACGGTTAGTCTGTAGCTCTTTTCTGTGAACTATGAGGGGGCGGGGTTGCCGCGCCTGCACCGCACATCCCTGTTATTAGCTATAAAACACCAAAAGATATAGGCCCTACGTATCTGACAATCCACCCTTCTTCTGTACATCCTGCCTTGGCCTTAGCATCCAACACAGTTGCTATCCTGGAGGTGTCATAATATAATATAATAATAATATACAGTATTTATATATTGCCTTTCTTGGTCATTGGATTTCTCCTCCGACTTTAATCCAAGGTGGTGTACATGGGCAGGCTGTCCTAACCCCCCTTGGGGGGGTTTACAATATATATAAATGTTCAATCTTTCATGAACGGCTACTTTCCAGGTGGTATCCTTTTTACAGTCTGACAATTCTGCTGGCTGGCGCCTCCCACACTCGACCGACACAGCTGGAAGCTCTTATCTCTCTTCCTGGAGGCTTTCACAGCTTTTTGCCGGCGGCGTGTCTCGAACTTATCAAGTACACTGGTTTTCGGGCTTTGAAGGCAGCAGCTCTCCCAATTGAGCCAGACTCTTCTGCCCATGTACCACCTTGGAATCCTGAGGACATGTGAGAAGCCACACAGTGGTAGCTTCTTAACTTTCTTCCCTAGAAACTATTTGAGCTTGCCATATTGTGAAGGTAATGCAAGACTTAAGATTCATTTTTTATGGCTAGCTAATGATCATGGGGAGGATAGATTGTAATGGCCCTATTTTAAAATGAATTCCACATTGGTTTACTGGAATCATTTTTGTGATGTTATTGCATTTTATGGTGTTATTTTACACCTTGATACATTGCTCTTCTTCTTGCACACTACTATAAGCTGTACAATTGGTGGCACGACTATCTATAGACCTGTTATCACCTGCTATTCCATGCATTCTCTCAACCCATCGAGGGGGAATGCAATTGTAATGGCTGACCCCATCCCTCAACCTTCATGTGTTAGGCCAAAGGCAACCTGCTGATTGTGCAGAGTTCTCAGTCATATAGAAAAAAAGGCATATGCACATATAATTGTACATACATAGAAACCCTGCTCTTACTTTTGACCCAACATACAGAAGTCAAGAGCAGGGCCAACAGATACGTGAAAGACTAGCCAATGCAATCCCACTCTAGCTCTATGGGTTGATAGAATTCATAGAAGAGCAGGTGAGAATAGGGCATGCATATGTCAGTTTCGACCATTCCATTCACTTTACAGTGGCCAAGAGATAGATCCAAGGATGGGGCTACATAGGAGTTTAAGGCTGCAATCCTATGCACACTTTCCTTGGAGTAAGCCCTATTGAACACAATGGGACTTACTTTTGAGTAGATATGCATAGGATTGTGCTCTAAGTCTTAACAAGACTAGCAGCGCAATCCTATCCAACTTACACCACCGGTGTAACTAGTGGGGAAGGGCAGGGCAGGAAGCTTTGGAGGGGAGGGGAGATTTAAATCCCCTTTGAATCCCCCTTTGGAGGGGATTTGAATCCCCTTTCCATTCTGGGGCCTCCCGTTCTCGTTGCACCACTGGTTACACCAGTGGTGTAAGCTGGATAGGATTGCGCTGTCGGTCACCAAAACCAGGGAACAATTTCAGCCTCCATTTCACTCAAAGGTGGATGCCCAAGAGGCAGCATCCCTTTGCTTTCTCCCATCTAAGTGAATGGTTGCCATTCACTCTTAAGTGAAAAAATTAAGGGCTACACTTGGGAACTGTTGAGTAATAGCAAAACCTGCCACTAAGTGTCCAGGCGGGTGGGCTAGGCTCTCAGTAACAGCAATCCTTCAAGAAGTTGCCATGTGCACAGATACATTGCACTCTACAGATATGCAATACGTAATCTCTCCTATACACACACTACCCATCGTAACCTGTGCGCACTATTCTAGTCCATAATATAATAGCTCTAATAATATATATTATAATATAATATATAATATTATAAAAAATAATATAATATAATAAATTATCTTATATAATAATACTTGTAAAAAGCCAACTTTGCACTCTCACATGTGACTGCTGAAACTTTTCAAAGAATAAAAGTTAAGAAATGGGAAAACGGCAGCTGTCGAATTTCTGCCTGTTATGTAGTTTTAAAGGACGCAGGAGCCCTGCCACAAAAAAAGATAACAAGCCTATAGGAAGCAGGGGAATGGTGGAGGCAGGGTGGGGGTGGGGGAAAAGTTAGCCCTAACAGCTCAGAATTTCAGAAAGGAAAAAGGGTGTTGGAACCAGCACCAACCCTACAGTTCATATTTATCCCTGCTAACTGGGTTCCCTGCTAACTGGGCAAGAGGCACTTTTTCAATTGGTGCTCCTCTTATATTTAGCAGGGGAAGAGTAACTGCCCCCTTTCACCCCAGCACAGTGTCTTTTCTGGTGGCTGTTTTGCTGGTGTTCTTCTGCATTTTTTTTTTTTTTAAGATTGTGAGCCCTTTTGGGACAGGGAGCCATTTAATCTTTTAATTTTGTCTGCAAACCGCTTTGTGAACTTTATGTTGAAAAGCAGTATATAAATATTGTTAATAATAATAATATTTATGGTCATATTCACATACATATTCCTACCATTTTGTGTCCAATACTGATGATACGTGGAGAATTCAGGGCGCAATCCAGCCTAAATTTAAAATGGCAGAGCGACATTCCAAGCCGTTGCAAATGTACCATAAAGCACGTTCGTGATGACTTTCGAGTAAGGGTGGTCGGCTCGGAGGCCGGCCGCCTTCACTCCACCACCGGATCGTCCCCACGGCCACTGGAGAAGGTAAGTGCAGCATTGGCGGGCGCGGGGGCAGTCCAGGCGGCAAGGGAGGAGGGCCATTGGCCGGGCCAGCCCGGGGGATGGGGATGGCAGCCGCCATATCCCCGTCCCATTCCCAGGCTGGCTCAGCCATGGCGGAAATCTGAGGAGACCCATTGGGGATTCCCCGCGTTACACCCCGAGTGGACCTCCGGGCTGCTCCCAGAGCGGGGATAAAATCTGGCGGGCAGCCTGGGCCGCCCGCCGGATACTTAGGCAGGATTGCGCTGCCAGAGTTAGATTGTCAATAAAATGTGAGATTTATTTATTTGATAACATGTATATACTGCTTTTTAAATAGATTTTAAAAGCAGTTTACAAACTGAAAAAAAATCCTTAATATAATACAATCTAAATAAACCAAACAATAAACAAAAGAAGGCAGACAGTTTTCAAGAGCCAAAGAAGCTCTTGTCCATTTCTGGAAGCTTAACAGAGAGGAGGCTGTACAGATTTATCTGAGTAGAGAGTTTCACAATCTTGTGACTCCTGCAGAGAAGCACCTAGTGGAGGTTAAGAAACAGAACATAAATTAAATAACTAATTACAGTAATCAATCTAGCTTCCCTATAGAATGGAATTTGGAACAGAGCCTCATTGGAAGACCCTGTGTACCAGAGGAGCTCATGCAGGAGATGTGTTCTCTGAGATAATCAGGTCCCAAGTGATTTAGGGCTTTAAAGGTAAGAACCAGGTCAGTGAATAATAAGACCAGCCTGATCCAGGATTTGATCCTGCAGGGAGGTGCTGACCTGGCTTGCATTATTGAGACCCGGCTGGATGAGGTGGCAGAGGTTGGTCTCTCCCAGCTTTGTCTGCCAGGTTTCCGGATGCTGCAGCAGCCACAGCTACAGGGGTGGGGAGGTGGGTCACAATAGTCTAATGTGAGTTCATCCACCTTACCAGGTACCCTGTCCAGTGGTCCACTGATTTTGGGTGCCTCCGTATTATACTGAATGGACAAGACAGGATTGGAATTCTGTGGGTGTACCACCCACCTTGCTACCCAACAGTCTCTCTGCCTGAGCTTGACGAGGGCGGTCTCAGGCATTGCATTGGAGTGCCCCCCACGGTTGATGGTCTTGGGGGACTTCAGTGTTCACACTGGCACCCCCAGGGTAGGTGCAGCTCAGGATTTCATGGCCATCATCATGGCAACCATGGGCCTGTCTCAGTTGATTTCAGTCTCAAAGCATATGGCAGGGCACACAGTGGACCTGGTGTTTACTGCTGGACAAATGGATGGTGATCTGAATGTAGAGGAGAGTAAGATCACTTCCTGGTAGGGTTTAGGCTAATTGCGGCCCATCTTAGCAGAGGCAAGGGGCCAAATTGTATGGTCCACCCCAGAGGCTGATGGATCCAGAAAGATTCCGGAGGGCCCTGGCATATTTTTCTATTGCCAAGGTCAGCGGCTCACCCAAAGCCCCAGTCAACATTAGGAACAAAGAAATGACCAGAGTCATGATCGGATCGCTCCTGAGCAACCTCTGCCTTGTCACAGAGCTTAGGTGCTCCTTGGTTACTGAGGAGCTGCGTACGATGAAATGACCACTAGGAAGACATCTTGAGTGACGTGACAGAAAACGTGTGCCAAATCCGACCAAACATGGGTTAGAGCTATATTAGAGCCTATTCCGTGGCGGTAATAGCAGCAAAGGCGGCATTTTTCTCTGCCACCATTGCGTCTGCTAAGAGCTGTCCAGCTGAATTATTCTGTGTTGTTCAGGGCCTGCTCCATCTGGCCCCTCAGGGGAATAAGGAGGAACACATGGTTGCTTGCTGTGACAAATTTGCTAGGCACTTCACAGATAAAAATTGCTCGCATCTACTACGACTTGGACTCTACGAGTTTCTGTCCATGTTCCAGCATCTGTTGGTCCTGTTATTCTGGATTCTTTTCAGTCTGTAGAACCTGAGCATGTGGACAGGATCCTTTGGAGTGTGAGGCTGTCTGCTTGCCTGCTTGACCCTTGCCTGGCTTGCCTTACATGATTTTCCTGCTACGGTGCAAGAAGAGGATGGAACTCCTGGGGGAGGCGGCGGATGGGCGCAGAGTATTCCCCATTAACTTGCTGCCTCCCCCAGTTCTCAACTTGTATCACAGACAGGGTATACTGGTTTATTCGTGTTCAGGACTGCATGCCACTCTCTACAGTCCCTGTCCCTACCTTTTGTCATGTTCTTATGGGTGAAAATCCCCCCTTTTAAAATCTAATGAAGAGCATCAATGTACATACTGTCTCCATTAACCCCTATTTACATTCTTTCATAGAGAAAAAAAATCCCCTAAATTGTTTTGCTATAAGTCCAAGCTTGGCGGTCTCTAACCCTGTCTTATAAAGCAAGGCGACTGTACATGCATAGACTCAGCTCTGTCTTTTGCATGAACATATGGATGCTCTAACTCCCTACACACATTCATATCCATACATATGTCACATGAATAAGTGACATTCTATAGTAGTACAATCAACATGGCTTGGCTTATAAAATATGCCCACTGCAAAGCAAAACGAGGATGTGGAAAAGAGTAAAGTGTAAAAGGCACCAGTTACTATACTATCTGGAGGTTTGCTAAAAACACATCCAGACCAAATCAGATAATGTTAGTTCAGTCTCCCCATGATGATAGACAGCAACTGAGATTTTTCAGCATCATATGCATAATGAAGAACAAAAGGGAAAAACAAAGGCCAAACCCCAAAGATAGATGGGTCTGAACGAGAAACCTGACAGGCCCTGATTGATAGTCATGGGGGCTGCTACCATGAGTTTGGCAAGGGAGCTGCAGTTCCAAAGCCCTGTAACAGCAGCTGCTTCTCCTCCAGAACAGTCACATGTGGTTGCTAGAGCAGGAGACAGACACGGCTAATTGACTGGGCAAGTTTAGCAGAGGTGGAATTAATATGATGGGGACAGAGCTCAGGTGTGCCATTCCATTACCAAGGAAGAGAACCGTTGAGATGGAATTGAAATCCATTTTCTGGCCGGAGCCTTGTTCAAAGTCACAGTGGCAGCTCAGCACGTGTTTCTCCCCCTTCTGCAGAGGAGTGCCTCTCCCCCTCCCGACTCCAACCGCCCTCAACTTCATATCAGAGATAACCTGGGAAATGCATTGCAGTCGGCTGACCAGCCTTGAACTTTGTGTGGTGGTTGCTTAGCAATGGTTAACCTTGAAGACATACCATGAGACAGAAGAGCCCAAAAGTGCGTTTGGTGGATAAGCTTGCAATGAAAAACAAAACCAGAAAGTAAATAATAGGGAAAGGAACTAGAGCTACCCTCCAGATCCATTCTGAAGAAGAAAATGCCCAGCCTCTGAAGAAAGGAAAACACTGTTATGCGTATAGCTGGGGGGGGGGGGGGGGGGACAGCCCTCCTGGCTTACATTAATAATATACCAGTGCAAATGTACCTCCTGGGTTATTCAATGTATAGAACTGAATTAGGCCCAGGCTTTGAACTAAGAGATAAACTGGGCTGAAAAAAAGAGTTAAGAAAAGAGTAAGAAAAATAGCATTTGACACTGTGAAAAAAGTGTTCTTGTGCAATTATTTGCTGCCAATATTGTGCCAAGAGGCATCACTCTCAAAGATTTATCTTAGCAAGTGACATATCTTTTATCCAGAAATCCACCTCTCAAAGCAAATAAGGCTTAGGAGCTGGACAACATAATTTTGTTTATTTTTAGATAACTTATTAGGAATAATGATGAGGAATAAGAGAATGAGGCACCATCTATATATAGGACATTTGTGTTAAAGATATTACGAGATTTATACTTTACCTGGCTAGTTTGAACTATAATGTTGGATAAATTATCTTGTTATATGTGCAATAGAGTTATTGCAGGCTTCTATCAAATTTAAGTTTAAAGCAGAGTGTCGACCACTGTGTATAGACAATGCTTGCTACCACAATGAAACAGGAAATGAAAGATTTTAAAAGCGTCTTTGTAACATCCCGAGAATGAGAGGAGAGAGAGAGAGAGAGAGAGAGAGAGAGCGCGCACCTGGAAGTTGATGCAATGTGCTTCCAAAAGGCAAATACCTGCTTGTCAAGAAGATCTTTAAAGGGAGTGCCAGAGATAGGTCATCTCCAGCAGAGATGGTTTAGCAAGATCTGCACAGGTGGTGGACTCCAGAGATAAGAAAACAGACTAATCCTCTTTTCAAATGCAGAGCCACATAACTGCCAAGTCTTCCAATTTTATTAGAAAACTACCAGTTCTCAATATTCTCTCCAAAGCCAGTTTCTGATGTTATCATTTCAACTTTTTTCAGAAAAATAACAGCCCGATCCTCACTAACTTTAGAGCAGCGGAGCACACTTTCCGCCGCTCTAAAATGTTGCAAATCTGCCATAAAGCGCACTTGCAACAACTCGGGAGTAAGGGCCACCGGCACGGAGGCTGGCAACTCTCACTCCCCTGGCGGACCACCCCTGCGCCCTCCAGTGAAGGTAAACCCTGCACCAACCAGGGAGGGCGAATCAGGTGGCAAGGGAAGGGGGCCATTGGCCGAACCGGACGGAGAGAGGGCGGGGATATCGGCAGTGCGCTCTGCTGATATCCCCAGCCCTTTCCCGGCCCGGTTCAGCCTTACCCACTCGCCTCAGATGCACACCAGCTTCAGAGCTGGCATCCATCCGAGGAGGCCCATAGGCCCCAGGCTGCCCTACACTTGGGGAAGGGGACGAACGTCGCCTTCTCCCGAGGTGTTCCTGGGCCGTGCCTGTGTGGCCAGGGAATAGGCTCAGAATTCCGCGGCCAGCCCTTTAGGCTGGCTGCAGAAAGTTATGCAGGATTGCACCGTAAGCTTCTATCGCTCATGGTGTCTTTTTAAAAAATACTAGGGTAGCAAGGTGTTCACAAATGATTCAAAGTAAGCCACACATAAGAAAGCCAGGTGACGGTTTTGTCCTTATCTAATAACTTAAAGCAAGATCCGGGCAAAGTGAAGAATATCTAAGTATGAGGTCAAATTAAATAAAATTATTTTGTCTTAAGCTTTATTCTCTTTGAGGCATGTACTTCTGAGTTAAAAGAGCAGCTAAAGATGCTAGAGAGCATATCTGAGGGTGATGCCTCTCAGCATAGTATTGGCAACACATTGTTACACAAGATCATTTTCTTCATGTTGTCAAATGCTCTTCCCAGCCTTTTAGGTTGCTCCCTTCCCATGAAATCAGTACTACATGCAGCTCTATCCTGTGCTTGTTTCCTCAGGAGTAAGTCCCACTGAGTTCAGTGGGATTCCCATAGGACTGTAACCTGGCAGCCCAGCTCTGTGCAAAGATAGGGACAATTAAGTGCTTTGAAACAAATGAAACGCTGTATAGGATTACACCATTCAAAGCTTTTATATTTGACTGCATCATTGTAATTAATACTAATAGCACTTGTACAGTATAGCATTTTCTGAGTGCACAAAGCACTTCACATGCATGATCTCAATGGAGTCTTTACAACAACCTTGTACACAGAGGCATCACTATGGTGGGGGCGGTACTGTAAGTCCCGCGCCGTCCTAGTCTCCGTTTACTCCCCGGTACGAGCTGGCCCCGCCCCCTCGCCTTCGGAGCCATTCAGTGCGGTGAAGGCAACGGGCAGGGAGTCTCCTGCCCGTTGCCTTCGCCACACTGAATGGCTCTAGCGGCAAGAGGGCGGGGCCACCTCGTACCGGGGAGTAAACGGGGACTAGGACAGCACGGAACTTACAGTACTGCCCCCACCGTAGCAACACCTCTGCTTGTACGGTATTATTGTCCCCATATTGCAGCTGAGGAGCTAAGGCTGAGAGGGAGTAGCTTGCTTAAGGCCACTTCTACTCTGAAGTAAGCCCTACTGGATTAAATGGGGCCAGTGGCATCTCTAGCCCAAAATGTACTAGGGGCACACCCTCAACTTTCTGCCCCCTCCTCCCTTCTGCTCCCCTTCTATATTCCTTGCTGCCGCCAAAGGCGGCAGCGGCGATGGGGGGGCGCAAATTCAACCTTCCGCCCCAGGCCCATCCTCCCTTCTGCTCCCCCTCTATACTCCCTGCCACCAATGGTGTTACTGTTCACATATTCCATTACAGCAAGTGCAAGCTATTTATTTAAATGGATTTAATGTCCTTTCATCAAGAGCCAGTGCATTTACATGGGAGTAAGCCCCATTGACTATAATGGGACTTACTTCTGAGAAGACATGCATAGAGTGGGTTTTCTCTGTGCCAGGTGCAAGGGAGTGGCAGCAGGAAACAGGTTATCTTGTTGTCTTGTGCTCCCTGAGGCATCTGGTGGGGCCACTGTGTGATACAGGAAGCTGGACTAGATGGGCTTTTGGCCTGATCCAGCAGGGCTCTTCTTATGTTCTTATGCCTGCAAATCACTTCCCTTTTAGATCTTTGAGCAAAAGAGCCAGTGCTTTTAGATGTAGAAGAAACTTAGCCAGTTTTAAGAAGTTGTTCATATCACTGGATCCATCAAGTTCTTCAAAAGGACAGCTATTTCTTTAACTTATATGTATTTTTAGTTATTTAGAAAGGTGGTTAAGGGGGCAGCAACCCTATCCACACTTACATGGGAGTAAGCCCCATTGACTATAATGGGACTTACTTCTGAGTAGACATACTGCTTCCCTTTGAGATCTTTCAGGACAGTGCAGCCCAGTAAAATAGGAAAATTAAATTAGCGACCCAGTAAAAGTAATGAATATTGACAGAAATGAATGCTAGAAGCAAAGATTTACTTGTTTTTGAGGATATGGGCTCTCCTGGGCTCTCCACACTGCCACACAAGCCTGCAGACTCTCTTGCTTTTAACGCGGCTGTTTCTCCTTGGCGCTCCTTAGTTTGGATGTTATGGAGAAAAAAGCAGAGCGGCAGCTGGCGATGAAGCTGCCCTTTAAAACTTTTTCCCCCATATCGGCGCCCCTGGAAGCAGCACGCCCACTTGGCGCCTGGGGCCCAGGGCCATAGGGCCCCCCATCATACTACGCTTCTGAATGGGACTTACTCATAGGTAAGTGTGTTTAGGATTGCATCCCTAGAGAGTTGATGGCTGAGGTGAGATTTGAACCAGGAGGAAGTCTCTTCACCTCTGTGCTATTCCAGCTCTTAGTTGAGAACAAATTGATAATTATCATGATTTTTAAAAAAATATTTTGAAATTATAAGTCTTGAGTTCACACCATTTGAATAAGAGGTTCCATGAGTCCCCATGCACCAAGACATCATATGTTTACACATTACACATGATGCAGGCAAATTAGGGCTGCCAACTCTGACTGGAGCTATTCCTGGAGATTTATTTTCCAACCTGATGTAATGTCGGAAAGTCCTAGAGGCCCTGTTAGATCAAGACTGATGCTGATTCCTGGAGGATTGGCAACCCTAAGACAAAATCCTATGTATGTTCACTCAGAAGTAAGTCCCACTGCGTTCAAAGTGGGGCTTAATGTGCATAAGATTGCAGCCTCTAAGGGTTTTTTCACACATGATGCTTAGAACTGCTCCTACTTCCGCTAGATGCGTAATGTGAAGGTATATAATTTACAGTGGCGATAACTTTTTTATTGTTAAATATTTGTATTCCACTTTTCAATGTTGTAAAAATGTCCCAGGTGGCTAACATGTAAACAACCAATGTTGAATAAACACAAGAAAATCACTAGTACCCCAGATACAGGGTCCCTGTAATTATGAACACACAAACACAGGACCAGCCCTACAGTTGGCCCTGCTAAGGCCCGTAAGCCAGGCCAGTATTTGAGGGAGCGGGTGACAAAATGCACGCCCAGCCCGTGGCCCTTGCCTCCTCCGCTTCCACCTTCGCAGCATCAAATGGGAGTGGCTGGCTTGACAGGAGGCAGAGGTGCATACAGGGCAGAGGCAGGTGAAGGTTCCCCTCCAAAAGGTGATAAAAGAGGGGCAACTTCCATCTCTCCTGCCTCCTGCTGTTTGAAAAGAACAGGACAACGGAGGCCTCCTTCCCTGGCTTCCCATGTTCTTTTCAAACAGCAAGAGCGGAGGTGGCCAGCTGGGACAGGAGGCAGTGAAGGAGCACACAAGGCAGTGGCACATAAAGCCCCAGCCCACAAAGATGGTAAGGATGACGGGCAAGTGAGTGTGCACGTTTTGTGTACCCCCTGCAAAAAAATGAAGAAGCAATGCTGGACCTTGTTGGTCTCAGGTGCCAGAGAATCAGGCCCGCCCAGACACTCCTTATTTATTGTGGAGGCTCATCACACCCTCCGAGGCATATAATATGGGAACGTAAATTCAGATCTTATGAAAGGGTACATTTTCAGCACAGAAATTCAACAACTCAAGTACACATTCACATCTAGAGTTGCCATCTTTTTTTTTCTGGCCCTGTTTCTGTGCCTTACAGTGTCCTAACTCACAGAAATTTAGCACTTAAAGTTTTTCCTGGAGTAGAGCTAAATGATGGGGAATGCTTTTTTGTTAAGGACCCAGGAACAGAGTTCATGGGGGTTTTTTAATCATTACTGAACAGTGCTCCGTGTTCCAGCTGCATGCTACGCGCGGCGCTGCGGCAAGGAGAGTCATACTGGCCACATGACCACGGAGGCGTCTTCGGACAACGCTGGCTCTTCGGCTTTGAAATGGGGATGAGCACCACACCCTAGAGTCGGACATGACTGGACTTAATTGTCAGGGGTCACCTTTACCTTTACTAACCCTCATCACAACCACCAATTTTTCAACAGCCACATTCACTTCTTCTGTAGTAAGGCCTTCACTTTTAATCTGTTGTTGTGGACACTTCAGGGCAGGGTTAATTTGGTTCTCTTCCTGTTTGCTATGCTTCCATGCAGAGAAGTTGTAACTGCATGTTCTCTTGAAGGAAAGGTTTTGAAAAGGGGTGGTTACCCGACTTTTTCTGTCCAAAATAGAAATAGTTCCACTCTGCTCCAGAACCATCTGCAGGTGTTGTTGTTTTTCAAGCATCTCCGGCAAAAGAGCATTCAACAGTGCTGGATCTCCCAGTTGTGTTTATAACACCAGACCATAATAGGTAAGGCACGAATGCCAGAGCAACAGAGGTGCACCAGGAGCAGAAGCAGTAAGCCAGCAATGATCTGCCAGAATGGACACACTGCCGTTCTGTTGAATTAATTACCATCAAATATTTGCCGCATATTAGGATGGTGTACAGAGCTGTCACCAGGGATACCCCATCCCAGCACATCACTTCTGGACTGTGTCATACCACATCTGGCAATGGTGGGTTATCCTGGCTTCGTAACACTGATGTTTGCAACTACGCTAGCATAACATCCTGGGTAGTCACTGTATTTCATCCTGGCCACTGATGACCAACCTACAGTGTAGGTGGCACAGGCAGTATGCATCAGCAGGAACAGGACCCTGGGTCTGTGGTACAGCAGCTGCTTTGCTTGCAAAAAGTGTTGGGTTCAACCCCTGGCATCTCCAGGAACAGCAGGAAACCCTGGAGAGTTGCTAGTCATCAGTGCAGACAGCTAGAGATGGATCAACAGCCTGGCTCAATATAAGGCAGCTTCATATGTTTAGGACAGCCCATTATAAAGTATCAGGCTATATGGCATAGAATTACGTCTGCTCGCTGACTCGGTTGATCAGCAGCAAAACCGCATCAAGGGATGGTTTGTAGGTTTACTAATGCATATGCACACTCATACTACAGTGTCACTAGCTCAGAGTGCATGGTCTTGATGCATGACGAAATTGCCAAAAATATTAGGCCATACTGACTTCGGCCATTAGAAGTGTCTTTTGTTTTAATCTCCGACTTCATGGCCTTCTTATTTTAAGCAGCGCTGCAGCACAGGGAAACCTTGCACTAGCCTTGCTCCTGATACACTGCCAACACGGCCCTTACACCAGAAGGAAAACCGTATAAAAAGTTTTCAGTACGTTTTATATTGTAACCACCTGCTGATTGAAAGATAAAACACACAGGTGCCAACTCTACGGCTTTCTTTGAGCATCACAGTGCTAATATATAGGAAGTGAAGGAGTCCTCATTTAATTTAATTGATTGACTCTCCATTCTGTGGTCAGTGCAGTTTGTTGTTCATAACATAACACGGCGTGTACTCCTGCAGGACATGATCTCCAAAAGGGTGAACACACAGAGGTCTCTGTGAACCCAGATAAGAATCTGAGGCTAGATACACATTATATGCTGTGAGCTCTGACACTGTATATCTTTTTTTTAAAAAAAGAGCAACTGGGAGAGAGGAATTGAGAGCAGGGAAGCAAGGGTTAACCCTTTTCCTCCCTGATATTTCTCCATTCTAAATCCAACCCCTGCCAGCATGTAACTCCACAAGAGAAAAATCTTTTGGATTTGGACAACTAAGACCAAAAAGAAAAAGGGTTAAGTATCCCCTCTCCTCTGCCACTTTGCTACTCTTTATTCTCCATTGCTCCAGCTGCTTTACACCAAGAAATGGCTCCATTACACACAATAGCACATAACATGTAGTTAGTCTCTCTGTTTTTGAGTTGCAGCCTCAGGTTCAACATCACAAATCACACCCATACAGTGGTGTATCCAGTTTCCTTGCCGCTTGGGGAAGCAAGGATGTGTGTCTCTTCCCCCCCCCCAGCCTGGTGACACCCAGAAGTGACAGTGAGTCAGGCAAGAAGTAGGGTAGGGACTGGGGCACCCGCGTTTTCAGCTTCTCTTCCCCTCGATTGGGGAAAAGAAGACAAAGACGCAGGCGCCCCAGTCTGCCAGCAACAGCGATCAGGGAAAAAAAGCTGAAGATGCGGATACCGGGGGGGGGGAGACAAAGGTCGCTGCTATTTAAGCGGCTGGGGGGCGTCTTCCCCTGGTGATCTTCCCCTAATCACGGGGAAGAGAAGCCAAGGACGCAGCCGCCCCCCAGCTGCTTAAACAGCCACGGCCTTTGTCACCTCCCCCTTCAGCTGGGTGGCATCGTCCTGGGGCGGCCCACACCAGCCACCGCCCCCCTCTTAGTACACCACTGCACTGCACCCATATATCCCCTCAAAACAAGCACAACAGATGCAGATCAGAAATAATTTAAGAAGAACAGTGAAAGGAGTAAAGCAACAAACAAGGAGCATATAAATCCTAATAAAAATATTCAAAATATTAAAGGATTTTTGAGCCAACCTGCCTTAATATACCAAGAGTCAGAACTGCCATTATGGAGGTGAGTGGACAAACAAGATGGCAGAGAAGGAGAAGAGGCTGAATGCATACTAACAAGAAAAGTTAATTCCATCCAGTGACCGTAAGGGTTGGGTCACACATATATCCTCTCCCTCCCACACACAACTAGCCACGTTTTCCCCACAGAACTTCTCCCAAATGTGGTCATGCATGTACAGTAGTCACATGGAGAAGCATCATGTGTGATCTGGCAGAACACTGATGCAGTAAGTAATTTCTGGGAAAATTGTAGTTCCAAAAAGTGCTGCCAGGATCACAGAAATCATGTGGAGGGTACGTTTTGAGAAGCTGTTCAAACAGAGACAAAGAAGCAGTAGAACCAGCACCAGGTTCCTGGGGGTCTTGCAGCAAAGGTCAACAGTGGGCTGCCCACAGCACCACCACCCCGCCTGTACCCTGGGTACTACCACTGATACCAGGATTCAGGGAGAAGCCTGGATAGGTGGGCCCTCTCTGATGGGTATGCCCCTCGGCCAGTGCCCTGGCCAGCCCCACCAAAGACAAGGACCAATAATAGGGAATGGATTTTGTCTGTAAACCGCTTTGTGAACTTTTTGTTGAAAAGCGGTATATAAATACTGTTGTTAATAATAATAATAATAATAATAATAATAATAATAATAATAATAATAGACAAGGATAAGAAAGAACAGGCTTAACAAGAGGCTACGGTATGTACTAGAACAAGAGGAAAATGGGAAAGAACATACAGCTGAAGAGATGAAAGCTAAGGGGGGAGCAAGTGAGTGACATGATCTGGAGAGGAGCTATAGAACATTAAATGTAGTACAAACAATGAACATCAGCCAATGAAGTTCTCAAAATAGAGGCATCATATGGCCAAAGTGCCAGGAGCAGAAAATAAGCTGTGGAGCAGCTTTCCTAACAGAAACAAGCAGCTGGAGATTATAGCAAGGAAAACCGATGAGAAGAACATGACAATAGTAAAGGTGCAGCATGATTAGAGAATGAACAACTGTTTTGGTGATGTCAGGAGAAAGAAAAGAATAAATCTTACAGCCCAATCCTATTCTTTCCCCACCTCGCTGATGCAGTGATGCCAAAATGGCTACCGCTGCATCGGGGGGGGGAGTTACGGAGGTCTCCTCTGGATAAGGGAACATTTGGGGGTAAGTCTAATGAATTCGCTGTGAATTTGGGGCTAGTGAATTCGCTGGCACAGGTCCGTGTGGACCTGTGCCACAGGATCAGGTCCGGGAAGGGGGCTAGGATTTGGCAGCCACTGCTGCCACAGAACTCACCCCCTTCCCAGGCCCAATCCGCCCTGCTCCCGCCCCCATTGCTGCCCTGTGTGCTGCCAGAGTGCTTTTTACTACTGCTGTAAGGCACTTAGCGCTGGCAGAACGCTATTTCCACCAGCGCTAAGAGCCCATAGGATTGGGCTGTTAGAAATTTAATGAAATGAAAAAATGGTTTAACAAGAATACAGGAAAAACACACCAAAGCAAAACCATAAGAAACACCTAAATTACAAGTTTTAGGGGAGGAGTGAATGGGAAGATTATCAAGATCAAGGAAAAAGGGCAATGTGGAATTCAGTTTTGCTCAGATTAAGTTTTTGATTATGCTGGTTCATCCAAATTGTAATCGCAGAAATAAGTATAGTTCTGTATACAGATTAGACAGAACAGAAGAGGATCGTGCCAGAGCAGACAAAATTATCAGCATAGAAATTATAGGAAAGACCATATGAGCTGATTAGGATTGCAATCCTACTCCTAGACACACTTACCTGGGAGTAAGTCCCATTAAACTCAATGGGACTTACCTTTGAGTTGATATGCATAGGATTGCACCGTAAGAATATAAAGAGGAATGAGAGTGATAAAAGAAGGAAAAGGGGTATCAAAATGAATGATGTTTCAGCTATCAAATGCCAATCTAGTGACACTCCATGCTCCCCCCAAAGCCCTTGACCTGATTCACACATCATGCTAATGACTATAAAGGCCGGAAAGTCAAGACCACGAAACAGCTGCCTTGAAGGGTACCGACTCTTTTTACAGAGAGGAAAAATTGAAGAAGAATCACTGAACTTTGAAAGGAAGATTGGAAAGACAGGGAGATAACAAAGCCAGACCAGTGCCAGAAAAACCTAGTCTAGAAAGAGACAAGAGAAGAATGGAATGATTAACAGTGACAAAGTCTGAGGGGTTGTGGGAGACAACAGCAAAGCCACAAATCAGTATGGATTGTTCTCCCATGTGGTCATGTACCTAGGAATATTTGAGCGTAATTGATTGGAGAAAAGTGGCTGGATGCACGTGTGAACCAAATCAAGGGGGTGGGGGTGGGCTGACTAGATTGGCATTTTATATCAGTGTTCATACATATGGTTGGTTCAGTTTGATATTGTTGTGCTTCCTACATGTAGTGGAGGGATGGGGGATGGCCGCATATCTCTTGTTCCCTGTACCACTCCCTTTTCCAATCCTCCTTTCCTAGGTTTATCTGCTACCTTCTTAGGTCCCTGCTTTCTCCTTCCCTGGGTCTCTCCCCCTTTATGATCTGAGCAGCTCTCAGTCAATGTAGGCAAAGCTCCTTATCTTCACTTTTTGTTAAAAATTGTATGTGTCTGGAACGCTGTATACGTCTTCTCTGAAACACATTATTTTGGAAATTACATTGTTGTGAATTACATTGTGGGAGTGGGAGGGAGATGTCTAGCATAATTAACACAATATAGATTTCTCTTTATTAGTAACCATTACTACAGTCTAGCTAGAAATAGTCCCAAGATTATATGCTCATACAAGAATTCCATTCTTCAGACAGCATAAACGTCTGTCAAAGAGCCTGGTAAGCTTATACATCATCTGATGTGGCTATCATTCTTTCAATTATCTACAAACATCACTCACAGCCCAATCCTATGCCAGCCTCCGCCAGCAGTACTGGGCTCCGCACTGTCGCAAATGTGCCATAAAGCATGTTGCAACAGTGTGGAGGCCAGTCCCGCCGGCATGGAAGCCAGTGCTGGCAGACCTCTGCCAGCAAAGGAGTGGCACTCGCCAGGCAGGTAAGCTCCATGCTAGGCAACGGGGAGGAGGAGTTCTGGGGTGGGAGAGGGCAGGTAGGAGGGCGGATCAGGACTGGGAGGGGGGGTGGGCTCAGCAGAGGAGGCCTCCGCTGAATCCTATCCCCAGTCTTGGGCTTGAAAGCTCGACACAGGGCTGCTCAGAGCTACGCTGGTCATTTTGCTAGTGCACCTCTGAGTAGCTCCATGGGGGCTGCTGGAGCTCGACACGGGGGAAGGACACAATCATCCCCTTCCCTCAAGGAGATCTCCACCCCACTCTGAGCTCCTTGGAGGAAGGGCGGTATAAAAATGTGAAATAAATAAAATAAATTTCCAGCCCCACGCTGGATACAGCTGAGCTGCATTTGAGCGTGGGGCTTTGAATAGGATAGGGCTGTCAGTCTCTGTTGTTGTTGTTGTTCAGTCGTTAAGTCGTGTCCGACCCTTCGTGATCCCCTGAACCATATCCCGCCAGGCCTTCCTGTCCTCCACTATCTTCCTGAGTTCGCTCATTTTCATGTTCGTTGCATCGGTGATGCTGTCTAACCATCTCATCCTTTGCCTTCCCCTTCTCCTTTTGCCTTCAATCTTTCCCAGCATCAGAGTCTTCTCCAGAGAGGTGGGTAAAACACCAAATGTGTAAAGGAGTGTGAAAGGCTGATCCAGCCACAGCAATCCCTGCCACCTACCTGTCCAAAGTAACTCCTAGAATTATGCAATGCCACAATGAAAGCTCACTCAGTTGTCAGACAGCAACATGCTGGGTTATGCGTACCATCCCATACAAAGAGTACCATTCAGTAAGAAACTAACCAGTTCTCAGGCAGCCCACTGTCTGACTCTCAGATAAAACTTACCAAGGAATGGAGTAAACAGAGGTGACCTTAGGAGAGGATAGGAGATGGCCAAGTCATTATATGAATTGGGGCTCATTGATGCTTAGTCCCTATGAACACAGTCCCAGAAATTGGTTTTAATGATCAGACTCAACCCTGGAAGATGTGCTGTAATGATAGAGGGGACCTTGAACATGTGCAGAGTGTATTTTCCTCACTACTATGATGAAACTACAGCCAAGCCCACACATCTGGTAGAAAGAAGAAAAAAGTAGAAGGGGAACTATAGTTATCCATTCTTTAGGCAGCTAGGCTTTTAACATTTATTTCAGGAGTCAATTTTTGTGAAACCTTTGAAAATAACGAGACCAACAGGTTTCTGTGAGACTGCAAAGTGAGCCTTCTGATTTCCACTGCTGCAGTTCCAATATTACTAGCCCTTGATCCAGTAAAACATGAACAGATTCACATCTGCAGTGGGATTTCTCATAGTAAGCAAGGCTAAGTAGGCTTTAAAAAATTGGTGATGTTGGAAATAGGATTCCCTCCTGAGTGAGCAAAGATGAATCAGATTAATGTTAATATCTCCTGGAACCTTGCAAGCGATGTAACTAACCTGTAGCATAAAGCTGTATACGAACAACTAGTATGCAGCTTTTAGCAACATATAAATAATTGGGTAACCCCACATCCATAGCACCCAAAAGTAGTTGTCTGAAGAGCAGCTGCCCAGGGAAGTCAGTGACTCATGATTCCACAGCAACTCCCTGTTCATCACATTCACACACACATAGTGTGGAATTCTCCAAATCACTCCCTGCCTTCTGTTCTGAATGCTCTTTGGGCACTGCTGAACATGTCATCAAAAGATTCACAGTGGCTGAAGCTCCATTTTGCTTACATTACAACACCCGGTTCAGGCAGGCAGAGTGTGAACTCAGATGCATTTTTTCTGCAGCTCTCTGTTATTATTCCCATACAGGAGGAAGAATTGGGTGTGTTGGAGAATACGTGCCAGCAACTCCAGAGACACAGAATTAAATTCTTCCTTGAGGGCACAGACGTGGAATCTGTGGTTTGAAAGGGGCTTGTTTGACTATATCTCACCAAAAACAACAAAAGAGTCTTGTAGCACCTTAAAGGCTAAGGTGCTACAAGACTCTTTGTTGTTTTTGCTGCAGCAGATTAAAAAGGCAACCCCACTGGAAATTCTATAGCCAAGTAACCTTCCAGCACAGCCGTGGAAAAACACAACAAATAGAATATCATACATATATCTGGTAGAAGTCTCCAAATTAAGGAAAGCCTTGCTTAGCATATGGTTCAACAGGAAAGAGGTTGCCCTCAGACACTATAAAATCAACACCATTGCAGTAAGACCACACAACAGCACAACAGGTCATCTTGTGCATTTGTTCTCTTCTCTGTCTGGGTCTAGACAGGACAATAGCTCTAGCCAGTCCACCTGCTGAGATTGGCATGCACCAGCGAACTGGGCATCCAAGGCCACCTGACCAAAAGTGGTCATAAGCTACCCAATCAGATGGACCAGTGACACCATCAACCCTAGGCTTCTTAAGGTCAAGCCCGAGGACACTTGGATATGTTTTGGCTTGGCTCCCTCAGAGATCACATCTGTGAGTGGCCAAGTTCTCACCTGCCTCCTGGGGATTATTAGAGAGGTGTGATGGACTCTAAGCTGATCATGAAGAAAGTACAGTTAGGGAAGTTTTAGCAAAATAATTCCCAATGTGTCTTTTTCATTTGCCTGTAATCAACTGCTTCTCCTTTTGCTAAGAGCTGCACCTGGGCACCAATGCCTGAGCCATTTACCAAGACTGCTTGTTTTACTCATTCTTCTTTGCATTATCCAAACTGCCCCTCATATTTTTAATAAACTCTTTTTATGTTCTAACTTTTTATGTGCCTGTGGTTGATTGAACTCAGTCAGAGCCTTGTCACAGTCCTTCTTGGCCCCAGGCTACACACTTCAGCAAAGGTTTCTAGGAAAGTATCCATGTCATTCCGAAGGAGGCTTTTGAGAATGGTCTCTCCCTCTCTGCCTGGCTTTGTCCCCATGGTGACATCACAGTCTACCAAGTTGGCTCTGGCTGAGGCAGCAGATCTGTGGGAAGGAGAGAGACCCTGGCATCAGGGCTTCCCCAACACACACCGGAACACCATAGGCAGTGATAAAAACAATATCCGGAAAGGATCTCCACCAACTCCTTTTGCATTGCATTTGCACCTGGAGGCTCGGAAGCGTAGGGGACAGAACGCCCCGCCCCAAAACACTGCCCTGGGCTCCACCAGTTTCTTCAATGTGCTTGTCCCTCCTGATTGTCCCTCCTTGTAATAATGCTCAACGCTGATTGGCTGAAACACATGCGCTCCGATTGGCTGAAAGCCCCCTCTCATTCCATTGGTCAAACAGTTTGCTCCACATCCCGCCCTCTCTCAATCATGAGCATGGTCCACAACCGATCGCAACAGAACTCGGGAGAGCACAGCTCTCCCACATTCCATGGCGATTAGTTAAAAAGGCAGCCACACCGCTCTGCACACACCGCACATGCCTGGGACACCCTGGGAGAAGTGCGGTGTAGATCAGCCTAAGTAAAAACAACACCCAAAAAATTTCAAAGCTCAAGCATGTTAGAATGCATGTACCACTGCCACTTTTGTTGCTGTCTCCTCCTCTTTGCCCACCCAACTGCTTAGGAAACAGCTAGATGGGCGAGGAGAGCAAGGCGAGGCATTGTGGAGCCCAGTGACCCAGAGCCTGCTCCCTTCAGCTCTGGTGCTGCCTCCTTCTTCCAAGCTGTCCTGTTTGAAAGAAATAGGATGAGAGGCACACGCTGGGCGTTCCCAGTCCCAGCAAGCTCTATTCGTCCTGTTTATTTCAAACAGGGTGGTGCAGAGGAAGGGATGGTGCCAGAGCTGAAGGGAAGAGGGCAAAGAGGGGCGGGCTCCAGATTGCCACACTCCGCCTCTCCTTGCCCACCTGGCTACTACCGGTAGGTGGGCAAGGAGGAGATGGCAGTGGAGGCATTTTTTTGTCTTCCTGAGGAGCTGGTGGAAGAGGCAAGCAGCTGCAGCGGTCCAAATTCTCTTCCTGCTCAGTCTCAGCAAGCAGGAAGAGGATTAGAGAGCCAATTGAAGTGGCTCAGTCAGTAGCGAGCTGGAGGGGGGCAGTGAGCAGGTGTGGGGCACCCCTCATTCACCCCTTGAAGCAAGCACTGCAGTCAGCCTCCTGGCTAGGCTGGCGCTGATGCTATGAAAAGCTACACCTGCTGATTTGTGCACATCAAGCTGCTGCTCAAGATACAAGAATAGGCCAGGACATTTTTCCTGGTGAGTCGGTAACCTATTCTGGTTAGACCCTTGTTGTACAAAAAAGGAACCAGAATTGAGTACAGTTATGTCGTAATATACACTAGACATAAAGTCTTAAAACAGATTTTTCACAGTTTCATTGATCTCTCAGATTTCTTGATATTTATGGACTTGTTCACCCACCCATGCAGATAATTTGATTTCTTTATACTTCATGATGGACTGATTCCACTGAAAATCGGTGCCTTGAAGGCAATATTAATGTTCTGTCTGTAATCTTAAATTCTGTCTGTAATCTTAGGTTCTGTCCACTAACTGAGATGGCTTTAAAAAGGGATCACACAAATTCACAGAGATCAGTCTATCAATGGCTATTTAGTCAGGATGGCTATGCAAACTTCCATGCTCAGAGGCAGTGAAATCAATGAGACAAGTTAGTTGCAAGTTGTGACCATTTTATTTCCAACAGTGTTTAAGTAGTGTAACTTTCTCTGGATTGCGATCAGAACTTTATGTAGGCTTGATTAAAATCAATGCTGGAACCCATGTAACAGAATTTGTTAAAGCATTCCCCAAATTATTACTATAACTTCTTTTTTTCCCCTCCAGAAACAGGGAGATTTTGGGCGTTAAATTCTTCTATCTTGCTTCCCATGTCCCTTGGATCTTATCCTCAGCCAATCCCATTATGGGGGGGGGGGAAGATAAATAAGTACAAAAAAAAAAGTACAGGCTTCCAGAAAACCTTTTTTCCCAGTACGAGTGTTATGATGCCAGCTTCATCCATCCATACAACCTGATGGACTGTGAAAGACTTGAATGCCGACAAAACAAATTACAAAAGCACTACAGCAACTAATCATGCCCAAGTCACTCATGCAACCAAATAAAATGCTGTAACCAGGAACCTATCATTTCCCAAGCTCCCCAATGTTACACCACTTTCTTTCCCCGATCACTGCAGTTTTAATTCCGCACTTCTAGTCCTTTGCGCATCTTGCAGCTCAATTTGTCTAGCACTTTTCCAGGAGGTCAAAGCCAAAAGGATGGCAGAACTTCTCTAATTAGGATAATTTTGGCTCTGAAACAAATTATAACAGGGGCACATTTCAGTGGGGCTTTTAAAACAGGGAAATTACCGGTGGTTGATGGAAAACATGAAATGGAGTTCATGTATGCTTGGAAGGCCCTCCCACCCTGTGCCTTCTAAAAAGCCCTGCCTCCATTCCAAACGCATGGGAAAGGAAATGTGGGTTACTCAATAATGATGAGGGGAATGCTGCACTCTACAAATGTATGCAGTACGTTATAAATTTCCTTGCTGAGCTTTGACTTGAATTAAGGCAGATGCGCTTCAATGTAAGTAAGTGTAAAGTGATGCATATTGGGGCAAGAAATCAAAACTTCACATACACACTCATGGGTTCCGAGCTGTCTGTGATGGATCAGGAGAGAGATCTTGGGGTGCTGGTGGACAGGTCAATGAAAGTGTCGACCCAGTGTGCAGCGGCTGTGAAGAAGGCCAATTCCATGCTTGGGATCAATAAAAAAGGGATTGAGAATAAAACGGCCAATATTATTATGCCGTTGTACAAATCGATGCTAAGGCCGCATCTGGAGTATTGCGTCCAGTTCCGGTCGCTGCATCTCAAAAAGGATACAGTGGAACTGGAAAAGGTGCAGAGGAGAGCGACCAAAATGATTAGTGGGCTGGGGATCTCCCTTATGAGGAAAGGCTACAGCGTTTGCGGCTCTTCAGTCTAGAAAAAAGGCGGCCGAGGGGGGACATGATTGAGACGTATAAAATTATGCATGGGATGGAGAGAGTGGATAGAGAGAAGTTCTTTTCCCTCTCACACAACACTAGAACTAGGGGACATCCGCTAAAATTGAGTAGAGAGTGTATTAAAACAGACAAAAGAAAATATTTCTTTAACCAACGTGTAATTCATCTGTGGAACTCCTTGCCACAGGATGTGGTGATGGCACCTGGCCTGGATGCCTTTAAAAGGGGATTGGACAGATTTATGGAGGAAAAGTCCATCACAGCTTACAAGCCATGATGGGGAAAAGCAACCTCCTGGTTGTAGGAGTAGGCTTTCTCTGTGCCAGGTGTAAGGGAGTGGCGACTGGACACAGGTATCTTGTTGTCTTGTGTTCCCCCTGAGGCATCTGGTGGGGCCACTGTGTGATACAGGAAGCTGGACTAGATGGGCCTTTGGCCTGATCCAGCAGGGCTCTTCTTATGTCCCGCAATCTACTTAGCAAATATTGTGACATGCAGTGCAATGCTACGCATGTTTGCTCCAAAGCAAGTTTCACTGTTTAATGAGCCTTTGTTGTTGTTCAGTCGTTAAGTCGTGTCCGACCCTTCGTGATCCCATGAACCATATCCCGCCAGGCCTTCCTGTCCTCCACTATCTTCCTGAGTTCGCTCATTTTCATGTTCGTTGCATCGGTGATGTTGTCTAACCATCTCATCCTTTGCCTTCCCCTTCTCCTTTTGCCTTCAATCTTTCCCAGCATCAGAGTCTTCTCCAGAGAGTCCTCTCTTCGCATTAGGTGGCCAAAATATTTGAGTTTCAGCCTTAGTATCTGTCCTGCCAGGGAACAGTCAGGGTTGATTTCATTTAGGATTGACTGATTTGATCTCCTAGCAGTCCAAGGGACTCTCAGGAGTCTTCTCCAGCACCACAGTTCAAAAGCATCTATTCTTCAGCGCTCAGCCTTCCTTATGGTCCAACTCTCGCAACCATACATTGCTACTGGGAACACCATCGCCCTGACTATGCGAACTTTTGTTGGCATGGTGATATCTCTGCTTTTTATTATGCTGTCTAAGTTTGCCATAGCTTTCCTTCCAAGGAGTAAGCGTCTTTTAATTTCATGGCTGCTGTCTCCGTCTGCAGTGATCTTGGAGCCCAGAAAAGTAAAATCTGTTACTGCTTCCATTTCTGCCCCTTCTATTTGTCAGGAATTGATGGGCCCAGATGCCATGATCTTAGTTTTATTAATGTTGAGTTTCAAGCCAACTTTTGCACTCTCCTCTTTCACCCTCATCAAGAGGCTCTTTAGTTCTTCTTCACTTTCTGCCATTAGGATGGTATCGTCTGCATATCTGAGGTTGTTGATATTTCTCCCGGCAATCTTGATTCCGGCTTGCGATTCATTCAGCCCTGCATTTCTCATAATGTACTCTGCATATAAGTTAAATAGGCAGGGTGACAATATACAGCCTTGCCGTACTCCCTTCCCAATTTTGAACCAGTCGATTGTTCCATGGCCGGTCTGAACTGTTGCTTCTTGAACCGCATACAGGTTTCTCAGGAGACAGGTAAGGTGGTCTGGCACCCCCATCTCTTTAAGAATTTGCCACAGTTTGTTGTGATCCACACAATCAAAGGCTTTTGCATAGTCAATGAAGCAGAAGTAGGTGGTTTTTTGGAACTCTTGGGCTTTCTCCATGATCCAGCACATGTTGGCAATTTGATCTCTAGTTCCTCTGCCTCTTCGAAACCCAGCTTGTACTTCCGGTAGTTCTCGGTCCACGTACTGCTGAAGCCTAGCTTGTAGGATTTTGAGCATAACCTTGCTAGCATGATGAAATGAGTGCAATTGTGCGATAGTTTGAACACTCTTTGGCACTGCCCTTCTTTGGAATTGGAACGTAAACTGACCTTTTCCAATCCTTTGGCCACTGCTGAGTTTTCCAAATTTGTTGGCATATTGAGTGCAGCACTTTCACAGCATCATCATTTAGGATTTTAAGTAGCTCAGCTGGGATATTATCATCTCCACTAGCTTTGTTGTTAGTGATGCTACCTAAGGCCCACTTGACTTCACTCTCTAGGATGTCCGGCTCTGGGTCAGTGACCACACCAGCGTGGTCATCAGGAACATTAAGATCTTTCTTGTATAGTTCTTCTGTGTATTCTTGCCATCTCTTCTTAATCTCTTCTGCTTCTGTTAGGTCTCTGCCTTTTTTGTCCTTTATCATGCCCATCTTTGCACAAAACGTTCCCTTGATATCTCCAATTTTCTTGAAGAGATCTCTAGTCCTCCCCATTCTGTTGTTTTCCTCGATTTCCTTGCATTGTTCATTTAAGAAGGTCTTCTTATCTCTCCTTGCTATTCTCTGGAAATCTGCATTCAGTTGTTTATATCTTTCCCTTTCACCTTTGCTTTTTGCATTCCTTCTTTCCACAGCTATTTGTAAAGCCTCATCTGACAGCCACTTTGCTTTCTTGCATTTCTTTTTCTTTGGGATGGTTTTAGTTGCTGCCTCCTGTACAATGTTACGAACTTCCGTCCATAGTTCTTCAGGCACTCTGTCTACCAGGTCTAATGCCCTAAATCTATTCTTCACCTCCACTGTATACTCATAAGGGATATGGTTTAGGTCATATCTGACTGGTCTAGTGGTGTTCCCTACATTCTTCAGTTTAAGCCTGAATTTTGCAATAAGAAGCTCATGATCTGAGCCACAGTCAACTCCAGGTCTTGTTTTTACTGACTGTATAGAGCTTCTCCATCTTTGGCTGCAAAGCACATAATCTATCTGGTTTCGGTATTGACCATCTGGTGATGTCCATGTGTAGAGTCGCCTCTTGTGTTGTTGGAAAAGAGTGTTTGCTATGACCAGCGTGTTCTCTTGACAGAACTCCGTTAGCCTTTGCCCTGCTTCATTTTGCGCTCCAAGGCCAAACTTGCCTGTTATTCCGTTTATTTCTTGATTTCCTACTTTAGCATTCCAGTCTCCTATGATGTAAAGGACATCTTTTTTGGGTGCTAGTTCTAGAAGGTGTTGTAGGTCTTCATAGAACCGGTCAACTTCATCTTCTTCGGCATCAGTGGTTGGGGCATACACTTGGATTACTGTAATGTTGAATGGTTTGCCTTGGATTCGAACTGAAATCATTCTGTCGTTTTTGAGGTTGCACCCCAGTACTGCCTTTCCCACTCTTTTATTGACTATGAGCCTTACTTCCAGGTAAGTTTGCATAGCATTGCAGCCTATGCATACTGTACTTTCCTGGGAGTTATCCCCGCTGAAAACGGTGGGATTGACTTCAGAAAGCACAGGATTGTGCTGTTACAACCACTTTGCAAGTCGGAAGAAACAGCTCTTGCCAGTTGCCGTCTCTTCAAGTTGCATTCATAGTCCATTAAAAACTGATGTAAGAATTGGACACTCTGAGACTAAAGATGTGCATGGCTCAGATGGCACACACAAAGTGGCTTTTTGTGTTTAGTTAGACCAGCATCCTACATATAACATAAATAGTACCTGTCCATCCCAAGATGCAGCCAGTTACAATGCCTTTATAAAGTGCTTATGTCACATCAGGTGCATAGGCTCACACAACTACTATAGTGACCAACATATCTTTAGGAGAATGCAAAAATAACTTGTTCCTAGTGCTGATGCTGACCCATCTCACCAACATGGCTCTCTTGTTCTGGAAAGGCTACCAGAGACCTTTAAGAACTGTATGATATGAAGAAATGTGAGAGTTCAACCTGCTCCCAGCATGGGATGTCATGATGGGAAAAGCTTTCTGTTGCTACATTTCTAGCTGTCATGCAGCTCTTCAAAGATGGGGAAAACAATGAGTCTTTGCAGCAACACAAGTTTATATTAGCAGAAGCTTTCATGGACTACAGTCTATTTCAGCATGTGCGATGCTGGGTCCTCCTTAGCTGGCAGGCACTTGTACACAAGGGGATACAGAAAAAAGGGGGGAAGCTGTAAACTGTGGGGTCAACAGCTCTGGGAAGGGTCAGTTGGTGACCATTATGTGACCAGTTGGTGACGAGTTGGTGACACCAGGATGGTGTAGTGGTTTGGGAGTCAGACTTAGACCTGGAAGATCCAGGTTCAAATCCCCGCTCAGCCACGAAGCTTCCTGGGTGACCTTGGGCTAGTCACTATCTCTCAGCCCCACCTACTTCACAGGGTTTTTGTGAGGACAAAAAGGAGGGGAGGAAATATGTACACCACTTTGAGCTCCTTGGAGGAAGGGTGGTATAAAAAATGTGAAAATAAATTAGATGGCCATTCTTACATAAAAGAGAAAGCTGTCTCCTTCCTGGCTATGCTGAGACCAATAACTCAAGGACTGAGGCAGGAACAATGGTCTCCTTGAACAGCTTACAGGTAGGTCCACACCTGTAAACCAAGAGACCTTAAACTTAACGCGGTTTATTTTAGCACAGTCTTTCAGGTGCTACAAAACACCTTGTTGTTCTTGCTGCAACACAACCACTTAACACAACCACTCCAGGAAGTTTAAAGATGAAGAGGTTCATCGATTAAATAAATAAAAAAAAAGGTGGCACCCCTATGTCTCATTCATGTCTGTGCCCTGCGTGACTGCATTCTCTACTGACACCATGCCACATTTAGCAGTGGCGACTGTTGCGTGCATAATTGCTAAGCACAGCAGAACTGTAGCGTTGGCACAATGTTCTGAATTGGCTCACGTCGTAATCATGAGCTGGTACCCCTCATCCTGATTCCATCTTTGCTGGCATACTGCCTCCCAGAAATAGGCCTCAAGATTTTTTTGGGGGGAAGGGGGGGTTGTGTGTGATTAAAAGCTGCATGCCAGAGTTTTGTTTTTGAACCAGCAAGTAGGTAGATATTTCACTTTAAATTTTTAAAAACAACAAAACACATCATTGCAATTTGAGTTTAGATCAAGGCACTATGGTGGATAAGGAGGCTTATCATTTTCTTGAACCAATGAGATTCTCTCAGGGATGGTTCAGACATGCATCAGCTTCCTCCATGCAGACAACCTGGGGTTTGCTTGCACACCCCCACTGTGCTCACCTATGTATGCCCACATTCATTTTTTATTTTTCCCTTCCAGGCATGGTGAAGCATGGCAACCTGTCTTTGCCCCTTTCCTTAGTGAGAGCTGTGTTAGTTGCTAGGCATGCAAATAGGCAAGGAGTGGTGTAAAGGCTGCTGCTTTCACAAGCACAAAAATGAGTCTTGTGGCCCTTTAAAACTAAACAAAGCTGCATCATGGCATAAGCTTTCGTGGGCGAGAGCCCACTTTTGCCAGGTGCATGTAGTGTTATCTTCAGTTGGCAGGCAGACACGCACACAGGGGGAGGGGGAGGGAATGATAAGTGTGGGACCAAAGGTCATGAAATGCAAAAAGTAAGCTTTCGTGAACTGGTCATGGGCCCTTTTGGACTAGTGTTTATATTTTTGTTTCTCTGTGCCCATCTGTCCCTCTCATAGTTTATATATAAATATAAAAATCAGTCTGCCAACTGAAGATAACACTCCATACACCTGACAAAGTGGACTAGAGCCCACTTGGCAGAGATGCGAGACATTATTCTAGAAGTTAACTATTGTCACTCACACTATACATAGGTCACATGGAATACACTGAGACACGTACAGTATAAGGACTGCCCTTTCCAACAGGCAATGTTAGAGAGTGACGAGGGCACCACTATCTATGGAGAAGCAATGCTACTGCAGTAATAGATGCAAGGTCCATAATCTTTCAAAGCAGTTCTTTGGTGCACATGCTTCTCCTACTCAGGGAGGCTGCAGGAGATTATGGAGGGATGCAGCATGGGGTAGGAAGGAGCAGGTGAGTAATCCAAAAGGTCCAAGGATGAGAAGTAGATGGATAATGAGCAGCAATATTGCTCAGGATCTAGAAACCAGAATCCACATCCATGAAGAGGCATGAAGGAGGCCGAGGAGATATTCCAGGATTCAGTGCAAGGAAGAGCATCCAATATTTTTCCTAAGGTGCTAAAATCACACAAATCTGTACACAGACACAGAGAGAAGAGGTCACACACACATATGATACTTGATACAGACAGGTCTCCAAACAAGTACACATAAAGCTCTTCATTGTTTGTGTCTATCCCGCCTAAGATGAGTTTTGATCAGATCCTTCCTGCCTTGGAGGCAGTTCTAGAAAAACCATGGGGTGGCCTAGGAAGAGTCAGAGGCAGGATGGGGAATGGGACAGACACAAATCATGTCTCACATATAATAACCATCTTCCCAAACAGAAACAAACCTCTATTTCACATTATATTTTTTTCTAATTCAGACAGAGTAGGCAGATGGGTGAACAAGTCATTTTTAGCTTGTGCTTCCCCCCCCCCCAGCACTGCCTAGGTCAGGGGTGAGGAACCTCCAGTCCACAGGCCGTTTAAGGCCCCCGAGGCCATCCGGTCCAGCCCGCCGAGAGGCTACAGCATCGGCCTCCGGAGGCTCCGCGCTCACCCGCCGCCGGCTCCATGCTCTACCCCCGAAGTAGCTGCCCTCTTGCCCTCAGCGGCATTATGCGCATGTGCGAACATGCCACTTTCAGAAGGGGCCGAGTCGCCGGCTGAGGAGGAGGCGCCTAATTCCTCTCCCGGCAGAGGCGTCGCTGGAACGCGGCGGGAATGGCGGACCGCATGGGGGCGACGTGCGCAATTGTGGCGCGCGGTCACGCGCGTGCACCTGCACGTCGCGCACAGGCAGTCCTCCCTTCCCGCCGCACTCCAGCGATGCCTCGGAGGAGGCCTCGGAGTGTCCGCCCTCGGCGGAGCTCCAAGGCCTTCTGAGGGAACCCCGATGCGCGACGTCATATTTACAAGGTTTAGCGCATGCGCAGAACGTTTGAGGGCAAATTTGCCCTCAGAAACGTACTGCGCATGCGCTAAACCTTATAAATATGACGTCACGCATCGGGCCTCCCTCAGAAGGCCTTGGAGGCTCCGCTGCTGTTGGCAACGCGCGGAGCCTCCGGAGACCATCGGTTTTTTTAATTTGTTTTTGCAAAAATGGAGGGCGCAAAAATGGCCAGGGGGGTTGCAAAAATGGTCAGGGTGCAAAAATGGCAGCCAGCCTAACGGCCGGCCCGCGAACAATTTTCAAGTAATTAAAATGGCCCTTGACAAGAAATAGGTTCCCCATCCCTGGCCTAGGTTGATAATCTTATCTATTCACCCCTCTGCTTTCTGCTTCTAGTACCCTATTGGCAAACAAGGTGTCCAGTAGCAAAAACAGTACAATGGGCAGTCAGATTGGCTGTGTCCCAGAGAAAAGGGAGAGAAGTAGAGAAGCCCTGGAGACACCCCGAATGATAAAGCAGGGGGGGGGGGGAGGCATTGTTATTGTAAAGCAAACAAGACTGGAAAATGAACAAAAGCCCCAGTACATGGAGTTGAGTACTTGTATTTCTACACATATCCAGTGGGATTGGAAATGAAGTAACCCCACATGGAATTAATCTAGGGAATTAGCATATGTCTTTATATAATGAAAATAAAGGGATTATTGTACACCAAATGCACCAAAGACACAATGGATTTAATGATACCTGATTGAGTAAATTTAGCTATACTGTTATATACCTACAATACTGATCCTCATCATAGAGAGGAAAAACCTTTGTGTGGCCAGTTTCTGCAGGGGGGGGGGAAGAAGCATCTTTATTTATTTATTTAGTTTTGAGACACAATCAAAATGCAGACAGAGGAAATGCAAATGTCATTCGGCTCTCTTTCATTGTCAGGAAGGACACATGGGGCTGAAACACTGAGCACTGCATCTTTTCCCCAATCCCCTCCCCCCTTCATGATGTGTCTTAACTGCCTTTGCCCTCATTAACCCCCATGATATATCTGTATTGCTTTCATGATCAGCAACTTTTAAGAAAAAATACACATCCTCACACTCACTCACTCACACACACACACAAAGTTGTGGAAGGCCAGATGGCCAGCAACAACATTTTCCCCTTCTAAACCATTACCAGAAAACCATCTTTGGTGTACTTCATTTCTATTGTTTCCTCTCCTCTCAACCCCCCCCCTCCCGTGGGGGGGGCGGGGAAGAAGAGAAGGCTAATTATTTCAAAAACCTGATTCTGTTCCTAAAGATTACATTGGAAAGAACTCTGGGCCACAACACAACATAAATCAATCAACTGACAGTAAGGGCTTGGGACTAGTGATGTGGGAAACGGATTGCTGCATGATGTTAGTTAGGAGTGAGTGCAAATAAATTTAATCACGCAGCGTTAGCAGTGGAGCAGCAGATCCCACTTCCAAGAGCTGCTCCCTTTTTTCTCTGTCCACCCCGCGACACTCCTGCGACTTCAATGGATACACGCCTCATTTGCACCCATGATGTAAGCAAAAATCGATTCCAGGTCCACCCACCACTTCACGCCTCTGCGTCCCTCCTCCCCTTTCCAAGCCGACTATGAAAATATTGCCATTCCTTTGAGGAAGCTCCTCTTGACGGCCAGCGGAAGTGACTTGCCCTACAAGAAACTTCCACTCAGCCTCTTTTCTTTTCTGCCGTACTATAGCCCTTTGAAGGGAAACCCGCTTACCTGGAAGGAAATACCACTACTAGATACATTGCATTTACTTCTGAGTAACTATGCAAAGAGTTGGGCTGCGCGCGCGCCCACCCACTGCATCTGTGCCTATAGGAAACGATTGCGTTGCTCAGGTGTAGAGATTCTATTGCAAACAGGGAACGTGATCGTGGCCATGAATAGCCAGACGGAGCTGCTGTTCAACCTGGCACTGAAATGTTTCATTTTTTAAAATGGAATTGCTGAGAATTTCACTCTGGTGAAGGTAGAAATCAGACCAATCATCATCACCTCACTAAAAGCACGAGGGGCCTGGAAATCAACGGGACACCAGAGCGCAGCGCTAGCTAGCTACACAAGTGGCGCTCCCTCCGTACCTACTAATTCCACATGACGTGTTTCAGAGATCTCAATCCTATACGCACTTCCCTGGAGTAAGTAAGCCGCCCTCACTACATACTACTGTATTTTCAAGTAAAGTATGCACAATTTGTTTGGCAGGTACAAACGTGTTAAGTTTGGACCGGAGACTTGGGTTCAAATTTCCCTTCAGCTCACTGGTTTCCTTACCCTTCCTCGCAGGCTTGTTGTGCGGATAAAAAAAGAAAGCCATGTGCGCCGCCCCGAGCTTCTCGAAGGAAGTGAGAATCGGCATGAGAAGGTGGATGTTAAAAAAATTCAACTTTTAAATTGGTGGAAACCTGCATAACATATGCCATACGTCGGACCACATACTTTCCCGTGTCAACTACCCCCCCCTTCCCCGCCTCTCCACCACAAAGCAGGGAGGGGCTGGTTCTAAAAAAAAATAAAATCACAGCTCTCCCTCCGTAGATCGCGTGTAGAAATCACCCAAGGAAAGGTTCTTCTCATTATGCAAATCTTTTATTCCAGAAAGGGAAAGGAGAGTGATGTAAACATGACAGCTCTCCGTCCATCCTCCTCCGTCCCCCCTCCAATCCCACTGGAAAGCTTTTGCTTTCTCCAGTTTACTGCTCTGCTCAGCCCGGAGCCAGTCGCACCACCAGCGGGTAACTCTGGAACACCCTCCAAAGTATTTTTCCAACTCCGGTCGGGGGGGGGGGGAGAGGAGAGGGAGAGAGTTTGGCTGCAAGAAAACAGCAGATCCTTAGCCTAGAATTACAGTATCTTAAGAACTCCAACGCGCGTGAAACACCCTCTGGGGAGAACGAATGAACAAGCCCCACGGATTCCGCAGCGCCAGGTTCTCTGACTCGACCTCCATCCGCTGTGCCGAGCACCGCCCCCTTCAGCGCAAAAGTAATATTTAAAAGGTTAAGGGGAAACGAAGAGGGGGAGAGTCCCAGCCTTGCCTTCCCTAGACACGCTGCCAAATCCCACTCTCCCTAATGCCTTTAGGGATTAGCTGCCTGTGTGCTGCAGACCAGAAGGAAAATATGGGAGCATTTCCAAAGAAAGACAAACCGCCCGCCTTTAATCATCAGTGTAGGAGGGGTCCACATGCGCACGTACACGTATTGCTGTCTCCAAAGCCCGTACACCTGCCCCTTGGCTTTCCGGAGCGTTCCTGGAAAACAGCCAGATTCTGCCTCCGTTGCACCCAAGCAGTGTTTGGTCCAAGCCTATGCATCCCATAATTGAAACACAACCTAAGTCTGGCATCTACTTTTAAAAGCGAAAATCGAACGGTATGCAAAACAGATCCCCGGACTTCCTGCGTTTTATTAAAAGCAACCATCCAGGAGCCAGAATCATTCATTTACTTTACTCTCTCTTTTCCTCCCTCTCCCCCCACCCACCCTCACACAGCTAATATGCCCCTACTGTCCTGCCACGAAAAGATCCCTGCTGCCCCTTTTGCCAGCACGAACCAGTAAATCGCTTGCAAAAACTCCTTCCCTTCTCGAGCTTCAAGTCATCCCAACTACGGGAGGATCTGCAAAAGAAAACTCCGAAACTGCAATCTGAGCGTTTGCAAAGCCAGTAATTATGCACCCGGTTTCCACAATCGATCTTTCTCCGCTGGACACTGCGCTGGCGGCGGTGGAAGCCAACCCGGACGCCACGCACAGGACTCTGTCAAGAGCAAGAAGCACCCCCTCGGGGATCCGTCAAAATCTTGCCATTTCCAACAGCCAAGAAACCCCGAAAGCGCCAGCAGCGTCTTAGCGCCGAGAACTCTGGTTTCTTCTCATCGCCATCAATCAATTAAACAGAACACAAATGTAACAATTTCGTCTTACTAATTTCCGAGCAAGAGACTTGTGTGTGTTGCACAAAAAAGAAAAAGAAAGAGGAGGAGATCGGAAAGAAAAGAAGGAGGAAGGATAGATCAGCCGGGAGTCTGGAGACAGCAGGTTCAGTCTGGCAGCATGCATCGGAAAGGCGCCCTTTTTCATATTTAAACCACGCGGAATATGTACATTTTTGATTCCTACTTACGCTTTCAGGGGGTTGTGAATGACAGTCGCCATTTTGCTACAATGTAACAGAATATTGTGTCTCAGAGTTCTAAAGGTTCGCTCAGGGGAAGCGGGCGGCCAATTGGAAAAGTGGATACCGGCCCGCTGTCCAATCAAGTGCTGCGGGAGGAGCCAGGGTTCTGCTAGTTATTAGGGGAGCTGTCAAAGCACAGAGGTCACTCCCTTTCTGTGAAACTGTTAAGAGAGCAGGTCTTAAAGGGGCAGCGACACAGCAAAGGGGCAATCAACACTCAAAATTAGGTTAAAGGAGTTAGCGGGGAGTTAAAGACTTGTTATCAGTAGTTTGGGTCTTTCTTTTCTGAAAAACACCGAGACCCGCGGTGTGTGGGTGTGTGTATTGTAAAACATAGATCGTTCGCGGTCTGTTTCCACTACTGTGACTACTATATTTCCCAAATGGCATGTCCCATTATTCACATGCAAGGGTTGGGTTCGTGCCATTTCATTAAAATAAATAAATACACTACATGTGTACTGACATTTGTTTCTTCAATACGTGTTCGAGTAGTTTGGTGGTTCTTTTTTTTAATGATTGTCTCCATTTTGTTTCCCTGATCCACAGCTTCATTTTCCTTTAGGTTTCTTGGAACAGTTGGTAATCACAGTGACTTCAGGGCAGCACCCTTCCCCCTCCACGAGGAATTTCTCTGTGTCAGTCATCCAGCTTCTGCAGCCAGTGCACTCGTTACATAATGCACAGTGGCCAAACCAAACGCCTGTTTGTTTCACTCAAAGCAACTTTTTTGAAGTTATCGTCTGGTTTAGCGTGTTGAGACCTGACCTCTCTGATCTTTTGACATAAGAAAGGGATGGAGGAGGGTGCTTTGCCTACATTTCATTAAAAAAAATATCAGTGCTTAGAGGGAGCAGGATAATTTCTAGAGTCAGGACTTCTGACTGCAAGGGGAAGGAGTGGAGACAGAGCCCCAGTTCTGGGAAAGACACCAAACTCCAAGATGTCTGGGTTTACCTGTGCCTAATTACGTGAGTCTGCCAATGAATTATGCAGCAGGAGCAAAAAGATTTGCGATGTGCCAAAGGCTGCTATCATGCTGCATACTGGAGATCAAGCACTCTTTCTCAACAGCAAACCCCCATCAAGCTCTGCAAGACTTACTTTTTGAGTAACACCAAGATGCTGAGTAAACATTATCTTGTTTTGTAGCTAGTTACACAGTTGTAAGTAACTCTGCTGATGCCAATGGAGTTACACACATCAATGTTAGAAATAAGCCAGGTCAAAACCAGACCTAAAAGTTACCTTCCCATTTAAGACTAGGTCATAGAAGATACAAGGTGCACTGTGTATGCACTGGACCAATTGCTGTTGGTCCCAGTGAGCACATGCAAGGTTTTGATGCCTACTCAACACTAACAAAGAATATTATTGTGCCATTCAGAACCTGACTCTTAAAGCTGTAACAGACTACACGACGAGTCTCACTGCGTCGCATCCCGGAATCGATTCTGACTGGCCCAACGCGTTGCTCCACATCCCGCACCCACAACACCGAATGCGGCCTCTCACTGGCTGAAGGTCGTTCTGGTGCATTCCAACTTGAATAAATCAAGCTTCGGCCAATGAGAGGCCGTGTTCGGTGTTGCGGGGGCGGGACGCGGAGCAACGCGTTGGACCAATCAGAATTGACACGTCGGCTACTCTAGGACGTGACGTGACGCAATGCGATGCGTGCGGTGTGAGGGCAGCTTTAAGGCTGAGTACACCACATGCGTTCGCGTTCCGGCACGTTCCAAGAGCAGCCGACATGCCAGAATGGGCAAAGTGGAGCCTGTCTCCACTTGGCATGGGATGGGATGCGACTCTCCGGTGGGCCAACGCCATCCGGCGCCGAGACAACAAACGGCGGATGCTGCTGGTCATGATGCGCTGAGACACGTGCGATGTAGCTCTGGTTTTAGGCTTGGTCTTCTACACGTTTAACAGAATAAGGCAGCAGAATGCACTTTTTTCTTCAGACTGCAGGAATATGTCACTTTTTGCTTGTTTCGCCACATTTAAAAAAATCACTAAAAGTAAGAAACTATAACAATAAGGAGAAAAGTTCTGTCTTAGCCTACTCCCTGCTGTGCTAGTTCCTACTTAAAGGGAATTTTGCTTTGCTTTAGGAGAGCATTCCCCACCTGCAATCTGAAATGGCACAGTCCATTCTACAAATTCAACATTTTTCTATCTCACCTTGCTAGTTCCGTAAAATAACTGATTCTCATTGCTTTGTACAGCTCATTTTTGGGGGTGCACAATTCAGTAACTGTCAATGCCCCTAGAATATGCATATTGGGCTGGTTTGGACAATTGTCAGAGAAGGCAGCTGGAGAAGGCCAGCTGATTGATGGGAGTTAGCATGTTATGGTTAATGCTCATGCACTCCTTCCTGCTTTCTGCTTTCCCTTTTTACTGGTTCAGCAGATGAAGGTGGGTTTGCTCATATAGATAGTTTATTAAAAAAAAAACCTAAGAGAAAAAGAAATTAAACAAAATGGGGAAGAGGATAGAAAAAAGTACAAGCAGGCAGATGGAAAATGCCTGAACATAACTGGATGGACACAAATAAAAAGCTTGACCAGATTGGATGCAATAACTTGTAACACTCAGCAGCAGGAGCCAGTAAGCTACTTAGGAGCATAGCACACAAAACCCACAAAGTAAACTGGTGAAGTTTACAGGTTGTCTTGGGGTGAAAAGGGCAAACAAATAAAAAAATTCCCTAAACGCATCTAGCTAGAAATACAGTCCCTATTGCTAACTACTTACATCATCCCAGAAATCCTGGTTCCTGCACTTACTGGAGGGTAAGTGGGTGTGCCTTCCACAAACAAGCATTAGATTTCATGGCAGACCTGGCAGAAACACACTTGAGCATCCCTGTACTTGAAACCTAGGTTTCATGATGTCATAGTTACCTGATGGGAGGAGTGGAACCCATCTAGTCACTCCATCCCACCCCTTTACCTAGACAGACAGGTTTCACTGCTCAGTCGGTAGGCACATGCCAATCTTAGCAGGAGGCCTGGCTACTCCAGACATGGACACAAATCCACATCAGCACATGGCTGTCCAGGAATGGCATTTTCAAATAAAGAACAAAGACTACTTGCAGGGGTGGGTGTGGGTGAATCGGCCTGGGAGGGGGCAGGACCAGCGGAGAACGTCTCCACCATATCCTATCCTCCCTCCCATGACCAGAAGCACTACACAGGGCTTCTTGGGCCTGTGCCAGCAATTTAGCTGGCGCAGATCTGAGTAGCCCCATTGAACAGGCTGGGGCTCGACATGGGATAAGAGGACAAATGTCCTCTTACCCAAAAGAGACCTCCAGCCTGCTCAAGCCCAGCACTGGATGCAGCGTAGGCTGTGCAGTCCCACTGCATCAGCGCTGGATAGGATTGGGCTGTGTGTTAGTCCTGATGATGCATACTTTTTTTTTTTTTTTGCATTTCCCACATGTGTGATTTTAACACAGTTGTTTTCCAACAGTCTTCCATGGAACCCTGGATTTTTTAGACATTTGTTAAGGGTTCCTCAGTGAGAAATTCATCCACAGAGGATAAACCTTCCTGGAAGATACTCTTGTCAATCAACCATGTAATGATCTTCCATTGCAGTGCAGACACGGGGTGGGGGTGGGGGTCTGGCTGTGGGGTTCAAAGCTGAACTCACAGTCCACATGGAGTGACACAGAGGTCCAACAGGCCTGACTAGTGCCCATATGAAGTGGGTGTGCCCTCTGGTTCATGCCTGAGAAATGACGACACAGGGAAGGTATAACTGCCCTGCCCATGCCATGCCTGGCTAGTACCGGTCCATAAACAATGTTCCATCAGTGAGATTGCTTCCATATCAGATGTGAAAAATAAGAACTGTTGTTTCTGTTTTCTACAATTTCTTTTCCACTGTAATGTCTATTCTGTGTGGAATGTTAGCGAACCAGGACATGCTCTGTGATAAGAGACAGCCATAATGGATTTGCCTTTACTGCTAACTGAAAGTTAACACTGATATAAGGCATCTGTAAGACATACCTGACTGACCTCATCTGTGGTGCAATGCACATCTGGCCTGCATTGACACCATATGGAGGCTAGTGTAGGTACGATAAGGCTTGCTGTTGCTGTTACTGCACTGAACATTTTATTAGTCTGAAGGGCAACTTTTCCTTCTCCAAAACATTGTTCTAAAATATGTGCATAGACAGAAATTATACAGTTACACAAACCGCCATCTTTGTGCACATGTGTTTTTGTTGTACTTTTCACAGTTGTGCAAATTCAGGCACAATAGGTTTTTTTTTTAATGAAGAATAGTTGGCAAATTGAAAAGAACGTAGGCATGATTGCTGCTCCCTGGGACTATGTAATTGTACACTCTGCATTAGAGGTTCAAAAACAGGGTGATGGTCATGGAGGAGGCTACAAGAAGATAATGGAAACCTAACACACTCACATGTTCCTAGGAACAGACCTGTTGCTACTCCATGTGGTGTAGATTTTTCTTGTAATAAGGGGACATCAGAAAGAGCAGAAGATCAAATACAAGTATTGTAAATGTGGTGCAATTTATGCACGCCAACACCATGTGAAAGAGGAGCTGCAGCGCAAATCTAGCTTGTATTCTAACTATGGGATCTCAGCGTTCTTAAATAAAATAACATACTTTAAAATTTTATCCACCCATCTTTACATCCTTCTTGCAACCCTAAAAGGAAACTGCAAATTAACTGTAAGCATCTGGAATAAATTAATCCAAGAGAGAAAAGTGCTATAATACAGGTATGTGTACAGTTGCCTAACTGAAATACATATTCTGATTGGTTACTACTATTCTCTTGTCCAAAACCACGTAATCATAATGCATGTAGCGATTTCGGAATTACGGGTAAAATAGCCATGTAGTAGCTAACAGGACAGCCAGAATAAAAACAAAAATCAATTCTGCTTGCGTCTTCTGTTGCTGGGGCTCGCAAGACAGACAGAAAATTTATTTAAAATTCACAGCCCAGTAGTCTCACTCCAACGTTTCGTTTCCTTCTTTCCGGAAACCTTCTCAAGGAACCAATCTGAAAGATTGGAAGATGTATCTTTCAGATTGGTTCCTTGAGAAGGTTTCCGGAAAGAAGGAAACAAAACGTTGGAGTGAGACTACTGGGCTGTGAATTTTAAATAAATTTTCTGTCTGTCTTGCGAGCCCCAGCAACAGAAGACGCAAGCAGAATTGATTTTTGTTTTTATTCTGGCTGTCCTGTTAGCTACTACATGGCTATTTTACCCGTAATTCCGAAATCGCTACAAGTAATCGCTGGCCATGAAAGTTTTCAATCAAAAATCATAATGCAGTTTGTGCCAAAAAGAACCTAAGCAAATGGAGACAAAAAGAACTCTGACATTTTCAATTATACTAATGACAAACCTGAAGAGCCATCAGACATTTCAAAAACGTAGGTTTTCTTCACAAGCTTTTTAAAAAGTTCTAATCACATTAGCTAATTAAGGGCACAATCCTATGGCTGGCAATCCTATGGCTGGCTTATGCAGGTGTAGCAATGGCTGCACCAGCCTAGGGTGCCGCAAACATACCGTAAAGCACATCGCAACACCCAGAGAGGAAGCAGGTGCCGGTGGGAAGGCCTGTGCCATCCCGCTGGCACTACATCCAGGAGTACTGCGCGCCAGAGCAGGTAAGGTTTGTTCCAAGCAGTGCGGGACCTGGGGGAGGGTGGAGACAAGGGCGGATTGGGCCTGGGAGGGAGTGGAATCAGTGGCGCTGGTGCACTCCGAATCGTATGCCCCCTCCCAGGACTTTCCTGCCTGCACAGGGATTCTCAGATCTGCGCCAACCATGAGGCTTGCTCAGATCCAAGTAGCCCCCTTGCAGAGGTTTGGGCTTTACTCAGGGCAAGGGGACAAATGGCCGTCAGGTGAACATGCGCAAGAACTCAAGTACTCAATGTGTGGCTTTTTTTTTGCCTAGGAACTGTACCCTGCTCAGAGGCGTGGAAAGAGTGGAGCGAGCGGAGCAGCGCCTCCGGGCGGCTCCACAGCTCGGGCGGCATCTCAGACTGCAGGACCCTTCCTCCAGAGGCTGCGCGCACCCGCCCGGTGACACAGGCGGGCGCTCCAAGGCCTTCTCCCGGCCTCAGAGCCGGAGAAAGCCCCGGAGCGTCCACCACGACCGGCGGCCCAGGGCCTTCTGAGAAGGCCCACTGCGTCGCTGCACTATTTATTCTTTTTTTTGCGCATGCGCAGAACGTTTCAGAAACGTTTCAGAAACGTTCTGCGCATGCACGAAAAAAGGATAAATAGTGCGGCGACGCAGTGGGCCGCTGGTCGTGGTGGACACTCCGGGGCTTTCTCCGGCTCCGAGGCCGGGAGAAGGCCTCGGAGCATCCGCCTGCATCACCGGGCGCGCACAGGCAGCCTCCGAAGGGCGACGCACGCAGGTAAGCCAGGTCGCCCCCCGAGTGGCGGTGCTCTCGTGGGCGGCAGAGTTCCGGGCGGCGGGACCTCTAGCTACATCGCTGACCCTGCTCTCCTGAAGTGTTAAGAACCTTGAGATAGTACGATACACAATAACAAATTGGGAACATGAATTCTGACTCACAGGGTGTGTGTGTGTTTGGCCAGCGAACCAGGAGTGTGTACCAGAGAGACCCTGGACTGTGACAAGCACACGTTTGAGAAAAGCTGGTTTAGAGTATTTTCTATGATTTCCTTAAGAACTTCTTATGTTTCTAATGCAGTGGTGGCCAACCTTTCAACATGAATGCTGGCCCTTTAAATAGTTGTATAGGTGAGGGCATCAGTGGCGTCACTGTGACGCGCGTCACCCCAGAGCGGGTGACGCGCGTCACCCCCCCCCACTCACCCCCCGACACCCCCCCGAATCACCCCCCCACCTACAGAAACTTACCTTTTCCGGCGCTCGTCACCGGCCCGGCCGGCGCTCCAGGGCCTTCTGAAAAGAAGAGGCCCTGGAGCGCTTGCATTAAAACGCGAATTTTGCCGATTTTCGCGCATGCGCAAACCCTTTTCTGAGGGCAAGGGCCTGCCCCCTTGCCCTCAGGAGGGTCTGCGCATGCGCGAAAATCGGCAAAATTCGCATTTTAACGCAAGCGCATTGGGCCTTCTGAAAAGAAGAGGCCCAATGCGCTTGCGTTAAAACGCGAATTTTGCCGATTTTCGCGCATGCGCAGACCCTTCTGAGGGCAAGAGGGCAGGCCCTTGCCCTCAGAAAAGGGTTTGCGCATGCGCGAAAATCGGCAAAATTCACGTTAAAACGCAAGCGCTCCAGGGCCTCTTCTTTTCAGAAGGCCCTGGAGCGCCGGCCGGGCCGGACGCTCCCCGGCCTCGGAGCGTCCGGCCTCCGGAGGGTGACGCGCGTCACCCCTTGGCGCGCGTCACCCCCCGGCGGCCCGCCCCGCCCGCCACGCTACAGTGACGCCAGTGGAGGGCATTTCAGCAGGTGCAGCTGCTTTAGCAGCACCATCAGCACTTACAGCTGCCAAGATTCTGCCTTCTGCACAACTCTTAAGAACACAGAGGCCCTAATGGTGGAAGGTTGGCCACCCCTGTTCTAATGGAATATCTTATTATGGAATGAGTTGCTTTATACTGAATCATTTGTAAGCCACTGACAGCCCAATCCCATGCATGTCTACTCAGAAGTAAGTCCTATTATAGTCAGTGGGGCTTACTCCCAGGAAAGTGCGATAGGATTGCAGCCCAAGGAAGGTAGCCTTGAAATCCAATCAACCTATAGAATTCATGTGGCAAGCTGGGCTAGATGTAATTGCAAGGTTGCTAGCCCCTTGCATAAAGCTTAGAGCATGCATCAAATATCAAGTTTTGTACAACCAGAGATGGGTCCACATTCTGTTGTGGCATTTAGTAATTAGAGCTAGTAGTTTTGGCTGCTGTAACAGCTCTTTGGGGGGTTGTTTGTAAGCTAATATAAAAGAGAGGCTGGAACTGGCCCAGCACTTTGAGCAGACAAAGAATCAAAGGGGAACCAGATAAGAATTTCACAAATAAGGGATGCTACAGAGTCCAGGAATGCTCTTCTGAGATAAGCGACTCTTACTTATCTTTTCAGAGCTCTGGTATTCAAAAGTAAGGGATCTTTCCTTGAAATAACTGACACCTGTCAAAGTTCTTGCAGCCCACATCCTCCACTGAGATGAGCAAACATCTCTTTTTGACTGCAACTTCAGAATGAGGCTGTAAATTCAAGTATACCCAGCTCAGTGATCTCTAAAAAAAGTGATCAAACACTTGCCCTTGTTTTAAAGTCTGGGATCTCAGGGAGGTCATGAAAGAAAGTCTTTTCTTTTTTTAAAAAAAAAAGAATACCATCCGCGGTGCATGTAATGCAGGAAACATACATTTTAAATTTGAACTAAAGCACCTAGAAATGCGACTATTTCATCTCAATCAGGCAGGTACACATTTTTCCTA
This sequence comes from Plestiodon gilberti rubricaudatus, assembly GCA_026170595.1. NCBI lineage: Eukaryota > Metazoa > Chordata > Lepidosauria > Squamata > Scincidae > Plestiodon > Plestiodon gilberti. The sequence continues at coordinate 260,021,098 of JANXHW010000001.1, forward strand.
TCCTGAGATAAGATCCTGTGATCTCAGGATCACAGTCTCAGGAGATGTACATAACATAACTGATCACCAATTGCCATTTAACATATAAGATTACCTATTTCTGGTTCAGATCAAGAGTCCATCTATTCCAGCATCCTGTTTCCTCAGTAGTCAGCCAGATGGGAAGATCACAAGCAAGGCATGAAGACAATGGCCTTCCTACCGGGTTGTCCCTAGCATCTGGTATTTACACATCTGAAGATAGAAGCTCTACAGCGCAATCCTATCCAGCTCCTCCGCTGGTGCAGCAGTGGTGGAGGGAGAACGGGAAGCTTTGGAAGGGAAAGGGGATTTAAATCCCCTTTAAAAAGGGATGTAAAGGTGGTTTAAATCCCCTTACTCTTCCCTCCACCACTGGCTGCACCAGTGGAGGAGCTGGGTAGGATTGCGCTGCTACTTAGCTTTCATGGCTAACAGGCAGCGACCTCTGCTCCATGAATCGGTCTAATCTCCTTCTAAAGCCATCTGAGGTAGTGGCTATCACCACATCTTCTGGCAATGAATTTCATAATTATGCATTGTGCAAAGAAATACTTTTCTTTCTCTTGTCCTGATAAATGCACCCCCTGCCAATTTTATGGGATGACCACCAAGTTCTACTGTTGTCAGGCCTTGCCTTGGCTTCAAGCTAGGCTGCAGCTGGAGGTGTCTGATTGTGAGGCAGGCTGACGGTCAAAGGGGCCAGAGGCAGCAGACTTGACCAAGACAGTGCTGGATCAGCTAGACAGGAATCAGAAGGGTCAGAGGCAGAAGAACTAGCCGGGGTGGGCTGGGGTTGAATACTAAGTGATACTACCAAGTGAAGTGGGGTGAGGCAGCTGCTGTAAGAAGTGACATTACTGAGAAACCAGCCTGTCATATGAGGCCAGGTCACCTGGGCTGAAGAGTTGCAATCCGAGTTCCAGCCATGGAATGGGCGCCAATAGCGCACTGCAGCAGTGAGCAGGTTGATACGGCTGCTTTGGTAAGTTTTGTTTGTTGAAATGCAGTATATAAAATGTCTTAACCATACTGATTCTGCGGTGGTAACACAGGGGATATGGCACTGGAGTCCTGCTACCAGGCATCCTAGTTTGAGACTAGGCACCTTGCAAATGTTATGATGAGAGGGGAAGAACCTTTTCTCTGTACCTACTCACTCTTTCTTTCTTTCTTTCTTTCTTTCCACACTATTCATATCCATATTTTTATAGGATTAGGTAATGACAACCAGTGGTCAAAGCTTTTGTCAAACAAATTGTTGGCTGATGTCCCTAAATGAGATGTTAACCACTCTGAAGTACCAAGCATGAGGGGGTCACTGGAAGGTGGTAAAATTGCAACTGGAAGAAGGTGTTAGGATGAGGGTGTAAAAGATGACTTCTCTCCCCCCCCCCCCCCCCGTAACAAAAGGAGCAGTTTGATCACAGTTGCTGAGTGAAACAGACAGGTAGAGTTGATCTGAGTGACACAGATCAACAGGATGTGGTGATGGCACCTGGCCTAGATGCCTTTAAAAGGGGTTTGGACAGATTCATGGAGGAAAAGACCATCACAGGTTACAAGCCATAAGCAACCTCCTGGTTTTAGAAGTAGGTTTTCTCTGTGCCAGGTGCAGGGGAGTGGCAGCAGGAAACAGGTTATCTTGTTGGCTGTGTGCTCCCTAAGGCATCTGGTGGGGCCACTGTGTGATACAGGAAGCTGGACTAGATGGGCCTTTGGCCTGATCCAGCAGGGCTCTTCTTATGTTCTTATGACAGACTGGAGTGAAGATGCTGGAAGAGAACAAACTAAGAGCTGAAGCACCTTGAGGTGCTCACTTATTATATCAATCAAGTGAGTAGCAGCCAAAACCTACAAGTGAAGAATGCTATCTAGGGCTGCTGCTAGAGTAACATCTGGACCAGCCCTAAAGAAAGGAGGCACTAGTTGGGTCCTCCTATATGATCCTTACTTCTCCTCCAGACTTTCCACTCTCACATGGACACATGCAAAAATGTCCCATCCATTCATGTGCACATACATCCACATTTACACATGCTAGAACACACACTGGAATATGCAACCTTTGCTTACCTACACATGCAGAGGTGCATCCATGCTAGTGCAACCTCTTACCAATTTAAATGCATGTGTGCGCACACATTCCACACATGAAGGCGGATCCACACCGCACGTGTTCGTGTTGCTCGCGTTCCAGCACATTCCAGAAGCGTCCGACATGCCAGAAGTCGCCTTGGACTCCACTTGAGACGGGACGGGACGCGACCAGCCGGTGGGCGAACACCATCACGCGCAAATAGCACCGGACTTGGCTGGACGCAACGCCTCGAGTCGCGTGCAGTGTGGATCCGCCTTGAGAATATGTTTGCTTGATTAACATCCACAGAAACTTGACTTGCCAAGCCTTACAGGCTAAGAAGTGGACTTTATTTCTGGATTCAGTCCATTTGAGTCAGCTAAATTTGAGAGCTGCAAGCTTCGCCATGAATAATGGATAGAAAATTAGAGACAAAAAACTTTGACAAACATCCTCTCATTTACTAATCTGTCAAATCCCCATGTCTAGGTTCCACATTTCCCAGTCAAGAGCTGATGAGACCATGCAGAATTACTCACAGAACACTAATAAAGTTGCAACAAATGGCAGAGAAAAGTGCTGTATTGATGTCTTGTACCAAGGACTTCATGTTAACTGCTTTCATAAACATAATTACTATTTTGAAAGGTTGCAAGAAGGAGATAATCCCATAGGCCTTTTTATGAAAGATATTTTTAATTGTGAAAAGCCATCAGCTATGGATCCACAGACTTCCACCACAATCTTTTAAACTTGTGCATTCTCAGTTGTTAGGTTGCCCTCCCATCTCTCGCTGCATACAGATGATTGATGCCATGGAATTTACATCAATTTCACAGCTACTACCACTACCCTATACAGCAAAGCGACTAAGCTGTAAATCAGGACAATCCCAGTTCAGATTTCACCTCTGCCACAAAGTGACTTGGTGGCCTTAGGAAGCTGCATCCTCTCAGCCTCAGCTGCAATATGGAGAGAACAATATTTACCTTACTTACAGGGTTCTTTCTCAAGGTACACAACATGGGGGGGGGGGGTATGCTACTCACCAGCACTGTACATCACTAGGCTTACCAGATCCCCAACTGGCCCAGAGTGCTAGACCTTTAGGAGAAGGAATGTGGGCAGGTGCAGCTTGTTAAACCCTTAGAGCACAATCCTAGGCATGTCTACTCAGAAGCAAGCCCCACTGAACACAATGGGGGTTGCTTCTGAGTAGACATGCCTAGGATTGTGCTTTAGGACTTAACAAGCTACACCTGCCCACATTCCTTCTCCTAAAGGTCTAGCACTCTGTCCCGGTTGGAGATCTGGTAAGCCTATACATCACCAATAATGTAATGGGCTGGTCACATCCATAGCTCACAAAACACTAGTGCACTGGAAATGTTAACTACAGTGGAGGGCATCACATTTTCCTAGCAACTGTATATTATATATATTTTGAGCACTAGGAAAATGTGATTTCCCCACTACAGTAGGACTTGCTCGAGGGAAGGCAGTTGGATTCCCTGTACCAACTGAGAAACCACTGTGCATTAATTGCTCAGAAAAGTGATTGTCTGGATAAGCCCCAAAGTCTCATTAGGCAAAAAGCTCTAGGGAGAACACTTGCCTAGAGGCACAGCTGAACACGTGCAGCCACAGCCAGAAACCGGAGTCTAAGGGAGCCAACTAACCCATTAATATTGGAGGCCGGTACACAGCTCATCGAAGAACTGCAGTGGTGCTGCCCTTCCCCCGTTCCTTGGGTTCTATGGATTGGAGCAAATCTATCACATGCAGGTGCAGGAAAGAAAGAAGATCCAATCCCTTTAAAAAAAAAAAAAGCCCTATGACGCTTGTTTTGCAAATATTCATTATTTTATTTGCTTTTAGACAGACTACGATCTGAGTATTACAGGAATACTTTACCTGTAAGTGTTGCTGTTCTGCAAAAGAAAATATTGGAACGAATGTCAGATGTTTTGTTACTGATGATGATGAGGGAGCATGACCCATTTTATTTCTCTGCAGACAACTCACATTCACTGTTGTTGTTGGTCAGCTTGTCCCTCCCCTTCCCTTTGATCTCTACTACCAGTAGATCAGTTAACTTAAGAGCACAGACAATAACATGTCAGAGAGCCACAGCCTCAACACCAAGGCCACTGCAGACACAAGCTGCCTCCATTTTGCAGGGGTGACTGTGCAGCTCTGTAATATGAACAGACACCAGTCATTCGCTCTTTGCGGCTGCAGGAGTCACATTCTTCAAGGTGAGCCAGAATTTTCTTTCGAACAGTCTTCCTTCAACTACAGTACACAACCATATGTGCAGAGTGCCTCAAGGCCATTTTGAGGCCTACTCAGCATCTTCTGACCCTGATTTTAATATTTCAGTTTATACAGGCTTACCAGATCGTCGCCGGGACAGGAGCGGTCTACCCTTAAGGGGGCGGGGCGTGGGGGGGGCCAGAACGCGATGCGATGCGTTCTGGCCCCCCCACGCCCCGCCCCCTTAAGGGTAGACCGCTCCCGTCCCGGCGACGATCTGGTAAGCCTGAGTTTACACTAATTCATTAAATTCTGGAAGTACAGATCCCATTTTCCAGGGTAAGTGGAAATGGAATCAGTTGTGGAAGGCAGGCAAACAAAGGAAGGACAATTTGGACCCACTTCTACAGAGTCCAAACATACCAGAAAGTAATACTGGGTCTGACCTATATGAAGACCTGATCACTTGAAAGGCTTCAGATTTAAGATTGCTGCAGACATTTTCACACCTGACACTTTACAGGGCTCTTGCTTCAGTCACTTGCTAATGCAAATCATAATGTGATTTGACCACCTTTGCTGGCCATGATGATACCCATTCAGTATAATGTTTCTCTTCCACATAGGACAAGATGATAACATAATGACAGAGAGGCCCAAGGTAGGGCAGTTTAAGCCAATGTGTCCCTCTCCCCTTAAGGTTTGTTGTTGTTGTTCAGTCGTTAAGTCGTGTCCGACCCTTCGTGATCCCATGAACCATATCCCGCCAGGCCTTCCTGTCCTCCACTATCTTCCTGAGTTTGCTCATTTTCATGTTCGTTGCATCGGTGATGCTGTCTAACCATCTCATCCTTTGCCTTCCCCTTCTCCTTTTGCCTTCAATTTTTCCCAGCATCAGAGTCTTCTCCAGAGAGTCTTCTCTTCGCATTAGGTGGCCAAAATATTTGAGCTTCAGCCTTAGTATCTGTCCTTCCAGGGAACAGTCAGGGTTGATTTCATTTAGGATTGACTGATTTGATCTCCTAGCAGTCCAAGGGACTCTCAGGAGTCTTCTCCAGCACCACAGTTCAAAAGCATCTATTCTTCGGCGCTCAGCCTTCCTTATGGTCCAACTCTCACAACCATACATTGCTACTGGGAACACCATCGCCCTGACTATGCGAACTTTTGTTGGCATGGTGATATCTCTGCTTTTTATTATGCTGTCTAAGTTTGCCATAGCTTTCCTTCCAAGGAGTAAGCGTCTTTTAATTTCATGGCTGCTGTCTCCGTCTGCAGTGATCTTGGAGCCCAGAAAAGTAAAATCTGTTACTGCTTCCATTTCTGCCCCTTCTATTTGCCAGGAATTGATGGACCCAGATGCCATGATCTTAGTTTTATTAATGTTGAGTTTCAAGCCAACTTTTGCACTCTCCTCTTTCACCCTCATCAAGAGGCTCTTTAGTTCTTCTTCACTTTCTGCCATTAGGGTGGTATCGTCTGCATATCTGAGGTTGCCCCTTAAGGTTGGTTTAAAGTAAACTTTTGTTTTATTGCCACTTTAGTCAGGGCGGGTAGGGCAAGGAATTGGCCATGCCAACAAAAGAGCTTTCAGCATGAATTATGCCAGTTAAGATTGCCAACTCTGATTGAAGCTCCTCTTGGAGAGGTGTTTTTTTCCCCTTCCCTCCAACATGACTTAATGTAATTTAGCTAAGGGCCAGGATGGCCAGGATGTATGGTAGAATCAGCCATGTATCTCCTACGTCTCCAATATTCCAATATTCTAGATTAAAAATGTTTCCACTCTAGGTGTACCCTGTGGAAATACTCTGGAATACTTTCATTTGCCTGAGATCCCCAACACGTGTTCCTACATTATACAAATGCTGAATGAGGTTGAGCCTATAGCTTGCGTCACACATTACAGGTTAAAAACAGGGGCACAAACATTTTAACACATAATGACGACTTCTACCATGATTGTGCACTATCAAAATGGAGAAAGGTATTGGATTTGAAAGCTGGTATTCAAGCTATGCCTAGTTAGTGGTGTCTTGCCCACTAGACCACTCTGTCTTAGAAGGAAAGTGCTGGAGAGGACTTGTCAAAAAATATTATGAAATTCTTACTGATGGATAAGACTGATAGGACATATGCTGCAGGGCTCAGTACTATTTTTGCTGCTGACCATGCTGCAACATTGGTGGATTTTTTTTGTACAGTTCCCTAGCGGAATCTTTATCTTTGTGACCCAAGAAATTCAGGCAAAGACACTGAGCATGTTTCAATCTCAAAGTGAGTTTACAATCCATCATCTTAAATCTCATAAATCCAGCAGAGGATTTCTCATTTACACCAGGGTGAATGAAAAGCAAATCACACGTCAATTTGCACTAAACTCAGCACAAGCAAACAAATACAGTATTTCACAGGTACCAACAAACCAGGCTTTCTTAAACAGGTTTAAACAGCTCTTAAATTCAAATACCAAGATCAGTACTGCAACCAACACAGGTCCTAAGTAGGATGCTGCAAACAATTTTGGTGCATGTGTGGTTATTGAGAAACAATATGTGCTGTTCAATACTGCACATGGTCATTCAGGTCCCAGTTTCAATTGGGCTTACTTCCAAGTGTGCATAAGAGAAGAGTGAAGACCTTGGTTAATATCCTATTCCCATTTACTAGAGAGCAAGACCCATTAACTCAGTGGGACTTACTTTAAAAAGTCCTCATGAATAGAATTAGGTTGCACAATTCATCAGCCCACCTATCAGATTTCCTTGTGTGCTTTGGCATTCCTTCTGGCCCTACAATAGCTGTTCATACTCTGTTCTTTCCTACATTCTTTTAATGAATGCTCCACTCTTTTTTCATTATAAAATCCCTGCAGCCAACTGATAATCCATTGTTCTCTAGGCATTGAATCCTACTACCCCAACAGGGCAGAGTGGTGTAGTAAATGTTGAGGTGTAAGAGCTGACAGGGCACCCTCCTACAGCCACCAATTTTTTTTAAAAAAAAAAACCCAACTTGAAATTTCTTCATTAAAATGTTTTCTTCTCTAAGGCTACAGTCTTATAATTTATCTGGAAGTAAGTCCTACTGAACACTGAGGGGATTAATTTTTGCCAAGCATCTCACAGCTTGCAGAGGAGATGGGAGAAAAGGCCTATGCCTTCTCAGGCCCTTCATCCAACAAAATGAAGTAGACCAGGGGTTCTCAACCAGTGGTACTAGTACCACCAGTGGTACTTCGGACGACTGCTGGTGGTACTCGGACTGCTGGACCCGCACTCTGATGTGGCTGTGTTTTCACTCCCAAGAGGCTTCTGCCTTTGACCAAGCCTCTCGGGAGTGCTGAGAAGGGCCCTTTCGCCTGCCCAGAGCCTCCTACCTGCATTTTCTGGCCTCCCAAACCCCCAAACCCAGAAGTAATTGGCAATGATGTCATCTCCAGTCACTTCCAGTGGTACGCAGCAGGCGAGCGGCACAGGAGGTGATACTTGGCTGGGAAGCGGTTGAGAACCCCTGAAGTATACAAACCGCGTTTCTTTCCCTGGGGGCACAAAATCCAACACTAACTTCTCCACCTTCATCTAAACAACTGTCCTCTATCCATCCATCCATCCATCTGTACCCTCTCTCTTATTAATTTTCCACCTGTATCAGGGACAGGGCAGACTGGTATCCGTAGGCAAATATCTCAGTTTGCCTTCTGCTGAGCCTGACTGATGCTTCTTCTCAGCTCAGGTCCTTTGAAAAAAGTTTAAAAGGCAACACTTGAGCTCATGACATCACCATTCCTGCTGCAGGAGAAATCACAGCGCTGCATCTTGTTCTCCCTCAACTACACCCCCTGCACAGCAATTCAGAGAAGTAGTGAAAGAAGCTTCACGGAAAACATGACCATATGAAGTTGCCTTCTAATGAATCAAACCATTGATCCAGTTAGTGTCCAGTTCTGACTGGCAGTTCTGTCTACTCTGCCAAGGTCTCAGGCAAAGGTTTTTCCAGCTCGACTAGCTGAGATCCTTTCTGTAACCAGAGATGCCATGATTGAACCTGAGACCTTCACTTCAGCTACCCTCTTTAGGGCGTGTTCATTCTTTCAATGCAGAAGTTGCAGGATCCTGAATGAGAATCATACCGCTAAGTATTTTAACCTGAGAGTTTCAAGTGTGCGCCTACATTTTCTGCAGGTTGCTAATGAAAACTGCACTAGCTCGGGACATGCTGAGTCTTCTCTATTTATACATTTGGAACAATTCGTCACCTAATGCTTTCCTTGGGTAAATAAACGCCCACTGCCTGAAATGGATTCTGCTTTTCCAGAGTACGTACCGAGGTTGCACACCAAGGGTCATCATGCAAAGCAGAGTGCCAAAGATGTGCAGCTGCTTCCCTCACTCATTCACCGCCTGCACTTATGGAACATGGGAATTCCGCTTGTACTCCAAATCCCAGTGTAAGCATATTATATTCAAAAGAACCCTGGCAATAGCCCAGCTTGCACTGACGACAACCAAACTCAGATTCCTGTGTAGCACTACAGCATTGATGCAAGGGGCAGCCCCTTCTTCCGTATAATAAGTGCTTAACTTTTCACTTTCCTGCTTCTTTCCCCTTGCAGCTGAGTCTTCTCACTCTATTTATACATTGCATGCACACACATACACATAGCGCTGCTTTTACCCTGCAAAAACCCACAGTTTTTCTAACTTTCCAGGTTTCCAACGAAGTCTTTTTTAGAAACAGTCTCGTCTTCAAAATGGCTGGGACTGCTCCCTCTTGCAAGGAGGTATTCGCCATCTCCTGGATCCCACCAGTCAATCCCTCCCCGCTTTGCCAAGGAGGGCAGAGAGATCAAGCATATATGTGGGAGGCCAGGCCACACTTCTCCGAGAACCTTGTTTACATCCTTGGGCTCCAGCAGCTGAAATGTATCCGATCAAACAGAACACGGCAGTCTTCAAGTCAGGACTTTATATTTGGGGGCCTGTGCTCATTTCTCAGTCTGCTTCATGGCCCCAGTAAACAGAGGTGTGTGTTGATGGGGTGTGACTGGCTATCAGGCAAGATGGTGGCACTGTATAATGCTTGCCAAAAGAGAAGAGCTTGGATCAGCATGTTAATTTGATCCAAAAACACAAGACAACATGTAGGCATTTGAGGAATGTAACTGTGGTCATGATTAAATCATGAATACTAGGAACACCAACCAAATCATGAATCTGACATGAGGCTGTGTTCTGTCAGTCAGAGATGCCTGAGGATGAAGAAGGCCCTGCCATGATGGGAATGTTGGCAGTCTTGTGCAAGGATGCCACTCAGCTGCATGGCTCAGATCCATTGGCCAATGCGACTTCTCAGCTGCAACAGCCAAGGCAGGAATTGGCGACTGAATGATTAGGAGCAATCAAACCCCTCAAACAAGCGCTATACGAGGTAAGAAAAAAGCTATCAGCAAAAGGAGAAGTGGCTAACATGGCCATGAATTCAGGCCTAAAGTACCAATCTGAGGTCAACGTCAACCATCTGACAAAAAAGACAGATACAGATACAAGTTGGACGATCTCAAAAATAGGCATCTATTAGCTATCAGAAATCCTAAGGTGGCAGAATTCGAAGAGGGCAGCATAGATATTATTAGATTTTTGGTACACTGCTTTCCTGTTGTCCGATTTTCTTATATCTGAATAAGATTTTGATAAAGCACACTGGGCTATGGGCAGCACCCAAACCCATGAAGAATGCAAAGCTACTGTCAGGGATCCGCCACCCTGGTGCCCCTGACTCACCTCTGTCATACCCCTCCGGTGATGCCATCACCCCACGTTGCCCACTCCAGGGACCCCTCCTGGGTGACTGCTCCAACTAGCAGCTGCAGAGCCTCCAGCGGGGCCAAAGCCACCACCTCTAACCCCTGCTGAGCCCAGTCTGAGTCCTCCAAATGCTGGCTGGATCGCACCCCCGAGTGCCGGCAGGATCTCACACTTGAGCCCTCCAAGTGCTGGCAGGATCCTGCCCCTGACACGAGAGGAGGACCAGGCCAGGGGGGTGGAACCACAGGGTTAGAAAGCCTTAAAAGGGGTCAAGGGAAGCCAATGAGGAGGCTCAGTACCTGAGAGGCAGTCAGTGAGTGAGGAGGTCCCTGAGATCAGGAGCAAGTGAGCCGGGGGGGGGAGGACGGCGGCGGGTGTAGTAACCCCCTCCCCTCCCCTGTCTGAGGCTTATTCCTACCCCATGAGCGGGATCAAGGCGGAAGCTTCACAGCTACATATTTTTGTAGTTTGCTTTGTATACTACTCTTTTAAAAATAAGCGTAAGGGCTTAGAAATTTCAGTTCTTTTGCATACAAGGGAGAATGGGTACAGATAATCAAGACCTGTGCCTTAATACCTTGTGGAGGCACAGAGCATTTAAGATCTACACGTTTGAGAGGCTGAGATGCCCTACAGATGAGGGTTCCTCAACAAATGTCTTGTCCAACATCAGGGTCAATATCTCTCTGCAGTTATTCAAAAGGAAGCACGTGAGCAGAGGCTTGCTGTCCTAGACCTGAAGGCCCTTCTGGATACTTCTACATCTGCTTCTGACAAGCTGTATCTTGGTCACGCAAGTCTGAGATGAAAAAGCCATGCAACACATGATTACGAAAGGGGGAGAAAAATAATGTCTCGTACAGCTATCATGTTCTCAAGTGGTGATTGTCCTTCACAGTAGCAACAGCATGGCACAACCACTTCTGGAATTTCTCTGCAGCCTAATTAAGGCTGAGTATAACTTGCAAGCATGTTATTTCCTTTTCATACACAAGATGGCAGTACTTCTTCACATGAGTAAATTTTGCTGTTCCAGGTTGTTTCCAAACTCTGTGCAATGAACCTTGATAGCAGATGCAGAGAGGCTTGTTCTTTTTTTTTTTTTTTTTTTTGCTGGTGGATCTATGTGGCTATATGCATCCAACAGTGGTCTCTCTTCTAGGGGGAAACTCATCCCAAGAGTGATTTGTTTATTGTTTGCATTGTGTTAATTGATAGTTCAAAGAAAAAAAGAAATCAAAGTTACTGATGAAAACCTCCAAGTAGAAATGCATCTGGCAATTGTGAACATGAACCTCCTTTATTGGTATTCTGCAGTGATTTAAGATAGTTGTTGCTCCGTACTTGATAGTTTTATACTACAGATTTGATTTATGTTTTATGATATGAATGTTTTATTGTTACATGACTTAAATACCTTTTTTTGTCTTTTCTTACACACTTAAGCTGCTCAACTTTCTACATGAACTACTAGAGGCAGCAGAAACAGATAAGATTCACAAATCAATGTTTTAACTTAATTGAATATACATTGAATTCAGAAAGAAATTCAAAATTGCTAACTAGAGCTAGCTCTGAAAAAGGAGAAAGCTCTGAAAAATATTGGTCATACAGGATGAGAAAAATAGCTTGTATTTGCAGCGGCATCCCCGGGGTCGATGGCGCAGGTGCCAAGTGCCACACCCTAAAAGTAGGTTGGCAGTGACACATGATCTTGTCATGTCATTGCGCCACTGCACATCACTTCCAGGTCACCGCAACTTCAGGTTTTCTGGAGCCAAGGTTGGGCAGGAGGGCCCCTCCACCACACTACAAACATGTGCACGGAGCATCAATCCTCTGCTGCTCCAGGCCTCAGCAGGACCACGGTGAGTGCCGAGGACTCGGGCAGCGATGATGTCGCCCCCTCCTGGTGTTCAATGGAGCTTACTTCAGTTGTGTTCAATTGTGTTCAATGGAGCTTACTCCCAGGAAAGTAAGTATAGGAATGCAGCCTAAGATGTCAAATTGAGGACAGCAGTTATGGTGGCCACATTGAACATAATAACCACGTATCTCAACAGTAACCAAATGGGATTTTATCTCATGCAAGTAACTTTCCAATTTAGTATGCAGCATACTTAACGTTGTTTATCACAGTAACTCTGTTGGTTTTTACAGCCCAATCCTACCTAAATCACCACCACCACCAATGCAGCCATACAACCAGAGTGCAGCTGCATCCTGCAGAGAGGGGGCAGTCCTGGAGGTCTCCTCTGGTAAGGGAACATTTTTTTCTCTTGCCGGGGGGGGGGGGGTAAGCCCTCTCTGCCCTGCTGGGTCTACTCAGACCTGTGCCAGTTATATAGCTGGTGCAAGTCCTAGTGGACCCAGGAAGGTGGATCAAGGCCGAGAAGGGGGATAGGATATCAGTGGCAGGCACTACCGCCGCCAATACCAACCCATTCCTGGCAATGACCCGCCCTTCTCCCCCTCCCCACCCCGCCTCCCACCACCCACGCTGATTTACTGGCACTGGCAGTGCAAGGCCCCATTAGGATTGGACTATTAGGAATCGTATCCAACTTTCCAGCAACGATGCAGCCGCAATGCAGCCCCAAGTTAAGGGAATAAACATTCCCTTTATCTATTGATCCCTCTCTTATATAGTATATTTAATGCAACTAGATGTACAAATAATTTTGGATTTACTTCTGTACAGCTCACTAGGGCCACTAAACAAGGGTGTCTGCTGAAAACTGAACAAACACTACCATACACAATATTTAATGTGGTACCGACCATCAACTGCTCAGGTTATCTCCCCACATCCATAGCTATACTGTATATCATATCTGGGTGATAATTAATATCAACAGAGGTAACACAGAGCAAATACCATATCCCTGGTCTCTCTAGTGCTGTATGCACCCACATGTTGAATTTCTCTTCCTCTCAAATATTGTCTCAGACCGATTACTTTTTAAAGATATTGCTATAATGTTTTCCAGTGAAACTAGCTAGCCTAGAAGTTTGGAAAGGGAGGCCATGCTGACAATATTATATCTCAAAAGATTTATAAATCTCACTTGGAACAATTATGCATTGTACCTTGACTCTGTAAGAGCCCTCTAGTGCTAATAGTATGTAATGCTATTGGTTTTGGTAGCAAATGAAAGCCCGCTTCTTTCACAAGATGAATTGTTTGTTTTTTCCATTGTATCACAAAGGTAAACAAATATTACCTCCTGAACACCGAATAATACCAACAAAATAAAAAGAGCAAAATATTACAACTGCTTGCTCAGTTAAATATTAAGATATTTCAGGATGGATTCTGAATGGATTCAGTAGTGCATTCAGGAAACTCTGGCTTTTACAGAAAGTGCAGCAAGAAACTCACGCTCAATATACACAGTGACAATCTGCAGAACGTCTGATAGAGATGCAGGTAGGAAGAATTCCTTCCATATCCAAATAGGGTAGGGCACAAATGAGCAGTGTTTTAATCATGATATGAGTGTAACAGGTGATGCTCAAGACATGAACAATTTGAAACAGTTACAAACTGCAATTTATGATAGTTTTGTTTGACGTTTAGAAATCTCCCAATGCAAGATTGATGCAGTATTACAGCTCCCACCCACCTATACCTGACTTTCTTGTGAACAAAACTATTGAAAGCAAAAAGGGTGAGCGTGCCGCTGTTGACTTTATTTGGTAGAGGAACATTTCCGCCTCACCACACCTTCCATGTCTTACTCATCTTGCAAGTCTTAGGGCAATAAGGAAATGTATTACATGAAATGGTGTACATTTCTTTCCACTGGCTAAAAGAAAGTACATGATTTGAAAAAGTGAATTGATTGTAAGCATTCTTTTCACCTTTTCTCAGACAAACCATGAGATTTTGATTTTGGGGTTGGGACCCCACCATGGTCCAGATCTGCAATCCAGCTGCTATTGACTAAAGGAAAAACTAAAAGGCCCAATCCTGTCCTTGAGATGCAGCAGTGTATTTCCATGCATACCGGTGCAACAACTGCTCCACTGGCGTAGAAGCCCGCTCACCGATGGTTGCACCACGGATGCCAGTGCAATATTGGAAAAAACACCACGCTGTCACCACTCAGACATAGCTCGGATGCTGGTGTAACTCTGTTGGTGGAGAGGTGCTTCTTCTCTGGTGCTTCTCTGGCCACCAGTACTGTGGGGCTGGGTGGATGCAGTGATTGGCTCCTTGGACATCATGCTGACGATGCATGGACATAATGTGGACGCATGGATGTCACATTGTGCTGATGATGCGCCAATGTCAGGATGCTGCTCCATGGGCGACAGGCTGTGTCAGGGGGGCTTCCATGGATGCTGTCGGCATTGCTGGGAAGGGCTATGCTAGAGTTACTGAGAGAGCCACACCAGCATTACTGAGAGGGCTGCACTGGCGTGGCATCCGAATAAGACTGAGCTGTTAGTCTGTTATAATGCTTTAAACTTCCATTGTAGTTTGGTCCAAAGTCAATGTTTGCTATGGCCAACTTGGACAGCAGCCATGCACGATTGATTGAACTGACACGAACCAGCTATTTCTTCTGCAGGAACTAGTGACACACACAAAAATGTCTGCTTTGTTTGCTTCCCTTGGCACTTGGAACTTTACCTCCACTCCAAACTGCAGCCTTACCAAAACTGTCTAATAATCACTCTGTTCACAAGAGTACAGTCTGACAATGCCTTCTCTGCCATAATTCAAAAGTCTGCGAGAGTGAACTTTTTTTGCCTTCGTCTCATCTCATTCAAGAGAGACAGTAATACTTCAGCACGGGATGCTGTCGACTCCTCAGGTTGTGTTTCCTTAGCTGCTGCATGCTCATACTTCAAGAAATGCTTGAGTCTACAGTTCGTATTGCTGCAAAGTTAGCTGGGGTTACAAGTGTGAATATTGGCTTTCACACATCCAAAGGGTTGACTGGCAGCTCAAGAAATCATAGACAGAGGTGTGAACAATCCAGGATGCCTTTTATGGGAGATTTCCCTAGAACATGGAAGAAGGCATAAACGTTTAGCACAGTCCCCAGTAACTTATACCCGAGACAGAGGGGCTAGGGTTGTGGGTCTCTCCATCTCTCGCCTCCCCTTTCTTTGGTTGGCAGAGAACAAAGAGAGAGCTACAGACTGGCAGTTTCTGTAGTGTGTGTGTGTGTGTGTGTGTGTTTGAGGCAGCCAGAGTCTGATGCTGACATGGAATCTAATGGACCAGTTCTATCAAGGGCCTGTGGAAGTGGAACTTGTGATCTGCTGCTGTGGGCCCTGTTGCGGCAGCGCAAAAGCCATGCCGCCATCGCGTGCAAAAATAGCCAGCACCTCTACATGCGTGCCAGACTCACCCAGAAGTTCTGCTGGCCCAGATAAGTCGGCAGCGGGGAAGGGTTGTGGGTGGGCCGTGGGCAGTTCAGGAGAGGCTTGGGATGTGGAGAGCAGGCTGGAGGGCATGTGGGTCTTGGCATGCTGACTCTTATCCCCAATCTTCTAGCCCTTTCTTCTCCCTGAACTTATGCCAGTAAAATAGCTGGCATGGGTCTGAGGAGACCCATAGGTGGCCTGAAGTCCTGCCCAGAGGTAAGTAAAAAAGTTTACTTACCTCTGGTTAGCCTTCTTATCACCCCACCACCATTGGATGCAGCATGCGTTCCAGCAGCGCGGCTGCATCACATACAATGGCGGGGGACAGGATTGGGCTATAAGAGAAGGATCTGGCAGCCAGCTGCTACAAAAGATGCCTAACACACACTTGCAGGAGTATGCCGCTATCCACCTCCATCCACTGCTCAATTTATATATTTGTAAATAAAGCAGATATTACAAGGACACTGTATGAAAAACTTAATATTATAAAGACACAGGAGATAAGACACTGTAAATCTCCAGTGACTGCTCCTCCAAAGGAAGGCAGAGCTTGGGTAACACACACTCTACCCCATGAAACTTCTCACACCTCAGGGAACTGGGGCGTGAGCATGTAACACTTGTGTCGGCATTGGAATAGTGTTTCCTTGGAGAGAAACTGTGAGCTGGTGTGACTGAACCCCGGGTGGGGGAAGAAATAGCAAAATTCCTAGAGTAAATGAAGCTACTATAACAGCAAAATAAGCAAACACCATGGAGGCCAAATAATCCAACAGCAGAAGGAAGATCTTAAACTGGCCTGGCACAGCAAAGATAGCAGTACACAGAATATATCACAAAGCCAGGATGATGAGCAGCTTGGAACAACAAAACCAGCAACTTAAAGTCAGCCTAGAAATCTCACAAATGCAGTTGCAGGAAAACGTGGAGTCTCACTGGAAGGAGGTGAGAGCCCTGCTGGTTCAGCTGCTGCAGGGACTCAAGCTTGACCTAGAAACCAGCTGCAGAATGCCCAGCCAGTCAGGAAGAGGTCCACAAAGTGGAAGAGCAGCAGCTGAAGGGCTTGGACTATCTTGCAGTCAGTAGCTGAGAACCAGGAGGACTCATCCGTCTAGGAGCCTGTCAGTAGTGATGAGCGCGCACGCTTGAAGAAAAGCCTGGGGTTTGGGGGGGGGGGGGGGGAGAGATGCTGAAAAAAGCAGTGAAGGAGTTAAAGCTGGAAAAAATACAGTCCAATCTGGAAATGCGTGCACAGGAAGAAAAGCTGAAAGTGAGTGCCATAAAGAGAGAAAAGTACAGGAGGAAAAGCTGGAAGCACGTGGGCTAGAGGCAGATTAGCCACCACCTGGAGACGTGGCTGAGGAAAAAAATCACTTGTAGTTGTTGCCCCACCATGTATGTCCTTTGAAGGCATTGGTGGGCTGGCTCAGGCCCCTACAGTGGGAGCATTCCAGAGGTAAGTCAGAAGAAGCCTGCAAGTTATGGAAGCAAAAGTGACATCTGCTTTGCTTTCAGATCATGCACAGTGTGAATGATTGAGAAAAGGGGAAATTCGAACAGCTGGCTCAGGGCCAGCCCAGCCACGAAACAGGCTGATGTGCATCACTTGCAGGGGGCAAGGGGAGGATGGATTCAGGGTGCCCTTCACCCCAAGTCTGCTGTCACCTCCCTCCAGTCCTGCCACAGCCGTGAGCGGACTTGATCTACTCCACACCCACTAAAAGCAAACTGGGATCAGAACATCCGCTTCCTTCCATGTGCTCCGTCCTTGCACAAGGTTTAAAGTTTAAGGGAATGCCCGTGTGTCCCTTTAAACTTTAAACCCTGTGCGAGGATGAAGCGTGGTGAGGAGGTAAGAAACTCCCCCCCCCTTTTTTAATTTTTGGGAGGGGGGTTGCGCACAAAGGCAGCAGCGGTGAGCCAGGAGAAGTGTTGGGCAGCAGATCCGGTTTGGCTGTCCCTGGGCTGGTTTGAGCAGATTAGCCCAGTTAGTCCTGTGCAAGAAACCCCCAGATTAGCCCTCAGAATGGCAGAGTGACACAAGACACCAGTTGGAGTTCCAGAGCAACAGGAGGAAAAAAGTGGGACACCGTCCATCACTTGCTATTGAAAGCCAGAGTGACTGGGACTTCCATTTACTCTTTTTGGAGTTGTGCCTTGACATCCTTTGTCCTGCCGAAACCCTTGAGACCAATCAGCTCTGGGACAAAGAGAAGCAGCATACATTGAAGAAACTGCATGCTATGGGTTTCAGGATTACCGACTCTAATTTTCTTTCCAAAGATTTTCTTTCCAAGATGATGTAATGTGGGAAATTCCTAGAAGCCCTATTAAAGGCTCCAGGATTGCTTTAATAGTCACCTGGAGATTCATGCCGATTCCTGGTGACCCAGGTCAATCCTAGAGGTTTGGCAACCCGATTTGGGAGAGATGTTTTTAGCTCTGCACTGAATATTTTGATAACTTCCTACTAAAGGGGGGTTGGAATTTGAGACCATTGGACAGGAATACATGATTTTGGAAAAGATAAATTGTGTCTGTTAAGATTTGCTTGTATTTAGGACGGCAAGGAAAAGTGGTTGATTCCTAACTATTTGGGGCAGCTGGTAATAAGGTTAAAATGTTGTTCTGTGATACAGCTCTGACATTATATTGGAATGCACAAAGCCTCACCTGTAATCATGTTAGTAAAACTCATCATTTTACAGGGCAATTCTGTCTAAGTTTAGACCAGCGGAGCAACCACTCCACCGGTCTAAGGTGTCGCAAATGTGCCATAAAGCACATTTGCAGCACTGGATGAGTAAGCAGCGCCGGCAGAGGCTTGCGCCACTCTGCCAGTGCCGCAGGACGGATTGCTGCCGTGACAGAGAGGTGATTCCCCGCAAGGCAGAGGAGGAGCAGGGGGAGGGCAGAATGGGGCATTGGGGGGGGGGGTTTTGGTTGGCCGGGCCTGGGAAGGGTGAGGGACGGGCAGTGCCATATCCTATCCACGGGCAGTGCCATATCCAGGCCCTTCCCAGGCCTGGACAGTGTTACATGGCCGTCTCGAATGTGCGCCAGCAAAATAGCTGGTGCAGACCCATTGGGGTGGCTGGGGCTCTACTCAGGGTAAGGGGACGAACGTCCCTTTATCCCTGATGATCCGGCATAGGGCCCATCCTGCACAGGATGTGGCGGGCACCTTATTTGCACCACCGCATCCTGCTAGACAGGATTGAGCTGTTAGGAACTAACTATGTGTGGGGACTGGGGAAAGGTGAATAAGATTAAGAAAATTCTAACTCCTTTGTGTGTGCAGCCAGACAAGGAAACAAAAGCCAGGAGTCTGAATGATGCTTATCTGAAACTTACCTTTGTGTTCAACTTTGATGCTCTGAATCGAAACTAGAAAGGAGGAAGAAATTGTTTAACCCAATTTGTACTGGGGACATGCTGCTGCTTGGGAAATAATGTTGTAATCTACTGTATGTCCAGTTAAGTTTGTATGATTTTTTGCTAACTGGTTCATTTATTTCTCTGGAAAGTTAGGAGGCCTCTTGGGGGGGGGGGGAAGGAGATATTATTGCAAACTTAGCTGATGGTGTGGGGTTACAACAGAACTGAGTATTGGCTGACCAGCTGCTTTCTCACATACAGAGGTTTGACTCAAGAAATGAGATAGAGGTGTGAACAAATCCAGGTTGTTTGAGTCTTCCCAGACAATGGCCCCAGGCATAAGAGCTTGGTATGATGACCCCCAAGTAACCTCTACCTGAGTGGGAGGGGCCAAGGTTGAGGGTGTAAGATGATCCACCTCTTCCTTCTCCCCCTTTTTGGTAGGCAAGGAGCAAAGGAAGAGCAACAGGCTGATAGTTTCTGAAGTGTGTGTGTTTAGAGGCAAACTCTTCAAGCTAGCACATGCCCCTTTAAGTTAAAAAGCCGTTACTTAGTCTCTCCGTGGGAAAGAGCCAATGGGAGGTCTGCAATCTGCACATTTCATCCTGAACGGAATAGATAGTAGAATTAACATACAGTGCAGCTATTGTTACTGATGTGTTCAAGTGTTTGCAAGGGAACTTAATCTGGATTGGGGAGTTCCATACGCTGGTTAAGTGGAAGCAAAGGTATAGTTAGTATAAAATATTACAACATGATGTAAAATCAATATATACAAGCCAAGAAAATACAGTGTAATCTAATCTACAATGGATCCAACTTTCATAAGTTTAATAAAAATTCAGTTGGTGTTTTTTTTAAGGATGTTTGGGAGTAGAGTGCTGGGGAGATTAATATTGACAGTTCATCCAAAGAAGAGATTATCCAAACCTGGGGAGGCGGTACGTGAGAAGCTTGGGATACACCGCCTTCCATTTGATTTACTAATACCCATAAAACCAGCATTAAGTCCATCAGCAATGTGCCTCTCAAGCTTTACTAGCTATTAGTTAGCTGGCTGTTTTCCTGCCATGAACGAGACGGCGCCCCTCCTTCAGGAGACAGCTTCTCCAGGGAGGACATCTGTTATGGAAGAATGAGCTCCAGATGCGGAGGAACATGCAAATGAGAAACAGGGCTGAGTCTGCCCCCTCCATCCAGAGCGAAGATTGAGTAATAAGACCTGGCTGCTGGCTTGTGCCTTGGGATCGGCTGTGGGGAGTTGCTGATTGCTGCCTGGAAGAACACACTGCTACTGCCTGTGGAAACAGCCTCCAATCCGCACGGTTTTCACCAGGCAACATCACAGAGATAGTGGAGAGGTGGAGAGTGTGCCTGGAACTTGGGAAAAACTGGATTCTTGGCTATCAAGATTCGATTAGTTTCAGGGATGCTGGATGGTGATCCAGTAACTGGATAAAACCTCAGCCCGGTAGTTTATTATGCTGGAAAATAAAGTACGATTGTCTGCGATGTGAATTATGCACAGGAGCAGCAGCTTGAATGTTGAATTTAAAGATACAACATTCAGGGATGTATCAATGTGGTGGTCTTTTGTGGAGGGCACATTTTTTAATACTGTACTACTGGAATTAGAGGGAGTAATGGAAGTGTGTGGAAGCTAAACGTGTAAATGCCCTGGGAACCAAAACAGGGGAAGACTACCCCTACTGGTGAGAGACATCTGCCCTTCCAGAGAAATGCCAATGGTTTGAAGCAACTTTACTGACTCTGTTCCAATGGTGTGGTGTGTGTGGGGGTGTTGGGTGAGGGCTGCAAATGTTTGTTGTCCTCATTCTGGGACAACAAGAATTTGTTGTCCTGCCAGGGAATATCCTGTTGTCCTGCCAGGGAATATCGGCAAGGAAAAGAGTATGCAGGAGTGAGCCATCATCAGCTGAAAAGAAGCAAGTGGTTTGCCTCCCCTTCAGTCTGAAAGGTTGTGGAAATTTCCCTCAGAACGTCATCATTACCCCCACCACAAAAACACAAACCAATAAGCTGCTAGGCTGATTGTCTACTCACAATTTAGGTGCACTGTATAGAGGGGGGAGAACTGGGCCTTGTTGTAGGACTGGGCCTTGTTGTCTGGCTCAGTTGGTTAGAGCGTTCGTCTCACAAATGCCTGAAGATCTGCAGGACAGCAGTTCAAGACGGCCGGAAGTCTGTCGGAGAGCTGCTGGCACGCCAAGCTGATAAGCTGCAGAGCCCTGTGGGGGAGTGGAGCAGCTGAAGCTGAAGCGTGCTGAGGCGAACGCCAGAGAGAGAGAGAGAGAGAGCTGGACTGTGAAAGTAACATCTCGAATGAAGGGTTCTATGAAAGATTAGAATGTTATTATATTGTAAAAACCCTTTGGGGTTTAGAACAGCCTGTCCATGTACACCGCCTTGAATAAAGTCGGAGGAGAAATCCAATGACCTGAAAGGCGGTATATAAATACTGTATATTATTATATTATATTATTTATTCTGAGGCCAGTTCCCTGTGAACTTTTTTCCATGGTTTCCTTCTAAATATATTCACAAAACAGTCACAAGAAAAGCTACACATACTAGATAATACCACTGGGTCCTTTGCAAAATGTGAGCCAGCAGTGTGATGTGGCTGCAAAAAAAGTGAATGCAATGCTGGGCCCTCTGTATTAGCAGAGGCATCAAGTCCAGATCACAAAAACTGATAGTTTCCTAGTGCTCTATAAGGCACTAGTCACACCTCACTTACTGTGCCCAGTTTTGGGCTCCATGTTTTAAGAACGACATTGATAAGCTGGAGTGGGTTCAGAGGAGGGCAACTAAGATGGTGAGGGGAGTCTGGAAACCTAGTCCCATGAGAAATGGTTAAAAGCGCTTCGAATGTTTAGCCTGCAGGAGAGAAGGCGAAGGGGAAATATGACTACAGTCTTCGAGTATCTCAAGGGCTGTCACCCAGAAGAAGAGGAGGTCTCGCTTTCGGTGGTTCCTGAGAGCAGGACTAGAATAAATGGGCTGAAACTGTAGGGAATTAGAAAGAAGAATTTGTTACTTCTTCAGCCATGATGAAGCTCATTCAAGCCACCATCTCTGTGTGGGAAAGCAAGGGACTTCAGCGGGCCTTTCTGTTTAGAACTGGGATAAGAGAATTGGAAAGAACTTATAACAGAAATTATTAGTCATGACACAAAGCAGTTCCTTGGTAAGTTCTATTCCTTAGATACAAAGTTTAATGTATGAAATAGTCCAAAATTGCCTGGGGTTGGCAGTTTAACTCTCTTAATTTTCTGATATGAAGGGTGGATTATATATGTAACAAAATGTTATCTTACCTAGCTTATGTTATGTCCTGCTGGGAACATGAAAGGAAGGGAAGTCTAAAGGAAAAAATGGAAACACACATTGCTTCACACCACAGCTTACAGTTTAATTTGTCAAAGAATGGGCAGCCATTGCCATTTGTCAGAAGAATGCGCTGTGTTAATGCAATGCTGCCCTCTTCTGGGTGGAATGAGCAGTGACTTCTCAGGCTTCTTAGAAGAATGCTTAATTTTATGATGAAAGCAGACTCTCTCATTGGATGTTGCTTATTTAAACTCAGCAATCAGATTCTGACGATCTGTTTGTTCTGGTAATCATGGGCTTGAACATTTTTGGCAAGCTTTGTTCCAATATGCCAGTGTGGAAAAGCAGAACAAACAAACAGCAAGAATGCAGAGCTATGTGGGCCATCAATTTGTTAGATCAAAATGAAAAATCTGCATATGAAACAATAAAGGCCCCACAATTACCACAGGGAATGGTGTAGAAGGCAGAATGGAACAGGCCATTAATAAATGAAACAGATGCAAGGTTAGAGGCACTTGAGCACAATAATAATATTTTAGCCCTGAAACCGTTCCAATAGCATGTTTCTATTAACCCCTTCCCAGCCAAAACCCATTCAGAACAGGACGGAGCAAGCCAGAACTGACATTTTCGAACTCAGTATGTATCATGTAAAACACAGTGTCATGTAGTAGACACATATGAAAACAATATTTTGGAAATTACACCCATGCAGAATTGAAATTGTATTAGCCCCTTTCTCAGCCATAACCTGCATCATGTCCTGTGTAGCCGGAAGCGCGGCTTGTTTCTGCGTGCGCACACTGAAACAAGCCGCGGCGCTCCTTCGGGCTACACAGGAGGACGGGAGAAGAGACTCCGGAAGAAAACGAGTCGGGCTGGCAGCCTCGTAAAAGCCCCGCGCTGAAGCAGCTGACTCACATTCACGTGTGAACGATCGTCAGGCTCAGCGATCGATCTCTCCCGAGGCTGCTGCAGGACCCTCCCACCCGCTTCCGGTCCGGGGACCTCTGCTGACTTCAAGCGGAAAATGGAGTAGGGG
This sequence comes from Plestiodon gilberti rubricaudatus, assembly GCA_026170595.1. Classification (NCBI taxonomy): domain Eukaryota; kingdom Metazoa; phylum Chordata; class Lepidosauria; order Squamata; family Scincidae; genus Plestiodon; species Plestiodon gilberti. The sequence goes on from JANXHW010000001.1 coordinate 260,044,421, forward strand.
GGCACGGAGCTAGAAGGGCCCCTGTGGACCAGCGATCAGGTAATTTATTGTTACTACAAAGATTATTTTTAAATCTAAATCTCTTGGTGATCATTTTTTTTAAGTATGGTTCATATATTTGCAATGTACAACAAAGTTACTGAAATATGGGCCTTTTATTACATGCAGAAGAGCTTTTATGCTGAAACATACGTCTGACTCAAAGGTTAAAAACTCTCACTGTAGTAAAGCATGTGAATAATTTTCAGATTAATAGATTAATATCCTACCTCTGTAATATATATATCTGTCTCAGATATTCCAAAGAAAGCCTCCATTCCTTTTAGAAGAAAAATGTGTGCCCTCTCTCTCTCCCCCCCCCCCCCCACCTCAATTGGTCAATTTTAAAGTGCTGGAAGCTTTTTGACCCATTTTTTCTGAAGGAATCTTATCAGCTTTTACTGTGTGCTTGCCGTTTCTATTCTTGATGCTGTGGTTGGGGGTGGAGAACAATTAATTGAATTATCTAATATCTATTTAAAATACTGGTAGTTGCATCTTTTTGTTCCATCAAGTAATCAACACGATGGCTTATATTATAACATTACTGCAGCACAAAACTAATAACAATGAAAATGTTAAAATAAGAAAAAGCAGGAACATGAGCTATCTCTCCATCGCCCTATGTGGTCTTTGGGATCGAAAGAGCTACTCTTAAGCAGGACCAAATTGTTTCTGAAAGCTCAGTAGGTTTCTTGGTTAGTTTTTAATTGAAACCAAAGAATAGTGCTGTATCACAAACTACAGTACTCCCCCCAAATCCGCTGGAGATATGTTTCAGTCCCCTCCATGGATACTTGAAACCGTGGATAGGAGCGAAATCCCCTCCATGGTTTCCTGAGGGCCCCCTGTTTTCTGTTAACCTTGCAGAGCCTCTCTAGGACTTAGTCTCGTTCTGCTTGCCTGCAATAAGCAGCCAGAGGCTGCTTCTCCTGTTTGCCTAAGGAAGAAACAAAGCTTACTGGGAAAAATGTAACAGCCTGGGGGGGTCCCCACGATCCGTGGATAACTGAAACCGTGGATAACGAATTCGTGGATACGGGGGCCCACCTGTACTTTTGAAATCATCTTTAGCTTCAAAAGTTTTTTTCCATGTAGGCTGGTTGATGATCAAGAAATATAAGTCCAAAGGCTCCTTCAGCAACCAGAATCAATTGCACAGTTCTTTGGATCTTGGTCAATATTTTTTAATGTGGACTTGTAAGCAGAGCTTGAATTACGGTATATAAACTTGTAAGCAGTTGAATTGCACGTGAGCCCTGAATGGATCTTTTCAAAAACCACTGTAAGTCGCGTGGTGTTCACTATGTTTGTCTGCCTTAATTTTAGAAATGAAGAAGAACAGTTGGCGAGGCAGACAAAATAATGTGCGAAGCAATTGTAGGCAAGCCTACAGTCCTCAGCCAAACAGGGTACACAACCACTGGAGCTCAGGAAGGTAAGTATACATGACATTTCAGCATTTTTAAACTTGGGCTTTTCAAATTAAATGGAATTACTAAAAAGTTTAAGGCTTAAAACACCCCACTCCCTGCTGGAAAACTCTGTAGTTTGCTATTCTGAAACAAATACTGATGTGGATATGGGTTGGCAAATTCTTAGATGTAGTAGTACATAAGAAGAGCCCTGCTGGATCAGGCCAAAAGCCCATCTAGTCCAGCTTCCTGTATCACACAGTGGCCCCACCAGATGCCTCAGGGAGCACAAGACAACAAGATAACCTGTTTCCCGTTGACACTCCCTTGCACCTGGCACAGAGAAAACCCACTTCTAAAACCAGGAGGTTGCTTATGGCTTGTAACCTGTGATGGTCTTTTCCTCCATGAATCTGTCCAAACCCCTTTTAAAGGCATCTAGGCCAGGTGCCATCACCACATCCTGTGGCAAGGAGTTCCACAGATGAATTACACACTGGGTAAAGAAATATTTTCTTTTATCCGTTCTAACTCTCCCTCCACTCAATTTTAGTGCATGTCCCCTGGTTCTGGTGTTGTGCGAGAGGGAGAAGAATTTCCCTCTGTCCACTCTCTCCATCCAACCAGTACATGGTTGTATTCTGTGCTTAGTTTAGAAATAACAATGGGGTGGAATTCTAAGAGAGAGGGTCACAAAGCAGATTCCTGGTCTTTGCTGCTGCTGCCCCCCCCCCCCCCCATCCAACTGAGATTGGCTCAAGACCTGTCTAGAGTCCAGACCAGTGTTCCCTCTAAGCTGCATGAACTCCTTTCTTGGCAGTGCAGTGGCAACTCTGGATGCTCGGCAATAATGAGATCATCACTGGACTTCCAGGAACGCTAAGCTGCGCGGTTGTGCAGCTTAGCAGGATCACTGGTCGAGACTAGATCATTGAAGCCATTTTGGCTTCCTTCCACTGCAGCCCTTGTCATGAGCTCCTAATTTACAAAGGAGGTGGCAGGGGAGGACTGGGTGTTATGGTAAGGCTACTGTTAGGCCCTGGATCAGGGGTGCACAACGTGGAAGTAGGCAGGGGCCAAAATGAATAGACTAAACTTCTTCGGGGCCGCACAGGGGGGCGTGTCAAGGAACCATGATGTCACTTCCTCAGGAAGTGACATCACAGGGGGGTGTCCATGAGCCAGAAAAATATCCGGAAAAGCAACATCTTAATAAATAAATAAATAAAGATATTTACAGAATTAAAAATTCGGATTTGCCTCCCACCGCGAATCTGAGCCTCCTCCTCACATGGAGCAGCGCCAGCGCCAACGGGACAAGCCCCAAAACCTCCGCACCCGTTGGCACACAAGAGGAGACGTGTCTCTTCCGGCTCTTGGCCAAATGCCAGGAGACTCCAGCTGATCGGCGGCGATCAAACGCCGCCTTCAGCAACAGCCTTAAAGCCTCCAGGCCAATGGGCTCGCAAGGCTCAGTGACTTCATCCTTCTTGCTCAGCGACCCGAGCGAGAAGGCTGCACAGCTACGCGGCTGGAGCGAAGACATCGGAGATCCCTCGGCGCTCTCTTCGTAAGCAACGCGCAACAAGGGATCCCCGATTTCTTCGGGGGCCACCGGAAATCCTTCGGAGGGCCCCTGGATGCTGCCACAAACATGGGCAGCAGTGTCAAAAGAGACTGGGAACCATGGGACAGATGAAATTGGTTCCTGGCTTCTTTGGACATTACAGTGCATTGCTCTTCCTATCCCTTGCTTTGATAAGTTAGGGAAAGGGAGAAAAGGGCTTATGTTAGATGTATAGGTAGGAGTCTTATCTGCTCTGAACCCCATTTGGAGGTCAGTTTATTTTTCCAAATGCAATCTGGTAGATGTTTGACAAAATACAGAAACCCCCTACTTAAGAACATTCAGCTTAAGAACTGTTGATAGATGGCATTGGTGCCCATTCCTGCACATTCTCTATCTTATTCCAGCAAGTCCTGTTAGCCTGCTTTTCAGGGTAAGACCACACAATGTAGAGTACGGTACTATAGGTGTACTGTAAATACATTTTTCATATTTCACAACATGTTTGCTTTTGATAGCAATGTTGTACTTAAGAACAAAACAACTTGGAAACAGTCCCCTAGAATCCGTTCTTTGGTAGGGCAGCTTCTTTAATCTGGATTCCCCAAATGATTTCTGCAGTGGCCTAGGGAACTCAACTAGTGACTACAATAAATCTGTAAGAAGCAGGAAAAGTTGAGTAAGGCTCTAAAGCAATATTTCCTAGGCAGTAGGCAGTACAGAACTGTGTTTCACAGGTTGCAGTTAGAGTTGTTTCCATACTAGAGAGGTGAAGGGGAAAGGAGTAGTGAAACCAAATCTAATGGATGTTATTCAGGGCTATTATAGCAGCAAGGAGCTCTACAGACAAATGAGAGGAGCCTGAAGAGCTGCTTCATGTACAGGTTTCTTTGAAACACTGAGCTTCCATCCCAAAGGGTAGATTCAAACTAGACCTGCACTTTATTTTTTGAGATTTTGATTGTTTCATTACCAGGGTGGTTCATCACAAAGCCATGTAAGACAGTTGTAGCAATCTTGCAGCTATTGTCAAAGCAGAGGTTAAGGGCTGGTTTATATAATAGGTGCTTAGTGGCTCCTTGAAATCCACTTGTATAATGGATGATATGTCTCAAGAATGTTTAACAACATTGATTTTGTTCCCATCATGCTCAAGTACTCACACAGTTGAACGTGTAGGGAAGATGAAATGGCAATGCTGTGTTTGAAGTTTAGAGATTTTATTTTTTTATAATTGTTTATAAATTAAAATTTAATAAATGTTTTCTGGAACTGGCCATAGGACCTAGCATGTTTGAAGAGGTTTTGTTTAAATTAGCATTGGGAGATAGGTTGCTGGTCTCCCTTTACTTTCACATATCAGATTTAATATCTGCCTTTCATACCTTTTTGGGAAAATATAAAACACTGCACTTTTGTGGGAGCAGGTGGAGAGGAGGATTACTGGGGGAGAGAGCCAAGGGTATGGGGTGGGGAAGAGTTGGAAGGGTAAGTCTGTGCCAGAGAGACAGAGCCAGCCAGCCAGGGCATTGTGGGGAAGGGAGAGCTAGGGGAATATTTCTGTGTGGTGGGCACAATAGGAGTGCTGTAGTGAAAAGGAATGGGGCAAGGGAACAGAGGATTTCCTTCGTTCCAGCCTCCTATTTCACCCATGGAAGTGGCACTTCGCTAGTAGTATTATATAAATCAGAATAAATTTTAAAAGAGAATGAGGGATAGGAAGCTGATAGAGCTTTGGTTATGAGGTTTCTTGTTGGCATTCCTCGCAGGTCTTTTCCAACTCCTTTATTAATCCTTAACCCTTTTACTGATTCTTAATGCTGTTTTTTATGCTTAAGCATTCTATGTGCCTTGTTCCATTATATCCTCTATATGACTGTTTGTCATCTACCTTCCTCATGCATGTCTTTTTCAAAGGTATGAGCAAGAAGAATTGCAGAACCCAAGTACAAGCCAGCTCGAGTCCCCCTCTACATCTGCTAATGTGTGCCAGAACTCTCCAGTGCCTGGTAAGGAACTCTAGGCTTCACGTGCCAAGAATGCTTTCATGAATTTGAGGTGTTTGAAGACAATACTGCATGATACATATTTTTTTCACTTAACATTTTGAAAGATATTCAACCACCTGTAGCTGAGAAATATTTTGGATATGTTGGCAACATGTTGACAGGTTAATTGACAAATAGAAGATAGCTGCTTTCCTGTAGCTAAATATTTGTCTAGATTGGCTGAAAACTGGTTTATATAGTATTTTTCCTCACTGGTCTGTGAAAGGATCTTGCCAGACTGGGGTTTTATAAGTAGGTACCTCCATGCCATCCAGGAACATATATTTCCACCACGTTTTTGTTTGACCTGACACTTTGCTATGCAAACTTTCCCCCCTTTTTCTCCTGGGTGGACTCTTTCCGTCGATCTGAGTATGGAAGTACTGTATCCATGTGATGCCTTTGGTAGCAGCACCATCTGGCATTTTACTGTAATTTTGTCTTTGCCTAGGCTGTGGGTTCCTAAAGAGAGAGTGAGTGTGTGTGAGAGAGAGGGGGGGGGACTGTGGGTTCCTAGAGAGAGAGAGAAAATATTCTTCCAAGGTTAAAAATGCATTGTATGTAATTCTCAATGATATTCTGGTTCTATTTTTGCCTCTATGTTCTAGTTTGCAAAATGACTCAACAATTGATTCATCAGCAGATTTCTATCTGTCAAGTATTGTTACTTAATCTGGAAGGTCATTCAAATGACTATCTCATGGTTTCATAGCCCAAGACATGTTTTTGACTCTTTTGAACGTTCATGAGCATGGAATCCTCTTGTTTGTGATGCAGAAAATCAAGAGCATTTTTAGGAAAATACTTTTCCTTAAAACTGTTTCAGCAGCAGTCTAGCAAGCTCTGGGTCAGGGAGCATCCAGCATCTGGAAGTAATAAGGTTCTTTTCAGTACATTCTGCTGCACAACAAGATCCCTTGTCTATTTTTTCCCCTCATGATTCTGGTAGATTGCAGGGTTTCTGGTCTTGCTAAGAGACCTGGTGATTCCCGTACTAATCCTTGATTAGATTGGATATGATTTCACATCTCTGAGGTGTTTCTGGAATCCACATTGTATAAGGCGCATGGTTCAAGGCAAAGGGAAAGAGGTAAGACTTGAGTATATGCAGAAAGCTTTTCTTTGTGTGCTGTAAGGAGATTGGAATGCATGTTTCATAAGAGACCAGAATCCTAAAACATGAAGGTAGACTCTTTTGCTATATGTCATTCCATCAGACTTCAATGGATGATTTATTATGGGAACCCTCCAAAAGCAGAAGGACTTTCTGCTCATAGCTGTGAACAACCAATAAAGTGACTGGGGCTGCAATCCTATATGCACTTTCATGGGGGTAAGCCCCATTGAACACAATGGGGCTTACTTCTGAGTAGACATGCATAGGATTGCACTGTTAGTGAAAATGTACAGAGAGGTGAACTGTGTTTTGAGTACAACTCCAGTAGATACCACTGCTGACTCTGAGGGCTGCTATCCAGGCAAATCCTCCCAAGATCTCAACCAGTGTCTTCAATTAGACTGAGCCATCTTTATTTGTAAATCAGCTAGCATAAGCACGCGCATATCTGGGCTTTGTGTTGGGTTGAGAAATTAAATAGCTTGCCTTATAACAGTGGTGGCCAACCTTTCAACATGGATACTGGCCCTTTAAATGGTTGTATAGGTGAGGGCGTTTCAGCAGGTGCAGCTGCTTTAGCAGCACCATCAGCACTTGCAGCTGCCAAGATTTTGTCTTCTACACTACTCTTAAGAACACAGAAGCCCTAATGGTGGAAGGTTGGCCACCCCTGCTTTATAACAATCCATGCTTAATTATAGATGGAGTAGTAGATATCCCATTGGAGTACATGCAGAACTAGAGTCTCTTCAATTGTAGTGTTAATAAGCAGTTGTGTTTTTGTTTTGTTTGTAAGCACCGTTTGGGTATTCCAAGAGCTATTGCATTATATTATATAATTTAAATTTTACCATTAATGGGAGCCATCTTGGGCTTCAGCATCCTGTTGGGCAACATTCAAGAGTTCTCGTAACCAAAATCCTGATATTGGGACTTAGAAGACCCAGACATGAAAAGTTGGGGCTTTTGTCCATACACAGATGCTAGTTGCACCAAGCCCCCCCCCCCCTGCGTGGAACTATATATTCTAGATATTTTCTTTAGGATCCTGTTTTATTCTGGAATACCATAGATATTTGATTGTGCTATGCAGTAGGAACAGTAAAAGAGGCTCCTGCTCATGGAATCTATTTGTATTTGTATTGGAATCTGAGTTGTCTGTGACGGATCAAGAGAGAGATCTTGGGGTGCTGGTGGACAGGTCGATGAAAGTGTCGACCCAGTGTGCAGCGGCTGTGAAGAAGGCCAGTTCCATGCTCGGGATCATTAAAAAAGGGATTGAGAATAAAACGGCCAATATCATTATGCCTTTGTACAAATCGATGGTAAGGCCACATCTGGAGTATTGTGTCCAGTTCTGGTCACCACACCTCAAAAAGGATATAGTTGAATTGGAAAAGGTGCAGAAAAGAGCGAGCAGAATGATTCGTGGGCTGGAGCACCTCCCTTATGAGGAAAGGCTACAGCGTCTGGGGCTTTTCAGCCTAGAAAAAAGGCGGCTGAGGGGGGACATGATTGAAACTTATAAAATTATGCATGGGATGGAGAGAGTGGATAGAGGGAAATTCTTCTCCCTCTCGCACAATACCAGAACCAGGGGACGTGCACTAAAATTGAGTGGAGGGAGAGTTAGAACGGATAAAAGAAAATATTTCTTTACCCAGCGTGTAATCCATCTGTGGAACTCCTTGCCACAGGATGTGGTGATGGCACCTGGCCTAGATGCCTTTAAAAGGGGTTTGGACAGATTCATGGAGGAAAAGACCATCACAGGTTACAAACCATAAGCAACCTCCTGGTTTTAGAAGTAGGTTTTCTCTGTGCCAGGTGCAGGGGAGTGGCAGCAGGAAACAGGTTATCTTGTTGGCTGTGTGCTCCCTGGGGCATCTGGTGGGGCCACTGTGTGATACAGGAAGCTGGACTAGATGGGCCTTTGGCGTGATCCAGCAGGGCTCTTCTTATGTTCTTATTTGATTTCTTTTTTTTAGAATTACCAGGATTTTACTATGATCCTGAAAAGAACCGTTATTTCCGCCTACTTCCTGGGCATAACAACTGCAACCCTCTCACCAAGGAGAGTATTCAGCACAGGGAGATGGAGAATCGAAGGTTAAGACTCTTAGAAGAGGAGGAGAAACGTATGAAGGTAATCTGGTGTATTTAATCTGTCCCCTAAATTAGAATCCAAGAACAGATTTTATGTCACATTCTCTAGCACAAGAGTTGAGCACACTTAAACCACACTTAGACCAATTTATTTTTATGGGCTTAAGCCTGAAAAACCATAATCTGTGTGGATTGTGACTTTTTAAAATTTCAGTCAAATATTGTCTATTGTTAGACATGCAAATTTTGTTGTTCAAGCTTTAATTCTTAAATGGAAATGTTAAGTATTCGTTTGGTTAAACACAGACCAAGGCCTTAAGAGTGTGTGAAATCCACACTCTTGCTTGATGGAAGAGCAGCCTGAATAGCCTGCCTTTGTTCCTAATTATTCAAATTTACAAAATTGTAAATTTTGTTTTGATTTTTTAAGTACAAGATATACCGGTATGTGACACTATTCTTTATTCCTTTTAAACAGAAAACGTCCAGATCTGGGCTGAACTCCTCAATCATCTTACGCAAGAGGCAGTTAGGTTTGTTTAGCTCTCTCAGTTATTGCAGGTAAAATTTAGAATATTTTTTAATGCTGCAAAATTCTTCCTCTGCTTCTTTGCTTTTAACCTGTTGTTGCAGTTCTGCAGAAAATGAAACCTATCTAGTAGACTGAAAAGTCTGTTTGAAGGTGACATAGTTACTTGTGGGCTTTTTCTACATTTACAATACATACTTAAAGGCTGACCCCGTGTTTTGTAGCCTATCTCTTAACTGAAACCTCTCGTTTGTGTGATTTCTTGGAAGAGATATTTACAAAAGTGTTTTTTTTAATTGCATGTTTTTCCCTAGCAGAATGCATTTTAGAAATATAGTGTGTAGTTCTTGTTCCATTTTAATGGTCTTTATTAGACTAATAGCACAATCCTATCTAGCTCCCCCACTGGTGCAGCCCTTTCCCTTCCCAAACCCCCCTCCCTTCTGCCCTCCCCCACTGGCTGTACCAGTGGTGGAGCTGGATAGGATTCCGCTGTCAATTTGCCTTAACAGCAATAATTATATTTTTTGCTATTTCAATTTCATATTACTAAAAATAGTCTACACAGTACATTGCAACTAATCTCTCCCCCCTCCCCTTTTTTAAGGTTTGGGGAAACTTGATAAGTTTTAATAAGTTTGGGGAATCAAATAAATGAATTTAAAGCAGCACTCGGGTGTTAGCAAACACTATCTTTTGTACAAGTCTTGCCCCTATTGGTATTAAATACCCTTTTTCTCCTCCTCCACATAGACTGATCCATGAAGTAAAGGTAAATTGCATGCAGAGAAGAAAATTAGAAATTGAGAGCCCAGATTCCTCCGTTTCTGGAAGCAACCATTTTAAACTGATAGCGGTATGTTGTGAACTTTTTTTATTCTAGGTTATGTTTACTGTTGTTTACAGTAGGGTTGGAACATGCTCTTGTATTGAAGATTATTCCTTGAGAAATCTATAAACACTTTTAGAAACTCCTTTGCTAGCTGTTTGGAAGAATGACATGGACCTGAGATGTGGAAGAAAATGCTTGGAAAGGGTTAGGAACAAAGGAAACTGCCTTCTACTGAGTCAGGCGTTTGGTCTGACTAGCTCAGTATTGTCAGCACAGACCAGCAGCAGCTTTTCAGGGTTTCAGACTAGAATTTTTCTCTGAAGATGCCTGGGATTGAACTTGGAACTTTCTGCATGGAAAGCACAAGCTCTATGCCTGAGCTATGGCTCCTAACCACATTAATAGTTTCATGACATCTGGGGAGACTGACTTGCTTTTTGAGAGGAGCATGGAATATTCATAGTGCTTTTGGGATGGGCTGTCTTCATGGAAAAAGACTTTACACTGCCTCAGAGCGATTCCTGTCTCTTGCTTTTACAGGCAGACACCGCTTACGAGAGAATATTTACTGTGAATGATGTGGAGCATGGAGGATGTAAATATGGCATTGTCAACCTTAGTGGCTTGAGGAAAGATTCTCTTACTGTGGAGATGTATGACAACCTCTATTTCACAAACCGCAAGGTACTCTTCTCTACATAATTCAAGATTAGGATTTATTCATTCTGTCTAATACTTACTATTTAGAGTGCAAACCTACAGTCAGGATTCTTTTATCTTCTTGGATAAACTTTAGAGAGCACCTAGTGATTTTAAGCACTCCATGAATAATAAATAGCTTCACAAATGGGGGCAAGGAACTGTGGTAGGGAGAGAATGGAAGAAGTTTAGCAGGTGGAGGCTTGTAAACTGTAGAACCTACAATGACTTTTGGCTCTTGTTTGTGATATGAATGTTTTCTGCTCTGAATAAGCAGAGATGTTCATCATGTAAAGCCAAAGGTGGTTCTGGGACTAGTCTGGTATCTAGACCACGAGTATGCATGTGTTCAGACTGGTTACGTTTAAAAGGTATTGTTCATACCGTTGTTGGTTTGTATGCCACTTGTATGAGTAGAATCGCTGAGTAGTTATCCTGCGGTACCCAACCTAAAAAGTGACTGATGGAGTGTTGTCAGCTTCCTACATAAGAAAAAGAAAAGCCCTGCTGGATCAGGCCAAAGGCCATTTAGTCCAGGATCCTGTTGCACACAGTGGCCCACAAGCTGGAGAGGAAGGTGTACCACTCTTCCACCATTGCTTCCCTGCAACTGGTATTCAGAGGTATACTGCCACTGAACCTAGAGGTAGTGCGTAGCCATCCTAACTAGTTGTCATTGATGTGCCTGTCCTCCATGAATTTGTCCAATTCCCTTTTAAAACCATCACCACATCTTGCCACAACAAATTCCGCACAGACTAATTATGTGCTATGTGAAGAAGTACCTCCTTTTATCTGTCCCAAGTCTCGTGCCAATCAGTTTCATTGAATGACCCCTGGTTCTAGTGTTGTGAGAGAAGGAGAAAAACTTCTCTCTTCACACCATAATTTTGTAAGTCTTACAGCCCAATCTTAAGCCTCCCGCACTGGCGCAGGCTGCCATAACGCAGTCTGTGCCAGTCACAAAAGCCTTCCAAAGAGTGCGCTGATCAGCGTGCTGCTGGGGATGCTGGCAGGAAGGCCTCTGCCTTCCCAGCTGCACCAGAGGATGTCCAGACATTCACCGGGAAAGGTAAGCCAGCAGGAAGGCGAGGGGAGGGCAGAACGGGGTAGGAAGAATGGGAGGGGGAGCATCCATCGCGGAAGGCCGCACCGGATCCTATCCCCCTTCCCTGCAGCCTCCCTGCTCCTTTTCTCTCCTCAGATTTACGCTAGCAAAATTGCTAACGTAGGTCCGAGGAGACCCATTGCAGGCCATGAGATTTATGCATTCCTCCCAGCCCACAGGTGTACGCATTTAACAGATGCGTATATACACCCTTGAGTAAAAATGCTTTAAACATCCCCTTTCCCTGCGGAAGCCTCCCAGTCCCACCCACCCCTGTACAGGATGCAGCAGCTGCCATTTTGGCGCCGCTGCATTGGTGGGGGTTGTAAAGGATAGGATTGGGCTCTTAATCATGTCCCTCTTTAATCACCTTTTTTTTTTTCCAAGCGAAGTTGTAGCTTTTTCCCATAAAGAAGGTGCTCCAGCTCCTTGATCATTCTGGATGCCACTTTGCAGCTTTTCCAGCCCTATGATGTCCGAGTTTTAATTCCTACTGATCATCTCCTAGATTAGTTAGAGCAGTAGAGTTCTTCAGTGATTCTACTTATCCAAGATTTTCTAGTAGTCTTTTTTTAAAACTATTTTCTCATTGATTTTGCAATTTTCTCTGTGCCAGTTGCAAGGGAGTGACAACAGGAAACAGGTTCTCTTGTTGACTGTGTGTTCTCTGAGGCATCTTGTGGGGCCGCTGTGAGTTACAGGAAGCTGGACTAGATGGGCCTTTGGCCTGATCCAGCAAGGCTGTTCTTATGTTCTTAATGTAAATCACTTGGAGAACTTCTTGCTGAAAGGCAGCATGTAACTGTTATTATCAAGAGTCTTTCCACATATTCCACAAGAAGGTGATGCCCCTTCTTGTCCATAGGCAGTAGTGTAGTGCACATCATTTATTGGTGCTTCTAGTAGTATCGGGTATTCTGGGATGTAATAGACATTATGCATCTTCTGTTGCTTTAAATATCACCCCTTCAAAATGAGATCTGAGAAAGGCTTAGTTTTATATTGATCTAATTTTTGCTTTTTAAACAAATCTATCTTACTGTATTTTTCGCTCCATAAGACGCACTGGACCATAGAACGCATGTGTATTATGGAGCTAAAAATAGGGGGGGAATATATCTTGCTTTTAACATTTTTCCGGCCGCTTGGCCACTTACCTGGTTGTTTCCAGAGGGGTTGCAGTCATGTTCAGTGCGTGCGCGAAGTTCCCTGACTTCGTGCACGCGCTGAACGCGACTGCAACCCCTCCGGAATCATTGCACCCCAAAATGCCACCTCCTTACTTACCGGGGCTTGTGGGGGCTTCGGGGAGGCCTGCGCAACCCTCTGCAGGCCTCCCTGATCTTCAGTTCGGCGAAAAACAGCGGTTTTCGGGCATTTCCAGTTTTCGCGAAAACCGGAAATGGCTGAAAACCGCCGTTTTTCGCCGAACTGAAGATCGGGGAGGCCTGCAGAGGATCACGCAGGCCTCTGCGAAGCCCCCACAAGCCCCGGTAGGTAAGGAGGTGGCGTTTTAGTAAAAGCAAGGCATTTTTTTTACAGCATTCGGTCCATAAGACTCACAGACATTTCCCCCTATTTTTTGGGGGAGAGTGCGTTTTATAGAGCAAAAAATACGGTAGTTTATTTCTATAGGCCTCATGTCATCAGAAATGATATTGAGACGAGACTCGGTTAACCTACTGATCTCTAAGAATTTGTTGTTTCTCTTCCTCTGTCAGGCTCGATCTTAAATATTGTCACCTTCTGAGTCTTGTTACTTATTTTCCTGGTTCTCCAACACCTTCCTTGCTGACTTTTCCAATTAGTGTGCCTGCAGTCTTGCTGCTTTATCAGTGGTGTGTGTTTGGTGTGTTTCTTTTTTAGGTGAATTCTGTGTGCTGGGCCTCACTGAGTCACCCGGATTCTCATGTTCTATATCCTTGTTATTAAAATGAAAAAATTGAGGCTCTTTTGCCTGTGCCTCACAACATCACCATTGTGCGGGATAAGCTATGTAGTATAGAATCCAAATTGATGCTCTTCCTCCTCCCTGCTTTTTCAAAAATGCTTATAAACAGTCCTACTTGCTCAAGGCTGAATCAAAGAGTAAAGAGGAAGATGCTTATCAGGCATCAGGATAGAGGTAACGAAATAAATGTGAGAAGAGATTTGTTCCAAAGCATTTTAATGTGAGTAGATAAGTAGGTACCGCTTGCGGGAAGGTAAACAGTGCTCCGTGTTCCAGCCGCATGCTACGCGCTGCGGCAAGGAGAGTCATGCCGGCCACATGACCACGGAGGTGTCTTCGGACAACGCTGGCTCTTCGGCTTTGAAATGGGGATGAGCACCACACCCTAGAGTCGGACACGACTGGACTTAATTGTCAGGGGATACCTTTACATACCACTTGATGCAGGGTGCAAGCTGCAAAGTAACTTGATTAGGAAACGAAAATTATTCCTTGGGTTCAAGTCCTGCCTTTGCCACAAGGTGTTTGGTCACTTACTTCTCCCCTCTCATCTCCTGTGGTACTAAAAATGAGTTAACCTTGGAATTGCAGCCACTTCTGAGAGGCTCTAAAATATTCTGACCCCCATGAAGAAGCAACAGTTCTAGCCCCTGTTGTTTCTCTTCTTCCTAACATTTTATGATGGGAAGAGCAAGAATGTTTCTTGCTGCCTCATCACATCTTTCATTCTGGCTGTCCTGGCATCCATGCTAAAATAATGATCAGAGATTGGAGGCATTTGGTGTCCAGTGACAGAAACAGAAGAGATCCCTGCAAAGAAGTCTGGGCTGCCCAGTTTGAGATGTATTTATTTGTCCTGCTGTGGCTCTGGTGCATTTGCCTTTCAGGTGGATGTGAGGTGACTGACTCTGTTCCTGTGGGAGCTGTTTGCCTTTTCTTTTCAATATCCTTAACTGCCTCCTCCAAGCTGTGCCTCATGGGCATTGCAGAAACTCTGGGCTGTGCCAGCCTCCTCCCAGCATCCCTCTTCAGCAACTCGAATACAGGTAGTGCACATTGCTTGGGCGAAGGGTGATGCATGCAAAAATCCTCTCACGTGGGGCATCGGATTTCCAGCCCCTCCAGTGACTTTCTCGGCGTGTCATGGGAATAAATATTAAAATGCTGTTTTCCAGCCATCATGATTTGAAGAGATTTGAGGATAAGAATTCTTATTTGTGGATGCTGCAAAGCAGAGACTCCTTTCCTAGCAAAGGAGTTTGAGCTGCACTTGTATGATTTTTTTATTTATTTATATATATATATATATATATATATATATATACACACACACACACACACACACACACACACACACACAGTTATATATTTTACGGAAAATAAGGCAACTGTATTCCTAGCAGGCTATTTTGTCCAGGCTGTTTGAAGACTAATGGATGATGAAAATATGATCCACTGTTACCTTGCAATACTCTCAGAGCGAGAACTTCAGTTATGGTCCCCATATTAAGGGCTGATGATTGCTCTTGAAGCCTGTGTGAGATCAGTGAATGTTCTGGAAAGTTTCAGCAGACAGGATTGAACTTGGATGATGTCTGCAAAGCTTAATTCCCCCTGGTAGTATTGCCATCAGTCTACTCATGCAAATAACTGCTCACTTGTGAAGCTTACTTCCATGAGCTGCAGAACATTTGAGAGACTTTTTTAGCCAGGCTTACCAGATCGTCGCCGGGACGGGAGCAGTCTACCCTTAAGGGGGCGGGGCGTGGGGGCCCAGAACGCGACCACCCCCACGCCCCGCCCCTTTAAGGGTAGACCGCTCCCATCCCAGCGACGATCTGGTTCCCTTCCCCCTGCCCCGCCCCTTAAGGGCAAAACGGAGCGTCCCGGTCGGCGATATGGTAAGCCTAGCTTACCTGGGAGTATGCAGGATTGCAACTTCAGTGTGTTTGGAGCAGTGTCTGCCTTGCATTTGAAATGTTGAATGTTTTAAAGCTGTGTTTTATGTTGGTTTAAAAAAATTGAATGAATGAGTGACCCTCAGGATGTGCCTGGGGGTGGGGGTGGTAAACCCTCTTGGGTAGAGCTTCATTTTCCATCTCCTAGTGCAGTGGTGGCCAACCTTTCAACCTGAATGCTCCTGGCACTTTAATGGTTGTATAGGTGAGGGCATTTCAGCAGGTGCAGCTGCTTTAGCAGCACCATCAGCACTTGCAGCTGCCAAGATTCTGTCTTCTATGCAACTCCTAAAAACGCAGAGGCCCTAATGGTGGAAGGTTGGCCACCCCTGTCCTAGTGGCATTTGACAGTTTCTTCTCTGTTCCATTTAGGAGACCAACCTGGAATGTTGTGCAGCTTCAAGATCTCCACCGCCTGGTCCTGTGCCTGGTGTCTGAATCCTCAGGCTGAGAACTGCTTTAGTACAGGTGAGGCGGTATGCTTTCCCCACTCTCTTCCACCTTCGCTCTTAGAACGTAATGACTGACCTGGCACTTGTGTGGTGGTTTCCGTAGGCTTAAGTCGGCGAGTCCTTGTGACCAATGCAGTAACAGGTCATCGTCAAACATTTGGTACCAGTAGTGACGTCCTGGCACAGCAGTTTGCCACTCAGGTAAGAGAGCCTGTTTGAGACAAGCAGCCCCTAATATATGCTGTGCCTTTGCATAGTGGTGTCTATGAATCACCATGAATAATGCTGACAACACACCCAACAAGGAAGGTACAAAAGAACAGCTATATGTGAATAGTGGTCCCCAGGGACTATAAAATCTGCTTGCTTATCTGAAGTGAGTTGCCATGAGCAGTAGCTTGTTCTCACTGTATCGTCACAGGCCATCGTTCAGGTAGGCTCACAGTGGCATAATACCAATGGCTTTTTCAGTTACCAACTCCTTGCTTAGTTTTCGTGAAAAGTGGTCTAAAATCACTGTTTTTTAGTGATCTGACTATTGGGGAGGCCTGCGGAGGGTTGTGCAGGCCTCCCCGCACACCCCTGAAACCCCAGTGAGTAGAAAACCCCCATTTTGGGGTGCTTTTTTGCTGTCGGCAGCGGCGATCCCAGGGATTGCCGCTGTTCCTGGCCCCTCCCCCACAAGCACTCAGTTATTCCCACCTCACACTGTTCTAGGCAAACGCTGTTCTAGGAGAGCTCTATTCGAACTCTCTCCAGGGAGGCAATAAATGTGTACTGCATTGGACCTTGATGGAAGAAACCGTAGTCGTGAAACTCACTTGGTTTTCTAGGGCCAGTTGCACACACTCCACCTAACTTGCCTCACATATTGCAAGTATAAAATGTGGGGGGAAGGAAGATATGCAAACACCTAAAGTTGCCTTGAAGATTTAAGGACTGGTTTAGAAAGTGGCTGCAGATTTTGCAAAACCCACTTAATTTTTTTCTTGGCTTTTCTAGACTCCAGTGCTGTATAACGGCTGCCGTTCAGGGGAGATTTTCAGCATTGATGTCCGTCAGCGTAGCCATAAAGGGCAAAGTTGGAAAGCTATCCGTCTCTTCCATGACTCGGCAGTCACATCTGTTAACCTTCTGAAGACTGAACACTGCCTCATGGCTGCAGACATGACAGGCCAGGTAGCAACAGTTTCTTTCATATAAAGTTCAGTATAATATCTCTATTGCCCACACATTTCAGGATTTTCCTTTGACTAAAGTGATCAACTGTGTTCTGTTTCTCTGACTACTTTGCAGGTGAAACTCTGGGATCTGAGAAAGCTAAAATGTGTGAAAGAATATAGAGGTCATCGCAATGAACATGCTGTTCTCCCTTTGCACATCAGTGAAGAAGAAGGGCTTCTTGCAGCAGGTATAATAATGACATGTGGTCATGCACAAAATGGAGTTAATATAAGGATAAGCCAAAGGCTGTGCAGAGGAGGGTGTTCGCTCTTTTTTCTACATTGAGTAGAATACACTGTGGTCATTCTCCTCAGGACTGCATAGTCTTTTCCCACGATAAAAGGGAGGCACTATCCAAACCAGCAGCAAAACAAGAGGAGGTAAACTCCAAGAAGATGCAAAAAAAAAAATGAATACAATTTAATAAGCATGTCTGTGTAGGCAAATGCCTTCTCCTCGGGCACTGTGAAAACAACTCAGTATCAACCTCTAAAATAGTGATCAATATGAATAACAGCGAACTTCTAGGGCATAGGTGGCCAACCAACGGCACGCGTGCCACACTGTGGCACGCTAAGCTGTCAGGTGGCACACAACAACAACTTCAGCATGCCCTGTTCTCCAGCTGATGATCGGAAGGCACTCAGCTCCTGAGCGCCTCTCCGATCATCTGGAAAAGACGGAGTGGAATTTCAGACCCGTGTAGAAATAAAATATATTGAAGCGGAGCGGAGGCTGAAAGTTGTTTGTAACTTGCCCTGTGCGCAGCCCAGCATGCAGCTCGGCATCAAAGTCATCGAGCATTGGCTTGGCCTGCGCAGGCGCTGTGGGGAGAGAGGGACTGCGTGGAGTAGGTAGCTCACGTGGAGCTCAGCCTGAATTGCAGACCGGGTGGAAATTAGCGGCTCTGAACAAACAGATTGGATGTGTGTGTGGAGAGAGAGGCAACCTAAAAGAGCAACTTCTGCCTGCAGAAGTGAGCTGACCAGCCTCTTAGTTACAGGTACTTGCAACAACCCAATTCTGTGTTTGTGCGCGTGTACTGAAGAAGCAGCAGGGTGGAAACCAAGAGGTGCTGCAGCTTGAGTTGAGGGGCAGGAAGCTGGGTTGCTGCTGTCCCAGCATGTGAGAAAAGACTTTGTCTGTCTCTGTGCGGCTAATGGCAGGCAGCATTCCTGCTTCCCCCCCCCCCCCCCCACGCACATAGAGAGAGAGGAGGAGGAGCATGCGCGCAGAGAAGCGCCTGAACGGAGGAATCGCAGCCGAGAAGGCTGGGGCTTCTCAGATTTGGCAGGAACAGAAATGTGGTTGGTTTTGGTTTTTGGAATGCAGTTTGGTGGTGAAATGCTGCGTCTCTGCAGTCTTTCTTTGCACTCTTTCTTTGCAGATGAACTCCCCCCCCCCCCCCCGCCTAGCAGCAGATCTCCTGGCCAGCCCTCCCCATTCTGCACATTCCTGAGCCTCAGGTTCCTGAGCTGCCTTCTCCTTCCTTTTTCTCCTCCTGGCTCTTGTTTACTCCCCCAGCAAAAGTAAAAAGTATTATTTTTTCTCCCACCCCATTTTGCTTCTTTTGTATGGAAGAGAGATGCACTCTTTTCTAAATGTACTGAAGGTATCCTGTGTCTTTAAGGTTCCAGGCTAGGTATTATTCTTTCCCCCACCCCATTTTGCTTGTTTTGTTTGGAAGGGAGATGCACTCTTTTCTTTTTGTGCACAGTACCCCCTTCTGTCTCCCCCCCTTCTGTCTCTGATTTTTGTATTGGGATCACTGCATGTGTCTTTTTGCAGTGCATTTTTGTGCACAAAAAAGATTGTTAAAAGCGGCGCTTTTAAAATTATGTAAATTAGCTAATTAATTATGCTAATTAGCAGGGGTACTCCAAAAAATTGAGGGGGTACCCGGGCCTCCAAAGGTTGAGAACCTCTGCCTTATGTAGCTGAACGTAATTGTGTTTTTATTTAAACACTATTTGTTTGTTTGTTTTTAGTGGCACGTCTAAGATACAAAAAATCTAAAAGTGGCACATGCCATAAAAAGGTTGGCCACCACTGTTCTAGGGCTTGATTATTAACTGCCTTCTTCTAGGGCTTGATTATTGACTGTTTCTTCCAATGAGTTTTTTGTGTTGTATGTACATTTTTTTGAGCATCATTATTTTTGGTTTGAATTAGGTAATGTATTGATATTTCTATATACAGTATATAACCTACTTTGTCAAATAGTTATGTAGCTACAGTTCTGATTTGTATTGCTTTTTTGTCCTTAGTTGGTCAGGATTGCTACACACGAATCTGGAGTCTTCAAGATGCTCATTTGCTACGGACAATCCCTTCTCCACATCCATCATCTATGGACTCCATCCCAAGCGTGGTATTCTCATCACGACTTGGAGGCACCAATGGGGTCCCTGGCCTGCTCATGGCAGTCAGACAGGATCTCTACTATTTCTCCTATAAGACAGATGATCCATATTGTCTACATACCAAAGAGATGGACCTTAGTGATTGAGGAAAAATGCAATTGGTAGATGTTCTCAGAGCTATGATTGTATTGATGTAGACTGTGGTTTTTCTCTTCTTTAGCATTCTGGACCCTCTTAATCAGAGAACTAGGTTTAACTTTTGGGCTGACAATCTTCATTTACTGCCATACACTTGCTAATTTTTTTTAGTAAATGATACTATACTTGATTTGCTTGCAGAATTTATTAGGAATATTTAGCAATGGCAAAAAACAGCCTAGACTCGAGACTGAGGTAGGTTGCAAGAACTACAGTTATCCAAAAGAGAGCTGAGGAAAACGCACATTTATTTCCACACGTCATGTATTTTTAATGAAATGTATGTGTTTAGCTCTCTCGACAGCAACTCTGATCACCAAAATTCAGAAACTTCATGTCCTAGCCTCTTAACACGGCATCATGAAATAAATATTGTGTTCCTTTTCTGAAACGGAAACTAAAATTTATGCTGGTGATGGCAATGAATTCAGACTTCTAATATCTCGCGTGTCTTTTTATTTCATATTTTGAGGCTTTTTGGAGGCAGCATCTTAGCCTGCTCTTCTGTTTGCCGGCTGCCATGCTGAAAACAAAGGATAACGGGGTCACTGAATGGTGGACTGATTTATAACGGCTTTCCTATATTCTGGCATTTATTGCATTACCTCCTCTGAAGCCCTGACTCATTAAATATGACCATATGCTATGTGCACTATGTCTTGTGGATTGTGAAGTATGTAAACCCAGGAGGAAATCCTTGGTTGCTCTCTGAGTTGTTTTGGGACTGCTGCTGGTCCGCTGCAAAGTATATTTTATCTTATTTTCTAGAAAATGAAATTTTTATTGACACATTTAGGGCCCAATCCTATCCAATTTTTCAGCACCGATGCAACTGCATTGCAGCCCCAAGGTAAGGGAACAAACATTCCCTTGCCTTGAGGAGGCATCCATGACTCCCACCCGTCACAGGATGCAACGCACACCCTGTTGGCACAGCTGCATCAGCACTGGAAAGTTGGATAGGATTGGGCCCTTAGTCTTGTTTACTTCTTTACCCCTTTATAATGGCAAGCCAGAGTAGATAGGCCACTTCTCTAACCAATAGTATCTCCTGAAGTCTCTAAGCAGCCAGTTAGCTGACTTGTGGTCCCAATTTTAATTTGTTGTTTACATGTGTTGTGGGTTTTTTGCTAGTTATCCTTGCTCTGCTGATGGTACTAATTGGGGTAATACACTTGGCACCAGTACATTTTGTCCTTGTTGTGAACAGATGATGAAAGAGTGCAACTAAAGCTCCAGTCTTCATGAATTGATTCCTGCATTGATTCTTACATTAAAAAGTCATTTTTACAAGACAGAATTCTCTGTTCCAAGACTGGGCAACTTCTTTAAGTGTGTCTTTTTATAAAAAAAAACACACCATTAAATTAGGTGAGGATTCTTTGGAGTGTGATACCATCTACTTGCCTGCTCGACCGTTGTCCGGCATGGCTGATTAGATCTGCCCGGGCAGGGCTGGCCGAATGGACGGAGAGGGTGGTGAATTCATCTCTGACGGGGTGGTGCCGCCGTCATTGAAGCAGGTGGTGGTGCGCACCCTCCTGAAGAAACCCTCCTTGGACCCCACTATTTTGAACAACAGGCTTTTCATGGAATTTCTGCCAGTTAAGATACAGAGCACATGTGCAAACTGCTCTTAGCACTTCTCTGTTTGCTTTAATACAATTCCATAGTGTGTTCTCTTTCAGTGGGACAGATATGTCTCTGTTCCAAACTCAAAGGTCCATCCGTTGAAAATCAGAACATTAGCTGGGACAGCAAGGAGGCTTGATAATGTTTCATTACGCAAGGTCTTCATCAGGATCTTTATATTAAATGCTTACCACAATACAAGGGGGCATCTTTTGCCTGATAAATTGCAAGCGTGTTTTTTGTTTTGCCAAGAATGCAATAGAGAAGTTATAACTTGTAGGGGTATGTTGAGTAGCAGACACAGAATTCCCAGTAACATTTATTTTCAGTGTTGCCAACCTGCCCAACCAAGAAGTTTGCAAACCAAACCGTCTTTCCATGTCTTGTGTGACTTCTCACAATTTATTATGATTATATACCCCATTATATGTTGAGTGATCCGTATACCTAGATATCTGTCTGCAGACACATGCTTAATCTTTTATCCCTTTGGGATTTTAGAGTTTTTTGTGGCTATGTTTGAACAATATTTACTTTTTTGAATGTTGAGGCACACGGCTTTTTTCTCTCTTCCCAATCTGGAACTCTTATTTATTGTCTCTCCATTCCTTCCCCTCTGTCGTTTTCCACTTTCTTCACATTCTCCTTAGTTTTTGATTTCTCCGTTCCCCTCCCTTCTCTCTCTCTCCCCCGCCCCAAGAAAATAGTGCTCATGGGTGGTGGCTAGTCGTCGTCACCATGATGTTCTGCACCTGTACTGTGGCTCATTTGTAACCAGCTGCCATATGCTCTGCAGACCACCAGAGCAGAGGGGCAGGAAGCGGCATTATGCATGTGCAGTTCTGAGGGACCCTGTGGTTGCCCCTTTTGTAGTGGTTTCATTTTTTTCCAATAAATGTTTACATAGCTAGTCTCTACCATCAACCTAGTGAAGCCCCCTTTTAGCTACATAATCATTGGCTCAGAAATCCCAAGTTGAACATTACGATTCTGGAATCTAGCAGAAATATAACAGCCCCTCTGATTTTGGTTTCAAAGCAGCGGAGAATAAGCCATTCAAAATAACAAAGCCAAATTCTGAGTTACTAATAGGCAAAATGTTTGAAGCTTTGTACATCAATTGCACAAAATCTGGCTTGGAAATTTAGTGATCAGTATCTGCTCAGAATTAAGATGTTGTGTTTTTCAGTTTGCATAACTTGGCCAATTCTTGTGGCAAGATTATTTACCGTATTTTACGCTCCATAGGACACATCGGTCCATAGGACGCATGCATCCTATGGAGCATAAAATAGAGAAAAAAAAAGATTTTTCCGGAAATGGCCGAAAATCGCTGTTTTCGGCCGAACTGAACATCGGGGAGGCCTGCAGAGGCTCGCGCAGGCCTCCCCAAAGCGCCCCCAAGCCCAGGCTTCGCACCATAGGACGCACACTTTCCCCCCCTATGTTTTGGGGAAAAGCATGTGTCTTATAGTGCGAAAAATACGGTAAATGTTTTTCCTCCCATATTTTAACATATGACATCTTGAGATGCCACAAAAGGGTAAAATATTACTAGAAATAAAATACTGACCATTTTTTCTTGCAACAAGGTGGAAAATTCGTTTGTTACCTTCTGCCTACAATGTAGAAAGATTCTCTTCTCCATCACACAAATGACTGCTGATACTGATCTGCAACAAGCAGTCTTAAGGCCCAAATGTTACTGAATGTTTGCAAGAGAAATTCCAGCCCTTACCTTGTGTATTTCAGTCCTACAAAACTGTTTGCCACAATGTTGAATTCTTAACAATGGTACTAATTCATTTTGGAAAACAAAAATCAAGTGTGTGAGCACTAGGAAATCTGAGCCCAATGGTTTGAAATGCTGCTTCTGCTTGTTGAGTACTAGCAATCTACTCTTGTATGCCAACTGTAATCTTTCATCTAAGGAGTTATCAGAATGCATTTATAACTGGTTGTTTGTTGAAAATAAGAGTGCTGAATATTCAGCAGTTTCAGCCTCAGATATTGTAGATTCAATTGAATCTTGAAATTTCAGCTTGTGTAGGTTTGGGATTTTTAAAATAAGGAAAGAGTAGCCACAGGCTAGGCCAGCAGGTGGCGCAGTGGGTTAAACCGCTGAACCATGAGCTGTCGATCGAAAGGTCGGCAGTTTGAATCTGCAACGGAGTGAGCTCTCGTTGCTTGGCCAGCTCCTGCCAACCTAGCAGTTCCAAAGCATGTTAATGTGAGTAGATAAATAGGTACCGCTTGCGGGAAGGTAAACAGCGCTCTGTGTTCTAGCTGCATGCTACGCGCTGCGGCAAGGAGAGTCACGCTGGCCACATGACCACGGAGGCGTCTTTGGACAGGTGTTTCCGTTGTGGTATTGAATATTATGACAAATGAAGGGCTCAACAAAAGCATGTTCAATTTCCCTTTTCTAGAAACTATGCCATGTTTCTATTTAGTAGAAACTGGATAGCTCTTCAGTTCCATGATGCTATAGCACTTTTGCCTCTTTTCTGGCAGAGTTAATAAGCAGCTTTAACACACAGGGAGGCTAGCATAGGTGCTGCTGTGCTCTAGCACTTAACAGGCTTTCATTAGATGCATTTAAATTGCTGTGACATAGGTCATGGAACTGAATATCTGGTTCTAAAAGGAGGATGCAGTGGGCTCCTTTTTGTGGTAACAAAAAAACCAGACAAGTCTGAGGCAGAAGCTTACAAGTAAAGATTTTATACAAGGAATGTCAGGGATGACTTCTGTATGTGCAATAACATGGTAGGATAGCTACATGCATGGAGAACACACACACCATGGACTACAAACAAGTTCCAATGGTATTTTCCATCACATAGTTAAAAAATAAAACACTTCAAAGTGTAATACCTAGGCTGAAAAATCTCTACAAGAGGACTCTTATCCCACTTCTACCCAGGGGAGGGAGGGAAATGGTCAGCTTCTAGTTACAAAATACATATTAAATTCCTGTGGCATCCAGAGAGCGCGCATTTACTACTACATAATCCAGTTCTGTTTTGGCATGCAAGCCAGAAACAGTCACTTCCTTCTAGTGACAGAGCAAGATTAGATATACAGAAGAAATCAGTATACTTGTTCAGAAGGGATAGTCCTTTATATCACTTAAGTTAATACAGTCCTAAAATAGGGTTTCAGTCATCAAAGTGTACAGTGATATATCCATTGCATAAGTGGAAGAAACAACAGTGCCTAGGATATCATGCCATTATGAGTGAAGACAAATCTCCACTATGGGAATGTGTCTTACCCAGAGGAGCCAAAAGGAGGAGGGGATTCATTCTTCAGTCCGATTACACGTCTGATGTTTTCTTGTTATCACAGAAGCCAAGATCCGTATAAGTCAAATGCTATCGTTGTAAGTAGTTTTGATCAGTGTCTCAAAGTGGTTCAATGCAGGGCTTCTTGAAAATAATAAATGTCATTTGCTCTTAAGCTCAGGCGAACGTGTTTTCCAGATTGGCTTGAGCGCTTTAAGGGTATCTCTACACAGGTATCTCTACAAATATTTACTTGGGATCATTTAGAAAGACCTAGTGACTAAGATGCTAAGCAAGCACTGAACTGCAAGGTGTGGGAAGTTGTCTGGTACTTACCTTTGCTCGACTTGGGGGGTGACTTTTGATGGAGACATAAGAGTCCATTACAGGGAAACCCATACACATATGAATGTGGTCAGGAAAAAGGCGGTCAGCCCAGAGCAAAGCTGAAACAGATTCCCTTTAGGGTTTGTGCCACATCAACTGCTTTTCCTGAAACTCTCACTGCATTTAGTGCAGCACCCTTTCAAGAGCTGAAAACGAGACACCTTACTGCAGCAGTATAAACTTGATCAGGACCTGGAGAGAGGCCTCTCTTTTCCTGTTGCTGATAAAGCCCTTCAAATGGAACACAAGCAGGCTGGGGAAAAATCAATATGGGTGCTGGAGTTGCAAGGGGCTGCATCGGAAGGCCTGGGACTCCCCATCCAAAAGCAGGGACCACCTCATATAATATGGTTATCTTGGGCCATAGAGGAACAAAATCTTTCTAAACCTATGATGTTGCTCACTTCACACAAAAGAATTCCAAGGCACTCAAAAGGCGATGCGTTTCATCCGTTGCACTTCAGAAAACAGTTCCTATACACCTTTGCTTGGTTTACCTGTAAATCACCAATGCCTTGTCACAGCCAGCTGCATTCTTAGCATATTACATTATATAGATATAGAGATACATAATTTTCACTGGTATGTAATACACTGGATTTTGGATTCCTCATTTAACGACAAGCTTCTCCACACTCCCAACCTTCAAGACTGGTTTGACGTCAAGCCCTAAGGACCTGTGCAACCTAGCTGTTCAGCAACCTCACAGAAATCCAAAATGAAGAAAAAAAGAAGACAGGCCAGAGATCAGAAGCATGCACTCTGACTGTAAAAAGTTAAAAAGGGCAATTTTTTTCTTTTTGTCTAACCCTGAGAAGCTAAGGTGTTATGGAGGACCCAGAGGAGGAAGCTGGGGTTAAAGGTCACCAGGCTTTTTATTGCAATTAAAGCAGACTCTGACAGGATGATCCCAACCACGGGAAGGGACAGCTCTGCGCTCATGTGAGCACTCGTCACAGAAACCCTGGCCACAGGCACGACAGTGGTGCTTTGAGAGCTTGATGTTGAATTCCTTCTGGCAGTTGTGGCAATGTAAGATTTCATGGTCGGGCACCCAGTAAGCAGGTCTGGCAGCATCCTTCACAAGACCTGCAAAAGTCAGAAAAAGATCACAATGCTGTTTCCATTCACTATGAGCAAGGAGGAGGAAGGACTACAGAATATACCTGTGCTTTTCCAAGGAAAAGGATGGATTTTCTGGCAGTGGATTAAGACCAGCATGTTTCAGATCATGCTCACTCTATGGTTCAATGAACAGGTTTTCACTAGGGCCAAATTTGCCAGTTGCCCTGCTCATGTTTTAACATGTTTGGGAACCAGTCCCACAGTTAAGAGGATACAATGCTAGCATTGTACTTTGAGACGAGTGACAGTACAGTTTCCCCACATCTGCCATCTGAACCGCACAGACCTTGTCTTGTTTGATCACACCTATGACGCCGTAGACTTCCACATGGAAGCACAAACAAGACCACCAACACCCTCCTTGTCCCAATAAGTGGACTACAGGAGCTGTATATTCCAGCCTTTGTGCTGGAGCTCATCTGAGAGACCTTAAATTTTTACCCAAACTTTCTATTCAAGAGACCATAAAGCATGCTGTAAGCTTGGGTAGATCTACCGTCTCTCTTTTCCTCTGCCCTCTTGCTCATGAATTAAGACAAGAGTAAGCATGTTACACGTAGGAAGTCTTGGGAAAGGCACATTGTAACAAACACCCACCCACACCCTTGAATGGGAGCCATTTGACCATGATGCTATCCCACATGGCTGCAGCATGCGTATATACCACAACTATGTTGTCAGGGCCAAATGCATCGGTATTCCTCCTCCAACTGGGACCCTCCCAGAGGATTATGGCATAGGTCAGAAAGACACATACGATCAGTTCTGCCCAAGTGGTTGCAGTATTCTCACACATACTGCAGCCATGTGGGACACCATCACAGGAAAGTGGTTCCCATGTGCCTGCAGCTGTGTGTGAAGTAGATCAAAGTTTGAGATCTTCTAGGATAAATAGAAGATGCAATTGATGGGTTAGGTTTTCCTAGGTTTGTGCAAAAACGAAGATAACTCAACCTCAACACACCCTTACACTCACCCAAAACTCAAGACCTAAACTTACACTCTCCCAACATACAAAAAAATCTGAGACGGTATCTACTTTTTGAATGGAGGTACTGAAACAAGTGCTAAATAAATCAGTAACACTTACCTAATGGAATGTCAATGGCAGTCACAACAGCTCCCAGGGTGTTCTGCACAGCTTCACCAACCTTTCTGGCTATCACTGTCCCCCCTTCCTCATCTGTTGGTGCCTCAGGCACAGCTGCATGACAGATGTTAAGAGCTCAGAGCCAAAGGCACAAGTCCAGCCTAATTCAGCCTTAAAACTCTAAGTAGAAAGAAACTGATGTCCCAACACAACAATGACAACCAGCCACAGCCAGTAGTTAATTGCTAATGTGATAGGAGCAATTACACAGGCATGTGAACATTTTGCTTTCTGGAAAGTGATACCTATTCTTGGGTATATTTGGAGCACTGATTCCAAAAATGGCATTGGTTTTGCCCTATCATGTCTAGTTTTGGGGGCGCGGCATCGTCACCTCATAATGAGTGTCAAGCAGCTTCCTCACAAGGAAGCTTTTGACTCATATTATGAGGTGGCGATGCTGTACCCCCAAAACTAGACACAATAGGGCAACACCAATGCCATTTCTGGAATCAGTGCCCAAATTCATATAAAACCACTATAAATTAAAAGATTTTTTGACCCTCAAATTTGCAGATCTGTGTTATTGAATGCTGTAGATGTGTTAGCATAGCTGAGCAGCATTTGGGAGACTTCTGCTAAGGCATGTGGACATAAAGAAAGGAAATACTTTATTTACAGAATATCAGTGCTTGGGGGGTGGGATGGGCGTAAATGCTTGCTCTCTAGCTACAAAAGGAGATTCTGGGAAGGTTTTCAAGACAGTGGTAGATGAGGCAGCTGATAAGGAGACTAATTAGGATAAGAGAAAATGCCACCCATAGGCACTTAATTATGTACACAGGCTACTTCCATGAAAAGCAGATTGTTCAAGTGCATGCTCATATTGTCAGTTATCTAAGCATCTACACAGCATGAGGTTGAATAGAGGCTGAAGTGAGCTGAATTGTGAGAGAAAGCCTCTGAAAAATGAAAATTCATTTTAATCTCTTATCTTGAGATGAAATAATGTAAACAACTGAGACCAATTATAACAAGATAGCAAAGGCAATCAGAGTTCTTTTTCAACATAAGACCATGTAACTGAAAGAGTCAACAAAACTGTATGACTAGCACCCTTTGGGCTGAAATACTTTCATAGAAACACCTTCAAAGAACAGCAGGTACAGGTTTTTCTGTTGTAGGGTGAACTCTGCTTCCCCCCCCCACACACACAGCCATTATGTGCCTGGCCCTCCCCTCGGTGGCTATTTCGCAGGGGTGCCTTCTCAGAATTCCTGTAACACCCAGAGGTTCCACAAGTTTGGGGACTCTTGATCTAGAACTGCTATCTTCCTTCCGCTATGGTGAAGGCATATCAGTGAAGCAGCTTAAGGACCACAATAATGAGAGTCATAAATGGTTTTTCCTCAGGGGAAGCTACTTGGTATGCAAATTATGCTTCTCTACAACCATTAAACCTGAATGGAATATTTTCTTACAACTGTTCTTAAAACAAGTCTCTTAAGTAAGAAGCAGGAGGTTAAATTCAATCAGAATAATGATTTCTTCATTTATGTTGAGTGGAAAATGAACATTTATGTTCCAAATGTATTAGGAAATTTGAAAATCAGCTTATTGATACATCTTTCTTGCACCTCATGATTTTGTCTTCTCATTGTGCTGCTGAGCAGTGTGGTTCCCCCCCTTCTCCCTCTCCCCCACTGCCACCACCCACTTTATGGTTGCAACTTACGAATTATCCAGAGGCTAAGCGATAGCCAGGGTCAAACAAGATGAGAAGTTGAAGATTCATGATACAATATCCCATTTCTTTTTGGTTCCTTAAAAAGCATCTGCAGACCCAAATTGGAAAAGGGTTACAGTGCTGGGGTACGAGGATTTAACCTGTTTCTTCTGTGCTCAATCTAAATAGCAACCAGGAGATAGGGCTGCATTTCAATGAAGAAAATCCAATTGCCAACATCTCATCTAGTTTGCCCCTCATTCTCATCCGAGAGATCACACAGGCAGCAGTGATGATTAAAAAAAAATAGCATTATTCTAAAAGAAAGTTATAGATTCTCCTTTGATTCACACACCTAGTATGTTGAGGGCAGGTGTGCCTAACTGAATGCCCCCGTTGTCATAACAGCTGTCGCATACTCGCACAGGTGTGGGGCCCCAACCCCGCTCTGGGACAGGGCGGGTCTTGGATGAGCAACCATCACAGAAACCTTCTCCACAAGCTCGACAATGGTGTTTAGTGTCATTATCTTTAAATGATATGCCACACTTTCTGCAACTCTGAAAAAGAGACAGCGGGAGGGAAAACAACAACAACAAATAAACCACTGACTTCTTTTCCTAGTTGGCTTACATGAAAGAACAAAGGAAAGTGAAAGAATATTCTAAGATCCTCAACTAGCTCAACCGATAATGATGTTTGTAGAATCATTGTGGACAAAGACAGGGCCCTTTTTGGAATATACCAATAGCCTGGCTGCTTGAGAGAAGGAAACACAGGCAGATGTGAATGAGTCATAGCATTACTGCAGCCCCAGAGCTAGTGCCTTTGGACACCCAGGACAATCACACTTCACTTTGTCATCTGTCTCAGGATTAGCGGCTACGTAGCTGTGTCCACGGTACAGCTGCTTGTCCTAAACTGAACAAAAATGAAAATAACCATCCAGCCATGCCAGGCTGGGGAAAGCAACGAAGCGTGTGCTCTTTTTATCCTTCCCTCTCTCTTGAGGAGTGACAGAGAATGAAGGAGAAGGCAAGTACAGCCAACTGGCACATTGTGCTCAGAACAAACCCCTGCCCTGGAGGCTGGAAGTCCTTGTGAGGCTACAATGTGAAGGTGGGATATAAATATATAAAATAATTTAAATAAGTGGGACAGGTTTTCTCCTCCCCTTCCAGGAAGAGGACAAGAGACAACCCAGCATGGAGCCTTGGATAGGGTATGCTTAATTGTTTAAGAACATAAGGGCCTTGCTGGGTGAGACCAAAGATCTGTCCAGTCCACCATCCTATACAGTCCCATAGTGACCAACCAGATGCTTTTGAGAAACCCAGAAATGGGAAAAATAGTCCTTTGCTGCTGCTTCCTAGTCACTGATATTCAGAGGTATATTGTCTAACGGACAGTGATAGACTTGTTCTCCATGAATTTATTGAATCCCCTTCTCACATTCTTTAGGAGAGGAGAGAAAATAGTCTCATGCGCTACCTCCCGAGCAGGGTTCTCTTTGCGCGAGAGTCACCTTCCCTATGGGATATTTCTTTCTTTCCTCTTTCCTGCACCGGGGGGGGGGGGGGGAGTGAGAACCCTCATGTGGGAAGTTGTGTACAGAGGCGGTCTTGCTAGGTCTCCTGGAGGCAATTTTTACTCATTCCAGGAGAGTGGTTATTAACAACCCCACACAACACTTAGAGCAACAGTTCCATTTCATCAAGCGGAGCCATTATTTCATTTCATCAGATACGGAAAAGAGGAGAAAGGGAGAAAGGTTTGTTATCAGCACCATATACCAGAATCTGGGAATTGGGTTTCCAGTAGGCTGGAGCGATTTGGTCTGTCAGCCAAGAGGTCACAGCTTTGGTGGGTCCCAGGCTCAGTTCAGACACTGACTGTGCCATGAAATTCATCCCATCTATGAGGCGCTGAGCAGCATTGTTGTTATCCTTCAGACTGCTATCCGTCTGCAACAAAATAGACATTTGGTGCAATAGACATCTCTTGCCTGTCCGCCTCCATCAAAAACAATATTTAGAAGGCATATACTATCCCCTTTGCTTGGAGAGTGGGGATGGCTTCCTGCTGCAATCCAGACACCTCAGCAACTTTCATGTGAGGACTTCAAAATGATGCTATATCTGGAGGCATCAAAGGTCCTAATACTGTATATCATTTATGTCCTTCACTATTACTCTTTACAGGTGGGCCCCCATATCCACTGATTCGCTATCCACGGTTTCAGTTATCCACGGATCGTGGGGACCCCCCCAGGCTTTTACTTTTTTCCCAGTAAGCTTTGTTTCTTCCCTAAAGAAACAGGAGAAGCAGCCAGAGGCTGCTTATTACAGGCAAGTAGAACGAGACTAAGTACTAGAGAGGCTCTGCAAGGTTAACAGAAACCTTGCAGAGCCTCTCTAGGACTTAGTCTACTTGTCTGCAATGGAGGCTGCTTCTCTGTTTGTTTTAAGGAAGAAACAAAGCTTGCTGAAAGAAAAATAAGAGCTGGGGGGGCAAGCATGCCTGCCTGCAGGGGAGGCAGGGTGGGGGCCCCTCAGGAAACCATGGAGGGGGTGTTCGCTCTTATCCACGGTTTCAAGTATCCATGGAGGGGCCTGGAACATATCCCCAGTGGATATGGGGGCCCACCTGTACTTTGGAATCAGGAGCCAAAGCTTCTCTTCACTTTGATAACCCAGGTCTTGAAGGCCACAGCAAGGTTGCATCAAGTTTTAAACATGCAAAGTTTCTCTCGTATCTCCCTGGCTACTTCTGGTTGCGGTTATTTAACGTGAAAGATATAGAATACCCATTGTTATGTTAATCTGAATATTTTCCTTCCTATTAAAAGGACAAGAAACCAACCCATGCAAAGAGACTTACTCCTGGCCAGACGTGCACAATTTCTGTCCTCACCACAGTGTCCACAGGATCTTGGTTCCCAAACCAGTACTGTCGGCTACGATACACAACGCCACAATTGGGGCACTCAATCACATACCTGCAGTCAGGGAGGAAGAAGAGCTGGTCACTCAAGCATGCCCCCAGTGACAAGAACAGAAGCCAACAAAGGAAACAACAGTTCTTCTGCTCTTGTACTTACCCCGACCAAGCATACTTGGCAAGGCCCATCCAAGGGGAATCAGTGGAAGCAGAAGTTTTTGGCACCACCCTAACCTCATTCCCATGTTCATAGCAGGCCTGCAATGCGAGACATCAGTTAAAAGGCTTCTCATCAGATTGCAAAGTCTACAGGAAGGATCCCAAGTAGTGCTTCCACTGTTGGGCGCTCACTCCTCAAACAGAAGCTACCTCCATAAATGGAAAGAGCATCCTGCTTGCCAAAGGGCTCCTTGCATTAGCACAGGAGTGCACAACTTGGAAGTAGGTAGGGGCCAAAATGAATAGACTAAACTTCTTCGGGGCCGCACGGGGGTGTTGTGTCCATGAGTCGGAAAATATCCGAAAAAGCAACATATTAATAAATAAATAAAGATATTTACAGAATAAAAAATTCTGATTTGCCCTCCCGCCGCAAATCCGAGCCTCCTCCTCACACAGAGCAGCGACAGCGCCAATGGGACAAGCCCCAAAACCTCCGCGCCCGTTGGCACACAAGAGGAGACGCGGCTCTTCCGGCTCCTGGCTAAATGCCAGGAGACTCCAGCTGATCGGCGGTGATCAAACGCCGCCTTCAGCAACGGCCTCAAAGCCTCCGTGCCAATGGGCTCGCAAGGCTCAGTGACTTCGTCCTTCTTGCTCGACGACTCGAGCAAGAAGGCTGCACAGCTACGCGGCTGGAGCGAAGACATCGGAGATCCCTCGGCGCTCTCTTCATAAGCAACGCACACCAAGGGATCCCCAATTACTTCGGGGGCCACCGGAAATCCTTCGGAGGTCCTGGGGCCGCATGTTGTACACCCCTGCATTAGCAGAACACCAATTCCAATCACAGAGGGAGCTACCCACAGCTAAAGCGCTGGACTGGATGCTCTCCAGAGTCCTGAATGCACATGAAGGGTATGTTTTCTGCCCAGACATTTGTTTGTGTGATTATTTTTTAAAGTGGGTAAGTAGGAACTTCCATAATGTGAACATTTGTATGAAAAATTAGAGTAATAGCCCTACCCCCAGACTGCTGACAGGACCTCAAAAGGGCTGACGGTCAAACTAGATGTGTATGCAAATGCATGCAATCGAAGCAGGCTTTCAACTGAAAGCTTCTTTTAAAAACTGAGCAGGGTGAGCTATTGGGCCAGGACATGCAAGGAGGGGGTAGGTTCACTCTTCTCCTCCTGCACTGTTTTCAAGCCAAAAATTGGTCCTCTGAAACTATGATTTGAGAAAAATTCTGGCCCTGAGTGGGGTTGCTCCACCCACCCCACCCCCAAATTAGTTGTACACAAAAAAAAGGTGCTTCTGGTTGGAAGCATGGTTGGTTTGCATACATTTGCATGGTATGCACATCTGATTTGACCCTAAGACTTATAAAATCTTCCAGTAGATAGCCAACACTCTGGAGGTTTCTGGTCTCCAGAGACACCTTCTTAAAACCTTATTAGAAAGAGAACCCCAATTTTATCTGGAAAACAAAATGACCCAGCATGACATGGGAAGGCAGAGAGGAACCCACAAGGCACAGTATGCAACGAAAAAGTGAATGTGAATCTATTTAAGTAAACCAGAGTTTACATAGCATTTGAAAATATAAAGAACACTTGCAAAGGTGGAAAAAGGAATAACATTTAAAAATACAAATTTCTGTTACACTGACTGACCCTGATCTTACAGTATAACCAGCAGACTGCC
Source organism: Plestiodon gilberti rubricaudatus (assembly GCA_026170595.1). Taxonomy (NCBI): domain Eukaryota; kingdom Metazoa; phylum Chordata; class Lepidosauria; order Squamata; family Scincidae; genus Plestiodon; species Plestiodon gilberti. The sequence goes on from JANXHW010000001.1 coordinate 260,078,080, forward strand.
ACATTTTCCAAGTGACTCTTTTGTTCATCTCATTTGAAAATGGATCCAGTCACGCAGTCTCTTAGAAGCAAAGAGAAGGAGGAAATTCTTCACGCCACGGCTAGTTTGGTTGAACTGGAAGCTTTCCAGCCCAAGGAATCACTTTGAATTTCTACACTTTACTAGGCAAAATGGTGTGACAGGAAGAAGGGACAGATGGCCAAGCCCATTTTTTGAACGGAGCCAATCTGCATGGGGCACAGCTAGCCTAGGCAGGGCCAGGCTTGTAACTGCCACGTAAAGATCTTCACTCTCTGTGCAGATAGAGTGTGTGACTGTGTAGAATTTAAACTAAGAATTCTCAAGTTATTAGTCAAGACTGTGGAAAGGCAGTGGTCTGGCAGTAAATAGGACATTCCTATAAGCACTCATAGGGCACTCAAAGCTAAGTTAACAACATTTAAATAGCAGAATGGTGAGGGTTCCCCTAATTTCCACCTATTTTTGATCCTCTTATCTCTTAGATGGCTCCAATATGGGATCAGCATCTCAAAAGAGCTACTGAGTCACTGAGATGCAGTAGCTATTTTTGCCCTCCTGTTGTTGTTGTTTGACCTTCTTCTTCTTCTTCTCCTCCAACTGACCAGTAAACAAAGAACTTGGTTCTGAGCCAGCTCATTGGACTAGGAACCCTACCCGATTCCCCAGAACAGGAAAGTCAAGAGGCTCAGGTGACCCCAAGTATCCAGTCTCACAGGTAAATCTAAGGTAACGACTAGAGGTTATAAAAAGCAGGGTCCCATACTCCCCTTTGTGTGTTTGCCCTGGTTGCTCATCCAAGCATTAGATGCATTGACAGGCATTGCCCAGCTACGTGTGAGTGTGAGGATCTAGATTCGGAACTAGCGCAAGTACCAAGGTTAAGGAGAGTACCCAGGAAAGATGCGTGAGCATTTTGTCGTATTTTTCACTTGCCGTTTAACCTCCATGCCGACCTTTTGTCCACCCACTCCTCCTTTACCTTGTTGCTTGAGCAGCTGCCTCATTCTTGCCAGAGCCTTGCTTATTCCCTCTTGTTCTCCTTTCTTTGTTTTGATTATTTCCGACTCCTTTTTAATAACATCCCTTTATTTTACTGTTTTACCTGCCTGGCCTCAGTTCGCTCAGGAGGACGTTGGTTTCCAGATTACCCACCTTCAAATACTGTGTGCTTTTAACAGGACTCAGATTTGGGGCTCTATGCTAACCTGGGAAGAAGGTGGCCTCCTTCTGTCCGAAACTCCTTAGCTTCGAAAGGTGGCAGCAACCACCACCCCAGCTGAAAACAGGGGCAGAAGGGTTGGTGCGGGTTGCTAGGCACGGAGCTTCTGTTTCCCTCATCTTCTCTTACAGCAACAGGTATTAATCCACAAAGGAAACTAAACACACAGACCGTTATAATGGGGGTATTTGGGCTCTAGGAATAAGGAGTTGGCCAGGCTAAGTTGAAAAAACATCACACATTCAGCCAATTTCCATCACAGCTTGTCAAAGATCCTGGCAGGCCACGATACATTTTGCTATGTTTTATTTGGCTTGTTCTGTGTTTTTTAGTGGGGTTTTATTTGGCTGTTAAGTTATTTTCATCGAAACTGTAAGCCACCTTAACTACTGCTTTATCCGAGTAAAAAAGCAGCCTACACACTTTTAAAAATAAAAATAAAACACATAGCTGGTTGCTGCTTTCAGTTGCGCAGGCCTGCTAGAGCTTATGGGTGACTTCCACCTCCAGTACCCTCAGGCCCCAATTCATTTCTTGTACTCACCTTGCAGGTGTACACTCTGTTATCATACTGATGGGTATACCTACAGCGATTCTTCGCTTCATGAGGAACTCCTTCTTTTGCATGGTTCATACTGTTCTTACATCCACACCTGGAGTTTCAAAATAAAGCAGAGAAATGCTCAGGTAGTGGACTGGCACACAGCAAGACAATCTCAGTATCATGTTAATTGTTATGACACAGAGAATGGCTGCAATCCTATACACCCACTGAACTAAATGGAGCTCACTTTGGAGCAGACATGCATAGGATTGTACTACAAGGAAAGTTATTTTTCTTACTAGGGCTGGACACGTTTTGTGAAAACTGTTATCATACGACAGCATCCCCTTCCAGCAATGGTGGGGGAAGGAGGGGGGGGCTGCCATACTTTGATATCCTGGTTTGTTAAGTAGCTGCTACTTGTACAAACTATAGTTCCTCCTATTGAATTCGGAGAATATAGGGAACTGTGGTGTGTTCCAAAATGCAAATGACTCGTGCCCATAATGCTAAATCATGGTTTTGCATTCCACTTGAACGAGGTCCATAGTGAGTGCAGGAGGCAGCAGCAGGGTGATCCTGTTTTGATTGCCTACTTCAAAACAGGATCTCTCCACCTCCTCCCACCTTCTTCTTGCCCAGGAGGACAAAGAGGAGGCAAAGGCAGACCGAACCCTCCACTCCCCTTACTTCAAATGTTCTCTTCTGCTCCGCCCAGCCTGTGTGTTTGAAGAAGTGGCTGGGCAGGAAGCAGCAGGTGTCAGAGCGCAAGGTACGAGGACTGGCATGGCTCTTCCCTTCCCAGCCCTTCCTCACCTCCTTTTTGTCCAGACCAGCCTGGTTTAAATGACTGGGCTGGCAAGGAGGAGCGGGCAGTGTGGCATACATGCTAATGCACAGCCAAACCTTTCTTTTTAAACATTTTTAAAAGGAAGAGACAGAGCAAAGGGTGCCAACATTGCTGCCACTCCTCCACAGAAGCAGATGAAGAGATGTAGATATACGCACACTCCAGAGGTGGGAGAGGAGAGAAGCTCCAGGTACCATTTCCCCCTGGGCCAGGCCTGCTTACAGCACAATACTATACAATAAGCTCTGGCACTATACACCCAATAAAGTGCTTTGCATCCACCTACCCACAGCTGAGACATACAGAGGAACAGGTGAAGTACTCGTCTGGGAAGAAGGAACTGTAGGCCATCTGATCGTCTGGGATTTCACCGCAGAACCGATCGCTCAATGCCTGCAAGACAATGAGAGAGAAACCATCAAAGATTGTAGCCTTATAGAAAGGTATAGTTGAAAGACACAACTCTTGGGAGGCTGCTTGTTTTTTCATTAATGTTGTTGCAATGTCTTCCTTTCTAGAGTGGAGCACGCAGTAAGATCAGTCACTCCCTTCTCCATTTTGCCACCAGCAATTGCTACCTCCTTGCTGAAAGCTGCTGCCTATTTCCTTAATACAACACTTTATTACTTCTGTCGACCATCTCCCCGTTTCAGAGCTCTTAAAAATGATGCTAGGAAATGGGGAGGTAAGGTAGACTACAAGCAGAGACAAAAGTAAAAACTACAACCCCTACCCCTGACAAGCAACAAGGTGAAAAAGGTGAAAATTGCTCTCACACACAGGCCTGCAGAAAGATTGCCATTTTTTTAGCACCACAATCAAATATTTAAAACTCAGCCTCAGAACTGTAAGATGTAGATCCTGAGCAAGGATAGAAAATTTCTTATATACCTAGGAATTCTAACCATATTGCTCATCCATTATAGCTTTCCAGCAAGAGAAAAATGAAGAGATCACTCCTTCATTCTCAGCCTATTTGCAGCATTGTAAATTGGTGACTTAACAAAATTCCATGGGAGAAAGTTTCCCCAAGTGGTTTTGTAACCAAGTTGTTGTTTTTTTAAAGTGTAATGTAAAAATGGCAAAAGTGCTGAATTAGCACCTAGAAACTTTACAGATTTCAAAGGTGTCAGTGCCTGGCCTTGGAAGAACCTCTTATGTCTGTTGGGGAAAACTGTACCTTACAAACCATTTCGTGCTACACAGTTATTAATGTCACAGAAGTCTTCATTGGTTCAGCAGACAGCAACCTTTCATGGAGAGAATAACTATTGGTACTTATAATTAGGATGGTATCTCCTCTTCTCCCAGGGAAAAAAGAAATAGCTTCTAAAAACATGCATATTTCACAAATCATCATTAATAAATAGATATTACACAGATAAACATGGAATATTAATAGCAAGGGAACATTTAACCTCAACACATTGGGTCCATTTCCTAGGCTCTTGGTAACCATGGGCTAGGCAGGGCTGTTGGTTAGTGACGTCAGAGTTAAATGTGAAAGAAAAGATGATGCCACAATGGATTTGTGGGAAAGGCTAAACATTTCCCTCCTCCAAAACATGTCTTTTCCATCCTCATTGTGAAATACACAGACATGATTCATATACTTTTCCCATCAGCTACTCAGGCTCTTAACATTGTCCTCTGAAGAGCTGTACTCCTGACCTCCACTAGTTTCAGGTGTCACATCTTTGCTACCTACACATGAAAAAATATGCTTCTCATTTAAGGAAACTGGAGGAAAATTGAGGCAAGCCAGAGAATAGGTTGTTACCTGGAGACCATGTCCTGACTCTCAGTTACCCTGGCAACAATATGGACCTTTCCATTGTACTATAGTACCTTATAGTCCTGCCTTGCTTATGCATTTATAGTAAACAAGTTATTACTAGCACTACAGGTTACGTTAGAGGCTAAACATCTGTGTAACTGAGACTACAAACATTTGATTCAAAGAGAAAAACAGTGTTCAAGTACTTATCAAGTACTCTTTCCACCTATGACTCCATGCCCAGTTCCAAGGTTTCTTCTAGCGTGGTTCTTTAACACGCAAAAACAGGCGTGTGGAATAGCTAAGCACCAAAAGCAGAATTCAGTGCTAATTGCGAACTTGCCAGTACGCTAGATTGCTTACACCTAAGTGTCAGGCATATTTTCCCCCTAGGTTAAACTGCCTAGGAATTGTAGACATTGGGATGGATGATTGCTTATCTCCTCTTGCAGTATGTAGCTTGAAATACCTGCTGTGATATTTTAGGGCTTCCTACTCTTCAGGGGCCCTGGTGCAATGCACCTTGTAGGCAATTGCTCATTGCTTTAGAAATTCTGGAAGTTGGTCTGTGGGTGGTACATGTGTGGGGCAATCCTGGCTTGTGGCAAAGGTTAGACTGGATTACTTTCTGGTCTCTTATAACCATAATAATGAGACTAGAAAAACTGCAGTTTGGAAAATAGCCACCTGCCAACAAGACACAACCTGACAGTAACAAACAATGGATAGAGACTGAGGCCCCAGCCATGGAATCTGGGCAGCTCTATAGGACTCCGGTGATTCCCCATCCCAAGCTTACTTTGAGTGCTTTGTAGATAACTCCGGGAGAACGGGGAGAACGGGTGGTATTGTTTTCTAGCTGCTGCTCCACAGCATGCCTGAGTCCAGAGAAATCGGTTGGGGGATTATAAGTCCTTGTTCCTTTGTAATGGATTGAGCTGAAAGCTTCAGGCAAGAGATTCAGTTTCCGGAACCGATCCTGGATAAGTTTCGCAGGCACCTCAGAAGGGCGATCTAAACATTCAAGCAATTAACAACTGTTAAAACAGATCATTCTTACTAGCTCAACATCATTTTTGTAGTCTCTTAAGAGCTGGTTTTTTGTGTAAAACAGGGGTGGCCAACCTTCCACCACTAGGGCCTCTGTGTTCTTAAGAGTTGTGTAGAAGACAGAATCTTGGCAGCTGCAAGTGCTGATGGTGCTGCTGAAATGCCCTCACCTATACAGCCATTAAAGGGCCAGGAGCATTCATGTTGAAAGGTTGGCCACCCCTGGTGTAAAAGGTGAGATAGACTTTACATTTCCCTTTCCATAGGAAATGGTTGAAAACAGGCCCCTAAGGACTTCTTTTAGTACTAGTTTTCGCTATGAGTGCTCTCAAAATGTGTTCAGAGAAATGCTCAGAAAATGATGGAAGCCACCAGCTTCATCGTGGGGAAAACTCTCCATGCTCTTTCAGCCACATATCTCAATGTCAAAGGCTAAGTAGATGCACAAGCAGCAGGCGCATGAATCTGAATATGGGGACGGGCCACAGCCCAATGGTACAGCACATGCATTGCCTTCAGAAGGTCACTGGTGATGAGCAAGATCACTGCCTGAGACCCCGGAGAGCCTTTGCCAGGCAGAGTAGACAATACCGGCCTAGATGGACAAGGCAGCTTCATGTGCTGGTTGCGTCACCACCAAATCTTTATGAAACAGAGAAGGGAGTTAAAGTTATGGGCAGAAGGTGGGTGACGAACTCTGCATTTGCCTGTGCTTTTCCCCTCTGAAACACCACTCCTAGCCTTTTTTTTTTCCCCAGCAGCATTTCTCCTAGTTTCAGAGTCTCACCAGAAGCAAAACTGCTGGGGGAAGGTGTTTTAGCCCCTTAGATGTACTCCAACTACTGTATTCACTTTTTTCGCAAAAGACTACTCAGCGGATTTCCAAGGTGGATAGTCATACATTACTACATATAACAAGAGGGCGACCTGGATAATTGTCTATGGGCCTTTGCAGTCAATAACCTTATTGCACTATTATGATTATTAAGAATATTTGTATACCGCTTTTCAACAAATAAATGTTCACAAAGCAGTTTACAGAGAAAATAAAAAAAAACTAAATGGCTATGCACTATTTCTTGCCTAGCTGGTACAGAGAATCCACAAGATTCCTCCCTTTTTCCCCATCCCTTTTCCCCCTCTTCTTGTTATTCCTTATCTTGTCTAGTGTGATAATTTTATGACTAAGACAGGATGGTGGACAGTAGGAAGTGCAGTCTGAAGGATGCTGGGTTGGGTATCACTTCAGTTGTAGGGAAACTTCAATTCCCAGCAAGACACAACTTTATTTGGAGGCAGGGAAAATGCTTTCCTTCCACTATCTATTCAACCAACCCGACAAGACCCTCTGCTGCAATGGCAAGTGCAGTGTAGACTTGGGATTAGGAACAAGGGAATCTGTCTCATGCTGGGTCAAACCAATGCTCCATCTCACTTGGTATTGTCAACACCGACTGGAAGCGGCTCTCCAGGGTTTCAGGCAGGAATCTCTCTCCGCCTAATCTGGAGACGCTGCCAGGGACCTTCTGCATACTCTGCCAATGTACTCTGATATGCCCCGCCCCCGTGTGAGTATCATGGTGACTGATTGGATAGTGCCTGTTGACATCATTGCCACTGCAGACCTAACTGTCCCCTCTCTCTGCCATTTTGTGATCTTTTTAAAACTGTCTTTTCCTTTTTAATTTTTTATTATACACCCTAGCAGGAGAGCACTCCTCACTGTATCACTCTGTCAGTCCTTAAGAAATCCACCAAAATATTTCTGTTGGACACTAACTGGCAAGCACAAATCCTGTGCTTCCGTCAAACTACAATCCTGCCTATTGCTGCCGTTTTTGCCTCTATCTTTTCTTCTTTTGTCATTAGTTTATTGGAGCTCTGTCCCCCCCATCAGAATTATGTATTCTGCACCAAAACCTGTGTTTGCACAGAACACACATCAGCCAGGCAAACAGATTCTTTACTAGTTGAAAAATTCTAACTACCTGTCCTTGACCTCTCGATATTTATGTTCTATAGAGTGAAGCAAGTCATGATTCAAACCCAGGGCTTCCATATGGTGATCCTAAGTGCTAGCTGTCGTGCTAAAGATCCACCCCATTGCAACTGACATCTATCCAATTTCCAGTTACTCACCAGCACCCAGTAACTGTGTGTACACAGTCTCATGGAAGATAATGACTCCAGGACCCAGAGTAGACAAGGGAACATCAAGACCACAACGAGCCGTGGTTGCCTTCAGTTCTTTGGTGAAATGTTTTAGGTAGGCCTCTGAGGCATCTCCAAGAAATTTGAAGAGATCATTGTGAAGTCTGTCAGCATGAGTGCGGTAGATGATGAGGTCTGAAATGGCCAAGACCTTCAGAAGCAACCGGGTTCTCTGACTAAGGTTCACGGTGGCTCCAAGGAGACCTTCTGTGTCAACCACCACCACTTTATGGACAGGGTCATAAGCTGCCCAAACCCCTACGGTACAAGATTCCTGTCCTGGAGATGTTTTAAAGACCTCACGACCATAGAAGAAAGTGTGGTTCAGGGTATGTGATTTGCCATCCCCAGTGTTCCCAAAAATAGACACCACTTTTACATGCTGTTCAGGTTTGCAGTCCAGTTTCCGGATGAATTCTTCTTCATTCTCCACCTTCCAACACAACAGAAGATTGATTTAGAACCTTGACACTGAAAAAGCCAACAGCTGAAGTTGTGCTACTCTGAAGACCTTGTAACCCCCCCCCCAATAAATAAATAAATAAATAAATAAATAAATAAATAAATAAATAAAGGGATGCAGCTACTCAAAACTCCAGGAAAAGAAAAGGAGGAAATTAACTACAAAGGATGCAGGTAATATAATATTTATTACATATATACTTTTTAATATTTAGGTCCAAGTACGTTTTAGCGCTGCTGCTTTCTTCATGGGCACAAAAGCAATATTGATATAACAGACTTCCACTAATAGGTGTGATCCTAATAGTTCTTATGCCAAGGAGCACACCAGTTAGTAGGAGTCACTATGCTATAATATCAATATTGCTTTTGTGTCCCTGAGAAAGGCAACAGTGCCAAAATGTGAGGCCTAAAAAATTGTTTTTGCAACAGAGTGGAATCAGCCAGGGTTGGTCAGAACGAGTGTCCCTTTCCCCGAGTAGACCTCTGACCCGCCGTTCAATGGGCAACCCAGGTTCGGGATCCGGTGGGAAGCCCTGGGCCGCCGGCCGGATCCTTACACAGGATTGCACTGTAATTGACATATAGTTCTCCAATAGAAGCAAGTCCACGTGTATGGAAAGCTATATATTTCTTTGAAAATGTCCAGTAAAAGACAGGGGGACATATGTAACTTATGCTTTTACATCCATTTGCAATGTCACTTTGTTCTGCTCTTTCATAAGGAAATGCAAAATTATACCTCTTACTTCAATAATACTAATACAGGTTGATTACCCTTTATCCGGCGTGTTTAGACTTGGGTCCCATCCCCAAGATACCTCATCATATTCATGCAAATATTCCAAAATTCAAACAAATCCAAAATCCAGATAACTTCCCATCCCAACCAGTCCGGATAAGGAATACTGAACCTGTAATACTAAAAGATATCGCCAACTTTTTTTCTTGCAGGGCTCCTGTACATTTAGGCAAAAATTAGAAAGTGAAGCTTTTCCTGAAGTTTCCTGAAACTGAAGTGATAGTCAATTAAGCTTATTCTAAGTTCCTACATATCTCAGTCTTTAACAAAAGCACATGAACCATCACAGTTGGGGAGTTGGCTGTTTTCCACGAGGTACACTATTTAAATTAAAGAAAACATTGGAGAGAGCAGCCATATCTCAATCTTCTTGTGCTACTCTCCAGGTTGCAAACTGGCAGCCTTCATTGTTAGAAATCTCCCCTTACACTGCTATGATCTCATTTATTTGTAAACAAAAAGAACAGATGTTGCTCATGAACCCTGGAATCCAAGTTCTGGGGTCTTAGTACTCTAGCCCAGGGTTGCCTCTATGTAACAGTAGAGTAGCTAAGCCAATGGCAGTTCCCAACTTCTGCGCTTACATCCCTATGATGAGCCATGTTTCAATTAAAGATACAGATAAGACACTGAGGGTATCCTTATCTAGATATCTAGGTTCAAATCCCCACTCAGCCATGAAGCTTCCTGGGTGACCTTGGGCCAGTCACTATCTCTCAGCCTCTTCTAACTCACAGGGTTGTCGTAAGGACAAAAGGAGGGAGAGGAACTACACCACCCTAAACTCCTCTGAGTAAGGGCGGTATAAATATGTGAAAAATAAATAAATAAATCTTTCTTCACTGAACCATTCAGGTTTCCAACCAGTTCATCTTACTGTCATGCAGTTTCATCCACACAATTTTCCAGGGACTCCAACTGATACTTGCTTCTGACCAACTCATACATAAGACAAACCCTGAAGTTCTGTCACAAGATAGCAAGAGTTCTTTGGCTCAGTATACCAATTTAGACCTGGGTGCAATGCATGTTTATTTTGCTTTTCCTGGTATTCTATACTTTGGTGGATTATTTGTAGCAGTAAAGAATTCTCAGCGCAGACTCTAACACAATCTCCATTATAACAATCCATCTAAAGGAGTATTGTGCATTAAGAAACACACACAAAACCCAGTTTTGTTCAACCCTATAGATGGCACACATATATCATTAAAGAGTGTTCTAAGAAATGGTTAACAGCAGCCCAGATAGCAGAGTCCTGAGAACACTGACTTTGGGCAAAGTGAAGGGATGTGTCAAAAATTAAAATTGTATCATTTGATTTAGTAGGTCTGGCTCAGTCGCGAGAGCTGCTGCCTTACATGCCTGAAGATCAAGAACAGCAGTTTGAGACTCCATCTGATTGACAAAGCTGCAGAAGCCCTCTGTGAGAGACAGAGAAAGCTGCAGCCAGTAATCCATGAGAGGGAGTCGCCTATGTCAGTCAACACATGGGAGGTGAATGCCAACAAAGAGGCCAGACCGTGAAGGGAAACACCTGGAAAGAAGCGTCCTATGAAAGATTAGGACATTTATTGCATTGTAAAAATTGTTTGGTTTAGAATTGCCTGCCTGTTGTAAGCCGCCTTGAATTAAAGTCAGAGGAGAAATCCAATGACCAAGAAAGGCGGTATATAAATACTGGAATTATTATTATTATGTTCCTCTGTTACGAAGGGAGCTGTGCGAGGAATTGGGCAGCGCAATCCTGGCTAAGGATCCGCCGGGTGGTCCAGGCCACCCACCGGATCCCGTGCTCCACCGCAAACAGGCTCCCACCCAACAGAAAGTCTACTTGAGGAAGGGGACGCTCATCCCCTTCCCCAAGTGTAAATGGCGCTAGGGGCGATCTGCCTCCTCAGATTTCCGCCAGCAAGGGGGTCAGGATTTGGGGGAGGGGGTCAGGATTCAGCCGAGGCCGGCCCCCTCCCCCTCCCATGCTGGCTGGGCCTATCGGCCCCCACCGTTTGCTGCCGACACCACCACCCCGCCCACCGGATCCTTACCTGGATCCTCCGACGGGCGGGCAAGAGCCTTACAGCACTTTTACAATGGCTTAGGGCGGCGGAACACTCGTTCCGCTGCCCTAGACTTGTGCAGGATTGCGCAGTAGAATAAACGTTTTCCTTGAGAAGAACACAGGATGGCCAGTCCTGCCTCTTTTCTAAGGAAAAGGTTGCTAGAGCAAAGCAAAACAGCTGCCTGATAAGAAATCTTTGAAGTGGGTAACAAATTAGCGCTGTGCAGAAGAAGAAAAAAACCCACCCCCTTTAAAGACTAGACCTGGGGAGAAAGAGATTCCAACCAAAGGATGCAGATTTATTAATAAAATGAATAAATATCAAACATAATTACCCTTCCTGACATGTGTCTTGTGTGGCTGACGGTGATGGTTGCAATATGATTGTGTATTTAGGTGCATCCAAGGGGAGAAAAACATGTGTTGAAGAGAAGATGTTGCACAGGAAAATCCCTAATTTTTTACCCCAGTCTCTATGCTTAGAAGAGGAAGATAGGAAGAGAGAGGCGACCGGAGAGAAAAGCAAGGAAGCAAATGCAATGATAGTTACCATTCCTGAAGACAGCCTACCAAACCCGATGTGCTGGGGATTCTGTGCAGCACTTTGGAGATCCAAAAATGATGCAAGGATACAAAGGTCTTTGCACCATGTTTGAATCACACCAGACAGGCTGAAATGCCCAAATATTTACGGAATTTGAAATGCTGCTTACATGCAATTTTGGGCACAGGATCTCCATGATGTTTTAATCTTATTAGGGCTTTAATTAAGTTTCAGGGGTCCCCTCTTTGGTGTGTTGTGACTTTGTATGTGAATAGGGTGCAAACAAGCACTGATAGGAGTTTCCTGGGATACAATGAAACAGCCGAAATACAAATACAAGCAGAAGTCAAACAAATATCAACAGGAGATGGAGGTTTTCACAATACAATGAGATAGGAATTTGGAGTCTCATCCCTTTTCCCCAAAGTATGTGACTTGCATGAGCCAGCATCTTGGTAATAAACAGAGATGGAGAATTGAGAGCTTGGAAAAGCAGCATCCATGGTACATGTTATAATCCACTGATACATACAGAGACTTCAGGACAATGGTCCAGGAATGCATAGCTCTTAGCTTACATGAGTACGAGGGAATGGTTCAAGAGTGTACAGAACAACATAAAAAACACCACTGGTAACAGTTCCCCGTCTTGGGACCATGTCTCTCAATGGCCCCATAAATAAAAATGCATTTGCAAAAATAATGACATCAGATGCAGATATAAAAAGAAACATCATTTTAAAAAAAAGAAACAATCAATGGCCAAAACAGAATGTCAATACATACACACACAAAATAACGAAGAAATATTTAAAGAAGACAAGAATGTGTCTTAGAAATCATTTATACTTCATGAACAGCTGCTAATCCTCTGCAATGGGTCCCATAAGGGATCAAAGTCCACAATATTCCTATGCACCAAGGGTGAGAAATCCTCCAGCAGGGGCGTGGCATACAGCCAAATCCTGGAATCCATGTGTATCCGGTGTAAAAGCCCAGAACCTGTCCTCCTTCTGTACGCCTGTGCTGTAGGGTTCAGAAACACTCTCCATCGTGTTGTCCCATCATGTAGCAGATGGGTACATGTTGACGGAAGAGGTCTGGGACCGCTGACAACCATGCAGCTTCCCCGAGGTCTTCCCCAAAGTATCCCTGGTGAATAAGCACAATTGCTTTCTGTGGGGCCAAACCAAGAGTGGCTGGAGGCAGGATCTACATAGAGCTGTATCTGTAGGGTGCAAATCTACAGATTTGCAATGATAGCCCATCATTGAGAAGCAGTGCTGGAGGCCTGAGTTGCTGTCCTGTCTCCTTCCAGGAGTCCATTGCAGGCGATAGCACAGGTGTATCCATGATTTCTAAGTATGAATTAAAAGAGACAAACACATTATTAAAAACTTCTAGGGCAGGGGAGTGCAATTATTTTTTCTAAGGGGCCACATGAGAAACTGGGACTGTTGAGGAGGGCCGGATCAATAGATTTGAGTTCAATTCTGTTCAATATGAATTATATCTCTTTATATCGCCTTCAAAATATTAATTGCTGATTTCTCACTGACTTCACGTGGGCTGGTCAGGAACAGCCAAAGGGCCGGATGTGGCCCTGGGGCTATACAATGCCCAGGTCTGTTCTAGGGGGTTCTTTTCCTATAGATCTTTACATGGCTTGATTCAACGTTTGTAACAAACCATTAATAATGTCTGTGTGCAGGTTGATGGTTTGATGCTATGTGGTTTTAGGCAGGTTAAGTACTTCCCACATAAGTAAATAATTTATATCAAAACATTCTGATCCACCTTCCCTGGTCCAGTCAGACTAGCGCCAACTAAATTGCTGGCACAGGTCTAAGTAGATCCATGCAGGCAACGGAAGCTTACCCCCAGGTAAGGGAACAAATATTCCCATACCCAGATGAGATCTCCGGAACTGCCACCCCCCACAGGATGCAGCACGCGCTCCAGTGGTGTAGCTATGTGTGTGTGTGTGTGTGGGGGGTATTTGATAGGATTAAACTGTAAGATGGCTGTACCCATTCTAATACCTGCTCACAACATGTCCATCAATTCTCTTTTTGTCCTTCCCTTAGATCCTTTACTCCAAACTCTCCATATAGCATCTCTGAAGGGGTAACACCCTGGAATTGTTTGAGCAACTTCCATATGGCCTATTTAATCATGACTGTAGTTTCCACAATATTAGGCAATTTTAAAGACACAACAGGACTGCTTCTTTGCAATAAAACTGTAGGCTCTGGGACTATGGAAAGGGTTGCTTCTCCCAAATTTAAAGCCCATGTTCCATAAAAAGAAATTCCTAATAACGATCCATTTGCCAATGCTGACATTTCCAGCAATTTGCAAATTATAATTTGAATCCTGAACCTGAAAATAATGTGTTGAAATAAAAATGAGCCTTGCCAGTGCTGTTAATACCAACATTGGATCCTTGACTTTATGAGTGGCATGCCCATTGACTTATGTTGGAAAGCATAACATGAACTGATACTTCGCCAAATGTGGGGGCATGTACAGTATATACAGTACTGCCAAATAATGGCAGTATGGATTATATACTCCATCACTGGAATAAAAGTTAGGCCCCACTTTGATTATGGTTTCCTGAGATCAGACCAATTTCATTGCTGTGACCAATATGGTCACAGTAAAATTTTGTGTTTGAATGCATTCTGTTTTCCAACAAAAGGTTCTCAATAATACATCCCAACTACTAGTGAAAAATCAGAGGATAGGGTGTGACCAACAAAAGTTTCTCCCCACCCTTTATATACAAATATTACCAAAAAGAAATAAAGAAACATACTTTCCTGCCACATGTGTGTAGATACACGTTCTTCAGTTAGGATCTCTTCTTTATCTGCCTGTGAATAAAAATTAAGTGACCCCCTCCCGATCAAAAAGGATGATTCCAGCTAATTCTACAATAGGTAGGACCCCTCTTGTAGGATTAGAGGTTCTTTCAGGATCTTCTCCTCTTCCACAATCAGGACCAAAGCACAGGCTGAAACCGGCACACCCTCTTGCCACCTTGTATGATCTTAAGCTGGTAGACAGATGGGCTTACCCATTTGGTAATGGGCACCAAGCCCTCCCACTCATGGGTAAGGAAGTGGTCAGGCTCAGAATACTTCCGGTACACGACCTTTTGTTCTTCCCACTGAATGTGATTGTGCATCAGCCCAAGTGCTCATCTGCCTTCCAATGCGCAAGGCCCAGCGGGAGGGCAACTTATGTGTATTTCAGTCAAGGACTCACGATGAGGGTTTTTATCCACTCGTTAGAGACAACCTTGGCTTCCCATTGACTAGGGATTTCCATTCCCAGCCACCGTGACTCGGACATCCGCATTTTGTGCCTGGTCATGACTTCCAATGATGTGAATCCATGCAAAGCTTGAGATCCATGCAAGGCCCACAAAATTATTGGAAGCTGCTCCTCCCAGTCTCTCCCAGCAGAGTCAACTTGCTTATAAAATGCTTCTTTGATTACTGTTTTTTGTTTTCTCTATATACCCTGATGACTCTGGGTGCCTTGCGACATGAAAGCATTGCTGGATGCTTAGGGTCTTGTACAACGCTTGTAGAACCTCACCAATGAGGGATCCTCCTCACACAAGATTTCTTGGGAGATGTCCTGCTGCGAAAAGCAAGAATTAAATAGGAGTTTGGCTGTAGTAGCAGCAGCATTCTTTTTACAAGAAAAAGGCTTTGATCAATTTTGAAGAATGATCCATTAAAACCAAGCAGTGCCAGTTTTGATACTGAATGAGAGGTAGAGGTCCATTACAATTTATTTGCAATCTTTTCTAAGGTCCTTCTACTCGCTGGTGATTAAGTTAGTTCCTGACTGATCTACATTCACAGAAGCAGCACATGCTAGACAATTTTTATACCACCTCTGTATGTCTTCTTGCATCTGTGGCCACCAACCCGTCTTCTTAAGTCTTGAAGAGGCTCTGAATATTCCTCCATGTCCTTGTTCATGGATGAACTGATCAGGTCAGATCTGACTGATGGGAACAATCCAAAGTTTCCATCCTGGCTGATTGCCCACATCAAACGTCTATGCTTCTCCATTTTGAATTTTCCTAATTTGCCAGCTCTGTTCTAGTTGTTGGATTTCCTCGTCACTGTAAAGTCTCAAGCTCTAATAACAAAGAGTTGTATGCTGATTGTTTGCTCTGCTGTCTACCGGAAACTGGAGTTACTGGTGGGGTTCAATGAGGATCTTAATGGCTACTTCCTTGGCTATGGAGTGAGCCTGACTATTCCATTACCCTTCTCCAATATTCAATTTCTGATGCCCTTTCACATTTGCTACCCGTGTCTCGGCAGTTCGTGTTTTCAATAGCTCTGCTATGGTAACCCATTTTTTTTAGAGCGATACGCTGGCTGATTTTCCAATGTTTTCATTTGATTTTTCAACCGGAAGGGCAGCCGTTGGACTATTGCTATGGCAGAAAAAAAATCTGAGCCAGCGTTGATGGAAAGGGGAACCTTTGGGGGCTCATGCTGCAAAACTACCAAAAGGGCATCTATTTCTGCTGCTTGCAGGAAGTGAGGGAGAGTCCTGCCAGAGAGGGAAAACTGATCATTCACTCGGATGGCACCATATCCTATGACTGGCTTCCCTGCCCCGCAATAGGAGGATCCATTGGTGAATCAAATGGAAAAGCCCTTTTCCCCGGCCTCCACCAAGGACTTTCCCCACTTTATTTGCCATTCTACCTGACCATGTTCTGGGCATTCGTGGACTTCCTCTTCTATAATCAAACCGTTTGCTTAAGGAATTTCTTGCGGCTCCTTTTTGAACTGCACACCTCAGTTAATCCATTGGCCTAAGAGTCCATTGGGCTATGCAGGGGATGGAAAATATCCCATTCTGAATTTTTCCAGTATATATTTGAGGGGAAGTCTGCATGATCACTTGAGAACCTCCAATTACATCCTCTGTGTGTTTCAAACACCAAACTAAGGCCCAGACCAATCGTGCAGCTAATCCCTGGGAAAAGACATCCGTGAGGTTCATATGGGATTTGTGACCACATGTTCATTGCAATCCAGGACTTTCTTTGTGGCAAAAGGCATGCCAGTCCCTCCTCTGGCGCCACCAATTATCCTTCTGCAGACTTCTTGTATCTGCAATTATCCCAGCAGCACTTGCCAGCTGAAAGGGGTGGGAGCTTCCTCCTGAGGGTTTGCCCCAGCCCTTCTGATGGCCAGACATGTCCTGCTCTTGCTAGTGTCAGCAGGATACACATGCCGTTTGTTTTTTGTGCTTACTTCCAAGTAGGGATGCATAAGATTGTGTCAGAAAGCTCCTTACCGTGCCAGTAGAAAAAGTGCTGTGCCCCTCTCTTGCTCTGTGAATCAGTTGGAATCTTAGGCAAGGACACGGGGGGGGGGGGAAGCCTCCCCCTCCCACATTCCCGAGAAGAGGTTGCAGCAGACCCCTTCGCACTGAGCAGCAGCTCTCCCCAATGACTCACTTCGCACATCTTCCCACCGAGCACATGCGTGCATATGCGTCAGGCAGGCTTCCCTTTCTGCTCTGGCAAGCCTGCTGCATAGGCTACTGCTCTGACTGAAACACATACCTCCCGCCCCCCATACATATACATACACGTTCATGGCACGTGAAAGAGATCAGAGCGGATCTCTTGGAAGGAGAAACCGAACGGACGGACATGCCAGGGGAGGGAGCAAATGGTGCACACCTGTGTGTGCACACAACACCTTCCTGTCATGTTTTGGAACATGGTCTCTTGAGGAGGGAGAAAGAAAAATGAATTGCTTAACGGAAGGAAGCCACATGTTTTAACACGGGCGCTTTTAGCAAGGAGACCCGCATAAGTGGACAAGCGGTAGTTTGCGAGACAAATTGCAAGCCTTGTTCCTCGTGACTTAGGCTGCAATACTATACACACTTTCCTGTGAGTAAGCCCTATTAAACACAATTGGACATACTTCTGAGTAGGCATACATAGGGTAATATAAACAGAGGGTACCTCCACCCCCCCCCCCAGTGGAAAGAGGCTCAAAGTGCTGTTGGTTTCCCGCTCCTTCTCCCCCAGACCAGAAGCAGATAGAACAAAAAATCAAGCAAAAGCCACTTTCACTGCTGTCTCTCCTACTCACCACAGGAAGGAGCATACAGCTCATACTGAATACAGCATCTGAGAGGTGCTCTGCAAAGTGACACCTTAGCAGAAGTGGTGTTGCTGAGAGGGTGGCCTGTGTGATAATTGGGCTCTCCCAGCACCATGGCAGCACCTTGGCACCTTTCTCACCCCTCTTGGTCTGCCTTTTCCCCTGTACTATTCCTTGTCTTCTGAGGCCTCCTTCCGTCTCTACCTCCCTTGGCAGAAGCGGCACGGCTGAAAGGACAGCACTGGGAGACCCCAGTTATCATATGGGCCGCCCTTTCAGCAGTGATACTTCAGCAGAAGCAGCTCTGCTGAAAGGGTGGCCTGCATGATACGAAGGCTCTCCCAGAAGCTGCCGCTTCTGCCTATGCATCACTTCACAGCAGAGAGCAGCTCATGGTGGTAGGGGGAGAGCCCAATTATCACGAGGGCCAGATAAGGAGCTTCTGTGGGCAGCATCCAACCTGTGGGTCTTATGCGACACCCCTGCACTACACCCTGTGCTGCTTTATCTTCACATCTCCAATCCAGTGGAATCTCTTCCCTCCTTTCTTTTTTAAAACTAATTTCTAAATGGAAGAAAGTGAATTTATTAGCAGCTAAATTTAAAAAAATCTCCTCCTTATCTGACTAGACTTGATCTCCAAATTTTTAAAGACTGACATAAATATTAAATTCACCTTCATTTTAAGGGCAGAATGACCATCTCTCATCCTATCTAAGGATGCCACACCTTAGCAACAAACGGGGGAAATCCCTAAATGAGTGGACAAAGATTTCATTACTACTGACATTAATTAACATATAGTTCTCCAACAGAAGCAAGTCCATGTGTATGGAATTGAAAGATATATATTTCATTCAAAATGTTCAGCAAAGACAAGAGAGGCATATGTACCTTATGATTTTATGTTTAATTTGTAATGTCACTTTGATCTGCTCTTTCACAAGGAAATACAAAATTATACCTCTTGAAGTAATAATAATAATAAAGACATTGCCAACCTTTTTTCTTGCAGGGCTCCTGTACATTTAGGCAAACATTAGAAAGTGAAGCTTTTCCTGGCATGAAACTGAAGTGACAGTCAATGAAGCTTATTCTAAGTTCCTACGTATCTCACAGTCTTTTTATTAAAAAAAAAGCGCATGAACCATCACAGAAAAAGGGGAGTTGGCCATTTTCCATGAGGTATGCTATTTTAAATTAAAGAAAACATTGGAGAGAGCAGCCATATCTCAATCTTCTTGTGCTACTGGGAGGCTGACACACACTCTAGGTTACAAACTGGCAGCCTTCATAGTTAGAAATCTCCCCTATGATCTCATTTATTGGTAAACAAAACAAAGAACAGATGTTGCTCATGAACCCTGGAATCCAAGTTCTAGGGTCTTAGCACTCTAGCCCAAGGTTGCCTCTGTGTAGCAGAGCAGCTAAGCCAATGGCAGTTCCAAACTTCTGCGCTTACATCCCTATAAGCCACGTTTCAATGAAAGACACAGATAACTTATAAGGCACTGAGGGTATCCTTATCTAGATATCCAGGTTCAAATCCCTGCTCAGTCATGAAGTTTCCTGGGTGACCTTGGGCCAGTCACTGGGAGGCTGTTAAAGAGACAACATACTCTCCAGGTTGCAAACTGACATACTGTACTTACTTGTTCAGGATCCCCCCTTACACTGCTATGATCTACGTCGATCTCATTTATAGGTAAACAGAACAAGGAACAGATGTACAACAGTTGAGACTGACAATGGCTGATCATTCAAAAGCCATGCTGAAAACTGTAACTAGCCTAATAAGAAAGCCACTGGGTGGAGCTCTTTGTCCTCCCTGGTGTCAAAATCAACACATTTAAGGTTTGTTGCATAAGAAACAAGCTTTTTTAAAAAAAAATGGTTATTTTTGCAATTGGTAGAAACAAAGAGGCTGCAAAAAGCAGATTAGAAAACTCTTTGCACTAATTCAACACCTCTCATCTTAGTTTATATCAGAAAGATATTACTTTGTTTTAATGTGTGTGTGTTTTCCCCTTCTGAGTCAAAGCAGCTCATAACATTACAAACAGCAAGAATGGAAAGATGAGAGAAGATCCAAAGAAATATGTAACAGCTAAAAAGAACACTCCAAATTCAAGTCCAAACCACTGTCCAATCCAGTCATAAAAGAGGTATTTTGGAACATGAACCGCCCTGCCAACCACAAGCCAGAACCCTCTTACTCCCAAGCAGTCCTATTTACAGGCAGTAGAATTGCTCCAGTTTATAAATGTGTTATTGTTCATTTCTACATGCACGGCGATCAGGCTGTGCCATGGACTTGTCCAATGAGAGAACAAAAACCAAAGTAGCATTTACAAGTCTGTAAATGGTTTCTATGTTCCTGCTAGTGTTGGAAACCTCATAGCTAGGAACCTAGCAGGTGGTGCTTTTCCTTAGCTCTATAACAAGAAAAGTGTGACTTGCATTTCTTTAAAAGGCAGAGGAACAGGGCTAGTAAAAAAAGATGACAACCTTAGTTATATCACTCAAGTCATTGGTAAAGCTGAGAATTGCAATCTGGTGTCTTATATTCCAGACTCTTTCTGTAGTAAACACTCTTGTCTACCCAGAGGTAAGCCCCACTGAGTTCAATGTAACTGACTCCTTGGTTAGAATGAATAGGATGGCAGCCTAAGCCTATTTATTGGTATTGCACTGCAAAAGTATTTTACGTGGAGTCTTTGTGTCAACTTGCAGACTTCTACATGCCACACCCTGAAGGCTGAATTACACGCGTAGCGGAGCTTTTGACATCACATCGGAAGCAGAGCCGCTGCGACCTCCGCACTGCCGGCGCGTACCTCAAGCTGGAATCCTACTTTTGAGGGGGCATGTTTGCAGAGCTAGGGGGCGGTTCATGGAGCTACTGCAGCCTACCAATCGTAGGAGAGGGGGGGAAAGTGGCTGCATGCCAATCAGAACTACCCCCAATCACCTTCTTAAGAAGGCGGGACAACAGGAGGGACAACAGGCGGGAAGACACTCCCCCGCTCCAAGCGCAGAGGCAGAGGCAGAGGCAGAGCCTCTGCGTGTAATGTAGTTCAGCCCTGAGTCATTAGACTTGGAATATACAATGGAAACAGTATGGATAGAGAGAAAATTACTTCCTTGCCACTAAATAGCCAAGGCGACAATGGAGGTCTGACTTCACCCCAGGGCAAGGAACCCAGGCAGGAGACTACACAAGTGCTAGTTCCACCAGCACATAGGAGGAGAGAAGAATTTCACCTGACACCTACCTCTAGAAAACCCCTCTTTTCATCAGTTAGGTTTAGGATATTCTCTTACTCATATCGTGTTTTTAAAATTGTTTAATTTTATTATAATATTTGTATACTGCTTTTCAACCACTATAGATTTTCAAAGCAATTCAGAATGACAAGATCATAATGATAACCAGATCTCCTTCTCCTCACAATGATAGATCCGGAATCTATCTGGATGATCTTGATGGCTCATGTGCTTGGTGACCCATGGCTCTGCTCCCCTGAATACTGGCAGTACCAAAGGGGGGTACTGGAGAACAAATATCTTTCCAGAGTCCTCCCCCCCCCCCCCCGTCTAGCAAGTGTTCCTGCTGCCATTAGTGGTGTTGCTACTGGAGGCACTGAGGTGACAGCAATAATAAAGTCCTCTCCCCAAGCCTCTTGCTAATGGGGGACAGATGTTTTCTAGAGCAGCGTTTCCCAACCTTCAGAGGCCCATGTACTACCTATGCGGGCCTCTGGCCAGCCACATACAACCAGAAGAAAGTGCCAATGATGTAATCGGCACTTTCTTCCAGGTTCGCAGCCAGCCAGAGCTCCAAGGATGACAGAAAAGGCAAAGTAAGAGGCAGGGGAGGGCCATCCCCGGTGCTTACAGCCTGTGCGCTCAAGCTCTGCTGGCTCGGTGAAGCTCGAAGCGCTGCTTTTCGGGCTTTTCGGGCTGCGTGGTTGTGGTGCCACGCAGCGGAGATGGCGGTCACTATCTTGGCTGCCAGCCTGTGGTACGCGTACCACAGGTTAGAAACCTCTGTTCTAGAGTCCTCTCCCCAGTATTTCAATACTGTACTACGACAGTAGTAAGCTTCCTTAATTTTAAGATGTCTGTGATTGCCACAAGTCTGCTCTTTGTAGGTCTCTTGTTTCTCTTTGGAGGCTACTTACCAGGTTTTAGTTGCCTACTAAATCTCAGTCTTTTCCCCCTTTCTTATGTCAAGTAGGTCAATCAACTCTTGCTATGGAAGGCAGACTAATGACATGATTAAGTATGATGATTAACTGCCATGATCTTCTGAGGCCTAGAAAATATTATTATCTTCCTGAAGAAACGTTTTCCATTACACAGTGCTGAAAAACAAATTAACTGTTCCATATACAAAGCTATTGCAGAAATTTGGCTGTAAGTACAAATTTGGAGTCCAACCATGCAGCAAGTCCTCTGTTTCCATCTAAGGTCTCCAAAACCACTCAGTCAATCTGTACTCATAAAGGCAACATCTACATAGTTTAGATTTGACAAAAGTTGCTCATGAGCCTTGGAATCCAAGTTCTAAGCACTCTGGCCCAAGGTTGCCTCTGTGTGACAGCAGAGCAGCTAAGTCCATGGAGATTCATGATGCCTCTGACTACTGTGACATCAGAGAAGGCCAGCCATTTTCTGACAAGGTTTGGGCAAATATA
Organism: Plestiodon gilberti rubricaudatus; assembly: GCA_026170595.1. Taxonomy (NCBI): domain Eukaryota; kingdom Metazoa; phylum Chordata; class Lepidosauria; order Squamata; family Scincidae; genus Plestiodon; species Plestiodon gilberti. Next base: position 260,100,486 of record JANXHW010000001.1, read on the forward strand.
TACAACAAACTACAGAAAAGTAGCTGCATTAAGGCAGGTGAGTGAAGAAGGCATTGATGTGGAGGCTACAAAAAAACACTTCTGTAAGGTGATGCACCTGTGCAGGGGATATAATATTAGCAAACTACTTCCCATGCGGATTGCCTAGTCAACAGCAATCTCCAACCCAGAACTGTTTATTCCTAGCAATCTATCTTATGTTGAGGTGGTCGTTCATGTAGCAAGCAAATTCAAAACATAACAGCACCTCTGCGGAGGTGCCACCACAAAAAAATACTTTTTCAGTAGCCTCTACTTGTAGAGTAGACTGTAAGATTTCCTGCATGACGACAAGTGTATTCTCACTTCAGAAACCAGTTTGACCTTTTACTTGGGCAACTGGGTAGGAAAACATTTGGAGAGAAAGATGGTTTGCGCTAATTTACTAGACTGAAGATTTGAAACGATATTTTCACTTTTGTCCGCAATTTCATGATCCCATGACAAAGCACTGCATTTCTGCACTTCTCAAATCCTAAAAATAGAGATTGCTAACAAACAAATACTGTACAGTATAAGAAAAACCCAGAACACGCACTAGGGTGCAAGTGCCATTCTTCGAGTCACGTATACTAGTTGGCGAGGGAGCAATCTACTCTCGCACACTCAAATATATGATTCTAGAAAGTTGGAGGAATATAACAAGTATTAAGTACTGTAGGTGTGCATTTATTTCACTGGGATTTTTGAGTACTTCCCACCTAAACAGTGAAGTGAAAGACAGTAGCACACTGGCAGTAGCATGCAGTGAGCTGCACCACCATGTCTGTATCCACCAGTTTTTAAAGCTCTTTTGTATCCCCCCCCCCCCCACTATACATTGGAGAGAAGCTCTAAAGAAGGCTGCTGACTCCACTACTGCATTCCTGGCTTAGCAACAAATGAAGCAGTGATTACAAAACTTTGTACAGACGATCCAATAGTGTCATAATGCAAACACAACCTGGCTGTGGCCAAGGTGTCAGTCTTTATGGGTAATACTAGGCTTTACAAAACGTTTTCCCTAAAGTGGCCCATGTTTAATGTTTTCTCACTGTGCTTTTTAATTTGTTGTGATCTGTCTCCAAAGGGAAGGGAAAGGTGGGATAATGAACATTTTAAATAAATAAATAAAATCTCCAGTCAGGATCAGCACAAGATTTGGAATGATAATTCAGATCCAATCACGAGATTCAAGACAACATCCCTACAAGCCAAGTTTCAATGAAAGACAGAGATCACAGGGACTGAGGGAACCCTTATCTAGATATCTCTTCACTAAACCATTCGGTTTTTCTACCAGTTCATCTTACTGTCATGCAGTTTCATCCACACAATTTTCCAGTGACTCCAACCGATACTTGTTTCTGACCATACATAAGACAAACTCTGAAGTTTATGTCATAAGACAGCATGAGTTCTTTGGCTCAGTGTACCACTTTAGACCTGGGTGCAATGCACATTTATTTTACTTTTCCTAGTATCCTATGCCTTGGTGGATTATTTGTACCAGTAAAGAATTCTCAGTGCAGACTCTAACACAATATATAACAATCCTTCTAAAGAATCATTTTGCATTAAGAAACACAACAAACACAACTTTATTCAACCCCATAGACAGCATATGGAAATCCTATATCCTATTATTTGATTTCTGTTCTCCAAGATACTGTTCCCTTAGGCAAACCAAGCCAATATGACTGGCATACAAGGGCATTCCCCATTAGCCTAACTGCTCCTTTCTTTTCAACACTCACAGCAGTTCTTACCTGGATTGCTTCTGTTTCATCCACCAAGAGGAAGCTTACAACATTCTCCGTCATCTTCTTCCTTTTGACCTCCTCGTCCACTCCCTCCTCCACCTCTTGTTCATGGGATTTGCCACCATGGTAGACGGTAATGGGGTGCTTCCTCTTGTTTCCACCAGCATGAGTCCTCTTCTGACACTCGATACAGAGGTTAATTTTGCATGTCTGGCACCTTATTGCTGCCCTCTGCCTGGAGCTAGCGAGATTATTCTGCATGATATTCCCACTGGCAACCTTGCAGGAGTCACAGTAGGGGATGTGGCCAGCTTTAATACGGGTCCGTTCATGATTTCGGAGCCTTTCCTGCCTATGCAGTTCTTCTTCACACCACTGGCACTGCAGGCTTCCACACTCATCACACTCAAAGGTTGCTTCATCTGTCCCACTGCAAGCATAGCTTTCCTGGCACAAAAGGGCAGTATTCAGGCCCTTATCTGCTGTTGGAGGCTGGGCACTCATTGTCCGCAATCTACTATTGGCTATATAATCAGTTTATTTTTTTAACAGAAGTGAACATTGGTTGTGCAAAGGTCTAAAATTAGTATTTACCTTCTCATAGAAGAAAGTCTGCAAAAAAAAAGTGCTTAATATAGATCTGTATTGGTCTTAATGTTTTCCTGTAATGGCTTCATAAAATGCAAAGTACAATTTTCTGTGTGTGTCTAACACAAATGTAACCACTTCAGCTTCTCACAACTAATGACAGGCCCAAATGTTGACCTAAATGAATTCTGGGCTTAAAGTCACAACCAAATTAGATAGGTGGAAGAAAAGTAATCTCATGTGTTTCTAAAATACAATCCAGCTTTTTTTCCCCCTTCTGGGACACCTAGAAAAGAGAGGAGAAGAAAATTTGTAAAGAAAACAAATATTAGAAAAGCAAAGGATCAACAGAGAATTAAGACAATGAACCATGTACACCTCCCCCTGAGCTCCTTTGAGGAAGGGCGGTATAAAAATGTGAATAAATAAATAAATATTAGAAAATCCTCTGCTTTCCTCCCACAACTCAACTCCTCCTTGCAAACCACTTGCAGGGATTTCCCAGATCGGCTGCTTTTTCCCAAAACAAGAGACTTCTTTGTCTGGTTACAGGAATGCTGTCTATTTTAGTTGTAAATACAGTATATCAGAAAAAAAAATACTTGCAGGATGTACAAGGCTAACTGGTATGCAGTCTAATCCTAGGTATGTTTGCTCAAAGTAAGTCTGACTGAGTTCATTGGGGCTTACTCCCATGTAAATATGCATAGGATTGCAAAGGCACTGTAAAACATATTTTGTGAATGAACCAGAACAGAGTGGGATCTCAACAAAATTCAGCATTTAACATGTTTTTCAAACCTACAAACTAAAAGCAGTTTGTTTTCCAGTGGAGATCTCCACACTTACCTTAAATCAAGACAAGAAGAATCCTTTCACACATAACTTAGGCAATCTTTAAGCCACTTGGTGGAGGGGGCGGGATTTACAGTAACACCATTTCTTCACTGTTTACACTTGTGGCTCCATTGCTTCCAAAACAAGATCTTGCCCTGAACCACAATAAATATTTCCCATTAATATAATCAGACTAAGGACAAATACCTAATAAGCTGACAGTTTACTTATGGTACTTTAAATAAGAATAGGAAAATACTGTTATACTAAATATTATTTTTATGAAGTAGTCACCCTTCCTAGAAAGCAACAGGGAGAGGAAGAGATAGTATAAACAACATGAAAAACCAGGTCTAGAAATAAAACAGGGTCCCCAGTGAAAGCGCTCTGCGAGCCCAATCTATTGTTTACAAAACAGTAGGCACCCTCTTCCTCCCTGCAAGTCTTGGTGACTAAGGAATCAGATCATAGCCCCTCCCCCTCCTCCCGCTGTTCCTCCTCCTGTTAGCTGCAAGGAGGGGGAGAACCCTTCATCCGCGCCTCCCCTCCCTGATTAGAGTTTAATTCCCGACATGTCTGAACCCCACCATGCAGACCTGGCACCATGGGGAAGGGGTAATCGGGGCCAGTCTCAAGCTCTTCTCTCCTTGTTGTCAATGGTGATCAGCTGATCGCAGGGAACTTCAGGGTTATTTTTTTTTCTCATCCAAGACAGGAAGGTGAATGGTCGAATAGGGGAGGAGGGAGCTGCCAGGTGCATTCTGGGAATTGTAGTGCTCAAGGCTTAGTACCTTGACGTGATCAAAACAGGATAGGACTACATGTCCCTATGTGCATAGCAGGAAGTAGGGAAGCTGATGCGCGCTGCATGCTGTGAGATATAGTGTTTGGAAAGATCCTGAGCTCCTTAGGCTGAGGCAATAAAAAGACTTGGCAGAAGGAAGAGGAGAGTGCAAGGGTGTAGTGGGTGTTGTGTAATAGGAAGAGATGTAGATCTGATAAATGATAGTGTGGCACTGGTGAGAAATGCCCATATAGGTGCTCGCTTAGCATTTACGGAGCATTCTTGTTGACTGGGGCATGCCTGGGAGTAGAAGGCTGCTATGTTTTGCCTGCAGTTTGATTAAAGAGGGAGGTGAAAGCAGGAGATGGCAACTGAGCCGGTAACCTGACACCAACTCCTTTGCAGCTCAATCCTAAAGCTACAGCTTGAAAAAGCGTATGAAGCTTTGAAATCTTGTTTTGTGCAACTGCTAGTTATAGTCTTTCCGCATAATTAAGGAATAGGGGGTTGTATTTATTACTGGAAAGAGATTCATACAATCTCAAATCACAAAGACTTTGGACCTCTGAAAGGCTCCTGAAAACTACAAAAAAATGTTTGACACGGCATCTCTAGGAAAAACCTTACTTAAATTTTGTTTTTTTGTACAGCGGTTAAAGGCAGGAAAGCCTTGCCAAGAAGTTGATCTCTTACTAACCTTCAGAAAAAGAATACAGTGGTATAGAAAAAGTTATGTATTGCAGCTTAAAAACTGAATAGTTCAAACAATTGATTAAAAGAATGGTTCCCAAGTCTTTTAGAATGAGACTTCCATTCTCATGAAATATTCTTTTGTTTAGGAATCACCTGCCAGTTCCTTATTTTGACTTGGAAGCCTCACCCACAGTTGTGCTGGATTATAACAGTTACCCTCTTCCAACAGAACACACTCTACATACACCAAGGTTATTTTCTGTGCTATTGATTGACAATGTGCTCGCTCATTCATTCATTCATTCATTCCAGGGAATCTAGAGAATGTTCCTCCTAAATCTTGGCACTCTGTGTCTTCTCCATTGTCCTCTTGATAGGTGTTTTGATTTTTTTGAAGTGCTGATTTATTAAATTTGCATCTAGCACAATAGCAGCATATTCAGATGTGAACTTTGTAGCACTAATGTTTCCTGGTTTGGAGGTATGGTTTTCAACAAGATTGGTGACTATGGAAATCCACCTTCCTCAGCCATTTAATTCACCCCCATTTCTGAGGGAAAAGCCTTGTCACACAGACAGGTTCCTTTTTAGTTTTTTGTTTAAAATATTATTGTGCACACCAGCACAACGTGTGTTCACATCACACATGTTCCTATTTGAAGAAAACACACTTTTCAAAAGTAAACCAAACTCTTGGAAACTACAAAAAGGAATGAGGGCAAATAGATAGATGGGAGGACAACAAAGGGGAGAAAAATTAAGCACAGCTCACGGGGACCAAAAATCCAGAGTAGATGCTGAATGTAGGGAAAGCCTAGGGGTGAGACATTTGCATGAGATGGCAGCCTCCTCCTGCTGTTTGCAAGGCCTCTCTTGCAAATGGCAAACTCTCCCAGCTGTTGTACAACTACAAAGCATGTTTTCCTTCATCTTTGTTCAGTCACTGCTCCCCTCTTCCAGGCACTATTGCTTCCTTTGATTGCTATACATGCTTCTGTCCTCAAAAAATGGCTGTGTGGATTGAAATGTTCCAGAGGTTTCCTGCTTCTTGCAAGACGAAAGCTTAAAAAAAAGTAAATGGCCTGTATCACCTTTCCCTTTTATCAGTTAGCCACTTCTGGTGGATGTAGAAGGAAGATTTGTTATTTAAAGCATTTTCTTTCTGCACAGAATGAAGGATGCTTACAACAATTACTTTTGTTAAGGAGTAGTAGAGAGTAGATAATATATCAGAGGTGGCTAAACTTGCTTAATGTAAGAGCCACATACGATAAACTTCAGATGTTTGAGAGCCGCAATACTTAATAAGCATTTAAATTCTAAAATATATTTACCGGTACTCCCCATGAACATTAAACTTATGTTTTAATCCAGTGGACTCTAAGTTTATACCTGGACCTGGTAAATAATTATAAAGCTTTAAAACTTATTTACCTTTTATATTAAATTGTGATGCAAAAAGAAGCTCAGCCAATGTATTTCTGAGAGCCACACATTATATGTCAAAGAGTCGCATGTGGCTCAGGAGCCGCAGCTTGGCCACCCCTGTAATATATCATTTACACAGAACAAGGCTAGTGCTAGTACAACATTAACAAAAAGTCACACTACCTACTTTTTATTGTTTGGAGGTACCCAATGTGTGAAGTACTAGGAACACTCAAAATACAATATTAATGTTTATATTATAATCACTGCCTTAGAAAACTATAAATGATTTAAACACAGTATCCTATTTTCAGTCAAAATGTCTGGAACAATTATAAAAATTGTTCCAGGAATTTCAGTGGCTTTGATCATGAGAAAGAGATTTCATTAGGAAACATTAGTTCATATTTGTTTTAATATAAACAATTTTTAAAAAAATAATTTTACAAAAAGCAACACAGAATAAAAACTACAATAACTGAAAAGAAACAAAACTGCACAAAGTACAGTTAAAAGCTGAGGGGAAAAGGCAGACTTGAAAACAGTCAGTGTTTGATCAGAACACATCCTCCAGTAATGTGTTCAACAATCATGATACCACGAGAGAGATGGACCAATCTCTGTTCCTCAACTGAACTTATATAGGTGGCAGGACAGAGATCATAGCCCAAGATGATGATCTTAAGTCTGGGCAAGCAAATATAAAAGGTGCAAGCGTTCAGATAACTTGGCCCCAAGCCATAGACAGCTTTAGAGTAATAATAATAACCAGCACCTTGAACTAGCCCTGGAAATGAAATGGAAGCCAATGCAGAGGCTACAATACCAGTGATATATGCAGGCATCTCACACCAGTTAGCAGCCAATTGGTTGCTTTTGCACCAGTTGAAGTTTCCTGACTGAAGGGCAGCCCCAAATAGACCCCCCCCCCCCAATCTTCAATACTTTTGAGCAGCAAGACGTTGTAAGGCCGGTTCTTCTACATACAGTGTTCAATTTTCTTTGGCTGAGAGAACATTGGACACATGATGTCTGTAATATTTGCTTTAATTACAGATATACAAGCAGAGCAGAGCAAAGGGGAGTGTGTTCAAAACAATTAATTTTGAAGTTGAAAAGCAAATATTACATAGCCATTAATTGATTATGAATCAGATTTGAGCAGCTACAGCAACCATTTCCACCCTGCACCAGTTTAACTCTCAGCTTATGCTTAGGCACGCTCTCTCCCCCTTCCCACACATTCAAATTCTAAGATGGCTGTTTCCAACAGGCACACTCTGCAGAGTGACTCATCTTAGACCCTACCCCTGCAGGTAAAATGCCCATTCAGGAAACTATCCCCTAGGCCCTAACCATGACATTCAGGAAATTTCAACTGATCATCATCCTGGACTATTGGCAAGCAATTTGCTTTACAAAAGATTATCTGTTAGCAGGCATTACAATTGCAGGGATAATCTGTTCAGGATCAGAATGTGCTTACACAAAGAACATGGGGATTTTATACATGAGAGAATGAATGTGCAATTCAAGGCCAGTCTACTTGTAAATAAGTCCTATTGAGTTCATTGAGACTTACAACCAGGTAACCATGTACCTGAGAGTCCCTTGGACTGCTAGGAGATCAGTCAATCCTAAATGAAATCAACCCTGACTGTTCCCTGGAAGGACAGGCACTGAGGCTGAAACTCAAATATTTTGGCCACCTAATGTGAAAAGAGGACTCTCTGGAGAAGACTCTGATGCTGGGAAAGATTGAAGGCAAAAGGAGAAGGGGAAGGCAAAGGATGAGATGGTTAGACAGCATCACCGATGCAACGAACATGAAAATGAGCGAACTCAGGAAGATAGTGGAGGACAGGAAGGCCTGGCGGGATATGGTTCATGGGATCACGAAGGGTCGGACACAACTGAACAACAACAAAGCATGTACAAGTTTGCAGTTTTAGCCTACCAAGCTGAATGGGTAACTACTCCAATAGTTAGATCTATTGAATCTGTAATGCAAAGATACTTAACTACTCAATTAACTAGTACACCTTAATATTTATCATGGACTATTAAAGGATACAACATATTGTGAAAATTAAAATTTTGACACATTCACAGTGCAATCTCTACTAACTTTAGAATGGCAGAGTGCGCGCTCTGCCATTCTAAAGTGTCGCAAACGTAATGTCCGCAGGCGCAGAGATTCAGGTCTGCCGGATAAGGTAAGGGGTGCACCGTCGGGCACGGGGGCAGTCCAGGCAGTGAGGGAGGCTGGCCATTGGCCAAGCCGGCCCAGGGAGGCAGGGATGGCAGCCGCCATATCCCCGTCCCCTTCTCAGACCGGCGCAGCCGTTACACGGCCTCCTTGAACTTACCTTGGAGCTGCATTGCAGCTGCATCAGCCCTGGAAAACTGGATAGGATTGGGCCCCAGACACAAGTCATCAAAGTAAGAGGCAATGAAACTAGAAGAACTCGAAGAGAAAGCCAGCTGAAACAAAAAACACTAGTGCCAGCAGAGCCTCCCAGAGAAGAGAAATCTATAATAAGGAATTATAGATAGAAATCTTCTCCTCTTGAGAAGGCCCTATCTTGCTTCCCAACTGTACTTCAGTCAGTGGTGGATTACAAAGCAAACTCTCAAATTAAAAGTGGAGAGTGCATGCAGGTTGATGTGGGAGGAGATAATCCTTCTGATGCCCAGTTCCCAAATCATATAGAAAATTATAGGTTATATAACTAGCACCTTGAATTATGCCGAGAAACATGCTGGAAGTCAAGCAGTTCAAGGAGCAAGTACGATATACTCTGAGCACTGCGCACCAAAAAGTACACTGGCTGCTGCATTTTGCACCAGCTGCAGTTTCTGGACAGTTTTCAAGGGCAGCTCCAAGTGTGTTATCATAATGCACATGAGATATGATGACGAAGGCATGGATCACTGTAGGCATTCTGCCTGATCACTGCTGGCGTTTCATTGCCTGCTTTCTTCAAGAAGAGCCACAGCTGGTGCATCAGCTGAAGCTGAGTAAAAAAGCACTCCTGGCCACAGCTACCACCTGCACATCCAGGACCAAGGTTGGATCCAGAAGGTTTGCAGACTGTGAACCTGACCTTCAAAGTGTGCAACTCCACCCAGAACAGGTTGTAAACCCATCCCAGAATCAGCTTTCCTATTGACACTCTCTCTTCTCTGTCTTGCCTGAAATAATTTTCAGCGTATTCACCCACAAACAGTCCTTCACAGATGCCAGGCATGGATTCAGGACCTCCACAACCTCTTTGGTACCAGATGGAAATAAGAGGTAGACGAGTATATCAGCACCATCTGTGACATCACATTCCAAACTCTCCCCCCCCCAATAACTTCTCCCAGCAGTTTCGTACAGATTTTGAATAAACATACTAGTAGCAGTATATGGGGAGAAAAAGTTATTATGAAAACTGCTGGGACAAATTGGGAATGCTAGGAATACTTCAGTTATATGTTGTCATGTGTACTTTAGCATGTGATCCTCTATTTAAGTAAAGCCACCAGCGGGTGGCGCAGTGGGTTAAACCGCTGAACCATGAGCTGTTGATCAAAAGGTTGGCAGTTCGAATCCACGACGGGGTGAGCTCTCGTTGCTTGGCCAGCTCCTGCCAACCTAGCAGTTCCAAAGCATGTTAATGCGAGTAGATAAATAGGTACCGCTTGCGGGAAGGTAAACAGCGCTCCGTGTTTCAGCCGCATGCTACGCGCTGCGGCAAGGAGAGTCATGCCGGCCACATGACCACGGAGGCGTCTTCGGACAACGCTGGCTCTTCGGCTTTGAAATGGGGATGAGCACCACACCCTAGAGTCGGACACGACTGGACTTAATTGTCAGGGGTCACCTTTACCTTTACCAACCTAGCTACACTGGGTCTGAATCTTATAGTAGCCAAACATGGCAACACCTCCAGCATGGCAACACCTCCAGTACCAATCATGGGGTAACATGCTAACAATGCCCCCATATGAGTAGGGCATGGAAGGAGCTAATCAATGCACAACGAGAGGGAGTCATCTCCATGAAGCACACGTGCGCGTGCACACACACACACACAGAGCAGAAGCTACTGTATCAGAGGCAGCAGGGGACATAAAAGCAGAGAGTAGCCAGGAATCCAGTGCTCAGAGTTTAAACAAGCATGGTGGTTGCTTACTACAGAGATTAGGGTTGGGAACAAGGCAAGCCAGGTTTAAGCAGTAACCTATAGCAGTGCTATAACCAAGGTCAAACCCACACTTTTGCATGACTATCCAGAAATACCTATGGCAGAGACAAATGAGATGGAAGGAAGCAGACGTTGAACCTACTCAGGCCAGCATGCTAGCCACTCAGCCACTGTAGGAGATATGCAATTGCAAACACCTCATGGGCCATTTAGCATCCTGCAGCATCACCCAGCCATACACACCAGGAACACAGAACCTGTTTTTACACAATGTTGGTATGGTCTGGTGGAAGAGTGCAAATCCCATGCAGAGGAGGCTACAGATTGAAACCCAGGATGGGCTTTCTCACTAAAATAGGCTTGGAGGAAATACATCCTGGCTAGGAGACTATAGCATATGAACCAATCAGAGGCATCACTGCATGGGCCAGTCATTTGGCTTGCAGTGTCAAAAGTTCACCCTTGCCTACAGCATGGCAGTGTCTCCCTGTTGCCATGCATTGATTGGCACCCTTCATGCCCCATCCACATGCAGGCATCACTGGCATGCTTCTCTGTGACTGGTACATGCTGGAAGTGTTGCTATGAGGGGGAATGGCTTGCTTCTCTGGGTTTTTTAAAGCTCTTCTCCGTTCCTCCTCTTCTGTGCTGGACTACTCAGAGATACAGACTACAGTTAAGATGGGCTAGTGGCTTAGTGACAGTGCCCATTTAAGGCTTTGCCAGTGTCTTATGCTCATTTACTAAATTAACAGCACAATCCGACTTAACTTTTTTGCCGGTGTAACCATCGGCCCAGCGAGAACGGGAGGCCCCAGAATGGAAAAGGGTTCAAATCCCCTCCAAAAGAGGAATTCAAAGGGGATTTGAATCCCTTTTCCGTTCTGGAGCCTCCTGTTCTCGCTGCGCCGCTGGTTACACCGGCACAAAAGTTAAGTCGGATTGCACTGTAAGACATCAACCAATGTATTCTAACTGCAATAAATTAATGGGTTTTAGTCATCTTGTTTTAATTATTGTGCAGCCCAATCTTAAACATATTTATCAAGGAGTAAGTACCACTGAGTTCAATGGTCCCTATTCCCTAAGTAAGCATAGGATTTCAGTTGTAAATTAACACAAAGTGGGAAAACAGAGTAGCTCGAAGCTTGTGTTCAGCAGCTAGTGAAGATGACTACACCATGGAGGAAAACAGCTGGAATTGTAGGGTTCTATTTGTTGTTGTTGTTCAGTCGTTAAGTCGTGTCCGACCCTTCGTGATCCCATGAACCATATCCCGCCAGGCCTTCCTGTCCTCCACTATCTTCCTGAGTTCGCTCATTTTCATGCTCGTTCTATACAGAGCAATATTCTATAGGGTTCTATACAGAACAATATTGTAAAGATTCTTATCGGATCTAGATAAACCTGCCTATGTAAACCGCCTTGAATAACATCTGAAGAGCAATCTGAGGATAAGAAAGGCGGTATATAAATACAGAAATAAATAATAAAATAAATAAATAAATAATGAAATTATAGCCCTTTATCATCCCACATAGCAATTTCAATTTTCAGAGTGTTATGTCAAACAAGAAGCAACACTGTGCAAGCACAGTGTTTTTCAGCACAATCCTATACATGTTTACTCAGAAGGAAGTCCCACTATGTTCAGTGCGTGGGGATTCGTCCCAGGTAAGTGTTTACACTTACAATATACAGTTGCAGCAGTCTCGGGCAGCCCAATCCTGCCTAAGGATCAGCTGGGCGGCCGAGGCCGCCCGCCAGATCCTGTGCTCTGCCGTGGACAGTCTCCCACCCGGTGGAAAATCTACTCGGGGAAGGGGACGCTTGTCCCCTTCCCCAGGTGTAATTGGTGCTGGGTCCAATCAGCCTCCTCGGAATTCCGCCAGCAAAATCACTGGCGGAAGTCGGGGGAGGCCGTGTAATGGCCCAGCCATGCAGTGGGTTACAGGTTTTGACCGGAGTGACTGGGTCTATGGCCGCCCTCCATTTGCCCCCGATCCACCCCCCGACCGCTGGATCCTTACCTGGGTCTGGCGGCGGTCCTTCGGGCGTTCAGTTGGCTGAGCAGGGGAGGCCGGCCTTGTGCCGGCCTTCCCTGCTCACGAGTTGTCAAAAAAGTGCCCCCTTTACAGCACCTTTACAACATCTTCGGGCGGCGGAATGCTTGTTTTGCCGCCCGACTCGGCACTAGGATTGCGCTGTAAGCTCTATAAAACAACTTATCCTTGTTTGTTTGTCTGTCTGTCTGTCTCTTCCTCCCTCCCTCTCCTCTCCCCAGTATGGCTGCTATTAAGCCTGGGCTACACTGTATGCCTTCGCGTTGCGTTCCGTGTGCGTCTGTCTGGTGTCCCGCCCCCAGGTCAAACCACAGGCTCTGATTGGCCGAACGTAGCGCAAACGCAGCAAAAATTCGGCTCAACTTTTGCTGCATTTGCGCTACGTTCAGCCAATCAGAGCCCGTGGTTTGATCTGGGGGCGGGACACCAGATGTACACGGAACGCAAACGCAACGCGAACGCGTACAGCGTAACCTGGGCTTTAATCTTTCTAAAACTGAGGCTCTTTTGCCTCCTTGGGCCCTAAAAAAATGAAGTCACTATAGAGTTCAAGTTTCATAAACTCCACCCAAATTAAAAAAAGAAACACAGGAAGAGTTGTGTCGTGTATGCTTTGTAACTTATTATATGAAGAAGAGAGGTTCTGAAGTTTGAAAAATCCATACAGATCCAACTCTGACCTGGAGCATACGCAATCTGCTCTGCTGGGTTCTATCCACAGCATCAAAACGCCATGACTTAACTAGCAAGCTACCACTCCATGGGCCTGCATAGTTTCACCAAAGCCAAGATGCCAATGAAATGATGGGGTGGCAACCAGCCTTACGGTGGGAGGGGGGGGCACAAGGCTCATTGTTGTGGCTGTTGTATGGGTTTGTTTGTCCAAAGGTAATTTTACGTTAATATAAGACATTCTGATAACTTTGCTTATATGTTGATGTCGCCTATGATGATGAGCAAAAGCTATGCCTATTCAATCATGTGTATGCGAAAGAAGAAGCGGTTTTGTCAGTTTCCATGGTGAGGTTCGGATAGCCTTAGCGTTGACCTCAAGATGGCCGCTCTAACACCGTGTGGCTGCCCACAGCAAAGATGGCGCTGTAGGCTTCGTGCCCAATTCCCTCTCTTTCTCTGTGGCAAGTGTCACTCTATGATAGTAGAAAGAACAAGAGTGAAACGGAACTCCGGGTTTCCTCTGGACTGGATACCATTTCCCTCTCTTTCTGTTACAAGGAAAAAGAGGAAGGAACAATGGAGAAATCCAGGAACTTCGCGTGGATTAGTTAAAAAAAACCGTAAAAGGGAACGGTTTTTCTATCTCTGGTCTTATTTTGTATGAAAGCTGAACATCCTTTGTATGGCGATTTTCTCTTCCGACAGGGTAAAACACAATTTCCGAATCACGGCGGAAGCCAGGCAGTAGCCGCTTCGTTCGGAGACCCAGGAAACCGGTGTATGACCAGAGACTCGTAGAGCAAAGGAAGTTGTTCGTACTAAGTGGGGACGTTCTAGCCTTCTTTTTATGGTCAGGCGAACGCAATGCAGTCTGGTTCTCTGACGAAAGGCGCCGAGGGGAGGTCACTCATATGATCATATGACCAGTAGCGTAACGCGGCGGCGCTGGAGTCTCTGTGTGGTGCGTTCGCGGCCTAGCTGCCTTTGCCGGGCTCGAAGGCGTCGAGAGGGACCAGGCCTCGTTTCCCTGGCCAGCGCTTGCGGTGAGAGGCGGACGCAGCTCGGGCCTCTGCCGCTACTCCTCGAGAAAGAACGGGGAGAGGTAGGAGTGTGGCGGGGGCAGAGCATGGCGGGGTCCGCCGACACGGGACATCTGCGGCAGTGGGCGCCACCATCACTAGGGGACGGGTGCGGGTGGTCCCCTTTTGGGTTTCCTAGGTGGAGTGGGTGGCTGAGTGGGAATCCGCCCTCTCTGTGTCTCTGGAGGGGGTCGGCAGTTGGATGACGGCGGGGAACGGCCCCCTTTTAGTGGGATGCGGTAAAAGACTTGGGAGCGCTGGCGCTTCTAATCAGATCCTTGGAGGCGGCGGCTGCGACTCTCGATCTAGCCAGCCTGTGTAGAATGAATAGGTGCTGCTGCTGCTGAGAACATATCCCTGCTACTCCTTGTGTCGCCAGACATGGGGCTGGCTGGAACACGCCTTCAGCGCTTGATGAGTGCGGCAGCAAGAGGCAAATTGCCTGTGCTGATGGGCCATCATCATGGATAAAGGCAGAACACCGCCTCAAGCACGCAATGCTCTTCGAATGTCTAATTCGCGCTACCTATTCTTAAACAGCGCTTCATTTATAAGCAATCAAATTCATTATTGTATCATTAAGCAGTGAGCACTGATTATCTTTCACCTTCAATATTTCCAAAAGCTGTGGGTTCTGATCTTATATTTAAAACATGTAAATAACATACTGTAAATAGTAGTCCAAGTCAGTGTAAGGGATCACACTGGTTTCTGGATTTTTGACACATTCTCCATATTCATAGTACTCAATTAAGTATGTTTTTAACTGATCTGTTTTCAATTCTAATTGTATTTACTTGAAATGAAGTCCCAATGGAACTTGAGGTAGACTTGTATCCTCAGTAATGCTCAGTGAGCTACTATGAAACTTTAAACTGAATCATTTATGATAAATTGATATTTGGAATGTTTCAGGTGTGTGTCAGTATACCATATATTGTCTGTATGGTGCAAAATATGGCAGTTTTCCACAACCTCTGCTGTCCCTGTGAATAACATCTCTCTATCCACAAACCTTCTAGGGGTGCTTAAGATAGTTTACTTGTATTTTAGACAACATTTGATAAGAAATTGAAAGAAGAAATGAAGTGTGTTGTATCTTAATTCTAAGAGCATAATCCAATAGATGCTTGCTTATAAGTAAGCCCAATTTTGTTCAATATAGCTTACTTCCAAGTAAATGTCCAAAGGATTGCACTAAATATATTATGTCTAATGTTTGTTACTTGTGTCTTATTTCAGCAAAGGAGACATCAGTTAAAAGTAAACATGCATTCTCCTATGCAAACTGACCAGATTTCAAGTACTATGTAGAAGCAAAGATATCTATGATAGGCTAGGGAGGATACATCAGACATGGTTATGTTAAACAATAGTTATGCATAAAGCAGGACACTTATTGTTAGATATGTACTTTCTCCTCTATCTTGGCATTCTTTGCTTGCTAGGGGTGATGCCATTGCAAATATTTTTGTACAGCCTGTGTTCAATATTATGGGATTACTGGTTGAAATGTGCTATTGAATTGGGGCTTTCTCTTTGTAAAGTTGTTTTGATAAGGTTTGAAGATTATTTCAGCAAATAAGGAACAAAAAATATTATGGGCGTATTGAAAGTTTCCAGTGAATTTTCCTGGATGCATCAAGGCTTCTGACTTTCTCCCCTAGCCTTCTGTAGCCTTCTTCTTTTGCACCCTGCAGAAGCTCCACATAACTTGTTTTTTACCTATTAATTCTTGGGCAGTCTTTTAATTTACTTTTTGTGATGATGAACCCCACATTTATTTGTACAACAAACCATGCACACACTTGACCTTCTATCTTCTGCTGGGTCAAGTATCTAGCTGTCTTGTCAACATCTAATCTGAACATGATGGAGTTATACTGATCTATCCCTAACCTTCTACTTAGGCTTCTACACGTAAGTCTGTGACTAAGTATGACAGAAACCTCTCCTTCCTTTTAAAGACAACATTGTAGGTGTCAACACTTTCCCCTGCCATGTCCAGGTTTTTGCTAAGTCCAACAACCACTACTTCAGAATCATCCTCTTTCTACTGCTAGAGTGTGTACATATGTTGTTTCTGCAGCCGTCTCCTTGCTAGCCTTTCCTATAGTCCTTTTTAAAAATTTCAAAATACATTTTTTACAATCTTCAGTCCCAGCACAGTGATCGTATCATTCCTCAAGCGATTGTTTTCCACCTCAATTGAAAACTTTTCATGTAATGCTCCTCATCTCTTTGCCCTTGAATTTACTTAAAATCTTGAAAACAATATGACACTTTTTTCCTCGCCTTCCGTCACTCCCAAGAAATTGGAAATATAGAAGAAAGTTGACTAATTTTCAGCACTCTGAAGTGTCCAACCAAGTAAAGCTTGGTTGTGTCCCTTAGGCTCAGAAAACAAAATGTAAAATATATTTGCTGTGATTATGCAGGAATGTATAAACTTCATATTTGTAGAGAAGCAGTTAGGAAATGTTTATTTATTTTTATCTACTTAGTTTTCTCTTTTCCCTCCCCTTCTGACAAGTTCAAGGCAGTTTTACAATACAGCTTTGTGAGCTACGGTATATCAAGATGTGAAGAGTTGAATTTTCTGAATAAACTCCATGCTTAACCATGAAGTTCACTGGATAGCCTTATAGACTTACAATGTTATAGTATTGTATTGTATATTGTAATTTACCTGAAGTAAGCCCCACGAAATACATGTCTGCATAGGCAATGTTTTGTACTGCACTGTAAGTCAGTGAGCTTCATGGCTGAGCATGGATTTTATCAAAAAAAATGTGCTAATTTTGATGACTGGTGCTATGTTAAATATGTGTGCCATATAGGCATTGTACAGGAAACATTTTTAATTTTAAATAGATTTAAAATTTA
The DNA here is from genome assembly GCA_026170595.1 of Plestiodon gilberti rubricaudatus. NCBI lineage: Eukaryota > Metazoa > Chordata > Lepidosauria > Squamata > Scincidae > Plestiodon > Plestiodon gilberti. Next base: position 260,117,493 of record JANXHW010000001.1, read on the forward strand.
TGGTTGTAGTTCCAAAGTATTGAACTACAATAACAGTATTTTGAATATTAGTCTATTTTAAAGTAGTACTGTAATCTATTCCTCTGAAGCTAAGCACTACATGAACGTGGTAAAGGAGATGCCATTAAAAGTAATGGCAGCTGATTGGCCGTCCTGCCCAGAATGCACTGTACGGATTGACTAATGGCTGTCAATCAACCTGGGATGAAGACCACTGTAACGAAACAGTGCTAAAGAAGGAAGCGTAATTTACTGTATTTTACTCTTCATTGGTGGAACAGTGTCTGATTTTTCTCCAGTGTTTCACTTCCACGTCAAACAGAGGAATGGCGCCCCATCACACCTAAACTTTCTGGATGCTGTCCTCCTTCCTCCCACCTCCAGGATATCCTATCAATACCTATGACGGTCTCCTCCCTTTTGCTTCCCCCCCTCTCCGCTTTGTTCATAGTTATTTGCAATTGAGTCAGGCTGTTTGTCCATCCCACTCAGTATCTACTTTACAGTAACTCGCCAGCCTTGCCTGCTGAGATGCAATGAATTAAACTTTCTGCATAGAAGCACCCTCTACTGCCAAGCTAGCCTGTGGGGCCATAAGCTAGTGCAAGGGTGGGAACCTTTTTATATTGAAAGGCCGCATTTTATTTATTTATTTATTTTACCTTTATGTATAATTCATTATTATTTTCCTTAATTAGAAAAGACGTACATTTTTATTTAACGTGTTGCAGCTTTCCTTAAGAAGCTCTCAGGCCTATGATGTGAGTCAGTGGGCAGTTGTCAGTTCACCAATTACTGAGTTGCTACTGACAGGAAAGACTAAATAGAAGTTAATGAAAAAATACCCAGAATTTGGACAAATACACAAAAGGCCACAACTGGTAACTCAAAGGGTCTACTTTACATAGACGAACAGTGCAGTTACTATTCAGAAGTCAATCCCATTGTGTTCATTGTGCCCAAGGCTGCAATCCTATGCATGCTTTCCTGAGAGTAAGCTCCATTGAATACAATGGGATTTACTTCTGAGTAAACATGCATAGGTTTGCAATGCAAGAAGACAGGTCTCTGCCCTGTGGAGCTTAAAATCTAGGTAGCATCACAAGGGAGACAATGGAGGGAAGGGAGATGGAGGCAGGGTAGACTGGGGAAGTGTATCTGACTGTTTCAGTCACTAGTTACAGTGGGGAAAGACATTTTTACTCTTGAGTAGTGGTGTGTGTATTCTATAGGTTGCAAATAGGGAGGAATCATATGTGTGAAGGAGGACTGTGCTGGCAAGACCTTTTATTCCAGCTGTGCTGCTATGCCAGGTCATCAGAAAGCTATCTAAAAGGAATGGGTCTGTAGACTCCGTTTTCCCTTGTCATTTTGCTTATTCCATGCTAGGATCGTTAGATAAGAGATTGAAAATAAAACTGCTAATTTGCTAATGCCCTTATATAAAACTATGATGTGACCACATCTGGAATACTGCATATAGTTCTGGTTGCACCTCAAAAAGGATAATGTAGAACTGGAAAAAATGTTGAAGAGAGCAAGCAAAATGATATGGGAGCTAAAACACATTCCTTACAAGGAAAGGCTGCAACATTTGGGACTTTTTAGTTAGCGACGTGATATGTAGTTAGCGACGTACATTAGTGACGTGATATCTAGTCTTCTAGAATGAGGCGCAAGCTAGCAAGGCTTGAATAATTTTATTGGCATGTGCATGTGAAACTGTAAAATATAGTAAATTGTCCTTTTGTTCAAAGTGGTATTGTCTGAATTTGAATAACCAATATGTCAATATCATCAATAAACAATTCCTAATATAAATAGTTCAAACCATTAAAAGAGAAATGAGTACAATAATTTGAATTATCTTCTATGGATTGCATTGCATGTGTCTGGGAAGTCATCTTGGCATGAGAAGGTATTAGGATACACAAATTTATCTGCCTCTTGCATCATCCAGAATGGATACGATTCTAGCTCATTTATCAGCTCCCCTCTCCCCAGTTGTTGATAGTACTACTACTGTATACTTTTTGAGTCAATTTTTGCATCAAAGTGCCTTTGTTGTGTGCAAACGTACACCAGTATGTGGTATCATATTACATAGCTACCACTATACCACAGAACTGCATGTCTGTCTGCCTACTTGGGTTATTTAATTCTAGCTCTTGTATTAAATGCACTGCTCCAACTGTCTTAAAGAATCATATTGTTGGTTTTGATCTCCAGTCCTAAATGGCCTGCGGCTGTATATTTGGCTTTTTAATTTGATAGTTTTTGTGAAGTTTATTATTTACAGAAATGGAGCAAGCCCTCCTGAAATGCCTTGTGATTATTGAGATCAACTTGCGTACACTCCAGCTAACTGGATCATAAAACTTAATAGCCAATAAAAAACTTACAGAACCATCCCAGACTAGATGCAAAGGTACCCAAGCAAATGCCTATTTATAAGCCTGGTCTAGTCCACTTCCGAATATTGAGGGATGTTCTCTGTGGGTGTTTTGCACATAGAGCTCTTTTCCCCTGAGAATTCACTAGACGTCTGATAATTCTCATGAGTTTCTAAGTTATTTTGTCTAGACTGGCATTTGGTACCTAGGATTAAGCTATCTAGTTTAGATTTTTACTTGTTTTAAGCAAGGGGACGGCATGCAATACAAATTTACACAAACAATACCAGTTTTAAAGCTGAATAGGTCTGTTTTTCTTTTCTAGGTTCTAAAAAATGTCTTTTCCACCTCACTTGAATCGCCCTCCTATGGGTATCCCAACACTTCCACCTGGAATCCCACCTCCACAGTTCCCAGGTTTTCCTCCGCCTGTACCTCCTGGTAAGCTATATCAGAACCCTGTGCAATCAACCAATGTTTTGCTATACTGAGTAATTCTTGTAATCCAGGCTTTACTATTTAAATTCTTTTTTTTTTTTTGGTGGCGTATATCTCCTGCCTACTTAATATTGGTTTTGAGCAAAAATGTAATTTTTGGCCAGTCTTTTGGTCTGAAACTATTAATACTTTTTCTCCCCCCAGGGACTCCCATGATTCCTGTGCCAATGGGTATTATGGCTCCTGCTCCAACTGTAAGTATAGCATAAGGCACAAATGACTTCAAGTGTAACTGTATTCATCTCCTCCTTGCTGCAGATGTAATACTGACTCTCTGCAGATTGTGCTTTGTAAACTGGGAACTATCCTCGGGGGGGGGGAGAATGTTCCTCCCTCTGGGCACCTCCATTCCCTTGTAGGGTTTAATAGTGGCTTATTATATCTGCATAAGTGCTAGCCATGGTTAAAATAACTACAGTCTTCAACTTGCAAGCCCGTTTCAAATCCTGGCTAATTTTGAAACCCTGGTTAGTGCTAACCATAGTTAGTATTGGTGTATTTTCGGTGATAAGCCATGTTCAAAATGATAAGGGTAGGGAGGTAAGATGGCAGAGAGCATCTACTTTGGATGCTTACTCACAGATTACAAACTATCATTTTCCAGAGCCAGGATTACATTTGTACCAGACCTCTGTGTTACCATAGATTAGTCAGTCTTCATTAATCAAAAGTCTCCTAACTTTGGGGAAAGTGATTAATGCAAATGACTGTGGTGACAGTCGCTGTCTCCTCGCCCAACCCCCCCTTGTCCCATTGTAGCCATGCAAGTGCCCACATCAAACATTTATAATGTGCATGTTAAACTTGTACAGTTTTTCTGTCTTTTCATGTTATGACGGTTGTGGTATGTCAGTTCATTTAAGAATAAATAAGCTTTACTTTTGCACCATCCTTTTTGAATAACCCTGTATTTTTGCATTGTTTCATGATTATTGTTACAGCACCACTAGTGTATATGGTTCGTTACGTCGGCCCTGCCCTTGTATTGATTCTCTATACTATTTGTACATTGATTTAAAATCCTGACTTCCACTGGCACTGTTTTGCAGCTGCTTAGGGGTGTGTGATACTTTCATGGATTTTCCCTTTCTTCTCCATCTCCCTGCACCCGCAAAAATCTGCTTCGAAATAGTATGTGACGTGGGGGGGGGGGGAGTAGAAAGGGGAAATTGGTGAAATAATTATCTGCTTGCATGTTTCCAGGTGATTTAGTCAAAGTCCTTCTAAAGCACTTTTTCCTGAAACGTCACAGTAGGTATCTATTCCTTTGCTTTCAGGTACTGGTCCCAACCACTGTGTCAATGGTTGGAAAGCACATGGGAATTAGAAAGGAGCATCCAGGTCTAAAGAACAAGGAAAATGATGAAAATAGTGGTCCTACTACTACTGTCTTTGTAGGCAACATATCTGAGAAGGCTTCGGACATGCTTATACGACAGCTTCTTGCTGTAAGTGGAATGATTCTTAGAACATCTTGTCAACATGTGTGTGTTCAAATATTTTTTATTGCATATTTTATTTTGTATAGCACCACAGTGTACATGGTTCTTTACATAGAGCAGTGGTTCTCAAACTGTGGGTCACGACCCACCATAGAAACCAAAAGCTGTCCCCTGCCCCCTTAAGGGACAGGGACAGCATGGCAGCTGCGGTGGCAATCCCGGGGATTGCTGCCACCGAAAAAGCTCCCGAAACAGCTGTTTTAGTACTTCCCGATCTTCGGTTCACTGAAAAATGGTGATTTTTTTTTTTGTGAGCCGAAGATCGGGGAGGCCTGCAGAGGGTCGCGCAAGCCTCCCCAAAGCCCCAGTAAGTACTAAAACAGCTGTTTGGGGAGTTTTTTTGGCAGCAATCCCAGGGATCATCACCACTGCTGGCCACTCCCCCCACCTTGCGGGGAGAACCTTGAGAAACGCTGACATAGAGCATGGCACAGGTCTCTGCCCCAAGGGTTTTCCATGATCCTCTTCAAACTTTTTATATTGATTTAAAATGTTAATTTGTGCTAAAATGAAGAGATCTTTGTGCATTACAGTAGATTTTTCAGCTCAGCTGTTCAAGCAGTGTGTCCCTATGAACCTGGAAAACCTCCCCCCAAGAATGAGACACTCTCCCCAGAGCAGCCCTCCATGGATCATCAGGGGCTGCTGCTGGAAGAAAATATCAGTTTAACCCTGTACGTGCACATAAATGCCTCTCTGTATCCCAGACTTTGGTGGCACTTTAGGTTAACAAACTAGAAGATTGAAACTGCAGTTTGATCTTGGTTTATTTTAGCAAACTACAGTTAAAATGAACAACCATTGATATAGAATTATTTTAAAGTGACAGCTTTCACTTTTTCTCCTCTATGTGAAGGAAGTGGGAAGGGGAGACCACACAACCCTTAGGACAGCTGGCTACTTTACAGTCTAAACCAGTGGTGGCCAACCTTTCAACATGAATGCTGGCCCTTTAAATGGTTGCATAGGTGAGGGCATTTCAGCAGGTGCAGCTGCTTTAGCAGCACCATCAGCACTTGCAGCTGCCAAGATTCTGTCTTCTACACAACTCTTAAGAACACAGTAGCCCTAATGTTGGAAGGTTGGCCACCCCTGGTCTAAACCATTAATAAGATCAGTAGTCTTCAACTTGTCAAATGAAAAATTTGCAACATGGAACCCATCTTCCAGAGCCCAGTTGGTAAGAGAGGTGAACCAATGAGCAGTTGTAGTTGCTCTCTTCCCACCCAATGGCTGCCAGTGAGCATGCACTGCATCATAGCCCTTCCTTTACTTCCAGGACAGTTGGAAGGAGAGAAGGGGCAGCGAGTGGCATGGCAACAGCATGCACTCCAGTTTGAAAGACAGAGGAACAGAAAGGCCAGGCAAGGCAGAGAGCACAGGGAGTGCTGCAGCAAGGGAGAGCAGGTGGCCCCCTGAAGATTGGGGCCAAAGCAACCTATCCAAACCCGAGTCTCTAGTGATACTTACCTCATCTAGGACCCAATGCTGGCTTGCTATTCACACTGTGCAGGCCTCATGATTCATTAGGATACAACCCACTAACAGCTTTCAGGAATAAGGGCTGATTTCATCTTCTACCTTGATATGTATTCATATAAATATGAATAAACATTTTTAAAAAAACTATTTTACAGAAATGTGGTTTGGTTTTGAGTTGGAAGAGAGTTCAAGGAGCATCTGGAAAACTTCAAGGTATATGCTTTTTCTCTATAATGTATATGGAGATACACATAAGCTTATTTAATGAAGCACTCACATTTCAGCAATAAAGGTGTAATTTTTTTTTAACCTTTGAGCTGTCTTGCTGTCTAATCCTGAAAGCTACTCTGTCAGCCAATAAGTGTATCTGATGGAGTGCACGTTACATTTACTAGTGCAACTAGTGCAATATGGTAATTTAGGAGTTGGAATTGATACTTAAAGACACTGTAAGTATAGTGATGTATGCCTAGTACCACCAGATGTGGGTAGCAGGATTCAGAAGGACTTACCTTTGCTATCCTGTTTTATGCCGCCAATCCATCTAGCAGTAATGGGATTTCAGTTGAAAGGTTGCCTCACAGAATGGATGTGACCTACATATTCTGTAACAGTATTGATAGTACTCAATTGTAGCTACATGGACTTACAAGATTGGGGTAAAATTTTACAAATACTTTGAAGTTCATAAAACTACTGAGATACTGGACATTAAAGATGCATGTTTGTGTATACGGTGGGTCCTCATTATCCATGGGAGTTCTGTTCTCGGAACCCTCACGGATACTGAAATCCATGGATAGTGTTCACTATTGCGGATACTGGGGCCAAAGTAAAAAATGCTTTAAAAAGTTAAAAAGAGCTTTCCGTTGCAAACTGCTGCATTTTCTTGCTTGTACAAGGTAAAATTGCGCTCCGGAAGCCTCTTCCAGGTCACACAACTCCCTCCTCTCTCAAGCTCGCCCCAGAATGCAATGCATTCTGGGAAAGGTTGAGAGAGGGGAGTCACGTGACCCAGAAGAGGCTTCTGGAGCGCAATTTCACCTTGTACAACCAAGAAAATGCAGCAGTTTGCAACAGAAAGCTCTTTTTAACTTTTTTTCTTTTTAAAATGTTTTTTTACTTTGACCCCGATATCCGCAATAGTGAAAATGCAGCGGTTTGTAGCAAAAAGGTAAGGAAAACATTTTTTAATCTTTATTTCCTTTTTAAAACGTTTTTACTTTGGCCCCCAGTATCCGCGAAGCATCCGCATTGAGACAAATCCACAGATGCTGAAGTCGTGGATACGGGGCTCCCACTGTACTCTCTTGTATGCATATATAATTTTGAAAGCCTCAATTTTTTTACTTCTAGCCTTTGGATTTTGCGAGTATAAAGAGCCAGAATCCACACTGCGGGCTCTTAGATTACTACATGATCTCCAAATTGGAGAGAAAAAACTCCTAGTTAAAGTTGATGCTAAGACAAAGGCTCAGCTAGATGAATGGAAGGCAAAGAAGAAGGCTTCTAATGGGGTATGTATGCTACATGTGACTGTACTAAAGCTAAGAGGGGAAACGGTTGAATTATAAAGAGATTGGACTATAATTATGCATTCTTGCGTCTTGCACCTGTTGTGCTTTTTCCTCTGCTGCTATTCTTTCTGTTGTGCTGACTACATGGTGATACTTCTGAAGATGAGTACCACGCTGTTCCTTTGTTGCTACTTTTCACTATCTGAGCTTTGAGTGAAAACATCTAAGTTTCCCACTAGATAGCAAACTGCATTTTCTACTCTTGAGTTCATAAACAAAGTTCTCTACTAATTTGATTGTACAGTAGGGATTGACATTTTGAGGTCCCTGGACCAATCTGATCTTCTGCGAAAAGAAAGGTTTGTTTCTCACCCCATCTCCAAAATATGCTCAGTTGCCAGCTCTTGAAAATACAAAATCCTGGTATGTAGGTGGAATCACAGGAAAAGTGTCGGAGGATGAAAGCTACAGAAAATACTCTGTTCACTTTAGGGGTTCATCTGTGAATGGGTTTAGAAGTCCTCTGTCATCAAGCAATATACAGGGGCCCTTGTTATCCGCTATCCCCGGATTCACTTATCTGCGGATCGCTTCTCCGCGGCCATTGCAGTACCTTAAGCAAGCGCCAGTATGGGACTTGTTTAAACCAATGCTATAAGCAGCAGCCTGCTGCTTACAGCAGAGCTTGAGACTCAGTAGAGCCGGCAGTCTCAGTGCTAGAGAGGCTCTGACGTTAACAGGAACTTCCTGCTAACGTCGGAGCCTCTCTAGCACTGAGGCTGCCAGCTCTACTGAAGACCTGCGCAGGCCTGTTTCAAGCCGTTGGTGCATCAATTTTGCGGATCAATAAGGTAATGGCCGTGGGGAGTGGCACAGAAGATAGCGTTCATCCCCATCCGTGGGTTCCCGGTATCCGCGGGGGTGGCCCCCAGAACCTACCCCTCCAGATACTGGGGCCCTACTGTAACCACAACAGTTCAATCTAGACTGTAACTATGCCACAAACGCAAAGTGAGATGATGCATGCAGAGCAATTAACTGATAAAGTGAGCCAACCCACAGACTACATGATAAGTCAATGTATAACACATATTAAGGAATTATGCATTTAGAACAGTGGTTCCCAGCTTTTTTTCACTTGCGTACCATTTTGCAGCCCATTTCCATAAATTGTACCCTTCATATTAGCAAAATGTTTGTAATTAATATAGTTGCTGTTATTTCAAATGTATATGTTGTAACTGTAAATAAGTGGCCCAATGGGATTAAAAAGCAATGGAATAATAAACTGTCCACTTATATACAGTATACACCGGTACCGACGCAATGGCACTCGAATGTTTGCAAAGCGGATGAGAGAGCTGAGCCTATGAAGGAGCATGCCGCTTGGCATGCTCGCTGCAGTGGCATGCTTGCAACACATTGTTTAGGAAGGAACTCCCCACCATTCGCCAAAATAACAAAGTGAGGGGATGCGGGCTTTTCTCAAGATTAAATAATGAAGAAAACCGGCACCACCACTCATCAGGTTGAATTAATTTTGCAACTTTTGACTTGTATCTTGTCTTATACTATTGACATTGACCTTTTCCTGCCATTATTCAATTTTTTTTGCATACCCCTAAATGTCCTGGTGAGTACCCTATGTTGGGAACCACTGATTTAGTATAGCCATTTACAGATTTGGAATGCTAGGGCTGAGACTAGTTCCAAGGACAATAGGTGAACTCATGGCAGAGAACATAAAACCATATGCAGAGCAGTTCATCAAGAAAGTGAGCCAGGCCATCGTCTACAAGTCAGCTTACACCTTGCCTTTCAAATGTCCATCAAAGTTACAAATCCACAGAGTGTTTATTAGCCTGCCTACTGGCACGTGTCAGTTTAAAAATTTCAAAATATTCATCATTTCTCAAGAATAAAAGAGAGCCCAATTGAGGGGAAATACTTTGGGGACTCTTAATTTTGCTATGTTATAATTTCAAGGCACTTAAAAGAAAAATCCTGGCTAGACTTGAATAGGAACTTTTTAAAGCTAATTTCCCTTCAGATTCTAACCGACCAAAGGCAACACAAGATTCGCCCGAAGGCCAACTTAGGTTATATCTTCCTCAAGCACCTAGAATTCACATCAAACCTTCTCAGGGCAAGGAAAAAGTAAATAAGGATCATACTCTTGAATGCAGACAATCCACTATCTTGAGACATTGTAAATTAATTTACTGGGTTTTGATTACTTACAAAAGGGATACAAACTTGGTTGTTCTGCAAAATAAGCCAGCGGCTTCTGGTGCTCTTAAGTGCTAACTAATTGATGAGAGTTCAGTCACCGTTGGACTGGCTAATATTCAATATTTAGGTGTAATTCGTTTACTACAATGAAAGGATAGCATTTGGGAGCTTAGCCTTTTGACATCTCTAGGTATTGGTGAATCAAATTGACTGTAAAGGAGTATAGTGTTTCATGTGAGCAGGGAAGACCTGACTCCCTGAATTACTAACTGTCTTTCTGTAAGAGAACAACTTCATCCCGCCCCAAACGGATGGAAAGCTCTAATGTTCGAGCCAGGATTTGAAAACCTTCATGCTATTATGAAGTACAAAATGCAGCTTTCTAGGAATTTTAACCTATGGAGAGGATAAACCAGGCAGACATTTAGATTGAGTTAACTCGCCTGCGTGACTAGGATTTCTGTTTCCCTAATTCCTTCTAATATCACCTAGTCACCGCCACCTTCTAGGTCTTTTCAGCCTGTTCCTCCTTGATATGACAGCTTCTGCTCCAGCTGAAATCCCCTCCCTCCTTCTGCCCCACTACTTAACTGCTGCTGCTGCTCAATGAGTTCCTTTCCCTTTCCTATACTTCTACTTGGCATTCAACGGGACACCCTGCTTTGATCCTCAGGTGAGATCCTTTTTTTTGTACAAGAGTTTAAATTTAGCAAAAAAATTAATGTCTTTAAAAAGGTGAAGTTAATAATCTACCCCATCTCTTCTGTTGCAACTTATTTATTTTAAAGACATAGAAGTAACTTTAACAATGAACATTATCTGGTATAGTGATTTTTTTTTAGCATTATAATATATACATTATTATTTTGAATTAATTCAGGTTTTCCTTGCAGCCTGGTTATGGACTGAGAGTGGCCTTGGAACAAGTTGGCCAACTATGAGGAAGAACCAGAAAAAAAATTCATTGCTTTTTAAAGTGTTTTATTTTTGTATTGTGTGTGTGTGCGCACACACGCGCGCGCGCTGTGATTTTTATTTTACAATTGTAAAATACCGTATATACTTGAGTACAAGTCGATCTCATGGACAATTTGAGGGCAGGTTTTAAGCAAAAAATCATGGAATTTCTTCTGACTCATGGCTAAGTCGAGGTTAAAACTTAGGGGTGTATGAAATTCTTTGAAAACGACTTACCAGTAATTGTTCTGAGGCAGCAATAAAAGTTTGGGGTGGGTAAAAAAGACGCCATTTAACCTTGTTCTGAAACAGCACAGAACGGAACTCTTCTCCAAATAGGAAGAAGGGTGAAGGAGCTTATGTGGGAGTAGTAGTCTTTGTGAGGGCTGCTGCTATGGAAGTACTGTACTCTTCACAAAGCCTACAACTCCCATAAGCTCCTTCACCTTTCTTCCTGTTTGGAGAATAGCTCCATTTCTTTGCTCCTTCAGATCAAAGTAAAATTCCATCTTTTTTACCCATCACTGTACGTCCTGCTTCTCAGCCTGATCCCCTGCCTCACCAAGCAGCTGTTCTTAGAAGCCCATGGTTTTCAGGGTCAACTTTAGGGCATACGTTTTTTACTTATACGCGAGTATATACGGTACGTTGAACATATGAGGAAGCAGGCTAAAAATGTAAAAAAATTAACAATACAAGTAGCTTACATTCCGGTGTGTGTTTTTCTTCTTCAGTAGTTACCTAAAAGCTGCTTCCCGCATACCAAATGCTGCCTTGGAAATCTTTTGGAATATTAAACTTAAGTGTCTCTTATGTGTGGGCCATAATGTAAAATGGTTTGCAACAGTGCTTGTCAGCCACTGGTACTTCAACATATGGCAGGTGGTACATGACCCTGCTGCCATGGTGCCTGTGTGGCACTGTCCTGTCTAGCCTGGTCCTATCAGAAGTGGAGATTTCTGGAGTACTGGTGGCAAGGTATAGCTGTGCACCAGCCCCATTTCTTGAAAAATGATTCAAGTTGAAGAAAGAGTGCAGAGTGAATAGATCAAATGGCGGCAGCAGCAGCAGCTTGGAAAGCTTTTCCCTCTTCAAGTGTAACTGTGCAACAAACCACCCAGGCCTTTGCACAGCAGCCTTCTCTAGTTGCAGTGGTACCCACAAAGGTGATACTTTGCATTGAAAAGTCCTGGTCTATGGACACGTACATTGCTGCACGTGCAGAACCGCAGTTTGCATTCATGTAGCGTCACTGTACAGTATGACCTACGTGCAGAAATTCATTTTCTACGTTTGATCATCTTTTTTGGAGAGGAGCTGTGGTTTAGTGGTAGAGCACATGCTATGCATGCAAAATTCAGGTAAATTCAGTCTTCCATCTCCATTTATGGAGAAAAAGTCCATCACAGCTTACAAGCCATGATGGGGATAAGCAACCTCCTGGTTGTAGGAGTAGGTTTTCTTTGTGCCAGGTGCAAGGGAGTGGCGACAGGATACAAGTATCTTGTTGTCTTGTGCTCCCTGAGGCATCTGGTAGGGCCACTGTGTGATACAGGAAGGTGGACTAGATGGGCCTTTGGCCTGATCCAGCAGGGCTCTTCTTATGTTCTTTTGGATAGCATGTGATGGGAGATACCTCGGATACCTCAGCCTGAGAACCCTAGAGAGCCAGTTGGAGTACAAAAACAAACAAACAAAAGCCCTGAGCTATGTCGTCTCTGTATAAAGCAGCTTCATATTGTAGGAACTTGGTAATGTGTGATAGTGTGTTTGTTGAGTGTGGCCACATGTGCTTTTCTCACTGAAGAGTACTGCTTGACCGTACTGAATAGGCACTTCCATGATTACTGGCTCACAATGGAAATGTCAAATTGCTATGCATTAAAAAATACACTGTGAATCCACAGTAAATTATTTACAGTATATTTCTAGAGATAGTTATATTATAAGACAGGTGTCTCTTTAGCTTGGAGTTTATACTGTACAAACTAAAAGTTTTCTATTCTGATCTTATGGCTCAAGACTTCTGTAATTAGTTTTGTTGCTTGGTAGGTTTGTGAGCTTCCAATGATGAAGTCTGAAATGAGCTGCTGAAATTAACTTGTGCCTTATAAATATATAGAATTAATTTATTTTCCTTAATGGACTTCGTATGTTTTTGTCATGACTTTCTAACATCTTTTTCCAGTTTTGACCAGTCTCTCCTGCCCTACTATAACTTCAATTTCTGTTCGCTAATGAAGTTTGTAAAATTTCTACCGCAGTTCCAGTGTATCGTCCCTGTGAGAGAGAGCAAGCAAAATTTGCATTACAGACTGGTTGGGAGGGCATTAAGTACACTTAACATTTTCAGGATCTATTCACTTGTAACAGATATCCAGTGAATGTAAACATTTTGGCTACTATTCTGAATACTGTTTTGTGTATACCATGTGCTGACTTCAAATATTTTTGGTTGATTCCTAGAACTCCAGGCCAGAACCTACAACGGATGATGAAGAAGCCCTTGACGAAGAAGCAAAGAGAAGAGACCAGCTAATTAAAGGGGCCATTGAAGTATTAATACGGGAATATTCCAGCGAGCTCAATGCCCCCTCCCAAGAATCTGACTCTCATCCCAGGAAGAAGAAGAAGGAAAAGAAGGAGGACGTATGTGTTTTGATTTTGGACACAAACAGATTTACTTCATCTCTCCCTACATAAGGGCCAAACCCTCTGCCAATACATTAGTTCAAAGCATCTGATGAGAACACAAATCAACAAGCCTTGATGTTAGCTGCAGTTTTCATGTTCCATGAAATTAAATCAGTTCTAGATGCCAAACCCTGTGGATGTTGTAGGTGTGTATACACCAGGGTCGCAGTGCCTAGACTACTTGGAGCTACAGGTTTGAATCTCAGCAGGTTTGATTCAACCTTTCATCCCTTTTAAAATACATGTACTGAAATTACTACAGATTGTTTTCTGAGATGGGGAGATGATTTTGAGGCCCTAAAAAAAGGGCTTGTTATGTTTGACGTTTTATATGACCCGAGTCATTGGATTATAAGGGGTTTGCACTGGTGTTATGGCCACAGTGTGGCTTGTTGCTTGCACCTGGAACCTTCTTCACTGTCCTATTTTAATGATGATTGTGCAAGTAGCTAAGATGTGTTGTTATCCTTGAGGGATGAAAGCCATGCTGTTTTATTAAATTGTTTAATAATATTGGCTGTTAGACCAGCTGATGTCCATTTAAAAAATTAATATTTTGCAGAAGGTGCTATAATCATCTTTAATGGATGACTCTGCTAATGATTGTGCCAAAGAATTATTTCTGGGTGGTGGGGAAGGGAGAATCTAGTAATAACAATGTTGACTAAGACTTTGGAAACAAACTGACTGTTATTCCAATTGCAGAGGTGAATTTTGATTTGGGTTTTTAGTTTTACTAAGCTTCATTTTTGCCTCTATATCATACTGCTAACAGCAGTAAAGCAGCTTTGGCTGCTGATGTAGTGTTGAAAGAGTTGTGCAAGAAAAACACCTCTGTATTTTTAGCCTCCAACTAAAATGAGGATTAAGTCTTGCACTGAAGTTTTTACATTTCCCTACCTCTTTTTAAGCAAGTTTTTTCCTCTTTTTTATTTCACCCACGTTACAGATTGTGTTTCGGTATATAAATTAAAAACGATGCAATGGTCTTGAGAGGCATGGATGCTGGTAGGGTTACTCTTTGCAAATCCAGTTTACAAGAACTGAATGTTCAACTTCCTCCTGTGATATTGCTAGTGTAGAGTGATCCACAACCAGACCTGACTAACTTAGCTGAATTTTAAATTAGTGTGGTTTATCAGAACAAAGAACCATAGAACTGTGCCCTTATCTTCCCACCCCTTGGGAAAGGGGAGACTGTGCTTTAATTTCTAGGGATGCAGACGGGAGATGAGCGTGTTCTCACCCCCTTATCACTGGCTCTCAGCATTGTGCATGTTGGGGGAGAGCAGCAAATTGGGGTGGGTGCCATGTAACACTGGGTTTGAAACACTGTTCCCCCATTTATTGAATGCTTATATTTGCAATCGGTCCCCTTGCCCATTCTGTTGGTTGAAAAGATGAGGAATGATGTGGGAGATTCAGGAGTGTGGGGAAAGAAATGGCAAATGAAATCTTCCTCTTGATTTCAGATGTAGGGGAACCTCGCTAATTTGCAGTAACTGTTGGGAATCCCCTTTTGAGATTTGTTAAATTTTGCGAATTAGCGAGTAAGAAACAAAACCAGATTTAAAATACCGCCAAAGGTACTGGCCACTTATTAACAAGCATAGTTTAGCTTGCAAGATTTTCTAGTACACTAATGTCCTGCAATTTAAATGAAGACTTGCCCATGTTGAGGTGGCACCCATTAAACCTTTGCTGAGAAGTAGATCAGTAAAAGGAGAATTAGCGAGGTTCTTCTGTAATTTTGTTGAGTCAAAGACCGACAGTCACAGCAATACAATATTGCTTATTCTACAAACATACAGAACATTGTTTTTTTCAGAGTAGTGTGCAATCTATTTTTAAAAAAAAAAATCTCCGTGGATTTTTCCGCAGATTTTCCGCAGATTTCCAGTGGCCCCACTGATACCTTATCCACTCATCACCAAGGTTCGTTTACATTGTAGGCTTTGACAATGACTATGTTTACTGCTAGTTACCAGATTTGTGACTCGTGTCCATCTGAATTTTTTTTCATTCATTTAACATCAGACTGTGAGGTTTGGTACTGCCGGAGGCCTTTGTTTATCTCTTACAAGACTGGTACAAAACATCCTAACCTTCAGCTTTTCGTTTGGTTCTCCTGTGTCTGTACAGATGGGTTTTAATATTTTATCTCCTGTTCCCCCTTCCCCACTTTTTTTTTTGTAGGAGGATATAAATGCTATAGAAATGGAAGAAGACAAAAGGGACCTGATATCGCGAGAGATCAGTAAATTCAGAGATACACACAAGGTAGTATTCTTGTTTTTTGCAATTTCTACAGAATTAGCTTTACGAAGTTGAGTGTCCCTTCCCTGGCCCTCTTTAGAAAATTTACCAACACATGGCCTTATCACTTAAATCTTTTTTTATAGTAGACATAATGTGTATCTAAAGACAGCAAAGACAAATTTCCACTGACGTGATCGAATAGTTTGTACAATGTAAAAAAATTACATTGCAGTCTACTCTTAATGTGGATACATTTTTTAAAAAGGAACAACTTACCCCGCTTTTCGTAAAATTAATCCAAAGCGGTTAAAATCATTGCCATAGAACCAGATAATTAAACTGGGCTGTTGTATAAAACATATTATGGCTCCCGTAATATTCAGACAACTGTAAAACATAATTCAAATTCATTGCTTTACTGAGCTCTAATGCTTAACTTAAATTTAAATTTAAGATTTCATTTAGTAGCTCTGAGATGAGAATGGGGGTAAAATAAATTAGGCTAGTGGTTACCAGACTTTACCAAAATTTAGATGCATGGAAGAACTGTAAATTCCCATAAAGCTAATCTATTCATTGACCCCCACCATTATGATAGAGATCATATGGTGACTAATGCAAGATGAAACACACAGCTTGGAAAGTAACATGGAATAGGATGTAAGTATGAGCTTCTGTTTTTTATTATTTATGGATGCCCCCTCAGAAAAATATGCAAAGGGGTAACTGGCTTGGAAATGTGTTTTCAAATTCTACCTCAGGGTTCCCACTTGCAGACGTTTCTGTAATGTGAATTTATGAATGCGTTCTGGTTGGGAAGGGTGGTGTAAGGGTGATGAAATGCAAACTATGCATGCACTGTATCTTGATGTTTAGCTTCTAAGGAATTAATAACTTGCCCACCCAGGCCGGAGTACTTCATTCCCAGTGAAGTGTTCACCCCTGAAATGAGTGCTTTTTGTTTGTTTAATATCGGTGCAATTGTTTGAAGGTACAAAATGGTGAAATGTACTCTGGTTACAGGGCCATGCTTATTTGCATATATAACTTTAAAGCAAAAATGGATGTACATTACTGGCAGTGCAAAATATTCCAGTATAACTTTGGAATGAGAACCTGAGGATAACTGTTCCGGAAGATGTGTAGAACTGGTCAGTGGTGAAACATAATCTTATTTCCAAGCCCCAACAAGTCACTAAAACATAAAGAAATCGTGGTTTAAAAAACAAAACCAAAATATGCTTCACTGTTTCAGAAGCAATTGGGCATTTTACTGCCTTTGATCTGTCTTATTGGGGGGATATTTTGAATTAACTTGAAAAAAAAGACGGAACTAATTTTACTATAAAATGGCCATTTCATATATTGGGTGGGTTGTTTAAAAGGGGCTGGCTAGTGAGCGCAGTGAACCTTTGCATGTTTTTTGGTTAGAATTTACAAAACAATAATCAGACTGTTAGGGTACAGCATTGCAGGGGGCGTCCATTTACAGCACAGATGAGTCTGAAGAGAATCCCAGGTAAGACTTTATGATTTTTCCACGTATCCTCTCTTCCCATTACATCAGCAAATCTTTCATCCTTTTCCCATCTCATTTTCTACTTCATCTCCTTATGTTTACATGGAAGCAGCCTTTTACTTAAATTTTCAATTTGAAATTATTCTGGTGATTGGCTATTAAGAAACGAGAAGCTCAAAATAAAGCCTTTAAGGCACACCAGTCAAGAAAAAAAAATATTTTTTTTACTCCAAAAGAAATTTGGGGGGGGGGGAATCTAGGAACTTAACCAAAGACACTTTTATTGGAACAACTAATATAATTGTAAGTATCAACCATTTCAGTATATAAACTTTTCTATAAAAGTATAAAATTTGAGGTAAGTTCTGTGTTTGAAAGTTGAGATAGCATACAGTAATATGTCGTATTAGATGAAATTATACTATAAAAGTACTTCATTTAGAAATTAGGTTGCCACATTCCCACGTTTTGTGTACTTCCACCCTTTCTTCAAAATAGCTGTGTTCTACCATTCTTGAGTACCCTTTTTCTTTTGCGAGTTCAATTTATCTAACACCATCTTGCCTATATTTCAATTTTAATTTCATTTAATAAGGTGGCTAGATATATTGATCTCTTGTTTGTTAGTTTTATTACTGTGATCCTGTTTTGGTTCTCTGGTCCATGAGTACCTACCAGAAGACTGTCAGACAGGTAAGATTTTTTTTAAACATTGTCTTAATTCTTTGTTTAAAGAGAAAAATATATGCACACTTTATTGTTCCAGTTTAATTTAGTGCAGTGATGATAAACATGGTGCCAAGTGGGGTGAACCTGTGTGGTTTGATTTTGTTCTTTTCCCCCTGCTTAACTGTATAAAATATATTTGGGGCATGAACCTTCCCTCATGCTGGTGCTGTGCCCATGCACGAAGGTGTCCCTATAAGGCAAAGCAGAGCTCTGTTCCCTTCCTTTTCATGGAGACACTGCACCAGGCCATTACAGGGAACGGGAGGTTCCTGTGCGCCTCCCATGACCCCCTCCAGCCCATACTTTCCACTCCCTTAAGAAATGCAATCTGTTCACATTTCATGAGGGAGTGGGCTAGGCCAGAGACATGAGAGGCACACACAAGCCTCCTATTCCCTGTAACGTCTGATACACTGATTGCATGCACCCAAGAAGGGAGGGAGGGGGGGAAACAAGGCTCTGATATGCCCTATGTGGATTTCTCTTGGCACTCACATGCAGAGGTATCATACCCATAGCATTCTGGCATCCATCAGGGTGATATTTGGCATATGTTTTTTTTTTTTGGTTTATTTGTGAACCATGTACTTGCTCTTCCTCCCAGAAATATAGCTTGTAGGCAAGGTTAATCCAGTGTTGGCGGTCCATGTCCTAGCACAGCATCTGTAAGTTAACACTCACCAATTGCTTCCAAGGATGGATTTATGTATCATTTTAGTAGTATTTTTCTATTGTCTTTATAGGAACTTTGGTCATAGGCATGTATTTTTCAATTAAAAGTGCACTCGTATACAAATTCAGTAAAACTGTACTGGATAACTTTTTAGTCTGTCTCCTGTATGTGATTTCCAACCTTTTCCCTTCTTTATGAAGAATAAATTGAGGCTCCCGTTCTTTGTGTTTGATACTTCAGCAGTGACTGTTTCAACAATGACAAAAGTTGGGAGCGGAGAAAAGTTATAGTTGTTGCGGAAAATATACTCCAAACAGTTCTAGTCATATGTGCCACTGCAATTGAGAGTTTCCTTTCCTCCCATTTTTATATAAGATGAATTTGGTTTTGCTGCAATATAGAGTATTTGGCTGTGTTGTCCCTGTCAGCATGGTCCTAAATTATCTGCCTAAGATGAGCATGATAAACTTTGTCAGCTAAAAGTTCATCTTGCTTGTTCTGAAGTTTTCTTCTATCTTTTAGGGGTCAGTAGTTCTTCTGTGAACTGTTATAGGCAATGCTCTATGTTAAGTATATAAAAAGTAAGCATTGCTCTTAGGGCCAAGGTTGGAGGTTGCTGGTTTATGTTAGATATATGCTTTTTGCACGAAATCTAGCCTTATGAATGAAAACAGATTTTTGCATTCTTATGAGTTGAAAGCAAACTATTTAATATTTAAATGTTAAACTATTGGCGATTTTGGTATGCTCACTTCCAGCCTTGGGTGTTGTGAGTGGTGGTGGGGCGGGGCCTCCGACTATAGCTACAAATTAACTTTCAAAATCCTCTTGGTTTCTAGAAATTGGAGGAGGAAAAAGGCAAAAAAGAGAAAGAGAGACAAGAAATTGAAAAAGAACGGCGTGAAAGAGAGAGGGAACGGGAGCGTGAAAGAGAGAGAAGGGAACGTGAACGAGAGAGGGAGAGGGAGCGTGAACGGGAGAAGGAGAAGGAACGGGAGCGTGAACGAGAACGGGATAGAGATCGGGACCGTACTAAAGACAGAGACCGTGACAGGGAAAGAGACCGGGACAGAGACCGTGAAAGAAGTTCGGACCGCAATAAGGATCGTAGTAGATCTAGGTAAATATTAATACAGCGTGTTGGTGTGTCAGATATTATTTTGCCCTGATTGTTCCTCAGCCCCATTTGTATGGATTGACAGTCAATAACGACACAACCAAACTGATTATGTTGTGATGTGAAGCCAGCAGACATATTGTATGCTGCCAGTATTCAGAAGGTAACTTTTCTAATGACAACACATAAGCAAGAATGTGGCTAATGTGAAAAAAATTAACAGAAGTTTGAGCTTTGCTCAGTGAGTTGGCTCTAAATTACCATTTTTTAAAACAATGTATCATTCAGTGTGAGCTTCTTCTAAGTTAAATTTCATTGGATCTTATTATCAGCAGTATTAAGTGTTGAAAACTGTGTTGTGATATTTGTCCACAGAGAGAAAAGCAGAGACCGAGAGAGGGAACGGGAAAGAGAACGTGAGCGGGAAAGGGAAAGAGAGCGGGAACGTGAGCGGGAAAGGGAAAGAGAACGAGAGCGGGAACGAGAAAAGGACAAGAAAAGGGATAGAGAAGAAGATGAAGAAGATGCCTATGAGCGGCGCAAACTGGAAAGGAAGCTACGTGAAAAGGAAGCTGCTTATCAAGAGGTATCTGTGGAGGCATTTCTGATCTATGGGTTGGATCCAAAGGGACCCTAGCACCAGTGGAAGGTACTTCTGTTCATGTGGAGCAGAGGCGCCTGCTGCTTCCATGAACTCCTCCTTCCAAATGCAGACCCACCTGTCATGAGTTTCCAACAGTTTCCCGTGCTTGAATGACTTTAGGGCAGGTGACTTTGGGGAAAGATAGAGGGGGCAGAAAATCCCTGACCTGTGAGCAGAACTCTTTTCAAAATTGGTAGGCTCAAACCCCATGACTCTTTAATTAGAGTATGTTTTATGTATGCATTTTATGATTAAAATCTGTATTCTAGTACTTGGTAACATTTTTCAACAAGATTCAGAACATTCTACAGAATTTGTGTTCACTGAAGCAGAATTCTAGGCTGATGTTAAATGTTTTCAATTGTGAATAAAGAATTTGCTGTTCTCAAATGGAAAGTGAGACTTTTTTAATTTTGTGAATCACGAGTAAATAAGATTATTTTGTTTCAGCGTCTTAAAAACTGGGAGATCAGAGAACGGAAGAAAGCTAGAGAATATGAAAAAGAATCTGAGAGGGAAGAAGAAAGAAGGAGGGAAATGGTAAGGGAATTAAATACATTTGCAGTTCTTTCATGAAACGCCTGAATAGCAGAATCTCTGTGCAGGCAGACAATAGCAGCATTGTGAAGTATGTTCTACTCCTATGCGTTAGTATCCTAAAACGGAATGTCAGCAAATAATGATTAGGGCAAAACCTACACTTGAGAGTAAATGTATATCTGAGTAGCTATACAGCTACCTACAAGAAAATTGGAAAGCTGTGCTGCATACAGCTCACCACTTTTATAGCTACAATCTACACACTTCTCGACTGTTTTTAAAGTGATAATTCAGTAATGCTTTGTATTGGAATCATACTTTTGTGCATTATTTAAAGTCATTTATATATGTACTGCTTTTCAACAGAATAGTTCCCAAAGTGACTGACATAGGAAAAGGAGTAAGTGAAGATGGTTCCTTGCCCTGAGAGAGCTCACAATTTTTAAAGAAACACAAGGGAGACACTATGCTGGGATTAGGGAATAGGGGTAATTGCTCTCTCCCTACTAAATATGAGAACCACTGCTTTAAAAGGTGCCCCTTTGCCCAGCTAGCAGGGGTACAGTTAATCTCCAGCTTTGCTACTGTGGCTATTATGTTTTTGTTTTTCTTCTATTCTCTGCCTATAAAGACCCTGTGATTTTTTAATTGGCTCTAGATACAGATTTAAATAACCACTAGCGGCTTATAATTTTTACAGGGAAACTGCCCATGGGTTCTGAATCCCAGTATACATGACATGTGATATTTTGCATTGGCCATAATGCAACACAGTTTGTCTGCAAAGAGCTTCCTGAATCATCATCCTAAGATTTAACATATTGCACATATAGCTTTTGCCATCCTTTGCCACTAGCATTTTTCTTTTCCTTGAACATCGAGACCTACCCACCCACAAAAGCTATATTAGACTGCTTTTCAAAGTCTCTTCAATTTCAAAAATAGATTGCCATGTGGCATGAGGAGCTTCTATTTGAAAAATATATATCCACGTCCAGAATTAATTACGTGGTTCTTTGGATCCTAGCCTGAATTTTTAGACTACTTAAGGGGGGGGGAAACACTTTTACTCACTAAGAAATAATAACTTTAAGCCACCATGTTTCAGTCCTGTGTGTTGGGGGGGGGGGGAATCCTTAAAAGTCTGGGAAGTTAATGCATCCACGGTATTCAGTAGCTTTTAAGAAAGTAGTACTATCCCAGACAGTGGGAAAACAAACCAATAGTGATTACATACTTAAGACAAAGCAAGGGTGTAGTAACTCTCCGGTAGAGAACAGCTTCTGTTTAGTAGCTTCTGTTCAAGGATGGTGACTGGGAAAAATAGTGCCCCCCCCCAAAAAAAAACCTCAAATCAGTCTATTAAGATGAAAGATATTAAATGTTTTGACTTTTATAGGCAAAAGAAGCTAAACGTCTAAAAGAATTTTTAGAAGATTATGATGATGACAGAGATGATCCAAAATATTACAGGTATGCTTTATATATCACTACTTAACAACCTTTTGCCAGTGCTGTCTGTGGGATGAAGAAACTGCAGCAATGTGATGCTTCTTGTTTAAAACATTTAGACAGTGTTTCTGTTCAGGCTCATATATATGGTCATGGAGCACAGGTCCATTGCTAGAAACTGCTTCCTCAAGCGGAAGGAAGGACTCGTTCCATTCTTGCAGAAGGACCCTTTGCATGCAAGTGCAATGCTTCTTCCACTTGCCAGAAAAGCTTCTGACAGACCTGTGCTCCACAGAATCTTAGGATATAAACCCATAATTCATAAACCATAGATAGAACATTAGAGTTGAAAGGGACTTTGGAGGTCATCTAGTCCAACTGCCTGCTAATTGCAGGCAACTGCGACAGCATCCATAACAAGTAACCATCCAGCTTCTGCTTGGAAACTTCCAACGAAGGAGAGCCTGCTACAGCTCTTACAATTAGGAAATTCTTCCTCATGAATTTACTTTCCTGTAGTTTCAGCTTGTTGGTTCTAGTCTTGCCCTTGGAAAGCACAGAGAGTAAGGCCTTCCCTTCAGCTGAAGCGTGCTGAGGCGAACACCAGAGAGAGAAGGAGAGCTGGACTGTGAAAGTAACATCTCGAATGAAGGGTTCTATGAAAGATTAGAATGTTATCATATTGTAAAAACCCTTTGGGGTTTAGAACAGCCTGCCCATGTACACCGCCTTGAATAAAGTCGGAGGAGAAATCCAATGACATTTCTTCACATTACATCTCTTCAGATAATTGAAGACAGTGGTCATACCTCCCCTCCCCTCGGTCTTCACTTCTCCAGGCTAAAAATACCAGGCTCTTATAACTGTTTCTCATATGAATTTGTTTCCAGGCCCCTCACCACCTTTGAACCCGTTCCAGCTTATCAACAACCTTCTTTAAAATATGGTGCCCAGAACTAGATTCAGTATTCCAATTGAGGTCTGACTAGTGTAGGATAGAGTGAAACTATTACTTCTCATGAACTGGATTCTAGGTCTTCTCTTAATGCAACCCAGCATTGCATTAGTTTGTGGTTTTTTGTTTTGCACCTGCATCACACTGCTGGTTCATGTTTAGCTTGTGGTTCACTCTGGCACCTAGTTCTTTTTAACACATGCTGCTGCCATGACAGGTATTCCCCGTCCTGTACTTGTGCTTCTGAATTTATTTTATTTTTGGTACCTACATGCCGGACTTTATGTCTGTCTCCATTGAACTTCCTCTTGTTGGTATAGGCCCAGTGATGGAACCTGTCAAAACCGTTTTGAGTTCTGATTCTGTCTTCCAGGGTGTTAGCTATTTCTCCCCCCCTCCCCAGCTTTGTATCATCTGCATATTTGATAAGCATCCCCTCTATGTCCTCATCCAGATCATTTGTAAAAACAGCATATGGCCCAAGACAGAACCCTATGACATGTTGAAAGGACGCCATTGATTAGCACTTGTTAGGAAAGCAATCTGGGCAATTCAGTTTGAGAGGGTTATCGACAAACTGGAGCAGACTCGGAGGAGGGCAACTTAAGATAGTGAGGGGCTGTAGACCATGTCCAATGAGGAAAGGTTCGAGGATTTGGGCATGTGTAGTTTGGAGATGGGTCAGTTAAGAGGTAACACAACTATACAAATCTCTGAGACTGTCATGTGGAAGATGGAGTGGATTTGTTTTCAGTTGCTCTGGAGAGTGCAACCTGGACAAATGCATTTAAATTGCAACAAGGGAGATTTTTGATTACGGTTCCTAACATCGGCAATGGAACAACAGTCTGCCTCCAAAGGTAGTAGACTCTCTTTTGATAGAGGTCTTTAAGTGGAGGCTGTATAGCCATCCATCAGAGATGTTGCAGCTGTGGACTGCCTGGGTTGGCCGGGGGATGGACTTGATCCTGTAGGTGAAAAGACCTACAAGATCAAGCCCAACCTGAAAACTCACAAATTCTGTGATTTGTGTGTTTTGCTAAGGCTATGACATAATTTGAGACCCTTAGAGAACGTAATACAGATAAGATTAATCACTGGACAAATCCCAGCAAATATGAATGAACCCCTTTAATGAAAAACATCCAGCAAATTCAAATACATTTCTATTGGAAGGATGAGGAGGTTCTTTGTCATGTTAAAGCTGTGATAAGTACAGCATGCGGTAAATTTCCCAATTTTAAAGTTTGTATTCTTTCATGATATTTTCTGTTAACAATCAAGATTCCAAGAAGCAAATGGACAACTACTGCTCAGTACAGAAAAGTTCAGTCTTTGGAGTTAAGAGAATGAAACATGAGACTTCATAGTGTGTTTGTCTTTTGGTGAATGTTAATAGGGAAACTTGTTGCTTGCAAGAACTTATAAACTAAAAGTGAACACATATTACAGGGGAAGTGCTCTGCAGAAGAGATTGCGAGACAGGGAGAAAGAAATGGAAGCAGATGAACGGGATAGGAAAAGAGAGAAGGAAGAGTTGGAAGAAATCCGACAACGACTTCTGGCAGAAGGACACCCAGATCCAGATGCAGAGCTTCAGAGGGTAAGAACTTTGTGGCAAAATGGAAGTGAATTGGCTTTCTTCTAATGGATCATGATAAGTACCGGTAGTTGAAGATTGATAGACTAGAGATTTGTAACTTTCCATTGACATGTCTTGGGTTTATCTTCATGCTCATATGAAAAGCAGTTTTTGTTTACAACGGGTGGGGAACCTTTTTATATTGGAAGGCCACATTTTTAAAATGTATTTATACTTGTATATAAAATTCATTATTATTTTCCTTAACTAGAAAAGGCATACATTTTTATTTAACACGTTACAGTTCTTTCTCTAAGAAGCTCCCAGGCCTATGACGCGAGTCACCAGGCAGTTGCCAGTTCACCAATTACCAAGTTGCCACTGGCAGGGAACAACAAATTAGTTACCAAAAAAATACCCTAATAAAAGGCAGATTTAGTATTTGGACAAATACACAAAAGGCCGCAACTGGCACCTCAAAAGGCCACAGGTTCCCCACCCCTAGTTTAGAATGTCTTCATATATCACAGTATTGTTAATCTGAATTATTTCTTACAAATCCAAATAAAACTGAGCTTTTAAAAGGTGTGTTAATTAGGATTACTCTTGTTGGAGACAGCTCGGTTTGTTCTGCATATTTAATTCTTACACAGAAGATAACTGTGTAAGACTACAATTTTGATTTCATGACATTTGACTAACTTAGTGAATTTCTCTTGTTCCAAAGATGGAACAAGAGGCTGAAAGACGTAGACAGCCGCAAACCAAACAGGAACCCGAATCCGAGGAAGAGGAGGAAGAAAAGCAAGAAAAAGAAGAGAAGAGGGAAGAACCAGAAGAAGAGGAGGAAGAGCCAGAGCAAAAGCCCTGTCTTAAACCTACACTTCGACCCATCAGCTCTGCCCCATCTGTTTCATCAGCAAGTGGCAATGCAACTCCCAACACCCCTGGAGATGAATCTCCCTGTGGCATCATCATCCCACATGAAAACTCACCTGATCAGCAGCAGCCAGAAGAATATAGGCCTAAAATAGGACTTAGTCTCAAATTGGGCAAGTGTGTTTTGTTTTTGCTCTTTGTTTCCCCTTTTGAATATTTGAAGAGAACAGAAAAGATAGGAAGCTGCTTCAAAGTCTTGCCACACTGAACATTCCTAAGCAAATCTATATGCTTCTCTCACTCCCCTTCAAACCTTTCCAGTGTATAATAATTATTGATCCATTTGAGAGCAAAGAAGCTGAGTGCAAGTGCAGCACAATAAATTAGTAACAAACTCTAGAATAGGGAAAAAATTAACCCTGGCTCCTTTGTTTCACAACTAATCTTTCCTCTCTCCCCTTTTAAAATTATTTGTTCATATTATCTTGCTTTTAATTCTGAAAATGTTACCTTGAATCCTGCAGAATTCCTAGGATAATTGGTGCTTCAATATATTAGAATGAAGTAATTTTAGAATTCCTTTATATTGTAGGTACCTGTAACAGTCCTAACCAACCCAATGCTGTGAAAAGAAAGAAGCTCACTGTGGACAGTGTGTTCAATAAATTTGAAGATGAAGACAGTGATGACATGCCCCGCAAAAGGAAACTGGTGCCTTTGGATTATGGTGATGAAGACAAAGCCTCCTCCAAAGGCAACGTCAATACTGAAGAGAAGCGTAAACACATAAAGAGTCTAATTGAGAAAATCCCCACAGCCAAACCAGAGCTCTTTGCTTATCCTCTTGACTGGTCTATCGTGGATTCAGTGAGTGTGAAATTCTACACAATCTTGAGTGTGATATGCAAGATATTAGGTTGTGTCCCAAGGAGTGTTTGTACAACAGTACCAGCACAAGGTACTTTCCCAGCAGCTCCCCAAGCCCCTGGAAAGCCATTCCTAAGGATTGGGAGACCTTTGGGATCAGTATGGAGTGCGGTGCAGAGGGCTGCTGTTGGAGGGGGAAGTCTTTGCAAACCATTGCAGAGACGACTTCTGTGAACGGAACTCCATTATAGACCCGACTCAGCATAGTTTTGGAGATTTCCCACTTGCTCTGCAACCTTCCCATCCTGCACCCCACACCTTTCCTGAGAGTTCCACACCCCTCAGAAATGGTTTTTCAGGGGACTTGGGGAGCTTCTCTGGTGGGATAGCTCACACTATTGCATGTACAGTCATCCCACATCTTGCACACGATTTACTTGTGCAAATTCAAGTATACTTGCTCAACCCCCCCCCCCAAAAAAAGATAGAGAAAACCAGCAGTTTAAATAGTGTAAGCGATTCCATCCACCATTCAACTTACTCTGTTTATGCCCTGGAGCAAGCCTGAAATGAGAGAATGACGCTGTTGTTCCCTCAGTCATCTCAGTTTCTGCATGTCTCTCATGCTGTGCTTTGCTTCTTAAAGAGACAGCATGGATTAGTTCAATTTAAGGGAGTTTCGACTACTGTATAAGCAATCTTGGTTTTATGCGGCAACCTCGGAACGTAACCCTTGCATAAGATGCGAACCGATTGTATTCTGTTTCAAATATCAGCCAGATTCGTGACTATAGTTTGTCAGCTTTCATGATTTAACCCACTGATCAGTGAATAGTCAAACGTAGTACAGATCCTGTTTTCCTTTAGTGAACATCATCCCATTGTTGGCTTGGATTGCGAATGACACTAGTTGATGAAATAGTAAATAGTAGATTGCAATAGAAATAGTAGATTGCTAACTTGAGTTCATTAAATTTTATTTTCAACTTGGTGCTGATCTCTTCTGTTTCTTGTTGAATGGCTTAGAAACATTTGGACCTATAGATGATTCCAAATCTACCCTATAATTAAATAGTATAACTTCTGCAATAGAATTCTCATTTCAGTGCTCACATAGAATTTTGAAAAAGCGCATTAAATTATTATTTTTGCCTAGAAAAAAAATATCACCACATACATAGAAAAGTACTGCTGAAATAGATCATGTAGCCACAAAGAAGGCATGGGACATGCAGGAGAGAAACTGATATTTAAATGTTTACATATTAACCACAATTTCAACATATGTGTTTATGATATTGAAAAACTAAAAATTAATAATCTTAATAATTTGTAGTTTAATTCAAGTTACGATTCACTGTTAGAAAGAAAGCCCATCTTAAATACTTTCATTTCATGTTACAGTAAGACAGTAGAACCAAAATAGCCTCAACAAGTAAAGAGGCCTGCCCACACCAATAACAATTTCAAGTTTTACTTGTTTGATTTACGATGTAAAATCTTTAAACGCAGCCCTAATTTGGATTATTGTTAACTGACACATTTCTTCCACAAAAGAAGCTCCCACAGAGGGAGAAGGGATTATTTTTACCCATCCTCTACTGCTCCCTTGTACTCCCCAAAAATGGAATCCCCAAGGATTCCAGAACCCTCAGGAACACATTTTCAGGAGATGCAGGGGGCTTCAGAGGGAAGGAGAGAGTGGTAAAAATCATCCATCCTCCCTTTGCACAAATGGAGCTTCTTCTGTGAATAAAAGAAAATGTTCAGATGCGAGCCAGTGGCTGGCATTGGGACTCTGAAAATGAATGAATTAAAAAGCTGTATGGTGCTAGAACTAAAAGGTGTAACTGAAATTATTCTTCTTTCTTTCCTAGACTTTAATGGAACGTAGAATTAGACCATGGATCAATAAGAAAATAATAGAATATATTGGTGAAGAAGAAGCAACGCTAGTAGACTTCGTTTGCTCAAAGGTGGACATAACTTTATCTTTATAAAAATGTTTTGGGTGGAATGTGCTATACTTTTGGCAAATATATGTACGTATTGGGTGGTGTTTTCTGTGCCCAAATATAAAGCATATTCTGGGTTGTTGTTTTTTATTTGATGGTATTAGAAAAACCACAGGGTCAAATGGAGATGGTGGCTTACATCCAATATCTAGAGAATTGTGTATTGGTAATTTGTTCATTTCCCCCTACGGGGGAATAAAGCAGGATAAAACTCCAATAAATAATAATAATAAAAAATAAGCTGTTGGGAACCATGGTCTGCTCCAACCATAACACCAAACAGAGTGTCAGAGCTTGGGGCAGGGGGCAATACAGGTGGCATTTGCCCTTTCAGATTAACTCAACTGGGTTAAAATAATTCACTGTAGAGGTTAAGTAACTACTGTACTTTGTTAGTTTTGAGGCTTTGTTAGTTTACTGCCTGCTACAGTTTTGCTAGTAAGTGCTATCCAAACAGTGTGTGATTTGTATTTTCAGAACATTTTGAATGCTGTGTTCTCAACTTCTGTACGTCTCTCTTTCAGGTTATGGCTCACAGTTCACCGCAGAGCATCTTGGATGATGTTGCTATGGTAAATAAAAGGAAATTTCTAATTTATGTAAACTTGGAATTGTCTTACAAATATCTAAACAAGTGTTTCTGTTAAATGCATCCAAAGAGTCTTGCAGGTGCTGAATTGTATCCTAAATTAGTTTTCAGAAGCAGCTTTGTTGTGTGTAAGATGGGAGGGAGGATTTTCACCAATTTCCTTTGTAGTTCTTGAACAACTGCTCTTGAGGGTTGGAGGGCCCTTGGGAGCAGGTATTGGGACTGCAGAGTGAAGAGGAGATTGGCAGCAATTGTCCCTCTCCTCTTGTTCACAAACAGAGCTGCTTCTGTGAACAGAAGAAACACTTGGGATGCAACTTACTTTTTCACTAACTGTTAATACCAAACCTGATTCTCTTTCCTCTCATTGCAGGTGCTTGATGAAGAAGCTGAAGTTTTTATAGTAAAAATGTGGCGATTATTGATATATGAAACAGAAGCCAAAAAGATTGGTCTGGTGAAATAAAGAATCCTTTTTTTGGTTTTTAGGGTACCATTTCAACTTTTCTTTCCCATCATTGAAGAACTCTGTCCTCAGACATTTGTGAGACTTTTTTAATGTAGAAAATGTGAATTTTTTTTTTATCCCCTGTTACACTGAGGCCCCCTCTCCCACTTCTTGGCTTCCTTGGTTGTAATTTAAATCCTGCATTGGTCATTTTTTCATTTGCCATGTACAGTTACAGGTATGGTTTATAAACTGCTGCTGTATGCAGACTCTGATAATCTAAAACGTTTCTTGTAAATATTAAGAAGACTCATGTTTTAGAAAACATCTGCGCTTACCACATACCAAAATAACTGAATTTTGTGTACGTGCATCAACCTCTTCTTTTCTCCATTTAAAAGATTGGAATAAACTTTGAAATTCTAAAAATGGATGGGAGTCATTTTGCTGGCACAGAGTTTTCATCTGCATGGATATGGACTTTTTCCCTTGTTGGACTTTGTGTTATTACTAGATGAATCTGTAGGAAACATGGTGGAATTGCATTAACTTAAACATCCTTGTAAAGTCAGTTATTCCCTCCTGCTCATTCATTACATGAGACCTTTTATTCTTCAGTTCAGCTGATAACATAACTTGATACATAGGTTTTTTTTTTTAAATCAATGATAACTAGTGCACAACTTATTTGACTTTAGCCCTCCTCCTAAGGCAGACCTGGTGTATTAAACATTTGCTGTTTTATTTAAAAGAAAATTCATATGCCGGTCTGGAATACTTGTGGAAAGAAAAGGTATAAAGATGTAACTTGAGCACAACAGTTTACAATGCTAAATCATATGTTTTCGAACAGTGGAGAAATTTGTTCTTATGTAAGCCATCAAGTTGGCTGTGACTTTATTCTTTTTGTACTGTAAGCTGTCTGTTGGATTGATAGAGGGTGATATTTCCTGCCCTCGTACTCTATGGGTTTTATACATATGCTAATGTGGTATAAACAACAATGTACTGTAAACTGCATTTTTTAAATCTCATAAGTAAAAAGACTGTATGCTATGGGCCTTCTCTTGCAGGATGAATACTTTCCAGGAAGCAACAATTGTCTCAGTTTTTTAATACTGCTCCTCTGATATCTCTGTTTAATGGGAAGGATACAGGCTGACTTATTTAGAAGGCATAACTGTGACCCTGTGTTACTGATTTCTTGCATTATAAGAAGACATCTGAGAACTGTTCTTAACAAATGGGATCATATAAAGGTTCCACCATGTAAATATTTCAGATAATAAAAATGTATATATTTGATCTGGACTTGGATTATTTTAATTGCATCTTGAAGCATGTCACTACTCAGCATTTCTGTTTCATTTCAGGAAGTCACAAATAGTTGTGGCTTGACGTAATTGTATTGTAGAAGTGCAAACAGGGCTAGAAGTTTAAATACTGACTATTTCTCTCTTGGTGTAGTGTGTGGGAGTAGGCAGAGGCGTCGCTGTGGCGTGGCGAGGGGGCCCCAGGTGACGCGCGCACACGCCGCGCAGAAAGGTGACATGCGTGCGTCGCCTGGAGGCCTCAGGCCAGGCCGGGTGCCCCCTCAATCGGGAGAGCCGACTCGGGGACGTCTTCCCCGGCCGGCTGCCCGGGGCCTTCTAAGGAAGGCCCACTGCGCGAACGTTATTTATAATGTTCGTTTGCTCATGTGCAGACCGTTCCTGAGGGAAAAGGGCTGCCCTTTCCCCTCAGGAACAGTCTGCGCATGCGCAAACGAACGTGTTAAATAACGTTCGCGCAGCGGGCCTTCCTCAGAAGGCCCCGGGCAGCTGGCTGGGGAGGACGTCCCCGAGCTGGCT
The DNA here is from genome assembly GCA_026170595.1 of Plestiodon gilberti rubricaudatus. Taxonomy (NCBI): domain Eukaryota; kingdom Metazoa; phylum Chordata; class Lepidosauria; order Squamata; family Scincidae; genus Plestiodon; species Plestiodon gilberti. Next base: position 260,148,885 of record JANXHW010000001.1, read on the forward strand.
CTCCCGATTGAGGGGGTGCCCGGAGTGGCTGTCCGTCGGGGGCCCCCCAAATCGCGGCATGGCCTGTGGCCGAAGATTAATAAGGGGTGTGTGTCCAGGGGGAGGCGTCACTAGGGTGATGCGCGTGTGCCCTAGTGACACCCCTGGGAGTAGGGGAGACTTTTAGGATTGCTACAGTTACAGTTTTGTAGGATTGATTCAACAAAAGATTTCTTGTACAGTATTACAAATCAGAGCATTGATGGGAATGGCTGCCTGCAAATATGGGTAGCTTCCACCCTGAAATTTAAGTGAAAGAGCTGAAATAATGCTTTTTGGATGATAATGAACGCATATTTTCTGGGAGATGTTTTTTAAACCTCTGTCTTCCTTTTATGATGAAGCTGTAATTCAGCTTCAACTACCAACTGCAAAACAGTTTAGTGATTGCATGATTATGAGAAATTTTCAGCTTATTCTTTAAGCACTTTCATTCAGAACTAGCTGTTGGAAGCTGGAGCTATAAAGTCAAGATTACGTTACTTGTGAACTAGAGCCTTATGAATGGCAGGGGATTTGAAACTTGCTTCATAGGTTTCTCAGTGTGACTTACATAGGGCTGCCATTTTACCTAGATCCTAGCTTATTCCACCTGGTGTCTGTTTTTGGACCAATAGCACCTTAGATTCCATTTTATTTGTTAATTAGCTTTTATTTGTTGTTTTTTTAAGTTTCTGGCCCTTGTTCAAGCTGAGCTAGGAAGCAAAAGCCCCAGAAAAAAATCCATGTAATATTGAATGTTTAATGTTAGCCACACCCACTTTTGTTCTTAGGCAGTGAGAGAAACCAGAACTATGAGTGACACTTATGAAAGCAGCACTGTCTATATACACAGTCACAGGAATAATTCACTTGCCATCTAAGAGGAAGCAATGTTTCTTTTTTCATGTGCTAGTTGCCCATTAAAAAAAGAAGAAATCTTGAGTTCAGTGTAGCTGTGATTGAAGGACAACTTGACCACTCAGGTAACTAATAGTGGAGTCTGTTTGGACCATTAGCGCCCATTCTAATTCAGGTCTTTTTCCACTTGAAAAATGTGATTATTTTAAATATTATGAACAAGGTTTCTCCTGGAGGGAGAGGAGAGGGGATTGTGGTGGAGACAGCATCAGTTACATAGCCCTTCAAAGTTCAGTGTGTTATAGTGTAGTTCAGCATGCATAGTGCTGGGGAGAGAACTGATGTATGACAATTTTGCAGTGCAGGGTTCTTATCTGGTATCCTAGCTTCTGAGGCTTTTTCAGGTAATGGGCAATTCCTTATTAAGCTCAAGTGGTTCACAACACCCTTTACTTCTCAGAACTATTTTTACACTGCTTCAAAAGGTGTGTAGCATCTTAACCTGAGTCAGGCTTTATGCATTCCTGTTTTAAATCAATTTCTGCTTTTTAAAAATCTTGCTCTAGAGAGAGGCTAAAAGTAGGCTTACCAGATTTCTAGCACCCCCAAGGGGGACGGAAGTGACATCACGGGAAGGTGGGTCAAAAACTGTGATGTCACTTCCGCCGGAAGTGGGCGTGTCCACTGTAAAATAAATTCAGTATTTTACCTTTTTCCGTGCCTCTGAGCATGTGCAGAGTGCCGCCGCTGTTTTTGTCCCAGCCAGCCAGGTGCATTGTAATGGCCAGTGCTGGCCGTCACAACGCAGCCAGGTGGCTGGGACGAAAAGAGCGACGGCACTCTCCACGTGCTCAGAGGCACGGGAAAAATGGTAAAATACTGTGTTTTATTTTCTGAGACTGCTCTTTTATTTTATTTGTGTATTTTAGTTTATGTGCTGTTCGTGTATTTTAGTTTATTTTATGTGCCCCCTGTCCCCCCTAAACTCTTTTAGACCCTGCCCCGGCCCGCCGGCTGCATCGCGGCCTGCCGGAGCTCTTCCGAGACTGTGCTGCCAGCTGCAGCGCGTCTCTGTCTTGATCTCTGTAGTCTCGCGCGCCTGCGCGAGACTGGAAGCGTTCGGAAGATGTCCGAGTGAGCTTGGACAAACTCAGAGGCATTCCAGCCTCGTGCGCATGTCTCGGAAGACATCCGAAGTGAACTCAGGGACTCAGAGGGGAGTCCTATGCAATGACATTTTTCTTGCCTTTGTGAATCCTAGTGAAAGCTTGTCCGTCCTTTAATTGGCCTACCTGCTATTTTTGTATACTGAAGGTCTTGGATTCAATCACTGGCATCATCTCTAAGTAGGGCAGAGAAAATGTCTGAAACCCTGATGAGGTGCTGTGTGCTAATCATAATGTCTACAAGACAAGACTGAGCTAGAAGATGAGGACTCCGTAGAAGGGAGCTTCCTATATTTCACTGAGGCACTTGTCTTTGGTGATTAGTAGTTTAACTGAGTAACGGAAGTACAAGCTGGGTTTCGAAGAGGCAGAGGAACTAGAGATCAACTTGCCAACATGCGCTGGATCATGGAGAAAGCATGAGAGTTCCAAAAAAAAAAAATACTTCTGCTTCATTGACTACGCAAAAGCCTTTGATTGTGTGGATCGCAACAAATTGTGGAAAGTTCTTAAAGAGATGGGGGTACCAGACCACCTTACCTGTCTCCTGAGAAACCTGTATGCGGGTCAAGAAGCAACAGTTCTAACCGGCCATGAAACAACTGATTGGTTCAAAATTGGGAAGGGAGTACGGCAAGGCTGTATATTGTCACCCTGCTTATTTAACTTATATGCAGAGTACATTATGAGAAATGCAGAGCTGAATGAATCACAAGCCGGAATCAAGATTGCCGGGAGAAATATCAACAACCTCAGATATGCAGACGGTACCACCCTAATGGCAGAAAGTGAAGAAGAACTAAAGAGCTGTGGTGCTGGAGAAGACTCCTGAGAGTCCCTTGGACTGCTAGGAGATCAAATCAGTCAATCCTAAATGAAATCAACCCTGACTGTTCCCTGGAAGGACAGGTACTGAGGCTGAAGCTCAAATATTTTGGCCACCTAATGCGAAGAGAGGACTCTCTGGAGAAGACTCTGATGCTGGGAAAGATTGAAGGCAGAAGGGGAAGGCAAAGGATGAGATGGTTAGCATCACCGATGCAACGAACATGAAAATGAGCGAACTGAGGAAGATAGTGGAGGACAGGAAGACTTGGCGGGATGTGGTTCATGGGATCACGAAGGGTCGGACACGACTGAACAACAAGAAGTTTAACTGATACGATATCTGATAGACCTTACCAAAAATTTTAAAAGCAGTACCTTCACGGTTTGCTACACCGCTCAGACTGATACGTTGATTTTTAGCACAGCAGTAACATCATTTTTGGAAAGGTATTTAATAATTGTAAATACTACTACAAATATGTAGGAAGGGGTGCTAAGAAATAAATTTGGTGAGCAGGGGCTGAAGAAATGAAAGAAACAAACAAAAAAGGGCCCCTCCCTTTTTCCCCACCCAAAAACCCTCCCATGTGACCCCCCTGGCCCTTCCTCCTTCCTGGAATTGGCCCGCTCAGCACCAACTCTCCCCACCATGCCCCGCCCGCGCTCCAGCTAACGAACGGAAAGGCAGCCAGCGGTTCGATCGTCAGCTGGAGCATGGGCGGGACCTGCACTTCAGTCGAGGAACCCTCCCCAGCATGCCCCGCCTGTCCTTTCTGAGGAGCTCCAAGGTTTCTGAGCGCCATCGTCAGTTGGCGCGCGGGGCATGCTGGGGCGAGCTCTCGCGAGGTCACCAGCGCGACCAGCTCTCTTCCTGAGCCTCCGGAAGAGAGTGGGATGGGACAGCAGCCTCAGGAGAGATCCCCGCGCTCCAGCTGACGATCGCGCTTATGAATTGTGAGTGCCTTTGCTGTAATCGGGACTGGGGGAGGGGGAGCTTGGAGCGGCAAGAGGGCTGCGGAAGAAGGCGGCCCCGGGGGTCGCGCGGCGCGTGTTGTATCACCCTGCTGTCGATGTACGTTTTCATTCTTCTTTGTGATTCTTTAATTCTGTCCCCCTAGAGAGAGTTAAGATTCTATCTGTGTTTGTGTCACACAGAGTGAATTCAAAACAGAGTAGTACTCAGCAGACTTTACTGAACTGCAAAACAAAGGCCAACTGTCTTTGTTCTGTGCAGTTCTGTATTGTGGACCTTCTTTGGGTGGAGCTTGGCTAAACGTGAGTGGGAGCAGGACGAATATTGGCTGCGTCAACCAGCGTACTGATCTTACCACTAGGGTGAAAATTTTAGGAACTGTCATTGTTGATTGCATCGCTAAAGCCTTGTCAGAGTCGTATGTTCATGATGATAAAGATGCATTTCTGCCAGTGAGTTCTAAGATCTTTAATTTATTTAAAACCCCAGATCTTTTTGCAATAGTACCTTTCCGTCAATGGGATATAACTGCAAGATATAAGTCTACTGGGTAGAAAATTACATTTGGTGCTATTGATTAGCAGGTCCAAGCCTCAAAATACCATTTATTGTGGTCGTGTGCTCTCTCTTAAATGTGCTCCTCCAACAGCAGAAAATTGGAAGGATAGAGTAGCTTATGTTCCAGTGGTAGCAAAGAGGAGACCCAGATGGCTGGTTCCAACTAATTTGAGTGTTACCCGGCTCTTAATTAGATAATTGCATTCACTGGCGTTGCTAGAGGTGTGGCGGAACGGTAAGGCTTGCACAGCGGTAACTGCTCCGTTCCATGGTGGCCCTGCCCACTCGCTGTCAGAACCAGTCGAGTGGCGAAGGCAAAATGCGCAGGAGACTCCCTGCACGTTGCCTTCACTGCTCGGATTGGTTCCGTTGGCGAGTGGGCCATGGAATGGAGTGGTTACCGCTGTGCAAGACTTACCATTCCACCCCACCTCTAGCAACGCCAGTGACTGCATTGGCTGTAGCTTTTAGGTACTCTATTGGTTCAGTAACATCTAACTGAAAATTTTAGCAATGGTTTTTCACTTCAGGTCCTGAAAAACATATTTTTATGAAATACAATATTGTATCAAATTAACCTCACTGGCTTGTCTTTCATGCTGTATGTTTTTCTTTCCAGCTTTTCAGAGATTACTGTCATGCCTTTTGGGTTGATTTATGTCACATTTTAGTATTAGATCTGGATGTGAGGGCAGAGAGGATACATGCACAATATTTTTTAACTTATTTTTAGATTTGCTATTGGCATAGATGGTGATAATGGCCAAAACCCTTGAATGTCTGTTTCATGTGCTAATGTTTCTGCCGTGGGAGTTGTTAAGGCTTGGAAGTAAGTTTCATTGGACAAAGTGGAACTTGGTTCCAAATAAACATGCATTGGGTTGCTTGTCAATATTATTGCATCCATGCCTACCTATCATGCTGCTCCCTTTGCCTACAACAGTCTCTTTCTCTCTTCATTAAGCCAATTCTTTCTCATTCTTCATGTCTTCCTTCAGAACCAATATCTTAGCAGGGTCTTTCCTGAGTCAGCCTTTTTTCACCTCATTTGTACCTTTCCCCTATTAGATAAACCTTTCCTAAACATTTGTTTTCCTTTTATCCCCCCCCCCCCATCCCTGTCTAATATAGCTTGCAAACTATGTTCTTCTAAGTCCTGTACAGTGGAAGGTAGTGGTGATAATGGCAGTGGTTTAGATGGATGATTTAGTAGTTGAGGAAACCATCAGGGCAACATATGTGCCAGATGTTTCAAATTTGGAAGTCTTAGTGTCCCTATTTTTGGTATGGCCAAATTTTGTGGGAAGACGAGAACTTGCAGAGGTCAGGCAACAGCTTTGTTTAGACACACTCTGTCCTTAGCACTATCACCATTCACTTTTCAGAGACAAACTAGCTCAGCACAAGCTTAATGCTGCCCAACTGCCTAATTATGATTTATGGCAGACAATCGAGAGAACCATGTGGCTTCCTCTGTTGTGTGGGCATCTTTCCCCCTTCAGTTTTGCAGCCAGCTGTGGTTAGCATTGTATGTGTCCATTATTACAGCTGACCATAGTTAATGCCTAACCTCAGTTTGCAACCATAGTTAGAAGTGACTTTGAAAATGCTTATTTGTCCTAACTTTCATTCTTTAATGTAAGTGCAGTTGTGATGCAGACTATAATTTGGCTCTAAAACTGAGGGGAGGGAATGCTCATGCAAGAGAGGAAGAGCACATGTGTATGTGCTATGCTCCAGATCACTTAACAATTTGTCACAGCACGGTTTTTTGCATACCTACTCAGAAACCCCACTGAGTTCAGTGGACCTTACTGTCAGATAAGTACCGGTATGTTTAGGATTCCAGTCTTTGACAGTCAGGCAATGTTATCTCTGTGCTAAGCCATTTGTTCTTACTCTGTTTTAGAAAGTCAGCAACCAAGAAAGGATCTTCATTTCAGTTCAATATAAGACAAAGAACATCTTTTAAATTTTTTTTTACAGTTGCCGTGTCTGAAGAAGGAAAGTTTTGTGGAATAAAAAGTCCCAATGGCAGAACTATCTGCACACTTATCACAGATCCAGCATGGGCAGTTGACAGAAAACTTCCCTGACAACCATCTGACCAATACTGTATGTAACAAACAATTTTATTACCTGCTAGATTATACATTTAATAGCTTGTGCATGGATTATGATATGGAATGTCAGTGAGGAGTTGTACAAAGTCCCTTATGTCAGTGAGGAGTTGTACAAAGTCCCTTATGTTTGTCAAACAGGACTTGCTGTGTTGAATTTGATGAGAGCAATTGCAGAACTGTATTTAAGATCAGTTTCATTTTTGCTAACTAAATGAATTTCATACAATATTCTACTTTTATCTTTCTGTTACAGTTATTGAAAGGAGTTGATTCCCTTTAGCTCTGATTATTTAGTTACCTGGCTGCTGATTTTCTGAATATTTTAGCATGAAGCAACTTTTATTTGCTTATGAAACTTAACAAGTACTGTAGACTGTTTTGAGGCACATCCATGAAATCTGATCCATGCAATAGCTTTTGTGTTACTAGAGGTTGTCCCTCCAGTCTAATTGGTCTGATAAGGGGACACAAACAAGACTCAAAATATCTAGGCCTCAAAACAACTGATTCTGATGAAGGAAATCTGAAAGATTTATATCTTAAACTGTTAACCTTCTTCAATCAAAATAATTGTCTTAACTTTTCTAGAGGAAAATCTGAATTCTCCAGGAAACTGCTTGATTTAGTTCATAGTTATAATTTGAGTTTGGTAGCATGGGAAATAGATTCTCTTTGCCACTGTAAATCTTTGTTTCTATATTAATGAGCCATCTGTTTCAAAATTGTTGGAAAACTGGGTCTAAATCAGGCAGAGTCATATTGCAGAAGACCCTTTTCCCAGTTGCTCTCCACTAACCCCAGCTTGTTTGCTGCTGACAATAAAACGGGAGCAGAGGCAGTAAAATGTTTCAACACTTGGTTTTCTTTTCTGTTTGGTTTTCTTATAGTTCACAAAAATATACTTCTCAGTTGATAGTACAAGCCTTAAACTTTGGAACAGAGAATCCTAGAACTATTCTATGTGTGTGTGAGACCTCGTGGCATGGTGGACTCCATGCATGCTGGCAGAGCTCGTGGAGAGAGCTGCTTGAATGTTGGAAGAACAGGGAGGGAGGGAGAGGAAGGAAGCCAGGTAGGGACACACTCCCACAGGTCAGAGGACAAGAGTAAACTTCTGAGACGAGTAGCCTTTGAATCATCTGCCTCCTAGACAATACACTGTACCCTAGTGTCCTGCAAGTATCACGATACCTACCTTCCATCAAGAATGCCTTTGATTAATTTCTAATTGGATAATGAATTTGTTTCCATAAATGGCTAAGTAGCATGTGAAAACATGAGTATTTGAAACACAGAGCCTAGGCCATACACCATATACAGGTGTCCCCGCCCTCCCTGTGTCCACAAGGGATACGTTCCTGCTGCTACCGCAGTTACCCAGAACCATGGATAATAGCAAACCCTACTCAAATTCCCCCCCCCCATCACACGACTCACCACTCTTCAATTAAGGAACCTGGCAAAGGCAGCAGTTAATCTTCCAACTGTTAACAACTTGTGCTAAGAAGAACTAGAGCAGACAGCAAGTTGCTGCACCTTTGATAATGCTCCTCATGGTTTAGGAGCGAAACGTTAGGACAACCCCTTGTTCTCTTGTTAACTTAATAAAACTACCAGAACAACCTGGAAAATGCTTCCTTTCACCTCTCTTTGCAAATGGAAGCCTTTTGTTACAGGAAGCAGACAGCTGAACGCTAGACTCGTAGCTGCTAGAGGAGACAACAGTGAGAACGCTAACAGGAAGTAGAGAGCAGAGGAACCAGACACAGTGAGAACGCTAGACTCTGCTTTCTGTTAGGGTTCTCACTGTTGCCTCCTCTAGCAGCTACGAGTCTAGCATTCACCTGTAACAAAACACTTCCATTTGCAAAGTGTTTGCAAATGAAGAGAGGTGAGTCATGAGCGTGACGGGGGGGGGGGGGTGTTTGAGAACTGTGGATATGGGACCCGCGCATATGGGGGGCTGTCTGTATTTAAAAGTTTATCGTGTGTAAGATTCAAAAGATTTGCAAGGTTTTTAGACAGGTGAAACAGGAATGTGGTGAGCGAGTGTTGAGAAACCATTAACTTTACTATGAATAGCGGTATTGCTAGGCTGGATTGACTTCACAACGCCTTGCGCCTCCCCTGCGCGTCGCCCTCGCCTATGGAACGGTGGCATACGGAGGTGAGTGCGGGTAGGAGGGCCCTGCTCATGTGCCACCGCCTTTTTGAATGCCCCCCCTAACCAGTGGAGATGCTGGAAAAAGGCCACTCTGCAGCGCAAGGGGGAGGGACGCTACTACGCTACTGACTATGAAGATGTATAAGACACCTAGGCTGCAATCGTATGCATATTTTCCTGGGAGCAAGCCCATGGGATACAGTGGGACTTCTGAGTAGGCATGCATAAGTTTGCACAGACTCTAAGGTTTCTAAGGATGTTCAAGGCAGAGAAACAATGCTTGGGTGCAGTATACTGGTGAGGAACTTTAAGTACTTGACATCTCAGATACCATGAAGTTAGACAGCAATAAAAAAATCTGCAACAAAGCTGACCCTGTAGTACATTTGCCAAGTGTCATCGTCAGGACTAGCCACACAGACTGGGTGCTATACCTATGTATTAATTTCATTCAAAAATATCCTCATTTCAGTTTTTGTGGCAAAGATGTTGCTGTTTAGATTTCATAAACAACATGAAACTAATTTTTTTAGAAGTTCTCTGTATGTCAGATCCTGATTCCCCCTCATTAAACAACACATTGCACTAGATATTATTGTAAAATGTATTCCAGTTAAGATACTGTTCAACACCTTTAGGTGTAACAGACATTTAAAAAGACATGACTTTCCCTGCATAATGTGTCACAGAATTATCAGTAACACCAAGGAGGAAATTGCCTGTGAAACCTCATACTTATGCCTGTGAAACCTCTTACTTAGCATGAAATGTTCCTTGGGGATCAGCTCAAGGAGACAAAGTCCAGTGTTAAACAATTTGAAGAAAAGAATTCTCAGAATACATTTTTAGTAGTCACCTAAATGCAAGATTAAGAGCCATACCTGAAAACCTAGCATCGAGCTTTTAATTTTCACACATTTACTAGATGACCAGCAATAGCCCTGCTGTTGCTAAGGATTAAGAAGCTCTCTCAGTAGTTTATGGGATGAATACAGGGTCTGAGATCTCTCCTTGCTCTTTTTGGAACAGTTGAGAGACACAACAAAGATCACTTGGGCCTTAGCATTTGGCCATGGAAGATTCCAAACGTAACAGTGGAAACATACTGGAATCCACACAAATCTTGTCAGAGGAGTTTGGCAGAGATACACATACTCTCCTCACAACCTCTACATCCAATCCCCAAGGCGATCCACTGTGGCAAGGTGGAGAAAAAGTTACATGGCAGAAACTTCTGTACCAAACTTGCCATAGCAGCCTGGTCTGGGACTTCTGAGTAAACTACATTTCTAGACGAGACGTTGCCTGTGTGTCTCAGTTGTGGAAGCCTCTTCTGGTTCCCTTGATAACAGGTCTTGGTATATGCTTAGGCCTGCTGGACTTAAGCCCAGGAACAATCTGGAGCCAACTACACTGTACTAGCTTTCAAAAGTTAAATGGGAAGATGTAGTTCTCTTCCGTAACGGGCTTAAAAAAAGTATTCGAATTTGAATACAGTACAGTTTAGCATCTAGGTATTTCCACATACCAGTCCATGTTAAACCCAGAAAAAAAAAGGTAGTGCATTGTGCTTTATGATGTCATTTAAAAATATGACAGGCCACTCATTTCTCTTCCTCAATTTGAACAAGAGGATAATAGAGTCAGGTAGCCTAAAGAGACAGGGAAATTGGGGGAAAATATAATAGATATATGAAGATGTTATGGTCAATGAATTATTAGGGGAGGGACTAATGGGCATGATTACTAATGTTCTAACAACTTTTCTAAAATTTAGCCATGCAGTATAGTCTCTCTTATGTCAACCCTGTTATAATCGCAACTGGGAAATTAATCCGCCTTCTTCATTGCAAAGAGTGGTTATGAAAAAGTAAAAGTTGGAAAATTTAATCTCTCATTTTTAGCATAGTTTATGTATTCAAAGGATAGGATCCAAAGCGTTGCAACTAAAGACTGGCACATGCACTATTGCCAATCTGCAGTGGGGTTTGACATGCCTCTCCCACCTGAGCCTGTGCCTTCCACCTATTTGCACTTTCCTTTCCCCTTCTCCATCTATTTTTACCTCGGATCCATAGTGTTTTCCTCATACCAGAAGGAGCTCTGCTACACTTTTGCATAGGGTTGAACCAAGAGGGAGACATTTTTTGCAGCATCAAAAAGCCTCCCACTTGGTGTTTTTTTTCCTTCTTGGTGTGTAATTGCCTTCACTTTGAACATTTCTACCCTGCTCCAATGCAGTGCTTCATGAATTTGCTCCATTTACCCTTGGTGGCATCAGTGCATAACCAACCTGAGCACTTAGCGTTGTGATATTGTCCTGTTTCTTTATGATCCACAATTGGCTAGGATCATATATGGGACTAATTAAAGTAAAAGAACACAGAAGAGAGAAGAAGAAAATGAAGGAGCAGAGTGGGGAAACAATAGCAGCATCAGAACTAAAAACAAAAATAGGACATTCTCATGATTTAAAACTTCCTTCAAGAAATATTTTGGATGCCCAACCTAAGAGCCTAGTTTTAATAGAAAAACCAGAAGGGAATAACATGTTGGACAGTGCTATTTCAGAGCATTCTCTTCATGCAGTGAACCTCTTCAGAATGAAATCAAAGTGATCATGGTGGGGTAAGAGGCTGCTACTAATTGCCTGTTCACCAAAAGATATTGGCTGCTTCCCTAGGTGAGGAAGAAAGTAACTTACTGCATCTGTGAATTAAAGCATTCTACCCAGTAGTTAGAAACACATGGATCCCAAAGCACTTGTGTGTTTCCCCTTAAACTTTAAAGATGTAACTTAACATTAAAGGTGCTGGCTCCATTTGCCTTCCACTTTTTAAAAATTTTGTTTCTTTTTTTGTTTCATTTGCAAGTGCACAGATCATTTATAGTGCTTTACTCTTTTTCCCCTCATTGGCCCTCATGTGGTGTGACATGGTTATTGATTATTCCTCCTTTTTGTATTTCAATAGCTGTAGTATACAGTGCTCTGACTTTTCACCTTTAGAACCTGCTACTGAACATTTGCATTATTTCTCTGATCTTTGCTTTGTTTCATACGTGTCACCTTTTGTAACTTCTTAAACATTTTATTATCCATATATCCACTTCTGTTGGTGCTTCCAGCAGTCTCTGATTTACACATTACTTGGGCTCCCACCCACTTAACTTCAGTAGTGCCATAGCATCAAATGTTCCCTGATTTCATTGGGCTGTGTGTGTGTGTGTGTGTGTGTGTGTGTGTGTGTGTGTGTGTGTGTGTGTGTGGCAGGCATATAGGTGCTTATGGACATGTGTTTTTTAAAATATTTGTAGAATGACAACAGTGAAAGACGGCATCATGAGAGCAGTGGTCGAAGGCACGATGCTAATCCTGATTCAGAGTCTAATGGGCAGCCACAGAACAGCACCTTGCAAGTGTTGGATCAAGATGACGACGATGAGGAGGAGCTGACGCTGAAATATGGGGCAAAGCATGTGATTATGCTCTTTGTGCCTGTCACGCTCTGTATGGTGGTGGTGGTTGCAACCATCAAATCTGTCAGCTTTTATACACGCAAGGATGGACAGCTGTATGTACCATTATTTTCTCTTATTTCACCGCGATATCCTATGCTTGTTCCGTTTGTTCTCTGCTACAACACTGGTAGTCCAAAGCTTATTAGACATGACAGCTGGAGATATGCCAAACAAGTGTGAAAGAAAATGGGATGGGGGCAATTTCATGTGGAAAGAGGAGGTGGACAGAAAGGAGGTACTGAACCTTCCCTCAATTGTGCCTTCCCCTGTAAACCACTTCCCACAGCTGCTGTTTACCCAGTCAAGCTTCAAGACTGAAAATAAGTGTCAGTAGAAGAAAAAGAGCGGGGAGGGGGGGAGGAGGTTTCAGGGTTCAACATCCCTTTTCTTCCTGCCCCATCTCATTGCTCCCCACCGACCCATTATTTTATACCTGTTGGATGCAAAGTAACCTTTGCACTGTCATGTTTATTTAGGCCTTCAGTGATGTTCCCTAACGGAACGGAAAGGAAACCTTTTTGCTTGTCCTTTCTTATAATGTCATAAGGCATTATTCTTAACTCCTCTGAGAGAACAGATTAACACAGACTGTTTTTCCATGTAAAGTGAGCCTATGTCCAACAGTAATAAAAAAAATCTGGTTTTCATTCTATATGCTCAAATTGTTATCTAATCTTAAGGCTCTATTTTTGTTGCTGCAACATACAGTAATAACGTTTTATTACATTTAGTGGAGGAAGCAGGTTTTCTGATTATAGCGCATATGTTGACACTTTTGATATTGTGAAAACATTACAGTAGATCTTTGGTTCTGAACTGACACATACACATTCTCTGCTACCAGTGTAGTTTTGGAACTGCAAACTTTGAATGACTAACATGATACCCTTTGAGTTAACCTGTTCAGATTTCTTGTATTTGCATTGGCTTTGTTTGCAGCATTACAGAAATAGTAAGTAACTTGTTCTGTAATTCAGTCCATACCCACCAGATGATGTATGCATAAAGGTATTGTTTAGCAGAAGTGTGCGTGTGCGCACGTGTGTGCGTGTATTTTAAATATGCTTATTTGTTGAACTCCCCATCGATGTTATAATTGGAAGATGTAACAGGATTTAAGCACGTTTTATATACCACAAATTTCAATTTTTCTTTTGTTCTGCATTGTAGTATCTACACTCCATTCTCAGAAGACACTGAAACAGTTGGACAAAGAGCTCTGAACTCTATTCTTAATGCTGCCATCATGATCAGTGTCATCATTGTCATGACCATACTCCTAGTTGTACTTTATAAATACAGGTGCTATAAGGTGAGCTTAAGCTTACTGAACCGTGATATCCCATTCTGTATAGAGGAAAATGTTGAAACCTCTCCTCTTTTGTTCGAAACCTTTCCCTTTGTTTAGAAGTTAAACACTGTTCCACATTACATCCAGAGCTTGAACTATGGTTTATTTCCAGTCACAGGGAGCAAAATAGAGAAAAACAGACCAGAATCAAAGCATGGTTTCAGATCCTAGCTGTGATTTGAAATTAACCACAGTTTCTGAATCTGGAACATAATGCAGGTCTTTGGTTAACATTAAAATAATGTTACGTGGAGATTTTCATGACTGGATACAATTGCCAGGGTTTTTGGAAGTATGGGTTCCAAAAATCTTTCAAACCACAGTTGTATGGTGAATTTCTTTAAATGCCTGATTACTCAAGCATACAAAAATATAAAATACAATTTCCAACTGCAGACAAGAGGATCTCTGTTTCTTAAGCCGACGTTTCACTCCTCACATGGAGCTTTCTCAAGGCAAAACGCAGTGAGGAGTGAAACGTCGGCTTAAGAAACAGAGATCCTCTTTTCTGCAGTTGGAAATTGAATTTTAAATTTTTGTATGCTTGAGTAATCAGGCATTTAAAGAAATTCACCATACAACTGTGGTTTGAAAGATTTTTATTTCTTCATTATACTGTCTACATGGCTGCAGAACCCATACTTCCAAAAACCCTGGCAACATTAAAATAAGTTGGGGAAGGTTGGCTTATCACTGCCTTTGTCTTGGAACTGGGTGTGTAATTTCACAATAGTGCCTTACTATGAAATTCTACATGCCCTCATGTAGAATGTCTTTTTTTTTTAAGTGAGTGAACTTTTCCTAATTATGAATGATAACTATGAGATCTGCCTGTTAGAACAATCCTCAACCTGTTGAAGGTGAAAATTGAAGCAACAATAGGAATACCGTACACCCTGAGAGGACAGTCAGGCTGCAATCTTATACACACTTACCTGGAAGTAAGTCCCATTGATTTTAATGGATCTTATTTCTGAGTAGACTTCTATAGGATTGTGCTGTTAGGCACTCTTCTGCTCACTGTCTAAATTAAGAAATGGAGTTGCATGCTCACTAACTATATGAAACAGTAAGATGAGTGGGAGCAGAAATAAAAATGGTCAGATACCAGATATGGCTTTCAAACCAGAAAGTGAGACAGAGGGACAAGAACAAACACAGTCCCTGCTTCCTGTTCCTATTTGAGAGCTGCCATGTGGGTGATAGGACCATGCTAACTTTTTACTAACTTCTCTGATAGTGCCCCTCATGTGGAACATCTTGCTCTTGGAAATCAGAATGGTCCCCTTTGCCAGCATCCTGATGGTTAGGCTTACCAGATCTCCAACCGGGACAGAGTGCTAGTCCTTTAGGAGAAGGAGTGTGGGCAGGTGTAGCTTGTTAAACCTTAGAGCACAATCCTAGGCATGTCTACTCGGAAGCAAGCCCATTGTGTTCAGTGTGGCTTTCTTCTGTGTAGACATGCCTAGGATTGTGCTCTAAGGTTTAACAAGCTACACCTGCCCACATTCCTTCTCCTAAAGGTCTGTCCTGGTTGGAGATCTGGTAAGCCTACTGATGGTAGCTGACAACCCATTTGTTTTCCCTGGGTGTTGAGGGCTTAGGCCCAAACCACATGTGCAGAAAGCTGCAAGGTAATGGGTATTTCCCCTGAAATAAGCGCATGTTAGGCTGCAAAACTCAAGTGGGTTTCATTATCCCGTGGATTTCATGCCAAATATTGGAGTAACTCTTTGCCACTCATCACCCTCCTAACCTATGCATTTGGATTCTTCCACATGGTTTTTTGAACTGTGGTTGCAAACCCCATTTGGTTCTCAATATCTGTGAGTTTGATAGGTGAGATGGTATCCTAGGCTGGCTGCTGGGTATCCTAGGCTGGCTGCTGCCCCTCCCTCACCTCTCATCCCCTCCCGTTCAATAGCGTCACTAGGATGGGGCGGGCACGTCACCCAAGTGACCCCCCACACCCTCTAATGTAAACCTTGGGGGGCGACCCAGTGGGCCGCAGCTCCGGGCGACACCCCCCCCGCACCTTTTATCGTTGCAGCCGGCTCGGGGACGTCTTCCCCGGCCTGCTGCGCCGAACGTTATTTCTAACGCTTTTTGTGCATGCGCAGACCGTTCCTGAGGGAAAAGACCCTCAGGAACGGTCTGCGTATGTGCAATAGCGTCAGAAATAACGTTCGGCGCAGTGGGCCTCGCCAGAAGGCCCCGGGCAGCCGGCCGGGGAAGATGTCCCCGGAGTCGGCTCCTGGGAGGCGACGCGCGCATCACCTTTCTGCACGCGTCGCCGCGCGTCACCTGGGGGCCCCCCGCCACGCAACAGCGACGCCTCTTCCCCTGTTACATCCAGGGGAGGATGGATCTCATCAGTGAGACAATTGTATCATATATTGTGATACAAGTTCCCTTGCATCACATTGCAAACTGCTTCAGAGGGTTCCCCCATCTCCATGAGCAACTTTTCTGATGCACAGCAGACTGCAGCAGAAAGGGATGCCAGAAAATTTCTGTGCCTGTATGGAATACTGCATGCAGCCTTTTGGATTCTAGCCAACGTGTACTGTATAATGTTTTTTTCTTATGAAATCCAATCTGTTTCAAACAGTAATTTATGAAATGTGCTAATTTTTAATGTCTGATCTGACCAGGAAATCTGCATTGGTGTGTTTGTGTTTCAGGTGATCCACGGGTGGCTCATCGTTTCATCTCTCTTTCTGCTTTTCTTTTTCTCATTCATTTATTTAGGGTAAGTTTACAAAATACTTGATCCTTAGAGCTGCCATTGTTGGCTTGTTTGCTCCCCTTGTAAAAACTTCAAAATGCATTAGAAATAAAGAATCCAGAGGGGAACAGGGTTTGCACAACTGTTTTAGTACTAAGAGATGATGATGATGTTGACTGTCACACACAAAACATAAATATAATTGGTTCGTTAACTATTGCTGCCATTTGTTTCTTTTAAAAAAAATTGTCTGAGTAGCAGATTCCTCATCTGTATGTTGTGTTTCATAGGGAGGTTTTTAAGACCTACAATGTTGCCATGGACTATATTACTGTAGCGCTCATGATCTGGAACTTTGGTGTTGTGGGAATGATCTGCATTCATTGGAAAGGCCCTCTCCGGCTCCAGCAAGCATATCTCATTATGATCAGTGCTCTGATGGCTCTGGTGTTCATCAAATACCTTCCTGAATGGACCGCCTGGCTTATCTTGGCAGTGATTTCCGTGTATGGTAAGATCCTAGAGCCAAATATTGTTCTAGAAACAATGATGGCTTATTTTACTTTTGTGTTGGAGCAAAAATATTAGAAAATTAGAATCAAGAGCAGGACTGTTTAGCTTGGGTCCTCTTCAAGGCAGAGAAGTTATATTGAGAGTCCTTACCCTTTTGGGTTATGTCTCCATGTGTGGATCTTTCCATGGTACGTAAAGAGTGATTTATTTTCATAGTATTGTTACTTTATTCCCTTCAATTCTTGTTTAGAGGCCTTAGACTGTAATAAAGGCTTCCCCTGGTGAGAGAGGATAAAAAAAGGTAAATGTGACCCCTGACAATTAAGTCCAGTCGTGTCCGACTCTAGGGTGTGGTGCTCATCCCCATTTCAAAGCCGAAGAGCCAGCGTTGTCTGAAGACGCCTCCGTGGTCATGTGGCCGGCATGACTCTCCTTGCCGCAGCGCGTAGCATGCAGCTGGAACACGGAGCGCTGTTTACCTTCCCGCAAGCGGTACCTATTTATCTACTCACATTTACATGCTTTGGAACTGCTAGGTTGGCAGGAGCTGGCCAAGCAACGAGAGCTCTCCCCGTCGCAGATTCGAACTGCCGACCTTTCGATCGACAGCTCATGGTTCAGAGGTTTAACCCACTGCGCCACCCGCTGGCCATAGAGGGGATGCTAAAGATGGTGCATGTCATTCCCTACACCCAGCCTCAGAAAAAATCTGAAAAAAAGAAAATAAAACTGTTCTTCTGGTGTTCTCAATTGTTGCAATCAGTAAAAGCACACGTCTCCTATATCTGCAAAACAAAAAGGAGAACATCCCAAAAGTTTCCAGTCATGTCACCTTTGCAAGGCATTTCTTTTCCCTTCCTGATTATGTCATAAGAAAGATCTAGGAACTAAGCTTTAACTGCAGTTTTGCAGTTGGCTGATTTCTTCTGCTATTTCATCCTGCCATTTCAGTGGAAGTTCTGTTAGATTGTGTGAGTAATTGTGACTAATACATTTTTTCTAGTGCACTGCTGCTTTGCACAAAAACACTGTTCATGCTTTAAACTCGTATCTGCATAAAGACAAGACTTTTTAAAATGATTCTATTTGTCCACACTGGAATTGGTCCCTTCTGATTAAAAAGTGATCATTTCCATTTTAAAATAGATGTTGAGTATGACACCTGATTGTGGCAGAACATCGTATGATATTACTAAAAATGTTGTAGAATAAAGATACAGTCAGACCTTTTTATCCATGGTTTTTTTATCCACGGATTTGACTTGACACGGATGGGAAAACTGTGGAAGAGGGAGTCCAACCGCACTTCATTACCTTTTTTTCAGCATTGTCGGGGGCCTGCCAGCCACTTGCAGCCTCCTGCGCGTGTCCAAACTGCTGAAAAATGCAGCCGGGAGTGTCTGGTGCCTTTTACAGGTTGCTTTCAGTAGTGGCTTTTGTTTTTTCAGTCAGTTTAAACAAACTCAGGACGAGGGAAACGGTGAAGATGCTGGAAAAAAGGTAATGTGGCACCACTCCCGACTCCCCCCCTCCCCAAATTACATATAACACTGATTTTCTTATCCACTGTGGTTCCAGGAACAGAACCCCAGCGGATAAAAAGGTCCGACTGTATTCTTACTGAATTCATTTTAGCTCTGTCCAAATTTTCAGTCTGTACATTTAGGGGATCGTGATTGTGTCAGTTCGCACTAACACCCATGGTATATCTGTCCCACTTTCAACTATCAGTTGCGCATTCCACTTAATATTTGTTTAGGGTGGGTCTCTACATATATTTGCATATATGTAAAGACCCACTTGCATGAAGCTGATCCATACACTAGACTTGATATATATACCCATCATACAAATGAGATCTACGTTAATGTTGTTGCTTCAGTATTTTTATTCTCTCTTTTCACCAAAAAAGGTACCCACAGCAGCTCACAAAAAAATAGATTAAAATTTCAAGATGAAAACTAAACAGTTGATATTATAAAAACAAAACATATAAAAAGCAAGAAAATAGTGAGCTCTATGCATTTAGGCCCTTAATGCAAATGTTCAGTTAAATGGTAGACAGTGTGGGAGCTCCATAAGGTAGGATGGGTTGGTGCAATCCTGATCTCTCACCATTCATACAGTTTGTAATTCAAATCCTTGTGCGGTCTTTCAGATGTTATTTAATAACCATAATAATCAGTATCTTCTAACAGGCAAGAATGTGACTGCTTTCTGTTCTGCATCATCTTCCACTTGGTGGGAGAGGCACTACAATTTCCCAGAACTTGGATGAATGTGAGCATTCATAGTGTAGAATGCCGACAGAGCAGTGAATAGTTGTCAGGGTGTGGAGGTAGAGGGGCACACCAGCATAGCTGCTTTTATTTGCTGGTGTCTAGGACAGTTGTGTCTCCCTAATGAACAATATCAGAACTGTGGTTCTGGAAAGAGTGGCTGAATTACTGCTATCATAAACAAGGTTTGTTCGTTGGCATACATGTGATTTTTCAGCATGCCTCAGTTGTGGAGCCACTTCTGAGTATAACTGTTAGCAATAATTTTACAGAGACGTGGACATGAAATGGTCTTGTTTTCATCTCTTTATGCATGATTTTTTTCAGCTAATTAAAGAGTGAGCATATGAGTATTTAAGTTGCTCTTTTAAAAATGAAAAAAAATTGCAAACTCCCAACGTTTCAGGAGCTGCCTT
Source organism: Plestiodon gilberti rubricaudatus (assembly GCA_026170595.1). Taxonomy (NCBI): domain Eukaryota; kingdom Metazoa; phylum Chordata; class Lepidosauria; order Squamata; family Scincidae; genus Plestiodon; species Plestiodon gilberti. The sequence goes on from JANXHW010000001.1 coordinate 260,168,382, forward strand.
TTTTTTAAGCATATAAGGGAAATGAACTTTTTGGAACATAAGAGTCTTGCTAAATCAGGTCAAGGGCCCATCTAGCCCAGCTTCCTGTATCTCTCAGTGGCCCACCAGAAGCCTTTGGGAGCACACAAGACAACAAGATACCTGTATTCTGTTGCCACCTCCTTGCATCTGGCATTCAGAGAGAGGCTACATCTAAAACTCAGGAGTTGCATGTAATAATCATGACTTGTAAAACATTAAAGCACACACACCTTCTTTTGCTCTCTTTTTTAAAAAGAACTAGGTTTTCCCTTGCTGCAAGGCTCTCCCATCTATCCCACCCTCCTGCCTAGTGTTTGTACGGTGATTACTGCGTGGTTTTCAGACTTTCCATCTTCAGGGAAGCCTTTCAGAACTTTTTTTTTTTTTTGCCACAGAACCATTCCATATTGCAAAGAATTTGGGGCTTTGTGTGTCAGCGAAACAATTGGGTATCGCTATAGCTCTGTGCAAACTGAAAGTGTACCCTACACACAAATATTCCCTCTAAGGCAGTGGTTCCCAAACTGGGGTGTCACGATGCCCCAGTCAGGTCGAATTTGTCGCTACCCCCTTAAAAGGAGTAGAGACCTGCGGCAACGACGTTTCTGGGATCGCACCGCTGAGAAAAATAAGGGGGTCCCCACTCACCTGGGGGTTGTGCTGGGCCTCCAGAGGGTGCAGGGAGTCCGCAGCCCCCCTCTGTGGGCCTCCCCGCTCCTCAAAACGGCTCCCAGTGGGTCTCGATCACTCCAGGGAGCTGTTTTAAGGTGTGGGAAGGCCCGCAGAGGGGATCGTGGGCTCTCCGTGCCTTCTGGAGACCCGGCACAACCTCCAGGTGAGTGGGGACCCCCCTTATTTTTCTCAGCAGCATGATCCTGAGAGGGGTCTCAGTTGGTAGAGCTGCCGCCTTGCAAAGCCCGAAGATTGGCAAATGGCAAGTTTGAGACGCCGCCGACCAAAAAGCTGTGAAAAGCCTCCGTGAGGAGAGGTAAGAGCTCCCAGCTGCGTCGGTCGAGTGTGGGAGGCGCCAGCCAGCAGAAAAAAAGCCAGACTGCAAAAGGATACCACCTGGAATGTAGTTGTTCACAAAAGATTGGACATTTATATATTGTAAAAAAAAAAAATCATTGGGGGGGGGGGGCTAGGAAAGCCTGCCCATGTACTTGGATTAAAGTCGGAGGAGAAATCCAATGACCAAGAAAGGCGGTATATAAATACTGTATATCGGCGGTTCTCAACCTGTGGCACGCAGACCCCCAGGGGTATGCAGACTGCAGGTTGGGGGTATGTGAGATGCTCCCCGTTATCAGCTGCTGCGATCAGCAGCTGATAACAGGCAGCGGAATAAAGGGTAAATCGCCCCTCTGTCGCTTCCCGTACTTGTTCTGCTGATCGCCTCCATCTTGAAAATTGCGAAAATCTCGCGAGATTTAAGATGGCGGCGGCGGCCTCATATGTCCTTACGAGATTTGGCCGCCGCCATCTTGAATCTCGCGAGATTTTCGCAATTTTCAAGATGTAGGCGGCCGGGAGAACAAGTAAGGGAAGCGACAGAGGGGCGATTTACTCATTTTCCCGGCCTGTGGCGTGGCTGAGCGGGTTCTCCTGCTCGCGCCGCATGCCAGACGGACATCGCGAGGGCTGTAGCCGTTTTTTCCAGGTTGCGGCTCGCGCGCAACCCAGAAACAAGGCTACAGCCCTCGCGATGTCCCTCCGGCTTGCGGCATGAGAGGGAGAACCCGCTCGGTACGCGGGATTTTGGAGGGGTATGTGGGGGTACATGGGACCGGGGGTACAGGGGTACGCCAAGCTTTGGAGGCCTGCTTTGGGGGTACACGGGCCCCCAAAGGTTGAGAACCCCTACTGTATATTATTATATTATATTATCCTGAAAGCGCCGCTGCCACCCCCCTGCACACACAACCAGGGGAAGGAAGTGTGGAAACCGCTGCTCTAAGTGGTCACTCTAACGTGCACCACTGCATGGTCCCCGCCGGCTGCTGCACGGCTGCCTGGCACTGTTTCTGAATGCGCAGCGATGTCATTGCTAATTTTCTGGGAACATAGAGGTCTGAGCTGTGCAGAGCTCCGCTTCCCAGGGCTTTGAGCTGTGCAGCCACACAGTTTAAAGGGAACGGTGCAATACATGCAATGCTTCCCTGTGGCTGCACTTTGCAAAGGAAGGTCAGTAGTCGTAGAAAAATGTGTTCTCGGGAAATTTTGTCCAAAATATTAATCTTGTTGATGCATCCCCGTAAGCTTTTGAGAAACCTTGATATACTCTGAAATACAGTTTGAAAACCACTGCTGTGCTCTTACAGGATTGGAGCTTGTTCCACTTTAAGAAGCTGCTCTCATCCTAAAATTGTACAAGTCCTTCTAGACTTAACCTTGATTAGAACTAGGATGCCTTAGCTGTATTGGTCTGTAGAATAGAAGACATTGGAACAGCTAAATCAGGCGTGGGGAACCTCCGGCCCATGGGTCTGGCCCGCCAGTCTCCAGAGGCTCCATGCTTCCCTCCGAGGCTGCTGCCGGCTCCGCGTGTCACCTCGGCGCCTCCTCCTTGGCCGGTGGCTCGGCCCCTTCTAACGAGGCCCTCGGCATCGTTGCCACACAACGCCACTGAGAGCAAGAGGCTGCCCTTTTGCCCTCAGCGGCATTGTGCGCATGCGCGGAAACGCCGCCGAGGGCCTCGTTAGAAGGGGCCAAGCCGCCAGCCAAGGAGAAGGCGCCGAGGTGACGCGCGGAGCCGGCCTCGGAGGTGAGCGTGGAGCCTCCTTTGACCAACAGGAGTGCAAAAATCGCACGGGGATGTGGGTGTGCAAAAATTGCGGTCGGTCTAACGGCTGGCCCGTGAACAAAATTCAAATGAATAAAATTACCCTTGGCAACAAATAGGTTCCCCACTCCTACGCTAAACCCTAAGGTCAGTGTCAGCGCCAGTTTTTGCTGGGCCCTCAGGTAGTTTGCTCTGAGGGGTCCCACCCCTGTGTGTGTGTGTGTGTGTGTGTGTGTGTGTGTGTATGTGTGTAGCAGGGTCCCCCAAGACTTCCCTCTTTTCCCATGCAGCTAATGGTAGCAGACAGAAGTGTGTTCCTTTTTCCCCTCCATGCCCCTATGGCTTCCCTCCACCCACCTGCTTACCTCTGGTGGCAGCATGGGAGAACAAGCGAGTGACCCACTTGTCTGGGGGGGGGGTGAGGGAGGAAGAATTGCTGATGTGAGTCTCACATGGGCAGCTCCTCCTTCTGTGATATGCACACATAACAGGTTTGTGAATGTGATGTACTTTCTTCCTAAAATGGTGTTTGTTTAGAGAATCCAAATGACTTTATAAACACTCATGTTTTTCTGTATTTCTGATGATGATCAGAAACAAAGACTATAAATGTTCCATGTCAGAAAATTATGCAATTCAATCATGAAACTCTTTATCCTAATTCAAGCTTTGTACCCAGAAGCCATTTCTTACAAACAAAAAGCCTATTATTATCATTTACACTGAATCTGAGGAGAATTGCCAGGTCACATGGAAATGTGCATTCGCCTCTGCACAAAACGTATAGCGAGGAAGCTTTGTTCAGCAGTGGTTGATGGTTTTTAAGCTATTGAATTTCAGTTATTCCTGATTTAGTGTTTGTTAAGTAGTTTGTTGGTCAATGAGGTGATGGCATTTAGCTCTGGTGATACAGGTAGGTATCCATGTAGAATCATCATCATGTGACTCTGTAAATGGTTGAGTAACATTTAGTTTTTTTAAAATACCTGGAAAATATTCTGTGTCCTGTACATGTTGCCAGGGTGATTTAATCTTTGATATGTGAGCCAACCCTAATGAATGCCCAGGTGTTCACATACTTTGAAGACTGCCAAAAACAGCAGCAGCAACAGAGGCAGGAACAGATTCAGCCCCACATGCCACATTGAAAACAACCTATTATGAAATGGAGTACACCAGGGGTTCTCAATGTACTTGGTGTGGCGTACCACCTACGTGGCCGCTGCCGCCACGCCGACAAGTGCTGCCAGAAGTGAGCAGCAATTATGTAATCGCTTTTAAAATTCTCCAATTTACTAGATTCCAGAAACAATATGAAGCTTGTGAAAACAAAAAAACCCCACACACCCAGCAACATGAGAACCACTTTTGAAGGGGAAGGTACTGATCAGTTGGGAAAGACCCAAGCAGTCAAACTCACCCACGTTTAGATATTCATATATACTCCTCTGTGGGAGAGTATGTGTGAGAATGAAAGGGAAAGCTTTCAAATAGTTTTTTTTTTAAAAATTGTATTTATCTAGCAATTTAACCCATCTTTCTGCCCCAAGGCAGCTTACAATAATTAAAATGTTAAAAGTACAATGATAAAATTGTTAAAACAAAAACTACTATAAAATAACCCAAAACAGTAACTCAGAACCAAATAACTCAGAACTACAAATAACTAGTAACTGAACTAAGATACCAGCTGAGAAGCAGAGGGGAAAAATCTAGTTACAATAGTTATTGTACATAACATATGAACCCTGCTAAATATTATGGCTTTTTAAAATCTGTCTGGGTGTATTATTGTTAAACAATGTGCTGGATCCAATCCAATTTTCTATCATGCCATTTTATCAATCTGTGCAGCCCCAAAAGTAGACCCAAAAACCCTTGTAGCCCTATTGATCCTGCAAAACAAAATAAATCCAGTAAATGGTGCTGAACAAGGTATATCAAACTGTACACACATTTTAACCATTTTTACCCAAGCGTGTATATACGTATCTGGAGTTAAATGCATACACCCGTGGGCTGGGAGAAAATGGGCTGAGCTCTAATTCATACATCATTGTAGAAAACCTGCAACACTCAAACATCTAAGGGAAGCAATTGAAGAGACGTGTGGAACCAGCCCAGCACACATGTTGGTGGAGGTCTGCAGATCCCTTAGTCAATGATGTCGGTGGTGTATAGACGCCAATGGTGAATATTTCAAACTCTTGGTTTAATTCATTCATTAATTACCGTATTTTTCGCTCCATAGGACGCATCGGACCATAGGACGCATGCATCATGTGGAGCAAAAAATAGGGAAAAAAAGTTTCACTTACCCCTGGCTTGTGCCCTCACTTGTGCCCTGGCTTGTGCCCTCGGGGAGGCCTGTGTACCTCACTTTTATGTAATATGCTTGCCCTAAAAGTGGTAACAAATACAGCATTTGGTATATTCAGAAGGGATTATCTGCTTCATATACACTCTTTGCAGGATACAGAAAACAGCTGTCAGACAAAATAAAAATACATGATAAAAATTTGACTCATCTTTTTAATTGATTTTAATCTATTTGCATCCACCCATAAAAAAAATCCTTGTTGATTATATGGCAAATAATGTGAATGCAATTAATTCCAGGAAAGAGCTCTCAGGCCTCTAAAAACAGCTATTGTACATGCAGTCCATGCTTCTAGACTTCATTCAGTGATATTTGTGAAGTACCTGCTTCATTTTCAGTGAAGTACAGTGACATTCAGTGAAGTACCTGCTTCATTTTCATTCCTGGCTTGTGCCCTCTGGGAGGCCTGTGGGGGCTTCGGGGAGGCCTGCAGAGGCTCGCGCAGGCCTCCCCGAAGCCCCGGTAAGTATTTTTTCCCTGCTCTTATTAGGCTTCGCACGATAGGACGCACACTTTTTCCCCCTATGTTTTTTTTGGGGAAAGTGCGTCTTATCGTGCGTAAAATACGGTAACTGGGTCAGGCAACTGATTCTATGTGCATCATATGCTGTATACATGTGAATTATAGTATCATATATGTGTAAATTATAGCATGACACTATAAAGTGTGTGTACATTTTCTTGAGATGCCCTGTATTGATTGGAATAACGAAGTTCATTTAAGAAGCCTTACTGCCAAAGTATTGTTTTTGTTTTTTAACGGCAGTGCCTCTCTTTCAGATCTGATTGCTGTATTATGTCCTAAAGGGCCTCTTCGTATGCTGGTTGAAACGGCTCAAGAAAGAAATGAAACTTTGTTCCCAGCACTGATTTACTCATGTAAGTATATCAGGTTGAGATTTGTAATCTTATGCCTATTCCTGAACTGAGGAAATTTTTTAGATGATCGCACTGATTTTCTGCTGAAGTATGTGATGTTAGATGTATAAGTATCATGTTTTTATTTCCTTGGGACTCTGGTCTTTGTTTGCTGGCTCAATAGCTTGAAACATGCGCTATATGAGACGTCCCATGATAAAAAGAACATTTTGTGCTGTCTTAAATGAGACTGGAAGGGAAGGAAAAGTAAAAGGTTCTGATCTGGCAAAGGAAATAGATCAAATCCAACAACTGTTCTGTAAATGTTTTTTATTGTTATAAGTGTAATGGGCAGCATCCAGAACGTTGGCACAGCAGTGCTATTGGTTGAAGCAAGGTGTTGCCCTGACAATACAACTGCATCAAAGGTCCAACATATTTGTATCTCCTCTTTGTTTAGTACGCTGAACCCAAGGCAGAGCTTCTTGGTTTTGAAAACACTTGCCAGAGGCGTCGCTGGAGTGCAGTGGGGAGGGCGGACCGCCGGGTGGAGACGCGCGGTCCCGCGCGCGCACCCGCATCACCTCCTGCTCCAGGAGGAGGCCTCAGAGTGTCCTCCCTCGGCGGAGCTCCAAGGCCTTCTGAGGGAGGCCTGATGCGCGACGTCATATTTATAAGGTTTTCGCGCCTGCGCAGAACGTTTAAGGGCATATTTGCCCTCAGAAACGTACTGCGCATGCGCGAAAACCTTATAAATATGACGTCACGCATCGGGCCTCCCTCAGAAGGCCCAAGACAGCTGGCCGGCGAGGATGTCTCCAGAGCCGGCAGCAGCGGAGGCTCCGCTGCTGCCGGCTCTGGAGACATCCTCTCCGCCCGGCTGTCGCAGCGGCACGTGGGTCATTCGGGCGGCGCGCGCGCCCTCGCTACAGGGCGGTGCGCGCCCTAGTGACTCCACTGACCCTTGCTCAATTTACAACATTTCTTTAAAAAAAATTGCCATTGAAAACAAAAAGTGTCTGAGTGAATAACAAGGCCTATACCTACTGAAGCTTGGGTGTTCCCTGAAGCAGACCAATGGCACTGTCGCCTCTCGCCTTCCTCTTCCTTTCTAGGTGTGGGTGAGGAGAGAGGGAGTTCCCAGCATGCTCTGCTGTTCCTGGTTTTTGGAAACAGAATGGGTGTGGAGGAAGGAGGCAGCACCAACGTTCCAGATTGGGGAGGGGGGCAGGCTCCAGTTTGCTGCAGTTCCCTCTCCTTGCCCATACCTGGCTGTTTTTCTAAGCAGCCATGTATGAGTGAGCAGGTGGCAGCTTATTTTTTTTCTCCTCTGCCAGTTTCACTGGAGGAAAAGGTGGGCTGTCACTGGCCCAATCCTCTTCCCTCTTTCTCTCAGTATAGTGCCAGTAGAAGTGGCTTGGTGGGTGGCAGGCTAGAGGGGGGTAATGGGCAGACATGGTGCAAGGCTCCCCCCTCATCAATTCACCACTCTCCCCCAACCCAACACAAGCCTTCAGTCTGCATCATGGGCGAGTTGGCCCTGACCTATTGACTCCAGTATAATTTTCTGAGATTCTTTTTAAGACAGAGCATACCATCTGCCTCACCAGTGCAGGACCACACTTTATCACATTCTGCTATTTCTTGCAGATATAGGTGTCAAAATTACTTTAGGATTGAGCACAAATAAGCCACAGTATACCGCCTTCTTTGGATTTGGCATATGGCTTATAAATAGACATGATTGTTTTACTAATGAATCTACCGCTTCTAAATTTCCTTCTAATTTAATTCTAGCTGGGCAGCTGACATGCAAAGAAAACAGCCTCGTTGCAGTCTTCTTGCATCTTGACATTCTTTGGATAATACCCTGTAATCAGTTTGGGCAGGGGCATCCTTCTATTTACGTATAGTCTTTCCAGCTCAAAGGAGCTCTGCAAAAAATATCAAAATCTTGCCTCTTTGTAATTGGTCTATGGCAGGAAAATAGCATGATTGTGACATGTAGCAGTTAACCAGGAATTTCTCATTTTTCTAATAGCAACAATGATATGGCTGGTGAACATGGCTGAGGAAGATCCTGAATCCCAAAAGAGAGCTCCCAAAAGTTCCACTTACGATAAACAAGGTGAGGATTTCTCATTCCTTCTAATAGACAAGTCAGCGGTCCCATGCTGATCAGTTTAGAACCAATACAGAGCCACTGGCAAACATAAGAGAAGTTTATTCATACCTGGGGAAATCCCAAGGTTTGAAGAAAGTAATTTCTTTCAACATCGACACCCCCCACAAGGGGGGGGGAGAAAAATGGAAGAGGAATGTGCATTCCTGCTGCCCTCATAATGCTATGAAATTCTGGAAGCATGAAAGCGCATAGCACAGACCCAAACCCTTACTCTGCTCCTTGACCTTTGGAGCCTGGCTGCCAACAAAGGATATTGTGATGAATATGGTAAAATCCCTAGCTAGGTCTGACTCCATTTTGTAGGCCAGGAACCATTTGAAGCTGCTGTGGAAACTGTGCTGTTTTGGACAGTGTAGGGCATCTTGTCAGCCTTCCCAACAACGTTCAAACTTTGAAGCCTTTGACCTTCATTCTGGCACCAAAAATCTCCAATTAAATATAACAAGGTGCAGCTGTGATTCTCCAATTGGGAGGGGGTGAGCATGATTGCACAGCATTGCATCAGCCAATGAGGTCATTTTCCAGAAGCTTCGGCTGGCCTGAGCCTGTGGTTGGTCAGAAGTTACTTTCAAGGTGTACACCGCCTTGAATTAAAGTCAGAGGAGAAATCCAATGACCAAGGAAGGCGGTATATAAATAGCATTATTATTATTATTATTATTATTATTATTATTACTACTATGCAATATGTTTCCAACTATGTTGGACCGCAAAACCAGAAGAGCAGCATATATTTGTTTTCACACATTCTTTAAATTGTGCATTGTTGGTAGTATTGTCATGTGATCATATTATGTTTGAATGTTAAGAACCAATTCTAAGTTTCAATCACAGCAAAGCAGACCCAGAATCAAGGTGCGGAGTCTGATGATGGAGGCTTCAGTCGGGAATGGGAGCAACAGAGAGATAATAGGATTGGGGCTCTGGAGTCAACTGCTGAAACACGAGCTGCTGTTCAGGCCCTCCCCAGTCATTCTCTAACAAGTGAGGATCCAGAGGAGAGTAAGTAACATTTCCAGATAAATATACATTAACTTTCCAGGCAGCTAAGAGAGTGTGCAGGGCTTTTGTTTAAAATTGTTCTTGTCTGCAAACTAAGGACTGCTGCAAAGGGAGCAGCTGTTGATCAATATGTAGACTTTCACAGACACAGGGAGAGATGTACATCTTTGCAGTAAGAAATTGAAGAATGATACGTTCATATATGGAGGTGTCAGTAGAATCCATTTGTTTGTCATTTTTCAAAATGATCTTAGTAACAGAATGAAGCATAGATGCTTCAGTCATTGCTAGTTTGTAATCAAAGACTACGAGGAGGCAGTAATAGTATTTGCAGGTTATGTCTTCCCTTCATTTCCATGTGTGGATACCAGATCTGCACAAACCAGAAAGCCACACATACTTGAAAACCAATTTTAGAACAGATGTTGTCACTCCATCTCCCTGTCCCTCTCTAAGTTGTTCCTCCCACTCGGCTTAAGCTGAGACCCCATGGCAATGTCATTGCCACTTATGTACTCTGCTGGGAAGACAGCTTTCAGTTTTTAACAAAAATTGTCTTTAGTGCAAAATATTGTGTACATAGCTTGTTGTACAGAGGAGGAAAAATATGACATAGTGTACCTTAATACTCTGATACCTAGAATTAATTGCATCGGTATGTCTAAGATTTCATAGATGGGCAGCCTGATCCTGCGCAAGTTGCAGTGGCCAGCCCATATGTAAGCCGGGGCATTCCCCCGGTGTAAGTGGGACAGGGCCCAATGGGCCTTCTCAGATGCACACTAGCTCCGGTTGATATCCCTTCCCCTTCCCAGCCCGGACCGGCCAATGACCCCCCCTCGCCACCTCTGCCTGCCCTCCCACCACCCCTGCCCTGACCAGCGCAGGACTTACCTGTGTCCAGCGACGCAGGTCCTGGGGGGACGGCACAGTAAGCGGTGCCGGCCTCCGCATTGCTTACTCTAAAGGAGCCACAAATGTGCTTTATGGCATGTTTGCAACTCCTTAGGTCAGGGTGGAGCTGGCCTATATTGCACAGGATTGCGTCATGAGGGGATTTGTGAGTAGATGGGCAGTGTTCCCTCTGAGGGTTACTGGCTGTACAGCACAGAGCTTGGTTTCGGCCTCTTTTAAGCATCCCTTTCACTGCATCATTATCTAATGGTCCAACTGCCTTCCTGGCAGGCTTCCCGCTTCTGATATATTTAAAAAGTTTTATTGTTCACCTTGATATTTTTAAGCATGTTTCTCAAGTCCCTTTTTTATTCCTTATTGTCAACTTTCATTTCTTTTGCCAGTGTTTGTGTTCCGTTCTTTTCTCATTTGGGCAAAACGTTCATTTTCTGAAGGAAGCCTTCTTGCCTTTTCATATCTTCCTTGACTCAAATTACAAGCCAGGCTGAGGCTGGCATCCTCCTGGACCTGGAGCTACCTTTCCTAGCATTTTGATCGGGAGATCGATAGTATGTGTTCAATACCAAATAACTTTTTGAGTCTGGAATTTGCCATCAAAAATGTTTCTGTGGAGTATTCAGGTCCTCCTAAGTTTCTCGTTTATTGGATTCTATCCTGCCTTTGATATACAGAAGTACCCCACATCTAATGCACCTGTTCCTGCCCTTTTCTATAGCATTTGTGTCTGAGAATAATTGTATCCCACAGGTTCTTTTTGTTTCATCAAGTTTCTGTTATGCCCACTATATCTATGCTCTCCTTTTGCATTATAGGGTCATTTAGCTACACGCTAGGAAAGGGTTGGAGACCTTGCAAAGAACTGTGTTGGGCTGTAGGGAGCATTTACTGCTATCTTGAAACGGTTTCTTGAAAATGAGAACTGTTATGAATGTCTAATAGGGACCATTGGGTTTAGGAATGAGAGTCAAAACTATTGTTGTACCTTAAAGTCTTGAAAGGACATAAAGGCACTGCTTGAGTCTTATTTAATGGGTTGAAAATACAGGCACTCCCCTGTTTTCTGTTAATTGAACGCTACACTTCTAAAAGCCCTGCCAAACCAACCTTTATCATAAAAATAAATCTAACGGCTTATACAGTAGAACCATAAACTTAAGTTTAATCATGATGATGCACCATAATTAGACACATGTGCCTTTAGAAAAAAATCATAATAAGAACTTGGTAAGAGACATGGGACCCTGGGTGTAGATTTAAATGCTGACAAACTATCATTGTAAGCCAAAACTGCAAGCTCCAAGCAAATTATGTGCTCTCAAGGCAGGAAAGAAGCTGTCTTTTACTAGAAAGTTGTAATCAAATAAAATGCATGTTGAAATTGGCTTATATTTCATTCCATTGGATTTCCCAAAGTGATATATTTTATATTCTCAAGGCAGGAAGAAATGACTAGGAAGAATGTAGTAGCAGCCTAAAAGCATACTTGTGGCAGTTGTCACCATCTTGCATGGCAAACGCCTGGCCACACAGTTAAGCCCAGTACTACTAGCCCTCCATTTCATGATGAAGGGGTGATAACACTGACCTTACCACACACTCTGAGACTACTGTCTGCCTCTCCAAATGGTTACAGCCACCAGCAGCTGTTACCAAAAGAGCTGATTCTTAGGGGAATTCACACAATTCTATTGGAACATGGGATCTTAGACTGGTTAACAGATCAGTGTAATGCAGAGAATCCCCTTTAAGTCAGCAAAGAGATTGAGAGAAATAACTTCCAATAAAAGATTATAGCTTTATTAAGAAAGGACAAAGGTAGAAATATTGCATACAGAGAAATAAAAGAAAAATACATTCTTTGCCTTAAAAATAGTGTGGGTGTTCCTAGCTTATGGTGGTTGCAGGTAGTGTAGAGTGTATTTAGGTGCATCCGAAGGAAATAAAGGGGGTTCAAGGAGAGAATTCCAGGAGTCCCTGCTCTTCCCACCCAGCTTCTAGCAACTAGGGAACCAGGAGAGAAGGGGGGGGGAGAGTTTCGGCGTGGTGTATAGCTATCTATCCTGAAGAGGTATTTGGAGCTTCCTTGCAGAGATTCAGAGTATTCCGGGCAGCGTAGAGACTCTGTCCAGTTGCAACACACACATGGGGTGCTTGCACACAGGAAGAGTTACCTTTCCTATTCAAAATCCTTCTGTTTTTAAGGAGTTTTTGGGTTGCTGCTATGTGCAGTTCTGGAGATAAGCTCATCAAGTATGTTATCAGGAGGAAAGAATGGGGTCATGGATTTGGGATAAGGGCTTCCTGGCCCACAATTAAGGGAAATTGGAATGTGGAAGGACAGGGGATGTTGCCCAAGGCTAGATACTGGGAACAGCCGAAATGCAAATGCTCACATTCTGGGGGGATGTATGGGACTAGGGTTACATGATAGCGAAACAGGTATTCTGACATTTAAACAGATAAAATGCAGATGTTTTACAATATGACAAGCAGAATACAGAGATGGCATTCAATCGGGGGGATGCAAATACAGACAGATGACATTTGGCAAATGTATTTGAAATGTAAATGAAAGATTACAAAGTTTCACAAAATGTGATTGTCGCTTCCCTTCCAGGATATGTGTCTGTGGGGTGGGGGGAGAGAGAACATACACAGAGTTCTTAAAGAAACATGGCCTGTATACCAGAGTTCTGTCCATTTTGTGCATAGAGGTTCTGGAGAACAGTTCATTTTGCACACTAACATTCCTTGGTGTTGGCATATGAAATGTTGCTTGGTATCAGAGTCCATAATATAGTATAATGAGGAAAGAAAAATAAGGGGGAAAGGGGAGGGAGTTTTACTCGTAACACAGCTGTCCAGAGTCTACCATGTGATTTCCAACCTTCCATTTCCACTCAGTTTTGAAGGCATGCACCTGTTTCAATTGGCATTCCCTTCACCTCCCACTTCCTGATGTCCTTGTTGGGACAGTGTTTTACAGGTTTTGGATCCAGGTAGTTACGTTTTCCCATCGTCTTGGATCAGCTTCTGAAGAATAATTTCTGGGTTGTTTTTTTCAGTTTCCAACCTTTAGTTTTAGTTCTTTATTTTCTTGTAGCAATTTTCATGGCCCGCTATTACATACAAATGTCTCACAGAGGGGGACCATCTTTTTTGCCTCGGACAATTTGATTTGCTTTTACCGCGCAAGCGGCTGCCCCATCGGGAAACCCGCGGCGTGTTGGAAAGTGATTTTAAACTGTTTGAGCCTTTTCTACATGGCGTCAAGACCCGTAACTGTGAGACATTTGTATGTTTTAGTTCTTTATTAACGTAATTCAATTGAAATCCCACATCTTCAGTGTTTGCTTCAGACCTTTTCAGTTGTTTCTGTTTGATACGAAAATTCATTTGCCAAATGTAATAAAGATGCATTGAGTCAAATGCTTGTAGTAACACCATGGATGGATGCTTTTAGGTGTCTTATTGGCTCCTTGGGTTTAACAAGTCGATAGCAGAACAAAAGATGTGATGGTTTTCATTTCAAGGTTGAGTGACAGGTTGAGTGAATGTATTTTTCTGTCTTTGCTTAGTGCTTCTTTTCCTTTGCAGGAGGAGTTAAGCTTGGCTTAGGAGACTTCATTTTCTACAGCGTTCTAGTTGGCAAAGCTTCAGCAACAGCCAGTGGAGACTGGAATACAACTTTAGCCTGTTTTGTAGCCATTTTAATTGTGAGTATGCCATAATTGTAATCTTCCACTCAATTTCTTAGTAGCAAAGCAAAATGATTACTGGTGAATTACAGGATTCTAGAGAACCTTGTTTCAGGACATCGTTTGTTAGTTCGTTTGAATCTGTGTTGCCAACTGGGCATCTTCATTACCTCTGTCTTGCAGGTTTGTTTTCTGCATATGCAGCATTTGATTCATAGCATGAATGTGTGTTGCTTCTTTCTTCTTCCTTCAGAAACCAATGAGTGGATTGTGATTTTTTTTAATGTGAAATGTAGATTTATGTAATGAACGTACATACCCAATTTCATTCTATCTTCATGAACAGTAGATATCATATTACAATTACACTTTGTTTATTTTCCAGTACAGTAGGGCCCCTGTATCCGCGGGGAATAGGTTCCTGGGCCCCCCGCGGATAGGAGGAAACACTATCCCTGCGGGGCCCCCGGGGGCCCCTGCACCCAATACCTTATTTATGCTGGTAGTGCTGACACCAAGCAAGCGTGGGTCTGTCTTAAGGCATTTTTACCCAAAGGTGTGTATATATGCAACAGGAGTTAAATGTGTACACCTGTGCGTTGGGAGAAATGGATACGCTATAAGCATTGTGCTGCTTATAGTACAGTGTGTGAATGCTTCCTGTTAACATTTGGAGCCTCTCTAGCATTGAGGCTGCATGCTATAAGCATTCAGACACTGCTATAAGCAGCACACTGCTTATAGCGTTTTGATGAAGTACCATCCGAGTTAAATCAAAAGCCATTTCCATTGCTTAATAATGTTACAATTTTTTTATTTGTTTATATGATTCATATAAAGGTGTCTGTTTGATCTCTTTTCCCAAGGAAAATCTTTTGGAACACATTATCTCTTGTCTTTTTCCCCCTGCCCATTCCAACATCCTTTCTGGTTTTGGCAGACTCGGGCTTTGGACATGAGAGTTCGTCTTTTGGAATATATTTTTCCTAAAGTTTTCAAACTTTGTTTTTGGAAACAGGCCCATAGTCACAAGTTTTGTCAGGTTAGCCCCAAGGGTACACTGGATGGGAGGACAGTACAAGTCAGTCGGGAGCATTAGAAACCTAACCCAAGTAATTCAGTGTCTGACTAAACTTCCAGAGGAGTAGCCAAATTAGTACAGTATGTTGTAGCAAAAGCAACACTTCTTTCAGCATAAGTTCTAGTCCTCAAAAGCTTATGTGGACATAAATTTCTGAAGCTTTAAAGGTCAAATAGTCTTTGTTTCCAGTGCCTGAAATTATTTAATACATTTTAATAAAAGAGAACCTAAAACGCACCAAGTGAACACCAGTTGTGTTCTGAAGCCAGGCACATGCTAGGCATCCAACCAGTCAGGAAAAGGAATGCAAACCGCATTTGTCAAGTCAAGAAAAGCAGTGTTTACTGTGCTATCCAGGAAAATACTGCCATTACTTCGAGGCCGTTCCTGCTCCCTCAGAACTGGAGCAAAATAACTGCATAAGTAATCAAGGCTGGACATCCAGAAATCCTGGCCAGTTCCTGTTCATTGGTCAGTGTGTGCAATGGACAACAGTGAAGCATGAAACGCTTGTCAAACACTCACTGGCTCAAACCCTAGGTGCCAAAGTTGTCTGTCTTTTATGTCATGAAAACTAGAAATGCAATGAAGGGGACTAAATTATTTTGGGTTAAACAGACCCCTCTATGGCTACAACCTTGCTTAAAACCTTTGTGGTCGTTGCTTCAACAACTCTTCTCAAGAGGTCAGTTTATTTCTGGCAAGCATACCAGTACAAACAGTGTCTGGTTACAGCACAGTAAAAAGTGATTATAAAACTCTGTGTGGTGCTGAATGGAATGCAACTACTATCTGCTTGCTGAGGAGACAGCATTCTTGCTCACCATTCTAGGTCTTGGTGATCAGTTGGACAAACATTCTCTTCACCCAGCTTCCTCGATCATTATGAGCAAAGAGGCCTGTGGCACCTTAAAGACTAACTCATTTATTTCAGCATAAGCTTTCATGGATTACAGTCCACAGTGCATGGAATAAAATGTTTAGCAGGCAGAGAGGTGTGTGTGTGTGTGTGTGTGTGTGTGTGTGTGTGTGTTGAGTCTGCTGCGGTCCGCTGAGGATTTATGTTCATGCATCTGATGAAGTGGACTGTAGCCCATGCAAGCTTGTGCTGAATGCATTCGTTAGTCTTTAAAGGTACATAGAATTTTTGTGTTTGCTGCTACAGACTAGCATGGCTATCCTTTTGGAACTGAAGTTATCATGGGATCTCCACTAGTGAACGTAGTGTCTTCTGTCAAGCTGTATAGAGAGGTAGGTTTTCCTACCAACTGTGGAGTCCCAAGACCCCCCCCCCCCAGTTTCTGAGTAAGTGCCCCACTTTCCTTCCTACAACTTCTAAAAGCAGTATCTGATGTTTAACAAATGCAGTGTTTAAAAACTGAATTGAGGGAACTTCAGTACAGAATCCAGACTGCTTATAATGTCATTTTATCTGCATTGGATTTTTCCATTGGTAACCAACTCATAAGATAAAGTGTATGATTAATCCTGTAGGGAATTGGTAATTACTGAAAAACATCTAGTGCAAGTAGTTTTTCATGGAAGAGCATAGTAATATTTTGTGAGTTACAGTTCCACAATCTAATTTGTGTATGCCTGTCTGTCTTTTTTTTCCCCCACAGGGCCTGTGCCTTACCCTCTTGCTTCTTGCCATCTTTAAAAAGGCCTTACCAGCTCTTCCAATCTCTATAACCTTTGGGCTTGTTTTCTATTTTGCCACAGATAACCTAGTTCAGCCCTTTATGGACCAGCTAGCATTCCATCAGTTTTATATCTAGCACATGTTAAATTGATTTTTTGTGGACATTTGTGTTGGCTGTAGCAAATACAGGAGGGAGAAACTGGTTCTCCCCATTTCTTAAAAGAGCCACTGTGTTGGGTACTACTGAATTCTTGTCTGTAAAACAGTCTTTTGATGAATGGGTTATTATGGGGCATTGTCTTCAGTAATAGGAGCTATACATCTTTGAAAGGACCATATGTACAAAAGAGACCTATGCACCAGCAACATAACTACTCAGCACAGTGATTCCCCCAATGCCACCCATTACTGCTGAAGGAAATCGCTATGAAGTTAAGCAAAGGGGACTGGTAAACCAGATCAAACAAAACTGCCTGAACCATTTGATGAGTCAGCCTGGCTGCAGAATATCAACTATCAGTACTTGCATTCTGATTCCACTATCAATTACTTGGAGAGCAACAGTTGGACTGTGGATGAGAAGATTTATGCAAGTTTTGTGCCTATATGTGCTTCATGATAGTTTTTAATAACTAGCACAATAGCCTGCGTGCAAAATGTGCACGTTCCTAGCATTCTTCAGCACAGAACACAAACTTTCTGATTTTGCTGCCAAAATCTTTCTTGGATTCAGTTTATAACAGAATAGTCATGAGATTGTTTAAATCTTTGATTCCAAAAGATTTGATTCTTGCTGAAATTGTATCGCCCATTTCTAGAACTCTCCCACACATGGAATACAGTATACTGAATGCTTATTGTTCTTTCAGCATTATGAGGTCTGTAATTTATTTAAATATTAAGAGTTAAGAAGACATGAGAGGTACTTAAAGAGCTACAGAATAACAATGAGATACTTAAGAGCTACATACTATGACCAAAAACATGTTTCTATTTTTTTCTTTTTTTAACAAAGTGAGGAATGTTCAGATTTCATCTTAATCTTTTGTTTTCAAACTTGTAATTGTTTAGTATTTGGGAGAATCACAATATAAAATAGGGTGTGTGTGGTGTACTGTAAAAGTTAAGAGAAAATGTCATATTGTCTGCAGAGCCTGTCTTTTGTACAATTGCCATTGTTATCAGTTGAAGTAACTCTTTAGAGAAGGCTTACCCTGGGTGTATTATAATTTACTTTTGATGTTGAACTTTTTCTAAGAAATGACTACTACCAAGAGGCTCTGTCTCCATTCCCAAAATGCTACCTTCAAAAATGGATGTGGCTTGGAGAATGTTTTTAATTTCTGATTGAAGGCTGATTCCACACAATGTTTACCTCCACAGGACAGTTATGGTGCGGTTTTGGTGGAAGCATTCATATGCAAAACATTACATTTGAGTTGGTCTTCCATATGGATTTTTCAGGCAATCTCTATAAACAGAATACCTGATTTCTGATTGGCCTTGCTCATATGAACCGAAAAATTCATGTGGATCACCATTTCTTGGGTAAGCTTTTTTTTAATTCTCTATTGAGAATCATTCCAGAAGTACTCCCATGGAGGTGTATATTTTGTCAGAAAAAGGCCTAAAACACACATTCTCATAAGACCATACAAGTCTGTTGCCTCCTTTTGACTGTTTCATCTTGAGTGCCTTTGGGAATGTTGGCTGTACCATGCTTTCATGTAGAAATTGGAACATTTCTGTTGAAATAAGATGTTCTTGCCCAACTAATCCTGTAGCATTGAGTGAATGACAGTTGCCCATTGAGTTCAATTTAGATAAACATTAATAAAATGAAAAACATATAATGGCTCTCAGTCTACCATTAGTCAGAACTGTGTAAATAACAGTTCACTGTTCCCAAAATTATTTGAGGTGTACTATTTAAAATGAGTATCTATTGG
Source organism: Plestiodon gilberti rubricaudatus (assembly GCA_026170595.1). Lineage (NCBI taxonomy): Eukaryota > Metazoa > Chordata > Lepidosauria > Squamata > Scincidae > Plestiodon > Plestiodon gilberti. The sequence goes on from JANXHW010000001.1 coordinate 260,186,895, forward strand.
TATTTTGTTTGTATGGTACATTGTTCCTCACATCAGCATTCAAATTTGAGAGTACAGTGTCAATATATTTAACTATAGAAAAACACTGTCAAAATCTGATTTTGCAGTAGCTTTCATCCAAGAACCAAGTCTCAGCAGTACAGAAAAACATATTGTATGTGAAGTGTTATCTGCAGAATCTAGTACTTCAGTCAGCTCTCACAGAAGCTAATAAAAGTTGTTCTAAGACTCTGAACAGGCCGTTAATGTTTAGAATTGACACACAATTGATTCGTCTTCCACAGCCTAACATTGCGCTAAGTCTGTTAGGTTTAATTCTCAGTGAGGTGGTCTGTTCCTCCACCCAACTCTCACACCCCTCTCCACATAGAAAACAAGAGTGTTGAGAAGGATTCCTTTTCCTAACATGATAGTTTTCTGCGTGGAAAGAATCATTCTCCCTAACATCTACATTTCTGTTTGGAGAAATGCTCCATGTGAGACAAAATGCTCCATGTGAAGCTCCACCAGGGTCGTGCGGTGCAGGGGCAAGAGGTGAGGCAACCCCACCCCCTCCTACTCTACCAAAAATCGCCGCGGCAGACCTTTGAAGTACGCTCATGCATCGTCCGCTGCACTTGAGTAGCGGGCAGCGTGTGAGCGCACTTCAAAAGTCTGCTGCGGCAATTTTTGGTACAGTAGGAGGGTGCGGGGTTGCCTCACCTCTCACCACCGCACGTCCCTAGACACTTGCAGTCTGAAGTGGTACGCTCCAGATATAGGTGTAATATCTTGCAGAGAAATTCTGCCCTTATTGCACAGGGTTATTTATAGTGCAGATTCTAGAGAGCCAAAATTGTTCCATTGTATCCATGCTTTATTAATTTTCAGCTAAGGAGATTCAAAATGGAAAATTGCTTTTGCATCACAGTGGAAGTAAAGTCCAACAAGCTACATCTTGAGCATGCTTCTGAGAAATAGAAGATGCAGAAGACACTGAAACACCACCAGCAATATCATGTAAGATCTTGGTCTTACCAGTTACCTGCTGAGCAGCGCTGAAGTAGTTTGTGGATAGTAGCCAGAATTGAAACTTGGGCACAAGAGGTTATATTAATAGAACCCTCATCACAGAAGTCCTAGATAGTATAACTCAGAAGAAGATAGCTTCTGGGGAGAGACGAGATAGTTTGGAAACACTTGAACACATTCTGTACTCGTCTAAAAAGTCGATCTCTCTGGTGTATGCTTTGGCCTTGTTCATTATGCACATCAAATTTGACAGAATATAGAGAGTGCTTTTCAAAAAAGATATAGAGAGTGCTTTTCAGTTTCAAGATTATCAGCACTGATAACTTTCTCTCTTAAAATGCACATACATTGTTTAAAGGACTGCTCATTAGCAGAAATTCAAAAAGCCCAAAGGTTGAGAATTACAGAAGTGTTTCAAGACCATGAAAATTGTGGGTTTTTTTCCCTGCGTTGTGTAATATTGGAACTTGCTACTGGCAAATAACACAAATGGCAAAGATCTATGCTATAGTAAACTATAGTAAACTATTGTAAAATTTAGAATTGGGCATATCTAAATTTCAGTGCCACTAATGACCCAAGTGGCTCTTAAGGTATTGGGCTGATGCAGCCTATTCAAAACTCTTGAAATTTACCACACTTTTAAGGGCTATAGCAAACTGAAGATACTTAAACTTCTTTGAAGTACAAAGCATAGCCTAGATAGGTTTGGCTGATAAGAGCTTGCTTGGATGTTGAAGCTGGAATTTTACCTCCATACATAACAGTGAGAGAAACAAATATTGGGAGTGTGTCTGATGGGGGATTTCAAGATGAATAATGTTTTCAATTTATTGGAGACTTATTTTGGCAGCTATGTGTAAAGACCATTATCAAGAAATCTACAGTACTTCATCTGTACAATGGTGTGATCTTGTCTACTTGGTCTGCTAGTGGGAATACTGGAACTGGACTAGAATTAGATTCTTTTACATGTTAACATTTTGGTTGTGTGTTTTTTTTACAGACACTGGTTTGTACATAATCTGAACTGAATGTGAATAAGCCTTTTTAAAACACCTTTCCAATTCTGATATAATTTTGATAGGTTATTGCAATTTTCCCTGTATTTATCAAATTATTAAAAATAAAGAATGCATGGATCCTATGATTCATTATTTCTCCTTCACGCTCAGAATTCTAGGGCTGATGCCAACTTGAACATCTTGTAGTCTAATATTTGTATATCCTCTATCAACTGTACAATTCCCCCCCCCCCAACTATTTGGTACATTATCTGTGTTGTGGTGCACTACTCCGTTGTTGATGATAAACATTTAAAAAAAAAAAAACCAGATGGCTCAAGCAAGTTGTGGTGTTTGCTTTACTGGGAGTGAGCTAGAGTCTGCTGACCTGGCAGAAAATCTTTCCCACTTTCCCAGCATTGAGCTCTTGAATACAAAAGCAAAACTAAATGGGGAAAAGCTACAATGTGTTTCAGTCTGTTTTTAGTTTAGGAAAAGAAGTGACTAGTGGGGGGGGGGAAGCGAGAGAAAATAGAAGTTTATAAAATTTATGCATAGAGTACAGAAATCAGATAGAAGAGAGGGAGAAAAGCTAATACTAGAAGCTGGGGTTAGCCAATGAAACTGATTCAGGATGGACAAAAGGAGATACTACTACTACTACACATACCACAAAATTAATGTATGCAATTATAATGTGACAAGCTGTGGTGACTACTAGTGTAGATGGCTAAAAGGGTTTTGGACAAATTCATTGAAGGATGACTCTGTCAGTGGCTACCACTCATGGCTATACCTCTCCCTAGATGTCATGCATCATGCTACTTCTCTTTTGCTAAGCAAACCTATCATCTCTTGCTATTTGGAACTTTCTGGTATTTGTATAGGCTTTTCACACCTGCATAACCTTCTGCTTGCCTTTTTTACACTTGTTGTAGTTTGAATTTGGCATGTATGAACATGGGTTACAAAAACCAGGCTTCCAGCTGCAAACGGCCAAGGTTAAGACTTAACTGCCCAATCTTACACATTTTTACTTAGGAGGACCATTGATTTTAATGGGGCTTACTTCCACGTAGTCTTCAGCTTACAGTTGCAATTTTATGCACGCTACCTTCAAAATAAGTTCAACTTAAATCAGAACTTTCCAATGCACATGCATAAGACTGGACGGAAAGGTTGGAAGTGCTTGTTCCAACAGTGGGATGGACTTATAAGAGTGTTCATAGGCTCAGGCTTCAAAGTGACCAATTTTAAATTATTGTGGCCCATTTATTTCAATGAAACTTAGTCATAACTAATTTTGCTGGATTGTACCTATCTTTAGTACTTAATGCATAAGGATCTGATTCACAGGTGTTTTAAAGTCTCATATCTCAAAATAACGTTTCAAACATATTTGTTATAAAATCCCTCTACAAAAGCTTCTCTTTACGTGAATGTACAAACCCTGTCAAATATGATTATTTTGAAGCCACAGGAGATATAATTAAGGCATGAAGAAGACTATCCAGAAATTCTGAAAGGCAATCTGCTTTGAACTGCAAAAATAACCTTATTTGGACAAAATGTGTATAGGTCAAAAACTACTGGGGAAAAACTACTTCACAAATGTTTGTTTACAATTTTACAGCAACAAAATATGGGGAAGTTTCCCCTTTTTCAGGCAATTATATACTGTTGAGTGATTTCAAACTGAAGCAAATTAATCCCTTTTGTGTAGGTGGTGATCAACAACATAAAGGATGGAATAAAAACAGCTTCAGCACATTATCTTGCAAGACTGCTGAGACTGGGGAATTGCTACTATTGGAAGCATGTAATTAACATTGCTTAATACAGTAAACCTGTTGGCAGACTGAATCTTTGTTAGTCTTCAAAATAGACCCTACTGAATTTCAGTAAATTGCCTGGAATATGATGCTACCTGTGGGCTGCTCTGTTGCTATGGCATATCTTGCAGAAGGCAGCACAGAAGCTGCTCCTAGGCCCAATCAGCTCAGTCAACCTGCCCTAGAGCCGCTCAGGTGGGTCTCAATCAAGGATGACTCCAGGTTTTTATAGGTCTCTGTGGTGAATGCCCTGTGCCCCCCCCTTACCTATTTTTCCTTGTTTTTGCACACTTCTAATCGTCTTCGGTTCCAGCTGCTGCCAACCAAGCAGTTCAAAAGCAAGAAATTGCAAGTACATAAGAAGAGCCTCGCTGGATCAGGCCAAAGGCTCATCTAGTCCAGCTTCCTGTATCACACAGTGGCCCCACCAGATGCCTCAGGGAGCACACAGCCAACAAGATAACCTGTTTCCTGCTGCCACTCCCCTGCACCTGGCACAGAGAAAACCTACTTCTAAAACCAGGAGGTTGCTTATGGCTTGTAACCTGTGATGGTCTTTTCCTCCATGAATAAGTAGATTAATAGGTACTGCCTCGGTGGGAAGGTAACAACATTTCGTTAGTCACGCTGGCCACATGACCACGAAAGCGTCTCTGGACATCGCTGGCTCTTTGGCTTTGAAACAGAGATGAGCAACGCCCCTAGGGGCGGTAAGGACTGGCTTTCTAGCAAGGGGAACCTTTACCTTTTAACCCCCAGAAGCTCTGTGTTGTCTCAGCAGCCTAAAAAGCTGTTGGAATATATTCCTGTGGTAGTCTTTATCCGTTGTTTGAAAGATCATTCTCTGGAAGGAGAAAGGGGTAATTCCTTACTTGTGGGATAGCCCCTCCCACCTGGAAGGCAGGGTCAGTTTTCAGTCTCCTCTGGTTTTTTGGCCTATCTTTCCCCCGGACAGTTATGTTTCATCCCCCCATGCCTATTGATTTTAATCTCTACAATTTGAATCTTTACAAATATGAGCAACATGAGCAGCAGCTTGTTCAAATACCAGCTCAAATATAGCAATTTGAGCAGTTTGCACAAGTACAGCAATAAAATAGAAATAGGTAAAGGTATCCCCTGACAATTAAAGGCTTAGAGTCATGTCCGACTCTAGGGTGTGGTGCTCATCCCCATTTCAAAGCGGAAGAGCCAGCGTTGTCCAAAGACGCCTCTGTGGTCATGTGGCCAGTATGACTCTCCTTGCCGCAGCGCGTAGCATGCAGCTGGAACACGGAGCGCTGTTTACCTTCCCGCAAGCGGTACCTATTTATCTACTCGCATTGACATGCTTTGGAACTGTTAGGTTGGCAGGAGCTGGCCAAGCAACGAGAGCTCACCCTGTCGCGGGAATCGAACTGCCGACCTTTCAATCGACAGCTTATGGTTCAGCGGTTTAACCTGCTGCGCCACCCGCTGGCCTTGAATAGAAATACTGTGCTGTAAAAGAAAACAGGAAATAAGAGGCTTGCCTGCACTTGTTTTTGCCTTTGCCGCCTAGTGGTGGAATGCTGTATATGCAGCAAATCAGTACAGATCCGAGATAAGGAGCAGAAGCAACAGAATGGCCTTTGGAGTTGTTGGAGAGGCTCTGCAACTGTTCCAAGCAAGATCCCTTACTTAAAAGTACCGGCAGATTACTCAAAAGTAAGAAAAAGCGGTGATATTTCGTGGAATGGTTTTTAACATCATATTTCGCGTTCAGAGCTAAAAATCATTTTATATAGCGTTTTGAGTCAAAATTAGCATTATTTAGCGTTCTGCGTTGGTCACCAAAAACCCCACACCTCTAGCAATTACAGTCGCACAGCCTGATCTTAACTAGGTTTAGTTGGAAGCGAGTCTCATTCATTTCTATTAATCGGCACGACCGAGCGGGTCCTCCGGCTCGCACTGCGAGCCAGAGGGAAAGACGGCAGGGCTGTAGCCTTTCCCTCCGGCTTGTGGCGTGAGCCAAAATCATCCCCGGTAGCTCTCCCTTACCTTAGCTTGCAGCAGCCGCCTTGTTGGATCTCCCGAAGTCTCGCGAGATACAAGATCGCGGCTCCCAAATCTCACGCTGCGATCTTGGATCTCGTGAGACTTCGGGAGATCCAACTTGGCGGCGGCTGCAAGCTAAGGTAAGGGAGAGCTACCTGAGACGATTTCGGCCTGCGGCGCGGCTGAGCAGGTCCTCCGGCTCGCACCACAAGTTGGAGGGAGAGGCTACAGCCCTAGCAGGGCTGCAGCCTCTCCGGCTTGCGGCGCGAGCCGGAGGACCCACTTGGCCGCGCCGCAGGCCGAAAAAATGCTTTATTTGGCTTTCAGGGAGGGATTTGAGGATGGGGTACGTGGGGAGCATCTCACGTACCCCCAACCTGTGGCCCACGGACCCCTAGGGGTACGCGTACCACAGGTTGAGAACCACTGGTGTATAGGATTGCAGCTTGCAATCCTATACAGACTTACTTAGGAGTAAGGTAAGCCCCATTAAACTCAGTGGGGTGTACTTCTGAGTAGACATGCATAGGCTTCCACTGTTAGCCATTTTTCACATTCTACTTCTCAATGTGAAAATAGTTGCTGACTAGGTAAAAGGAGCAGACTCTTGGCAAACTAGGAACTGCTGTGTTTGCAAAACCCTCATGTTAGCTGTAGTAAGATTAACAGCACTGGGTCTGATGTGTTGCATACACAAATTGCTCCACTGCACTAGCTCCCCCCTCCCCTTTGTATTCTAAGCATTCCTTTCCAAATTACAGCATTAAAACGTTATAGAATGATTATATAAAAAATAAATAGTTATAAAGACAATAGCAGAGGAAGCTGACGTGGAGCAGTGTGCTTTGTTTTGATGTGAGCCACAGAGCTCTAGGCCATTGGTAGTGAATCCCCTAAATGAGTCATACATACACTCACAGTCATCAGCTACAGTTTCCAAACTATTTTAAGAGTAGAACTTGGCTGTTGCCATAGCAGCAGTAAACCCTTTTAATCTCACTTCCTGCAGAGGCTGAGCTGAAGCTGTCGTTGATTATCCACTTTGGAATCATCAAAGGCAGGTTGTGTGAGAGGCCAAGAAGCAAACCGTAACAGCATGAGCCGATTGCTCTTGTAACTTCAAGCTATTATTATTATTATTAGCTATACCACTGGTTCTCAAACGTTTTAGCACCGGGACCCACTTTTTAAAATGACACTCTATTGGGACCCACCTAGCTTTACGAGACGCTCAAACATTTATCTCCCTATATTTAAACAAGCTTGCAAATTGCAGGAGCTCATCTGCAGGGCAATTAGCAGCTATCTTGCAAACTGCAGGAGCTCAGCTTTTTGGAGGGCAATTATCAGCTATCTGATTTTTGAATAGCTTCAGGGCTTGCGGCAATTACCTATCTGATCTTTCCATCACCTGGGACCCACCAGAAATCAGGTCCCGACCCACCGTTTGAGAAACACTGAGCTATACTATATTTCTATCCTGCCCTTCCTCCAAGAAGCTCAGACCAACATTCGAGGTTCTCTCCCCCCCCCTTGTATCCTCACAACAATCCTGTGAATTAGATTAGGCCAGTGGTTCCCAAACTGGGAGGCACGGCTCCCCCAGCCAGGGGAGCCGCGGAGTGCCACAGAATCCGTTCGGGTACAATGCCAATTGGCAGGCATCAACATAATGTAATGGGGAGCCACAACCGATGGTCAAGGGAGCTGCAGAACGAAAATGTTTGGGAAACACTGGATAAGGCTGAGAGGAAACTAGCCCCAAAGCTTCATAGCCAAATGGGGATTTGAATCCAGCTCTCCCCAGTTGCGGTCCAGCACTAACTACTACACCACACTGACTCACTAGTTAATGAAATATTAAACTCAAAGCTAATGTAACTCAGTTAGCTTAGTATTTCTAGAAGCAAGGCTTTTTCTATAATACTTTGATTAATAAAGCATCGGAGATAACTTGCCAGTGTGGTATAGTGATTGGTTTGAGTGTTCAACTTGGACTGGGGAGACCTGATTCAGCCATGAAACCGCTTCTCTCCTGACATAACCTACCCCACAGGCAGGCTTGTTATTTTGAGGATAAAACATTTTTACAGCAAGTTCTGCCAAATACATGTTTATAGTTTAAGCATTTTGACATCGGCATTTTTACAGTTCCTGCCTGAGTATGCTATGCTGAGCTCCTTGGAGGAAGGTTAGGATGCAAAATGTGATGAACTACGACAATCCAGTCAGTTTTGATACTGCACCTGTATAGGCAGAGGCTTGTCTTCCTGCAATGTTATTTTTCTCTCTGTTTTCCATGTTCCAAAATTCACCATAGGGGCACAGAGCAATAGAATGAGGTTAGGATTAACGTTGTCTAAACTCTCCATGTGATTGCTGCGGCAAATGACGAACTAGTCGTGAGACACGGGAGATCTGTAATCAGGATGTTTCACTTAAAAAAATAAAACAGTTATAGCAGCCGCAGGTCGTGTCCCTGCCATTGTATTGGGGCTGCATTACTGGAGGAGGGGCCACTATCCTTTTCTCTTGTGCAATTTCCCCAATTTAAATGCCTTCCAAAACTGCTATGTGACTCGTTGAGAAAATATACAGGTTCCTTAGGGTATTTGTATGTTTTCTCCCACGAGGCAAATAGCCGATTTGGGTAGGGATTTTAATCAAGAAAACAGTGCAGAGAAAAGATTAACCTTCTCTTCCCTAGTGCTGCAGTCCCAATCCATTTGAGGAGGGGGAAGGCTGCAGCTGCTGTTAACATTAAAACCTTAGGAGATCATAACCATGGATCTCCTGTCGGATATCTATTTGCACCTGTGTGGTGAGCATTACGACTGCAGTGTGTAACAATGGGCACTTGGAGGCTGTTTCTAGCACCTTGTGCTCTCTTTGCTCGACTAGGACCCCTCTAGGCTAGACAGCACACATAGAAACCCACACAAACGTGCCCCCAGTGCCAACCATTTTAATCTGTAAAATGGTATTTGGCATTGCTTTCTGCAAAAATGTTTTGAGGTGTTAAGACGTAGCTAGCAGCAAGAGATTGTTTTATGCATGATTTTGCATTATTATTATCACAATCCTGTTTGTCTACTCAGAAGTAAGTCCCATTTTGTGATCAATGGGGCTTACTCCCAGGACAGTGTGTATAGGATTGAAGCCTAAGTAGACTAACTTCCTACTAGAGGCTGGCCAAAACGTCAGCATCTGATAGAAGCATTGCAAGAGCTTTGTTATTATGCAGCTAATGGTTACTCGCAGAGGAGCCAAGGCAGTTTAACCTTGGTATCTTAACTGTTCAAAACATGTTTTCTTGTTATGATGCTGCAAGCTGGTACAGACTTCACATCAACATTTAAGGACAGCGCAGTTACCCAACACCCTGCTGCACAATTCATTTCAATCATTTCAATGTCAATTTCAATCATTTCAATTTCAAGCAGTAGCACCCATACAGAAACAGTTTTTGCCTAGAAATGGAACTAAGGTAATCTAGGTACTGTACCTGTAACAATTAATGTAACCAGCATTTTATTTTCATGAACACAGCAGGTGCCTACCTATAATTTGTGGACATGCTGCATGTATATGCTGCATGTAATATGCTTAGGAACTGACCTTATAATTTACTGCTTCTGCAAATCAGCATGTAGGAGTGAGTGCAAGGATCCTTCCATTACAACCGGTGTTAGTACTGTTCTGCTAGCAGTTGCTCTCTTTAGGACTTCAGTTTGTGGTTTGGGTTGGATGTGGGTTGGAAATCTGCCACTTTGTAGGAATGCCTGCTGTTTAGCTCCACTTATGCTCTGCTTCAATAAAATTAATAATATATATTAAAAACTCTTAACATTTGCATAGCATTTTCAAGTGTTCAGAACGCACTACACATGTACTATCTTGTTGTGATCCTTGAACCCATTCTGTAGTTAGAGGAATATTATTATCCCCACTTTGAAGATGGGAAAGCCAATGCTGAGAGGGAGTGGCTTGCCAAAGGCCATTTGATGAGTTAATTAACAGCGCCAAGATTCAAACCAGGGACTTTCTGATTCACAGCTCATTTAAGGCAGAGGAGGCCCACCCAACAGGGCAAACCTGTTGTCCTATTACATGAGATGCTTTTGACAAAGAGGCTCTCAAAGGCTGATATCAGTGTTCAATTGGATCTTTTGTATAAGTAGTAATTCATGACATTTTCAAGCACAAAACTATTCAGTTGGTCCCCCCCCCAAAAAAATTAGGACTCCTTTTTGATAACATCTCTCTCTCTCTCTCTCTCTTTTAATTGTAATTCTAGTTAAATCTCTTTCTCCCACTTGGGGTTTTGGAGGTAGCCAGGTGTGTTAACATTCACACGTTAACACAACATTAATCTCATCGGGCAATTTCCCCATATTTTAAGCTTCAAGTTAATGGGCTTTAGGGCAGGTCCTGCAGATGCTTTTTCTCTTCTTTTTGTGCGCTAAGCAGCAGCTCCTAATCTGTGGAGGGCACTAAATCTTCTGTATCGCCAACACCAAACCTTTCCCTCTAAGATAGACAACTTCAGTATACTCCCTTTGACAAGCTAGAAAAGAACATATTTCAGCCAAATGCCTGCTCCTAAGACAGAACATGAATTCAAACCAGAATTAGAGAGGGTGTGAAGCCAATCTAAAGATGTAATCAAACAAGCTCTGCACCAATGCTCTTTTTATGCAGTACCATCATCGCTCTATCTTAATGAAAAGATGTCAGGGAGAGCTTCCCACTTACCAGGCCTTTCACAATGCTGCAACGTGTTCTAACCTATTCCATCACTTGCTGTGTCACACAGGGTCTGGGCTTGAAGCCAGCACAAACAATTCCACAAGGGCATTGAGGACATATATTTTCATTATGTTTCTCTCCCCCTTCCTTTCCATTTAAAGGCACCTTCCCTGCCAACCTTTGCAAAGTATTGGGATCCAATTGCCAAAGATTAGACCAGAGCCATCAATCAATCATGAGGCAAAAAAGGGCAGGGGCAGCTTCCCTCCAGGGCTCTACTCGGGTGGAGCCAGTAACTGCACCTAGATTTATCCCACTAAAGAATTATAACACAACTCCACCCTTCTGACCTATCCAGCACTGCCCTTCCAAGATTTCCCTGGCTCGGCATAAGAGGGTAATTTAGGGAAATTGTTTCTACAAGGAAAGATTGTACCCAGGGGTACAAGTGATTTAGCTGACGGAAATCTGAGGAGGCCTATTGGGCCCTTCCCCGAGTAGACCTCCGGCTTGCCATACGACGGGCAGCCTCGGGCCAGGATCCTTACAGGATTGCACTGTAAATTATGCAATGTCCTATCAATGAAAAATTGCCATCACAGTGAATAATAATACCTGTAGAAGAAGATGTTGAGAAACTGGAGACTTAGCAGCATGTGAGTTTCCCAGCACAACCAATTCCGTAAGGCTACTCTTACCATGAAGAAGGACATTAGTGCTGAATAAGATCAGGGGTACCATGGCTGTCTGGATTTCAGGCCCAGGCAAACCTCATGCTATGATTATAAATAATTGGAGGTCTTTATGACAAGAACAATATCTAGGAAAGCAACATGAATAAGCTTAATAGCTAGAGAACAACAATATCCCATGGATTATCAATCTATTAGTACTGTACTTTTAAAGGTTTTTTTTAAAGCCAAACAAATAATATACATTGAAAATTACTTTGTTTGGGACAAAATTGTGCCAGGAAATATGCAATTTTCATCTATATTTTCTTGTCCTGTGCAATATGCATATTGTTTACTAGGAAATGGATCATTCACCATGAAGAAGAAAAAGTATATATCCCTAGCGATGCAAGCAATATAGCCAAAGTTGAGAAGTTTTGAATTTCATTGATTTTAGTAGGATTTAACACTTCACTTTAATGAGACTTCATGCTTAACTCCTACTGAAATCAATAGGATTTTAAGTACATAATTGTGACTTGAATGTATTTCATGTGTGCCATTCTTAACATGTTCAGTTAATAGATGAGAAAATCCAATGTGTGGTTGCCGCACGCACGCGCACACCCCTGGCAGTAGTATTTCTGCATTGCAGTATAAATAAGTAGATTATCCTGGCAAAGCAGATTAGAAATGCTTTGGTGAAGGGAGGAGGAGGGACAGGAGAGAAGACAGGGTGTATAAAACAGACAGAAGAGTGTGAGCTCCCAGTTTCTTGGTTTGATATCTCACAAAGTGGCTTTTTTTATCCCCTTTGGGTTTGGATTTGGGCGAGTGAACGGGAACGGACCAGACATCATGTCCCGGGAGAAATTGGAAGCACTTGTGAAAAACATGGAGATTATGCTCTCTGAAGTGGAGCAACTCAAAATCCACTGCACCAAACAAACCGAGGAGGTCAACCAGGTGGTTCAGGAGCTGCGCCGTGAAAACAAGGAGTTGACTCAGAAATATGAACACATCTGCCAGGATCTGAAGGAAGCTAAAGAGGCCATTTCTCAGCTGCAGGACACTAAAGTTGCCTTTGAGGCCAAGGAACGGCAAGCACAAAAACTGAACCGACAGCTGTGAAGCAGGCGGGGAAAATGTGTATGTGCGCTCGTGCATTGAGAGAGCATGGTATTTCCCCAGCAAACCTATGAGCAAATTAAAGTTTTTTACCATTGTAAGCAGAACAGTGGGTTGGCAACTCTAAACCAGCATTTGCCGTCGCACCTTCAAATCCATGAATGGGATGGATGTTAATGTCCACCTGTGGAGATAAAGTTACGGCAAGAAAGGTGCAGCCGAATATATACATCGCAAGCCTGTCAGTGCCAAGAAATGTCTCTGAATTCCATCACTTAAAAGAAGCTTTGCTACTCTTATATGGGATCTTGCTGTTGGAGAACAAAGCCCTGTGAAAGTAAACCTCCACAGTCCACCATGGAAAATGAGAAAGACAGGAGAAGTGAGAACCAATTCTATGTCCTTGCTGAGAGGAACAGGATTGTGTGGGTGTGTGATTTCCAAATATGAAAGAGAGGCCATTTCCTCACATTCTATAATCAACCACCGTTTGAGCAAGGAAGATGCTTTCTGCGCTATTTTGGGGCTGTGGTGTTGTTATCAGCTCTCATGTTGTGATGCTTTTACATCCTGATGGAAAGAGGCATGCAAGGACAGGTGTCATATCTGCCTCAAGGTGACATCTGAGGTCATGTCAGGCCAGGAATAGGAATTATACTATATTAGAGGCTCAACAGCAATTCAAAGTATGTGGTATTAGAACCAAATCTCTGATGTGTTTGGCACATTTAACCATGAATGTATTTTGACATAATTAAGTCAAGGGAACTGTATAATGGTCTACAAATGAACAGAGATGTAGAATAAAGAAAATGAGAAGGGGGAGATATATACCATTTGTCTTGGGACTTTTACTTTCACAATTTCTCCTTTTTAAAAAATAATATTGGTCTTATAAATTGAACTGTTTGCAATGTTTTATTGCTGAATAGGGCACATTCAGGTGGTCCTAATTTGGAGCTTGGTAAGCCACAGTCCGGTCTAGCATTTTATTCCCACTTTAGAGCTTCAGCCAACTCTAGTCTCCACTTCAGTCCACACAAATCTGCAAGGAACTAGAGTAGCTTTGGAGTTGAGATTTGGGGGTGGGAAGCAGACTGAGGGAAAGGTACAACGCCGAATAGTAACTATCGGAGCTGACTCTCTGAACATATCCTTAAACAAAATATCTTAATCATATAGAGTTAGCAAGAGGAGAATCTATGGAGAGTAGCAGACAGATTGACGGTTAGAAAAGGGTGGTCTTCTTTCGTTAGAAATACGTTGTGTTATACGTAGAAATATGTTGCGTTAGAAATACGGAGAAATATGTTGAACGTAGAAATATGTTCCGTTAGAAATACGATTATCTTCAGCCAACTCAAAGTAATAATTTGCAAGACCAATGGGATGTAAGATTTTATTCTCAATTGCATTGGAATTTATAAATTGGTACTGTTAAATCTGATCCCCCCCCCCCTTCTGCCTTGGAGTGCTTTTTGTGGTTGGTTGGTTTATTTGTTTGCTTACAGACATGCAGGGTTCCAAAAATTTAAAATCTTTTTGCTTTGGAAGGTGTTTGTGTCTGTCTGATCTGCAGCACATGCTTATGGAGGCAGAGGGGAGACAGACATTACCATTTTTGTTGGGTGAAAATAAAGATAGAGTTGTTCACTTGACAGTTTTCACTGGCCTGCTAGAGGACCAGCCTTCAGTTGCCAACGGATAGAGAGAATCGCTCTCATTGCGATGAGTTCAAACTGAAGTAAGTTGATTTTGTTACGGGGTTTTATAGGGAACAGAACTAGGCCTACAGGAAATGTATTATTATTAATAATGATTTTATGGCATATCAGTTGCTTTTCATTTCTTCCCATTCATTCTCAAAACAATCATGAGAGGGAGATAAGCAGATGCAGAAGACGCCTTAACAGTCTTGTCAATGAGGGAGTTTCAGCAGCTGTACTTTGTCAGGCAGGAGTGACAAATGCTTATCTGCTGAAATTCCCTCTACTACACATCTGTTAAGGGTACAGGAGTCTACTTCTGTACCTGTTAGGTAACCCTAACTTTGAGGTACAGAAACCTGAGGCAAAGTTTGGAGACACATTATACTTTTTCCCCCCAAGACTTGCAAGCAGTTTGAAAGAGGAATGGCTATTCATCATGATGCTTACGCTCATCCTGCTTTCACCTCTAGTGAACAGGTTTTGTAGGTTTTAAAAAACGTTACAAAAATTTGGAAAAACCTCTGCGACCAGAAGCAACAGTGGGACACAAGAAATACATGTCTGCACCATGAGAAAGGATGCCTTCTCAAACCACTTTTGAAGGCACTTCCAGATGGGGTATGTCATCCAGGATTGTCACACATTGGTCATGCACTTTTTATGGCACTTTACATATCATCATCCACATGATGTTTGTCCACATCCATGAATGAAAAAATCAGTTAATGAATGAGATGGTTTAAAACAGTTGGATGGATGACAGCATCATGTGAACCACCTGTAAAGGGTGCATGAACAGAATGTGACAATTCTAGACTAAATACCCCAGAAAGTGTCAGGAGTCTCTTAAAAACTATTGTCTACTGTATCTCCAGCCTAAGGGCTCTAGATAATAGCAGCCAGCCAGTCAGCTTCAGATTCAGAACTCAATAGAGATGTGTACTATACCTAGGACTAATATGTCCAGATCCATCCCTCTATCTGCCATCCTGCACTGGTCTTTCTACCTTTTTAAATGGGACAGAGTCAGATTGGAGCATATCCCAAGTGCATTGAAACCGTTTTTCATCTCATTTCAAACTTGCATATTATTAGTTATTCTACAGTCAACTTGGCTTTCCATTCTGCTTCAGGACAGATACCTTTTGTTTTGTGTTCACAGTAACTGTGTTATGCAACCCCTAAGCAGGTTTCCAAGTTTACTAAATTAGATTAGCCTTGTAGCTGCCAGATTCACTTTGTGTTGCATTTAAATCTACAATGGTAAAGGTGGGGAGGGAATGGAAGTTTCTATTCCCACACAGTCTGCTTATCACTGGGCACTACTTTAATGCACCTCTTCTCTTCCCTTACATTACATCTCATAGACCAGGGGTGTCAAGCATAACATAAGGCCTGTGCGCCAGATATGGCCCATGGAAGCTCTTTATCTGGCCCACGTGATAGTTGGGATCTCCCATACCAGTGGCATTGTTGGAGGGGGTACGGCACCGTAAGTAGTACTGCGCCTTGCAAACCAGTGTAACGTGACCCGTCCCACTCGCCCTGGAGCCATTCTGGCGGCAAAGGCAACATGCCACCGGAATGGCTCCAGGGGTGAGTAAGACGGGTTGAGTTACACTGGTTTGCAAGGCGCGGCACAGTGCCTTGTACCAGTTACGGTGCCACACCCCCTCCAGCAACACCACTGCTCATATCTTGAAAACATTATTAAGATTTGCATATTTTCTCTTCTGTTTCAGTTACCAACGGATCGCGGGGACTCCCCCAGGCTTTTACTTTTTTCCCAGTAAGCTTTGTTTCTTCCTTAAACGAACAGGAGAAGCAGCCTAGTACTGTATTTCTTCGATTCTAAGACGCATGTTTTTTCCCAATTAAGCATTTCAAAAAATGGGGTGCGTCTTAGAATCGAAGATCTCCAAAAAGCACCCCAAAATGCCATTTCCTTACTTACCGGGGCTTGGGGGAGCTTCAGGGAGGTCTGTGCAATCCTCTGCAGGCCTCCCCGATCTTCAGTTCAGTGAAAAACGGCTATTTTCAGCCATTTCCGGTTTTCGCGAAAACTGGAAATGGCCAAAAATCACTGTTTTTCACCAAACTGAAGATTGGGGAGGCCTGCAGAGGGTCGCGCAGACCTCCCTGAAGCTCCCCCCAGCCCCGGTAAGTAAGGAAATTGCATTTTCTGGCGGACCACAAAGGCACTGCTCAAAGGCAGTGAGGAGATCGTCAGCTGCAGCGCGGGGCATGCTGGGGCGAACTCTCAGGTTCAGGAAGAGAGAGTTCGCTGCTGAGCAGAGGTGGCAAAATGGCGCGGTAAAAATCAGATCGCCGTGGCAGGCAAGCTGGGGAGAGTTGGTGCTGAGCAGACAAATTGAAGGAAGGTGGTGCGTCTTGCAATCAATGGTTTGTTTGTTTTTTTGCTGGTGTTCCTGAAATTAAGATGCGCCTTAGAATCGATGGCGCCTTAGACTCGAAGAAATACGGTAGAATGAAACTAAGTCTTAGAGAGGCTCTGCAAGGTTAACAGAAAACTTGCAGAGCCTCTCTAGGACTTAGTCTCGTTCTACTTGCCTGCAATGGAGGCTGCTTCTCTATTTGTTTTAAGGAAGAAACAAAGCTTGCTGAAAGAAAAATAAGAGCGGGGGGGAGCATGCCTGCCCGCAGGGGAAGCAGGGCGGGGGGCCCTCAGGAAACCATGGAGGGGGTGTTCGCTCTTATCCATGGTTTCAAGTATCCACGGAGGGGCCTGGAACATATCCCCAGCGGATATGGGGGGAGTACTGTATATGAAACAAGTCATAAGAACATAAGAAGAGCCCTGCTGGATCAGGCCAAAGGCCCATCTAGTCCAGCTTCCTGTATCACACAGTGGCCCCACCAGATGCCTCAGGGAGCACACAGCCAACAAGATAACCTGTATCCTGTCGCCACTCCCTTGCACCTGGCACAAAGAAAACCTACTCCTACAACCAAGAGGTTGCTTATCCCCATCATGGCTTGTAAGCTGTGATGGACTTTTCCTCCATAAATCTGTCCAATCCCCTTTTAAAGGCATCCAGGCCAGGTGCCATCACCACATCCTGTGGCAAGTCTGACACCCCTGTCATAGACTGTAAGCCAGTGAGCAGAAATGTTATTTTGTTCATCTTTGTAAATGATAATTAGACTTACTTTGGGCCAAAGTTTGCATTATCTTGATGGAAAATAGACAATTTTATTTTTTAAAAAATCTAATAGGATAACAGTTTTGAAAATCAAACTGTGGAGAAAGCCCTCTCAAAGGGCATATGAACCCTTCAAACTTAAAATGGGTTAATAGTAACTGTAGTTCCAAGGGTTACTTGGCATCCCTAATGGGGAATTCTAAGCACCTAATTAAACTATAATTCCCAGGGTTTGAGAGAGACCATGACAGTTTAACCGTAATGGAGATATACTCTAAACATTATCTGAAAATAGCCCCATAGGCTTGTTTTTTATCCCTTGAAATTTAGAGGACCCTTGAAATTTAGATGCAGAAGAAATGCAAAAAAGTGGTCCCAAGTTTGTTCTGATATTGTAAATATGTTTAACTTATTGTAACACAAATCTGCTTTCATCATGTGTTTTTTCACCTTAAAATTAATTATATTACTGTTACTATTAAAATACACCTTTAATAAAGAACAAAGATTATGGTAGGCATCTATTGTCAATAAAGCAATTTCTCAGGATATTTGTGACTGTTTTCCCCTGTTTATAGTAGGATAATTATTTATTTTCTGACTGCCCTTCGAAAATGTTTCTAGAGGCAAGAAACGAAACATCAGGTTGTACTTTGTCCTAGCTTCAGATTTTAATGATTTTGCGTCTGACTACAGTGCTGGGAAAACCGAAGACTGCTGTCAGGATCGATCGATCGTTATTTCTTTTTAGCTGGATTTTAAAGTTTTTTTTCTACATGGCTTTTACACCCGTGACTCCTATTTCTCTACAAATTGTTGCTGGCCATGAGAGCTTCCACTCAAGAATTATTTATTTTCCGTTCTCCAGAATAATCAACAGACTAATGGAGAGACTGCACAGATTACACTGTGTTCCCAGGTTAATCACTCTAAATTAAATTGGTGCTGTAGCTATCAGATTCACTGTGTGTTGCGTTTAAATCCACAATTCCAAGAGTGTTGAGGAGAGAAGGTTTCTGTTGCTATATTGTCAATTCTTTAGCAATTCAGACAACTGTTTAAGAAATCAGAGATCACAAATTCCCTGAAATGGAATGTAGAAAGAAGAATGGAAGCTAGACAAATTCAACACAGTGGCTAGATGCATTGAACCGCTCTTATCTTGTAATTTTAAAGACAACTCCCCCTTTCCTTCGTATAGCCCAGTTTTGTCCTTTTCTAGCTAGTTTGTGTCTGAAAATGTATAGATCTATCAAGTCTGGCCCTGTACCTGGTAGTGAGGTGGAGATGTGAGGCCAGCAGATGTACAAAGCCCAGACCAAAAGCGCAATACATTTGTGGGAAATCACATTTGTGAGTGTCAAACCATGTGGGATTTGCAAGCACACATTCACTCCAATCAAGGGGATTATCTGTGGAAAAAAGCGGTGTTAGTCCCTTCTCCAGAGCTGTCAATCATCCTTCAACTGCCTTCTTGTGCCTGTACATACACCAGCAAAGGCGTCGCTCCGGTTAGCGAGCGAGCAGGAGGCGGCCCTGCCCCCTCACTGTTGGAGCCTTTCCCGTGCGGAGAAAGCAGCAGGCAAGAGACCCTGCCTGCTGCTTTCTCCGCAGGGGAAAGGCTCCGACAGTGAGGGGGCGGGGCCGCCTCCTGCTCGCTCGATAAAGGGACTGGGACGGAGCGATACTTACGGCCCCGCCCCTACCGGAGCGACGCCTCTGTACTCCAGCAGCATTTGCTTGCTGAAAGGGGGAGGAGTTTCTCCCTGAAGTTTGCCCTTCTGAGGCAGTAAACGGTGTAAACTAACCAAGTCAACCCTTTACTCCAAGTGCTATTAAAGGAGTGGATTAAAAGATCCAGCTGTGGGTATGGTACACCAAGCCAGAGCCACTCAGGCAACCCTAGTCAACACAAGCAGCAGCACAATGAGGTAACAAAGAGTTATAGAATCCTAAAGGTTCACTAATAACTCCAAATCACCATGAGACAGTACAGTCATGCTGGTTGCAACCCTACTGTGAGAGTTGCCTTTTGTCAGATTTTATCAGCTTTGATGAAGAACATCATTCTCTTTTAAAGCTAATTCCCAAATATAGTTATTAACCAATACATCAAATTCTTCAGTAAGCCCTGGAGGGACAGCAAAGATTACACTTGATATACGGTGTTCCTTCTATAAACTGCAGGAGTTTTCCCTGTTGATTGAAAATGAACTTGATCTAACTGTAGAATGATAATTATATGATGTCTAACATTAGACCAATGGAGTAACCGTTCCACTGATCTAGGGTGTTGCAAACGTGCCTTATGGCACATTTGCGGCACCCAGAGAGTAAGTGGTGCCAGCGGAGAGGCTTGCGCCGCTCCTCTGACGCCGCAGAACGGAGCAGCACTCCACTGGAGAGGTATGGTCCCACCGGGTGGTGGAGGGGCGGAGGAGGGCAGGGTATTCCGGGGAGGGGTGATTGGAGGATTGGGCCCGGGAGGGGGAAGGATTGGAGGCCTCCACCGTAGCCTATCCCCCTTCCCAGGCCTGTTGGGCCTTACACAGGTCTCCTGAATGTACGCCAGCAAAAAATCAATTTTGGGGGGGCACACAGTGTCCATTTGCCACCCAAAGGGTGCCTGAAATTTTTATTTATTTATTCATTTTAAAATCAATCAATTAATTATTTCACTTACCTGTCCCGCCACTGCCATTCTGCCCCCGCCGCCATTCTCGTTGAGAGGGCACCTGAGGCAGTACAGTACTGCCTCATGTGCCCTCACAAGATTTGGGTGCTGCCATCTTGGATCTCGCTAGATTTCGCAAGATCCAAGATGACCGACAGGAAAAAAAAGTAAGTTTTTTAAATTTTAAAAGCAGCAGCAGTGGCAGAGGCTTCACCGGGCCCGGGAAACCTGCAAAGCCCGGGACTGACCTGGGACCGAAGCCCGGAAACCAGGGTGGTCCCAGATTTTTCAGGACAGATGGCAAGCCTGGGTAAAGAGACAAAACGTCCCTTTACCTTGAGGAGGCTGCCAGCTGTGCCGGGGCAGGCCTAATTCTGCTCAGGATGTAGCAGGCGCCTTGTGTATGCTGCCCCATCCTGCTAAACAGGATAGGGCTGCCCGTAAGTAACAGACTGAGGTAGAAGGAAATTTTCTAGTTTTCAGACTGTAAAGGAAGGGACCAGTCTAGGTGTTATGTTAAGCCTGCCATTAGCACTGATTGGATTAACTTTTAGTATTTTTAAAATAGCTGGATCATTCCCACTATGCATTTGGGTCCATGGTGGATAGGAGGCCCTTGTGGCTGCTATTTGCCAAGGGGGAAACAAATGTACCCGTATATTGACACCAAGAGCACCTAATGATGCCTCTCATAGACACACCATGATGCCTCTCATAGAAGTTAGAACCAATTTCAACCAAGCATCACAGAGACCAGATTTGCAGAAAGAGGTTGGAGAAAGGAATGTAATCCAGATGCAACGAGGACGGATCATAGTCTGCTCACTTCAGTAAGTGTCCTTTTCTGTCAGCAATCATGGGCCAGAGTAGGTACAATAAACCATCTTTTCACCTGATTGAATGGGTTCTGTGCTTACTTCAGCTGACATCGTTTTGATCTCCAACCATTGTCAGTCAACCAGTAGCATTCTTAGGTCTAGACAGCATGGACTTTCACCCAGGCCCAGCCATATGATAGATGCAGGCAAGATGAAATGGGCACACTGCCTGCCACAAAAAGAGCAAGGGGGGAAATGCAGTTCCTCAAACTTTTAAAATCTGCTCGATCTGTGAATTACCATAGCTTCTGTCTGGAATCAACCACTGTTTCATATGTGAGTGCCAAGATCCTCGTGTGCAGGATCATCCTTCTTCCCAAATCAAGTTGGGCTGTGATGATTGTGGCGCAGTAGGGATGCAATCACTTCTACAAATCCAAAGTGAGTCTCAGAGAGAAGTGTTCAGCCACTTGCTTATTGGAGAGTGTGGAGAGAACATCACCATTGACCTCAGAAATGGATCCCACTTTGCTGCTGGTGCCTGCTCCCATTATTACTCCTGGTAAGTCTCCCATTGGGACCTTGGGACCCTGCCTGCTTTAACAGGTGAGACAACAGGAGTAGTGGCAGCAACAAACAAGCCTTTTTTCCCCCTGGTGCCATTTTACAAATTCTGCTGCTGCTGCTCCCCTCTATCATCTGGTAAGCCATTTTCACAATGGCGAGAGGTGAAAAGCGGTGTGCCCCAAGGATCGGTCTTGGGACCGGTGCTTTTCAACTTGTTCATAAATGACCTGGAGTTGGGGATAAACAGCGAGGTGGCCAAGGTTGCGGATGACACTAAACTTTTCTGGGTGGTGAAGACCAGCAGGGATTGTGAAGAGCTCCAGAAGGATCTCTCCAAACTGGGAGAATGGGCAGCAAAATGGCAGATGCGCTTCAATGTAAGTAAGTGCAAAGTGATGCACATTGGGGCAAGAAATCAAAACTTCACATACACGCTCATGGGTTCTGAGCTGTCTGTGACAGATCAGGAGAGAGATCTTGGGGTACTGGTGGACAGGTCGATGAAAGTGTCGACCCAGTGTGCGGCGGCTGTGAAGAAGGCCAATTCCATGCTTGGGATCATTAAAAAAGGGATTGAGAATAAAACGGCCAATATTATTATGCCGTTGTACAAATCGATGGTAAGGCCACATCTGGAGTATTCAGTTCTGGTCGCCGCATCTCAAAAAAGGATATAGTGGAACTGGAAAAGGTGCAGAGGAGAGCGACCAAAATGATTAGTGGGCTGGGGCATCTCCCTTATGAGGAAAGGCTACAGCGTTTGTGGCTCTTCAGTCTAGAAAAATGGCGGCTGAGGGGGGACATGATTGAGATGTATAAAATTATGCATGGGATGGAGAGAGTGGATAGAGAGAAGTTCTTTTCCCTCTCACACAACACTAGAACTAGGGGACATCCGCTAAAATTGAGTAGAGGGTGTATTAAAACAGACAAAAGAAAATATTTCTTTACCCAGCATATAATTCATCTGTGGAATATAGGTTTTCTCTGTGCCAGGTGCAAGGGAGTGGCGACTGGACACAGGTATCTTGTCTTGTGTGCTCCCTGAGGCATCTGGTGGGGCCACTGTGTGATACAGGAAGCTGGACTAGATGGGCCTTTGGTCTCATTCAACTGGGCTCTTCTTATGTTCTTATCCCTGTTGTATTTCAAGCCTGTGCTTTAACAGAAGCTCTGCTTCTGTGCTTTAACTAGCACAGAAGCAGACAAGCCAACTGAATGGTAGAGAGGCTTGGCTGAATTAACAGGAAGTATTTCCAGTTTCATGGCCAGCGGGTGGCGCAGTGGGTTAAACCGCTGAACCATGAGCTGTCGATCGAAAGGTTGGCAGTTCGAATCCGCGACGGGTTGAGCTCTCGTTGCTTGGCCAGCTCCTGCCAACCTAGCAGTTCCAAAGCATGTTAATGCGAGTAGATAAATAGGTACCGCTTGCGGGAAAGTAAACAGCGCTCCGTGTTCCAGCTGCATGCTACGCGCTGCGGCAAGGAGAGTCATGCCGGCCACATGACCACGGAGGCGTCTTCGGACAACGCTGGCTCTTCGGCTTTGAAATGGGGATGAGCACCACACCCTAGAGTCGGACACGACTGGACTTAATTGTCAGGGGTCAGGTCACCTTTACCTTTAACTATTTCCAGTTTCTGCTTCCTGTTAATTAGCCTCCTTTACCTTTTTTAGTAACTTAAAGCACAGAAGCAGAGCTTTAGCAAGATACAGACTAGAAACAAAACAAAGGTAATGGTGGGGGGCTACATGTGGGGGCTTCCTAACTTCTGATTGGAAAAGCAGATAAGGACCAGCCTGCCATGTACCATTGACAGTTGCACAAAGTACCACTGGTTGAGAACCCCTGCTTTAGGCATGGGGCTGGTCAGTCAATTGGAGTATTGTCCGAACCAGTCCCATAACAGTTAAACTTGTATAACAAAAAGGATATGTTTGTAGTGCAGCTATAGCTCGGGTGAAGAAATACATACAGGGTCCTGTAGGCCCCTGCAAGAAAGGGGGAAGAGGAAACTGTAGCTGCATACGTTCAGTGAAGTTTTTTTTTCCGGTTTATCTGGTAGCGAAACACCAATTTCCTCAGAAAATAAAAAGATAACACTTGGGATAATGAAGCTTGGCTCAGGTTGGTAAACAAAGCAAAGAAAGGGTTCAAAGAAAAAATGTTTTGATTGTTTTAGTGTGTTCTGTTGTGTATTTTTGTTTGTTTGTTTTGTTTCAGGATACAGTTGGAGCCCTTAGAAGATCTGGATTTAAATTCTTCTTATTCTGTAGAAGAAAGCCAATATATTACTGGAATGATTTGGACTGTGGAGAAGAGAAGACTATTGCTAAAGTGGGATGTTACTGCAAGTTCTATTTCTTGTAATTTATCATAATTCATGTGATTTGGTTACAAAAACTGGTGAACAAAGAAGCAGAAAGTGAAGAAGAACTAAAGAGCCTCTTGATGAGAGTGAAAGAGGAGAGTGCAAAAGTTGGCTTGAAACTCAACATTAATAAAACCAAGATCATGGCATCTGGTCCCATCAATTCCTGGCAAATAGAAGGGGCAGAAATGGAAGATCACTACAGACGGAGACAGCAGCCATGAAATTAAAAGACGCTTACTCCTTGGAAGGAAAGCTATGGCAAATTTAGACAGCATAATAAAAAGCAGAGATATCACCATGCCAACAAAAGTTCGTATAATCAGGGCGATGGTGTTCCCAGTAGCAATGTATGGTTGCGAGAGTTGGACCATAAGGAAGGCTGAGCGCCGAAGAATAGATGCTTTCGAACTGTGGTGCTGGAGAAGACTCCTGAGAGTCCCTTGGACTGCTAGGAGATCAAATCAGTCAATCCTAAATGAAATCAACCCTGACTGTTCCCTGGAAGGACAGGTACTAAGGCTGAAACTCAAATATTTTGGCCACCTAATGCGAAGAGAGGACTCTCTGGAGAAGACTCTGATGCTGGGAAAGATTGAAGGCAAAAGGAGAAGGGGAAGGCAAAGGATGAGATGGTTAGACAGCATCACCGATGCAACGAACATGAAAATGAGCGAACTGAGGAAGATAGTGGAGGACAGGAAGGCCTGGCGGGATATGGTTCATGGGATCACAAAGGGTCGGACACGACTTAACAACAACTACGTATGCACATGCAAATATAGTTGGCCCTCGCTATCAACAGGGATCTGTTCTGGACCCCGCTCCGTGGATAGCGAGGATCCGCGGATACTGGGGTCTGCCTAAAAATGCTGTAGAAAGGGGGAAAAGGAAAAAAACCCACTTTTTTAAACCTTTTAGCAGCAAACCACGCCGTTCTGCTTCAGAACAGCACAGTTTGCTGCTAAAAGGTAAAAAACCCACAGTTTCCCCCTTTTTTCCCCTTTTCTACAGTGGACCCCTGTGGATTCGGGACCCGTGGTGAGACAAATCCACGGGTCCCAAATCCGTGGATGGAAAGGGTCCACTGTATTACAGATAAAAAATTAAAAAACTAACAGAAAAGCTTTCAATTGAGATTACTTACATTTAAAATGATAATTTAAAACAAAACAATTGATGTCCCTTATTAGAATCAATCTCTTATTGGAATTTTAATGTGATATAAAGTGGTTTAAGAATTATATAATTTGATGGGCCTTGGATGTATTTTAGAGACACATCTAAACAGAGTGTTTAGCCTGAGATTGTTACAACATGTTCAATCACTCTTTGTTGGGGGGTTGCATGATGTTTTCTCTCAGGGAGCCAAGCTGGAACACACATGGGTATCATTGGGCTTGACCTTAAGAAATCTAGGGTTGATGATGTTACTAATCCCTCAACTAAATAGTTTATGACTACCTGGGCATCCCTACCAGCCTTCTGATATGGTCAGGTGGGCTTCAATGCCCAACTGGTTGGCACATGCAATCCCAACAAGTGGGCTGGGTTAGAACCTATTGTCCTTGAATAAGGCACAGATTATACACAACAACCTGTCTTCCTGGCAGACGGTCTTTCTGCAATGGTGCTAATTTTAAAAAATCTCAGGGAAGTCTTCCTTTTGAACCTTATGCTGAGGTTTTCCTTAAGGGAAACATATGGGGTGGGGAGAATGACGTGAAGGGAGCTCAATCATCATAGGTTTTTTTCTGGGGGGGGGGAATTAAATAGGAGCCCAGAGTATCTTGAAGTCCATCATGCAAACATTTGCTAATAAGATTGTACCTAAATGGTTTTTAAACCTTGTGATTTTTTTTTAGAGGAAAGTAATTTTTGTTTAGTTGTTTTGTGTAATCTCCTATCTTTTTGACCTTCAAGTATTACAGTTTGATGATCTTTTGAGATGTACCAAACCTGCTTCCTGGTACTGAATGAGCCGGGGCTGCCTTCAAATCTCACATGAAAAACCTTTCCTATCGTAGTAGCCCATCTGGAAACAGGATAAGACACAGGAACAAAACCTTTGTTCAAAATATCTTAAGAAGTTCAAAGTTTTCAGTGTCACTTGACGTTTCTTGTCAGTTCTTATTTTAAGGTATGCTTCCCAAGGGAGTGCTTCTTAACTCAGCAAGACATTGTCTTTAAGTGGTGTCTAACATCTCAGTAGGCCCAGCTGTTTTACGGATGTGTCTTGGCTGGATTCCAGCATAGATAGTCACAAATTTTTATTCCTAAATTTCCCAGATAGTTTAATCATCCAGTACCTCTTGATAAAATCATTATCAAAGGAAAAATGTAGGGAAGAACATGTGGAGGAGAACAGTGTTTATCGGGATGCTTGTTTTGCATCATCGATGAAATGTACCAGTTCAAACCAACTGCTACTGTTGCTCTGAATTTGACAAGTGTTGGTTTGGAGGCTGTTTGAGCACAGTAAAGAGGTACTTTGGATGCGAGTAGTGTAGAACTCATACAGAAAGGTTCAGGTTCAATCCCAGTAGGGCTGGCAAAGAAACCCTGGATTGCTACTGCCAGTCAGTGTAGAGAAACTGACCTAGATGGACTGATAGGAAACTGCTTTATCCTGAGTCAGACTATGTTCTTTTTTCTTTGTTACTGTAACTTAACATCCTTTTAGGCTGTAGTTCTATGCAGACTTATTTGGGAATAATCCCCATGGAATGCAACAGAATTTACTTCTGAGTAAATGTTTATAGGATCGCAGTGTGTAGCTGAAGAGGTTTCATGCTTGCATCTAACACTGGGTAGCTACCACCACTACTATACAGTATATTTATATCCAGGGACACACAAAGAGGAATTGACCTCCCCTACACACTCTTATTTAATAGGCTTACCAGATCTCCAACCGGGACAGAGTGCTAGACCTTTAGGAGAAGGAATGTGGGCAGGTGTAGCTTGTTAAACCCTTGGAGCACAATCCTAGGCATGTCTACTCAGAAGCAAGCCCCACTGTATTCAGTGGGGCTTGCTTCTGAGTAGACATGCCTAGGATTGTGCTCTAGGACTTAACAAGCTACACCTGCCCACATTCCTTCTCCTAAAGGTCTAGCACTCTGTCCCGGTTGGAGATCTGGTAAGCCTATTATTTAATATTAGAACGTTCCTGACTTACTGTTCACCATCCTAAATAATATCCAACGGGCAGCGAAAATGCAGATAGTGATTTCGCATATAAAGAAAACTGACTGTATCACCCAAGTGTTTGACTCAAAGGAAAAAAAATCACACATCTCTTTATATTTCAGTTCCACTTATTTTTTAGCCAGTAGTGGCTACAAAAAAATATGAAGACAGTCGTAAACAAAAGCAAGAAGCTAATTGCTTTAAAACATTCAGAACGCAATCCTGACTAAGAATCCAGATCCTGTGCACCGGCTGCCCAGCGTGTGCTGGGCCAGAGGTCTACTTGGGCAAGGGGCCACTCGTCCCCTTCCCCGAGTGTAAACCCAGGCTAACCCTATCAGCCTCCTTGGATTTCCGCCAGCTAAATAGCTGGCAGAAGTAGAGGAGGCCATGTAATGGCATAGCCGGCCCGGCAGGGACGGGGATATGGCCGACACCCTCCCCCGCCCCCTCCAGGGCCAGCTAGGCCAATGGGCCCCCTCCCTCGCCCGGCCAGAACGCCTATGCAGCCAACAACGGAGCTCCTACCTTCCACCGCCATCTGCATGGAGATCCGGCGCCAGAGTGAGGGAGGCCGGCTTTGCGTCCTGAGTCATCGCGCACTTGCTCCAGCGCCGGACTCATCTTCAGGATTGCGCTGTCATTCACCTATGGTACAGTCACTGACATTTAACTCTAATTGTACATATGCCTTGGCTAATGGCAATAGAAAAATAATAGCTCTTTCTATATCCTAGAGTCATTGCTAGAAAGCAGATAATCTGTCCTTTGGAGCATTTCTTTTGAGAGAAAATGACCCTAGCTTCAAGTATTTATTTATTTAACCAATTTATACCTTGCCTTTCTCCCCAATAAGGTGCACTCAAGGTGGCTTAAAAAAGTAAAGGTGACCCCTGACAATTAAGTCCAGTTGTGTCCAGCTCTAGGGTGTGGTGCTCATCCCCATTTCAAAGCCGAAGAGCCAGCGTTGTCCGAAGATGCCTCCATGGTCATGTGGCCAGCATGACTCTCCTTGCCGCAGTGTGTAGCATGCAGCTGGAACACGGAGCGCTGTTTACCTTCCCGCAAGCGGTACGTATTTATCTACTCGCATTAACATGCTTTGGAACTGCTAGGTTGGCAGGAGCTGACCAAGCAACAAGAGCTCACCCCGTCACAGATTCGAACTGCCGACCTTTCCATCGACAGCTCATGGTTCAGCATAAACACAGATAACAATAAAACCATCATACAAAACATACTCAAAAAATCAGCAATGCACTTAAGGGATTTAAAAGAATGAGCAACTATAAAAAACAATAAATCAACAACAGACTAAAAATACTGTATACCGCATGTAAAAAAAAAAGCAGGCATAACAGCAATATAAAATCTATCAGATAGCCACCTGAAAAATAATTGTCGTCAAGCCCTGCTGGAAGACTTCACAAAGAGGGAGCAGAGATATAACTAGGGCAGAGCCTGAGGGGCACCTGCCCTGGGTGCTATGCCAAGGGGGGCCTGCAATTTTGATGGCAGTGGCGTGTTTGTGATCTTGCTGCTGCCGCCCCCTCCTCCCTTGTATTGTTATGTTTCTGGGAGGGAGTTCCATAATTGAGGTGCCACTACAGAGAAGGCCCTCTGCTTCCACCTCTCTAACCTCAGTCAAGGGAGTCATAACCAAAAGGACCCCCTTAGAGGATGGGCCAGAATGTATGGAAGAAGGTAATCCCTTAAATACTCTTTGCTAACTTTTTTTGCTATGTTAGCTTTGCTGATGTTTTTACTAGTCTATGCTCCTTGCCTTTATTAAGAACTTGATACGTAGATACAGTATTGACAGGTGATAATATTCATCTTACAACACCATGAGGAACGTCAATTGCTGATTTCTACAGTCAAGCATGTAATAAAAGCATACCCTAAGTGCAGGCTAGGCTAGGCTTCTTCTGGTTAATTGGCAAAACCCAACTTCAGATATTGCTAATGAACTCATGAGTCAGGTGATTTTTGAGCCAATCAAAACTATTATCAGTCCTACTGAGTTCAGTGGGATTTACTCCCTGGTAAGCATTATAGAACTGAAGCCAAAGGGGGGGGGGGGCTGCAAAAATACAGACCAACACTTTATCACATAATTGTCTTTTCTTTCTTTTTTAATGCAACATGGCATTAATTTCCTTAGACAAATCAAGGGACCCTGACCGGTTGTTGCAAAACACACTATTTCCCCATAAACCTGCCTGGTTCCAGTGGAATTAACTGTGTTAATCACTGGTGGTTTTTTTTACAGAGAGGAGTACAAAGAAGGACTAAGAAACAAGGGAGGGAATATGCATCTTTTAGATCAGGCCAGTCATACAGGCAATGGTGACTTCTTGATGATGTGTGCACCCTGAGGCATCTGGTGGGGCCACTGAGATACAGGAAGCTGGACTAGATGGGCCTTTGGCCTGATCCAGCAGAGCTCTTCTTATGTTCAATTGTATGTGTGAGTTGTACTGGCAAGCATTACTTACGCCCCTAGTAGTTTCCATCAGCTTTTTTGGTAAGTGTAGACTTCACTGTCATCAAAGTTAATCTTAGCTTGGCTGTTCACCGGGATTCTTCCTGCAAAACTTGGATTAAACAGAAATGAATTCCTCAGGAACAAACAGATTGATATCTTGCCGTTTAAGACTTGTCTCTGTGTTTTCTCCAAACTTCTGTGATGTTCAGTCCTAAGATTTGAGTTACCCCATTGCGCAGATGGATCTAGCCCTGGACAGAGTTTGGGATTGTTTACATTCCCACCATCAATGAGTGGGAGTTTGAATGCGGATTTTGCTATAGGTCTGTAAAAGTCTTGTTTTTTAGAATTGGGGACTTTAATGGAAATGAGAAGCAATTGTTGCAATTACAGATTGTTTCGTCTGCTTCTCTTTTGATGTACTGCCTCTGGCTAAAATAAAATTTAGTTAGGGGAGGCCCCACCCTGGCACTGACTTGCAACAACAGATACAGATTATTACGTTTTTTTAAATGACGCTCACGTTGAAGAACTGGAAATTGTTCAAAATCTGGTTCTCCTGTGCATGCATGGTTACCACTTTAGCTCCTGTGAATGCAAAACAGGAAAACCGTGGAGGAATTTTTTGTTGTGGAAGGGGTTAAATGAAATCTAACTCTCCTTTTCCTGTGCAGTGCGGATTAGTAACTTAACAGGAGCTGGAGGAGAGAGGAGGGTGTTAGAGTCGCTGACTGAACTAGAAGACAAGGGGAACTGGATACTTAAGCAGTGTTCCAGGGTGGTGTTAGTGCCTTTACCATCATCTACAGACAGAAGCATGCAGCAGGTAAGTCTTAGCTTTGAGTTACAGGCTGTTTGATTCTTTGCCCTTCCTGTCCGTTTATCTGTTGCTATTACCACTTGTTGATGTTTAATCCGTCTCATACAAGTTAAAAAGTGAGAGGGGCATTGTGTTGAATGGAACCTTGTAGCTATAAACATCAGTTTTCCTGACAAGGAGAGAAAAAGAAATTTCACAGATTTAAATAGATGTTAACCCATTAATGGCTCCAGTCATTAAAGTATACAGTAATTAAATCATGATATTCCCAATGGGAGGCAGGGAGAGAGTTATTGGCTTCATACATACTTTAATTGTCCTGCCTTTGCACAGGATTGTGCTGTTTAATCTGTTAAAAAAAATCCTCCCAGGTTTGACCTCTGCGTATATTTAAATAAATGTATAATGTAAAGGTGACCAGACCCCTGACAATTAAGTCCAGCCTTGTCTGACTCTAGGGTGTGGTGCTCATCCCCATTTCAAAGCCGAAGAGCCAGCGTTGTCCGAAGACGCCTCCGTGGTCATGTGGCTGGCGTGACTCTCCTTGCCGTAGCATGCAGCTGGAACACGGAGTGCTGTTTACCTTCCCGCAAGCGGTACCTATTTATCTACTCGCATTAACATGCTTTGGAACTGCTAGGTTGGCAGGAGCTGGCCAAGCAACGAGAGCTCACCCCGTCGCGGATTCGAACTGCCGACCCTTCGATTGACAGGTCATGGTTCAGCAGTTTAACCCACTGCGCCACCCGTACATTTGCATGTATGGGAAGGCAGTTCTTATTCCTATATGAGAAAAATGAGCCCAAGTTTTGGGCCTTTTGTACTACTATGTCTGTTTTTTTTTCTTCTACCTACTTCTACAGAACTGTCAACTCTTACTGCTCTCTCGCTCTCCCTCCCTCAATATACTGTATATTGAAAAAGCATCAGTGGTTCTCTTTAATTCATATTGCAACCATTTGAAAATTTGCAATTATGCTGAAGTGCCAGCAGCTGAACAGGCTCAGCTCAATGCATGTCAGGCAGCAATGTGTGATATCATACAGTTGGCTCAGTCCATGGTTGCTTGGCAAGGAATGATTTAAAATCATGCTGCCACAGGTTGCGTGAACCATTCCACAGATTCTTTTTAGCTGTCCCAAGTACATGCTTGATCCTGTTGACTGGGTCACATGGAAATTTTGAAAAGAAATTACTTTGTGCAGGGAAGTGTTTGCAGGATCAGCCCCTCACTACCTTTAACTGTATGGTTTCATCTGTTGCTAAAAAAAAAAAGTTAACAGTCCAACTGGCACAGTCTTCTTTAGATGAGCACCCAAGAGCCTACTGTCAGGCTTTAGCCAGATAGCCAACCTCAGATTTGTCTTGTATTTGGAGGGGGGGAGCCTAGTGGCTCGGTGCTTTCAACAAGTGCACAAGATGCTGAAATTCAACAGGAGTAGCTTTTTCCATCCCAGAGATGCTATGCTGGGGAAACTGCACCTGCTGAATTTATTCCTGTTGAGGGGGGAAAGGGGTGTTAACTCCAGGGGGATGAGACAAGCAGTATGACAACATTTAGGTGTGTTTTCTAGTGCAAGAGACAGAGTAAGAAACTGTAACATAATCAACTGAAATTAATTTGATTTAAATTACAAAGTGTATTGATCATTTTCTATGATCCATAAAACTAGACTAGGAAGCTTTCCATGTTAACAACTTGCAGAGGAAGGAACATGCATGTTAGTTTGTTTCAGCAAAAAGAACAAGGAATCTTGTAGCATCTTAAAAGCTACTACAAGACTCCATTGACATCCCAATCCTGTGTAACAACGATACCCATCCAGCCTAACGGGCTGACTGCGGTATCCGAGGTCCCGGGCTACCCCAGGGCAGCCCGGGTGCACCTCAAAGGAAGGGGACGATCATCCCCTCCCTTTGGTGCAAGCGGCCTGAGACACTATGGGTCTACTCAAATGTATGGCAGCCCATTTGGAGCTGGCATACATTCAAGGTCTCTGTGTAAGGCTGCACCAGGCTGGGAGACGGCCTTGCATATTGGCTGATCTTGTCGCCGATATCCTCGCCCTCCCCCCGCCCAGTGCGGTCACCCTCCCTTGCTGCCCGGTCTGCTCTCCCCCCCCACCCCTACCCCGCCCAGTGCAGGACATGCCTTGCCTGACGGGCACAGGGATGGTCTGCCTGGGAGTGGCGTCACTAGTGCGCGCGCCGCCCTGAAGCGAGGGCGCACGCGCTGCCCTAATGACCCCATGCCCCGCTTACCCCCAGGCCCCGCTGCTGCTGGCTCCGAGTCATCCTCCCCGGCCAGCTGCCAATGCGGTGATGCGTCTTTTATTAGCTTTTTCGCGCCTGCGCAGACCGTTTCTGAGGGCAAGGGCTGCCCTTTTGCCCTCAGAAACGTTCTGCGCAGGCGCGAAAAAGCTAATAAGACGTGTTGCTGCATTGGGCCTCGTCAGAAGGCCGTGGACCTCCGCCCACGGCGGACGCTCCGAGGCCTTCTCCTGGAGCGGAGGTGACACGCGGGTGCGCGCATCACCCTTTGCATGTGTCCCCCCCGGCGCGTCCCCCCGGCGGTCCGCCCCCCCACCACGCTCCAGTGACGCGTATGGCTGCCAGCCTCTACGCCGGTGGCCCTTACTCTCCGGGTGCCACAAAAGTGCTTTGCGGCACTTTCATGACACCTAGCGCTGGGGTAGCATGTGCTCCCCCAGTGCTTTTTGCGCAGGATTGTGCTGTTAGACTAGGAAGGTTAAATTACCACCACTGAAGAGGCTGGTTTGTAAAGATATTTCTCCTCAAGGGGTGTAGTTGGGGGTGGTGGTAGAGCTTTAGGACTTCTCTTACAGCAGGAATGGTGATGTCATCTGAAGGAGTGGTCAAATGCTGCTGTTTGTTAAAGTCGAGAAGAAGCACCAGGCTGAGTAGGAGGTAATTTGCCTTGGGGTATTGGTTATTGTCTAGGGTAGTAGTTCCCAAACTGGATTGCAACCCAATTTTTGGTGGATTGTAAACAAGCCTCAACTTCCGGTTTGCTGATCTTTCACTTTTCTTTTCTTTTTTACAAGAACAGGCGGCCACCCAAACCTCTGCCTCTGTTCTCTCAGCAAGAACATGATGCAATGAGGCCCAAAGTGGCCAAAGACCGCAGAGCAGAGGCTCGCGCGGCTGGCTGATGGCATAAAAATGCTCAAAAGCTTGGCAACCCGGAAGTTTTGGTGGTGACATGATGACATAGTCACATCATCATGTCAACCGGCAAAACGTCCAGGTTGCAGAGCTCCGCACCAAAAGTGGATCTGGGAGTTCAAAATATTTGGAACCATTGGTCTAGAGCCATGATGGCGAACCTATGACTTGTGTGTCACAGGTGACACGCGAGGTCATTTTGGGTGACACACCAGCGTTTCCGCCAGGGCCCTGACACACCTTATATTTTTGCAAAAAATTTACAGGCTTGTCTTAAACATTTAGGGCAGGGATTTTGGCAGACCTATTTGAAATCATTATCTAGTAAAACTCAGCAACAAAAAAGTCACTAACTGATGTTAAATAAAATGCAATGTGTTCTATAGTTGTTTTCAGTTCAGTTCAATTCAAAATTACTATTAAAAGTAGCAATAGTCAAAGTACTATTAAAAGTTTTTTTTGGGGGGGACCAGCAGAGTCAAGTTAGGCATTTTCAAAATCTTTGACACACCAAGCCCAAATGGTTCACCATCCCTTTTCTAGAGCATTATCCTTCTCCAAGAACTGCATGAGAGACGGTATGTAGCTCATGTTACATTATGCTACAATTGTAGGCAAATTTGCCTGGGAGTAGTAAGTCCTAGTAAAGCACATGGTTCTGGGGTATGGCTTCGTCTGAAACTGAAAGTGGGTCTTGATCACTTTAGTGTGGGGAGGCCCGCCATACCCTCCCGAGGGCCAGCGCAACCCCGTTAGGTTAAAAAAACCCTTTTTTCCCTGCCAGTGGCTCAATTCCGGGAGTGCCATCCTCACAGTTGGCCCGCCCCTGTAAGGACTTACAACTTCCCCTACTCTTGGGGAGAATTTTGAGAACCGCTGTTATACATAAACATAAGAAGAGCCTTGCTGGATCAGGCCAAAGGCCCATCTAGTCCAGCCTCCTGTATCTCACAGTGGCCCCACCAGATGCCTCCGAGAGCACACAGCTTACAAGATAACCTGTTTCCTGTTGTCACTCCCTTGCACCTGGCACAGAGAAAACCTACTCCTACAACCAGGAGGTTGCTTTTCCCTATCATGGCTTGTAACCTGCAATGGTCTTTTCCTCCATGAATCTATCCAAACCCCTTTTAAAGCCATCTAGGCCAGGTGCCATCACCACATCCTGTAGTAAGGAGTTCCACAGATGAATTACACACTGGGTGAAGAAATATTTTCTTTTATCCGTTCTGACTCTCCCTCCACTCAATTTTAGTGCATGTCCCCTGGTTCTAGTGTTGTGCGAGAGGGAGAAGAATTTCCCTCTATCCACTCTCTCCATCCCATGCATAATTTTATACGTCTCAATCATGTCCCCCCCCCTCAACCGCCTTTTTTCTAGACTGAAAAGCCCCAAACACTGTAGCCTGTCCTCATAAGGGAGGTGCTCTATTGGGTTAACCTTTTAATAGTTTTGTATTTAAAATATTTGTTTGAAGACTGACTGATGGAAAAGCAGGATATTATTTTTAAAATAATTTGGGATGTTTTGTTCATGAATATGCAAGATAGCGTACGACTACATAATTGCTGACAGTGTTGCATGTACACAAAGCAAAAGTTAACTACCATACTCTGCAATTCAAAAAACTTTACTAGACAAAAGAGTACTAAATCATGGATCCAGGACGTTTTGTAAGGAAGGAGGTCTTAAGACTGCCTTATGAGTGTTGCAAAAGATGAATTAAAATAGCATTCTCTAATGCAGAAAAAAGGAAGATTTTTCTCAGTATGCCAGTTCTATTTTATCCTAGAAGTGTTCTATACATTGAAGCTTTCTCTTATCAAGTATTCTTTTTATAAACATATCCATATACATGTGCCTTTGCTAAATTGTGCAAGCCACAAATATACCGGTACTTGTCCACTCCTCATGCCAAGATGAATGATCTTGTACTGTATATAGAGAAATTCTACCATGTCATTGCTTGTTTGTTTCTGCATGTATCCCGAGGAGAAATTAATCCTGAGTTTTTAGGATACTGCTGTGAAAACTCAGTTATTATACTTTGCAGAACAAACAAACAGCAGGCTTTATTTTTAATAACATGGTGATTTTTGTTCTGATCACACAGTCATTTCCCCACATGCTTCTGTTCATATCACACTGCAGTGCCAAGAGAGATCAGACAAATGCGCACACTCCCAAGTGTTGGTGACTAAGGGATGGTGCCTGGGCTTGCAAGCTGAACAGACTGGAGTTCTATTTTTCCTTTGGATTAGCATTCCTTCTGTGGTGGAGTCATAAAAATCTTTATTGATTAAGTTCTTCTGTTTAAACACCCAGGTGGACAAAACAGGTGTGTCTGTCACAGTGCAGTCCTATATATGTGAAATCTACTGTGAAATTTACCTCAAAGTGGTAGAAATGACCAATACCATTATATTGGTATTGGCCATTTCTACAGTCCTAGAATGTACTCTTTGGTGGGGTTCTCTCTCTCGCTTACGTTCCCCGTTCCAAAAAGAGTGAGAGTAGAGCCTGCTCTGTTGAGGTGTGGATGACACGTTTGCCTCAGGTCCTCTTGGGCTCCAGCAGTTCATTGAACAGCCAGATACTGGGAGGGAGAGGAATGAAGGAAAAAGTTATGATGGGTGAAGGTGATATTGCTAGACCCAAACACTCCTGGGCATGAAAGGAAGACCCTTCTACTCATGGGAGGAGACGTTGCTGATTTTCTTTTCTTCTTCCATCCAAAATCCTTTTCGGTGCATTGAATCATTCTCTGATGCATCACCTGACCTTGAGGAACACCTTCTGTGCAAGCATCTGCAGTGCAGGGGTGGAAAAAGCCCTGTGCACGTACAGAAGTCAGCACGTAGCCCTTTCAGTCCCAACTATACATTACTATTTATTCAGTGCCATTTGGTGCTATATTTATGTTTGTGGCTGTTTGCTGGTGGTGGTCTGCATCTTTTTTAGATTGTGAGCCCTTTTGGGACAGGGAGTCATTTAATCATTTGATTTATTTTAATTTTATTTTATTTTTCACATTTTTATACCGCCCTTCCTCCAAGGAGCTCAGAGTGGTGTACATATTTCCTCCCCTCCTTTTGTCCTCACAACAACCCTGTGAGGTAGGTGGGGCTGAGAGATAGTGACTGGCCCAAGGTCACCCAGGAAGCTTCGTGGCTGAGCGGGGATTTGAACCTGGATCTTCCAGGTCTAAGTCAGACTCCCAAACCGCTACACCATCCTGGCTCCATTTTATCTGTAAACCACTTTGTGAACTTTTTGTTAAAGCGGTATATAAATACTGTTATAATGATGATGATAATTATGTCCCACACTTCCTCCATCAGAGAGCTCAGGGTAATGTGAATGGTTCTGTCACTGTTTCCCCCCCCCCCCCCTTTATCCTCACAACAATCCTGAGAGGTAGTTTGGAACGAGAAAGAGTGGACTGGTCAAAGGTAATGCAGTAAGCTTCATGGCTGATAGGAATTTGAACTTGGAGCTCTCCCTGTTCCAAGTGTGATATTCTGTCCCCTACTGATTTTGTGAAATGTGATAAACAAAAACTAAGCAGGTCCCTGTCTTTCAAGTACCTCACAGTCTAAGGGTCTTAGCAGGATTGTGGAAGGGTGGTGCAGCAGCGCTACAGTGGAGACAGGATTCTTCTCCCTTCTGTTCTAACCCATGTGACTATGAATGACAGCGGCTATTCTTGCAGTAATCCACTGGCAAAATCCATATGCTCACTTTCACAGATTATAAAATGTTACATAAGTAACATTTATCTGCTGTGCATTGGTACAGGGATTCTTTCTCCTACCTCTGCTTCACACATACCCCAGCCCAGATGTAAGAGGTGGCTTAACACCAAATAATCTAGGACATTTTGCAGCAGCTGTGAAATCTCCTGGCTTGGAGCAACTCTGACAGCACCCAGGGGACAGATGCTGTACTAGAGAGACTGCAATTTCCATTACTGGCTTGGTAACTGTCCTGCCCCAAGAGTTATAGCCTTGATATGATTTAAGTAATATTTGACATCTGTGCTCTCAGGGAACCTGGAATTAATGCTAGGTATTAAAGTGGTATCACTAAGTAGGTTGATATTAACAAACAAATCATACATTCAAAGCATACAGGAAATGTATTCCAGGTGGAGGACAGGGTTGGTCGAAAAATGTCCTACTGACGGTGTGTTAAACGTACACCAGCGTTTCTCAAACATTGAGTGCTTGCAGGGGTGGGGCGATGGTAACGGCAGCCATCCCTGAGGACAAAAGGGGTATTTTTAGACTTACCACCAGGGGTCACTTCGGCCTCCGGAGGGTGCAGGGGGCCGCGGTCCCCCCAGCGGGCCTCCCCAAGCCTCCAAATGGCTCCTGGAGGCTATTAAAGCCCACTTCTGGTTTACTTCCTGGTTTCCCCGAAAACTGGAAGTGGGCTTTAATAGCTTCCAAGAGCCATTTGAAGGCTTGGGGAGGCCTGCTGGGGGGCCTAACCCCCCTGCACCCTCCGGAGGGCAGCGTGACCCCCGGTAAGTCTAAATACCCCTTTTGCCCCTGGCGGCGGAATCGCTGCTGCTGCCATCGGGAATTGCAACACCCCTTAAATGGGCAGCGCCAGCTCCTGCCTGGCGTGATGGGTTGTCCCACCACTTTGAGAAACACCTGCTTTACACTATCAAGAATTTACAAGTTGCTGCCTCTGGCTTGTTATCCTGAGGTATTGGCAACACCTGGGTACACCAGGAATTCAAAGGGTGTTGCAGTCCTACATGCTTGAAGAGGAGGAAGCCGTAGCTCAGTGGGAAAGCAACTGCTTTGCTTGCAGGAAGTTCTAGGTTCAATCTCCAGGTAGTGCAGAAAAAATTCCTTTCTTAAACCTTGGAGAGTCAGTGCCAACAAAACTGAGCTAGATGGACTAATGGTCTGACTTGGGATAAGGCATCTTCCTATGTTCCTAACTATCTTGGGTCACTACTTGGTCACTTCACAGTTCAAAGCAGGCATAGGATTGGAAGTGAAAATAGAAGTAAATCACTGTGGATTGGAATAACATTGAGTGGATAATTAAATTTGTCTTTAATGAAAGGCCGAGGCACACTAGGCGCTTGTCGCGCATCGTACATCCGGCAGCGCCTGCGTTCTTGCGGTGGGACTTGCCTCCGGCTGGAACGCTGAGGGCTACTGGGAGCTGCCAGGAGGCACGTTCGCGTTGACGCCTCCCTTGGCCAATGCCCAGGTTTTGCCACATTTGTTGCATCGTACGCAACACACGCGGGACGTGCTCGGTGTGCCTCGGCCTTCACAGTCATGTAGCTATTTGTTTCCTGAAGTGTGCAGCTTGAGTACATCTTTCCATTCTATCCTAAACATCACGGTCTGAATATTGTGGATGACCACAGATATAACATGTCTTTGATTAGATCTGCTTTAAAGGCCCTGCTCTCTGGCTCATCCTTTACTGAGATACATTTGATAGGTATTGGAGACAGGGCTTTTTGTGTGGCTGTGCCTGATGTGTTGAATTCTCTCACCAAGGAGATACATCGGGCTCCCTACTTAGCTGTTTTCCAAAAGCCCTCTCTTTTTTGTAAGGTGTTTTGAGAGAGGGGGAGAGAGAGAGAGAGAGAGAAACTGTGTCCTTTTTAGTGAGTATTTTAGTGAGTATTGGATTGTATCTCAAATGGCTTGCGTTTGTGCCATCTGCCACTGCTCCCCCTTAGGGCAACTTCCTGAGCCCCGCCCCCAATGCTCCTGAGGGTCAGGGGACCCTTGAGGTGTGAGTGTGGTTCAGTGGAGTTGCAGAGTGAGAGGGGAATTCCTGAGAGCCACATGGAGGCAGCTTCTGTGGCTGGAGCTTCACTCATGGAAGCGTTCTCTGTGCAATTTTCAGGAATTTCCCCCTCCCACATCATCCCCCTATGTAGCGTCCTGCACTGTTCCCGAGGGTTTCCTGACACTCAGGAGTGTTTGGGGGAGGGGCGGTTTGGGGAGCTACCCTAGTGGGTGGGGCAGGGAAGATAGCTTGTTCTCACACTGTTGCACAGGTGCTGCTGTGGGTACTACCTATTGTGCATTAGCTGTCTTGTGCTTGGTTTTAACTGGTAAAGGTGGGGTGGTGAAAAAATGAATGAAATTTCAAAAAAGAAATACAGTATGTGGTATTTCATATTTTCATTTGGTATTTCACTCCAAAATGAGACAAACCCACATTCAGGAGGTAGTGGAGAAGCAAATGTTAGAACATGCCCTCCCTCCTCCCCTATGTTGATGTTTTCATCATGCCACAAGCTAGGAAAACCTAAGGATCCATAAATATATGCTAGCAGTATGTATAATGAACATAATTCAGGCTTTTTGTTACATGCCACTAAATGTCTGAATTTAGGTCAGTCCTCCTACTGTGCCCAAAACTAGCACAAGTGAGCATCTACTTCTTCCCCTCCCCTATGTTTTTGAACTCTGTGTCCCCAGTGACTCCAAGAAGCAGAGACGTATTTAGGGTGGAGCGGAGGGAGCAATGGCTCCAGGCGGCAACTCAGGCTGGGGCGGCGAAACGCCGCGCCATCCTGAGTTGCCGCCCACCCTCCGCCCACCCGCCCTGTCTCGCCCGCCGTGTACCTACAAGGCGGGCGAGACAGGGCAGCGGGAGGCCGCCCAACCGACCCCCGGAGGCTCCGCCGGGTCTGCGCAGCTCCGGAGGCCGGGAGAGAGCGTCCTCCTGTCATGCCGGCTCGGCCCCTACTGCCCAGGCCTTAGCTGGCGATTTCGCACATGCGTACAACATGAGCATGGAGCATGGTCCCTCCAGGTCGCCCCCCCCAATCGCGGGCGGTTATGCTGCTCGGAGCTAGGGGGGTGTTGGCCACCCTCAGAGCGGCCAACACCCCTAGCTCCGGGCGGCATAACCGCTAGCCTCGCCTCTGCCAAGAAGCTAGCAGTTTTCTTCACAAGCTTTGCCTAACCTAGTTTTTAATTCCTGGGGAACCCCAGTGGTGTCTCAACCAAACTTAGAGCCATTTTGTCGGGTGTAAGAAATAATTTTAAAAGGTCTCTGTATAGAGGGAATCCCACAAAGTGGATTGGTTTACCTCAGTTCCTCATCCTGTCCTTTCCCATAATGCTTTGTGCCCAGTTGTAATGAACAGGAAACATTTATTGAAAATACAACAATTAACAGTGCAATCCTAACCAACTTTCCCGCTCCGGTGTAGCCATGCCAACAGGGAGCACACTGCGTTTTTCAGTGTAGGGGCAGTCATGGAGGCCTCTTCAAGGTCATGGAACATTTGTTCACTTGCCTCAGGGCTGCATTGCGGCTGCATGGCTGCACCAGCGCTGGAAAGTTGGTTAGGATTATGCTGTAAATGGGATAAAGAAAACAAGTGAAGTTACACCCTGAAATGAAATGCAGATTACGAAGGAGATAATGGCACACTTTAGCTTTTGCATTTGTATCCCGCCTGACTTTGGTAGGGCTCCTCGTGATATACATGGGTTCCCAGGCAGTCTTCCATCCAGACACTGATCAGTTTGGTTTGAGCAAGGTTGCTACATCATGTACCATCAGACCATAGCCCTGGTCATGTCACATACATGTTGGTGCAACTGAACTCTGACACCAAATTTTGTAGAGCAGCGGTTCTCAAAGTTCTCCCCACAAATTGGGGAAGTTGTAAGTCTTTGCAGGGGGCGGGCCAACATCAGTGGCGCTCCTGGGATCACACTGCCACCAGGAAAAAGTTTTTTTAAAAAACTTACCAGTAGTTGCGCCGGCCCTCCAGAGGGTGCAGGGGGACCGCGGCCCTCTCTGTGGAACTCCCCTCGCTTCAGATTGTCTCTCTGAAGCAATTGAGACCCACTTCTAGTTTTCATTTGAAACTGGAAGTGGGTCTCAATCGCTTCAGGCAGGTGATCTGAAGTGCGGGAGTCTTGCAGAAGGCACCATTTGAAGGGCTGGCGCAACCCCTGGTAAGTTTAAAAATTTTTTTCCACTGGCGGCATTGGCAGGACGTCGGCAGCATCCACGCACATCGCCACCCCTCTTAAGGGGGTAGTGACTGCATCTGGTTTTCCTGGTGGGTCATGACCCACCAGTTTGAGAACCACTGTTATAGAGGAAAAGCTGCTTTTGGGCATGACAATTTAGAGCTTCTTCACACAGTGCAGCATTAATCTATGGAATTATCTTTCAAGAGATATAGATGACCACTAGCTTAAAAAAAGTAAAGGTAAAGGTGACCCCTGACAATTAAATCCAGTCGCGTCCGACTCTAGGGTGTGGTGCTCATCTCCATTTCAAAGCCGAAGAGCCAGCGTTGTCCGAAGACGCCTCCGTGGTCATGTGGCCGGCATGACTCTCCTTGCCGCAGCGCGTAGCATGCAGCTGGAACACGGAGCGCTGTGATAGCTTAGATAGCTTTAAATGAGTGTTTTTATTGCTGTTTAAAATATATGTTTAAGATACTGTTTTATATGTTGTAAGCTGCCTTGAAAATATTTTTTTGAAAGGTAGGATGAAAATGTTTTAAATAAATAATACAATTCAACTACAATGATCTTGGTCTTCAATGGTGTGTGTGTGTGTGTGTGTGTGTGTGTGGTTATATAAATATTCTTAATAATAATTAAAAATGTACCTCTTTTGTTTCTCCACAGTACATGATGGTGTTTCTATACCTGCTGCTTATGCTAACAGTGATGCCTCCCTCCGTGTCAGCAGTAAGTACTGAGTTTTCTTGTGAGTGGCTCTTTTCAAGGGTGGAGTGAGATGATGATCAAGGAGCAAATATGCTGGCCAAGTAGTTTGCACCAACGCTTATCCTGTATACTTTTAGGCTTGTTGTGAGATCATTTCCTCATGCAAATTCACTCCCCTGTTTTTAATGTTTTTACACCCATGACTATATTTTTGTATTTTTTTTTCACATTTTTATACCACCCTTCCTCCAAGGAGCTCAGAGTGGTGTACATATTTCCTCCCTTCCTTTTTGTCCTCACAACAACCCTGTGAGGTAGGTGGGGCTGAGAGATAGTGACTGGCCCAAGGTCACCCAGGAAGCTTCGTGGCTGAGCGGGGATTTGAACCTGGATCTTCCAGGTCTAAGTCCGACTCCCAAACCACTATACCATCCTGCCCCCTATATATATCTTGCCTATTGAGGATTTCACATCATGCACCTAAGGAAGTGGACTAAAGTCCAAGAAAGCTCTTGAAGGTCCCACAAGACCCTTTGTTTTGGTTTGCTGCTTGTAAATAACTTTTTTTGTTCCAGTAGCCTTAACAGTTGTAGAAAATTCTAGTCATTTCAGGCTGAAGTGGAAATCAGTGATGCACAGGATTTTCTTGACCCTGATCCATAAAAAGTC
This sequence comes from Plestiodon gilberti rubricaudatus, assembly GCA_026170595.1. Classification (NCBI taxonomy): domain Eukaryota; kingdom Metazoa; phylum Chordata; class Lepidosauria; order Squamata; family Scincidae; genus Plestiodon; species Plestiodon gilberti. The sequence continues at coordinate 260,229,668 of JANXHW010000001.1, forward strand.
AATGTAAGGTCCACCACTGACTTCAAAGAAATTAGAATGTGGTGCATTTCTAAGATCCAACCAAAAGATTAAAATTGTCTCTCAAATGTATTTTGATCATTTAAGAAAGAGGCATCCTTCTCCTAAATAGCCATCCTAAATGGCGGGTCCTGATGCTGTCACTTCTCACCATTCTGCTGACACTCACTCTGCTGCATGTACCAGAGATGTGTAGAGAGAGCACTAGCCTGTCTGCTTTTGCCAAGGGGAACAAAAGCCTTGGTTGAAACTCCCAGAGCCCCTGCTGAGTTTAGCTTACATCTAACCATTGGTCCAAGTCAACCCACCTGACTTGGCAGCAGGAAATTTGAGGGTTGATTAAGTTTAAAATAGTCAATCAAAGCTTTGGGTGCTATCTTCTCCAAAAAGAGAGGTAAAAGGGAGTTGACCAGCTGGAGTTGATGCAAGAGGGGGAGATGTCATGAACTAGGCCAGTGCTTTTCAGCAAGGATGGGATTAATTCCTGAGGTGTTTCTCTCCTTCCAGGAGAGGGCTACAAGCTGAGTTGTTTTGTTTGAAAGTGAACTTGCAACTTGCAAGCTCGGGAAGTTTAGCTAGAAACTGGTTTATTTTTCTTTCAACTTTGCATCTGATTTCAAGTAGAAAATTTGGCTGTTTGTCTTCTGTTTTCCATGTTCCCTTTTTTGGTTCAATACACCTTGTCCTTCTTTTGAATAAAGAACCTGCCTAATCCTTTGAAGCTAGAAAGAGAGAACGTGCCCCATACCTCCTTAAGACTTCTCCAACCAGCACCACCCATAACATCTCTTGTATTACTTTTGTAAGGTGTCATAAACACTGAGAACATTGTATAAATACTGTAATTTAAAAAATGCTTCTTGTAATATGAGAGGAGAAAAAGGGATGATGAGGAAGAATACAGATGTGGGTGAAGGTTTCCCAGCAACTAACATAATATGCCCTGACGTGTTCATGCCATCTGTCTAAGCTGGCTGGGACCATTTTCAAGTGATGACATCACTGTTTTTAAAGTCAGTCTGTCTGGGACTGGAGCATGTCGATGCTGAAATGATAACATCTGGTAGAGGTAGCATACAGGTAGTAATAAAAATTAGGTGTGCTTTATGCTGCAGCTAGCCTAGGCATGCTTTTGTCTGTTGAGAACTCGTATATTATGCTTGTAGCCCACCTACAATGGGCCGCTGAATCATGAGCTGTCGATCAAAACGTCGGCAGTTTGAATCTGCGACGGGGTGAGCTCTCGTTGCTTGGCCAGCTCCTGCCAACCTAGCAGTTCCAAAGCATGTTAATGTGAGTAGATAAATAGGTACCGCTTGCGGGAAGGTAAATAGCGCTCCGTGTTCCAGCCGCATGCTACGCGCTGCGGCAAGGTGAGTCATGCCGGCCACATGACCACGAAGGCGTCTTCGGACAACGCTGACTCTTCGGCTTTGAAATGGGGATGAGCACCACACCCTAGAGTCGGACACGACTGGACTTAATTGTCAGGGGTCACCTTTACCTTAGCCCACCTATCCTTCAGTCCACAAAGAGCTCATAACGCACCCAGACAGCCTTCCAACTGGGCAATGCCCAGATAGAGCTGCGTATTTTTCTTGTGTGTCTATTTAAGTTGTAAGCCTACAAGGAGGGTTCTGTTCTCTTATGTTCTCTGTGTTATATATACAGTGCCCAGTGTTTGTTTAGGCATTTAAGAGATAATGGACCTGATCCAGCCAAACTAGTTTAAATTGGTGGAATGTCACAGTGCTTGCTTTTGTCTGGCTCATCCTGGCAAGGATATTCTGATAGTATATTCTATCAAGAGCCTTCAGACATTCTCTGGCCTTGTAAATGGAACTCCTGGCTGTAAATACTTTTGGTTGAAGGCTGTATCCTATCAACCGTTGCTGTCTTCTCTTCCTACCATTTTGCCCATTTGCCTTGAATATGGCCTAGCTCAGGGGTTCTCAACCAGTGGTACTCGTACCACCAGTGGTACTTTGGCCAACTGCTCAGAGACGTCGTACCTATGGGGGCGGTTGGGGCGGTGGGCCCCAGGGCGTGGATCGCTTACCTGCCCCGTCGCGTCCTCTTTGCAGCCGAAAACGGCTGCATTTCGGCCTGCCCGCCCGCCCTGGTGCCGTTTGGCTCCCAAAAGGAGCCAAAAACGCCGGGGGGGGGGGCGTTTCCGCGCTGCGGAGGCACGCTACGTCGGGGCGGGGCGTGGGGGCGGCGGCCCCCACCCCACAAAGTTCTCCATTCACCTCTGCGACTGCTGGTGGTACTCAGGCCACAGGATCACCAGAACCCTGCCCCAACGTGGCGCTTTAAGTGCCGCATTTTCACACCCGAGAGGCTCCTGCCTTTGGCTGAGCCTCTCGGAAACGCTGAGAAGGGCCCTCCCACCTGCATTTTCTGGCCTCCGAAAACCCGGAAGTAACTGGTGATGATGTTATCGCCAGTCACTTCCGGCAGTACTCAGCTGGAGAGTGGTGCCGGAGGTGGTATTCGGCTGGGAAGAAGTTGAGAACCCCTGGCCTAGCGCTCACGGAGATGAGGTTGTAGATCTGTGCCTGAGGTTCAGACTGTACTTCAGGCTGCGGATGGTGGCTTGCATGATAGACTGCACTTCCACGTTCAAAATACTCCATTAAGAAAGTTAGATGTTGTGCAAAAGAGCTCTACCCTAGCATTTTCCCTGACATGCCACTTTTCTTTGCATGCAAGGTTTTTTTCTTTGCATGCAAGGCATTTCCATTATGTGAAAGAACTGCTTTTCACAGGTGGCACAGGCCATTTTTGCCCCACATCCTGTGCACGTCAGTATCTTAGCTTGCAAATTCTTATTTTCCAAGCTCCGGCTGCTCTTCTTCCTTACTCTAATTCAGAATAAACAAATACCTTGCATCAGTGTATAGCAATGGGAAGAACTGCCCTTAATGCTAACTGGATATATTTATCTAGAGACCCTGGTTTCTGGATGGGGGCTTGGGCCAAACCTGATAAGAACCTGGCTCTTGTTTCTGCCACAGCTACTGGTTATCAGCATATAGTAGCTCCAACAATTATGAGCTTGGATTTCCTGTACTTGCTTGGCGTTGACTATTTTGCTTCTGACCTGAGAAGATTAATATACTACTCTTTAATACTGTGATCTGTATTCCTGTCCCATCTCCTGTTTCATCTTCAGCTGTCAGCAGCTTATTTATCTTCTTTTGCCCCAGAGGTTCCTACTTTATTCCTTGAGAACATATAGGTTTATTATGCATATTAAAGATACTTCTCCCTTTTCACCTTGAAAGCTTTTAACAAACAAGCTGTCTCAGAGAGGCAATGAATCAGTAGTTACAGAAATGATAACAACAAATGATGTATTTCTGCATAGGCTGTGTATTTTCAGGCTTTTCCATGCAAGACACATTTATTGATTTTATTTTAAGATCATGGTATGCGAGTATGTGTCCATCTGCATTTACCTTGATAAAAGTAGTGGGTCTATTGTGTTACTCGAAACCCCTTGTACTTTCATATCTCTCCTCCAAGGGCTGCCAGCTTTTCTTCCTGTTAGGGTTCTTGTACCTCTAACTAACAGGTGCATGAAAGGCAGTGATTTAGCAGGTGAAGCTATTCCTGGTGTAGAAATGATGGGAAAAGTTTCAGTTCTTCCATTTTTGCAGTCAAGCAGTTATTAAAAGTATAGAAGCCCTGGCTGAAAAAAGTTGGTAACCCTACTCCAACAAAAAGGGGAGTAGGATATACCATATCTTCTTATACCTCCAGGATTTGATAACCAGACCCTGGCAGAAATGGAACAATGCATAAGACAGGTGATGGGCCTTGACTAGCCGTGGTACTTAATTTTTAAAACTAGTAATACTGGAACACAAGCCTGCCCAGAAGTTACTGTATACGCTCTGTGCTAAAACCACTACTCCTAACCCCAGACAACTGGAGACTTTCATGGTTTATCAGAGATGAGGAAAGGGCAGTCTGCAAATGATCAGAGACATGCTTTATTTGTCACAATATTTGGGGTGAATTGGGGTAAAACAAAGTTTATTTGGGGTGGCATAATTCTATTTATTGCTTAGATACATAAATGAGCTCTTCCCTCCCCTGGCTCCACTGATTTTTTTTCCCTGCAAGTTCCCCTCCACCCCCAATATGAATTTTATGAGGAAAACACTGTGTTGGAATCTGAAAGTTTATCTTCCTGTTTGCTCATTTCTGTGCACCTGTTGCTGATGTGACTCTTACACATTTACCTAATACTGGAGCATATCATCCAAATATACCTTTCTATGATACTAAACATTTCTGCTTTCTAATATATACTAAAAAGTGAAATTCTAGTACTAGGAAACCTAGATTTCATGACACCTGGAGAACGGTACTGATTTGCATTTTTTTATTTGAAAAAGTGCTTTCTGAGGAAACCAAGTTCCTTCAAGGAAATGTGTATTTTACAGCCCAATCCTATCCAGTCCCCCCTCCCCATTAATGTAGCAGTGCCAAAATGGTGGTGACTGCTGCATTCTATGGCGGGGGGCAATCTGAGAGGCCTCCTCTGAGTAAGGGAACATGTGTTCCCTTACCCAGGGGTAAGGCTCCGCAGCGCAGACAGATCTACTTGGACCTGTGACAGCTAAATAGCTGGCGCAGGTCTGCGTGGATCCACGCCGCAGGATCGGGTACAGGAATGGGAATAGGATATTGATGATGCCGTGCTAGCAATCTCGCCCCCTCCTGGACCCGATCCACCCTCCCCCCACCCTGTTGCTGCCCTCCTACCACCCCCTCTCACCTCTCCCGCTGACTTACCTTCGTTGGCGATCAGCAGGAGAAGCACTGGAGCGGGCAGGAAGGTGCAGGCCTTCCCGCCCATGCTTCAGCAGTGCGCAGCCTCGTGTGCTGCCAGAGCACCTTTTGCGACTGGTGCCGACTCCTTTACAGCAGTCAGCACCAGCAGAAGAGTAGGACCGACAACGCAAGGTTAGTTTAGGATTGGACCTAAACTAGAAGTCTATCGTAGGATGCTCTAGCTATAGAACCTTATGGGACTCGCTCATTCACACCACCAGAAGAAGTTACTTGCTCAAATGGGGGTGGGTGGGTTACTAAAGATGAGTGAGTTAGACATACAGGTGGGCCCCCATATCCGCTGGGGATAAGTTCCAGGCCCCTCCGTGGTTACTTGAAACGGTGGATAAGAGCAAACACCCCCTCCATGGTTTTCTGAGGGCCCTCCCACCCTGCCTCCCCTGCAGGCAGGCATGCTTGCCCCCTCCCCCCAGCTCTTATTTTTCTTTCAGCAAGCTTTGTTTCTTCCTTAAAACAAACAGAGAAGCAGCCTCCATTGCAGGCAAGTAGAACGAGACTAAGTCCTGGAGAGGCTCTGCAAGGTTAACAGAAACCTTGCAGAGCCTCTCCAGGACTTAGTCTCGTTCTACTTGCCTGTAATAAGCAGCCAGAGGCTGCTTCTCCTGTTTCTTTAAGGAAGAAATGAAGCTTACTGGGAAAAAAGTAAAAGCCTGGGGGGGGGGGGTTCCCACGATCCGTGGATAAAGAATCAGTGGATATGGGGGCCCACCTGTATTTGTTCTAGATTTTTTTCCACAGACCAGTATCAATATGAGATAATTATAAGTTTCCCAGCATTATTTCTACTGACAACATATGAAAGTATATGTAGAGATAACATTTAGTTAGTGTTGCAATAAGTGAAAAATTGTTACCATGTTCTAGAACAAAAGATCTCTCTGCTTCATGGAAGGCATGATGGTTAAGTAGGTATAAATCAATAGGTCAAATGGGTATGAATATCTGCTCTTGGACTCATGCCCTTGTATAATAAATCTCTTTTATTATAAGTATTGATAACCACCATTCCAACCAATGATGCCCATAGCAGCTAACAACATATTCATAGCAATAATTTTTAAAAAAAAAATACCTACCACAGATATGAAAAGACAATTGAACGGATTTTTCTCTTTCTTTTGCTGTACTAGAACTCGGTCACTCAATAAAATTGGCTCAGAACAGCAAACTTTGTACCAGAGCAAAGTCAAGCCTGGTCACTGTGGGTGTTTTGGTTTAAGCTACTGCGATACTAACTGTAGCAGCGATTTTTTTTTTTTAACGGGTGTGCCATGAATGGTCTGCAGGTGTGCTGCGGGAGGGTAATTTATTAATACGGCCTTTGGGGGTGTGAGTTCCCCACCGGCAGCATGGTGTGTCTCGTCAATTGTCAAAAAACAGGTGGTGTGCCCTGAAAATTTTAGTGTCTAGCAGTGTGAAAGCAGTGTTTCATGAGACAAAAAAGGTTGAAAATGGCTGAACTGTAACATCATTAACATTTTTTAGAAGAATCTTTCAAAGCTGTTGTGTGAAATTGCCATTTAGAATTCTACTAAATTCCTCTAAACCCCTATGTTACAACTTAGTGTTGTCTTTGCATTAACTTCCAGGACTTTTGAAACAGACCTTTTGAATAGAAATGTACCAGTATTTTTAGTTAAAACACCTGCTGTATTATAAAAGGCTCTTGGTGCCATCTTGTTTTTGTCCTCTAGGGGGCCACAAGAGTTACAGTCTCTACACATGAACAATAGAGACTTCTTAAGTATAACAGCCAGGGCTGAGTCTGTCCGACCTTACTATGAAGCAATTGCTTGTAACTACAGATTTGCAAAGGGGGTTGTGTCTCCATCTTTTATGTCATAAGAACATTCTCTCTACTGTGAGTGTTTGACATTTTGCTTCCGCTGTGAAAATGTCTAATATAAAGCCAGCACTGATGATAGTAACCTAAGCAAGGGATTCAGTAGGTACAGTACATAAGAATGTGTGTTTAATTTATTCTGATCTGTACTGGTTTCTGAAACCATGTTTGTCCAGTCCTTGTAAGATTTGTTGCTCTGTACTGCAAAGTAAGAGTCAGATTTTTTTTAAAATAAAAAATGAGAGAACAACTGGAAGCAAGGAGTTATTGTTATACAACAAGCATGTATCCAGAGGCCATCTCCAGATGCTGGGTGGATGCTGGGTTCTGCTTTTTCCTTTTGCAGAACGCTTGTCCATTAGCTGGTATCCAATTAGTAAACAAAGTCACAAAAAGAGCTGTAACGACACAAACATTGTACAAGCTTTGGCCAACTTCAAACTGTTTAAAGGCAGTCTTTGATTAACTATCCGCACCGTGGGATCGTTTGTAGATGTGTGATTCAGTAGCTTATGTGGGAATTCAATGATAAATTAGGTGGAATTCAACATTGCCCCTAGGACACAAGAGCAGTTACGCAAATCTATTGGCACCCTTCACCTGTGTTTCAGGCTCCTTGAAGAGAAACAAAAAAATAGAATGTATAAATGGCCTTGATTGAAGATTTTTGCTGGTAGTGATTCGCAGTGCAAACCTATGCATGCCTACTCAGAAGTAATCCCCATTAAATTCAATATAGTTTACTTTCAGGTAAGTGCACATAGGATTGCAGCCTATATAGGCGCACAGCCTATATACACTTACCACCAGGTGGTGGCTCTCCAAGGTGGAGCAAGTAGAGGAATCTCAGATAGTGGGATGACTGAGTGAGATCCGTTGGTTGGAGAGTCTATGGGCCAGGCCTTGTACACTCTTCCCTTGTTATCTGAACCTAACTTGTTCCTGAAAATGGTCCTTATAACAAAAATCCGGATAACAAATACAATTATTACATTAATTTCAATGGGAAAGATTCTGACTCGTTCCAAAGCTGTTCCAAGTTCACCCCAAAATCACCCTAAATGCTTAATGCCATAACATAAAGAAAATGTTGTGTGGCATGATAAAATAGAATAAACAACAATTAATAGCAACATTATACAGCACCAATAAAGTGTTAGACTATGAAAATGTTTTGAAAAGTTCTAGCATCATTTTCCTCCCCATCGTTCCTCGACCTTGTATCGAAAATCTTGGTATGGATAAAGAGGTTTGGTCTTATTATGCACTGTATGGATAAGTGTTGAACTCTTATTATGCACTGTATAGATAAGTGTTGAACTGAAATGAGCGAACTCAGGAAGATAGTGGAGGACAGGAAGGCCTGGCGGGATATGGTTCATGGGATCACGAAGGGTCGGACACGACTTAACGACTGAACAACAACATGGATAAGTGTTAATCCTTATAGTGAATGAACTGATAAACAGGGAAGAGTGTACCATGAAACCATAGTACCTTTGCTGAATATTTGTGGAATAAAGGGGACCAAATTATTGGGTTAAAATACAATTTTACAAATGAGAAATTAAGGTATTAATCCTGTGCATGTTGACTTAGAAGTTGGTCTCATTACGTTCAAGTATATTCCTAGTTAAGGTTCAGCTTACAGCTGCAATCCTATGCACGTATTTTTGTGAATGAATTCTTTTGGAATCTGTAGGACGTATTACTAAGTAAACATGCATAGGATTGAAGTGCAAAAAACAAACAACGATCTCCCATTCCCTTGAATTCCTTGTCTCAAATGTTTCATCAGACCCTCTCTTCCTCCTAGCCTTACAAAAGGTTAGCCGCAAAGAATAGGCTCCTGGCCTTGTGTTGACAGAATTAGCTCACTGGCAGCAGGATATGGTTTAAAGGCACATGAAGCAGTAACATTGCTGAAGTTATGCATTGTATCTAGTCAGTGCCTTCGTAGGACAGTGAAACCCCTAAGTACGCCACTTGCGGCTTCATGATAGAAGAAAGGTGGGATATAGAGTTTGGTGCCTGAAATCCCTTGAAGATGCCATGTAGCTGAGTCATACCCATGGGATTGCTGCCTTTCCACTTGATTTGGTGCCTGCTGCAGTTTTGTGCAGTAGTGCTGCGTCCTATCTAGACAGGGCTGTTGCCGGTGTGGTGTGGTTAACAACAATTTGGCACAATGCCTTGGATCACCTTAGAATGCCAGCATTATATGACATTGCATTGGGACAACAGCCATTGGGCCACTGCCTACACACTCATTTGCCTGTATAGTGGCTCATAGACATGGAGCAACCCAGACTGTTAGCTTACATGTTGTGAGTTGCGCCTGGTCATTTCCCGAGCAACTAGAAATCAAGAAAAGGGACCGTGTTCCTAGCATGTGTGTGTTCTGAGACTTGCCTTTTTCAAGGAGGCTGTGGCTATTGAGAATAAAGAAACAGCAGTTGCAGGGGTGGTGTTGATGGGGGGAGAAGCTGGAGCCAGTTGGCAGGACTGTGTCTTGTGGTTCTCTACCATTATAAGAAACGACTTTGGTAGGTAGCATTTAGGCTCAGAAATGTCAGTCCTCTTGCTGACTAAATAAAACTGAATTGTTCTCGCAGGCTCGCAAAGTAAAGAGGCAAAATGACTTCTGGGGAAGCTGGGGAGAATGGGGAGAATGCAGCCGGAGCTGTGGCGGGGGTGTCAGCATTCGGCAGCGACGCTGCTACTCGCAAAGGTAAGAGCCTTTTCTTTCCATACCTATTTCTTGCTTCTGAAGCCAAGAAAGGGGTGAGAAGTTCTTTTGGGTGTGCTGCTATTCTGGAGGGGTTATGCTTTTTATTGCTCCACTATTGAAAGGAGAATTCCTGTTTACTAAGCTTCAAAAATGTGTAGGTGGCAGCAGTTCCACAAATGGGCATCCATCGCCCGAGGCTTCAGGAGGTCACATCCTTCTTGACTTTTCCTGCTTCAAGAGACTTGTGTATTTGTCTTCTTTACACATTGTGCAATTGCACAACCTCACAAAGTTTGTAAGATGAGCTCAATAGTTTCCATGGTAGGAGATTAACCTGTAAAATGCTACCTCTCTCGAAAGAAGATGTACAAATCTGTGCTAGGACTGTGGACAGGTTTTTTCCTTCCAATTTGACACACCATTCAGGTGCTTCTCCATTTGCAGAAGCTGTTGACAGACACAGCTGCAGCATTGTTACAAGTGTGGCGTCATCTTGGCAAAGGCAGGAGAAGAACCAGATGTCACATGACCGTAAAAATGCCTGAGCTTGTGTGATGGCAGGCAGAGCTGCAATCATTTCGACAGAGTGCTAGATGAAACTGAGGGCCCCAATCCTATCCAACTTTCCAGCACTGATGCAGCTGCAAAGCCGCCCCAAGGTAAGGGAGCAAATGTTCCCTTACCTTGAGGAGGCTTCCGTGACCCTCCCCCCCCCCAGGATACAGCGCATGCCCCGTTGGTACAGCTGCATCGGCACTGGAATGTTGGATAGGATTGGGCCCACAGCCTTATAAAAACAAGGCCAGGAAAGTGAACCCTATTAAACAGGCATTGTTCTTTCTCTCTGCCTTAATGCTATTTCAAAAAAATGTGCTCTCTCATCCGCCATGTCCCTGGATCTTCCAGAAGTGTCCTGAATGTAGAGTTCATATTATGCTCTTCAGACTATTAAACAAACTTTTATTTTCCTTAGCTTTATATTTACACATTCCCATCATAAGCCAGGAATACTACATCCCCACTACGCTAGAAAGTGGGGGGAAAGCAGCCTTGCTATAACTTACAGCCAAACCTGTGCATGTCTTCTCAGAAGTCAGTCTCATTGTACTCAATGGGGTTTGCTCTCAGGAAGGTATGCATAGGATTGCAGTATAACTCTGGGAGGCTTTTCTAGTGACTTGTTCTCTTTTTATGAAGTTAGAGTGTGTGCATGTGTGGACTGTCAGCTTCTGTGCTGGAGAGAAGTGCACAGCTTTTACAAAGGTATTTTAAAGGCATAATCCAACCGCAGTTAAACGTTTTAAAATTCTACTTCATTTAAATGGGCGAGTTAGACGTGTGCTTAAATCTCTCCCGTGGAGACCAGTGCCCTGGGACTTCAAAGCACTTAAACTTGACTAGAAGAACTGTGTCCATTAATAGCGAATGGTTCATGAAATGGTAGGACACTGCTGGGCAGGGGATGGAGATAGGAGAACGTAGCCTGGCTGGAATTAGCCACTTTTACACTTTTGAAAGACCAGATGGGCACTTCCCCAATGTAGTGACGTGGGAAGGCAGCACTCAGCAGTATCGGAGAAGGCAATGCCCTCTCTTTCCCAAGGTGCACTGTGTCCTTCCAGCTGTATTGAATTCAAACCTTTGCAAATTACAGCATTTGGAAATCACTTTGCAGTACCATTGTTATATGCAGCAAGGTTCTGATGCAAGTCGCATGCTGCCCAGCTTAATGGCTTGACCACTAACAATAAATACTGTGATTGACAATCTCACGGGCCCCTTAAACATTGCTCTAGACATGTGGCAACTTCTTTCTCATGAGCAGCTCCCAAGTGACTGGGGTCATGTTAAATAACGGAACCACATGAGCACAGGGATTAACTGCATGAATGCAAACTTCACCTGTAGAACCTACATAATCAGCACCCACAATCGAACGGGGCCCCGTGGAGACCTCCAGCAGCTGAAAATCCCCTGCAGGATGCAGTGTAGCCCGCAACATTTCTGTAGGTAGCCAGAATTGTCTCTGCTCACAAGTAAATTGACCCTGTAAACCACTGCCCTGAAACTGCCTCTTGTCTGGGGAAGCGGGATGTGCAAAACACTTCACTGACAACTGGTGTTTTGCTAGGAAGCCTAAGAATGAACTGCTAAATATGATTATGGCATTTATAATATTTTCTGAGCTGTTGTAAATTCTTGGCTTGCCTTTTCAGGACAGATCGTGGTTCCAGTTGTATAGGGCCATCCCGAAACCACCGCTCATGCAATGTTCAGGTAAATTGCCCAGTGTCTTTCCCTAGTCCTTCTCTTTCAAGAGCTGAATCTTTTTCAGCAGCCACATCCAGCATCTACTCAATGTCACCGCTAATATTTTTCCTTTATCATGAAAAATTAAAAAAAAACAGGGAAGCAGATGAGTGGTAAAAGCAGACAGTTACCATCTTTTCAGTGTATTTTTGTGGGTGATGCAAGGCTTCTAATCTGTGTTAGGGTATAGCATTTGGGGGTTGAAACGTTTTTCAAGATTGATTAATGTTAACCAACATGGAGTACGAGGAGGTGAGCAATGAAGATGGTCAAGGTCTGGAAAGAAGACTTATGAGGCAAGATTGAAGGAACTGCTGTGTTTAGTCTGGAGAAGACTCAGGAGGGACACAACAGCACTCTTCAAATACTTGGAGGGACACAACAGCACTCTTCAAATACTTGAAATACTTGAATACTGCCACATAGAACAAATCTTCAACCTCGTCTATGTTGCCCTCGAGGGCAGGACTTGATAGAATGGACTTAAGTTGCAGGAGAGTAGATTTTGACAGAACATTAGCAGAAATAGTTAGAACAGTTCAACAATGGAACCTGTTACCATGGGGGGGGGGTGTCTTCTTCACTGGAGGTCTTCAGGCAGAAGCTGAACATCAGTCTGTTGGGGATGCTCTGAATTTCCTGCATCAAGCAAGGGTCTGGACTAGATGGTCTACAAGGCTACCTCCAGCTATAAATGCCACTAATTTTCTGCACTGGTAGGTAGTTGCCTACCTTCTTTTGGAAGTTTATGTTTTATGTTGCACATTTTTGTATCTTACAATTGTACAACTGTGCAGTGCAGGTCTGTTTACACAACTGGTCTGCTTACTCAAGGAGTTATATATTTTAGAAACAAAATGCATTGTCAATTTTTTCTGGAGAGCATTTCCTTGATTCAGTGCAACTTCTGGATGGCTTACACATTCGAGGGGTAACTCGGAGGTTGAATTGAGGTGGAGATTCAAGGAATCCGCTTGGGGGAAGGGTTTTTTTTTCAAGGACAGTGGACTTGTTCATGACAGGCACATTCAAAGGCACATTCAAACGTCCCTTTATCCTGAGGAGGCCACCAGCTGAACTGGGCAGGCCCAATCCTGGATAGGATGCGGTGGGTGCCTTATGTGCACTGCCACATCCTGCTAGACAGAATTGGGCGATAAGACTTCTCTGACTTACAGCGCAATCCTGCCTAAGTATCCGGTGGGCAGCCCAGGCCGTCCACCGGATCCTATCCCCGTTCTGAGAGCAGCCTGGAGGTCTACTCGGGGGGACATTTGCCTCCTTCCCCCAGTGTAATGCAGGGAAGCTCCAATGGGCTTCCTTGGATTTCCACCAGCTATTTAGCTGGCGCAAGTCCGAGGAGACTGTGTAATGGCTCTGCCGGCCCAGAAACGGGACAGGGATATGGCGGTCGCCATCCCCTCCCCCCTGGGCTGGCTCAGCCAATGGCCCCCCTCCCTTGCCGCCTGGACCACCCATGCACCCACCGGTGCTGCACTTACCATCTCCGGCAGCCATGGGGATGATCTGGCGGCAGAATGAGGGCGGCTGGCCTCCGCGCCAGCCGCCCTTACTCAAACATCGTCATGAACGTGCTTTATGGCATGTTTGCAACAGCTTGGAACAGCGGAGCAAATTTAGGTGGGATTACGCCCTTAAAGAGCCCAGTTACAATTCAGCATCTTCCTGGCACTGGAGGGAAAGGTCTTCCTCGGAGTTAACTTTCCTGGGTGAACAGCAACACAGCTTTCATCTTGGCTAGGCAGGCATCTTGAAAACACACCTCTTGCATCTGCTACACATTTTGCTCTCCCAACCCAGCTGGGCAGCTCTCTTTTATCCCATTTTTAGGGAGCCTAGCCCCCCTCCACCGCTAAGCTCTAATAATTTCAAACCAATGTAACTGACATTCAAATTTCCTGCTCCCAAGTCATGTGAGTAAACTGGAACAATGACTAGGTGTGAGCTAAACCAGCAGGGATCCAGGTCTTGATTTCAGTCAAGACTGTTATTCTCTAGGACAGTCATGGGATTCCAATACACTTTGGAGAGGGGAATGCAGTGTGTAATGTGTGACCTAAAGCTCTGATCAGAATGGAGAATGTGACAGAATGCTTCCTGGGTCAGCCTCAGTATACACAGAGCACTGCCGCTTGGGGGGGGGGGGTGTTCCTCAGGACAGTGGACTTGTTCATGACAGGCACATTCAGGATCATTCTTCCAAGTGAGACCTTCCTCCTTCTGAACCTCATTCCCAATTTGTCTCTCCTGTTAGAACTGTCCTGAGGGCTCCAGAGACTTTCGAGCAGAGCAATGTGCGGAGTTTGATGGGATAGCATTCCAGGGAAAGAGATACAAGTGGCTCCCTTATTATGGAGGTAATAAAATGTTTTACTCCTACTGAATAATTATTCTGCGTTAGGCAGTTGGAGAATTTGAGTGAAAGAAAATGGTTTCTTCTGGAAACAAAATCTGTGGAGGCTACAGTGTCACATTCTGGAAAATGTCTAGAGCATGTTGGAATAAATCTTTCAGGGTTTGTGAGAAAGGTCTGTCTGGCTGTACCAAAGTCAGTGTAGCATGCCTTCCTCCAAATGGCTGCCTTAATGAAGAAGTGACTTGGACATCATTTTCATCATATTTATAGATTAGGCTCATTCACACCTGCTTGCCCCTTCTTCAGCTCCTTCACATTACCTCTTTTCACAAATGAAGTCTGTTCCTCTCTTGCTATAAAGATCACCACCCTCCATTCCATTTGGAGCCAGAGAAGACATTTGCCCACATACGTACCTAGTCCAGGTGATAATGCCGGATGGACAACTATAATGGTGCATTTCAGGTCAGGACATCTGTTCACAGCAGGCATAAAAGTACATGGAGGTTGAAATGTAAATCTTCCTTCAGGTGTGGTCTTTAATTTGTTTAAATAATTATATTCCTACATTATTTTCTACATTGCAATATGGTCTTTTTCATACGTGTATGTGAATTGCGCAAGATAGGCTTAAAAGCAGTTTCAGTGTCGCTTGTGGAACACCTTTTAATATGAGAAGACCACAACTCTCATACCAAACTAGCCAGTGTTTCAAGAAAATGTTGCTTCATTGAACACATCCCAGTTTAAGAGGTTGGACAAAAGCCAGGAATAATTTGTGGCCCAGCCTTTCTATCCTTGCTCCAGGTACTATATATTATCCTTATTCTTCTAATATTTGCAAAGGTTAAGGGAAAGTGTGCTGTATAAATGGGACTTTAATAAAAGTTTACTCTCCTTGAGTTTGGTAAAAAAAAAAAAAGGTAAAGGTGACCCCTGACAATAAGTCCAGTCGTGTCCGACTCTAGGGTGTGGTGCTCATCTCCATTTCAAAGCTGAAGAGCCAGCGTTGTCCGAAGACGCCTCCGTGGTCATGTGGCCGGCATGACTCTCCTTGCCGCAGCCCGTAGCATGCAGCTGGAACACAGAGCGCTGTTTACCTTCCCGCAAGCGGTACCTATTTATCTACTCGCATTAACATGCTTTGGAACTGCTAGGTTGGCAGGAGCTGGCCAAGCAACGAGAGCTCACCCCGTCGCGGATTCAAACTGCCAACCTTTCGATCGACAGCTCATGGTTCAGCATAAACACAGATAACAATAAAACCATCATACATCGACAGCTCATGGTTCAGCGGTTTAACCCACTGCGCCACCCGCTGGTCTTGAGTTTGGTAGAAGACCTCAAAAAAGAAAGCAGCAGGAGCTTTCAGGTGCATTTGTGGGGAGGACAATTGGTGTTAAGTAACTTTTTTTTTTTTTTAACTTCCCTCACAGCACCCAATAAATGTGAACTAAACTGTATCCCAAAGGGAGAGAACTTCTACTACAGGCATAAGGAAGCTGTGACTGATGGGACGCCCTGTGAGCCAGGGAAGCGCAATGTCTGTGTGGAGGGAGTCTGTCAAGTATGCATTTGTACCACCTTGATCTCTCTCCCAAAGACGGCTTATATCTTCCTGTCATCTTATTCTAATATTTGTGTCCTATCACCCCTTTAAGGAGCTTATGGTGGCATACATGAGGTTATTCTGTTTTACCCTCACAAACAACAACTGTGAGGTAGGTTAAGCTGAAAGACAGGGATTGATTGCCCATGATGATCATATCATCTCTTTTGTTCCAGCCATTTTCTCAACTGTTTTTAGAAGAATACATAGGGAGCCATGATATGACTGAATTGGAGGGAATAAGGGTTTGTGAATTTCATTATTCCACCTATCCTCCCATAATTCAAGCATTGGTCCTTGAGATTTAGAGCCTTGTTGATTTCCTATCTCACAGCAGTGACTATCACTGAGAGATCTTGAAATGTTCTCTTGTTTTCTGGAGCACAGTGAATCCCCTCCTTCCTTCCTCACTCTTGGCTCTGTATGTGGACCGCAGCTGCTGCCACCATTGCTTGGCCTGGCCAGCGGGAAGAGTGGTGGGAGAGCGCTAACCTTTGGTCCCAGCCATCTTTTAGACTTAATTGTAATTGTAAAAGCCCCCTGGACATCCGTCAGTCAGTGTAGTCAGTAGTGAGCCAAATAGCTCAATGGTTTGACTCTGTATAAGGCAGTTTCCTATACCCATGTATTATCCAAGGCTGGAGGCAGGCAACAGTCTTTTCAGAGCGTTAGTGCTTTGAAAGGCAGATTATTGCCTGTGGGGTGTACACTCATTAATAGACTACGCTAAGCAGTATAGCAGGTTTTTCTATTGTTTAAAAAACATGCAAAGCCTATTTGACCTGTGATTTTTGGTTTTTTTAAAAAAGCACACAAGTGATGCTTCTCTTCTCTCAGAAGACCACTTTCACCTCTCTTAAAAACTATCATCCAGTCTCCAGGCTAATTTCTCTTCTCCTTGACCTTTGTATATAAATGTAAGCCTTTCTTTTTCTATGGGCTTCCTTGCTTGGTCTCTGGGGGTCATTACTTGCATGTGGTTTATGCTATACTGTTCTACAGACTGTCGGCTGTGATAATGTGCTGGATTCTTCTAAGAAGGAGGACAAGTGTCTGCAGTGTGGCGGAGATGGCAGAGCCTGCTTTGAGGTGAAGGGCCTCTTTGATGTACCCAACCTCCCAAAAGGTAGGTTCAAAATGGTGGATTTATGAATGAGATAGCAAACATGCTAAAGCTAGCCCAGTAAGGGACCAGGGCTGGCAGAAATATTTGATTGTGCCAGAGTGATTTAAAACCAGAGTGGATAATAGAAGCCTGGGAAAACCCTGACTGTATCATTTCTGGGGCTTGATGTATATTAACATCACTGCTTTGGGCCATATTTTATCAATTACATGGATGGCCTGTTTTATGGGTAATATGAATCTGGATGCAGTCAATTCAAAATCGATGGAGTAGTTACAACTGGATTTATATCTCTTTCCGTTCAGCTACCAGTCATTCTGAAAAGCACCTTCTGTGCAGGCAAGGGTGACTTTACCGTGTCATCTTCCTCTATTACCACCTGTCTTAGTAAGTTGAATTTATTGTGGCTGACTCACTCCACTTCCTTTAGGCTACAATCAGATCTTCATCATTCCCATGGGAGCCACGAGTATCCGCATTAAGGAAGCAACACCCACCAGGAACTTCCTGGGTAAGTACAGTGTGTTCATGGTGGGTGCTTCCACATTAGCCCTTTCCTCTGGAATTACTATCTTTTTTTGCTCACTTTTTGTGGCGTATTCACATGATGTTGTTTCCAAATTGTTGCCTTCCAGTGTTTTTCAGTATTGTCTTCCTGTTTTTTTTTTTTTAAATCTGATTTGTAGTGTAGTAAAATGTAATTGCAGCTTGCATTCTAGCATGTCTTGTGAACAAAGTGTTATCAAGACTTTTCAGGGCTCTGCACCTTTAAATTGAGCACCTCCTCTTTTCAGTCTTAGACAGATTTATTACTTCCCTATTCAGCACTGGAAAATTAGTGCTGAATAATTTCTGATTTGTCCCTTGAATAAACTCTCTGAGTTGCCCTCATGTCAGTTTTTCTGGAAGTGGGGAGCTTTAATTATTTCCTCTTGCTGTTAAAGAAAAGGAAAATTAATTAGATGAGCTAAGTGCTTAAAGCCCCATGAAAGTAAGATGTAATTAAAGCCTAATTATGTGGGAAAAGAAACTGACATGAGGGCAATTCAGAGAGGCTATTGGGGAAAATAAGGGGCTTTTCAGCACTAATCTCCCACCCACACTGAATAGAGAAGCAGTGAAACCGAATGAGCCTGAAAGAGGAGGTTTTTGATAAGCATTGGAGAGGACCTTTGCTAAATGGAACTTGCTTCTGAGGAGTACATATTATAAAAGGATCTTGGGTATCAGAAACGTCACTGATGGATAATAAGGATCTACATTAAGTGCTGTGTGGAACCTGTGTGGGAAACACCACTTCAGACATGCTAAGGGCTCAAGTGTGAAGGTGCCCTATTTTGCTTTGCTTTGTATAATTGGTCTTAATGTGCATAATTCAAATTCCATTTTTAATTTCATCCTGTGCAGTTTAGTATTACATGTTCAGAAGTATTGCAAGGTACAGCCGTGCTAGGTCCATATCAATTCAGCATTCAGGCAGAGCTCACGCAGTGAGTGGGTGAGGCTGGGATATTCAAAGTAACAACAAGTTTTTGTTGTGAAGCAAAAATCTGGCAATAGCCTGTGCTTGCTATAAAAGCAAAAGACTTGTACAAGGGAACAAAGAGCATCAGTTGTCTCAGGAGACTAGTTTCCCACAGGAATTTGATTTCACTTGGCGTTTGTTGAATGTTGCATGCTGCTCCCAGTAGCCTTTGTAGTACCTGCACATACTGTATCAATAATCTCTGAAGCTATTGACCCCCCCCCCCATTCTGATCTGATGCACAGAACATCATGACCATCATCACATCATAATATAGTAGACTTCTGAGGTGGTGGTATCAATCTTCTCCAATGGGCCTGCAATATGGGGCCTTTAGTTTTAGGCAAGACAGTTCTTATGCTTTTTCTACCCCCCGTTTGTTTTTCTCTCAGCCATCAAGAATGTGCGAGGAGAATACTATCTGAATGGGCACTGGACAATTGAATTTAGCCGTGCCTTGCATATTGCTAGCACAGTTGTGCATTATGACAGGGGTTCTGAGGGTGATCTGGCCCCTGAGCTGCTTCATGCTAGGGGTCCCACGACTGAGCCCTTGATCATTGAGGTAAGAAACTGTGCCCACTTTCCTGCTCTTTATACTCCCCTTTCCCACCCCCACCCCTAGACTGAGCATTGATATTGCTGCCATCAATTTGCTGGGAGTACAGCCCAATCCTTTGGGCTCTGGTCGGCAGCGGAATGCACCTTCTGCTGCCAGAGACTGCTGAAAAGCAGTTGTAAAGCACCTAACGGCAACGTGTGGAATAGTGGTGCGCTGCCAGGACGCCGATGGGAAGGAATCCCGCCCACGTCGTCGGCCCTCCTGCCGCCCGCCAAAGCAGATAAGACAGCGGCAGGGGGAGGGCAGAACGGGTGTGAAGAGGGGGTAAACTGGGTGAAGAGGGGTGTGTGATAGGGGACAGGGAGGCTGTGGGAGGGGGGTTATCTGGCGGGAATGGCACACATTGGATCCTATCCTCCATTCCCTCCCATTTCGCTGCTTCCCTGCTCCCTTTCTCTCCTTGGACTCCTTTGGACGGAGAAGACCCATTGTGGGTCGGGAGGCTTATGCAAGGGTAAGGGGATTTAAATCCCTTTTCCCTGTTGAAGCCTCCTGATCTGTCCCGCCCCCCGCTGGATTCAGCACACCTGTTTTTGGCACAGCTGCACCAGTGGTGGGGAGAAAAGGATAGGATTGGGCTCGTAGTTCCTGAAATATTCCCAGAAATGAGGGATACCAGAAGACTATAAATAAAAATGAAAGGCCAAGTAAATTGAAGGGAAACCTTCTTTGTTCCTTGGCTATGCCACCAGTTCATCCTTTGATCAAGTAGTAAGAGAGGAAAGAAGAACTGCCATTGATGTTCCCTCAAGAAGATGAATTTATATAGTTCGTTAAATGTTGAGGTGCACTAAGGTCATCGCTTAATTATCTCTATTAAGATCCATCTGTACCGCTGCTTGTTGTCTAACAGAGGAACAACAGGATCACAATGCTGTTAGTTTCTTTCACACGAGGGAGGGTGTTCTCCCAAAGGAGCAGCACAAATGCTGTTAGTTTCTTTCACACGAGGGAGGGTGTTCTAAGAGGCTTCTGTGGGAGATTGAAAAGGAATTAAGCAGACTTCACAAACAAACTGTCCAAACTGGAGATGAGTAGTAGATAAGAAGGGAGTGCATTTGGTAATGAACTAAGGGTCAAATTACATGTTGTTTTAAGCACATGTTGTGTAATTGGGGACCAAATATGGGGATTAGGGCCTCAGTAGGGGGACAATGGCGTCGTAACGCCACCAATTTGCCACCCTTAGTTGCAGTCATGCACACACACCCCACGTGCTGCCCGGGGTCAGACCCCCCCGCCCCCCATTCCTACACCACTGTAGGGGGAGAAAGGCTTAAAAGCCCTTTGTCTTCATCATATCAGTGTCTAATGGAATGGACAGGGGAACTATCTGGCATCAACGGGAGCTTTTTTATATCAAATAGCACATGTTTAAAGTAACATCACTATAAAAGAATTCCCAAAACAAACATAACAAGGACAAGGCTAGGCTACAGCTCTCATGTGCAGGATGGGGCTTGTTTTGCTTGTTAGCTTATTTTAGAAAAGCATTCACTGATACAATCTCACACATATCATGCACAGTGGCTCAGTCCAGGACTAGTTTTACCATCTCTTCTGCTATTTGTGTGAAGTAGACCAGTGCTGGGAAGCACTGCCACAAGAAGAAGGAAGACGACGGTTTTCATTACACCTGCTTTGCCTCTTTCCTTTTCAGCTTATCAGTCAGGAGCCAAACCAAGGGGTGCATTATGAATACTACCTGCCTTTCCAAAGACAGAGCTCAAGCTACAGCTGGGGCTATGGCTCCTGGGGTGAATGCAGTGCTGAATGTGGTGGAGGTAAGGGGAGATAATGGGATGGGTGCACTGTCTGTAAACAAGATGGCTTTGTAAACAGACAAGATGGCTTTGTCTTTTTGCACTAACATGAGATCAAGCTCTCTGTTTGGTTTTTTTTTCCTTCTCTCCCATCTGTGCAGTGTATCCTTTGTAGTTGAGAAAATGCAAAGAACAAACAAACAAACAAACCCCTTCTCTGATTTTGTGTTGGGCCTTCCTCTCTCTCTCTCTCTCTCTCACACACACACTCTCTCTCTCTCTCACACACACACACACACACACACACACACACACACACACACACAAACACACACACACACACACACACACACACACACAGAGTTAAATAAGACATTTTCACATTTAAAATTGTTTTAATATTATTTTTATTTTTAAACGATTAATTAGCTAATTAATTTATTAATCCAATTAATTTGCAGGGGGTACTTCAGAAAATTGGATCGTGATAGGGGGTACCCAGGCCTCCAAAGGTTGAGAACCCCTGGTGTAGACTGACAAGCAGGAATTAAAGAACGATACTTTCATTAATGGCTTTTGCTACGGAAATATTCTTTTTAGCTGGAGATAGTACCGTTTGTATCTTGTCTCTGAGTTGCATGTTATGAGCTGTTCAGAAGTGGAACAGTCTGCCTCAGATGGTGATAGACTCTCCTTTATTGGTGATCTTTAAGCAGAGGCTGGATAGCCATCTATTGGGGATGTTGTAGTTGTGAATTGCCTGCATTGGCAGGAGGTTGTACTTGATCTTGTAGGTCCCTTCCAACTCTATTATTCTATGATCTCTCTTACCAAAAACTCCCTGTAAAGAACTCTGGCCTTCCATACGATTTCGTTCCCTGGGCAGAATGTAGATCAGCGTTTTGTCAAAGTTCTCCCTGCAAAGCGGGGATAACTCTGAGTGCTTGTGGGGACGGGGCCAGCAGCGATCCTGGGGATTGCCGCTGCTGAAAAAGTGTCCGAAAATTATTTTTTTCACTTACCGGGGATTCGGGGAGGCCTGTGGAGGGTCATACAGGCTTCCCCGAATCCCCCCAAAGCCCCAGTAAATTTTTAAAAAAACCAAACACATTTTTGGGCACTTTTTCGGCAGTTGCAGTGGCTATCCCCGGGATTGTCATCGCTGCCACCATGCTGTCCCCACCCCTTAAGGGGGCAGGGGACAGTTAGTGGTCTCAGTGGTGGGTTGCGACCCACCACTTTGAGAACCACTGATATAGATGATGGGATTCCATATTGCTCAGGAAAGATGTTGTTTGTAACTCCATTGCATTGTTGCTACGAATGACCAGAACGCTTTGCTGTTTCTCTCCTATAGGTTATCAGGCCCGTCTGGTCTTTTGCACTGTTGACAATGAAGCCTATCCAGATTATATGTGCAGAGATAAGCCACAGCCAGAAAATAATCAAACATGTGGGCTTCAGACGTGCCCACAAACAAAACGGTGAGGCTTGATTTGACTTCTCTTCCTGATTTCTGGCAAGTTCAGACTTCCTTTGAATTGCCTCTTTTCAGTTCCTAATGCTCTTCTCGGAAATATGCATGAGGGAAAAGTAGCACTATTCATATGACCAATCTGGGTAGACTGTGCAGAAAGGGAACTGGACTGTGGTGGCAAGCACCCCCTGCATCCATTCTCTTGGTCATGTGAATGAACTCCCATGTGCATTCATTCAATAAAAAGTGGCATCCCTGATTGCACAGACAGGCCTACATATGTACAGTTTGTATATGTATACAGTCTGTTTTCATATGAGCAATCTGAATGCATGTGATAGATCTTGCCTATGTGACCCTGCTTCCACCTCGCCATGCAAGTTTATCCTACCCAGATTGGTCACATGAACACCCACTCCTTTGTTTTAACACACAAGAACAGTAGACTAAGCATGAAGCTAAACAGACTGTTTTTTGAGGGAAGCATGGATGCTGACAAGCCACTAAAGCATGGTTTTAGCATCTGTTCTAGGACAGAAGGGCAGACAAGAAAACAGGCCCAAGGAACTCCTCCTGTGAATGAGGTAGATGTTGTGCTGGAGAGCAGCTATTATGGTGAATATAGGTGGGAGTAGCAAGTGCTTTTATACGGGAATATTGTTTGTATTGAACATCGTCCAGGAGGATGCTCTTAGTTGGACATGGTACTTTGCATAGATATGGACGTGGATTCTTGTGACCTGGCACTGTAATTTTTCTGAGAATAAAATCATGAGATCTGTGCTCACGATATGTGTAGATTTTAAAGTCTCCCTCAGATCTCTATATGATGCATACAAGCCTGAGCCATGGAGCATTTCCTCGTATAGCAATTGCCAGAACCCAACCCTGACCTCCAGTGTGTCATTTTATGAATAGATTGGAGCAGCCACATCTGCATATCGCATACCTGCTGCGGTTCAGAGGCCAAGGGTTCCTAAAATGCCATTTTTGCAATTGCACTGTAGCAGGCAACCTCAGATGTCTATATTAAAAGGCTTTACAATCTTTGTTCTGTATATGAAGGATATCTTACCTCTATCTGCCGGGAGCATGGAGCCGCAGCACAGCATGGCAAACAAAGAGGTAACAAGGAGAGAGTGATTATCAGAGTCTATTCTTTCCCTGCGCCTCGCCTATTACAGTGGTTTTCAAACTTCCTTGCCGCATGGAACTTAAAAAATTAACTTATCCACTGAGGAGCCCACACAAATTGTAGAGGGTTCTGGGATGCATGCTCAGTCAGTTCATGTGGGCCAAACTGCCCCTGCCCCCCATGCAAACTCCAGAATGGACCCTGCAGCTGCACATTGCAGGAGTAACTTGCTAATGATGGGCAAGCTGTCTTGGAGGGGGGAATCAAGCTATCATTCCTGGATGCACTAATGAAGAACCTCCAGGGTTCCTAGCAGCACTGTTTGAAAACCACTGGCTTAGAACATTCAATTGTCTAGTAAATCTTTGAAGGCTTTCCTCCTTGGTGATGGCCTAGATTGCTACTTAGAGCTTTGGCTTCTCTCCATGACTGATGGCGAAGTGTGGTAGTTGCTGGGGGAAGGGAGCTCTGCTTAGGCAGGAGTGCTTGGCGCTGGTGATTTAGCCTTCCTCTTTGGCTACCATTGGGACATGCACACACACTCTACATATAGATGGAAGAGAGCCAGGATGGTGTAGTGGTTTGGGAGTCGGACTTAGACCTGGAAGATCCAGGTTCAAATCCCCGCTCAGCCACGAAGTTTCCTGGGTGACCTTGGGCCAGTCACTATCTCTCAGCCCCACCTACCTCACAGGGTTGTTGTGAGGACAAAAAGGAGGGAAGGAACTATGTACACCACTCTGAGCTCCTTGGAGGAAGGGCGGTATAAAAATGTGAAAAAAAATGGAAGCAGATGAATTACAATACTTTAGTGTGTGTGTGTGTGTGTGTGTGTGTGTGTGTGTGTGTGTGTGTGTGTGTGTGTGTGTGTGTGTGTGTTGTTTTTAAACAATACTGGTCTGACTGATTTTCAGCTTTCAGTGATACACCCTTAAGATTTTTCAGATTAGGGTTTGCCAGCATAACTGACCGGATAATGCACTTGCTCTAAGAGCCATATGTGCTGCAGAAGCAAAAGAGAAAACAGAGTGTCTGTCTTTCTAATGGAGCACTGGCACAAATAGTTCACAACCTAGAGCTTTGGTGCCTTAGTTGTTGTTGTTGTTATTATTATTATTATGAAGAATATTTATATTCATACAAACACAAATATTCCATTTTGTGTGAGGCTTTATCACACCATACCTTCTGCTGTATGGATTCTACCACACATGCTGACCCTGAAATCTGGGCTGCTGTGTAGAGTATGAGCAGGTAAACAATCAGCACAGGAGTCGGTACTGTTGTGGTGCTGTGTGTGCAGACCTGAAGTAAAACTCCATGCAGGCATTTTGTAAAACCACAAAATGCCTCTTTTGTCATGTAATGTCAAGAAGATGAAGACAATGATTGCATTTTGGTTCAATAGCAGATTCTTATCAAAGGAAGCAAAAAAGGAAGACTGCACCACGGTGGATCATTTTTGGATGATTTCTCATCAGTCTTAGGATTTTTAAATTTTAAAGGCTTGCCTTGCACTGTAACTCTTGAAGGAGTAATAAAGTATGCAGGAGTGGTGCATGCTTCTGTGCCACCTGAATCCGCCACCTCTGCTCATGCGCGCCTACACACACCCTTCCTATGGAGGGTGCTGCTCCATGCAAACACTTCAGATGGCCTAGTGGTTGGGCCCCCCTGAACGTAGATATTTTTATACAGTATTCTCAATAGTGTGTGATTATTTTTGATAGGTGAATCTGTCCTTTGAGTGACTGAGAAGACGTAGTGGTGGCAGACCATCAGAACATGGGGTCTACTGCGTGGCTGCAAAGTGAGGTTGGGCTGCCTCCGTTTTAAAGGAGGAGAATGAAGGGCAGGAGAAAGGTAGTGCTGCCTCCTTCCCTCAGGTACTTCTTTGGCCCTCATAACTCCTCCCCCAGCTGCAGTGCTCTTGACCAGGCCTGGACAGTGGGAGGAGCCTTTTGAGGGAAAGCTAGCGTAATTAGTGCAGACACTTCTGCTGCTGATTCAAGGGGTTCCTACTCTAATGGAAAACGTAAGGTATTTGCTGAAACCTCACAAGTGACCCAAGGACACACACGCTCAAGCTGGGGTCATAACATGATATTTTATTGAGTAACAAACACAGTATGTCAAACGAATTGATACAGCAGAACAGCAGATTCAACATAACCAACTCCTAAGTGAATCGTAACTGAAGAGTCACTTACAGCGCAATCCTAACCAACTTTCCAGCGCTAGTGTAGCCGTGCCAACAGGGTGCACACTGCATTTTGCAGCACAAGGGCAGTCATGGAAGCCTCTTCAAGGTGAGGGAACATTTGTGTTCCCTTACCTCGGGGCTGCATTGCATCTGCACCAGCGCTGGAAAATTGGTTAGGATTGCGCCGTCAGGCATATTCAATGTACATAACAGAAAATTTCAGGTCATTGCATTCTTCTGTGCGTGAAACTGTCTGTCTTTCAGCACTGGAAAGAACTATACGTTAAGAGGGGCCAGAGGAAGCTGCTTATATTTTAACCTATTCCGTTCACCAAGTGAAAAGAGAGATTTATTTAAGAACATAAGAAGAGCCGTACTGGATCAGGCCAAAAGCCCATCTAGTCCAGCTTCCTGTATCACACAGTGGCCCCACCAGATGCCTCAGGGAGCACAAGACAACAAGATAACCTGTTTCCCGTTGACACTCCCTTGCACCTGGCACAGAGAAAACCCACTTCTAAAACCAGGAGGTTGCTTATGGCTTGTAACCTGTGATGGTCTTTTCCTCCATGAATCTGTCCAAACCCCTTTTAAAGGCATCTAGGCCAGGTGCCATCACCACATCCTGTGGCAAGGAGTTCCACAGATGAATTACACGCTGGGTAAAGAAATATTTTCTTTTGTCTATTCTAACTCTCCCTCCACTCAATTTTAGTGCATGTCCCCTGGTTCTGGTGTTGTGCGAGAGGGAGAAGAATTTCCCTCTATCCACTCTCTCCATCCCATGCATAATTTTATACGTCTCAATCATGTCCCCCCTCAGTTGCCTTTTTTCTAGCCTGAAAAGCCCCAGATGCTGTAGCCTTTCCTCATAAGGGAGGTGCTCCAGCCCACAAATCATTCTGGTCGCTCTTTTCTGCACCTTTTCCAATTCAACTATATCCTTTTTGAGGTGTGGCGACCAGAACTGGACACATTACTCCAGATGTGGCCTTACCATCGATTTGTACAAAGGCATAATGATATTGGCCGTTTTATTCTCAATCCCTTTTTTAATGATCCCGAGCATGGAATTGGCCTTCTTCACAGCCGCCGCACACTGGGTTGACACTTTCATCGACCTGTCCACCAGCACCCCAAGATCTCTCTCTTGATCCGTCACAGACAACTCAGAACCCATTAGCGTATATGTGAAATTTTGGTTTCTTGCCCCAATGTGCATCACTTTGCACTTACTTACATTGAAGCGCATCTGCCATTTTGCTGCCCATTCTCCCAGTTTGGAGAGATCCTTCTGGAGCTCTTCACAATCCCTGCTGGTCTTCACCACCCGGAAAAGTTTAGTGTCATCTGCAAACTTGGCCACCTCACTGCCTATCCCCAACTCCAGGTCATTTATGAATAAGTTGAAAAGCACCGGTCCCAAGACCGATCCTTGGGGCACACCGCTTTTCACCTCTCGCCATTGTGAAAATTGCCCATTGACTCCCACTCGCTGTTTCCTGGTCTTCAACCAGTTCCTAATCCACAAGAGGACCTGCCCTCTTATTCCCTGACTGTGGAGTTTTCTCAGGAACCTTTCATGAGGGACCGTGTCAAACGCCTTCTGAAAATCCAGATATATAATATCCACGGGTTCGCTCGCATCCACATGCCTGTTGACCTTTTCAAAAAATTCTAACAGGTTTGTGAGGCAAGACTTCCCCTTGCAGAAGCCATGCTGACTCTCCCTCAGCAGAGCTTGTTCTTCTATGTATTTTAAGATTTTATCCTTAATGAGACTTTCCACCATCTTCCCTGGAACAGATGTTAGGCTGACCGGCCTGTAGTTTCCCGGGTCCCCCCTCCTTCCTTTTTTAAAGATTGGCGTGACATTAGCTATCCTCCAATCCTCTGGCACAGTGGCCGTTTTAAGGGACAAGTTGCATATTTTGGTCAATAGGTCAGCAACTTCATTCTTGAGTTCCTTCAGAACTCTTGGGTGGATGCCATCCGGGCCTGGTGATTTATTGATCTTTATTTTGTCAATTAAGTCTGAGACGTCTTCTCTTTTAACCTCTATTTGACTTAATTCCTTAGTCAGGAGAGACCGTTCCGGCAGCGGTATTTGCCCGAGGTCTTCTGCCGTGAAGACAGATGCAAAGAACTCATTTAATTTCTCTGCAGTCTCCAAGTCCCCTTTTATCACCCCTTTCTCTCCCTCGCCATCAATGCATTTCATTGCATTGATCATAGATCATAGCAACCTCAAATCATATATACCGGTACTTAGTTCCCAAGTTATGTACTGGTTCTGTTCCAAATGGTTTTTGGGAAGTTGGAACATATGGAAGTTGAAACAGCTGGCTCTTGCCAACCCAGCACTATCACACCTGCACAAAAGCACCACAACAGACTGACCGTGCCTGCGCGAAAGCACCAATGCAGCTGTCCATAACTTGGGGCAAAATTGCTAGCACTGGCATCATCAATATCCTATTCCCTTTCCTGTACCCGATCCTGTGGCGATCTATTTAGCTGTCACAGGTCCGAGTAGACCCGCCCTGGGCCTGATGCTATTACTAGTTTGTCATGGACGGACAAGGAACAGCAACAAAAACAGGCTGCAAAGGAGCTTGCTAGGCTGGTCTTCTGCCTATTGAGTTATTTTTAGCACTAGTCTTCCTTTGGGAAGCAGTCGTCCCGTCTCAAGGGCACTCGCCTACAGCATCCTGTTGGATCTTTCATGCCAAGATAGTCAAGTCTGCCTGTGGGCAGTTTCTGTTGGAGTTTGCAGCCTAGCTGAGTGAATTGTCTGTCTGAGGTTTGCTTTGGACAGGCAAGGTGACTGTCCTGAATTTTGATTGAGTGCAGTCTTTTCTTTTGAGTATAGATCTTGCTACTGCCACCCAGATATGTTTGTTTGGTGCAGCTTCAACTTATATATATTTGAAAGCTTTAAGAGGTAACCAAATGTCAACCCATGTGAAGAGAAGAACATGTCACTGTAGGTGCTTCAGAAGGTCTTGCTAGTGCAATCGTCTTTCATAGTCATAGGGCCAAACTAGATGCAAAGCCAGAAGATGCATAATGAGCCTCCTGCAGGTTTAAATAAAAACCCCAAACCTGAAGTGCACTTGTGGTTACTGCAAATCCTATTGGAGCAGTGGGGAGGGTGGGGTGCTTAGCCCTTCTCCTTGGGCCATCTTTTTGATCAAAACCTGCTCCCCAGCTACTTTCCCATACATGGGAGAAAATGATCTCTGTATCCATAACAGAGATACTGTAACAGCTGCCTGTCATTGCTTCAGTCTGATTTGCAGTGCCTAATTTGCAGTGTCTCACTGGCTGCATTTCAGTGTTCTTAAAAAGCTGTTGGAAGACTGATCACACATCTTCTGGCATTTTTTGATAATGGTTCAAGCTGTTTCTTAAGAAAAAAGTATTTTTCTGTAGAATCTCTACTCCTAGTTTACTCCTCTGCCTAGTTTACTGCTCCTAGTAGAGCAAATGCATATACAATATATACCTAGTTAGTTGGCGACTGTTGGAGATGGAGAGACTGTTGGAGATGGAGTAGTCTTTAGCTACTACAAAGCCACATCAGGTTGATTTTGTTACATTTATGCCCCTCCCTTTCTCTTCCTCTTGAGTGATTTTGATTGTACAGTAGCAGGATTTTGTCTGGTGATGGAGCACGCTGGTTTGCTGCTGCCTTGCATTGCTACATCTTGTGCCTGCCATTTTATCTGTGTCCTCACCAGGAACTAGGAAGAAATTCTCCCCATTCCCACCAAGTTACTGTTTCCCACAGGAGGAACATTTCTGCAAGTGAGTGGGTGAAGCCAGCCATACAGCCTGCCGGTCAACCCCACCTTGGTGCTTTTGGCTATGTGACCAGGCAGGGGGCCAGATTGAGCCAAAGCACCATAAATATGTGGGCCCCAGGTATCCTGCCCCCAAATTAGAGCGCACATGCAAATTTGCTTAATACCTGCATAATGCATGCAAGTCACAGCATTACAGATCCCATGGAACAGAATTTGGGTTCCCTTTAGAGAAAGCCCATCCATGAGGTTGACTGAAATGACCACTTGAAGCAATGGGCTGGAGGAGGCAGCAAACTGATGGGGAGGTGCTCTACCATCTCCTCTGACCTGCCAGCTGCCCAGCTGCTCCACCCAGCCACTGAAAACATGAGAGAGAAGGATGGGGTAGGGTGGCTTATCTCCTCCTCAACAGCCGTGGTGCTAGAGGAGGAAGTAAGAGTGTGCTCCCAGAGGCATCTGGTAGGCCACTGCGAGATACAGGAAGCTGGTCTAGATGGGCCCTTGGCCCGATCCAGCAAGGCTTGGCCCGATCCAGCAAGGCTCTTCTTCGGTTCTTAAGAGCCACTGCATCCTGTTTCTGAGACTCTCCTGGAAGGAGAACCATTGGAAGAACCTTCTTACTTCCTCCGCTGCCTGGTGCTTCCTCAAAATAGGATCCTCCCCACCTAGACAGTCTTGAAAAAGCACTGCATGGTGAGGAGTTGGGGGGCACACACATGCGTGCACACACATGAGTGCAAAACTACAAAAGGTGGTGGAATCCAGACCCCACTTCAGGCCCTGATTCTGTTTTGACTGATTCCTGTTATCTTAACTTTGTTAACATAGAGCATACACAGCCGTGCTTTTTTCTCCACACCATTGCTTTATCAAGTCCAGTTCAGTTCTAATGAAAGTCCACAGTTTCCCCAGGGAAGATTATGGTAGGGGCCCAACCGTGGGTCGCTCACCGTCCTAGTGCCATGGTGGCGAGCCGGAGCGAGGAGGCTCTGCCCCCTCGCCAGCGGAGCCATTCCACGCTGAGAAGGTGACGAGCAGGGAGTCTCCTGCCCGTTCGCCTTCTCAGCGCGGGATGGCTCTGCCGGTGAGGGGGCGGGGCCTCCTTGCTCCGGTTCGTTGCCATGGTGCTGGGACGAGGCGCGACTTACGGTATGGCCCCTACCGTAGAAACGCCACTGGTGGCGACAGGATACCGGTATCTTGTTGTCTTGTGTGCTCCCTGAGGCATCTGGTGGGGCCACTGTGAGATATAGGAAACTGGACTAGATGGGCCTTGGGCCTGATCCAGCAGGGCTCTTCTTATGTTCTTATGTTAAAAGCTTCCACCATTGTGGCATCTTCTAATAATTCAGTCTAAAGTTCCCCCCACCCCGTTTTGTTCCATTCCTTCTAGTAATCTTTAATTAGCAGTGACACTATTTTGCCTTTAGTGAATTTTCACTGACACCCAAGTCAGCTGCTTTACTCACCTTTTGATAAGACGTCCTTTCCTTCTACCAGCTGGATAGGATTTCGGGACAAGGCTGAATCAGGAGCTCTGATGAATAAATATCAAGAACAATTAAAGTGCCCTAACCCACAGTGCCCTAACTATGAAGTGGCCAATCTTACACTTGTTTCTGGGGACTTGATTGCTGTTACTGGTGTTTGGCTTTTTTGGTTCCTTGAGAGATTTTGTTTTTGTACCCACAGCTGGAAAATGGGGGACTGGGGAGCTTGCTCAGCCACCTGCGGAGGAGGCACGCAGACCCGTTCGGTTTATTGTGTCTCCTACAATGGACATAGTTTTCAGGATGCTGTGGATGATGCTGAGTGTGCCTCCTTAACAGAGAAGCCGCGCAGCACACAGCCTTGCAACATGCGGCAGTGTGCAACATGGACCACAGGGCCTTGGTCAGAGGTGAGTTTTCTATAGATACAAGGTACGTGTATAGAGACTGTGCAGTGCCCCGGCACCTCAGTGGCTGGGTAGGCGAGGAAATCTGAGTACACACTCACCACCCCTGCTTTGCACTCTACAGTTCCAAGTTGTCCTATTCCCTATATCTAAACCAGCTCCCCTGCATCTACTCATCAGGGTCTCTTTCTCTCTCAAGATCTACACTGGTTTCAATGATTTCTTCACTCCAGGATTTGGAGGAGATTAAACTGGTAGAAAACCTATATAATTTTTTGTGTTGATATAACCTTAACTAAACTTTCTCCCGACCACCCCAGCAGTGCAACTGTATGTATGCATACTCGTATGCAAGTTCCTTTGCTACTCAGTGCAATTTACTCCAGTGTAAGTCTGTAGGATTTCAGCCTAATTTTATCTGCCATATCCTTGCCCTTTTTGATTAGTTTAGGAGGCTGTATTCATTTCACTTATATCATGTACAGCACCTTTTACAGCTTTCTTGCTACCTGTTTAAATTCTTCTGTAGGGAAGAATTTAAAAAACATTGTGATACTTAGCAGTCTGAAAAAATAAATATAATAAACAAGTGGGTAGCTGGAGAATCACAATTAATATAAGTGAAGTTTGGAAAATAAGAGTGTGGGTGTATGCATGCATGTGTTAATCGTAAGTTATAAATAAAAAAACTGCTTTTTTGTTAGCAACATTATTTTAATACAGCTATCTCTACTTCTTGTTTTACATTTTCCAAATTGTTTCAGTGTCTGACTGCCCACCAATTTGTCATCATTCCCTTCCCTGTCTTAAGACTATTCCATAGCCTTTTATATGTGCATTTTACACATGAATAACGTCTCCCAAGGTTTCCTCTGCCAATCTTCTATTGTAGGGTGGTATTGCTGTTTCCAGTGGCTTTATTCCTTCCAATTGCCCTGTTTGTCCAGGCTACTGTTCTGTTCATACATGATGGCCCTCTGAGTTGGATAGTTAGTGTTTTGTGCCTCTTTATAATAGTTATTATGGTTTAGGAACACATTTCAAAACACCACAAGGTTGAGAAATGCTTAATCTTGAGCTGTTACCTAACAACTAGGCATGATAGCTGAAAATAGGGGTCTTAAAGAAGGAACCCTGGATGGGATTTTGAAGAAAATGCTGATTTGGGGGGTGGGTGGGGACTGATGCTGCTGTACAAACTGTGCTGACTGTCTGCATGCCTGATTTCTCCCCTATGTTCAGTGTGTATTAATATATATTAGGTGCTTATCTATCAACCTAGATTGTTGAAAAGCAGTATATAAATATTCATACTTATGTATAATGTATGCATATATGCATATCACTGTATAAATTGATATTGCCATAGCCATAGCTGTCTCATCCAAAGAAACCTAAATCCTGTGGCACTATCTTGGGAATAGTGGGGAAAGTATTTGATGTGTCATCTGAAAGCGTTTCAAGAAACACTGAAAAGATAGATCACAATTAATATGACAAAATGTTGTCATATTGATATGACAGAATTTTGTAAACTTGCAAGTGAACTTGTGTTCAGATTGTGGCATGTGCTCCACAAATTAGATGCAAGGGCAGTGACTACCAGCTCCTTTTTCATAGTGCTCCGCTAGCTGTGGGGAAGGTGTTCAGACCCGGACTGTAACCTGCAGGGCAGAGCTGGGCTCTCAGACTCTAGATGTTGCCTGCTTGACTGAACGAAAACCTTCACATACCCAGCCCTGTGTTGGAGAAAATTGCATCCAGAAGATTGGTTGGCACATTGGGGACTGGGGGTTGGTGAGTGCCACGCATATTTCTGTCTACTGTACTTATCTCCCAGTTTATATTTCATTCTTGTGCACCGTTTTGCATCCCTGTTCAGGCCCTTCTCTTGGATTTTTGGGAAGACGTATTAGGACAAATGCAGTATTTGTTGTACCTGCTGTTTCTCCCCCCCCCACACAGCAGGATAGAGTGCACGTACTGTTGGCATGGCCGCATCAGTGCTGGAAAGTTGGATAGGATTGGGCCCTCAGGATTAAAACGTTTCTCTTTATTTGAGACACTGATTAATCTGCTGAGGTAGCTGGAAAGACAGCGTGTCTGATCTTTTTGGCAGAAATCTCATGGATCCTTCAGCTCTGCCCAGCTCTGTCAACCCACTGTCTCTCTTCCCTGGTTCTGTTCGGGTGGGTCATCTTGGGTGATCTTTTTGGCAGAAATCTCATGGATCCTTCAGCTCTGCCCAGCTCTGTCAACCCACTGTCTCTCTTCCCTGGTTCTGTTCGGGTGGGTCATCTTGGGTGACCTGCAATCAGTTAGTTTGGGACAATTCCACCTTCTTGGTCAAAGAACAGAATGTGGGAAAAGAACTTCTGTATTAAAATTGGACCAGCAAACTGCGTACTATGCCTGTCGCTGGCGTTTTTGTCGCTGGCATATTAGACGGATTCACCAAACTGAAGCCAAGCAATAGTAGTAATTTTCCACCCACTGACACACCAGTTACTGGGGAGAGCATAACACATCCGGGTGTTAGTTTTTCACTAGAGTCACCACTACCTCTCACC
The DNA here is from genome assembly GCA_026170595.1 of Plestiodon gilberti rubricaudatus. Classification (NCBI taxonomy): domain Eukaryota; kingdom Metazoa; phylum Chordata; class Lepidosauria; order Squamata; family Scincidae; genus Plestiodon; species Plestiodon gilberti. The sequence goes on from JANXHW010000001.1 coordinate 260,263,549, forward strand.
CTAAACTACCACACAGGGTTGTTGAGAAACAAAAGGAGGGCAGGAACCATGTACACCACCCTGAGCATCTTGGAGAAAAGGTGGTATAAAAATGAGAGAGAAGAAAATACTTGGGAATGAGAAGTAATGCTTCCCTTTATCCCTTTTGGACGGTCGCCCCTGCCAGCCAGTGGTTTTACTGTCTGTCCCCACAAAACTCGTGCAATCTATTTGTTGACTTTTGCTCACCACCTGAAAATGATAGCATCCACTACCAGAAACCAATTAGGGCTGCTATCCTATACACACATGCCTGGGGGTAAATCCTATTGAACTCAGTGGGACTTACTTCTGAGTAGGCATGTATAGGATTGTGCTGGTAGTTACTGTTGCAGGACAGTGAGGTTAAAGCTCCCTGTTAATTTGGTTTATACCTTGTGTTCCAGTGTTCAAAAAGCTGTGACTCGGGTGTCCGAACCCGCCAGGTCATCTGTGCTGATGGTGATTCCAAGTTCTATAACCATGAGATGTGCAGGACTACCGAGCCACAGATACCGGACAGGATTGGAAACTGCAACACCCAACCTTGCCACTTGCCACAGCGTAAGTCAACACGGGTAGCTGTCCCGATTCCTTTCCTCCTCTTGAGTTGACATTCCCATTATCCATTCCTGGGTCACCTGGACTGGTCGGCTACATTGTGCGAAACCCCTTTCCATTCCATTTCAGAGCGCAATCCACACTATCATTAGAACGGCGGAGCATGTGCTCCACCGTTCTAAAGTGTCACAAACGTGCTGTAAAGCATGTTTGTGATGACTTTAGAGTAAGGGCGGCAGGCGCAGAGGCCGGCAGCCCTTACTCCGCCGCCGGTTCGTCCTTGCGGCCACCGGATACAGGTAAGGGGTGCATGGCAGGCGCAGGGGTGGTCTAGGCGATGAGGGAGGCCGGGGTTGGCCAAGATGGCCTGGGGGGATGGTGGCTGCCATATCCCCGTCCCAGGCCAGCACGCCCTTTACACGGCCTCCTTGGACTTGCGCCAGCTAAATAGCTGGTGGAAATCCGAGGAGGCCCATTGGGGACTCCCCACACCACACCGGGGGAAGGGAACGAATGTTCCCCCGAGGCTGATCACGATTGGCCCGGAATGGGGATAGGATCCGGCGGGCGGTCCTGGGGCCGCCCCGGATACTTACGCTGGATTGTGCTGCCCGTGTTGGGAGTCTCATCTTTTTTGCCTCTGAACAGTTACATTGTGATTTACACCTTTCTGAAATACCCGCCATTTGTAGAAATTTTTACTTAGTGATGGGTGAAACCCCTCCCCGTCTACCTTGTATCCAGTTCGTAACTGATCTATTAGAAATTGATTAATTGAGGACATATACTGGATTAGTTAAGAAAAGAGCATTAACTTGGAGGTCTCCAAGTTTGCTGTGCCTCTCCCCTCCCATACAGAAATTGGGCCCTTCCTGCCCCACTGAAGAAGTACCGTACTTAAGAATTTGAGATGCCATCAGGAGTGCAGCATTTGCACAGGTTACAAAGTAGGGCCTAAAATACCAGAGAACTCCCCAATATGTATTCTGGGCCAGGTAATTCAGTGATATCACTGCTTTGACTTTCTGAGTTCCCCATACTTATACTTTTAGCCTCAGACTTTTTCCCAGGATTCTCTGATCATAAATTCTGGAAGCTGTCAAACAAGCAGAATCTTGGCAAAGAACAAGGCGTTGCCTGGGCATCCCAGCCAGCTCATACGTACCAGGAACAAAGGTGTTCTGAACAAACACATGCTCTCGTAGCAGCAGAAGACTGCTTCTTTTTTAAAGTTAATGGTGCTACAGTTCCATCCAGAGCTGCTGATTGAGTTTGCTTGGCAGTACCCTAAGTTTGCCCCAAATATAAAGTTCTACTGACTCATCTAATATTAGTTCAGTGTTTCTCCACTTCTTAAATAAAACAAAGTTACCTTTTTCTTACTTCATTCTTTTTGTGTTGATTTTTTAGTTTTTGCCTCATCAGAGGGAAATAACATCTGAGTATCACACCTCATGCCTGAATAGGAAAGCCTCCAGAGGTGTCATAGCAGAGCCTTTTTTAACCATAATTTTACTTGCCATTTTTATCCACTATAACAAAAATTATTAGTAAGATTGCTTTTCAGCAATTTTCCCAAGAGTAGGAATAATTTTGACAAAGAGAACAATTTAGAACAATTCTCTCTCCTCCTCCCATTCCCCTGGCTGGGCTAAATACAAGTACTGGTAATTGTAGGTATTCCCAGTTGTTGGCCAAGTTCAGTGTTTCTAAGCTAGGAATGTTAATTTCATTGCAGAGGTTCCCAGTATGCAGGATACTGCCGGCTATGATGTCAACCGCCAGACCTTATGGACTCGTTACAACCCTGACAATAGTGGCACAGGTTTGGAACCACTGCTTTCTTCCTCCAGTACAGTACTTATGTTGTTCTACAATACTTTCCTTTAAATAAGTTTGACAGGCAGCCCAATCCAACACAACTCCCTGTGTGGCGATGCAGCATTGCCAGTGTGGCACCCGCTGAATCCCATGGGGGAGTTTTGGCATCTGGAAGTCTCTGTGGAATAAGGGAACATTTATTCCCTTGCCCCGGGGTAAGCCTGCGCCAGGCCGCCAGGTCTCCTTGAACGTACACCAGCTCTATAGCTAGCACAAGTCCACATAGACCTGGGTCAGAGGATCGAGGCCGGGAAGGTGGTTAGGATATTGGCATGTGCCACTGCCACCAATACTGCCCCTTCCCTGCCCGATCTGCCCTCCTCCCTGTCCCATTTCCTCCCCCCTCCAGCCCCCTATACAAATTTACTGGCTCCAGCGGACATCGTCCAGCCGCTTGCGTCGTCCAGGCAGCATAGACTGGTGTGTCACGTTTTGCGACAGCCGGAAAGCATCTTATGCTGCCAGAACACTCATTCCAGCAGCGTATGGCTTGAATAGGATCAGGCTGAAAGTTTCCCAGCCGTGTTTTATAACAAAACCAGGATCTTGGGTAAAGCCATAGCAGACCCTTACGTGGGCTACACTTCTGAGGGAAGGAGGAGAGAGAAGATGAGGTTCCTTTCTTCATTTTCTGCTGCCTTCAGTAATGGTGTCAGCTGTGCCTCTCAGAAGATAAAGCTTCCATACATGGAGGTAGAAAGACCAAGTGAAACCTGGTATTACCATCACTGCACATAGCTCCAGTCTCCCATGCCTCACAGTGGGATCCTACCCAGGATGATCCAGCTTATCTCCCTTTCCTCCTTGCTTCACACCCTTTCCTCCATTACAAACTTGAATGGTAAATTCAACCACTTTTTGAAGTCCTATTCCCACCCAGTGCAAACAGGAGCTTGCTATCCCCTAGGTTTCTAGGTTCAGACCATGAGAAGAAGGCCCTGTATCTTCAAAACCTGCATAGAAGGTGTGATGGGACAAAGCAGCCTAGTTAGTATTTCCCCTTCTATGTCACTCTTTAAGGTACAGGAGGGCTCTCAGTTCGAACCTAGCAAGACTCATTCCCTCCCTTTGACTCCCTGACCTACACTCCTCCAACTTCAACTATGTGATGATTTCTATAAGCACTGCAGAATAGCTCCCCTCTGTTCCTAAATTAGGCTACAAGTAGGATGAAGTTCCCCCTGTGTCTCAGGGCATTCTGGCTTACCTGAGGTGATTCGCCTCCAATAGTTGCATAGAGTTAAGCTTCCAGAGCTAAACACATGAATGAGCTCTTGGTATACCTAGTCTCTACACAAGTCTTGTAAATAAATAGCCATTCTTATTCCAAATTGAGATACCAACTATTTTTCATCAAATGGGAGACATTTGCTCCAAATGTATTCTACTATCCTTGCCAGGTGGTGCCTTTGATATGAGGAGTGAACAGAGATTATCTCATTTAGATCTGAAACTGAATAGTTTGTGAAGATGTTTCCTCATGTTTTATTTGTTGTGCACTTACACCCAGGAATGGTGTGTACCAATGATAGGCCATGGAGGAATGAATGGAAGAAAGAGGGGCCAGGGTAAAAATCAGGCTTGGGCGAAGCACCACATAGTCTAGAGATAGAAAGGGTTGTGAATTTGGCAGATGGTACGAAGGGAGTGGAAAGCTAATGTATATGCCATAAGATAACAAAGGGAGTGGAAAGCTAATGTATATGCCATAAGATAACAAAGAATCCTATGGCACCTTGAAGACTAAAAAAATGGATTATAGCACAAGCTTTCAGAGCTATTGGACTCTTTGCTAGTCTCTGAACGTCCCATAGAGCTCTGTTGTTTTTTGATGCAGCAGAATAATATGGATACCCCCCTGGAAGTGACTGACATAAGATGCCATATTTTCAGTTTATAGAAGTGAAAGAATAAACCAAGAAGGCTCTTTGCACCACCAACCCCAACAACCCCGTGAAGAGCATAGCTCCAACTTCTTGCCCCTTCAATGGGAGTCTTACTTGGACTCCTCAGTGTCTCGCCGCTTCAGCTCCCATCAAGATGTTGCCCCAAGACCTGATGTTCGGGACTGTAGCCGGAGTCCTCATGGTTGCTGTTCAGACGGTCGCACTCCAGCAGCTGGTCCCTTTGGGCAGGGTTGCCCATTTGATAGTTGCCATCGAAGCAGGTAGGACAGACGGGTTACGTCACTTATTTGCCAGCAAAGCAATTAAGTTTCCTCCTTAAACATCTTGGGCTAGTTTGAATCTGAATATTTTATGCTACACCTTGTTTCCATTGGTTGTTTGTGGGGGGCTTTAGGTATGGGTGCTGCCCTGATGGAATATCACCTGCCCGAGGACCAAACAAAGAAGGGTGCCCACAGTATTACAGTGATGTTTACATGAGCAGAAATGAACCTGCTGCTGCCTCTCCAACGGTAAGTGTGGGAAACGTAAGGTCTAAAGTTACAGGTGAAATAGCTTGATAGCAATTACAGTACTAAATATTATTTTGTATCAACTGTGCACTGGACTAGAGGTTTTGGATCTGGCTGCAGGTATCCAGTGAAACCATAGGGCAGTCTTCTCATTCCAAGGACCTCGAGATATACCTTCTTGACAAATCGTGACTTTGAGGCATCACAGCTACATTCTGGTTGTCTCACATAGGGGGCAGAAGAAACACCACTAAGTAATATTTATATAGTGTACGTTTTCAGTGCTCAAAGTATTCTACTTACATTAGCTCGGTCATCTTTACAACAATCCTATAAGGTAGGTCAGTTATATCTCTAAATTGCAGGTGGTGGGGTAAGGGAGAGTAGTCACCTAGTGTTTATTGCAAGTAACTAGTGTTACTTACCTAGTGTTTATTGCAAGGGAGAGAGTTGGATGGGGGCTTGTTGGTTCACAGCTTAGTGTTACAGAGGGGGCAAATGTACAATGTGTGGTTCCCCAATGCCCTGACTTGAGATCAAGTTTGTATCCGAGTAGATAGCTTTGTACTTGTTTCCCTTGAGTTAATCAATCAATAACATTTATCGGTATAGTAATCATACAGTCAACAAACAAAACAATAACAGTGGGAGATAGTCGCTCCACAAACAAAATAATACCCTTGAGTTAATGGAAGGCATAGACCTTAAGGGTGATCTGTGATGCCCAATGGTCTGACAAAAAAAAGTAACAGCCTAGAACAGAGGTTCCCAACCTACTTTGGTGGCATACCACCTCTTCGGTCTCCGATGCAGCCGTGTACCACCGGAAGTAGGTGCTGATGGCACTTACTTCCTGGTTTGCGACCACGCCGGAGGCCAGAAATACACAGGTAAGGAGCAAGGGCAGGTGGGAGGGCCCTTCCCTGCTCGGAAAGCCCGCTGCTTTTTTGCCTCTGGTGTGGAACGGGTGGCATGGCGGCCGCCATCTTGGTGGCCGGCCACCCACGTACCACCAGCCTGTGTTCTACGTACCACTAATGGTCTGTGTATCACAAGTTGGGAACCTCTGACCTAGAAGAAACAGGCTCCTTGTAACATACTAGAAGTTTTGGAGTATCCTCCGGTCTAACCTTTTTGAAGCTTAGTAAAGGCCTTCTTGATAAAGTGGGCCTTTCACGTAGTTCAGTATGTTCCCCCTGAGCTTACTGTTTTTGTCCTCTGGCTGACAGTGATTTGCTGTTTCCTGCTCCTTTTTATGGTGATGGTTATTTTATTTTTAGTGTTATAGTGTGTGCTTTGAGGCTGAGAAGTGGATTGTACATTTAAATGATAATACTATTTTAATAGCAATCATGGGCACTGCATTCCTGTCCAGATAACCACTGAGTTCTATCATCCAATTTTCCACCCAGGACTCTTAAGCAAGACAGTATTGGGCCCCCTGGACATGAGGCCCAATTCTAGATGTCTTCTGGGACCATAGACTCTTTCCCTGCTTCCTTACCTTCCTTAATCCATTGATACTGATGCGTCTGGGCATGCAGCTGTCTCTGGTGGACATGCTTGAATCCCAGCCCAGCTGTTTTGCTAGGTACAAGAGAAATAGAAGCCTCTCTAGTGGCTGACAATTGTTTTTGCAACACCTCATTATCTACTGCAACACATTTCTTTCAGACTTAGCAAAGTGATTGGGCTTAGTGCCCAGGAATGATGACAGAGGGTATTTAGAAACAGAGTTGGTGGAAACATGGCCTAGCATCTGACTGCTCAGCCCCTGCAGACTTGCCATCTGGAAAAATATCCAGTTTGCCCACAGCTGTTGAGACTGTTAGGTATCCCATTTGGTGTAAGCAGAAAGTACAGAAGGGAAAGCACAGGAGCAGAAGTGCAGAACAACTTCCAAATACGTGAAGGGCCATCTCTCTCCATGTGAATCTGTGCATTCTTCAAGAACATTCCCTGCCTCTGCTGAAAATGCAGTTGGTGGTAACCTGTTACAGGGCCTTCTCTGCTGTGACACTTGGCCTCTGGAACTCTTTCCCACTGGAGATTAGAACTGTTCCTTCTCCACTGGTGTTCCAGCGTGGAGTTGCCTTTTTATTCCACCTAGCCTTGGTTTAAGTTATATTTTCTACAGCTGTTGATTTTTATTTTTATTTTTAATTTGATTTGCTTAATGTTCATTACTGAGTGTGTTAATTCTGTAAGCCACCATGAGCCTTCCCTATCAGGATAAGAAAGGCAGGATATAAATGTTTTCAATAAATAAAACCTCTGGATTTTATTTGTTTAAGGCAAGCAGAGTTGTGTCCCAGCAAAGGTTGACTCAGGAGTGCCGAAGTTCTGTGTACGGTTGTTGCTATGACAACACTGCTTCTGCTGCAGGCCCTCTTGGAGAAGGGTGCCTTAACAGACCCCGCCAACGTAAGTGACACTTTAGTTTTGAAAGGTGGGCTTTCCCAGTGCTTTCTATAAAAGCAGGCAAAAACAATTACATCCTCTTCAAGGATGTTTTCTACACAAATCGCATTGATTTAAAAAAAAAAAAATACAATCATCGCTGTGCCAGAATTCAATTATAATCTGAAGGAAGCCATCAAGATCCCAGCCTAAGCTTTATAAGAACTTCCTGTAAACGCTTATTAAGAGGGCAGAATTCTGTATGTTCTTCCAGTTCGGTTTGATAGAGCTTGTACAGTCAATGCTCCTGATGAAAAGGGAATCGCTGGTGCACTTTTAGTCTAGTCTTGGATAATTCCTGTTCAGCCACCCTGAAGAATTCATGACTGCTAAGTGCAGTTTCTCGGAAAGGGAAAATCAGAAATGGGTTGGACAGTGGCAGTAGGGGCCAAGTGATGATCATAGACATCATCACTTGTGCTCCCTGAGGCATCTGGTGGGGCCACTGTGTGATACAGGAAGCTGGACTAGATGGGCTTTTGGCCTGATCCAGCAGGGCTCTTCTTATGACATGAAGCCATCTGGCACCCTGCCTTCCTTTTTTAAAGCTGCAGTTTTATTCCAGCCAGTTCCTTCCAGTTGGCTGTCGTAAGCCAGGATGGGCACATGCCCAACTCAGAAATATCACACACCTCTTCCGAGTACAATGTCTGCCTTTGTGGACAATGCCGTTTCATATTGAACTAAATAAACAAGACAACAATCGAGCCTCTGATACATCATCTACCACGACTCTAAAGTAGGGGTCCCCAAACTTCAGTCTGCGGGCCACATCTGCTCCACCACCACATTTTGACTGGCCTGCTGACCCCGGTGTCATTATAATCAGGTGCACCTGCCACTCCTTCCTCTTCTTCTACCCTCCCCCTCCCCCATCACCATGCACCTTCTTGCTCTCCTGGATGAAGTGACTACTGGGTTGGGTCACTCTCACTGAGAGCCCAAGAGACAGCAAGCACATCTGCCAGCTGCAAATGTTGCAAATATTTTTCTCCCATTGTGAAAATTCTTAGTTATGTACAAATTGTATATATTAACTTCTATAATCAATCCACTGTGGCCCATCGGATGAGCAAAGCTGAGCGATATGGCCCTGGCAGCTGAATGTTTATGGACCCCTGCTCCAAAACCAGTTCCTCATTTTTCACAGGCCATTATGGATGGGGCAGTATCCAGTAGGGACAGTAACAATGAGGAACAGTAATTATGATTACTGTGCAGTTGTGTATTTTATTTATTTATTTACAATATTTTACCCCACCTTTCTCCCCGAAGGAACCCAAGGCGGCTTACAAGAACAAAAAATACAAATGCAAAAAACTACCATCGCATTTAAAAACAGTTAACTAAAACTCATAAATAACAATCTAAAAATGTTAAAAGAGACCAATATTACAATTCAAAGACAAGAAACATGAGATCAGCACCACCACCACACGTGTAACAGCTGGTTGTTAAAAAGATGTTAAAAAGGCCAGAGACTCAGAAGGCTTCTCTAATAAAAAAGGTTTTCAGGCCTCGTCGGAAAGTCTCCAAGGAGGGAGCAGTTTTATAAAAGTGTTTAATTGAGACAACCTTCCTCAAAGAATCCTGAGGTGCGTCGTTTTGGAGTCGTTGCTCAGAATTCTCCATTTGAGAGCCCTAAACCCGTTACAGAACTATAGTTCCCAGGTTTCTCTGAATAGCAGAAATTTCTGTGAGGTGAATTTGGGTGTGGAGGATATCCAATTAGCAAGTGTGTGTGTGTGTGTGTGTGAGAGAGAGAGAGAGAGAGAGAGAGAGAGAGAGAGAGAGAGAGAGAGAGAGAGAGGTGTCAAAGAATTGATGTCTTCTACTCAGTGTAAAGGTAAAAGGAACAAGAGGAGGTCTGGAAAGTACATTATTGATAGCAATGATAGGGGGCATGTAATGTGATCAGCAGAAAACTTGTATATGTACTAAATCTGGGACTACTTCTCTCTCTTCTGACCTTTGCTGTTAGCTTATCCTGTCCGCTGTCTGCTACCCAGTGCCCATGGCCCCTGCACAGACTGGACAACTCGTTGGTACTTTGTAACTGATGTGGGGAAGTGCAATCGATTCTGGTACGGGGGTTGCCATGGTAACAAGAACAACTTTGCTTCTGAAGAGGAGTGCATGGGAGCTTGCCATGGATCAGTGGAAAGAAGCAATGCGCGACCTCACCCCCATGGTGCAGATCCTGACATCCACTCAAGTTCTCACTTGCGAGAAGGGAATGTGCAGGAACGGCAACAGCAGCAATCTACGAGAGGAACCATCAGTCACAGCCATGGAGGAGGAGGAGGAGGAGGCGGCGGAAGGCATGGTGATTCCCATGCACAAGCTGGCTCAGAAACTCACTCAGCACTGCATCACAGGGAGACGGGCTGGGGAAGAACCGTGGTTACAGGTGGACTGCCAGAGTCTGAGCAAGGGACTGGTACGCTTGAGAACCAGCAGCAGGTTTCTCGCCACTCAGTAGCTCAAGGGGAAAGGAGGATAGATCCAGAAAACTACCTGCGCAGGTTGAGTGAAACAGTGATCTCTGGACACTCGGAGAAGCGGCTGACTGTCAGTGGTCATACAGTTCCTCATGAGGCTGAGGGGTGGGGAAGGCAGTCTGGAGCAGATGGATCAACAGTGAATGGATTGGGGCATCAAGCCCCACCTTTCCAACACTCTCTGAACAGGTAATGTTTTTGTACTATCCTCTCCTACACAGGAACTGTCTTCTGCAACATGAGAACTTTTTGCTGTTTATCAACTGAAAAGATATTGGCAAGGAGGTAGAGTTTTATAGGTTAAAAAGTCATGTAAATATAGAAAAATAATATGAGGAATTCCAAGGTTTTAAAATACAATGAAATCATTAAAAATCCCCACACATCAGTCCAACGTTTCGTTCAAAGCACTGAACATTCTCAAGGAGCACACAGAAACTCCGTGTGCTATGGAATTGACATCTTTGTCAATTAGCGCCGGCGCTAATTGACATCTTTGCGGTTTCACGAGCTTTATAGCGCTGCTGCATATTTAGGTTTGCGTTTTTCTCCAGTGTTCAATTCCATCTCACACGGAGTTTCCCCCCCACGCGTCACCTCCACTGCCGCCGGCTCCGCGCGTCACCCGGCCCGGGTCGTCGGACGCTCCGATGCCTTCTCCCAGCCTCGGCCGGGAGAATGCCTCGGGAGCGTCCGACCTGGCCAGCGGTCGGGCCGCTTCTGCGAGGCCCTATGTTATGCGGCTTGTTTGCGCATGCCCACACCACTGGGCATGCGCAATACTGCGGAAACAAGCCACATAGCATAGAGCCTCACAGAAAGCGGCCCAACTGCCGGCTGGGTTGGACGCTCCCGAAGCATTCTCCCAGCCAAGGCTGGGAGAAGGCCTCGGAGCGTCCGACGACCCGGGCCGGCAGTCCGGACGCTTCTGGCGAGGTCTATCATGGGAGTGACACGCGTCCATCTCGCCACAGGGTGACGCGCACCCTAGTGCCATTACTGATCTTAGCTATAATGGCAACAGACTATGATTCCAGCACTATCTGCCTTGACAGGCAACCCAATCCTGTCTAAGATGCACTGGCCGGCCTAAATGGCCAGCAGCTGCATCCTATACATTTGTTCTCTTCCCCCGGTGTAAGCCCTGGCAGGCCAAAGGGGCCTCCTTGGATGTGCACAAGCCATCTAGCTGGCGCACAGCTGGGAAGGCCGTGTAAGGCAGTCCAGGCCCGGGAAGGGGATTGGGATATCGGCGCAGTGAGGCACCGATATCCCCGCCCCCTCCCTTGCCTGGCTGGCCAATCACCCCATCCCCCACCACCCTGACCCTCCCTACGCCCTCCTGCCTGTGTCCCACTTACCTGTGTCTGGCAGCACGGGGCGGCGGTGTGAGCGATGCCGGCCTTGGTGCCACTTACACCCAAGGTGCCGCAAAAGTGCTTTATGGCGTGTCCTCCGCCAGCCTTTCCTTAGGCAGGGATTGTGCCCTCAAATCCATAAGACTGGGTAAACTGTCAGATTTTACCTGTCTTTACTCAAGACTCCATTGTCTTTGCAGATGATGTGTTGACAAATGTTAAGAGGTGCTTTCTCTTTTCCTTCTGCTATGAGATCTCACCTTTTAAGGCAACCATAGAGACTGTGCAAGAGATAAGAGCTTGGGGGGGAACTACTTTGTGTCTTTCAGAGTTGTCTTGGATGGATCAGAGTCTTCCGCAGTGGAGGCAGGCTTGGGACAGAGTATTCGTCTTCTTTGCAAGGCAGGCAATTCCCCTTTCTCCAGAGTTGAATGGCAGAAAGATGGGCAGCCAGTGTCATCTGACAGGTGAGCCTAACCCTGGGCCGGCCCATCCATGAGGTCAACTGAGGCAGTTGTCTCAGGCAGCAGTGGTGAGGCGGTTGTGCACCTCGGTCCTCTCACTTGCTTTCCCTGCTGCTCCTGATCCTCAGAATGAAAGAGCGGTTGGATCCTCAGAAGTGTGGAGAGTGGTTGACTGTGCATCAGAGATGCTCGAATCACCACACTTGATTCTTTCCCTTCTGCTCCACCCCCTCTTCTTTTTCAAATCCAGGGAGTGAGAGGAACTGAGGCTGGCACACCACCAGGTCAGGAGGGCATCAGGAAGTGTTGGGCTGACGCTGGCCCCACTTCACTTTGGGCCTCCTCCTGTCCATCTATACAATCCAGGTGGTTTGGGGGAAAATATAGTTCACTGAAGTAAACATTCTTAAACCTGTTGAGTATCCCTTATCCGGACTGCTTGGGACGGGAAGTTGTCTGGATTTCAGAATATCTGCATAAACATAATGAGATATCTTGGGGATGGGACCCAAGTCTAAACACAAAATTCATTTAGGTCTCATATATACCTTATGCACATAGCCTGAAGGTGATTTTATACAATATTTTTAATACTGTGCCCCCGCATGCCTTGCGCTATGGCAGCCAGATCCTGGAAAAAGTGTTTTGGTTTTTTTTTGTTTTTTTTTAAGTCATAGCTCCAAAAATGTCTGGATTTCAGAATAGTCTGGATTTCGGATGTCCACATAAGGGGTAATCAACCTGTACTTAACTTTCATGCATTGCTTTCTGAGTATGCAAACTGCTTCACATACTGTATATTATCTTGATGTTGTCCTTGCAAACCTGGATTCTGTAGCCTGTGTAGGTTGTGAACCTACAGAAAATTCTGCATACATTTCTGTATTTTTGCTTGCGCTACCATTTCACCGACTCCCTTTTTTAAGATTCCATCAGGCATTGCTCACATACTTTCGAGCCAATACATTACATTTAATTATAATTAACATGCATCTGGTGCCAACAGCACCTGAAGCTGCTTAGGGCCAAACTACATATTACAGTAAATGTGTTAGTTTAGCCTGGGGTTTATCTTGGGTGTGGGTTTACAACAGTACTAGGAGGGGCACCTGAAATGTTGCAAAACCTGGGGGGGGGACTTTAACACTTTGCCCCTACTGTGTATCAGATCTCAGTCCCCCTCCTCACAATTTTAATTAGAAAGAAAGCTTCAATTGAAAGCCAATATACTTCCTCCCCCCAGCTTAAAATAGCGCATGAAAGGCATACACTTAAAATTGGAACTGTGGTAGGAACAAGGTCTAAAGGACCTCTTCAACCCCCAGCTATGGTTTTTTGATGTTTCAGGCACCTACCCACCCCACTATTATAAAAAGAAAAACCTTAGGCCAAACTAGTTTTATCATTACATGTAGTTTGGCCCTTTGACGTTCCCCGGTCTGCAATATGTGACAGTGTTTTGTTTCTGCCTGCAGGCATACCTATCAGTCAGACAGTTCCTTGGTGATCAGCCAGCTCAGGGCCGAGGATGCTGGGACCTACATGTGCATGATTTCAAACGGGAGAACTGAACGCAGACAGATTCAGCTGAGGATCAAAGGTCATCAATTATCTCCTGCTTATGACCTGAGCTGACTTTTATCTCTTTTTTTGTCCAGGATCGAAACAGGCATAAGGCAAAGTCCAGCTTGTAATGTTTCATTCAGTATAACCAACAGACCGTTCTCTCTGGCAGGATCCCCGGAAAATGTTTTGACATAATCATAATAGTGATGTTGGCCTTGGTGAATTGGGCTGGCAACTGCCATTCATTGTAAAAGTAGCAGAGTATAGATCTTAAGTGCTGTGCATGCTTACAGTTATCCCTGAAAATAAACCTTCATAGCGTATTATCAGGTACACTGTGGCCCAGGAGCAATCACAGTTTCCAGAAAGGTGCTGTATTTTCTTTCCCAGTAGCAGTGAGAGAGTGGCTTATTATGTACACAGCAGCGTCACCCAGCCTGTTCCAATGTTCTTGCTCTCCCTTTCCTCATTTCTTTGTTTTTGTCCTTCCCTGCAACTTCTCCTCCTGCTCTGATGGTGCAGTGACATTTGCTAGGCAGTGGTGTGTCAGTCCCTCTAGCTGCCATCGGCTTAGCTGCTCAAATATTGCACTGAGACTGGACAGCCGTGACCTGTACAGCAGTGTGCTAGCTAGGTGAGAAGGCTTGGGAGAGTTTAGACTGTAAATTGCAAGATCAATGGGCAGCATGTGTTAAATTTAACTGCACAAGCATTTCCTAGATGCCTCCAGTTTTCAAATGAGAGCTGGGGGTGCAAGTGATATGATATGTGCTAGCTTAAAAACCACCTCTCCACAAAGTACAATATTTTTCAGAATTGTTTCCCTCTCTAGAAATTCATGGACCTGCTGTTGCACAGGGAACAAGGCACCAGCTTATTCATGGTCAGAACCGACAACCGAGAATATTTGGTACAGGAGTTAACACTGGACAGTCACTTGGCTCTTCTGCACATCCTCATACCATATACAGGTAAAGCGAACATCGTCCTGTCCTTCACACTTTTAGTATTGTAAACAAGGCTGGTCCTTCAACATTGTAGGCTGGCTAGAAAACAGAACTGTTTCCCAGAAGGCAGTGGTGGGGCAACTAGTTTAGATTGTGAGCCCTTTTGGGACAAGGAGCCATTTAATAATTTGATTTTGTCTGTAAACCGCTTTGTGAACGTTTTGTTGAAAAGCGGTATATAAAAAAATAATAGTTGCATTATAGATATAGCGTATCTAGCTCAGATATGAACTTCTTGGCAGCTTGCTGGAAAAGTGGCTGATTGGAAGGTGGCAGCCATCAGAGAAGTGTTTCTGAAGAAGGAAAACAATCACTCTAAAAATAAAACTATAGATGCAAGAGGCAGCCCACCTTCCCCACCACTCATGCTAAAATCAAAGCTCTTAATGCAGATGATTTAAAGAGAAAGGTTGTTTTGCTTAATGGGTTGAGTGCACAGTTCAGCTGTGACCTGTTCATATGCTAAGTGACCACCAGAGCAGAGGTGTCACTAGCATTTGCATCCGATGATGTGAGAGCTCAGCGCATCATCCCCATGATGGACCCCAGAGGTGAATAGGGAGAAACAAGGTTAGGCTGAGCTGGGTTCTACAAAAGATGCCCATCAGGCAGGACTATGTATTAATACAGATTACTCCTAGTCAGTGGTGTCACTAGGGCTGGTGTCACCCTGACTGATAACTCATGGTGTCACCCCCATTAAGTTAATTTCTTTTAATATATAATAGTACAGGTCATCCAACAAATCAGTAACCAACTCAGCTCTCAGAACAATCAGTCTCATTGGTCTGTTTTGAGTTAAGGAAATCTACTTTTTGTTACATAAGGCAGTTGTATTTTCTGTTTCCGATTATTTGGCCATACCTTTTGATAGAATACAGATACTTCAAAATGGTTTTTTTCATTGCATTTTGCATGAAAGGATGCATCGACTGATATATGGTATTATTCATAAAGACAGATGGTATTCATGATGGTATTATTCATAAAGACAGTTTTTGCAATTTTGGCCACTAGTGGTGTCACCCCCCCCCCCAGGGTGTCATATGGTGCGGACCACCACCACCACCACCCGCACCACTGTAGGGACACTACTGCACCAGAGCATAAGTAAAACAGTCTAGTATTCCTTGCTTTGTGTGGACAGGGATGATCGCAGCCTGTGAGAAAGTTCCTACTTGTTGGAAAGCACTATAGAATTCTATTGTGGCTAGTAGGGAGCAAGGCATATTGCAGTGGGCTAGGTAGCAAACTTGTGGCAAGGAAAGTCTCTCTCTACCGTTAGCTCCCCCCCTTCTTTTTCTGTCCATGCATCTCCTGCCAATGGTGGTGAGTGCAGTAGGTCCATTTGTACATGGTTGCCCTGGAGAGTAGTCGCCAATGCTTCCACTCAGGAGCTCCCTGAGCCAGTTAGTGGTGATTTGACAGCAGCAGTGCTTAACAGGTGTTGTAATCTGCTATCCATGTCCACCCCCAAAGGGAACAAAAGACTGTTTCCCCTTCTAATCCAGTCAACCACCTCCCGCTCAGCTGTTTAGAAAAACAGAGTGTCCAAGATTAATTCATACCTCCTCTGCACCCTATGCACGTGCTGGGGAGGGGGGTGTAGCTAGTGGAGGTCCCCAAATAGCAACATGATAAAACAGTGACATTTTTGTTAAAAGTCTCTAGCCTTCTTTTAGAAAGCATTCAATAGAGCCAGGCAGGCTTTAAGGACAGCACTTGAAAGAACATTTGGTTAGATGGGATTCTTGCAGCAAGAGGCATTCTCTAGGCCTGTGGCCAAATGAACACTTAGGAACGATGTGATGTTTACACAAGCCTATGCTTTGTAAAGTGTTATGATAGAAGCTGCATGCTCGTTGAAACAAAGCCTCTGAAGTAATCCACTTATGCTGGGCTCATGATGTGGAACCGCTGCAAACTCAGTGGGGGCTGCTGCACAGGTGCACTTCAGAGGAGAGGGCAAGAGAAAGGTTTCCCTTACGTTAATGTAGATTTTAAAATGCAAAGCTGGAATACAGCGGCTGTTTTGATACCATACGCATCTGCTTTGTAGGTTAAAAATGGATAAAAATGAGCCCTCTGTGGTCGATGCCAACATTGGTGAGCGAGTCAGATTGTCTTGTCGTGTAGAGGCTTCACCTTCTCTAACCATTGAGTGGCAGAAGGATGGACAGCCCATCTCCTCTCCCAGGTAAGCTACAACTGTGAGGTTAGGCTTCTCTCGTCTCGCTTTGTCAGGGATGCACAACAACACAAACCACTTGAAGGGTTATTTTACTAATTCAAGGCAGTTAGATTACTACACAAACCATCAAAAAGGATTTTAGTTAGTTTTAATATAGTTTCCTTTTAACCACATTCTTTGTCAACTCTTTTCTGTCTGTAGCCCATGAGCCTGCACCCTAATCGCATAGTTGTCCCCACTTTGTTTCCCTATCCATAGGTCTCGCTCTAGCTTTATTTCTAAATTATCTCCTCTTTCCGTGTGCTCCTTATAGTACTTTCTTCTCCTTGCATCCCCGCTTTCTTGTTACCACCATTTTTGTCCGTTTCTCCATCCCACAGATATGGTGATGGTGTATCCCACTGCCACTTTGGGCAGACGACCTTACCAGTTCAAACAGATGTGAGAAAGGGCTGCAATGGCTCCACAGCCACCCTTATGTTGTGCAAGCTTCCTTCCTGCCCAAACACCATTAATTCAGCCCTTTTTCTGGTTATCCAGTCCGTTATCAAACCCTTACGAACTTGTGACTTAACTATTTTAAACTCTTCCCTACTAAACCACCAGTTTTGGTGACCAGTCGGGGATTCTAAAGTCATTACCTGGTCATTTGACGGAGAGAAAACACATATTATGCTGAGGGTCTGACTTCGTCAGCATCCTACAAGATGTTCAGCAGCATGGGCTTGAAAAGAGGCCGATACTCTTTAGATCTGACCTTATTGGCTGCAGTCAGACAGGGGTGATGACAACGGAGCCATAACAAGAGGCTGTAACACTTGGACAACCACAGTCAGACTTTATTTTGAGCAGTTAACTTCTCAAGACAGTTATCAATACACAGCCTGAACCATTTACAGTAAATATAAATGAACCATCTGTTCTCCCAAAAGTCATGAAAAATGTTGGCGTTGGTTCCTAGGCACAGACAGCAGTCTGATGGTGCCTTGGTGATCAGTCGTCTCGGCACTGAAGATGCTGGCTTTTATACCTGCGTTGCTTCCAATGGTCGGGACCAGGATCAGAGAAGGATCCAGATCAGACCTAAAGGTACCGGGGAGGGGCCAGTCCTTGCTTTGATAGCAAGGGAATGCCAGAGTGAACTTGTGGGGAGAGGGAAGGTGCTCCATTGTTTGTTTAAACCAAGCATCAAGTCAAGAGGAAGTTGTGGAGTGCCAATTCGCACAGCAGCGAGTCCAGGTTGGGGAAAACTGTTTGTGTGAGTGGATTTCTATATTGTTCAGGTGATTGCAACCATGATTTGGGAAAAAAAGAGGGAAGGGGTTGCAATGTTAAAAAAACAAAACCCAAAACTTAGCCACTCACACAAATAGAATAGCCCTTGTACAGCCTGGTGGGATTGTAGCTCTGTTACAGGGATTAACCATTCAGAACAAAATTCCTTTTTTTTTTTTTGAGGGGAGGGTAGGACTAAACTTGTTTGTAGTAGAGATGGGCCCATATGAGAAGGAGAGAGTGGTTCTGGCAAGAGCTACTCCTGCTGCTGAATGAACTGTGTGACTTTCTTGCTAAGACTAGAGCTCAGATTTTTGTTGCTAGAGGAAGGCCATGAAGAGAGAATCACTAACTATAGGTTGATGGTTACATCATAAGGTCTCTGCACAAAGGGTCCTATTGTAGAAGTTGCTTTGAGAGTCCGTTCCCACACTTCACAGTACTCCAGTGTCCAGCTAAGAGAGGCCAAGCTCATGCAAGCAGTGGGGCCTTGAGAGCATCATTCATGAAGAAATCCGGTCTGCATCTGGGTATGGCAGGGTCTTCCTGGTACTGACCTTTTCCCCTTTTCTCTTCAGGAGAATTGAGAATCATTGGTCTCCTGCCCAGCCTCTCCGTGTCAGAGGGGGAGAATGCCCAGCTTTGGTGCAGGGTAACAGGCAACAATGTGAATATAAGGTGGTCAAGGTAAAGAGGAAAATCAAGTCACTATTTTTTCTCTACTAGACTAAGCATCAGTCAATGGTCCTGAAGCATTAAAACCAAGAAATCACAATTAGTGGAAAATCTGGGCTACCTTTCTTAAAGGTAAAGGTGACCCCTGACAATTAAGTCCAGTCGTGTCCGACTCTAGCGTGTGGTGCTCATCCCCATTTCAAAGCCGAAGAACCAGCGTTGTCCGAAAATGCCTCCCTGGTCATGTGGCCGGCGTGACTCTCCTTGCCGCAGCGCGTAGCATGCGGCTGGAACACAAAGCGCTGTTTACCTTCCCGCAAGCGGTACCTATTTATCTACTCACATTAACATGCTTTGGAACTGCCCAATTAATGAGAACATGTTTCTTAGATGTTATGGTTTTCTGTTTGCAGTCCTCCCAACATAATTTCTTTCTGCTCAGGAATGGGGTTCCAGTGACAAGTGATGGCCACCATGTGCAGATGGCTCAAGATGGAAGCCTGATCATAAACAATGTGCAGACAAGTGATGAAGGATCGTACACCTGCAATGCCTACAGTGGCACTAACTCAGTCAGTGCCAATACAGAAGTGAAAGTCATTAGGAAGAGGCCAGAAGGTGGGTGGCTTTGGTAATCACCCTGCATAAGGTCCTTTGTCTCTAGAGTGTCAGAATTCCATCTTGTAAACTACAAGTATGTTCTCTATGGGTTACAAAGTAACAAAAAAGAAAGCTGTAAACACCTTAAACCACAGGTTCCCAAACTTTGGGGTGTGTGTGTGTGTGTGTGTGAGTGTGTGAGTGTGTGTGAGAGAGAGAGAGATGGCACTTCTGGGATTGCACTGCTGTCAGAAGAAAAAAGTGATTAAGGGGTCGTGCCAGGCCTCTGGGGGTGCGGAGAGCCTGCAGACTCCCCTGCAGGCCTCAAAACAGCTCCAGATCGCGATTGCAACTCACTTCTAGTTTTTGGACGAGGTGCAGAGAGGCCTGCAGACAAGTTCAGACTCCCTGAAACCCCCAGTGGTTTCAAACGAAACCAGGTGGGTCATGATCTGGAGCTGTTTTGAGGTGTGGGGAGGCCTGCAGTGGAGTCCGCAGGCTCCCCACACCCCCTGGAAGCCTGGCAAGTCTTCCAACGAGGGCTAAAAACAATTTTTCCCATCTTGATCCCAGAAGCACCATCGCCGTCACCACAGGTCGCTACTCCCCCAGGAAAATGTCAACCAGGAAACTTACCAAACACTGATTTAAGGTTGATTGCTTATTTTTATATATTTGGTGTCTCTGAAGTTCCCAGCAGACACCTTAAAGCCTGTGGTGAAGCCAGTATGGCTTATATGGGACTAGCAATGTCTCCAAAAAGTCTTCTGAGCTGCTGATTCATAGTTCTGAACCAGGAAATAACCTGATTCCAAGTACAAGGCAAGCATTTTTATAACCGCATGTTATAAAAGTCCAGCAAAGTCCAGCTTGGACTTTGAGCTGCAGAAAATGGAAATCAAGTTCTCCCTGCCTTTCCACGTGCCTGCTCCCCTCCAAACTCCCTACTTTCATTCCTTACTACTCTGGCAGCAGTAGAATGGAGGAAGATCTCTTCTGCCCCTCCCCCAGCGGCAAAGCAGACATGCTCAGAAATGAAGCTTTCCCATTGGGGAGGAGAGACCTTCCTCCTGCTAGAGCAGCATGCTGGTGATCAAGCAAGGGGGAAAGAGAGAAGGTTTGGAAATTTACAGGGGGTTGAGGAAGCAATCAGACTCTACTATGGTCCTGATGACACAAGAAGGGGTGCAACAGGGCCCAAGTTGGCTCAAAATAAACCTAGCTACTCTTACTTTAGAGGTAAATGCTTCCTCCATCCAAGCTCAGCTAGTGGAGTTTCCCTCATCACTAGAAGTCCTGGTCCAAAGCAAGATCAGATGTGTGTATGGCTGCTGTCCATGCCATCATGCTAAATAACTTTCTTATGTGAAGCATTGTGCTCAAGTTATTATTCACTACAAAATTCACGTGGCTCGCCTCTACATTCACAAGTAGCAACTAGAAAGGAAAAGGAACCTGCCAGGAAATATCTTGAAGGGAAAACAGGGAAGCGAAATTAAAGTTGTTCAACTGAAGCTATTAAAAAGGCCTTTAAACTACAGTATATTGCCCAAGTTATAAACATTGCTACTGTGCTAGCACCTTCTTTGCAGCTCACAAACTGGAGCACTTGTGTGCCAACTAGGGGATAGGGTGATGAAATTATTTCCTTAAATGCTACTAATGTTACTATTTGTTTGGGACTTCTACCTTTAAATGCATCCCAAGAAGTGAACTTTGTACACAACATACCGTATTTTTCGCTCCATAAGACGCACTCCCCCCCCAAAAAAATAGGGGGAAAAAGCCTGCGTCTTATGGAGCGAATAAAAAAAGAAAAAATACTTACCGGGGCTTCGGGGAGGCCTGCAATACTCACGCAGGCCTCCCCGATCTTCATTTCTTCAAAAAAACGGCCATTTTTGGCCACTTCCGGTTTCCACGAAAACAGGAAGTGGCCAAAAATGGCCGTTTTTTGATGAAATGAAGATTGCGCAGGCCTCCCCGATCTTCATTTCGGCAAAAAACAGCCATTTTCGGCCACTTCCTGTTTTTGTGAAAACAGGAAGTGGCCGAAAATGGCCGTTTTGACAAAATGAAGATCAGAGAGGCCTGCGTGAGTATTGCAGGCCTCCCTGAAGCCCTGGTAAGTGTTTTTTCTTTACATTTTTTATTATTTTTATTTTTATTAAAAAAACATATCCCTATTTTTTGCTCCATAGGATGCATGCGTCCTATGGTCCGATGCGTCCTATGGAGCAAAAAATACGGTATTTGAGACAGGTACAGCAGGCATGTGCTCTATTTCAGTGGCCTTCAACTTGTCAAGAGCTGGAACCCACCTCAAACCCCACCTGCAAGATGGACCCTTCAGAGGGTTCAGAGGGGTGGGCTCTCCATTGGCAGCCACTGGGCAAGACATCGTTTTGCCCATTCTTTCCTTCCAGACCAAGTGGAAGGAGAAGAGGGACAGAGTGGCATAGCAACAGCTTGCACTCAGTTTTGAAAAACTGAGGGGGAGAGAAAGCAGAAGTGAGCAAGACAAGGCAAAGTGCCATGTGAGGGGAGAGTTGCCAGATGTGTAACAGATGGCAGGGGTCAACTGAAGACAGGAGCATGGCCAACGCAACCCCTCCGAAGCTGAAGCCTCCAGTGCTCTTTCCTGAATCTAGGACTCCTGGTCCTGCCTATCGTTTAAACAGTGAAGATCTGAGATCCAAAATGGCAGCAACAGCACTGTTGCGACCCACTTATTGAAAACGTTTGCTCTGTTCCATGTACCTAGAATACTAACTCCAAGAGTTAGTGGGCTGTAGTCTTGCCTCTGTAGAGGCAACTGGAGGGTCACTGTGGATGCTATACTAGATGGGCCTTATCCAGCAGGGTCCTTTTGTTCTAGCTGATTACAATTTAGACCTTGCATTTCTTCCATCATGGAACTCAAGGCAGCTTTCATGAGGTTCCCTGGCTGCTATCATCTACACACAAACCAGACCTATAACTGCTTAGCTTCAGCAAACTGTCTGTATTATGAGCCTTCAGACATGTACTTATGATGCTTGGTGAAACAGCCTGTTCATGAACTATGTTCTCTAACCACTTCCTTCTGCTCCTACAGCACCTGCACCCCTCCCTGTGGACCCAAGCAGGGATTGTGTTGACCAGCCACATCTCGCCAACTGTGACCTGATCTTACAGGCCCAGCTCTGCAAGAATGAGTATTACTCTAGCTTCTGCTGTGCCAGCTGTGCTCGCTACCAGGGCTAAACTTCTCTTTTCCCCATGTGACCTACTCTAGAAGGATGTAGATGCCAATGATCCACAGTGGTAATCTCAAGAAGCAATCTCAGCATTGTTTACTCAAACCAGACACGTGGAAGCCAATGATAATGGATAACAGGTAGCAGTAATCAAATTTACACCTTCAAGGTGTTTTTTTGTGAAGTTCTCTCTCTCACACACACACACACACACACACACACACACACACACACACCCTGACCTGCTACCTTAAAAATAAAACAGCACTTAAACTATATGGACAAACAAGTCAGAAATAAGTCAGCAGGAGGCCTTAAAACCAGTGCATGAAACCATTTGAATAGACTAGAGACTAGCCACACTCATCTGTAGAAAACCACCAAACAAAGCTAAATTAAAGGAAAGCCACAGGACCCAACAGCTTTTACATAAAGGAAGCTGATGGCCACATTTATGTGGAAATGTGGCATGCTAACTTAGACTCTCTTGCCAATGACTCCTTGAAGTATTTGACAACCACGCAATGCTTTTCAAGAATTATAAGCAGATGAAGTGGATTTGTTTCCCAGCAGATAAAGACAGCAAACCATATTTAGAATTTGTTGGAGCCACAGGAGACTTTGATGTGAAAGACCCAGCTGAGGTTCTGATGTAGTCTTCAGATATTGTTGAGATCATAAGTAACCTGAAGAAAACGGCCTCGTTTGCAGGTTATGGGCTGTTTTCTAAACAAGGACCACTATATGGGATATATGTGGACTTCTCAATCTTTATAGAGCAGAGCCTGCTTCATGTTTGTTCCTAGTTTATCACTGTCAAACCTGGACTTTGAAATGTGGTATCTAGAGCAAAACACCGATTAGGCTTGTTAAAGAGAGCTCTTTCATCACAGGCCACAATGCACATATTTTACTACCATAATTTCACATGGAATTAACAACTGTGAAAATATACACCACTATATATTGATTGCAAATGTGACATGGCTATTCTTGGGTTTTTGAGCAGCTCAGAAAATTAGGTCCTTCCAGGGTAGGTATACAAATAAATGCTAATATGACATTTAACAAGCCAAAATAGAAAACTGAAGGGAAAAAAGCACTAAACTTTATTCTGGCAATCATAGTTCATACCCTGTCTATCAGCATCACCTGCTTATCCAGTGGAAAACATAACCAAGTTTATTAAGAGAAATATTTACTTTTATCATTTGTTCCTGTAAAACAAATATCTAATATTCAATTGACTCCATCCTAGGCAGTGTTTAGGTAGCATAAATATTATATATAATGCCAGCTACTAAAAACAGTTGGCTGCTATAAGAAAGTTAGGTCAAAGTTTTCTTAACAGAAAAACAAAGATGCAAGTTAATTTGACATTAGCATGTTTCATCTGTTTTAGTAGCAAAAGCAATCATCATAGACCAAGAAAATACTACAAAGATGGACTATGCTTTATTGCAACTGCTTGCATTCAGTTTTCCATAAAGATGCATTCAGGCTGCAATTCTACACACACTTCCCTGGGAGTAAGCCCCACTGAACATAGTGAAACTTCTGAGTAGACATGTATAGGATTGTGCTGTAAGATTACCATATCAAAACTGGAAAGGCAAGACATTTGCTATCAGATATCTAGTGCTACAGAAAGAACATAAGAAGAGCCCTGCTGGATCAGGCCAAAAGCCCATCTAGTCCAGCTTCCTGTGTCACACAATGGCCCCACCAGATGCCTCAGGGAGCACAAGACAACCTGTTTCCCGTTGACACTCCCCTGCACCTGGCACAGAGAAAACCCACCTCTAAGAACCAGGAGGTTGCCTATGGCCTGTAACCTGTGATGGTCTTTTCCTCCATGAATCTGTCCAAACCCCTTTTAAAGGCATCTAGGCCAGATGCCATCACCACATCCTGTGGCAAGGAGTTCCACAGATGAATTACACGCTGGGTAAAGAAATATTTTCTTTTGTCTGTTCTAACTCTCCCTCCACTCAATTTTAGTACATGTCCCCTGGTTCTGGTGTTGTGCGAGAAGGAGAAGAATTTCCCTCTATCCACTCTCTCCATCCCATAAGTCTCAATCATGTCCCCCCTCATGCGCCTTTTTTCTAGGCTGAAAAGCCCCAGACGCTGTAGCCTTTCCTCATAAGGGAGGTGCTCCAGCCCACGAATCATTCTGGTCGCTCTTTTCTGCACCTTTTCCAATTCAACTATATCCTTTTTGAGGTGTGGTGACCAGAACTGGACACAATACTCCAGATGTGGCCTTACCATCGATTTGTACAAAGGCAGAATGATATTGGCCGTTTTATTCTCAATCCCTTTTTTAATGATCCCGAGCATGGAATTGGCCTTCTTCACAGCCGCCGCACACTGGGTCGACACTTTCATCGAAGAAATCCAACCATTTTATTCAAAGAAATCCAACCATCCTTTATTTGCAAGAACTGCACAGGTCCAAAATAAAGACCATTCAGTCTTCCCTTCCCTGTAAAGCTGTGTAGCTCAAATCAAAGCCCCACTCAGCCAACAACTTCATGGCTGACAATGTCACTCTGGATGCCAGCAGCCACACGGATGTAGCCACTGTTGCACACTGCTTAGCCAACAAAAAACCAAGGAACATTGATCCTGTTCCCATGCCGATATTTGCCACAAGCCCTGATCCGGTGCCAACATCATCATATTCCATCAACATCTTAATGGATTGGGATGGTAGCTAGTACAGTATCTGGAATTGTAAAAAGATGACAGTACTGGTTGGCCACTCCAGTGCCGACACACCATAGCAGGCAGTCAGTGCGGCTGGGCACATATTCAGTGCTTTATAAAATGATGCCTTGCTGTTTTTAACTAGTGCTGAATGAGTACTCCAGCACTGGAGTTGAACAGGAAAGCACTATAGAGGGGACAGTACAGCCCCCTCCCCCGTATCTGTGGATCCACTTATCCACAGATTGCAACTAAGGGGGTTTCCTTCTTGATTCACAAAAACGCTATAAGCAGCAAGCTGCTTCCTGTTTAAACATAGACTTTCTAGCACATAGGCTGCTTGTCTGCCTTGTCACTATAAGCACTTTGCTGCTTAAAGCATTTTTGTGAATCAGGAAGCCCCCTGACTCGGCACCAGTGATATCAGCTAAAGGAAAGGTAATGGGCATGGGAGGGGGGAGCGCCTGGTATCTGCGGGGGATAGCGTTCCCCCTATCCGTGGGTGGGAAACCTATCCCCACAGATACCCTGGCCCTACTGTAATCAGGTAATCTGACATTTGTGCAGCCTCATTCCACATAATTCCCAGAAGCAGTGAGCAGTCAGTGGACAGAACTGCATTTTCCCTAGATACAAAGTAGTACAGTGCTACAAAGTATTCCTGCAACAAACGTGCAACTTTCAGGTCTGCAACAAGCTAGCACAATAGTACATGGACAGTTACTGATTCATAATAGTGCAGAAAAGCCATCCAAGGTATTTATGGAAATTTCCACCTATTGGTGGAGGGGAATTTGTAAGAATTATTTAGGATCTATGCAAAACTTTCTTGTATGACGACAACATCCCAACTACCCTTTTGGTGGCAGCTCAATGCTTGCTTGCATTTGTGCTCCGAGGTATAAAAAGGTTTGGGGACAAAAAAAAGGTGAGATTTGTACACTGGTGCAGTACAGCAAATCCACACATGCAACCATGTGTATATTTACATTTGGAGGCATTTAAGTTTTAGTATAGGCAAATCTGCTTTCGCTAAACCAGGGAATCTAGGAAAATCAAATTAGCAGCAGAACCAATTGTTTTTCAGTGGCACTTTAGGACTATTCCTGGCCGCAAACTATGAGCAATATTATTTATCCCAGGCCTTGCCTAACTCCCCTTTTGCTGTACTAAGCTCTGCCTCAATCAGTTCTAGGATGCAAGGAATGAGAATGATAAAGCTGCACAGCAAGCACAGGATGTTCTTCAGGGCCACCTGCTCAGTGGTTATCACACAACTCAAAAGAGTTGGCAAGGAGACTTGGTGGGATCAGAGGCAGGTATCTGAAGAGCCATGCTTTCCAAAATAGGATGCCCCCAAAACCAAGACCTGACATTCGACACCCCCCCCCCCCCAAGGCTACACTGCGGGCTCAGAAGCAGTCTCGGATGTTCTTGCTACAAGCAATCAATTTCTTACAAAGATACGAGAAGCAGCATGTTCTGCATGGGTTTTGCTAGGTCAGTGGTGGCCAACCTTTCAACATGAATGCTGTCCCTTTAAATGGTGTACACACTTGCAGCTGCCAAGATTCTGTCTTCTACACAACTCTTAAGAACACAGAGGCCCTAATGTTGGAAGGTTAGCCACCCCTGTGCTAGGTCAAGCATAAGCCAGATTAACCTCCATTCAAACAAGTGTAGACACTGCTGGAAAAAGATAAGGAAAGCTACTCAGAACGCCACATCATCTACTACCAACATTTATTTCTGTTAAAGCAGATTATAAATCATCAGTACAAATATATAACTTACATTTGCTTGTAAGGCCAAGTTTTTAAAGTAAAATTAAAAATGAGATGGATTTCATGATTTGCCAGAGGAAGAACATGGAATAGCTGCAGTCTAGCCACAAGCTCTCACATAGGACATTGGGGGGAAAACTTCTTTAAAAAAAATCTATCTATTAAAACTTACATAAAATGGATTCCTAAGTAGACCTGATTGAAGATATGGTTACAGTAAGTTGTCACAGTAGTGTTAACAGATTTAAGACAAGGAAACTGCAGCAGTACATGAAAGAACCTATATGTATTCCAATATCTAGTTTGATTCCTTTCTAAAAAAAGATAGAACTTACCAATTGTTTTTAAACCAAGACAATACTGTTCTTCAACTATTCTACAGTGATTTTTAATTGGTCATGATTCATGATTGTTGTTGCAATATGCTACTTACAATGAACATACAAGTACAAGCTAGGAACTCTGCTCTCCACCCTACTCCCATTTTACTGATCATGAGACTCAGTGATAAAATCAATCTTATGTACAATTTTATATCCAACCCCCTTTTATACCTTTGGCAAGATTACTTACAACTCATTCAGCTTTTATTATTTAGAACTATTTAAAATAATCTAAAATGCATAAAAATAAAGATTTTGGCTTTGTTTTATTTTTATATATAATCATTGTGTTACTCAAAATGGAAGCTCTTCCTTTTCCACAGACTGGGTATGCCGAGCAGCTCACTTTTTTTTCCCACCTGCCCATTCACCACTGTACCTTTACCCCACCAGGGGAATGAATCACTCGCAGGACGGTAGACACCCCCTGAAGAGAGTGACTGGTCACCATTGGCTGTTCATCTTATGAGGTCATCTGAAGTTCTTGTGGAAAAAGGCTTCAGGGCTCAGCTCCCACCGTCAGCCCTTTTGAGGTTTCCTTTGCTGTTCAGGCTCCCAAGCAGGAAGGCAGTCTGGGTAGGTTTCCTGGATTGTTTCCCAATAGCGGTGTGGCTGGGGCATGGAGCCTTTCGCCCAATGATTGCACCCACTTTGATTCCATAGGGACACCAGCAATCGAGTGTGCTGTTGAGAAGTCCCTTCTGCCCCCCATATACCTTCCATCCAATCTCAACACAAACACGCAGAATAAGCACAAGCCACAGGACTGCTTAAAGTTCAATCTCGAATGTTTTCTGTAATTCACTCGAGAAAGGGTTAGTGGGAGATGGGTTGGTACGCTGCTTTGATTTGCTTTCTAGTGCTGCCCACTGTGCTTCAAATGGATCAACCTGCTGGGCCACTGCAGGCAGCTGTACGTGCTTGTCCTCTGTGGGCCATTTGGCAGTGTCTACACCGTTGAAGGCAGCGGAGCCATTTTGTTGCTGGGCAGGAGGTTTAAAGAAAGGGCTGGCAGTAGCACTGTTAGTTTCATACTGAGGAAATGTCTGCTGTTTTATAAGACTAGGTGATTGATGCGAGTGGGATACTTGAGTGTGACTTGCAGTGCCAAAGACATTGGCTACCATCTGGGAAGGGGTGATTCCAACCACTGGTACGCTGGGAGCTGAACAGGGCATTCCATTTGCTACAGCATAAGGCTGAGCTGGGATAAATGTAGGTTGCATTGGCTGCACCACACCAACGGGCACTGGCTGAGGGGCAATGAAGGTGGGGACTGGAAAAGCTGGTGCTGCCTGAGAAACAGCAGGCGGTGGAAGGAGTGGCTGGGGAGCTGGAGGCTGTGCCTGTGGCTGCTGCGCTCGGACAGTTTTGGATACCTCTTCCAGCCAACGGTCTGCTTCCGAAGGTGTGCGCCTGTGGTTTGCCTGGAACAAAATTGGTGAGGCTGCCCCAGAGTTTGTAGCCCATTCAGCACCTGTAAAGGAAAACAGAAGTCAGGGCAACATCTCAGCCTGGTATGTTCTTCACCCTGCTTCTGATCACTGCTTTTTAACAACGAATCACCCTGAAGCAGCATCAGCTTCCAATTGCTTTTGGCTTAGGATATTTAGATCTGTACCAGCAAGATCTGTACCAGCAGCTGAGGTGAATATTGCACCACTGCAATTCTTACGGGAGACTCTTAACTGAAATACAGAAGTGGAGTCAGGTTGTAGCTATGGAAGTTATACAAGAGACGGACTCTGAAACTGGGACTGGACAAGGCTCCTGCTACCTTTCTAGCCCCATTCCGACTCTCTAGAATGGCTCTTCATTCTAAAACCCAAGAAGCACAAGTGCTCACTGACAACCAGGCCACAGGAATGGATCAGACAGTCCATACTTAGGCCAAGATTTTCAGGTGCTGGCGATTTATGTGCATTCCAGTTTGGGATCAGAGACACGTTCACACGCACTGTCCCATTATCAGATTGCAGATTTCAAGATTATGTAGATGCAATGTGCACCTTGTCACCAGGAATTCATAACTTGCAAAATTCATACAATAGTTGAAACTGTACTTACTGACAGCTTGTTGCTCTCCTTCTGTCCCTTCACTTCTACTCTTTCCTTACACTTTCTACGCAATTCAGTCCGTTAACCTCTTTCTAATTGTTCTGTAATATTCAATACTTGACATATCAGGTTATTTCAATTCATTTTTCATTTCTACTAAGTATAATTTCTTTCTGAATCCTGCTTCATTCCCTTCCCTCCCTCCCATCCAATTCCCTAACCATGCTAAACCCCCAACCTTCTGCATACTGCAAGTTTCTTTACCTTTTGTACCTAGTAGGACATTTATTGCTATCCCATTTCATCACCATCCCAATAAACTTCAGCTAAGCTTGCTGCTTCACCTTGAGATAGTTGGATCCTTTCTTCAACTAGAACTGAAGCCACAGCTTATGCAAAAGGTTCAGCTCATGCCTTCTGGTTACAGTGCCTCCAGAAGCACTGTAGGCAAGGAAAGGTCTGCTGTAGACCTTGCAGAACAGATGCTAGTTGGAGCAAAAGACTTGACTAGAGGACACTATACAAGCCTTCTCCATATAAGAGCAGCTGTGTACATTATACAACACATGGGGATTACATTCCAACTTAGCTCAATATCCAGCCAGTATTTATTACCCTTGCCTCCTCTTCATGTGCTGTGGACATGATTTGGGAGATGGGAGTGCACATATCCTTCATACCGCTCAAAGGAAATTAACAGCATGAATTTCTTATGCTGCTGCTGCTGCTGCCACCTGCTTTCAAACTGGGCATGACACAGAGAACTGTCCCTATCTTTTTTTTTAGTGTGGGAGAGAAGGTCTCATGTCTAGCTTATCTAATGAATAGAAGCGTCTATAATTCAAAAAAGCATAAACTAAGAGACCTCCCCTGAGTTTGCTGCACTTCATGGAGAACTTGAGAGGCGGGGGACCTGCACTGAGGGTTTGAAAGGCCAATTATGCAGATGGTTATCTATGGCACCTAGCTTAGGTTTCCTGAAAGCAAACTTTTTCTGAACCAACACATCATCAACATTTTAAAAGAAGTCAGAAAGGTAACCTGGGTACAGAAACAATATTGCTCTTGCAATATCCATGTTTTAAGCTTTCTAAACAACTCTTTCTATAAACCAAAATAAAATAGTTGCACCACAAGTGTTCCTGCCCACCTAAACATTTTGAATAAAGATCACTTCTCTCACCACTGATTCCTTGATTTGCTCCAAAAACATTTTTGGATATCAGGAAGTACCTGCTTTGCTAGACCACAGTAAGGTCTCTGTGGTATAGCATCACATGCTGCAACCCTTTAAAAGCAACTCTCATAATCTATGTCCAGTCTTACCAGAAAGAGTAGCTGCAGCTCCAGTTTTAGCCGCAGCTGGAGCAGCAGGGGCATGAGCCCAAGGATTGGTTTCACGAACCGGTATTGCTGTGGGTGCTACAGGAGTTTGAGCTGGTTTAGCTGCAAGCACACTGAAGGCAGAGGCAGTGCCATTAACTAAAAATGGGAGCAGACAACATCAATGCTGTTAATTCATGCAAGGCATGCAGGTGACTGGGATGTTAAAATGAATGCACGATTTCTGCCAGCATGCAACAAAGAACAACAGGGTCACTCACATTGTTAATCTACAGACATTTCTCATGATGACTTTCAGCTAAGTTCTGTCTCTGTCATGACAACTGGATTTCTCACTAGTAATGCAGTAGTGTGCTAACAAGATGGCCTCCGTATTTTAGACTTGGATTATTCTAACCAAGAAATTAGCACTACTTGCTACGCAATGAAAATTAAGAGCTAGGGATCATGTTATCTTGACCATAGTTGAAAGTGTCCACATAGTCAAAGCCAAAAGGGTTCCATATATGCTTAGTTCCTGGAACACTGAGGGTGTGGTTTTAACTCATAAGTACTATAGCAACTTTGGCTATTGAAGACCATTTCTATTGTGAAATCAGATCAGTCAAATTTTACCTTTTAACTCAAATCCATGGAGGCATTTATCTCCATGGAGTCAAGGGTTGGGCTTCAAGTTACTTGTGGTAATGAGGAACTAGTAATTTTTTTGAAGCAGCATATCATTTACAGGTTGGGGAGTCAAAGCCAAACACAAAAATAATTACAGCATCAAGACTGAGAACCCCCATTTCTACTCTAAGCTTGGTCACTGTAATGTTGAGGATGAACGGGTAGAAATTTCACACATTTTAGAAACACCCAGTTTAAAAAGTAGTGAGAACCTAGCAAGGCACCTGAATTCAAATTATACATTCCTTATACGGTAATATTTTATTCATCAGTGTCTGAAAGATGTAGTCTATTTTAAATCCTTTCCTATAATTAGTGTGTATAGTTTGTGTGTGGGTTCTCATCTCTGTAGGAATTTAAACACAGGAGACTACAAGCATATAAACGAACAACAGAATGGCTTCAAATGCAAACAAAATCGCTGCAAGACATTGGAGACGTTAAAGCAATGACACCAGAGGAAAGCAGCATTGTGTATGTGTCAAGCATCAATGCATCCAAGTTTGAAGAGGACACACCTTGGAAAGCAGGAGACTGTGGTGCAACTGCTGTGACTGGTTTCGTCATAGGGGCAGAAGAGAAAGGGTCTTCAGATGGCGCGCTAAATGCATTTGTAATCTGGGAGCACAGGGAACTAATGCTATCCACTTCCCCTTCAACTTCAGGAACTGAAAGTAAGAACACAGATTGCACAGATATGCAGGCAACTGAAGACAGAGGACTCAAATTTCCCATTTCTCCTCCCTGCCACCCCCAATCATTATTCTTGATAGCTATGCAAGATTGCATGCGACATGCCACAAATCCACAGTGAAGGCCTAGAAGAGAGACAAGGCCCCAGAGAATTCTGGTGAATGGGAATCAAGGATGAAATTACTTTGTGATTTCATACCATTTTCCAGAGCATCTGTATTCATTTTAATACTACAGTGAACCCTTGATTTAATGGACTAATGGGAGGGGAGGTTCCATTAAATCAGAATGCATGTATGATGATGCACATACGGCATGTGAAAAACATATATGACTAGTTTTTAAAGGAGACAACCATTATTTCCTGCGTTAAGTCATGGGTTCACTGTACTATAATTTAGTAAAGCTCTCTCTCTCTCTCTCACACACACACACACACACACACACAAGTTTAATTCATTCATCTCTGCAAACAGCTATGAGTTAAGATGACTTAAAGTCAAGATGCTCATGACATGGCAGTTTCTACCTCTGAATGGGCTCCATGTAGTTCAAACTACAAGGCAGTTAGCAATACATTTTAGAGCAAGGTCTAAATATATACAGTATAATACTATACAGAGGAGGACTTCAAGAGAAGAATAAAGTACATACTGATGCAAAGACAAAGTTGGAGCGGGACAAAGACTAGAGATTCACACCAATGTTTTTCTGTGGGGGCCTCCCTCAACTCTGGAGAACTGGACTACAAATGCACCCGACTACCAAGAATATTTAACACAGGAAGAAATTTTGCCCCACCTGCATTTTTCATGGGAAAGTCGGTCTTCCTCTGCACTGTTGAAGGCAACTCATTTATTCGCAAAGAGAGCTGGCGTTTAAATGGGGACATCTTCTGACTAAGAGCAGGGAAACCTCTGAAAGAGCCTTGTCTGGCAAGTTGCTCTATGGGAGCATGTCTTCGCGGGATAGCATGCGGATTATTTGCCTCTTTGTCAGAGGCTGCAACATCAGCAGTAGGGGAGGTTGGGGAGCTTGGAGATGGAGCTGTATTGCCTGGTACAACACTTGAGGTGGCTGTTTTCACATCTATTTCAGCTGTGGAAGAAAATAAAATGAAATAAAATAAAACTCTGGGACTATTAAGTGAAACTAATTGATAGTTAACCTAACAGACTTCAGGCCTTTTCCTATCAAGCCTCATTTCCAAATTCAAAGTTCATAAGAATCAAGAGAACATAGGAAGCTGCCTTCTACCAAGTCAGAGCATCGGTCTATCTAGCTCAATACTGTCTACTGACTGGCAGCAGCTCTCCAAGGCTTCAGGCCAGAAGGGGTCTTTCTTAGCCCTATCTGGAAATGCTAGGTGTCAAACCAGAGACATTATCCTTACCCTAAACACTGATAAAACAGTTTCAACTGTGCTCCACTTCTGTTAAGCTCATGCCTGAGGCACCAATCAAAGGAGAGCACCAAAGACAATGGCTTCCATCTCCATTGCTGCCATTAAGGTCATTATAAGATCAAAGTTTAGCAAAGCCCCTCCCCACTCCAAGGAGCATACTATCAATGGCCATCTAGAGTTGCGATGTGAACTTTCTCCCATTTGGGAACTTCAGGCAGACTGGGCAGTACACTGTGCCACACACCAGTAAATTGATGGTTCTTGTACAAGAAAAAGAATCATGGAGATGATGTCCCTCAGCCTGTCAGCAATTTGATAGCAAAATACCTTTTAGCTCTTGACATGTATTCAGGGTTTCTCCTTTTTAAAAATTATAACTATAGTCCTCAAACACATCTTATCAGAATGCCCTGTTGTCCAGCAACTGCTTTTCAGCCACACATTCAAATTCACATTCATATCACCAAATAAATTGTCTCTTTTTTAAAACTAAAGTTACAGCCCTCTGAATCAGTGTCAATTATTTGTTGCCTGGAGTTACACTTACAGGTGTGTGGTCACAATTTAAAAGGCTTAACAAAACCTTACATATAGGAAGCAAGTGACTCTACAAAATTAATTGCCCAAACGTTTGCAAGCCCAAGAGTGAGGGTACAGAAGTGTATTAATGAATCCCATGCCAAGTTTGAGATCCCAAGCTATGATTTCTCCTCTTAGGAAAAGGAGGGGGCAACTATGACACTCTCTTCAGTTACCCCTCCCATCCTGCCCCATACATGTTTCACTTCCAAATGTCATATCAAGCAGGTGTTAAGTCCCAGGTTATGAGAGGAATTTTATACAGTACTCAATTCTCTGTTGCTGTAGAAGTCCAAAAGTTTTAACAGACTAAAAAATGTCTGCAGCCAACAAGGCTTTAAGGTCAGCCTGATATAAAGATGTGCAGGCATAACCTGGTATGGGCTCATCTGATCTGTGCTCTCTCAGGCCCAGCCACCGTTTCTGGGCTCATCTATTAAGAAAACTTCTCTTAACACATAGGGATCACTGCTCACTAGGCACCTGTTCCACGGTGGTCCTCATATATGGGCAGGAAAATTCAGAGGTGCAATTGTCCCTATTCACCTAGCATAGCCTATTTTCCAGTGGCTGCTTGCTGGCATCTTTGAATTGTGAGCCCTCTTATCTTGGCAAGCAGAGTAATACTCTTTCTAAGGTCAGTAACTTGAATAGCAGATCCCCGATACCTTTTTCTCTTCGATTCAGACAAACAAAAGAGTTCAGAAACATGAGAACTAGAACTGATTTGTTCTTCAATCTAATGCAGCGGTTCTCAACCTGTGGTACGCGTACCCCCAGGGGTATGCAGAGCGCAGGTTGGGGGTACGCGAGACGCTCCCCGTTATCAGCTGCTGTGATCAGCAGCTGATAACGGGCAGCGGAAAAATGGGGGGGAACTGCCATTTTACCCATTTTTGGGGCCTGCGGCGCAGCCGTGGAGGTCCTCCAGATTGCGCTGCAAGTCGGAGGGAAAGGCTACAGCCCTGCCAAATCGGAGGACCCGCTCAGCCACGCCGCAGGCTGGAAAAATGGGTAAAACGGAGGGAAAGTGCTTTTTTCCGGCCTGCGGTGCAGCCAAGCGTGTCCTTTGATTCGGCAGGGCTGTAGCCTTTCCCTCCAGCTTGAAGCGCGAGCCAAAGGACCCGCTCGGCCGCGCTGCAGGCCTGAAAAAGCACTTTCCCCCCATTTTACTGGCCCGTGGTGCAGCTGAGCGGGTCCTCCGGCTCGCATCGCAAGCCAGAGAGAAAGGCTACAGCCCTGCCAAATCGGAGGACCTGCTCAGCCGCACCGCAGGCTGTAAAAAGCACTTTGGGGGGTACACAGGACTTGGGGCCAGGGGTACACCAACCTTTGGTGCCTGCCTAGGGGGTAATGCGGACCCCAAAGGTTGAGAAACCCTGATCTAATGTACAGCAACTCAAATACTCATTTAACTGTTTTTGTCATAGAGGGACTCCTGACAATATTTTAGGTTCAATACCTCAAGATGCTCTCTAAACACACACCACAGAGGGCAAATTCAAGTATTTGTATTTACTCTCAATTTCATTTTCAACACGGCCTTTCAGGCACCACTGTCCCTTCTGGTAGGTGCTGCCCTGTGGCCACAAGACACTCACTCATGGCCACTTAAAATGCAGAAGCAGTTCAAGGGAAGATGTTCCACAGTTAGAGTTCACCACCTGACTAGCATTAAGAATGCTAGTCTGATGGTAATGACATCAGATGAGTGACGACAACACATTCTTCTACACAATCATAATGGTGTTTTGATGGTCAAGTTGTAGAGCCCGATTCACAACAGCTGGGCCTATGTTTCAGACAGATTTGCACTTCACACCTTTAGTGTCTTGTATCTGCCTCATGACTTCCTCTCTTTCTGCTTGTTCAGTTGCTGTAGTAACCCTGAATGACCCCTCTCTTGTGAATGTGGTTCTGCTGGCATCAAAGGTGGCAGTCACTCCACACTCCTTCTCCCTCTTTTGCTTTCGCTCCAAACAAGCTGCAAACGCACAGCCGACTGCATGACTCAACCTTTCTCCCTGAAAAAGATATTGCGTCATTTAGAAACAAAAAAAGGAACCACACACATCTTAGAAATGCTGCCAAACTGATAGCTGGCACTCAACACATCACAGATCTCTCTGTGTGCAAGTCTGATCAAGAAGATCCAGTCACAAAGCACAGGTTGAAGATTAAGCCATTTAGATACAGGGGTGTTCATCTTTAAACAGTGACTGAGTTGAAATATGCTGTCCAGGTAGTTCTTACTAAAAAAACCTAAACTCATATATATATTTTTTTTTATTTATTTATTTAATTTTTATTTTAATGTGCCAGAAGCACAATTTAGTTCTTCATTTTTGTCAATGCATACAGGGGACAATCTGTAGCACTGTAACATTTCCAGATCCAAATACCTGGACTTCGTGAATGCACTGTTCTTTATTAACCATTTCCTCCCAGCCCACAGCTGTACATATTGAACTCAGATGCGTATATACGTCCTTGGGTAAAAATACCTTAAACACCATGTTTCCCTTTCCATAAGCAAGTTAGATTTCCCTAGACAAATAGTTCAAATATAGAGTTCCCATAATTTGCATAGCTGAATTTCTTTTGGAACCAAAATGGTTTTTAAAAAAATCCTGTGGGGTGCCTCTTGCTGCCTCTGATTTGAGCAACTTACTGTGTCCTTTACAGCCATAAAGCAATGGCATATCCAGCGTCGTGTAGTGCCATCTCGACAGATGTAAGAAAATGCCCTGTCAAAATTTCTGTCTGGAGCGCAGAAAGAAACCTTCTCTATTGTCTGATCAACTATGAGGTCCTAGAGAAAGGAGATCCCAAGGTGACAATGTAAGAAACTCAAGTCACTACAGAAGCATGGAATACTACTACAACAACAAAAAAACAGTTCAACAATGCAGGAAGAGGGAAGCTAACAGATTAGTGCCAAACTTGAGTCTTTGCTATCTACACAACAAGTTATCCACCTGACTTCACAGATAAGTAAGTCATTGGCAAGGATTCCTCATGTAGCTGTGTGTAGGCATACATGCATACGGTATGCATCATATGTGCATACATGCACACAGAAGTAAATGCCTATACAGCAGGGGTTCTCAACCAGTGGTACTAGTACCACCAGTGGTACTTTGGCCGACTGCTGGTGGTGGTCAGACCACCGGAACCCCATTCCAATGCAGGACTTTTGGCTGTGTGTTTTCGCTCCCGAGAGGCTATTGCCTTTGGCTAAGCCTATCGGAAACGCTGAGAAGGGCACTCTCACCTGCCCAAAGCCTTCTACCCGTTTTCTGGCCTCCGAAAATCTGAAAACTCAGAAGTAACTGGCGATGTCATTGCCAGTCACCTTCAGTGGTATGCAGCAGGAAAGTGGTACTGGAAGTGGTACTCAGCAGGGAAGGGGTTGAGAACCACTGCTATACAGTATATAAGCATACTTGAATCTCTTTGGGCAAGTGTTTGCTCGAGATTAGCTTATTTTGTTTAGGAATATTGCACCAATTCATCCAACCACCAAGGGGCAGGCATGTTAGTGCCAAGGATTATACAGTTAAATAGGGGTTTAGAATATACAGGGCACATGCACCAAGGCAAATCGGCATTCAAAGGGTTTCACATATAGCAACTCGCCAATCCTTATACCGTTTCCCTGAAAATAAGACCTCCCCTGAAAGATCTACTGTCATTTTTGCATGATTTTTGCTGGCACTCAAATATAAGACATCCCTGAAAGTAAGACCTAGCTAGGATCATCAGCGAGACGGATGCGACACCCCCCCCCCCGCGGCCCCCCTGGCACTTACTTTGACCAATTAAAGCTTTATTCTTTCCCAAGGGTGCAAGGCCTAGAAGGCCTGCACTCGAGTCCTCCACCATGGAGACAACATGCTAGAGAGACTCTGCAAGGTTGCAGCCTCCTTGCAGGCCTTGCTGGCTTCTCTAGCACGTCGTCTGTTTGATGAAAGACTCAAGTGCAGGCCTTCCAGAGCCTTGCACCTTCGGGAAAGAATGAAGCTTTAAATCGGTCAAAGTAAGTGTTGGGGGGGTTGCAGGGGGTGCTAGAGGGGGTCACGGTGCCACAGGTTGGGAAAATAAGACCTCCCTGAAAATAAGACCTGCTGCATTTTTGGAGCCAAAATTAATGTAAGACACTGTCTTATTTTCGGGGAAAACACTGTAACAAACTTGCAAGACCCTTGCTGTGTGGCTTGCCTAGGGTTATCTAGCATGTTCATGGCCAAGATTTGAATCTGGAGCTTCCTAGCTCCACCACGCCAAGGAAACTCTATTGGAGAATTCTAAACTCATTTACATATATGAATTCCATCAGCTGTTGTCACACTCTCCTCAATCTTAGGTGTACTTAATTGTCACACTCTCCTCAAACTTAGGTGTACATAATTTTCACAGGTCACCTGGTAACCCAACATTTCATTGCTGAGAATCAAGGTGGCAGGAAGTTCTACAGGCTTGTGTTGTCTGCAGTGTCCAAAGTAAAGCCCCTGCAGTATTGTATATAATATGGCACGGAACAAGGGTTGAGCTACTGACTGCATATGCAAGAGAAGCAAGAATGCCTCTGGGTGAAATTATTCACCCCTTTCAGATACCACCATGTATGGACTGCCTTCAAAAAGGGAAGTAAAGGATAGCTTCAATCCCCAGCGTTCTCAAACCATCAGCAAGACTCCTACTGATCTGAAAGAAGCTTGACTGCAATCTTACTAATAAACTGGGAAGAGGCATGCAGGTTGGCCTGACTGTTGCCAGCTTTTCAAGTACAAAAGCAATCCCTCTTACAAAGCAGGAAGCCTTTAAAAAAAATTGCTGCATAATGTCACTCATCTGAATGTTTAACAACATGCCTAGTTTTAGAGGCTTGCTAGGCTCCCCTTCTATGTAATACTAGAAGTATTTCAGAGCTCAAGGTGAAAACCAAGATTTTAAGAAACGTTAAGCTTTCACAACCTTAGTGTCATAGGTCTCTTGCAGATTTTAATTATTCCCTCACTGCATTCACAGAAGCTTAGGATGCAGTGAAAGGAAATTCAGAACAGCAACAAATTTCTATATGCAGTATAATCTCTCCCACAGATACCTCTACAAGGGCACAAAGAACAACAGGGGAAGGATTGTCTTTTCCCTGTTACTTTTATGAGGCAAGGGCACATCAAGCAAACAGGAATTCAAAGCACAGTTCTCTTGGCTGACGAGGAGGGGGTAACAACAAGCCAAAGTAAAAACAAAATGTTAAAAAGCAAAACATACTTAACAGACATCTTTGAGTTGAACTAAGCATGTATGTAGTTCTCAGCAAACAGTGAGGGGTCTATTCTATAGCTCTCAACACCATATCAGATTATACATTTGGTTCCATCAATTATGGTTTCAAAATCAGGAGCATCTAACCTTTGTTTTCTCATCAACGACTCTGAGTCCATCCGCTGAAACCCACAAGACTGCTTTAACTGCCTTTTTTCCGCTCTTGTAGGGAAGAAAAGAGAAATATTACTGTTGTGCTATCAATCAGACGGAATGCTGACGTCCTCTTTCCAAGAAGTACAATAGTGTGCAAATGATATCCAACTTCAGTAGAAGTGCCCAAAGCCAGATATTCAGACCAAACAACAAGACCTCCAGAGAATCAAGCTGCAGCCAGTCTTTCAAGAACACAATGCAAAGGAAGGGAAAAAGAATAGAACAGGATGAATCAAGTATGTTAATACATTCATATAAAAAGGCAAAGAATTCAAGCTGAAATTCTTTACCTGTCTAAAACACCAAATAAACCATCGGTTAACACTGACGCTTAAGGAGTTACACCACAAGTAGCTTTTGTTGCAACTTTCTATCACCCCAATATTATGTTTCAAGTAATCATGATGGTAGGGCTGTGATCCTGCCACAAGTACAACATTTAAGTCTCTGTTTAGGGGTTATAGCTTCTATATCCCAAGGGCTGGGGGAAAGAATGATTAATAACTGTTTCATAATACCAAAAGGGTTTTTAAGTTACAAGAAGTATTCTGTAGACAGAAATATTTTTCTATTTCTATAAAGCAGCAGTTCTCAAAGTTCTCCCCACAAGGCCACCGCCGAAACCGCCCCACTGTACTTACCGGGGCTTGGGGGAGCTTTGTGGAGGTCTGCGCGATCCTCTGCAGGCCTCCCCGATCTTCAGATCACCGCAAAACAGCGATCTTTGGGTACTTCCGGTTTTCGTGAAAACCTGAAGCATCCGGAGATCGCCATTTTGCAGCGATCCGAAGATCGGGGAGACCTGCAGAGGGTTGCGCAGGCCTCCACGAAGCTCCCCCAAGCCCCGGTAAGTACAGCAGGGGCGGTTTTAGGCAATTTTGCGGCACTGGCGGTGGCACTCCCCCGGATCACCGCCGCCATGCTGTCCCTGCCCTTTAAGGGGGCAGGGGACAGCTAAAGTTCTCAATGGTGGGTCGCGACCCACAGTTTGAGAACTGCTGCTATAAATTATTACAAGGGCGATGGGCACCAAAGCAAGGGAGAAAGCAAAACCCTACTATCCCCTCCTCCCTTCTTGTCCCCTGCTCATAAGAGCAGCCCTGCTGGATTAGGCCAAAGCCCCATCTAGTCCAGTTTCCTGTATCTCACAATGGCCAACCAGATGCCTCTGGGAGCACACAAGGCAACAAGATATCTGTATCTTGTTGCCACTCCCTTGCATCTGGCATTTAGAGATAAGGCTACCTCTAAAACTTTACTCATTACTTGAAACCTATGATGGACTTTTCCACCTTAAATCTGTCCAATCCCCTTTTAAAAGCATCTAGGCCAGGCGCCATCACCACATCCTGTGGCAAGGAGTTCCACAAATTAATCATATTCTGGGTGAAGAAATATTTCTTTTTCTCTGTTCCGACTCTCCACCAGTCAATTTTAGTGGATGTCCACTGGTTCTGGTATTGTGCAAGAGGGAAATGCAGAACTTCAATTCTCTTCCTTCCATTCTTCCCTACATTTTGCACGGGGGGGGGGGGGAGTAGAAGAGATCTCCTTCTGCACTGTGATAGCAAAATTTGCCACTTTCCACAATGGCATGCTAACACAGTGTAGATTGCGACATGCAGATTGATGGAGTTCTTAATTATAAGATGCAATTGTTCTTGTCTAATATTTTCAGGCATTAAGCATGACTTGGTCAGCTTCGGGTGAACCTGTACATGACTAAACCTTTCTCCTCATTAGCACACTAAAGGGTTTAAGTTTATATCTGCCAATTTAATATCATCAAGTGTGCCAAGTTTGGCTGCCATTAATGATGCTTATCAAACATGAAGGTTTGGCTGTTCTGAGCACTTTACAGAGACAGTCCATGACTCAATGGCTGACTGACAGCCCAATCCTATGCACGTGTGTTCAGACGCAAGTCCCACTGACAGCACAACACTCCTACGTAAGCATGTATAAGATTGCAGCCTTAGTGTTCGTATTTTCTAGTTTGGGTTTTTTAAATGAAACAGATAAACCCTTGTTCTACTCTACAGTACATGCCATGACATTTCAACATGTACAAGCCTAACCACTTCAAACTGATTTATAACATATTTAAGTCAACTAGTTGTCTTATTTCCCCAAATATGACAAGATTCTGTAGACAGTGTTCATGTTAAAGGCCTTTTCAAGCATCATTCTTCAAGCCTGTGCTTCTGTTGCAGGGACATTTTCAGTATTCAGATATCGTTAGTGGCTGTACTAAGTGGGTGAAAAATCTCTTCCCACTCAGATTTCGTGTGTGTCACTAAGGCCACAGTTCTATGCACTTATCAAGAAGTAAGCCTCATTGAACAGTAAACTACTTCCAACTAAATACCCCAGGATGTTTAAATGTTTTAGTTCTTCAAAAGGCTGAGTACTCTTCTCAGTGTAACCATTCAAGTGCAGGAACACTCAATATTTAATTTTAGAAACAGTGGAAACTATCAGTACTATGTTCCTTTTAATCAAAGTGAGTGAGTGTTAAAAATTGCTTTAAACGTTATTGTAATCTAGGGCTGGAGCATATGATTTACAGACCCTAAATTGTGAGAGTATGGGATCTTCTACCACCATAGTTCCAGAGAGGAAAAACAGAGTGGTTCAAGTAGGTTTTGAAATTTTCATGGCCAGCGATGATCAATGAAGATTGTATGTCCATTATGGGATTAAAAGTCATGACACATTTATGGATTTTAATCCCGTAATGGACATACAATCTTCGTTAAACAGAGTGGTTGTTTTGTCTTTTAATTTTCTGGACAACCATTAGAGTCTAATTCAGCCTAAAGCCTATTTGGGGTAAGGAAGGAACTTCCCCACAGTTGGCAACCTTGGGAGTTTTCACCTTTCCCTGAAATGTATGGTCTACTTTTTGCTGACATACAACTGTATTAATTACGCTTCTTCCTGGCTTCGCAGTGCACTTTTGCTGATTCGGTTTCTCTGCCTGTGGCATTATACTTTAGATGAGATTTTAGTTTCAGTGTTTGGTGTTTCTATACCAGAATGATTGTTGTGGTGAAGAATGAACTGGATATTTGGATTCCTTCCACATCTACCATTCAAAAGTTCATGAACGAGTTTCTTGGAGTCTATTTCATTTCTAGTCATTAAGACAAACTGCTGCACAGTATTAAATATGTCTTCTATTGAGGACTTGTAGGCCTGGCAGATACATGTTTAATGCTGAAAGCACACTGTAGCTATTCATTTGTAGTCTAAAGTGCGAGCTCTTTCCAAGCACATTACTGTATTCTACTGTGTATTTTCACCTAATAAAATAACCAACTGAAGTCAGAAGTGCTTCAGAGATATGTAAAAGGCTGGACCTATTGGACAGGCTCTAGACTTTGGTGGTGAAGCACAGCGGCTAGGAGATTGAGCTATGAAATGGGAAGTCTCTGGTATGAATCTTCTTTCTGCCATGACTTCATTATGTGACCTTAGGCAAGTCATTCCTTCTCAGTCCCCCCGCCTCGATCTACAATATGGAGATGATATCGACCTACTTAATAGGTAAGAATTACAAGATTGTATATAAATCTGAAAGGACTATTAACAAGAAAAATATTCTGTCCCAAGAAGGTTCAGATGAATGGGTTTCGAATTCACTACCAGGATATAATTTTCATAACAGGTAAAGGGAGAAAACATTTTCCCCACATATAATATTTGTCAGTGAACAGGACACATGAAGTGAAGGAGCTGCCTTCTCATTGAAGCTGCTCATTGAACCTCTGCATTCAAAGGTTAGGCATGATACAATTGAGACAGGGCCCTTTTTGTGGTTACCCCAATTATGAAAGCCCTTCGTAAATACATTTGTTTTAGGCACCAGGTTACAGCTATTATGTTCCTCCAGGTCTTTGACAAAATATAATACGGAATTGTTCTTACCACTGCTAGCTGTTTATGGAGTTTTATTAGATCTTAGTTTTAACAAATACCAGATCTTAGTTTGGTCTTTTATTCTTGTATGTACATTTGTATGAGAGATGCCTTGAAGAAGGCCCAACTCATGCAATGGCAAGGTAAAAGTCTTAAAATAAATTAACACTGTCAAGGGCAGAACTCTTCCCATACTGAACTAGAATCATAAGCAGCCTTGAGCAGGAAGTACAGTATTCATTGGGTTGAATAGTACATCATTCATTGGGGTTGCCGCGTCGGGAGGCTCGGCAGCGTTACAACATCTGAAATTGCTGTTATACTGTATTTCTGAGGATGGATCGGAGCAAAACGTCAATCCAGGACTTGTCCTGTTTTAACTTAAACGGCTTGAAAACCCGGACCTTTTAATTGTAAATTCTATGAACTATTCATTCTGTTTGCTATGAGATTTATTTATTTTTTAAATCAGATACCAGACTGTGCACCCTTTCCATCATAGCCAGATTGGTGCCAAGCTGACAGTCCAGGATAATTTAAGTCTTAAGAGGCAACTTGGGGAACACTCATTCGCCAGTGCTATACCAGGGATGTAACTCCTTATAGCGCAAACACAATGAGGCATTAAACTTACTTTTCCAAAGAAGCCTTTGAAGAACTTCCTTTCCTGGAGGAACAGGGGGGACAAGTCGAACGCTATTACTGTAGGTAGCTAAAATGTCCCAAGGTTTCAAACCAACATATACATACAAGAAATGGGGATTGGAAGGAAAGTAAGGAATGTTTAGAGTTGTCCACAGAGGATGTGAAAGGCAGATGTGGAAAATCCCATGAAAATGCAAATAAAAGGCATTACATGGGCTTTTATGAGAAGGACAGGCTTTAGCTCTGAAATTGGTGGAAAGAAGGAAAGAAAAATCAGACCCAATTTCATGCAAAATGTTTGCTTAATTTTGTTTCTCCTCTTAGCTTTTAGTGGGGTTACAAAAACTTGGCAGCAGGCAAGGAGACCTTTCCAAACTGGGTGATAAGGGCTTGACATTTACACATTAGGCCCATTTTTAAGACATTCCACAAGCTGGAGATGTAATTAACACAGGTCAAACAAAGTCAAATGGACAATAATTTGGGGAATATATCTTTTCCAGTCCTTATCAAAAACAGATGGTTACGCTCATACACAATTCAATTATTTTCCAAGTCTATTTTTTAAAAGCAGGTTTGGTAGAAAAATTTAGGTAATCTTTCCATCAATGTTTCATTTGTTTTAGAACCCAGATTCTTTCACTAAAGACAGTGCACATTAGATTTTGTGTAAAAGCACAAGATATGCTTTCTTATATTGCCTTTTTTATGCTCTAC
The DNA here is from genome assembly GCA_026170595.1 of Plestiodon gilberti rubricaudatus. Classification (NCBI taxonomy): domain Eukaryota; kingdom Metazoa; phylum Chordata; class Lepidosauria; order Squamata; family Scincidae; genus Plestiodon; species Plestiodon gilberti. Next base: position 260,308,161 of record JANXHW010000001.1, read on the forward strand.
AGAAACAATTCGGTAACTGACAAGGAAACAATCTGCAACATTTCAAAATTCTTACTATTCTCTTGTATTAAATGTGCAAAGGAAATCTTTATATCCATAGTCAAAGCTGCACAATGAATACATAATATATTTCACAAGCACAGGTTAACAGAAACTGGGATCATGTTTGATGGATATTAAACGTGGCAGCTTAATATTTTACATGTAATTTGTTTTACGAATGTTCAGTCATTTCAGGAGTAAAACATTTTCCTGACAATATTCATAGAATACTGGGGCAAAAAAACACTTAAAATTGCTCCTATGATGGCTACCACCATGCAACAAAGCATTCATGTGCAACTGCTCACCACATGGACTGAACCATTTTATTCACATTGTAGCACCCTCTAGAACAGTGATGGACAACCCGTGGCACGCCGTGTGCCACATTTTACGTAGATAATCTTGAGCGTGCCACTTTAAATCCAAGGTAATGAAAATATTTAAAGCACAGTGACAGCACAAGAATAAGGCGTAGTGGGGTGCAGAGGCCTCCTCTAGTGCCACAGGCTTGGAAAGGCATGCTGGGGTTGAGAAAGAGAGGGACTTCAGTGCTCTGCTCGAACAGGAACAGCAGTGCATGCCACTTCAAAAGGCTCGGCGTGCCACTAAGTGGCACCCGTGCCATGGGTTGGCCACCTATGCTCTAGAACAAGATCTTTGACTATTTAGAAGTCACCCATCCATGTGATTTGATGCACCTCAAGAGCATTACTGTATGGTGACAACCACAGCAGCCTTCATGTGCATGGCCTCGCACCTGCCATGCATCTATGGTTCTCTCAATTTAGAATCAACAGTGGGTTTTTACTGTCATTATGCCTCTTTTCTCTGCCATCTGTCAACTATGTGCAGCATGTAGCAGATGTGGTGAAAATATCTTAAGAATCAGGTCAGATATTACACTTGAAATATTTCGAACTCTTCCCCGAAGATAGCTTATTACAGCTTAATCTCATATGATGGCACTGTACGGATAGCTCGGTAAAAATTATATAAGAATGCATATTTTAGATTGGCAACTTAAAAACAGAATTCTATAATAAATTTGAGAAAGCAAAGCAGCAATTGTATTTCTAAGGAAAGATTTAACTATACCTACAGAGTATAAAACAGGGCAATTAATATTTGTCAAAGACCTAATTCAGCACAAAGCTGTGTATAAAGAAACTACTAGGAGCTGCCACTGCCAAGTTAAGCAATAAATTATGATTATCAGTTTTTAGAAGATTTGCCAAAGCTCCAGAGGTTCATAAGAAGCTACCATGTTTAGGAGACTGTCAGTTTTACTTTCAGAAGCTGGTGTTACATGGAAAAATTTAGATGTTCCAGAGAAAGCATTAATAGTAGAGAGCATGCAAAATGGATTCTAGAGTATCTGTGGGAGTTAATTTTGAGACACTAAGTTATTTTAACACAATTAAGTTACTTTTCTTTTACCTGCTAAAACAAGAACACACATTAACAAATGTATCATATTTGCAAACAAAAATATGACACGTTAAGACACTAACACTGAAGACAATTTTTAACCCACTTAGAAAGGATGGAGACAGTACAAGAGACAGGGGCAGCTTCCAACACAGTTTACCAACTGGCTAGTATAACTCTTTATCAAGAGGCAAATTGCATTTTAAAAGCTTTGTGCAAAGTTATGAACTAATGCACAAAACAGGCATTTCCAACTCCATGAAATTTTAATTCATTTTAATTTTTTTGGGTGAAGGATAACTTGATCAGAAACCTGCCATTTCTCACTGACCAGATGTTACAGTATGCCTGAATATTCCAGCCACGTAAGGGAGTTTCTTCAAACATATACTGAGCTCAAAATTGGGATCTTCTAAAAGGATCAGAACTTGAAAGCTTGATGTTACTGCCCTGCAACTTTTAGCCTACAGGCAAGATGGCTAGTTTTACACTTGACAGCGCTGTTGTAGTGCCACAGCTGTTTGCTATCTCTAATTGTCAGTCAGAAATTCAGAATCCTCTGTTCAATTAGCAGCCTCTCCCCTTCAATTTAGGTTCCTTATTCAGACTGGGTATGGCTCAAGATATGCCATGCTCCTCTAGAGTTGAGTCAATGTTGTTTTCTACACTTGAGACTCTGGCATGCTCTTCATTCCCAAAGCGAGCAGCCTGGACCACAAACGCTATATCTGCCCAAGTAAGTATTTAAGTACAACACAAAAATTAGTGCTGGATGAGTGCTATTTCCAGCAGGCATATTTTCTCTCCTTCAGCTAATCTGTATCTTGCAGCTATTCTAAAATGCTAGTTCATGCTATTCAAAGCATCATTAGGAATAAGACTGACAACAGTTGCTAAATTCAGGCAGTAGGTGGCAACAAATAGGTATACAAACTCAACAGTTTCCACCCACCCTTGCTTCAAGGAGCCTGAAATATGGACACAGAGTGCCCCCCCAAAGAAAGAAAAACCCCTAATTGTTGTTTTAATTCTTGTAGAATATTTTGGGTGCAATTATCCATATCTGAAACATGCAGCAGGCCCAAAGATGACACTTAGTAGCAGCCAGAAAAGGGCACTAAAGCTTCTATGGTAGTATGGAAAACACAAGGTCCAACCATTTAACAGTTTACTATACACAAGATGGTCTGTTTTGACAACTAAATAGATACAATTTAAACTCCGCTGCCTCCAGGTGACATAATTTGTTTTGAGAAAATATGTTCTGAGCAAAACCTATTTTACTGCACTGAAGAGACATAGCTGCCCTGTGAAAAAGGAAGCTGACCATACTTCCAGAGCATATTATATAACATGTATATAACAAAGACGACGTTTATAGATGGAGGCAAAACAGCAAACAAATGAACTCCATTTGGATGTTTGTGACACCTGAATTCCCTTAGAAGGATGCTCACACTTTAGTCCTCTGAGGGGAGCCTAATACATCAATAAAAATTCCTGAAGGAACTGCCTTGTGTGTCAATATCAATAAGCCTAAGGCCTTAGACAAATAATCTGAGGAAGGTCTACATTGTAAAACAGTAGAATAGATAGATGGAAGTTGTACCAGAGTTTTGTATGAACTTCAAAGAAAGATTTCAAGTACTTTTGCCATGTTCAGCAGAAAAGGTGTTTGACAACTAGCTTGTGCTGAAAGGTGCACAAAAAGATTTGTAGCATGGCAATTTCCACACCCAACATTTAACAAGCTGGCCCAGGCAACATTTGTTCAAAGTGAAGCAATTTTAATTTTCTATTGGATATAGCACCCATCAATTTATATAAGTCATGGTTGTGACCAGGGAGCTGAAAAGTGAAGCAATCTATTCTTATCTGGACTCCAAAAATATGAAATAGAGCATAGCGTGCCATATGCCAAACACATTACATTTACGAGCTTCAGAACAGCGAACAGCAAACACAGTTTGATGGCCCCATCTTTGTATTTCAGTTTAGATGCATAAAACACTAACCAAATTTGCAAAGTTCTTGGCAAAAGTTATAAGTACATAATTTATAGTAATTGATCTGAGGGGGTTCTTTGCTCAGAGCTAGCCAATAGTTTTCATCTCAGTCAAGACTAAACCAGTCAAGACAAAAATCAATGATAAACTGAAAATGAGTTTAATCAGAACACTATGTTTATTCCAAAACTCTACAGAAAAGCCAAAGGGGGTTAAGTTAGAAATCCTTGTGTATATGCAAGAGGACTGAAAGAAAGGTTTGTGGCCATTAATTAATGTTGTGTTACTTGGCTTAAGAGTTTTTTGTATTTGCTGCTACTGCCGCTGAAGAACACAACACAAGAATTACTAGAAATTATAAAAAGTACATTTTTCTGTTCTTCAAAAATTAGGAATCTGGTTCTCAAAAGTTAATCCCTTTCTTCTCCCCATTCCTATTCAGTAGACTGGAGCAGTCATCAAGAGTAAAAGCTGAAGCACAAGGTATTATCATCTGCAAAGCTAGTATCCAGTAACCACATTAACATTAGAGTGAAGCAATTAGAAAGCCTCTTTGGAGAAATACATAGTGCACATGGTCCTAGCCTACATTTCATTACAGAAGGACTACCCCAAAGGGTAACCTGCTTAAGAAAAAGGAAAGTAATCTGTTTAAGGCAGGATAAGTAGCAGACTCCAGAGAAAAGAATTCTTATTCAGGCAACAACAATGAGCAATCTTTCAGTAATGTTACAGCACTTTTTGAAGTTACAGCACAGCTACCACCAACAGGAGCCATGGTTTTAATTCCTCATCCAGCCTACAGTGGCATGCCTCAGTAACCATGAAGAACACTTTAAGGAATAACATTTTACTCTTTTACAAAATCCCAAATGCATAGTCTGAAACCAGAAATATCTTGGTATTACAGTATTTTGAAAAGTATACATACAGCTTTCAGTCTCTTCACAGCATCTTCACATATATGCATTCCTCTTGATTCATCCACTTCTACATGTCCCAGATACTGAGGATGAGTGAAGAAAAAATAAATCAGATTAAGGTAATTGGACACCACTAACTCCTCTGAACATAGCTATTTCATGTACAGAGTCATTTTTCACTGTACACAGCACCTAAAAATGAGGTCACTAACCTATATTTTCATTGCTTTCGGCTTGAAATAATGCAACGTTAACCTTCACTAATTTCAAATAATGATGGTAAAAGGTACCTCTGCATAGATTATTCCTGCTGAACAAAAATGGAATACCCCAGCAGAGGGGGTGGTGGTGAGGAGATAGACACAGCAACAGCAAGAGAGAGAATTCCAATACAAGGGAAGAGCAGGGACTACTACTTCAGGTGCATTTCATATTCATTGTTCAAAAAAAATAATCACTAGAGTTTGTCCAACACCAGTTCGTACTCAATTGCAATAGAATATAACAGTGTTTGGAGTTTACAGTATAGATACTTATTTGCAATAGGCAGCTACAGGAATTTTGGGTTGTGCCAAAGGCTTCATGGGAAAGGAGAGTGTTGAGGAGGGATTTTAAGAAAGCATCATGGCAGGGCTCTGGGAGAGAGTTTAAAATTTTAGCCAACTACAAATAAGACTACATAAAACTATACAGACAAAAAACTATGTTCAGTACACCCATGGCAGTACCCTGCCATGCATTTTTTAAGCAAACCTTAGATATTCCTATACCACAACCACTACCCCCCCCAAGAATGAAGTCTTTCCTTTTTATTGCCTGAGACTCCAAACACTAAGCTTCCAAAACTCTGTCTTCAGAGACATAGTTAACCCCCCCCCCCCAGGAACTTGTCCAATCTAAAGTTCCTAAGCAGTGGTGTTGCTAGGGGGCAGGGGCCCCCCAGGTGTGGGGGCAACACGCGGCAGGGGTGCAATTCCCACTGGATTCGGCGGCAATTCAGTGGCAGCGCGGCAAAAAAACCACTCCCCGATGCTTTATCGGCCGCTTTTAGGCCACTTGCAGCGACAGGATTTGCTCGCCTGCGCCGAAAGTGGCCTAAAAAGCACTGGGGGTGCTTTTTTACTGCACCACCGTCAAATTGCCGCCAAATCCGGTATGGGGGTGAGGTTTGTGATGTCACACCTGGGGCAGGGCTTTGACATCACATGAGGTGTCACAGCGATGGCCCCCCCATGGGGGTGTAGCTACGCCTCTGTTCCTAAGATCCACATTTCAAGTGTCCAGCTACGTGTCCAACAGACATTTGCGTTTGGACTCTGGCCTGTTAAAAGTGGAGACTAGGGTTTCCATTAACTTTTGACTCAATCTAAATTTTATTGCCCAGGCCTTAACTTTTAATCGTCCTTGCTCAAGGCAGTTCATAGGAAGTTGAGGCACATGGGGGTCTCACCTGAGGCCATTTTGGCAATGGAAAGTGGCCATAAGGCATAGGCTATTAGACATTGAACGGCAGGGAGATATCAGCAGAACCCCAATTTTTTAGCCACAGAGGACATCAGATATATAGTTGCACCAACCACACTACTTGAGTTTCTGAGGTATAGGAAGACCTTTTTAACCAGGTGGAAAGCACTCCCCTGGTCATTTGTTGAGGGTTGCTATAGAAGGATCCCTATTCCTAAAAGGGTTTGCCCCTGTGGCTCAGGAGAACTGGAAACAACTGAGCATGTTCTGTTTCGTTGTTCGTTCTACCAGAGGATCCGTGCAAAGTTTATTTCTCCCCTGATTAGGGAATTCTCAGGCTTGCCTAATGTAGAGATGGCCAAGAAACTCTTTACAGGAACTAATCCACAGTTCACAATTCAGAGTGCAAGCTTCCTGGCAGCCGCTTGCAAAACCCGTAAAGGCATTGCTAGCAACGAAGAAATGTTTTGACATCTATTCATCCTCTGTTTCTTGTATGTATGTGTATTTTATCTGCCTTTTTTAGTTTTGATATTTATCAATGCAAGCAATGCTGCTTTTGCTACTGTTGTATTTTGTTTTTGCTGGTCGTTGACTGACTGACTTGGTTAAGGCATTATTTAACAAGTCATTTTGCAAATTTTCCATAAAATGGCAATGAAGGTTATGGCATCTTCTCTGGGAGAGTAAAATTCTACTTGTTATGAAGTACTACCATATGTCTTCTTTAAGCCAATATAGTGCCAGCTACTGACAAGCCGATTACCTAACAAGACTCTAAAACCAGTTCCTCATTTTTCACAGGCCATTATGGATGGGACAATATCCCATTGCATAGCAATATGATTACTATAGAATTATATTAAAAGAAACAGACCAGTCTTGTGCTTGTTCCTTCTGAAAACAGTGATTAATTGAGCTTATGATAGTTCAACACTACGCAATGGATATACATCCCACTCACAATTAGCATGACATTACTAATTATGCAGGTTGATCTTTAGTTGCTTTGCTTGGCAATTTTCACTTTGCAAACAGTCAAGGAGAAAGGAGAAAAGCTGAACGGATCACACTTGCTTCACATTCTATTTTGTTTATCTTCTATTATGGTTGAAATCTCAGGTTCTAAACTCTATACTGTAGGTTTATCAGCTCAGACATTGCTAGGCATCCATTTAAGCAGCATGGATGTTTGAACTAGCATTTTTTTTACACCAAGTAATGGGCTGTTTTACCATGTCAAGTGCACCTGGTTACACAGACTTGGTAGACAATCAGACTTGAACCACTAAAACACCACCACCAATGGTGCACCAGCTGGTTCACACACTGCAGGGAAAATATTGGGGGACGACGACTTGGGATTTAGGATCTTTGAAAGACAAAGTATTGCCCCACAATGCTACTTTGGCTGAATTCACCACAATCAAAATGCAAGCGACTGGAATAACCATAATAATATGTTGAACAACCTGCAATACTGCTGCCTCATGTCTCAGGGCTGTTTCAAATGCTATTTTCTTCTTACAAAGAATAACCTCAATTTAAAAAAGAGAGCAAATTACTCCAAGATTCATACTAAGGTCCTTGGCATTTGCACTGCAAAACAACATCAAACATAGCTAATGACTACAGTTCTACAACCAAACTTTACAGAAAGCAGTTTTCAGATACAACAGGAGTCTTTAAAAACTGGTTATTCAAAAAATAATCCTTCAGTGAGCTATAGCAGTGGTTCTCAAACTGTGGGTCACGACTCACCACCGAGAACGTTAGCTGTCCCCTACCCCCTTAAGGAGCAGGGACAGCATGGCGACGACGATCCAAGGGATCCAAAACCTGGCAAAAACCGGAAAAATTTGCCGTTTTTTGGCGATCCGAAGATCAGGTAGGCCTGCGGAGGGTCGCACAGGCCTCCCTGAAGCTCCCCCAAGCCCCAGTAAGTGCAGCAACAGCAGTTTCGGAGGCAGTTTTGGCGGCAGCGATCCCCCGGAACGCTGTCGCTGCTGGCCCCGCAAACACTCAAAGTTCTCCCCGTCTCATGGGGAGAACTTTGAGAAATGCTGAGCTATAGCATTCATACTGATTTTAGACTCGTTCATGTGTATTGCTGCTCAAAAAAATGGAGTTGGTAGTGGACAGAGACTTGGGTATCACGGGCAAAATAGCCATGTATATAAAATAAACTGACTTGAATAAAAACAAAATTACCCAGCTGCTTGTGTCTTTCGTTGTTCAGAAATACAGGCAGGCAAAATTCCAAACTGCTTGCGTTTTTCATTGTTAAAATCCACAAGCAGGCAAATACTGTTAAAATCCAAAGTCCAGTAGCTAAAACTCCAACGTTTCGTTTCCTTCTTCCGGAAACATTGTCCAGGAAAACAATCTAAAAGATTGGTAGCTGTTGAATTTTATATACATGGCTATGTTGCCCGTGATACCCAAGTCTGTCCATAATCGCTGGCCATGAAAGTTTCCATGCAAAAATGGAGTTGGTAGTCATTACAGAAGTCCGTGTTAATTTGTCTGCCTGCCACATTCCATGGACTTTGGATATGGTACAATAGCTTGAGACACCCAACTACTAAAATCAGAATGTAAACTTTCATCCTTCCACTTATCCTCATAAAGCAAAAGCTAGCTTAAAACTGTCTTGTACAAACGGATGCAGTGCGGTGTTCGCAAATACACTAAATCCCCAGGATACATATGTGCTGGCTCCATTCCATAGGTTTGTCCAGAAGTAAGAATGTATGTAGTTTAAAACGGCTGGCTCTTGCCAGCCCAGCACTTTCACACCTGCGCAACAGCCCTACAATGAACAGACTGCATGAAAGCACAAACACAGCCATCCATAACTGGTGGACCCAGGTGCATCAAATGGCAAAACTGACTTGTCAAAGGAAACAAAATTCTGTCATATCAGGAAATAGTTAATAAAAATGGAGAGAAACAAGCCATTATGATTTCAATATTTTCAGGTTAGAAATATTGTATAATTGGATAATTTTAAGTCTATTTGAGATAAAACACTGGCATAAGAACTGATAACCTTAGTAAACCCGAGAATGGTTATGGGGTAACCTACCACAAAATTTACATTTTTGTATCACTTACGGAAACCTTCTTAAAATTGCAATTTTGTTGGTATCTAAGCCCAGCAAAGGTGGCTCATATTAAAACTGTACTTATCAATACTGGGAGGTGTCAACATTTTAGAATAGACATTATGCACACGGACGTCGCTGGAGCGTGGGGGCGGACCACCGGGGTGACGCGCGTCACCCTCTGGAGGCTCCGAGGCCGGGGAGCCGGCCTTGGAGCATCCGGCCCCGCCGGCGCTCCAGGGCCTTCTGAAGGCCCAATGGCTCAAAACGTGAAGTTTTACGTTTTTCACGCATGCGCAGTACTTTTCTGAGGGCAAATGGGCAGCCCTTTGCCCTCAGAAAATGTACTGCGCATGCGCGAAAAATGTAAAACTTCACGTTTTGAGCCATTGGGCCTTCAGAAGGCCCTGGAGCGCTGGCGGGGCTGCAGCGAAGGACGACGGAGCCGGCAAGATTTTTTCCGGGGGGTGTTTTGGGGGGCTCCCTAGAGCCACCCCAGGGCAGGGGGGGTGACGCACATCCAGCGACGCCACTGATTATGCACATGCCCACTTACCAAACCATTTTGACTTGAAGGTATGAGGCAAATGTAACAGGATATACTATTTTGTATAATCCTAAAAATGAATTTAGTGAAGTTATCAGCATGTTGAGGACTTGGTACTTAAATTGATAGACAGTCTCTCGTTTATTGGCTGCTGCTAGAATTTATATTTCCTCTTGTTGGAAAGCATTTCAGGCACCTACTCTATTGGACTGGTATAGGCAAATTCACGACAGGACTGTTAGCAAAACGTACTGTATTATGAGCAAGTGAAACGATGGACACAGACTTTTTTTAAAGAATGGAATTCTGTTTATTAACCATTGCAGATAATACTCATCCATAGAACTTGTTTATGTGTGCTATAGTATTTGATTGAACAGCACGTATTATGGATTGGTATTTACAAACTTATACTAATGCATTTTTCTCTTCACCTTTTTCTTTGCAATATTTGATTAATAATGAAAATTAGTTCAAATGAAAAAATAGAAATATTTAAATGGCCTTCTCACCTCCCTCCCAAACAGCACAGCACAGCACATGAGTTGTATGTTAATGAGAACACTAGTGTCTAGTTAATTGAGTTTGATTAACCACATGAAGTAATTTGGTTAGGGTGGGGTAGGGTGTGTTTTATTTTTTACAGCAAGTGTGAATTATGATTGCTCCAATGAAACAAGACACAAAACACACCCTTACCATAGAGTTAATCCGCAGAACTCAGCATTTCTGGGTGAAAACAAACCATCTGCTACATTTATGCTGAAACAATCTATTCTATACAGCTAGATTTAAAGAATCCGCAAAATAAATAGCTTTTTCAGTGCTCTACACAGGAGTGTCTCTGAAAATGAGTACAGTACTCTAAACACACAAGGTGAGTAAATAGTCATTTTAGCTATCCTCCTTCTGCTATGAGTATTTGGCACAAAACACGAATTGTCTAGATAAGGTTGAATAGAAAAAGAAGTTATCTGCAAAGAGAGTGAAAGGCAACTGTTGAAACTCTGATCACAGCATCCAACTTCAGAGATGTGGAATTTTCCCATTTAAAGTAAACAATGAGAATTCAGTCCCCAACACTTGAGAATACCTGATGATTTACAGTAACAGAAAACCTATCTTGTTAAACTGAGATAACACAGGATTTGGTCCGTTTAGCTTAGAATGAGGGCAGCTAGGAGGGGTTATGATGACACACTACAAAAATTAGAAAACGTAAGGACAGCAGTAGAATGGTTTACTTTTCTCCTCCTCTCCCACCCAGGTTAAAGCCCTTTCCTGCTCTGCTACTTACTCAGAAACTATTCCCCCCCCAAAAAAAACACGGCAACCTCCTCCTGTGAAGGTATGCCCACCTTAGCTTTACAGGATTTGTCTTCCTTTAAAAAAAGGGGGGGGGCATGTGCATTTCATCATTGGAAAAAAGGAGACTAGGAAAACAAGCTCTACCTATCCCCCCCTCTCACTCACACTCTCACCAACATCAGCTATTTCTACATTTGTTCACACTAGGTTTGGGACTCACTAGTATTGCACTGGGACAGGGATAAGATATATCCAGTGGTCCTAAAAAAACCTTGCAGTACATGCTCTCTAAGACAAGCATATGAATGAATTAGAAGCTATTAGAAATTAAGAGTGCAAATTATTTCATGGCTATTATGAGTAAGTTACAAATTATATCTGCATAAAAGAAAGAAGGCAACATATATCTATTTGAAGACAATGAAAGAAAAATTCAGTTCAAAAGATAGGTTGCTCATCCTGACCGACACTTGAGTATCATCTGTGCAGCTACATATTGCATTTGGTGGCTGTGTAAAGTCAACTAAGGGGACACTCTAGAGCTCTAACAAGAAAACTGAAGTTCATGTCACCTACCCTCAAGGAATTCTCAGTGGACATACCTCAATGGGTGGGGCAAGAACTTCTTACTTGGTTCCTTCACAACCACCGCAAAAGGCGTCAGCAGAAAACTAGAACACTTATGAGGAAATGTACATTGTGCAACTGCACAGATAACCAAAGAACACTAGATACAGTAAGCAACCTGTTTTTCTTCTACATGGTCTCTAATCTTACATACAGCTGACTAATTAGCTGAGACATCTGAAGGAAGGTGCTGTTATAGCACATGAAAAGGTTGCCAACCTTCTTGAAGAGGTATTGCCTTATTCAGGTAGAGGCTAGTATTCTACATACATCAAGGGTAGGGTGCTTTTGGACCCTGTTATCTTGTGGATTTGAAAAAGAAAATGGCCTAGGCAAGATAAACAGCCAACCGGGAACTCATCCAGTGTCACACTCATTCTCTCAGGTGTAACAAGATTGGACCTAACCACAATGGTCAATGTCCTAGTTACCTCAATGACTAAGGCAATCTACATGGGGCTGCCCTTGAGGATGGTCTAAAACAAGGGTGGGGAACGTCTGGCCCCCGAGGGCATGTTCTCAGGCCCCCGGAGAGCTAGCTCCCATAGCATGGTGTCCGGCCCGCCAGGAGCTTTTTCGGGAGCGCCGCAGCTTGTTTCTGCGTGCACACACTGAAACAAGCCGCGGTGCTCCTTCGGGCTACAGTACACTGAGGACAGGAGACTCCGGAAGAAAATGAGTCGGGCTGGCAGCCTCGTAAAAGCCCCTCGCTGAAGCAGCAGCTGACTCACAGCAGTTTCAGATCGTCCCGTCTCTCGCGTGTGAATGATTGTCAGGCTCAGTGATCGATCTCTCCCGAGGCTGCTGCAGGGCCCTCCCACTCTCTTCCGGTCCGGAGGCTCCCGAAGAAGGCGGGTTGGGCAACGGCGCTCCTTTGGGCTACACAGGAGTGTCGTTGCCCGACCCACTTTCTTCGGGAGCCTCTGGACCGGAAGAGAGTGGGAGGGCCCTGCAGCAGCCTCGGGAGAGATCGATCACTGAGCCTGACAATCATTCACACGCGAGAGACGGGACGATCTGATAAACTGCTGTGAGTCAGCTGCTGCTTCAGCGAGGGGCTTTTACGAGGCTGCCAGCCCGACTAGTCTCCTCTCCTGTCCTCAGTGTACTGTAGCCCAAAGGATTTTATTTGACATCTCCACATGCTCATTTCAGACTCAAGTCTCAAAAGTTGATTCCATTTCTGTATCTTAGTAGAAAAGTCAACTAAAGTGATTCCACCATCTGCCCAGAACTAGAGTAATTAAACAAGTTATGGGCTATTGCAGCTCTGTTCACAGATGTCATGCTGCACAGGCAAAGTGGTAATTCATATATTGAAAGGGAAAAGGCTGGTTGCAGCAGGCTTGCCAGAAGAATGACGTAACCCCTTCCTAATTAAGTCACATTCTAATACTGGGGAGAAGTCATTTCTTCATTTCCTCAGGTAACAAATGTTTATATAGAAATATACATTCTTTTTTTCCCTATAGAAGGGTACGAATAGGAGAAGAGTTTATGTTTTGAATATTCATGAGGGCTCTTTCTAAAAAAAAAAAAAACAGGCAAACTCCAAGAGCACTGAACTAGTTAATGACTTCGAAGTGGTGTTTGCTCTTTGGAATCAAGTAAACACAGCCCATTTAATAAAAAATGATGTGAAGTAATACATTTCCCCCCTGCGGTAGTTTGATCTGTGATGCTCCTTTACACCTGCAAGTCAGCATTTGCTGCTATCTCTTTTCTAGTGGTTGTCATGCATGTGTATCTGTTGTGCGTGCTGCTTCTCGCAGCAAAAATAAAATAAAATAAAATAGGGGCCGGCCCTCAAGCACATTTGTAAAACCTCAAATGGCCCTTGGCAGGAAAAAGGTTCCCCACCCCTGGTCTAAAAGCTGCAATTAGTATAAAACATGACAGTGTGTGTGGTTACAGGGGCTCAGCAGTTCGACTGCCAGGCTGTTTCTGCAGCTGCACTGGCAGCTAGTTAGTTTCTGGGCCCAATTCAAGGTGCTGATTTTAGCTTTTAACACAACTCGGGACCAGGGTATCCAAGGGGCAGACTCCTTCCAATATCAGCCTGCCTGTTCCCTAAGGTGATCTGAGGGGGCCTTACACATGCCCCCTCATCTGTGGCCACAACAGGTAGGGTCTTCTGTGGCAGTGCCACAACTTTGCCTTCCCTTTTGAATTAAGATGTATGCTCTCCCTGTTAGCCTTCCTGCAGGGGGCTTAAGACCTTACTTTCCCACCCTAGATTCCACTGGCTTTAACCTGCGAGTTTTAATTGTCTGCTTTTAGTCTTTGCGCAGCTCTGTTTTTGGATAATTGGTTGCTGTTTTATAGGGTTTTAAATTATGTGATTTGTTGCCATTTTGTTACACTTTATCATTGTTTACTGCTATTGCAGCTTTTTTACTAGTATTTTTATTGAATCTTTAAAAAATGGTTTTATTTTTTTAACTGTGCTATTGTAAATCACCTTGGGCATTCTGGTAACGAGTCAGAGAGAGGCTCCTCTCAGACATTCTCTAGACCCCAACCCCACTCAATGAGAGGAAAAAGAAGGCAGGTGGGAGAAGACTCAAATAACCCATTCTGGGCAAGTTGTATTGGGATGGGGGAAGCCTGGCTCAGTGTCCCGAGTCACTCACACACCCCTCCCTCTCTTCTTCTCTAGACTCTGCATGGGAATTGCCTTGGCAGCAAATGCAGGGGTCAAAGAGGAACAGGAGCTGCTGCGACCTCTTGCCACTCGCTCACACAACAAAAGGTCTTTTTTCACCTGCACATGATGTACAGCACATATCTGTGCAAGTACCTAAGTTCAAGATTGGTTCAGAGTGAGTAATAGGCTTAACCTGTCAGAATGGTAGTAAGAATGATAGATCTCCATTAATTGGAAGTAAAGCCTGTGAACAGAAGACCAAGGGAGAATAAGCATTCATCGCTGTTCAGAGCGATCAGTTATTTACTACTGATGCTGGTCAGGATCTAGAGGAAACTGAACTAAAGGATTTGTATGATCATGAGCTCTTGAAAGCTTGAAAAATGTCTTAGGAGAACTTAGCAGAACCTTTGAATCTTATCTCTGCACTCACAGTGCAGAATCCCATGGGTAAGAACAGGAGAAAATGGTGATAATGAAATGAAGATACATAACACCGCTTTCTGCTAAAAACACCGCTTTCTGCTAAAAACAATCTGCAAATAAAGTAAAATAGAACCATGCAATTCTGTGTCATTCTTCATCTGCTGATACTGTACAACCTATACACCTACTAGTACACTTTTAAAGTTGCTACAATTGATAAAAATGGGAAGAATTTGGAACACACACATAACACCGCTTTCTGCCATTTTAGTTTGGTTAAACACCGAAATCTGCAAAAAAAAACAACCATTTTCTCCCACCTCTACCCATGGGCTGAACTCAAATGGATGCTGCCAACACATTGTTCTAAAAAGGGATGAAGTCTAGAGGAGCAATTGCCATAAGCTTCTTTCATGAACGTTTGGGCAATGGGGGCACAAATCTACCTTGTGCTCTTCACCAAAGCAAATGCAAACAGTGTGGCCATCTGTAGTGAGACCTTTAGCCTCAAAATCATAGCACTTCTCTGTGCTTAAGAACATTCCTGTTGTCACTCCCTTGCACCTGGCACAGAGAAAACCTACTTCTAAAGCCAGGAGGTTGCTTATGACTTGTAACCTGTGATCGTCTTTTCCTCCATGAATCTATCCAAACCCCTTTTAAAGGCATCTAAGCCAGGTGCCATCATCACATCCTGTGGCAAGGAGTTCCACAGATGAATTACATGCTGGGTAAAGAAATATTTTCTTTTGTCCATTCTAACTCTCCCTCCACTCAATTTTAGTGCATATACCCTGGTTCTGGTGTTGTGTGAGAGGGAGAAGAATTTCCCTCCATCCACTCTCTCCATCCCATGCGTAATTTTATACGTCTCAATCATGTCCCCCCTCAGGCGCCTTTTTTCTTGACTGAAAAGCCCCAGACGCTGTAGCCTTTCCTCATAAGGGAGGTGCTCCAGCCCATGAATCATTCTGGTCGCTTTTCTGCACCTTTTCCAATTCAACGATATCCTTTTGGAGGTGTGGTGACCAGAACTGGACACAATACTCCAGATGTGGCCTTACCATCGATTTGTACAAGGGCATAATGATACTGGCCGTTTTATTCTCAATCCCTTTTTTAATGATCCCAAGCATGGAATTGGTCTTCACAGCCACCGCACACTGGGTTGACATTTTCATCGACCTGTCCACCAGCAATACTAATATTTCCCCTGACAGGATTAACTTTGAACTTTCCCACGAGAACCATTTCCCTTGGACACTTTACTGCACAAGAGTTCACCGGTTTAATAAAGATGTGAATTGTATATGCTAATTTTAAAATGGAATGTTAAAGTGAACTCTCTTCTGCTTATAACACTTTTCAACAAAGAGCAGTGACGCTTTCCTCAGAGAAATTGCTACAGACACACAAGGTACAGTCTGCACCAATTCAGTCCTGCTAAGATTCATACCAGCAACTCTGCCAAGCATTAAAAATCAATTCTAAAGTTTGTGAGGAAGGGGGCACCCAAACACATTTCAATACGAGTACAGGGGAGCTACTGTTTAAGTTTAGAGCAGGGTGTCAAGCATAAGGCCCACAGAAGCTCTTTATCCAGCCCACATGATAATTGGCCTCTCCCAGCACTGCCCTTTCAGCAGCACTGCTCCTGCCAAGGCTCTGGGAGGGAGAGATGGAAGGAGACCTCAGAATCAAGGAATGCTACGGGGAAAGTCACAGACCAAGAGGAGAGAGAGAGAGGGAGACGCTGCAGAGGTGCTAAGAGAAACCAATTATCATGAGGGCTGTCCTTTCAACAGCGCCACTTCTGCCAAGGCGTCACTTCACAAGGCGAAGTGATGGCTCAGCAGAAGCAGCACAGCTGAAAGGGCGGCCTGTGCAATAATTGGGCTCTCCCATATCTTGAAAATATGATCAAGATTTGCATATTTTCTCTTCTGTCATTTGCAGCTAATGTGTTCCTATGCGAGAACTAGTTGATTATTTCTGGTCATCATCTGCTTAATCACTTCCTGCTTAATGCTGTCACTTCCGACCCTCATCAGGCACCATGAATGCTATTTGGCCCACTGTATGGAACAAGTTTGACACCCCTGGTTTAGAGAATCTCTACCGGTAAAGAACCTTGATAATTAGCGACTTCCAAATGACTGCTTCATAGACCTACTGTGACATAATTTGCTTCTCTGCCTCAGGGATAATCAATGTTTTAATACACAATAGTCCCCCCAGCACTAACTTCTGGAACCTGACAGGTAGGAACAGAGCCACTAGAATGTAGTGCCCCCAACCTTCAATCCTGACAGATGGTCCAGAAGGATACCTTGGACAAGGGTATTAAATGCCATTGAGGGCCCAAGAAAATCAGCAGGGTTAACCTTCACCCATCTTTCTCCTATCATGGGTCATTCATCAGGGCAACCACAGTAGTTTCTGTACTGAGCCCAGACTGGAAGCCATACTGAAATGGTTCTTAAGAGATGTGTCCATCAAGAATATCAAAAGCTTAAGGACTTCATTCACTCAAGCACTTGGCCCTAAACAAAGTGATTTGCACCAAACTAATAGATGGTAACAGTTCTTTGTTTCCCTTCCTTCCAGTTTCCCTTCCTGGAAAGTTTCTTCCATCTTGTCCAAGAACTCTTCATCCTCATGAATCACAGTGTAAAAAGGCATGCCTCAAGCCCTATCTTGCTCTTGCAACAGATATAGTTCATTATATCCTCTTCAGGTAGGAAAGACACATGACACACCCTGCAGGTCACTATTACACTTGTGTGTGACCATGGTGCTTGAAGCTACAGACACACCAGCAGCAATCTCTGGACTCCCCCAATACTTTCCTGCTCAACTCCCACATCAAACTCCTTTGCTCCTTTTAACTCTTCCTGTTTGTGAGCTCTATTCATCAGCTCACAGAAGCATCTCCTAAGAGCAATGACCCAGATGAATGAACTTCTGAGCTAAGTGGCTCCTCCCACAAGCTGAGCAGCTACTCATCAAGGTCTCACTTCAGCAACAGGATCCAGACACTCTGCATTATGTGATTAACACAAAGCTGCATTCCAAGTTAACATGCATGCAATCTATATGCATGTAAAGTCTCCTTCACCACTAGGGTTGCTAACTTTAGGGTTGCTAACTCTGATAGAAACTATACCAGGAGAAACTATACCAGGAGATATTTCCCCAGAACCCAACTGAGGTTTGGGTCACTACTGTCACTAAGTCAAGGAGGTCCTGTTAAAATCTCCAGAATTGTTTTCAATAGTCACCTGGAGATAGACAATTCCTAGAGACCCCAGCCCAATCCTGGCAGGTTGGCAACATTTCTCACTCCTTCCTACCAATGATCCCCAAAAGGCACTGCTGAGAATCAGGGGGACCTCTGCAGCACCACAGGATGCAGTGTGGACAGTTGCAGGGAGAGGGAGTGTGTCCAGAAGCTACAAGCCAGAAATCATTCTGCTAGCACCTAGGAGACCTATTTAAAAAGTTATACCTATTCCTTGGTCAAGTGATTCATGATAGAAAGCAACATGAAAAAGATTCAGTTATTCACTGAAGGAAGAGACTATCAATAAGCAATAGATAAGCATTCTTAATGCTGTCCTAAGTATATTTATTCTTGCCTTAGAAATTTTCTGTAATTAACCTTGTATAATTATCCATTTCTTATTAGCACAGAAGAGTTACAGAAACATTTAAATCTCTGAGCAATTGTGCAATGTTTGCACACACCTTTGCAGAAACAATGCCTATTCCCCTTCAGCAAGGTTTAGTCTTTGACTGGCTGTGCTGTCCTGCCATATGCCCATTTCCAAAAACTGTACCATTTCTCCTTCCAGATCTAGAATATGTACACTTTCATCCCTTAGGGACAATATGACTTGAACCAGATGCTGTCCAGCTTCTGTCAGCTTTCCCCCAGGTTCAGTTTAAAAGATTGTCTGCAAATGGTTTGATGTTAAGGGCCAGCAGTCTACTTCCATTTGATTCTAGTGGAGCACATCCCTTTTGTACAGGTTCAGTTTGTCCTAAAATATTCCTCAATACCTAACAAATCCAAACTCCTCCTACCACCACCACCACTTCATTCATGCATTGAGACTCCTCAGGTCTGCCTAAATAGCTGTCCCTGTGTGTGTAACAGGCAAGAGTTCCAAAAATGCTGCTCTTGAGGTCAGGCCTTCAGCCTAAATTTGGCTTCCGGGACTGCTCAATTACATTTCCCAACATCAGTGGTGCCAACATGAGCCACAACCACTGCCTCCTCCCAAGTACTGTTTATCAGTCGATCTAGGTGTGACACTCACAATCTTTGGAACAGGCAAGCAAGTCACCATGTGGTTTATATGTCCATCACAAATCCATCTGCCTAGGTTCCTAAAGAGTGAATTATCCACTACCAGCAGCCCCCTAATCCCAGAGAACAAGTCTCGGCATGAGAGGATATAGGTTCATCATTCAAGGAATGGGACCCACTTAAAGTATCATTTCCCTCTCTTATGACGACATCCTCCTTCCCCGAGACACTCGTCATGACAGCAGCAGAACTGCTAGCCTGGGAGGACACTATCCTGTTCTGAAAGTCTCATATATGTGCCTCTCCCATTTCCTCAGCTTGTCCAGGTTGGCTACTTTGACTTCAAGAAAAAACTTGTTTTATTCATGCGCAAATTCATGCAGATTTAATCTGTCAACTAAAACTCATAAGCTCAATCAAGTAAGATTTATTTGATGTTGACATATCCAGCTCCAGAAATAATTAAATGTTCAGGCACTACAAGCATCAGACAGCAAGTGTAGGCAGTTGAGTATACTAAATTTAAGACTTCAGATAAAGAAATATTTCTAGTAAATAACTGTTTTTAGCATGACCCAAGCATGCATGCACAATTTGGAAAAATCACTGTAGATTCTAAAGTGGAAGATGTGCTTACCTTAACCGGGAAGCTGCATTTGCCAGTCCGAACCCCTTCTTCATCTGTCTGCCACTGATGTGGCCTACTGGCTTCAGGGACATAGACATCTTTCTTTCTCCTAAAGCTCTGCCGTAATTTATTCATTGCTCAGCTCTCACACCCTGCAAGGCAAAGAATCATGTTTAAATTTCCCTTACCATATTGAAGAACTTGGGTAAACAATGAACCAAGCAACCACAGTCCTTCAATGTAGCAAAAGCCACTTGAATATCTGAAAGATGTGCTCAAGTGCCTTTCAACTGTTGCAGTAGTGCAGCAAGGGCTCTTGTCTGTGGTTCCTTCCCACGCAGCTTCTGCAATGTATGAAGGCCTACAATCATGTGGATCTCTCACATGATTCACATTAGCATTCACACTAGACTAGAGGTAATCCAATACCCATGCCAAGATTTAATTCAGAGTTAAACCTTGCCATTTGGGAAGTGTCCCATGTCAATAGCTCAGTCATACAGTACTGTCTTTGCGTGTAGAAAGGCACAAATTCAATCCCTGACAACCCCGGGTAGGGCTGGAAAAGGCTATATCTGAAACTACCAGGAGAACAGTTGCCAGTCAAAACTAGAAGGACCAATGGTCTGACCCAATGGAAGGCAGCTTCCTATGTTCTATACCTATATATAGTAATTGAATTATTATAATTATATATTAATATTCTGTGTCAGCTCTTGCATAATTTTTTATTGCTGTAAGTTTTAAAATGCATTTGGATATTTATGCTTGTTATGCTATGTTACTGTAAGCCTTGGTGGTCCCTTTGATGGGCCAGGAAGGCAGCCAAAACCTGGAAATTAATAAGCTTCACAGACATTGGCTTACAAACTCAACCTGTGAACTCATCTACATACGTTTTTGGCTAGCTACATAGAAAAGCACATCTGTGTTTCCTGTTTTAAGAGCCCATGATTCTTCAATGGCCCCCAATTCAGGAAGCCATATATATGCAAATTTCTCTGCATGAGAAGTCTATGTCCAATGTTGAACTGCAAATTGATTTTAAAATGTCACTGATAGCGAAATCCTGTGTAACCTTGCACCGGTGTAACAGTAGATGCATCGGTGTAAGTACACTTATACCAGTGCATCTGCTGCTGTTACACAGGATTGCGCTGTGAGATTTTTAAGCCTACAGTTGTGATGAAAAGAGGCGGCAGCCGCAGCTCAGTTATACCTGAGCACCTGAAGATCACATGTGCATCTTCCCCCAGCAGTTGAAATAAAATTATGCTCTTAAACTGTGTCCAGTACCACCTCTACTCTGGACACAAAACAGAACAGATATGAAGAGGGAAAAGTAGGAAAAGCAAACATGGTCTGCTAACTTGGCTGTGTTCATACCTTCTTTATTATAACTGCACATTCTTCCATGCAACCACACACAGAGCTTGCACTCTACAATTCCTCTATAAAAAGATGAAAGCCTTACTGAAGTTTTCCAATTCCTCTAAAGATGAAAGCCTTACTGAAGTTTTCCAAAACCAATCCAAGAAGATTTTAAAGAATAAAGATCATAATTATTCTTTCCAATTACATTAGATGTTGAACTGCCTTGGCAGTCATCCATGTACAGCAAGTGTTGGATATCCAATGTCTAAGCAGCTTAGACGTTCAGAGCACAGCTTTTGAGAAAGTGAACACAGACCAGGATTAAGCTACGATAAAGGAGGATGTTCGCACTACAATCTAGTTTCTTGCCTTCTATCTGGCAATTCCCACTGACAAAGTTTAGGATATGCCACTTCATGTTTATAAAACCCTAATGCAGATGTCTTTTCCAGCTACGAATATGATAATTGAGCAAACAGTTCCCATTTAACAAACTCACTCTGAAGTGAGTTTTTTACTGAACCAAAAAGGAGGAATAGTTGTAAACTGGATTATTTTGTATGTACATTTTATGCCATCAGTTTGCCAGAGACTTTAGTTTAATTCAAACTTTACATGCTGAAGATTATTCAACTTGAATACCTATAATCTGTGGCACAGAACTCTCCTGCATCTCCAATCATGTGTATTAGCAATTAAACTAACAGTCCAATCCTGTCTAGCTAGGCTGCCGTGTAGGTGTAGAGCTCGGGCTGCATCCTAGATAGGAGCCAGCACAGCTGGATCTCTCCTTGGGGGAAGGGGACGTTTGTCCCACATAAAGCGATATGCCAGATAAGCACATGCTTGCTAAAACAGATATCAGATCTACTAAGGCTGTTTAGTATGACTGTCCTCATTACATCACCACAGATCTCTCCAAGCCATTTACTGATGCAGAGCTCAGAAATACTTCAAATTCTAAGTACAGTTCTAAGTACAAATAGCACTAATTTAGCCCTTGGTAATGGCATCTGAAATAAACTTCTACTTGAATGTGTTCTCTTATAAGACTCATTTTTGCATGCAAAAAGTTTAATCACAATGTACTGTCAAGGTAAAGTAAGCATTCTTCCAGAAGTTTAACTGTACAACAAACATTTCAAATCTTCAGTTTAACTTACTTAAAGCAACCAGATAAGCTCTGCTGAACAAGCAGCCAGAATTCAGAAATCTACGGTAGGCTTGAAGACATAATCACTCAAAATAAAACACAAATAGTCTAAAAAAAATCAATCATTTTAGACATTAGCTTATGATTACAAAGCTTAAAGAATTCTGAAAGCAGAAAATTCAACAGCTTTGATATCCTGAAGCACCAGTTGCAAAGAGTGACATATGGTCTTGTACCATTTCACTCCTATCCATTAGAAGGAATTATCGAAAAAAATCGCCTTGCTTTATGCATTCACACTATCTGCATTAAGAATCTCTCTGGCCTACACAGCTACACAGTTGATCTGCTAGACTCTTTAGATAAATTGTTCCGTTACTTAATTTGTTAACAAAAATTAATGCAATTTGATCCGTAGATTCAACTCTTACTTGCACTCCTTTTTTAAAGAAGCAGATCACAATACAGCTACACAATGCTCTTTTCAAAACTTATCTTTTGAGGGAAAAAACTTTTTTTTACAGCATACTTTACTTTCAATAGAAAAGTCATACTGATCATGTTAAGATCTTAAAGCCGCCAACACAAATGCCATTCAGGTTGTTCTACATATATCCCAAGTATCTACTAACTAGGCAAGGAGGAGTTTCTGAAATAGGTTTCTCATATTTAGCAGGGTGAGAGCAACTGTCCCTTTCCATCCAAGCACAACATGTTTTCTAAAGGTTGTTTGCGGTGTTTCTACATCATTTTGTATTTGTGAATACTTTAGGAACAGGAAAACGTTTAAGCTATGTAATTTGTAAATTTTCTTCTCTTGAAAAGCAGCATATAAAATATTCTTAAACTAGGTACCAATATTTATCTCAGCATCCAACTTAAAAATTTAACACAGTATCACTTACTAACACCTAATCATTTGGCACCAATTAGTCATGGGACCATGTCACAACTTCAACCTCTGAGTTTAAGGTGCAAATGAACATAAATTCAGTTTCAATTAAGACAACTGCTACTGGCTCTTTCAAAATTTCATGTTTACCTTCTACCAAGACAGCGAAGTTATCCTCTGGTATCCCAACAATGTCAAGTATTCAAAAGTAGTTAGTATCCTTTGCTAGACTGGTAATACCAAGGTGGTTTGCCAAAGCAGGAACCTCCATCCACTTGTGGATTCCTAAAGGTTACCCAGGATGTTTTATATGAGTGGATGACAGAGTGTTTATGACACAGGACATTACTTTGATATCAAACTTTAGTGATCAACCAACTTGGAAAAGTTGTCTGAACCCCAATCGCGAGAACCTAACCCTACTTATGACAAAAAATAGACTAGAAAGTTGCTGGAAGTGCTTTCAGAACATAGTTCTGGTATCACAGCATTAAAAGGGCAATGCTGAAAAGTGGTTTGAGGTATATGGTTGTTTAATTAATTGTACACTAATCTTTAAAAGAGACCTTCTCAGACAGTACAAGTACTGTACTACAATTGTTTTATTGTGCAATAGCTACAACTTAAGCACAAAAGTACTTGTTATGACGAGAAGATCTCAAATGGTACAGATGTTTGGATCCATTTGCTACAGGAAACAATCTTAAAATAAAAAGAAGGAACTCTCTCAAAAAGTCTACAATTTTAGTTGAGGATGTTTAACAAATCAAGGCATAAGCAATTCATCTGTTGACAGATATATTCAAGGTGAGAAAACTGAGCAAAACAAATCTATCAAACACCACCTTGTGAAAGCTGCCAATGCACTGCTTGTTGCTCAGAGACCAAACTGCCTCAAATGAAAGCTATTAACGTAGCTGCAGAATAGTTCACACTAAAGCCTTCAGAGAAGGAAGATGAACTGGCATTTTTTCCACTGGTTTCCAATCAATCAGTAGCAGACGTCATGTCATTATTTGTTATCCGAGATACACCACCAGATAACCTGCATAGCAAGGCTACAAATGCCATTCTGCAAGTACAAGTCTGAGTGTCATTTTATAACTAGGTTGTCATCAGATGGCAAAAAATATATACTCTTCCTTCTTTAAGTACTTTCGCTATACAGACTCTCATTTATCCATACTGCACATATTAAGACCATCCCTCTTTATCCATGTCAATATTTTCGACATAGGGTTCAGGAATGGGGGGGTGCAGTCTCTCACGGAGGCAAGGTCTTTGTTGTTGTTGTTCAGTCGTTAAGTCGTGTCCGACCCTTCGTGATCCCATGAACCATATCCCGCCAGGCCTTCCTGTCCTAGGCAAGGTCTACCTCCCATTTTACCAAATAGGCAGCTGAGATCACTTCACTGCCTTTGAGGTTTTCACCGAAAATCGCTATTTTTCACCAAACTGAAGATCAGGGAGGCCTGCAGAGGGTCACGCAGGCCTCCCCAAAGCCCAGATAAGTAAGATGGCATTTTGGGGTGCTTTTTGGAGACCTTCGATTCTAAGACACACCCCATTTTTTGAAATGCTTACTTGGGAAAAAAACATGCGTCTTAGAATCAAAGGAATACGGTAGATCCTGCATGCCACCAGAAGACCTGAAGGAAGTGGAGAGATTGGTGGTAACCTGAATAATGGCTGGCTAGCAAGCCAAACCAATAATTATGGATCCCTGCTCTACAGAATACTACAATTTTAAGATACACATCAGAACTTCCATAGCAGCTTCTATAAATTATGCTGAAATAACTTCCAGAATATCAGTATCATTACAGTATTGCATTACGCATTGCAACAGAAGCTACAGAACGTGAGTTTCAACGAACTTCTCACTTTTGGTTATAGTAGGTCCATTAAGTTTAGATCACATTCTCTTATTAAATAATCACACACACACACACTTCAGAGCAGCATGCCCTCCTCCAAACAAAATTAAGGTTCTGTTGTAAGACAACACATGGCATATATCAAATGGCTACCAACAAGGTCAAAGTTCTTGTATACATGAACAAGAATTAGAAAGCAGCTACCCTCCTTTTAGATACCCCCCCCCCCAGAACTTTGCACTGCACTAACCTCTGTATTTCAGAGAACATCTCTACGGTTACATAATTTCTCTCAGGATAAAAATAAAAGCTCTGCTTTTGTCAAGTTGTATCCCAGAGAATCCTCCCATCTAACTGCCCTACAATTGTGAAGCAAGATGCAGCTGCAACCTCTTCAACCCACCTTCTGCTGAAGCAAAATGCAAGTCCTCTCTTCAGAAGGCCAGGGTGAGCAACTGAAGCTGGGAAGGAGCAGGACAGGGAAAACCATAGCTATAGAGCCGTTAGACAGGAGGGTTCTCTAAATTGTGAGCAAGCAATAATGCTTCACTGACATTCTCCCCACTTCAGTTGTATCAGACTCCGATTCACTCCTTGAATGTGTAAACAAAGGTTTAAATGAATTAAGGGGTTATTCCAGGGTAACAGATGGTTTACCACAAACTCCAGATTTTACATACAAAAAAGCTTTAATGAAATTACTTTTCTTGTATTCATCTCTTCAGTGCAAGCCTAGCCTGATCTCCTTTCCAACTCAAGTTGAGCAACTTCAACAAAATGTGTAGTAACATTTTCATATCTCTACATCAAGTGGGTTTTTAACAAATACTATTAATTGTATGCCAAGCTTATATGAAGGGCAGTATCTCCAATTCACCAGATTTTACATACTTTTTTAAAGTTCCAGAGGCTTAAATAAAATGCCAGATTCAAATTTATGTGTGGATTTTTAAATAAGAAAAAGTTGCATTAGTGCCAGTAACATAAGACTGCATATTTTAGAACCACACCCTGAATTTTACTGCTTGCCAAAAAGGAACAGCTGCTTACTGTCAATAACTTAAAAGGAACATGTGTAGAAACCCAACAGTATTTATCACTGGTTGGAATAGGCACTCATTCCTCTTTAGGTTACCAACTTACCATGAATCTGCTGTTTGGAACTTTCAGAAATACTTAATAAAATGGCATGCAAGTCAAGCTAGTATCCAGGACCCAAGTCAACTGTAGGGTTTGGACAGGGCGGTTGCTGCCTCCAGAGGGTCAGGGTGCCATAAACCCCCACCGACTCTGCCAGGGCACTTGCACCACACTTTCTATTTGCTCTGCCCCAACACTACCCATGCAGGCCCTTCCCATCAGCTGTGACAGCTAAATGGAACAAAATAAGGTATAAATATTTATTCTTAGAATCCCACATTTCCTATGGAATGCAAGATAGTCATTACAAAAAGCACGTAGTTAATGACCTTGCTCTCTACATTAGAGTTTCGAGAGCAAATAAGAGCAAGAACAAATATTAGACAGCACTTAATGAGTACAGTTGGACTTCACTAACTGTGGGGGATCTGTTCCAGACCTCCTCCCCCCCCCCCCGCCGCAGATAGCGAGGATTCACTAATACTGGAGTCCCCCTTAAAATCACTGTAAAAAAAACATGGGTTTACCACCTTTTAGAAGCAAACTGCTGCATGTTCTTGCTTATAGCAGCCTGAAATTGCACTCCAGACAGCATACTGTCAAGGCAAATCAGGCAAATCAGTTGCATTAGTACTTTCAGAAAGGTGGTGAAATCTAACAAAATTTCATAAGTTGGGGGTTGCAGAATATGATTTCCAATGGTTAGAGACATCAAGCATATAGCAAGACTGTCCACTCCAATAGAAATGTATAAGTTGCACACAAAACTACAGGATTAAGGACCTCTATCCCAGCCTTAGCCAAACCATGTGTGTACATGTGCTGCTATCATGGCAAGCATGGGTTAAGCATAAAAATCTAAACTTGAAAGCAGCTGGCACAATTAAAGAGCAGCATTATTTAAGGAAATTCAGTAAGCCCTCATTAAAGCCTAGTTCACCTAGGAAATGAATACAAACACTGCCTAAAGGTGACTGGGTTGTTAGCATGAATCATGGGCTTATTAATTTCTGGTCCTGTCTCCATGGTTAAGTTTAAAATAATTTTACTCTCTTCCCCCCACCCACCCACCCAGAGTGGACCCCCGCTATCTGCAGATCCGGCATATGCGGATTTGTCTCAACACGGATACGGGGGTCACTAAAAACTTGGAAAAAAACCACAAAAGTTTAAAATAGTGTTTACCTTTTTGCTAGCAAACTACTCCATTCGCAGGGCTATAGAGAGTGAAATCGATCTCCTACAGCCTCTTCCAGGTTGCACCTTAGAATGTATTGGGGCAAGCCTGGGGAAGGGAGGGGGAAGTCTCGCAACCCAGAAGAGGCTGTAGGAGCATGATTTCACTCTCTACTACAGCCCTGCAAATGGGGTGGTTTGCCAGCAAAAAGGTAAGAAACACTATTTTAAACTTTTGTTTTCTTTTTTCAAGTTTACAGTGACCCCCTTATCCGCACTAAAGTGATTTTGTTTTACATGGATTTCAGTGTCCGTGGGGGGGATCCGGAACAGAACCCCTGCGGATACGGAGGTCCAGCTGTAATTAAATCTATGCTGAGTCTCGAAACTACACAGTGATCCCTAAAACTATGACTTTACTATGATACATCTCTCTGAACCCACAGGACTTAAGATGCATCTTGGCACCACACAAGTCTCAAGGTTTCATAAATGAATAAAGTTTGAACTGGAATACAGTACTCCCCCCATATCCGCTGGGGATATGTTCCAGGCCCCTCCATGAATACTTGAAACCATGGATAGGAGCGAACACCCTCTCCATGGTTTCCTGAGGGCTCCCCACCCTGTATCCCCTACAGGCAGGCATGCGTGCCCCCCAACTCTTATTTTTCTTTCAGCAAGCTTTTTTCTTCCTTAAAACAAACAGACAACCATTGCAGGAAAGTAGAACGAGACTAAGTCCTAGAGACGCTCTGCAAACCTTGCAGAGTCTGTCTAGGACTTAGTCTCATTCTACTTGCCTGCAATAAGCATCCAGAAGCTGCTTCTCCTGTTCGTTTAAGGAAGAAACGAAGCATACTGGGGAAAAAGTAAAAGCCGGGGGGGGTCCCCCCATGATCTGTGGGTAACTGAAACAGTGGATAGCGAATCCGTGGATATGGGATCTCAACATTGTTCTCAACGTTTTGGCAATAAGATTAAGAAAAAGCAAAAGAAAAGCTGTGGGTGAGAAATTCAAGTGATAGCAGTAACATAAATCATTCCATTTTATAGCATTGCAAAGCCATGTTCAGTCGTCAAAAAATGTTCCTTTACATGTTCAAGGTACAAAGGCCAACAACGTTTGACTTGGGGAAAAACCTGGAACAGTTGGTAGTGTGAAATGTTACCTGCCTTTTGAATACATGTTTTAACCTGTTGCAGGTAGCCTGGCAGATAAATACAAAGTTATTTTGTGGGCTGGTAAAAATTAGCAGCCTACTCACTCATATGCAACTTATATACCACAGTGCAACATTAATACCGGTAGTGAATCTAGCAAGTTACATGCCTGAAAGTATTGCTAGATGCCTGAAGTGGCTAAATGCAAGACTACTTTAGAATATCCTAAAATGCATGTGTCTACCCCTCAAATACAGCTGCCAAGACTAAGTGGCTCCTTAAACATGAACAGGAAGGGAATACAGGAAGGGTGGAACCTCTTCTCTAAACCTCAAGCCATTCCCACATAAATAGAATGTCTGCAAGTAACAGCCCCAACTCTGGAAGCTAGAAATCTTAGAAGCAATTCAGCTAAAGAACATATCCATGCCTGAAAGACTGGCTCAAGCACAACTAGCCTCATGGCTAAACAGCTAGTAGGAGCTACTGGGATTCTGGATCTGATCTATGCAGAAGCACATTCCTGTAGGGCCTAGAAGAGCAGAGGTCAGCACTCTATTCTTACTTATTTTGGTCAGCGCAAATGGAATTAGTTCCCACAAGGGTTCCTTCTTATGTAGAAAAGTGTTCCAGGCACTACATTGGCATCAGCAATTAGTTAATGGCATGCCCAAGGGAGAGGTCATTAGGGCCATAACAAGGAAGCTTTAGGGAAGAAGCAAGTTAGAAACAAAAAGCATTTCAAATACTGTATTTGTATTGGGAAACCAATCATGCCCTCAGGCACAAGGTTGGAACCAATATGTTTATCCAAGCTTGTTCAGCCCAGGTCAGCAGTCAATGAACAATCTTGCATGTCCTCATGCTGAAGATAGTCTCTACCTGATATGTATCATCAATTCTTGGATAAACAAGTCTGAAGTGGGGAAATAGCCCTGCGTCAGTGGTTCTGTGGCTTATATGCAATACAAAAGGTGGCAATCAGGAGGCAGAATTTGCCATTGTTTATAAAGAGGTGCATCACCCTTCCTAGGTAATCACTGCAGAACTCAACCAATGTGTACATGTAATTTTGTCTGCAGCTCCATTTGCTGAATAACTAACTTCCTGCCAGGCTGACCTGGATAGTTTTGGAACCGGCACAGAAAAAAAATCACCCAGACTGATAGTTTTGGCGGATCTCAACACTCCTACCACAGTTACCTCCTTGGTATAATGCACTCTACGTGGGACTGCTTGAGAAAAAGCGCTCAGATGCTTCAATTGGGGCAACACAGTAGCCAAGTTGCAATTCCACCAAACAGTCCCAGCTCATATCACCCCAAGTCTTCATAACCTGCACTGGCTACTATTGGTTTTTGGGCTCAATTCAAGGTGCTAACTACAATGTTTAAAACCCTGAACAGTACAAGACCTACAATAATTCCTTAAGGACTACCTCCTTCCATTGTACCTCCCCACACACTCTAGTCGTCATCAACTTTTGATGGCCTCGCTCTGGAAAGGCAGGACAGAAATGTTCTAAAAATGAAGTGTGTGGTCTCAGCACCTCTTGGAGAAGATCTTCACTCAACCTGCCTTCTAAAATCTGATGGAACCCTCCCACAGGTACATCAATTTGTGAGGCAAGATGTGTCAAAACTCAAAGTAGCAGAATAAGGTAGAACTAGTGAACAAAACATATTTAATAGACTTTCAATATAGAGATCAGCAGTCATGCATAGCTCACAAGAAACTAATACATTAAAGTATTTAAGGAACTATCCCTGACAGATACTACTAATGCCATATGCCAGGGGTGGGCAAACTTGCTTAACAAAGTCACATATAATAAACTTCAGATGACCGAGAGCCCCAAGACATGATTACACATGTTTTTATTGTTACATGCATGTCATTACAATATTATATATTATTAATACATGTACATACCGTATTTTTCGCTCTAAAAGACGCACTTCCCCCCCCCCAAAAAAAATAGGGAAAAGTCTGTGCGTCTTATGGAGCGAATAGTGGAAAAAATGTCTTGCTTTTTAACAGTTTTACTTACCTGGTTGTTGATCTTCAGCTCCAATCTTCGGGTGCCCCAGCCAGCTCCCAGTCGCGTTCGGCGCCTGGGCTAAGTTCCCAGGCGCTGGACGTGACCTGGGAGCCCTGCGCAAACACTGCAGCAACTGCGATGTTTGCGCAGGGTTCCTGGTCACGTCCAACGCCTGCGCTAAGTTCCCAGGCGCTGGACACAACTTCAAAGCCCTCCGGAATCATCCGACTTCCTCCATTGCAGTGGTTTGTCTCCAATGATGGCCAAATAAAATTCTGGTTGCAAAGACGTCATACAATACTAATTCTCCATCAAACACAAGTCCATTAGAATTCACAGCAGTAAAAGGGATCTAACTGAATTGGTAAATTATTCTCTAACAAAATTATCGTCCTCTTTCAATTGCACTTTAAAGTTGGACAATTCTACCAAATGCAGTGGAAGTGCTATTCATCCTATTTATAATTACTGGTACAGTATGCCATCCAGGAAAACAGTTCTCTTATATTCTTTGAATATCCCTGTATGTGATACAATACACATGTGATGTGTGCGCGATACTCTTTCAACGAGAAAGCAAGCCCAGAAATCCAAAGCTCTTCCCGCATACAGGGATATTTTTTCCTCAATGCCTTGCACCCATTGTAGTACACATATTCTTTCACTTGCTCCAATTCACACTCGGGACTGTAATAGTAGTTTATAAATTTAGGAGATTTTCACTATGTTCAAATATTTCCTCAGACCATCTTCCGTTAAAATTGCATATTTGTTCACAATCTTGCAACTGGGCCAAATATACAAACAAATCTTGCAACATACAAAAGAATTGCATTTTATTGAAACCAGTTCATATGATCTTCTACTAGGCATACTGAAGTTAACGTTACCAGTAGCATGACTAATGGCAGTAGCCAGGCTGCCTCAGCAAAGGCCAAGATCTACAGAGGACCTCCAGCAAGACAGATGGCAACCAGTCCCCCCACTTCGAGCAGTAACAGGCACACAGCAGTGGCAGCAGGGAGCAAGTCTGTAGAAATATGCAAATGCGTAATTCCACCTGGCTGGGCCAGTCCCAGTTGGATAAATGATCGCCTCAACAGGCTTGGGCAGTCTTTGTGGGAAGTGATTGTTATAACATTCTATCTTATCACACACTGTAAGCCTTGGAAAGTGGGAAACCCTGGTACGTGTGAGGTTTTGAACCATACCAACTATCTTTTAAAGCAAATACAGAGGGGGCCCTTATCCGCTGATATCACTTATCTGTGGATGCTGACTTCCCCCCCCCCCACACACACACACACACACACAGAGGCTGTTATCTTTTATGTATGAGTGCTAGAGAGGCTCAGCAAGGTTAACAGGAAGCAGTTTCCTGCTTCCTCTTAACCTTGCTGAGCCTCTAGCACAGGGGTGGGCAATTAATTTTCCTAAGGGGCCACATGAGAAACTAGGACTGTTGTAGAGGTCCGGACCAATAGGCTGAACGCCCCCTCCGCAGCATCCGCATGTCCCCCAGCCATTCTCTTACCGTCATTAGCTGCTCCATGCCTTTCTTGCAACAGACGCTATAAGCAGCAGAATGATGCTTATAGCATCTGTTAAAGGAAGACATGGAGCAGCTAATTAAGGTAAGAAAATGGCTGGGGGGCATTATTTTACCTTAAATAGATGCTCAGTGTCTTCATTTAAATCTCACGTGGGCTGGTCAGGGACAGCCAAAGGGCTGAATGTGGCCCTGGCGCCATACAATGCCCAGGTCTGCTCTAGCATTTAGTCTCGGTCTACTTCTGTGCGATAAGCAGCAGGAGACTGCTTAGTGCATTTAACCAAGATACCAATGTTGCAACATAAAAAAGGTAATAGCCAGGGGAGGGGTCGTGTGCACACATGCGGGGGCGCAGAAAACCGTGGATATGGCGTTTGCCCCATTCGCAATTTTCATGTATCCACCGGGGGGGGGGGGGCCTGGAACATTATCCCCATGGATACAAGGGCCTATCTGTATACATATCCAAGAATACATATATACCTACAATATTTACCATTCAGATGGTTCCAATTTTCTTTGATTCAATAGAATACCTTCACAAGCAGAAATTCTAGAACAGGTTTCAGGCAGAATGGAAACTATCCAATTTGGAATGCGAGAAACGGTGGAAGACTTTGAATATAGCTTGATTTTTTGGAAGACGACATTGCCAAGAATGTTTGGAAATCATTACTCTAAATATTTAAAATATTGAACAAATTAATTGCATGCTGTCATTTCCTGACCACTAATGAACAACTTCCCTCATCAGACAACCAACTCTTCTGACCAGTTATTAACTACCACAGAAAGACTTTGACATTCCCCTTTTTTCCTCTCCTTTAGATTATTATCCTATTTGACAGCAACCATTACCAGTACATGTAAAATTTGCTTCACAGACTAGAGCAGTGATCTTCAACCTTTACCTTCAGGTAAAGGTCGCTGTAAGTCCTTGCAATTTGGCAGTGACACTGCCAGGATTGCGCCACCACCAGCAGGAGAAAATGGTTTCAGCCTACCTGGGGGTTTTCCCGGGCTTCAGGGGTGTGTGGGGAACCTGCAGACCCCTCCGCAGGCCTCCGCGCACCCCAAAACGCATCCAGATTGCAATTGTGATTTATTTACTTACAATATTTTTACCCTGCCTTTCTCCCCAAAGGGACCCAAGGCGGCTTACAACAAAAAAGAAAACACAGTATAAAAAGTACAATACAAAAAATAGTCACATTTTAAAACAGTAAAAAACAGTTAACAAAAATAAAAACAGTATCTAACAATAGATTTAAAAAAGATCATTTTTGTCTAAAAAAAGATCATTTGTCTGAAAACCGGAAGTGGGTCGCGATCGCAATCTGGATGAGTTTTGGGGTGCGGGGAAGCCTGCAGAGGGGTCTGCAGGCTCCCCACACCCAGAGGCCCAAGCAAGACTCCGGTAGGTTGAAAAACCACTTTTTCCCCCGGTGGTAGCACGATCCCGGCAGTGTCGTTGCTGCCATCCTGACGTTGGAGACAAGCGCTACTCCCCTTAAGGGGAAAGCACACCATCTCCCTCTGGACCTTGGGGTCACAAACCCCAAGGTTGAAGATCACTGGACTAGAGGATAAAGGAGAAAAATCTTTAAGCTAGAACGGAAGCTATCATGGCCAGCAATTATCTTGCATGTACCAGGTAGTACGGGTAATGATGACATGTAGAAAAGAGAAGCCAGGATAAAAATAGATTTCTTACGCCGATTGCAGGTCTCCAGACGCTGGCAGCCACAAACGGGAAAACATACTTAAAATCCTCGGATTTTAAGCAAACCTCGGATTTTAAGTATATTTTTTCCCATTCGTGGCTGCTAGCGTCTGGAGACCTGCGATCGGCGTAAAATCTATTTTTATCCTGGCTTCTCTTTTCTACATGGCATCATTACCCGTACTACCTGGTACATGCGAGAAAAATCTTCTCAAAAATGACTTGCAAAGCAACCTAGAAATACTTTCGGTTGGTAGATAAGATTGAGTGGGTATATCCACCTTTGCAGTAACAAAAGACTCAATCACCTCACTTTCCTCCTCCTAGGCTTTAATGAAATAAGCAGGATGAAGCCCCTTGCAAGCGGTAGACTATTCTGTTCCTTGTCTGCAATGTCACAGATTTCCGTCATGGATTTTGTTCATTTTTGGTACATTTGTACCTTACTTTGAGAGGCTAAAAATTTCAGATTTTTTTGTCCATCCGTTTGAGATATTGAATTTTCAAATTTGCCTAAAAACGCCAAAATTCACTTGTCACCATACCTTCAAACGCCATTTACAAGGTAACTATGAAACCATATGAATAGGGCTTTCATTTGATATACAGCATGACACAATTGTAAATTCAAGAAATTCAAAGTTGTATATCAAAAACGGATGGACAAAAAATCTGAAAAAAATAATTTTTAGCCTCTCATGGTAAGGTACAAACGTACCAAAAATGAACAAAATTCATGACCATCAAGGTTTCATGCACTGGTTGATTTCACATGGAATGACCCTTCTATGATAAAAGCACCCTAAACAGGCCAGGAAGGCTTCCATAGGGCAGCAACCTCTGGGCATCTTAGCCTAGTTAGGATACTAGCAACCACAGACTGTCCCTTCCTCAACCAGCAGCAGAGCAGAATTGGAACAAGCCAGCCAAAGTCAATATAGGAAGAAAAAGGAGAAGAGCCTGATGAGTAGCAGTTGCCAAGGCCACAAAAATTCAAAGCAGCTGCAGAAAGTAGAGAGGCATAGCAGGAACGTTTGAGTTCCTATCTTGCCTGTAGCCACCCTTCTGCCCCACTACATGAAGAGACTCTCTTCCTCCACCCCACCCCATATTGGGCTCGATCCATTCTGAAAATGACTGGGCAGTGGGAGCCAGGAGACAAAATAACTACAGCTTGGTTAGAATGTTATCAGAGGATTGCTGCTTCCACTTAGTAACTCCCCTCTTTGCATTTCCTACAGAATATTCTTTCATTGATCCATCCTTCTACAAGCACCCACTTCAACTCCATTTGCTGGGCATTCTAACCTGCTACCACACGAAGCAAAGCCTATCTGCTTTCAAGAAGTAGGAGCTGCAGCTGCCACCCAGCACAATGGATGGGCTGCTCATCCTTGGCACTTTATTTACCATGTCTTGTCAAATCTCTAGCCTCCAATTCAGCAGGTGGAGCGAGTCTGTTCCACGGGACTTCAAAACATAGCAAGACTCAAACACACACACACACACACACCATAATATTTATTTATTTATTTAAAAAAATTATATCCCGCCTTATCCTATGCCGAGGCAAACGCAACCATGAAGCAACCATGTGGTATAATCCCCGTTAGCTCTGTTGGACCTCTCAGTGGTTTTCAATATTATTAATCACAGTATCTTTATGGGTCATCTGGCCAGAACGGAGGAGGGTATGCACAACTGATCTGCAATGGCTTCAATACTACTTGGAGTACAAGTCCCAAATGTGGTGCTGGGGAGTGGAGGGTCAACTGATTGGTCAACTGATTGATCTCTTGGCTATTTACCTATCAGGTCCCATTTTATCACAATTCTGTTTAACATCTACATGAAATCACTAAGAGAGGTTGTCCAGAGATTTGAAGTGCAGTGTCATCAATATGTTGGTAACACCAAACTCCCTCTCTTTTTGCCATCCGATTGCAGAGGGAGGTTGTTGTGGTCCTGAACAGACATCTGGGTTAAGTGATGAATTGGATGTGGGCTATCAAGCCGAGGTTTAATCCAGAAACACAGAGGTGGTGTTGATCAGCAGGAAAGCAAATCCAGCGTAAAGTCTATACTGGAGGAGATTGTGCTCACCAAGTTTACTGTTCTTGGTTCAGGGCTTTGTATTTCACTAGCCAGGTGGCAGCTGTGGCCACTAATGTCTTTGCACAGCTTTAACTGGTGTGCCATCTGTTCCTAGAAAACACAGATCTGGCTACTGTCAGACACAGATCTGGCTACTGTCAGACATGTCTCCATCATATCCAAGTTAGACTACAGCAATACACCATAAGCTAGGATGCCTATAAAGTGTGTTTGAAAATGTCACCAATACAGAGTGCAGGAGCAAGGGTTTGGGTTGGGGCTCATACCTTGGAGATTTATTTATATTTTAAAAATTTATACCCCGCCTTATCCCATGCCAAGGCAAATACCCAAGGTGGCTTACAGCAAAGATAAAAATACATAATTTAAAATACATAAAATAAATTAAACACGATAAAAAACACTGGGGGGACGACAATACAGGGGGCCCCCGTATCCACCGATTCCTCAACCGCGGTTTCAGTTATCCACGGTTGAGGAATCCCCCCCCCGCACCCTCCACACACACACCCGGCACTTACTTTTAGCAGAAACCTCCGTTTCTTTCTTCCAAAGTTCCAATTTTTCAGCTTCCTTTTAGGCCTGACGAACAAAACTTGCTGAGACTCTAGCTATCACCTAAGTCTTGTTTGTCAGGCCTAAAAGTAAGCTGCAGAAACGGAACTTTGAAAGAAAAAACGGAGGTTTCTCCTCTAAAAGTAAGTACATGGGAGGGCTGTGGAGGGCGCGGGGGACCGCGCTCATCCCCCCCAGGCGCTTAGTTTTAGCAAAAACCTCCTTTTTTTCTTTAAAGTTCCGATTCTGCAGCTTCCTTTTAGGCCTGAAACTTAGAGTCTCAACCTTGCTGAGACTCTAGCTCAGTGGTGGCCAACCTTTTTATGACATGTGCCACTTTTAGTTTTTTTGTATCTTGGGCGTGCCACAAAAATAAATAAATAAATAAATAAATAAATAAATAAATAAATAAATAAAGTAAATGCTAGAACGCAACCATGTTGGAAAATCCAGCGAGCAACTCCATAGTTTTGGTTCCCAAAATTTCCTGGAGGTCTAAATCCACAGGGCCCTTACTGACCTGCTCCTTTATTAAATTAATGTACATGCTCCCACCACTATTCCCCAGTTTCTCTCTTCTGCTCAGCACAAGAATGATTGTCTAATTCACACATTTGTGAGGTAATAAGTTCTGCACATGGGGATTTTTCAACCTCACCGTCACTTGAGGAGATGGCTGCATGAAGGAGCACCCATTTTCTCTGATAAGGTAAGCCTGGAGTTCATGTGGAGACTAGTTCACTCAGTGTTCACTTCCAAATAAATACAACTTGCAGAAAGGGTAGACAAAGCAAAGTCATAGACAAGGGGAAGTAAGAGTAGACAATGAGGTGTCTGAAGAAGAACATATACTAGTCTGTACAGCATTTAAGGCCTGGGAAAAGCAACCAACGCACAGGCTTTCCGTGTTGGGGAGGGGAAAGGTGCAGCCGCCATTAACGGCCCTTCATGCTCGCGCCGTGTGTGAAATCATCGCCCGCTGCGACCATTGTCCAGCCGCCGCCGCCTGCCTGTTCCCTCACAGTCCCACAAGGCGGTTACCGCTCCTTGAGCCTCAGCTCGCTCTGCCGCCCGGGCGTGCTGCCGGTGAGGAGACGAGGAAGGACGGACATGGCGATGGCTATGCTGGCGGAGGCCGCAGCCGGATATGCGCCTACGCCTCCCTCCGCCGGGGGCCGCCACCAGTACAGCTGACTTGATTGAACGGGCCCAACCCCAGAACAGAACCCGCGGCGGTGGTGACGACAACGGCGACAGTAACAGCTGCGCTTCCCCGCCTGGCCATGTAGTGGGGGCCCGCCGCGCTCGGCCCAGTCTGAGGGGAAGGAAGGCGAGTGGGCGGGAAGGAAGCGGCACCGCCTGACAGAAGGAGGGACCCTGCAAGGCGGCGGCGCTCCTGCTGCCGCCCAGTGGGCTGAGAGGCTGCCGTGGGGCGCCATGGAGGACATTAACTCCAACGTGAACGCCGACGCCGAGGTGCGGAAGCTGCAGGAACTGGTGAAGAAGCAGAACGAGCAGCTTCGCATTCGCAGTGCAGCGGGGGCGCCCAGAGGCAGCCCGAAGTGGCTCCTCAGCAGGAACGGCGGTGGAGGATCAGGCGCTTGCATGCCGCCATCGCTCCTCACACCGCCGCCCCTTGCCGCGGTCCAGGTAGCTGCCCCGCTGTCGCCACTGCCCGGGGCAACCCGCTGCTGGGGTTCGAGAGCCGCTGCCAGAGCCCGAAGTCCGGGCCCAGGCGGCCTCTTGCCAGCGAGGAGAGCGGAGGAGGCCGGGAGAGAGCGTCCTCCCCTCACACCGGCTCGGCCTATACTGCCCAGGCCTGAGCTGGCGATTTCGCACATGCGTACAACGCATCGGCATTGTACGCATGTGCAAAATCGCCAGCTCAGGCCTGGGCAGTATAGGCCGAGCCGGCGTGAGGGGAGGACGCTCTCTCCCGGCCTCCGGAGTCGCGCGGACCCGGAGGGAGAAGCCGGGAGAGAGGTGGCGGGCAGCGTGCCACCTGACGGACCTTCCCGTGCCACTCTGTGGCACGCGTGCTGCGGGTTGGCCACCACTGCTCTAGCTATTACCTAAGTCTTGTTTGTCAGGCCTAAAAGGAAGCTGAAAAATCGGAACTTTGGAAGAAAGAAACAGAGGTTTCTGCTAAAAGTGCCAGGGTGGGCTGTGGAGGGTGCGGAGAGGGGGTGCTGGCCCGCGGGGGCCCTGCCAGCCCACGGGGGGCGGAGGCCCTCTGAAAACCGTGGGGGGCGTTTGTCCCTTTCCGCGGTTTCAGGTATCCACAGTGGGGGCTGGAACGTATCCCCACGGATACAGCGGCCCCCCTGTATAGAGCAGAGTAGCAACGGAGCAAGATATCTTGAGACCCAGAATGTAACTCCACTTTTGTTCAGACTTCATTGGCTTTTAATTTATTTCTGGACACAATTCAAGTTGCTAGTTACTATCAATCCCAAAAGGTCTGAAATTTGATATTTGAAGAACTGGCTTTTCCCACATGAACCCTGTGTATTATTGTCATTACAGGAGGCCTTGTTCCATGTTTCACCACTAAGCCTCCTTAACCCTGATAGGGAGCACCTTATAATTTACTATTTTGGGGTTGGCTTTATCTTTTTCTTCTCTTCCTGCTCTGTGAATGTATGATTTTTGGCTGCTGCCTCTTCGTAACTGTAATAGTTTACTAGTGGTTGTGTCTTTAGCTGATGTTCTGCAAGCAGCCTTGGGGGCTGAAAACAATATTTTAAGGCTTCCACTTTCATTCTAAGTTAGTAACTCAGTTACTAATGGGTTACCCAATGTCTCAAAATTGATAGAGATTAAGTTTATAACTGCCTACCCTACAAATTCAAGTGTTATACAGTCTTGAACACAAATCACTCATGCATTCTATTAGATGCGCACAGTTTTAATTCAAAGTTACCAAAAAGTTTTATTCCCAAACGAAAATATCATAGAATTGTATTGGCACTATCCGTGGGAGGGGCGTCCGTTCCAGACCCCCCCCCCCCCGGTTGATAGAGGATCTGCGTAAAGCGAAATCGCTTTAGTGTGGATCACTGTAAAAAGTTGAAAAAAGCAAAGTTTTAAAATAGCGTTCTCTTACCTTTTGTCTGCCAAACCGCTGCATTTTCAGGGCTATGGAGAGCAAAATCGCACTCCTCCAGCCTCTTCCTGGTTGCTCAATTTCCCCCTCCCTTCCCCAAGGTTGCCCCGGTTCATTCTGGATACAATTCATTCTGCAACCAGGAAGAGGCGGTTTGAAAACGTGGTTTGGCTTTTAAAAGGCAAAATGGGGCTTTCCCTCCTTTTTAAGGGCTTTTTTAGCATTTATATTCACAGGTCTGGGACCCACGGTCTAACAAATCTGTGAGTCCCAAACCAGCAAATAAAAAGGGTCTACTGTACTAGCACTTGCAAGCTCCAAATACTGTGTCAATAGTCAAATGTGTCCGTTTTCTGCTTCAGTAGGCATTTTGTCATTTTCAAGGCACTGCAATGCCTTAATACAGTACTTTCTTCTTCTGGATACATACCCCCTTTTCCTCTCCTTTAGATTATATCCTATTTAACCAGGATATTTCTCCATTGTGACCAATACCATAACTGACAAAAGACACTTATCAGGAGAATGCTTGTTCTGAAAAAGTTGTGTAGTCATGACTCAACTGAAAACTAGATCCAATGGAGCCCTCCAAAAACCATGGTGATTACTTTCGATAGTGACATTTAACAGGTATTTTTAGTATATTTGTGTCAAAGACGTTAGCTTTTCTGACTTCAAGAACAATCCTACTCACACATCTTTTACACAGTTTTAATGACTATTTAGATGTTAAAACTATTTTAATTAATTTGCAAAAATACCTCTAGGTGCAATTAAAATTTAACTGGAGAATGACTCATTCACAAAATGAAAGCTATAGGCTAAAAACATTGAATAAAAATAGGATTAAATACCTCAAATGTGAGAGAGTTTGCACTCAGGAAAATATTTTCCTCAAACTAAAGTCATTTCAAGTTGCAGCATGACTCAATTAGCAATTTTCAGAAATGTTTAAATATTCCCATTTCAAGTCACTTTACAGCCTGACACCATTAGCTTACCCCTTTCAAAAATTCAATATTTGCATTAACTTACAGCTCCTTTGCACATATTTTCCTGCTCGCATGGGGGGGGACGACACTTAATATGGGCAGCATGTTTCATACTTTAAAAAAATAAGATTACCGGTACTTTCATGTTAGGAAGTTGCATAAGTGATTTGGACAAAACCAAAGACAATTTCAATAGTAGTATTCTTCTCACTCCCCAGGCCAAAAAATGTTGTGTAACAAAATGAGAAGCAAGTCTCATGCATACAGAAACCCTTCTCCCCATATTTAAATAGCCAATCGCCCTGTTCAAGCATTGTATTCTACACAGTGAGGCGACAAACCCTAGACCAGGGTCTCTCACACAGCAATAAGACACATGAAAATGCATAAATATAAATCTCAAGTACAAAAAACCCCAAACTCAACTG
Source organism: Plestiodon gilberti rubricaudatus (assembly GCA_026170595.1). Classification (NCBI taxonomy): domain Eukaryota; kingdom Metazoa; phylum Chordata; class Lepidosauria; order Squamata; family Scincidae; genus Plestiodon; species Plestiodon gilberti. The sequence goes on from JANXHW010000001.1 coordinate 260,348,917, forward strand.
TTTCCCCCCACCCCACCCAGGCACAGTTTCCAAAGTAAAAAAATAAATCCCAAGTACAAAAAAAACCCAGACTCAACTCTTACCCCACCCCACCTATGCACAGTTTCCAAAGTCTCCCCAACTAGGCCCAGTTCAGAAGCTTACCCAAGCTGCATTCATTCACCATTGGAGGAGAGCTGGGAGGACAACGCCCTCTGCACCTCAGCTGAACTGAAGAGCACAACGCCCTCTGCTGGCTGCTGAGAAGCTCAACTCATGCACGGCATAAATTAACCCCGACAATCAGCTGTAGATTGGATAGATTAGTCATGGAAGAAAGCACAAGTGCGCTCTCCGGCTCCGAAAAAAATCCGGGAAAAAAATAAAAATTAAACTTAACACTTAAGTGTTAATGGGGCAGATAACGGCCAGTCCTTGGCGTACCCCTAGGGGTACGCGTACCACAGGCTGAGAACCTCTGCACTAGTGTGATACTTATCCCTTGTGTGTTTACATTTTTGTAAATTAAGTTAGGCACCCTGAGGTTAATGAAATCATACCAGTGAGTGAAGTACTGTGAGCACACAGAAACATTCTCCTCTATACTCCATACCACTTTCCATAGTTCTCATAGATGCTTTCCTACAAAATAAATGGTGGCAGGCCGCGTGGTCACTGGAGGTAGGCGGTTCAACTCTGTCGGGCCGCTCCTCCGACAGCTGCACTGGCTACCGATTCATTTCCGGGCCCAATTCAAAGTGCTGGTTTTGACCTTTAAAGCCCTATACGGCTTGGGGCCAGGATATTTGAGAGACCACCTACTTCATATAGTCCGGCTCTTCTCCTTAGATCATCAGAGAGGTCCTTTTGCGGGTGGCGTCGCCCAGGGAGGTGCACGGGGCGGCAGCCAGAAACAGGGCCTTCTCAGTAGTGGCACCAACCTTATGGAATTCCCTCCCCTTTGACTTACGAACTGCTCCCTCCTTGGACACTTTCTGGCAAGGCCTAAAAACCTTCTTGTTCAAAGAAGCCTTCTGAGTCCTTGCCTTTTTTTTTTTTAACATCTCGCTGGTACAGGTGGGGGTGCTGCTATTTTTATGCTCTTGTTTTAATTGTAGCAATTATCTTTTTAATCGATTTTTAGATACTGTTTTTATTAATTTTCATTAATTGTTTTTTACTGTTTTGAAATGTAATTATTTTTGTATTGTATTTTTTGTATTGTATTTTTTTTGTTGTTGTTATTGTTGTAAGACGCCTTGGGTCCCTTCGGGGAAAAAGGCTGGATAAAAATACTGTAAACAAACGCACACACACAGAGACATATTTCTACTCTAAAGCAATGGATATTCCAGAGGTCCGATAGATTTGATTGTATTTTGGTGAAGGGGAAAAGCAGAAGTTTCTCCTGCTGTTTCTTTCCTTCTCCAAATAGCAATGCAAGCAAGAAGAAACCATGTTTCTTCCAAATCTCATGTGCTTCTCAGAGGGTTCAAAAAGAGAAGTGGAATCTCATTTTACTTACATGAAAGTTTGAACAACATGAAAGTTTGAACAACAGTGAGAACAACCTCTGCAATTGCTGAAATTTATTTATTGAATTTCTACCCCGCCTTTCTCCCACGAGGGCAACCAATCTCCTCACACAGCAATTTAAAGAGCCCTGCCATGTCATACCTTTGCCATACCACAGTGCAAAACAGACAACTCCCGATCTCTTCCCGACGTCCTCTGCACATGCCAGGGACCTGGAGGGAATACGGTGCTATTGGGGGGGACAAAGAAGAACGCCTGGATAGTAAGCCAAGCTGTGGTCCCTGTGGGAGTTGGATGTATTATGCACATGCAATCCATGGGCATTTGGTTTTTCAGTGAGCTGTAGTCATGCTACCAAACACTGCACATGAAGCATAGAAGGAAATTTAGTGCCAATGTGTTAAGGCTGAGTCACACTAGAGTCTTCCCGGCGCGCATTCCCCTGCGTCCCTGCGTCTGCGCTTGTATGCGCTTCTCTATGCAGTTGGACCTGGGGACTGCTTGCCGCCTGTTGTCCCTCCTTCTGTCCCGCCTTCTTGAAGAAAGCGCAGCTGTGATTTGGTGAACATGCCACCACTCTCCTCCCCCTCCCATCCGAATGGTGGGCTGCCGTAGCTGCGACGCAAGCATGAAAACAGCTCCGCAAGACCCACCGCAGATCCGCAACGAGCCGGGAAAAGTCTAGTGTGAACCGGGCTTTAGTGTTTGACTAATTCCAACATGCACAGCACTTTTGCAAGTGAGCCATGCTTAAGTTCACCGTAACAGAACTGCTTCACAATTTACATGGTAGAAACGTTTTAGCATGCCCCAACATCTGAAAGGGAGGTACATATTTAGCCATGAACATGCGGCCAGCAGTGTAAACCAATTGCTGTCTCCCAAGAAGTCTACCTCAAGTTTATGAACCCTTCAAATACACCAAGTCCCCAACATACATGTTGGTTCCACTCTGGAGGTCTGTCCGGATGTACGAACATACATAGCATGGAACAACTCTTGTTGGCCCAGCGCTATCGCACCCACACAAAAGCACCATGATGGATAGACTGAGCCTGTGCGAAAGCACCAACGCAGCCATTCATAACTCAGATATCTGTAACTCAGGGAGCCAATATTTTACACTATTCCAAACACTAAGAGCCATGTTAGTGTTCATGAAGACCTCACCAACACAAACCCAGATGGAGTCAATTTGAAATAAAACATGCACAAGCCTAGCAAAGTTTACTTACTACCAAATGACACTTCTCTACTTCATCCTGTATATTCAATACTGCTGCATCAGTGCACAGGTGGAAACCAACTTTAATTCAATGATCATCAGTTTCCTGAGGAATCAAAAGACTTTCAACGTCCCTTCTTTTTTTGTTTCAGTGCATTGTAAGCAAGGTGCTGGATTGCTGCAAACTGGTTTTAAGAATCACTGTGCTAGATACAAAATGTGTATGGGTAATGTACAAAATTTGTATGAAGAAAAAGATGAGAATCCTGTCTGAACAGCCAAATATTCAACTAATACAAAAACAAACAAACCTGCACATCTGTTGGCAAGTGTTGCTTATTGAAATGAAATTACTTGGAACTGTCATTTCAAGCAATGTTCTAATCTAAAGACTAGAAGTAACTCATATCACAGTTTACCAGAAAGTCTTTCTAGAATGTTCAAGAGGCTCTCACATAAGTTGATTTTATAACAGCGAAACATTTTAACTGCTTTAAAAAAATTACTGATGCTTATCAGTTCAAAAGAGCACTGCAGTAACTAGATTCGGAACTTTCAGAGCTTCTGAAGTGCAGGATCATTGTAGGAACTGCAATGACATTAACCAGCCTCACTAGTGCAAATATTCTAGCCCAAGTCAACACACACAAATGTATCAAAATGACAAAACAATAATTTGCTTAAATCAAGTCAACAGTCTTGCATTTTGAACAAAGTCAGCTGTACCAAGATCTGTCACTCAGCCCCAAAAATGCAAGTTGAATATAAACAAGCGTCAAAATAATAAATTCCTATTTTAATGTTCATCAGATATTGCAGCATGTTATAATTCAGCAAGCTTTTATTTAAAGTACTGCCATTATTCAACTGGGGCTTAAAATTTGCCAATCAGTTACTCAGCTAGCAGACACTCTGCTGTCACATAGGACATCTCAGGTAGATAACACCCCCCCCCCCCCCGGAAACTGAACAGGTCAAAGACTGCATTTTCTCCCAATACCAATAGTTAAGGCAATGTGGCCACACCTTACCTAGAATGTAAATTTACATTGCTGTCTTGTCTGGAGAATTTCTTACCATAGGAAAATTGCTGCCATTCTAAGAATTTAAATAACTTGCTCAGGTAAAAGTGCTCAAGTTTATCCTTTCCAGAGTTAAGGACTATGTAGAATAAGTATTCTTAAATGAACTGACATGCAACAACCATCATGATGTGAAAAGACAGGCATTAAATTTGGCTATCGTGGAGGTCAGGGGTCCATTGGCAAATCCTCATTTCTGGGCTGGCTGATCCAATGTCCCAGTAGGGTGTCATCGATATCAGAGGATATGCTGGGACATGTTTGTAACGTGCACGTCAAACTTGGGACAGTTTGTCTTTTCATGTCATGACAGTTGTGTTATGCAAGTTCATTTAAGAATAAATCAGTTTTACTTTTGCACCATCCTTTTTGAATAACCCTGTATAAGAGAACTACCTCTTGAAGATTACTCTTTGATCGTTAGCTGGGAAGAGACCAGTTAGCTTTTCATGGCATCATACTGCTTCACCCACGATCTCATTCACCACTGTTGCCATGTTGAAAGGGTCAGCATCCTCTGGAAAAATAGTAAGCAAGCATTGATTGCACCCGACGGAGATGCCCTGAAAGCCGCTGCTGAGTGCAGCCATGCCCTATGCTTTCCTCATACACAAGGAAAAGGGGAAACTTACTTTAAGTTACAACTAAACCAAAGTTTTGCTCTGCTTGCCGACTCAGGAAGCTATTTAGTTCAAACCACAATTAGAACAAACAAGGATCTCAAACTATGACCATGTCCATTTTACCATGCCCACCCAGCCACATGCTTCCAGAAGGCAGCAAGGGAAAGCCATCATTAACACTGTTATAGACAGGTCTATACAGTATTTGCATAAAGCTTTGCCTCAAGTTATTTACAGTTGGACCTCCCCATTCATGGATTAGCCACCTGTGGATTTGACTCAATGCAGGTGGTTTGATCTTCTGAGGTGCGCGCTGTGCTATATATACACACACCGAGGTGTGCGTCTCAGAAGACCTCCCACATGAGGCTGGAAGTACTGTAGTTTCCAGTCGAGTTTTTCAAAGGTTCCAAGCCTGCTGGAGTGATTTATGGCGTGCAGGGCAACCAGAGAAGTGGGTCGTGGGCCTGTGCAGCATCTACATAAGGTACTGCGGCACCACAACGGATTGCATTTAACACAGGTTTTGCCATCCACAGGAGGTTCAGGAACCGAATCGCTGTGGATATGGAGGTCCTACTGTATATACCGCTTAACAAAAAAGTTCAAAGTGGTTTACATAGCAAAATTAATGGTTCCCTGTCCCCCAAAATGGCTCACAATCTAAAAAGATGCAGATGAGACAACACAAATGACCACTGGAAAAGAAGCTATGCAGGGTAAATTCCCACTTCTCCCTTCATGTTCCAGAGACTGTCTGCAAGTTTGGAAAAAAAAAATGTCCTACAGCATGCTTCCAAAATAGAGCCTATCTCATGTTAGGAAACTCACCTAGTAGGTTGCCTTCCACATTCTGTGCTCAAGGTGGAGGACAAGACTGCTATTTTCCCCTTTCCTGAAATCAGAAACCCATAACCCAGTGTTTCACTTGGTGAGTCACGACCTGATGATTTCTGGTGGGTCCCAGGTGATAGAAAGATCAGGTAAGTGTATGCCACAAGCCCCAAGACTATTCAAAAATCAGATAGCTGCTAATTGCCCTTCAAAGAGCTGAGCTCCTGCAGTTTGCAAGCTTGTGTAAATATAGGGAGATAAACTTTCGAGCATTTTTTATTTTTTTTCCAAGTCCGTCAGTGACAGGTAGTGTGCTGGTGAAGGCTTGGTCACATAACTAAGCCCCTCAGGCCTTGAGGCTATTCATTAGGGCTGCTTCATTACAAGAAAAGGATTGAGGGTTTTTTGCAAATATATAAAATATTACTTGTAAATACATAATTATTTCTTTCTACAGTAGATCATTTTTTTTAGTCTCGTAAAGTTAGGTGGGTCCCGATAGAGGTCTGGCTCAGTCAGGAGAGCTGAAGCCTTACATGCCTGAAGATCAAGGATGGCAGTTCGAGACTCCGTCGCTGCTGACAAAGCTGCAGAAGCCCTCTGTGAGAGAGAGAGCTGCAGCCGGTGTTCCGTGAGAGGGAGTTGCCTGTTGGTGAACACACGAGAGGTGAATGTCAGCAGATAGGCTAAACCGTGAAAGGCAATTGCCTGCCTGTAGTAAACTGCCTTGAATTAAAGTCAGAGGAGAAATCCAACGACCAAGAAAGGCGGTATATAAATACTGCAATTATTTTTTTTAAAAAGTGGGTCCCGGTGCTAAAAAGTTTGAGAACCACTGCCATAACCATTTGTCTAGAGCAGGGGTTCTCACCAGTGGTACTTTGGCCGGCTGCTAGAGGGACCGTTGGACCACCAGAAGCCTGCTTTGATGCAGCACTTTCAGCAGCATGTTTTCACTTCCGAGAGGCTCCTGCCTTTGGCAGAGTCTCTCGGGAAAGCTGAGAAGGGCTCTCCCACTCACTCATAACTTCCTACCTGCGTTTTATGGCCTCCAAAACCCTGAAGTAACTGCCGATGATGTCATCGCCAGTCATGTCCAGTAGTACGCAGCAGGAGAGTGATGCCAGAAGTGGTACTCAGCCAGGAAGAGGTTGAGAACCCCTGGCCTAGTGTGTATTTGGAAGGCTGTTACAAAGGCTTACAAATGCTCCCTATTTATGAACACGTTATGTTCCAGGGGCCTGTTGGTAAGTACAGGGGGGCCCGTATCCACAATCCATGGATCTGCTAATCCATGGTTGGCCAGGGCCCCCCACGCCCATTACCTTTCTTTATCTGTAAAAAGCTGGTGCCAAGTCTGTGCCTTTCTTCCTTAAGCAAAATGCTATAAGCAGCATGCTGTTTATAGTGAAGAAGCAGGCAAGCAGCCTGAGTGCTAGAGAGGCTCCTAACATTACACAGGAAGTGAATAATGGGTGTGGTAGCAGGGCTTTCTGCAGGGGCCATTCGCCCCAATTTGTGGTTTTCACATAGCCATAGGGGGACTGAACATATCCTCTGAAGATAAAGGGGTCCCTTGTACAGTAATCCCACCCAAACTGTTGCTGTCAGTTTCACACCAAACATTTTCCAATTCAGCCCAGAGCTGTCAGTTTCACTCAATGTTATCAGTTTCACTGGTGAGCAAAATGTTTGAGCAGCTTCCATACTCAAAAGCACTGGCTGCAAGACAGAAGTCAGGGCTGAAAGCGTTGCTTGTAAGTTAAACATCTGTAAGTAGGGGAGTTTCTGTACTTTGAATCAGGCTTCCACAATTGTTGTCAGAGGCAAGAGTCTCTGCAGCTCTGACAAGGAGACTCCCAGAAGCCTGCATTGTATTGTAGTCTGAAATACAAAGTTTTCTTCCCTTCTCTGAACAGCACTGCAAATGAGCAGAAATTAGACCTTGTGCCCTTCAGCAGGCACAAGATTTGGAAGAGGCACAGAGTCTTGAATCACATGTATGGAGCTTTGGATAGAACACACTTGCACTATTTTCTTATTCACATTTCTCACAATGGGTTTTTTAGTTTTTTTCCTGAGCTAGAGATTCCACCTCTCGCTGGAGCCCCAAGGCAAATGCAGCAGGCTTGAAAGAGAGACCAACACGTTTTTTTTAGCGCGTTGAGACTTCGCTTAACCTGAAATTACAGCTTGCTGTGATGCCTGACATAAAGACTGAGCTCTATAATGTATAAAGAACAGCTAAATAAAGGGAGCATGCACGCACACACACACACACACACACAGTGCACTTCCCCCAACACTTACATTGGACAACACGAAATTGGCCCTGAAATGGAAAAAGCTAATCTTTACCAATTTCAATGTGCTGAAAACTAAAGTGACAATAAAACATGTCTATTGGCTCTAGTTTTAGGAGAAGCTAAACTGCATTGCGTACATAGGTGTTGTAAGTGCCGTAGGGCATTTACTTACCAGTACACGTCTATGGAACCAACTATTGCAGATCTCTCACAAGCTGTAGCTAATTTTGCATTTTCATTGTCATATTCGTGTTTAGCACCTCAAAATCTGTAAGAAATTATTTATTCTTGGGGCATGACCTTTGTTAAAATTTGTTGTCCAGTGTTATTAACTGTAGTTAGCTCTCAGACATTTGACATTAGGCAAAGGTTACAGATAACTTGAAAGTCACCATCATTTATAAAAATGCAAGCAAATGCAACCAGGCTCAGCATGGGATGCAACATGCATTTCCAACTCCTCAGAATTAAGATTTAGGACAATTATGGAGAATCAGATGCACAATAAAGCCGAGACGTCATTAAGGAGACAGATCTAATAGGTCTGAAAAGCATGTATATAGCAGGCCAATATTACCAAAGGGAAGTACCAACTAAGCCACAGTAGAACCGTCCTCATAAACTTGGGTGCCAAAAGATAAAGTCCAAAAGAAAAGAGTGTAGTTTGAACTTTAACTTATGTTGGCCCCTTCTAATAAATCTCAGTAAGCGCTTTTTGTCTGTAAACAACAATGCATGTATCATTTATATTTTATTTTACACATTTTTATACCGCCCTTCCTCCAAGGAGCTCAGAGTGGTGTACATATTTCCTCTCACATGGGTCAAATATTCACTGCAACCATTGAACCAAAACAGTCTAGCCACCATAATCTATTCCAGAACTTCCCAAACTGTGGGTAGCGACCCACCTGGTGGGTCATGCAGTTGGGCCCTCCCACCAGCCCTTGCATCCAGTTGGCTCCAAACTGGATCCCTCTGGACGCAAGTGGAGGCTGCTTCCAGCTCACAACCTACCTTTGGAAGTTGCTCCCACATTGCACTGAGCCCAGGATGGCCTCCAGAGGCCTTTGCAGGCCTCAGAAGGCGACTTCTGGTTTTGCAAATGTGACTTCCCATCATGTCCAGAGGCCTTTTTTATTATTATTTATTAAATAATTTCATGACAATCCATATTAATATCATGAATCACTTTCTAACATCAATACTTTATACATATAATACATTTAACAATACTTATAATTATAATCCTAATAAATAACTGACCAATATACCAGTGGATCGGTTCTATTCATTGCTATATCTGTTTCCCTATCCAATTTTAACAAGGGGTACCAAATTTTACTAAAGTTATCTATTTTAGTCTCTCCTCTTAAAAATCTATCTTTAATAGTCATTTTCTCCATACATGCTGCTTCCCATACTTTACCTAAATATCTCTGGAAGGAAAGGTTCTTTAGATCTTTCCAGTTACTAGCTATTTCTAATCTTGCTGTTCCAATGAGAAGCTCAATAAGATCTTTATTATTCACTTGTTCATTTTCTTCCGTAAATAAAGATAACATTAGAAGCATTTCAGATCAGAAAATAATTGATATGTCAATTTTTCTAACCACTTAATCACTTTCCAAAGTAGCTCTACTTTCGGACAAGACAACCACATATGTTCAAATGACCCTTTTTCGCCACAGTTTCTCCAACACGTTTGATATTTCTTTGTTTATCTTATGACTTTTACAGGAGTTAAGTACCATCTATGTATTATTTTCAACATAATTTCTTTACATTTCGCTGATACTGATCTATATGCCTGATTATTCCAAACTTGTGTCCATAGCCTTTCTGGTATTTTTATATCCAAATTCTTTTCCCACACCATTTTTGTTCCTATAAAACTAGTATAATCTACATTTATAATACTCTTATATACAGTTGCAATTACCGGTAGTCCTTTTTTTCTTATCTCTAGCTTCTCCTAAACAATTTTCAAACACTGACAATAATCTAAGTGGCCCTGACCTAGCATATATTTTATTTACAAAATCTCTTACTTGAACCAATTGTAGCCAATTACATTTGATTTGACTGGTTATTTCTTCTAAATCTCATTGAAATTGGTTTCCCTTGTATAAATAAATCTCTAATTCTATAAATACCTACTTCTTTCCATCCTTTAAATTGTGCACATTTTTCATAAAATTTAAATTTAGGATGTTCCAACAAAGGGCATAATGGAAATATTGGAGGTGCTAGATTTTTCACATATTTACACCATAGTTTTTTTAATAAATGGATTTTTAATTTGTACCTTATTCATCATTACTTTATGCGTATATAAATATAGCCTTACTTTATGCGTATATAAATATAGCCTACCTTATCACTTCCTTCTATACTTTCCATATGTACCCAATCAAGATCCTCATTTTCTTTAATAAGTTGTACAACTTGTGAAATTTGAAAGGCCTCATAGTATTTTATTAAGTGCGGTATTGCTAATCCTTCTATAACCCCTTTATATTTCACACTGTTTATAAATCTTAAATTTTTCTGATTACCTGCAATAAATTTTTCCAATCTTTTTTGCCATACTTTTAACTTCTCATCTGGTTGCACTGGTAAGTTTTAAAACAAAAATAAAAATGTTGGCAATATATGAGCTTTAATCAGTGCTACCCTCCCTAACGACAATTTTAGTTTATCCCATTTCTTAAGTTTTCCTCTTACCTCTTTATACAAATACATATAGTTCTTATATGTCAATTGGTGTATACTCTTTGTTATCCAAATTCCCAAATATTTAAAACTAGAATAGCACATATTTAAATTTGAAACAATTTTAATCTCCTTTTGTTCCAAATTAGGGATCTTTATACATAATACATTGATAATTAATTTTAATCCCGTATAACATTTAAATTTTTCTAATAGCTTCAAATATTTTACACTTAATGGATCCTTCACAAATAAAAGCATATCATCCGCATACAAATTAATTTTATATTGCCTATCCTTAACTGTTACTCCCTCAATATTATCATTAGTTCTTATACAAGAAGCTAATGGTTCAATAGCAATAGCAATGTCCAGAGGCCTTCCGAGGCCCATGAACGCCATCCTTGGCACAGCACAGGAGTGGTTTCCAAAGGTAGGTCATGAGCTGGAAGTAGGGCAACGAGGTGGGATGTGGCGGCAGTAGGTTTGGGGACCGCTGATCTACAGCTATCACAGTTCATTATCTTACCACAGCACTTTACAGTAAACAGAACTACCGATAGGTAGAGTATTCAAACTTATAAGGCCACAGGGAGTTTTATGGGAAAGGATTTTTGCCTTTATCTGCAGTGCTTGGTTTGGTGTGGTGCTCTCTTGTTTACATGAACCACCTAGCTTTTCTATTAACACACTTCAGGTTACAGTATTTTATAATCTGGACTGTATAGAGTAGACTAAGGGACTGTGGATCCTGTCTTGGGCCATCACTCCCTTAATTCTCTCACAGACGCTCCTAGTTGCTTCAGACTTCATCAGGATATTGCTCATTTAGATGCTGGAGTATGCCTGTACTCCTTGGGGCATGAAAAGACGTTTACAGGTTACTGTTCCAAAGGACCCAAGATTGCTGTTCTGTGAAACTCCTTGTAAAAAGGAGTTTGCCTCAGTTGGAAGGCAATTTTCCTTTGACTTGCACCAGGAAGTGAATCTATTGTAGCTAGGATCACAAGAATATTTTGCCCAACCTTGTCAAGAACTCAGGGCAAAAACATCTTAAAAACTGAGACATGCTATGCACACTTCCTATAGGAAGCATGGTTGCAATAATTTGCTATTGCATAATTTCAGATGCCACTATTTTATTTTATTTTTTTCACATTTTTATACCGCCCTTCCTCCAAGGAGCTCAGAGTGGTATACATATTTCCTCCCCTCCTTTTTGTCCTCACAACAACCCTGTGAGGTAGGTGGGGCTGAGAGATAGTGACTGGCCCAAGGTCACCCAGGAAGCTTCGTGGCTGAGCAGGGATTTGAACCTGGATCTTCCAGGTCTAAGTCCGACTCCCAAACCACTACACCATCCTGGCTCTTATCTATAGCCTTATTCTCTTTCCTCATCCCATTCCCTCAGCTCTGAGTGAACTTTGGAAGCCAAGAGTAAGCCAACAAGAAGGAACAATGTAAAAGATAACGGTTCAAAGGCCGAAGACCCAGATATTTCTGATCAACTGCTACAAATGGGGGGAATGCACAAGGTTATGGTCCACCTGTATCAGGAAGAAAGCTAATGAATTCCAGACTTATTAAAGGAGCATACTATAGATAACTATTTAAAATTTCAGGAACTGCAAATATCCTACAAGTCTGAGCTGAATGGCTTGTTTTTACTCAGCCATTATTCATTGTTCTATACCTTTCCATAGCACATTTCCCCATCCCACTTTCTACCCAGCCCTCCCCCTCACACAAATAGGATTTAACTTGACTAAAAAGGACATCTACAGAACTGAGGGGGAAAGCTTTAAGACTAACTAGTAAACCAAGGATCAAAAGCCTTACCAATAAGTCAAATAGATCTAGATAGCTTTCTGCAAGAGATCTCTCTGTCAACTGTCTTCTGTTCTCTCATCTACAGCAGCATTTGCTTATCTTTTCCCTCAAAAAAATGTGCTTGTGCGACTGGTGCCGCAAACCCACTCAGGGTAATCTTATAGATTGTGCAGAATTCTTTTTTACTGTGTGAAGGAACAAGTTCAGTGCTTGAAAAAGTGCGATTTGGACCTACAGGAATCAAACAAGTTCCTAGATGTTTGCTTGTTTTCCTTTGATTCTATTTCAGCTTGTCATATAAAAGCACAATGGCATGCCAGGCAGTGCAGCCACACATCCCTAATCAGAGGAAATCCTCCTCAAGCACCTCTAATTACCTCCAAGATTTCACAAGGCACTGTCTACATAGTTTAAGTCCACCTTTGCAGGTTAATTTTTAAAAAAAATAGTTTAGGAAAGGTAAAAACAGAAGTTCTCAAGATGCTAAATTCTAAGTATATTACTATATCTTATGCCCACACAGTGATCACTAAGAAGTGGTGCACACAGAGCCCAAGGGTAGACAATACTTTTTACACAATTGATAAAGACCTGTAATAAGTGATCAAGGCATCTAAAATGTAGGTTTTGAACCATGGTGTCATGTCAACAAAAGGTATTTGTTTTTTAGACAGCCCATCTTAAGGTCAGGTTGTGTTTTGTTCTTACTGGTATTTTGTGGTACAATGCTATTGCCCAGAATGAGAATGATTTGGTACCTATAACATTAAGCAACTTCCAAAATCAAATTTATGATTCAGTAGATATTTACTTGGCATATTATAATTGTGCACAACTCAATGAACTCTGAACAGGAAAGGGTATTTTCCAAGCAGCATAGAGGAAGTCAATGTGCAAGGAAGTTCACAGTACATGACAATCCTTGCCCTAGACATGTATTTGTACAAGGCTTAACACACAGGACTTAATCCATAGATTGTGGCTGCATTCCAACATAAGATTTCACATCTTCCAAACCATGATTTGGGGCACTAAAAATGAGCCCTGTGTTTGCACTCTTGACTTAGTGAAAACCTTCCTGGTTTTATCATATTTCAACCAAGAAGTTATTCATTACAGCAAGCACATTCCCAATCCTAGATCATGGTTTGGAGTATACAACATGAATGTTGGAATGCAGCCATTGTCTCTTATCTTTCTAGAACTGGGTAGGTACATTAAAAAGTCTAGAACGGCTAGCTTTACATGAAATATGCAAGAATTCTAAAAAGATCCACAATTATTTCAATAATGGTATAGTAATCACCAAATGTTAAGTATTCTGCCCCCTTCACAGAGAATGCATTGTGAAGTTTGTTCATACCGTTAATATATATAGTGGACCCTTTCAATACGCAGGTTCGGGATCTGCGGATTCGACTCAACGCAGATCCTGGACCCATGAGGTCCACCTTAAAAACACTGTAAAAAGAGGGGGAAGGGTACAAAACACAGGGGGTTAACCTTTTAGAATCAAACCGCTGCATTTTCTTGCTTAAACAGGCTGAAATTGAGCTCTGGAAGCCTCTTCTGGGTTGCGCGACTCCCCCTCCCAAAATAGCTCCAGAATGCATTGCAAAGAAACTTAATCCAGATGTGACAGAGTTGCTCCTGGTCAACAGAAGCTCTAGGTGGTCAGCAGAATTGTGACTTGGGAAGGGGGTCCCGGTGCTGGATAGGATAGCACTCCCCTTGAAAACATGGGCTCATGATTTGGGGGATGCTCCTAAAATCAGTTTTGAAACTGAATGCTCTGGTTTTGATTGTGGCGAGGAGTGCCTTTGCCCAGCTTCAGTTGGTGTGCCCACTCTGGCCAATCCAGCAAGTGGCATATCTAGCCACAGTGACACCACATTTGGATCACTGCAATGTACTTTACATGGGGCAGACTTCAAATACTGCTCAAAAACTAAATCTCAAGGCCCAGTTGCCGATGGGGGCAGGCTACTAGGATTACAAGACCCTGCTGCAGCAGCAATGCAATAGGTACCTGTAAGTTTCCAGACCCAATTCAGTGTGCTAGTTTTGACCTTTAAAGACTTTACTGATTTCCTTCTCACATATGAACCTACTTGCTTGTTAAGATCAACACGTACAACCCTCCAGCACACAATCAGATGCTTAAATGGTTGGGACCCAGGAGAGAGTCTTTTCTGCAATTGTGCCAAAGCTCTGGAATTCCCCATCAAGGAAGGTACAATTGGCTGCATCTTTGCCATCTTTTCACCATGCAATTAGACCTTTTCATTGCTGCATACTTTCTATCATTGATCTCCGTTTTAATGCTGCTTACCTTTAAAATTAAGGCAAGTTCTTAGTTTAATGCTATTCTATTTTTATTGTGCTGTTGCCAATGTTTCAACTGTCCAATTTTTATTCTGTTGCAAGTTGCCTTCGGCACTTATGGTGAAAAGATTGGAGGAATATGTCTTAATAAGAGATCTTAATAAATTTAGGGCACTAGAAACATTTCTATAAAATCCACATCACTGATCATGCAGGACCATCCCGTCCATGAAAAGAACGCCATTCAGATCAAGCAGCAGATGAGGGGAGCAGCCAACAGAAGCCCATCATTTCCCCCCTCTGCTGCCGACAGAGCAAGCCTCCTTACCAGCACCTTTCCTCGTGGAGGCTCTTTAATTAAAGCAGGAAATGTGGGACATGCTGGGATTGCTCTGAGCATGCTCTGCATTTCCTGCTTCATTTAAAAACCCATGGGGAAGAAGGAATGAGATGGGTGCATTCTGATCTTCAAGAGTGCGATGATCTATCTCCCCCACCTTGCTCTTTTGCTACCCATCTCTTTCAACACCACAGCACACTGTTTAGAGAGCCCAATGGAAGAAGGAACAAGGTGAGAAGACATTGCCCATTACCTGCTCCTTCCTCCAATTAACAACTCTTAATCAAAACAGGAAACACAGAGATCACTGGGATTGTTCCCATTCTGCTCCCCATCTCTTGTTATTTAAAGAGCCCTGTGCAAGATCTCTCTTGCTCCATATAGGCTCTTTAAACGAAGCAGGAAATGTGGAACATGCTAGGAGTTATTCCAGAGTGCTCCACGTATCCCACTTTGATTAAAAAGCTGTGGAGAAAGGAGCCAGGTGAGGGATGCATGGGTTGGGTGGGGGGTGGCACCGGCAGAGCAGAGGGTGCTGTTTTGGGGGCTACCTCAGGCAGCCCAATAGCTTCAGTCGGCATTGTTTCCTTGGATTCTCTCTTACTCCATCTCTTTAAGCTTGCTTGTTTCAGGGCAAAACACAGGAATGAGCACAGCTCAGATTTAAAATAAAAGCTGGACAAGGACCTGCAACAAAAGGTCGCATCCAACCCTAATGCCCAATTGGCTCATACAGACCAATTCCCTCTCCCTCCCTCCCCCCACTATGTCCTGCTGCTTTTTTTTCCTCCAACTGACATCTAAACATTACATGGTTCTTAGGGCCCATTGAGCATGCTCAGTTGGCACCACTTTGACTATTTTTACTTATTTTCTGTACTTCTGCATACCTAGACTGTCCCAAATAGGTTATAAAAACTAACCTGTTTTGCACTGAATGCCCTGTTTTACATACAAACTGACAGTGAACTCAATCACCTGAGTTCACTATCAGTTATGAACAAGAGGAGTCCAACACCACACTGTAGTATCCCTTGGATTAAATCCCAGTAGACTCACAGCACAATCCTAACCAACTTTTCAGTGCCGGTGTAGCTGTGCCAACAGGGCGCACACTGCATTTTGCATTGCAGAGGCAGTCATGGAGGCCTCTTCAAGGTTAGGGAACATTTGTTCCCTTACCTTGGGACTGCTTTGCAGCTGCACCGACACTGGAAAGTAGGTTCAGATTGTACTGCCAACAGGGTTTACTTCAGAATAAGCATGCCCTGAAATGTTAGGTTGTCAGGACTGAGTCAGACAGGCAGCATTACCCTTCCCTTACTCTTCTTTCTCCATTTCATATGTTTCCAGTTTTACCCCATCTTTCTAATCTGTATCCCCTTTTTCTTTTTCCATACATGCCACCAGTACAGCTCAGTTTTTTGCCAGAGATTGAAATGTTGAAACTGAAAGTTCTTCCTGGCCTCCTAGTAGGAAGAATTGGATGTCCCTCCAGGAAACTCGATTCTATGCCTCTATCCCCCCTTGAAGCAAATTTGAAGAGGTTTCCCCCCCCCATTTGGGGATTTTGTTTTTGAAAGGTCTGAAGTTTTGCCCACCCATGGAGTTCATTAAATATCTAGGAACCTCCATCTTTATTAGTGGTCCTGTTGTGGCTTTCATCCTTGTTGGCACAGGAATGGGGACTCTAGGCATAAAGACATAGGAAGTGCAGTTTATTTCTTCACTTCAAGTCAGTTAAAGTCCCCTTCAACACTACATAAACTAAGGTTGCATTCCTAGGCACACTTCCTTGGTTTTAAATCCCAATAAAGTTACAACCTTACTTTTAAGCAAACATGTAAAGGATCAGGCTGTAAGTCTAACTGCTCTCCATACAAGCTGTCAATACAAAATCTCTAGTTGTAGCAAAATGGTCAAAAGTGCATTTTTTAAAATATTTAGCTGTCCCATCAAAATTTAACCATAATTAAGCTATACAAAACTAGCACAACAGTGCCCAGAACAAATATCTTCTGAGATGTTGCAGTCTGCAGTCACAGAATTACACCAAGTCAGTACAAGTCAAAAGCATACCAACCATGCTTGCATGAGGAAAAAGAATCAGTTGATTTAGTGATTTTCCACAGAACACAGTTCACTCTTTCCAAACAAAAGAGACTCAACAAGAAGCCAAGCCAGTAAAGGTTTCTCAGAAGTTTTTAGATGGAAAGTTATCTAGGTCCGACCCTGTCCCCCAAGTCTAAAGAAAGTCTCAAGTCAAAAAATCATGAATGACACTTTGATCATCCACCCACAAATATAATCAAAATATAGCCGCTACAAAAACAGGATCTTTCAAACTTTTATGAACACCAATGCATACCAAAGATTTTACTCTTGACAGGAAGCCAAAGAATTTCAGAAGCTACTGCTCAAAATCATTGTTTCGGCTGGAATCTTGACTTCTTAGTTTATGCACAGAATGCCAAATATACAGTGGATCCTTTCTATCTGCAGATTCGGGACCCGTGGATTTGTCTCACTGCAGGTCCCGGATCTGCAGGGGTCCATGTGTAAAGTGCTACAGAAAGAAAAAAAACCATGCTGGATTTTTTATCTTTTTGACGCAAACCACGCTGTTTTGAAGCCTCTGCAGGGCTTCTGGAAGCTTAACAACCCACTTCCGGGTAGCACAAAGGCTCTTCCCCCCCCCCCAGCCTTGTCCCAGATCCTGAGACAATGTTGGGAGGGGGGGGGAAAGAGCCTTTGCGCGCCCTGGAAGAGACAGGTAGCACGGTTTGTGTCAAAAAGGTTTTAAAAACCCGCAATTTTTCCTTTCCCTCCTTTCTATAGCGTATTGAATGCTGACTCTGGTATCCAGGGTGTGTGTGTCCAAAACAGATCCCCCGCGGATAGCGAAAGCCAACTATTCTCTAACCACTGTGTTATTGCCTGTTGAGTTTGTTGGTTTTATATCTTGGCTTATTGCTGATTTTTATTTTTACATTGATACTTTTCTAAACACAATCCGACTTATCTTTTGTGCTGTTGTAACCAGCAGCACAGCGAGAATGGGAGGCCCCAGAACAGAAAAGGGATTCAAATCCCCTTTGAATACCTCTTTTGCAGGGGATTTGAATCCCTTTTCCGTTCTGGGGCCTCCCATTCTCTCCGCGCCCCTGGTTACACCGGCACAAAAGTTAAGTCGGATTGCGCTGTAAGTCATATGATTGCTTTTAAGCAGTATTTGTTAATCACCTTGTTCTTTACAAAGAGAAGGAATAGTTTTGGTTTTTTTTAAATACAACTACTGTACTGCTAAATAGTTGTGCAAGCTTAGACCAGCCAACACCTCTGTGGGCCACTAAGGTTAGCTTCTTGTTCCCACCCCCATCCCCAAACACACACACAGCTTTACGACAAGTAGCTGGGAAAGTACTACATTTCTTAGATTCTAAGATGCATATTTTTCCCTATATAAGCATCTCTAAAAATGGGGTGTGTCTTAAAATTGATGGCATCTTTTTCTTTTTTTGCATTTTACTGCACTTTTGCCAAAACAGCTGCCACCGTACCATTTCACCCCCTCTGCTCAGTGATCTCTTCCTAAACTTGAGAGCTCACCCCAGCATGACGATCACGATCAGGAGCCAAGTGCCTTTGTGCTCATCAGCGAGGGTGGGCGGCGCATGCTGGGTAGAGTTCATCGGCTGAAGTGCCAGCCCCGCCCACACTCCAGCTGACGATCGGAAATGCGTTCAAGAGCTTAAGCTTGAACTCTCCCCGGCATGCCAGGGATGCCCCCCCCCCCAGTGTGCCTTGCTTGTGGTGGCAAGCTTTGCGGCAGCATATATGCAGTATCTGTCAGAGAATGACGTGCGGCTGCAAACAGCAGATGTTTTGGAGGGCAACATGAGCTCTACACGTGGCACCACCCAAGAAGCCGCCCAAGAGCTCCCTCGGGATTCCACAAAGGCGGTCAGCTCCTTTCCGATCATGGCATGCTGGGGAGAGTTGGCGCTGAGCGGGCAAATTCAAGGAAGGAAGTACATCTTACAATTGATGGTATTTATTTTTTTCTGCTGGTGATACTGAAATTTATTTATTTCTGTATTTATATACTGCCTTTCTTATCCTCAGATTGCTCTTCAGATGTTATTCAAGGCGGTTTACATAGGCAGGCTTATCTAGATCCAATAAGGATCTTTACAATATTGTTCTGTATAGAACCCTACAATTCCAGCTGGTTTCCTCCATGATGTAGTCATCTTCACTAGCTGCTGAACACAAGCCTCGAGCTCTCTGCAGGACGCCACAGATCATGCTAACAGGGAAACATTTTTTAGTTGTCATCGCTCTGTCACTGACATTCTCAGCATTCCAGTCTGTTCTCCCACCGGACCACGCAACAGCAACTCCTCTCTGCCACAGAGGGTCATGACAGCTTATCAGTGACTTCCTGGTCTCCCTTCCAGCACGAAAACTGACTGTTCCTGCTTAGCTTCCGGCAGTCCAACCTCGGGACCACACCTCCTGCCTGAAATTAAGGTGCGTCTTAGAATTGAAGAAATATGGGTACAATGCACTATCCATTTCACCAACCTACAGGCTTAACGAAGTGAATGTTAAAGGATGTTACTAAGGGCCACACTTCACATTACACCGAGTTTTTACCCCTGGCAGTTTGTGAGAGTACCGGTGAACTGAAAAGCTGCCTCCGAGGCTCCAATTAGGAGCAGACACTAACTTTTATTGCGATTCATTTGTCCAGCATTGCTTTCCAAGCTGCTTTTTCACTCATATAGAAGATATTTCCCCATGACAAGAGAAACTGCTCAGGAGGCATATTTTGAGCAGTTGGGGTTAAGCAGTCCCACTACATCACTTTTCTGCTCCTGACTGCAAGATTACTTTTCAATACAAAAGCCAAACCATTAGGTGGAAAACATACGAAGTGTAGCGTGAAGTTTAATCTCAAGTTAATAAGGCATTTTTACCCAAGGGTGTATATACGCAACAGGAGTAATGTGTATACCTGTGGGCTGGAAAAAAATGTTTTAATCCAACTAACTGGAACTTTTATATCAATGCAGACAGAACTGTACCTTTATTTTGCAGATGTGCCTACAGAAATACCTCCAATAATGTTGCAAATAGCCATGTACCTGTTCACTCTTTAATTAATGTATACGGTAGCAACTCCCCCCCCCCCTTTCTAGAGCCTGAGCAGCCCTTCTCACATCTTCACGTCCTCTTGTTTGAAGAGACTGAACAAGATGAATGGGACAGTTCAGCACCATGCTATGGAAGCAGACAGACTCCTGCATCTTTTATACACAAATGCCCAGCTAAGCCAGCATTCTTGAACAAATGGTACAAAGGACAGTCACACTTTGAGCCAACTCTGGACTGAGAAACACAAGCTTCCAGTTGTGCTGGACTTTGAACAGGCTAAAAAGCAAGACCTCTATACCAGCCTCCCAAGCCAGATGCCAGCCAAGACAGGAAAGAGGAGAGGTGCTTCACTGCAGACTACCCAGCTATGCCTAGGACTAGTATTTTGAGTACACAGTAATGGACACACTCTGGATAAAAGTTAAATATGTGAGTGGGTGTTGACAGAGACAAACAGTACCACAAAAATATTACAGAAGTCCCAGAAAGAACAGTTCACTGTGCTTGTTCATTTAAGGCCCTTTGAGAGACCTTCCCAAACATGCACATGGAGTAAGAAGTCAGTCACCAAAAGCCTAACAGCGCAATCCTATCCAATTTACACCACTGGTGTAACCAGCGGTGCAGCAAGAATGGGAGGCCCTAGAACGGAAAGGGGATTCAAATCCCCTCCAAAGGGGGATTCAAAGGGGATTTAAATCTTCCCTCCCCTCCAAAGCCTCCCACCCTGCCCTCCCCCACGGGTTATACCAGTGGTATAAATTGCATAGGATTGCGCTGTAAGTTTGGGATAGATTTCCATCCAAAAATCAAAATTATTCTTCCCAGAAAAAACAATGTTATCCAGAAATAAAGTAACTTTATCCAAATTCAAAATATATTTGCCAATAGATGTTTGAATTACTGAATTCTATTTCATTAGTCAGGAAATTACAATAATCCATTTTGGATTACGGTAATCTAATCCAAACCAAAAAGTTTTCCAAGGACGCTTTGGATTTAAAATATCTGAGAAGATACCTAGAGCTATGTGGCAAAGCTGCTCAATTTTGCACCTTCTATGAAGCCCGTAACAGACCGCACGAATTCCGGCGCAGAGGCGAGCGAGCGAGGCTGGCCGCTCTCCTCCGCGCTCTGAGCTTGTCTGTAGGAGTGTCTTCCCGCAAATAGTCCCTCCTTTTGTCCCGCCTTCTTAAGAAAGCACAGCTGTGATTGGCTAAGCACAGTGCGCTCCGATTGGCCGGAAACCTTGCAGCCTCGCTGTAAACTGTCTGGTGCCCCAGCGACCTTTCCTCCGTGAAGCTCCGCGAAGCTGCCCCCTCAAACATGGGCCAGAGACATTTTCGATCGTGCCAGAAATCGGGAGATCACATCTGCTCCGCTCGCTTCCGCTATGGTAACCAGACACCTCCGCACAGCTCGACATAGCTCCTCAGGCGTCTGGAACGTGCCGAAATTCGTGCGGTCTGTTACAGGCTTAAGAATGAATTTAGATTTAGCATTTCCAATTGATTTGATGTACCAAATCTGGCACACCAAGACCTGCTTCCTCACCCATGCTGCTTTAAAAAAGCAGCACAGTGCTGCTGCTTTAACAAAGCAGCACAGAAGAATGAAGGGTCACGAGTCAAATCACCCACCAGACCATTTGAAGGCACAAACTCTAAGTGCTCACATGCTTCGAAGCAATTACCAAAGTACTCCACTCACCAACAACCATAATTCATGTCTTCTTGAACTAAGGGTGCAATCCTATCCAGCAGCTAGGCTAGCATGGGACCTCTGCGCCGGCCCAGGACTGTTGCAAAAGCTACCGTAAGGCAGCTGCACCGGCCCCAGGCCAGTGCAGAGGCCTACACTGGCCCCTGCAGGCCAAATCCTGAAGTGCAGTCTAGGTAAGCTGCGGCTGGGCTGCGCGGTGCAGGGGTGGGTGTTCCAGGGGCATTTTGGGGCAGGATCAGTGTCAGCAACATACATCGTATCCCAGAGGTTCCCAAACTGGGACGTTACAATGCCCCAGTTGGGAAAAATTGGTTGCTACCCCCTTAAGGGGGGTGGCAACGTTCAGTGATGTGCAAAAGCACTCCAGGGATCGAGCTGGAACTGGGGGAAAAGGGGCTTTTGACTCACCAGGGGTGTGCTTGCCCTCCAGAGGGTGCAGGGGGTCTGCAGACCCCTCTGCGGGCTTCCCCACAACCCAGATTAGCTTCTAAAAGTGTTTTAAAGCTACTTCCGGTTTTCACCAAAAGCAGGAAGTAAACCAGAAGTAGCTTTAAATCGCTTTTGGAAGTTAATCTGGGGTGCAGGGAGACCTGCAGCCCCCCTGCACCCTCCAGACGGCCAGCAGAACCCCTGGTGATTCAGAAAAGCCCCCTTTTCCCTGGTTCCAGCGCAATCCTTGGAGTGCTGTAGCTACTGTCGGGGGGGGGTGTCGCAGGAACTTGCAGCACAGAAAGTTCTGCCTGGGAGTTTGGGAACCTCTGCTGTATCCTATTCCCCTCTCAGGCCTGTTTCACCCAACATGGGCAGCCTTGATTAGCACCACCAAAATGGCAGGCACAGGCCTATTGCAGGGACTGGGGCTTTAACCAGGGTAAGGGAACTTGCTCCCTTACCCCCCAAGGAGACTTCCAACTCTGCTCAGGATATAGCATTGCCAGCATAGGATTGGGCTGCCCGTCAGGCTTTAATATCCACTAGACTGGTTACCTGTTGTAAGAACTGTCAGCCAACTAAGAAGGAATCTTTTCAAAAACTTGGTGATGATTCTTTTTGATACCAACTCTCACAGCTGTGTGTGGATGGAAAGGTTAGTAAAGATTTTTGCAGGCTGAGGCTAGTACTGTAACTTTGAAAACTGGACTAAGCAGTAACTAGTTCTTAAAATGTTTAGTAAAACCTTGACTGAATTACAACTTGAATTCTACTAATGAGACATTACATTGTTACACAGCTTCATAAGGTACTTATGCTATTTGTACCAACACATGCTCCAAAGCAACTCCATTATATATCATAGCACATCTTCTAATCTAGACTGTATTCTTATTTTAATGAGAAAGACAGATGCATCACATCATAGTACGAATAACTTTTCATGTCACTATTATCTGTTAAGAGGTGCAAATGTTTGATGCCAAGAAGCTCTTGTTTCAATAACGAAGTGCTTGCCGTGTTGTATGCGGAAATTTTGTTATTGTTTGTACAAAACTTGGTATAGAATAGCTATGGCTCTACCACCACACACTGTATTCATTGCAGATTAACAATTCGTTAAAAGACAAAAGGAAGTTTGACAACTTGATATAAAAGACAAGGATGACTGACTATCCCTTTTCAATTTATGACTATGTTTTGGTTACATGATTGTGAGGTCACTGGTTTAATGTTTCCATGAAGAATGGCCAAACAATGAAGGAATGGAAACATGCAATTTTAACAATTCAGTGGAAAACTGGTACAGATCAGTGCTGTTTTTCTGTGTCAAACATTAAATAGCAGATGACCTTAGGAGACCCAACATGATTTTAACTACATAACAAGTCAAGGACTAGGAAACCACAAGTGTGCTTAACATGTACACTTTTGAGACAGACAGTAACCAGAACCAAATGCCGCTGTGGCTCAACTGTGCAAAACCTCACTTCCGCAACAATCTTCTGTACAGAAGATGTCATGTACATGGTTTGGGAGCCACAACATGTTTACAACAAATGGCTTATTGCAATCAGATAGCAAATCTTTGCGAGCTCATCATTACACTAGAAGGTTGAATTAGAGATGGGAGGACACAGGAAACTCTGAAGGCATGACAACCACACAAATAAATTCTACCACCAGCTCTTTTACAGCTTTACAAAACATTAATGAGCAGGTTACATAAATCTTGTGGATTAAGGAGTTCTGGATGAGAACTGCTGCAAAACATCAGCCAAGACACATCCTTTCACAATGAGTAATCACAGAAATGATAAAATATAAATTCATTAAACCCCTTTGTGACAGATTATGCTTTCACTCTTCATTTTTAGTAGCTGTCTGAAAAGTCATATACTGTATACTGTACACTGTTTGAGATTTCTAGCTGTAGTAACATTACACAAAAAACATATTAGTACTTTATATATCAGTATCTACTACAACTTCCCTTAACAAATAAAGGTGATAAACTTCCCTGATGAAAAGCTGGAAGTCATAAAACAAAAGTGATGCTACTGAAACCACCACCTTCCTCGTGGAAAACGGTTAACAATTATTTAATCCCAACACACAGCCACTCTGCTCCGTGTAAAAGCCCGTAAGAAGAGGGGCAGCCCCTCTCAACTCAATCAGCTCTTCCCCCCATCTCCCTGGGGACTTGAAGTCAGTGTTCAGCAGCAAGAGGATTCACACAAACAAGCGGTACTGAAATAGCACGAGATATAGGGCAGCTCCGAGGAGAGCGAGCCAGCTGGCAGCCTTCTTCTACCTAGCTAGACTAGGGACTAAGCCAGGGCCTAGGAGAGAGGCCAGTCCCAGGCTGGCACCGGCGCAGCTCTCCCTGCCGAGGTCTCCCCATCCTGCTCCAAGGGATGCGCGCGGTACCCTCTGCTCGGCGCCTCTCCCACCTCCTCCCCCCTTCCTGCATTCGCCTCCCTCCCTCCACGGGGCTCCTGATCTGCCCGCATTCCTGGGCCACTCACTGGCTCCTCGCCCAGGGTCCCTTCTGGGGTTCAGCCTCAACCGCCTCAAGTTTAACCCTCCTTCGCCTTCAAGAGACCGCCGAGAGGCTCAGCCGCCCTCCCCCTTGTCCGACTCCGAGCGCCCCAGTCCCGTCAATCACCCCCTCAGGTCCAGCCTCGCACTCGCCCCGGCGCCCCGCATCTCCCTCTCTCGCTCACACACAGGCGCGCGCCCGCCCTGGGCTCCGCTTCCCTCAACGAGCTCCGCTCCTGCGTTTCCTTCCTTCCTCTTCCACCGCACGCCGAACCCCCTTCAACGCAGCCATCCAACCTCCTTCCCCTTTCGAGACTCACCCGCACAGCTTCCCAGGCAAGGAGCCGGAGCCGCCCTCCTCCGCTGCCTCCCCAGCCCCACGCCCGTGGAACTCCGGCCCTACCGCTTCCTCCCCGCAAGTGGTGACCAGCCACCCCACCTGGGGGCGGGGGGAATCTCGCCTCTTGTCTTCAGGACCCCCTTCACCAGGCCAAGCCCCACCCCAGCCAGTTTCCCGGGCCCGGCCGTTCTCTCGCTCTCACCTGCTACCCGCAGCCTCCTCCCTTCAGCTCCTCCTCAACAAGCAAGCCGCGCTGCCTCCCCCTCCCTGACAACAACTCCCACCTCCTTTGCTACCCCTCCTTCCTCCATCTTGAGCTTTACATATCATTGGCCACTTTAGCAGGAACACATAAGTATTGGTGAAAACTGACGCCTGTCAAGATACAGCTCCGCCTTTCGTTTTCAGAGCAATTTGATTCACGGCTTTGCCGCCCCCACTTCTTTCCTTATCATTTTTAATTGGTTCAAACTGTAGAAGCAGGCGGCTACGATAGGGCGGAAGAGATGCCAGCCGTACAGATGTCTCCGCCTCCCTCTACTTACCATAAGTGTCTTGCTCTGCTTGGTTTGGTTGCACAGTAGGGTGGGACACAGTTCAAAGAACGGGGAAGAACGCACCTGACCTGTGTTTAACCCTTTGCTGATGAAAGCATTCCTTGTTCGTTTTCAGTTCACGCATTCGTCTACTTTTTGGTATTATTTTACTGCTACTTAATCTCATCTACGGAAGTTGATCGCATATATTTAAAATATGCTACCTATATCTCAGCTCAATTTTTTATAGAATCGCAGAATTCACACCACAGCAGTACCTAACACAAAACCTCCTCCTGCTTGGAGATGGGAAATGAGTGCCCAACCATTTCTGACAGCAGTTGAATTGAAGTTCCCCGGGTTGGCACCTGTCCTGGCATGAACTGCTCTTATAGCTAAGATCCACCACCCTAACGTCTTTTGTCAGTGTTGAACCAACCTATCAGCCTTCTAACCCCTGCTTCTATCTCTCCTTGACCTCGAGATCTGCCTAGCTAGTTCATGACCCTCGACATTTTCTCTGACTGAGGAACTCCTAGCAAAAAGGAACGACGATGACATCTGAAATGTTAATTATTCTTTCAAGACCGTCGTTCTGTTGTCAAAGTGGTAGTAGAAAGTCCAATTTCTGAAACCTCAGGCAACCCAAATATTTACATTCTGAAATTAACAGGGATGGGGGAGGGCTAGGAAAAGTCTACCATTTTGACTGTGCCTGTAACAATGCTTTTTATTCTCTCTCAGGTGGATTTTTATTTATTTATTTATTTATTTATTTATTTATTTTCACATTTTTATACCGCCCTTCATCCAAGGAGCTCAGGGTGGTGGTATACATAGTTCCTTCTCTCCTTTCATCCTCACAACAACTCTGTGAAACTGGTTAGGCATCTGGCACAGGAGCATCTGGCACAGAAGGCTGCCCTTTTTCAAATAAATAATCAGTTTTCATGCCAATGTATTGGTAAATGTGTACATTTGACTGGTATTTATTGATTAATATATTACTAGTGATCTTACTATCTAATACAGCTGCACTCCTATACACAGAGTCCAATCCTATGCCAGCCTCCACCGGCAGGACTGGACTCTGAACTGTTGCAAATGTGCCATAAAGCACGTTGCGACAGCGCAGAGGCCTGTCTTGCCACCAGTGTGGAGTCCAGTGCCCGCAGGCCTCCACCAGGGACGGAGCTACACCTGCTGGAAGCAGGTGAGTTCCACACTGGCCGGTGGGGAGGTGGGGGGAGGGCAGGGAGGAGGTGTTCCGGGGTGGCAAGAGGGTGGGGAGGAGGGCGGATCATGCCTGGGAGGGTGGGCTCGGCAAATCCCAGAGGCGTCGCTCTCGTGAAGCGAGGAGAGCGGGTCGCCTCTAGGTAACGCGCGCACAGAGGTGACGCACGCACGCACACGCGTGACGCGCGTCACCTCCCCTGCGCGCATCGCCTCCGATTCCGAAGACGTCCCCGGAGCCAGCTCCTGGCCTCGGAGGGGCCTTCCGAGGCCAGGAGCCGGCTCCAGAGACGTCTTCCCCCCTTTTCCCTCAGGAATGGTCTGCGCATGCGCGAAAAACAGTATAAATTCCGTTGTGATGCAGAGCCTTCGTCAGAAGGCCCTGGCACGTCGGCTGGGGTGGTCGCTCCAAGGCTTTCTCCCGGCCTCGGAGCCTCCGAGGCCAGGTGAAGGCCTTGGAGCGGAGCCGGCTGCAACAGGGGGGCAGCGTCGGGGGGGGACCGGGGCAGCGTCCCTTCAGGTCGCCCCCTTGGAAAATCGCGGCGCGGCCTGGCGGCCACACCAAATTAAAACTTAGGGGGTGCAGCACGCATCCTAGTGATGCGGTCCATCCTGGGCTTGAAAGCCTGACACAGGGCTTTTCAGAGCTGCGCCAGCCATTTTGCTGGCACGCCTCTGAGTAGCGCCATAGGGGTTGCTGGGGCTCAAAACGGGGGAAGGGGACGATCATCCCCTTCCCTCGAGACCCCCAGCCCCGCGCTGGATGCAGCGGAGCCTGCCCCGGTGCCGCTGTATCCGAGCGCGGGGCTCTTTGGGCTGACACTTACCTGAGACTAAGTCCCACTGAACTCAATGGGGCTTCCTTTTCAGTAGATATACATAGGATTCATTGCATTGTAATATCATTACTTGTGTAATACTCCACCCCTCAATCTGTTACCTGGAAGAAAGGCCCATCGATTTCCAGAATGTACTTTGGACTAGCACCTAAAGCAAAGTAAATAAGACCTTTTGCATTATATGAGATACAGTCCTTACAGGACTCGTTTATAAATCTGTGTTTGACAGCAACAAGATTAATGCATATAACATTTCAGCATGCTAATCTTATAAATATATTAGTGATTGGGGGTTGTGCATTTTGGGAGGTTTTTTGAGGGAAGAATAAGAATAAATTGAAAGACAGAAGGAATTTTGTGCAAGCAATGTATTTCTTATCAGTAGGCTTCACCACTGTGCCTTGCTTATGCATGTCCAGTTGTCTGAGTGACAACTGTTAGTAACAATTCTGGACTAGGTAGATTTGACCTCTAATCCAGTAAGGCAATACTTCTGTTATGTTCATGAGAACAGACATCACATCTAACTGAAACCTGTTTGAAGACCCCAGCAATGCCTTCCTTTGAATTGCCCCTGTCCCTTTACACTTCCAGGTAACTCCTGCTATCAGTTTCTTTAAATATTTCCCAGAAGGCTTATGGCTGACTGCATAAGTTGCTTGTGAATGGAAAACCATAAAACAATATGACAGACATTGTAGATAGTTGTTGAAAGATAAAGGTCACTTCCAAGTTAACATTAGAATTTATAATGAAAGTACTTCCACAAGTCACTTGTTGAAAACTTCTTGTTGAAATCCTTAATATGCACAACTAGATACCTCCAGGTTAGGCATAAATTACAAATCTTGGAGCATCTCTGCAATACAGTGTTTGACATGGAGACAGTAGCGTGTTGTGAGCATTCCTCCTGAAGATGTTCACAGCCACAGGAGCAACAAATTATTGTGTAAGCATTTGCTTTCCAGAGGCACCACCAAGTGCTGTGCAAAACAATTGTGAATAAAATGTTAATGGGGAAGAAAAACAATGGAGGAACAGCTGTCATGGTAAATAAAAAGAATTTGGTCCAGGGTACTGTACATACTTGGGGGACAAGAAGGAACCTTAGACTAATTGAGATATATTTTTGTCCTAAATTGCTTTCTTATAGAACAACAATTTTCAACCGCTGTGCTGCGGCACATTGGTGTGCCACGAATGGTCTGCAGGTGTGCCCAAGGGAGTTTGGGGCACAGTGGTTGAAAACTGCTACTATAACATAAAGTCCAATCTTCACAGCCCCTGCCTGCGATGGGGATGGTGGGGAGATGAAAGAATAGCTAACAGGTTCGTAATGCAGTCCAAATACATATATGGTAATTCTGCCACCACCTCCACAACTCCCTTGCACCTTTCTCTGAAGGCAGACACATGTTGCTACTAGAACTGCGTGCGCAAAAAGACTTTTATCCACTCAGAGGGAGAGTGAAGGAAGTCCTAAAATTAGGGGATGTAAGTAATTTGTCCCAATCTCTTCACTTGGTTCCATTGCACGTCCCATTTAATTGCGTCACAGATAAAAACGTGCCCGTGGGGGAAGGCACTTCCTTCTGAATCAGTTGGTACCTTGCCAAGATGGTGGTGGTGAGATTCTGAAGGGGGAAGCCGTTGGCAGGGGGGCACACGTGCTTGTACTGAGCTCAGCTGCCTTAAACTTGGCAGCACCCCTTGATCGGAGTGCCAGAGTCTTGTGTTCACAACCCTCGCCCTGGCCGCCACCGATCTTATGCGTCTATTTGCTAGTGAGTTTTGCTATAGGAAACGAATTGACCAAGGCTTCCAGGTCCATGTGTACGTGATGAAGCTGAAATGTGTACCTTCTTCAGACATGACTCTGTGAAGTGGCCTTTACTCTTATCACCTGTACTCTGTCAGTCCCTTATGTGGCCCTCTGCCAATTTTGTCTGAATACATAATTATAAAAACCCTGATATTTTAGTTATTGAACTTTAAACACAATCTTAACACTTGTTTTTTTTTTTTAAATAATAAAGAATATCCTTAAAAAAACTGCTGGAGTGCCTTGACAATTTTCATGTCTTGTTAGTGTGCTGTGAGATGAAAAAGGTTGAAAATTGCTGATATAGAACATCAACAACAGGAGTGAAAAAGGAACTATTTTTCAAGAGATTAAACACAATATAATCTCTGAAGTCTTCAGAATGAGCCGGGAATTAAACAGTGGAAAAGCATGGTGAGTTCATCTTTTACAAGTACTTCATGTCCTTTTCCACTTGACACGCACACACACATGGGGAGGAGTCATAGCTCAGAGATATACTTTGCATGCAGAAGTTCCTAGGTTCAGTCAATGGCATCTCTAGTTAAAAAGGATCTAGTAGTAGTTGAGAACAAAGACCTGAGAGCTTGAATGCCAGCCAGAGTAGGCAATATTGGGTTATACGGGCCAATAGTCTGACTCAATATAAGGTAGCTTCATGTTTTCATGCTTGTCTCAGTACAAAAACTAATTGAAATTCACAGGCATGACTGTGCCTCTTTTATCACATGGTTTTTATGGTAGTCTGATTGCAATTCCATGTGGATATCTTCATCCAGGGGTTTGTTTTTCAATGCAGTTGACAGGTTCCTTCCCACAACCACCAGCTTTGCTTACAGTCTTTTCTACCTGGTTCTAATCGTAATAATAATAATAATAATAATAATAATAATAATAATAATAATAATAATAATAATAATATACAGTATTTATATAACGCCTTTCTTGGTCATTGAATTTCTCCTCTGACTTTAATCCAAGGCGGTTTACATGGGCAGGCTTTCCCAACCCCCCTAATGTTTTTTTTACAATCATATATATAAATGTTCAATCTTTCGTGAACAACTGCATTCCAGATGTTATCCTTTGCAATCTGGCCTCTCCCTGGCCGTTGCCTCCCACACTCGGCCGACGCAGCTGGCAGCTCTTTATCTCTCCTCACACAGGCTTTCACAGCTTTTTGTCAGCGGCATGTCTCGAACTGGCCATTTGCTGATCTTCAGGCTTACGAGGTGGCAACTCTACCAACTGAGCCAGACCTCCTGCTTTATAGGAGGCTTCCCTGTTTTATAGGGATTTTCACATGGTACTGTTATGTGCACATGTTCAGAAGGAGACCTAAATATGTTCACAAAATGATGGACACAGGCAGTGGCATAGCTAGGGTCCATGGTACCCAGGGCTGCGATGTCGTGGCGTCACTTCTGAGTTCTCCTGGAGAAGGAGAAGGCAGTGGCAGCCCTGCGGTCCAACTGCTCCACTGTTTCTTCAAAGGAAAAGATTCCTTTGAAAGAATGGGGGGCAGACTGCGAGGCCGCTGCAACATGAAGCGGCAGCGGCGGCAAGGAGGCGGTGGTGGAAAAGGTAGATACCTTGTGGCTACTCGCCACCCCCTTGCTCCTTGGATGGGGGGGCACCAGGAGGTCACACCTCCTGGTCGCCCCTCCAGCCAAAGAGGAGCCACATTGCGAAGCGGAAATGCTTTGATAGATCACAGTGATCAATAAAGCACTTCAGCTTCGAAAAGTGGCCGCTCCCCACCCCTTCCTCCTCTGCCACCTCCTAGTCGGGGGGGGGCTTATCGTGTCACCCCTTCTGGCTTGGCACCTGGGGCAGTGGGCCCCACCACCCCTCTCCCAACTACGCCACTGGACACACAGTAGAGACGGGCCTTGACTGAGATTCCCCATAGTTGAACAACTCTATTCTCTGAATGTTCAGGTGTATTTTTACATGAAAAATTACAACAGAACAAATCCCAAGTTCAAATAATTAAAATATCAGGCTGGATCTTTCTTGATAACCTTTAGTTAAGTTCAGCACCATCATATTTATTGCAAGAAGACCGTGATCTCATTATTGCTGACAAGAAAACTTCAGATAAGGCACTGAGCTTTAACCTTCATTCCAACAGAATAGACATTATAATTGTGTCATGAAGTGACCTCATTTTTCATAGGTGCTGTAAGTATGAGTTAATTACAAATGAAAGTAATTGCTATTATAACATTAAAATCCAGCAATATACCATAGACTGAAAAAAAAATTAAACATGTTTTAGCATAGTAAAATTAAACATGATAATAGCATAGTCTTCTAGGAAGAGGTGGTGAGGTCAAAAACAGGAGGGAAGTATTAGGGAGCGCACAAGGTTAAGGTCAGCAGATCTGTGTCAATTCAGACTTGAACTACCACTTGAACTACCCCTGCTTTCTACCTAAGAAGACCTTAGAGAACAATTGCCCAAGGTAGACACCTATGGCTACTGGGGCCAACCTGGTATAATAAGACAGCTTCGTATGTTCACATAGCAATAGCTTCTACTCTTTAGAGGTAATAGCATAGTCTTCTAGGAAGAGGTTTGGCAATTACTAGAGAAGCCAGACCTGCCAAAACTCTCACTGCCACCATGAAGAAGTTATTTAGAGACAGTGGAATACCCTGCAGGGCCACCCTGTTGGGCCCTGCGTATGGTCAGGATTGGAATATGATTTGTGCACATTCAGCCACCATAACTCTTGTGTTCCCAGCACAGGCAGCTCCACTACACACTGTCTCTGTTGTGCTGGCACATGGTAATTCTATAGTCCAATGACTTCATCCAGTTTCTCTCCTTGTTCACTTTATTATCTGAATTTTCCCCTTACACATGCTTCCCCCTCTCCCTCCCTTGAAAAGCAAGACACTTGGAGTCTCCGAGTCTGAAGCTTTGTATTTAGTCACTGGCTATAGAGACACAGCAGATAGCATCTTTTCAAAATCACCAAGTGAGCAATCTTTGGACGTCATATATTATTGTGAGCGCTAAATGATCTTTAATAAATCTCTTTTTTTTTAAAGGCCACATGAAGCCCCGGTGAATGAGAATAGACTGCTTAGCTGGGGATCACATACGTTTTTTGCATCTAAGTCAGTGTGAATCGAGTTTTAACTTCCAGTCTTTTATGTATTTGTGGAGAGAAGGAAAAGCCTTTTTGAGCTTCTTTCTCATTCAGTTTAACTGTATTGCACAGTGAATCTAGTTTTTTTTTAAGCATACAGCGATTTTATTAATCTATTTCAATTAGACGGGCCAAATTTAGATAAAGCTCATTTTCTCAGTGGAACCCTGTGTACATGATAACCGGGATTAAGGATCACAAACTGAGAATGGGAAAATCCTGGAGAGAGAGAGAGAGAGAGAGAGAGAGAGAGAGAGAGAGCATGAGCTGCAGCTGGAGGTAAGCCAAGATCTCAGATAAGAGATGCCTCATTGATTGAGTGGATGGATGCATTCATCCTTGGGGGCGGAAGGGGGGGAGGAAGGGTAGCAGGGAGCTCTTGAGAAACAGTCTTTTGAACAAGCCAGTAACAGTCTTGCTATCTAGTGGTGGACATTACAGCAACCACAATGGGGAGTCGATTTCACAATCCTGTCCAGTGTCCTTACATTGCTAGTATAGTGGATGCCATTGGGATGAATGGAAATGCTTGTCAGGGCCTTCTTTTTATGGGAGTCTACAAGAACAAGCTTGGAAATGTTCTTCTTCCATAATAGGCTGTTGCTTTTGGCAGTGCAGCAAAAGTGACAATACAGGACTCAAGCTGTTAATAAAGTGGGGAAAAGTAAAAAAAAAAAGCAACAAAAAGGAGCAACAACGCTGGATTGGACTGTGGCAAATCTGAACTAGCAGAAATGTCTCTATCCACCTCACACACACACTTGTACCCCACACCTAATGATATATGCACACACGCACATGTGCGCGCATGCACATGCACACACACACCACCACACAGAGGGCAACGATGTTCAGGAAACAGCAAATTGTACTAAACATTTTATTCCATACTAATTTTTAAGTCCCTGAAGGCCAAAAACTGAAAAATCAAACTATTTTGGGCTCAGCTTCATGTCTCATTTTTTCACTCTATACCAGTTGCTCTGTACCTTCTAGTGGACCATCCCCTGTAAGTGGATTTGTTTGGCTGGTAGAAAATATTCATAAAAGATCTGACAGCTTTGCTAGTAATATGTGTTGTTGTTGTTCAGTCGTTAAGTCGTGTCCGACCCTTCGTGATCCCATGAACCATATCCCGCCAGGCCTTCCTGTCCTCCACTATCTTCCTGAGTTCGCTCATTTTCATGTTTGTTGCATCGGTGATGCTGTCTAACCATCTCATCCTTGGCCTTCCCCTTCTCCTTTTGCCTTCAATTTTTCCCAGCATCAGAGTCTTCTCCAGAGAGTCCTCTCTTCGCATTAGGTGGCCAAAATATTTGAGTTTCAGCCTTAGTACCTGTCCTTCTAGGGAGCAGTCAGGCTTGATTTCATTTAGAATTGACTGATTTGATCTCCTAGCAGTCCAAGGGACTCTCAGGAGTCTTCTCCAGCACCACAGTTCGAAAGCATCTATTCTTCGGCGCTCAGCCTTCCTTATGGTCCAACTCTCGCAACCATACATTGCTACTGGGAACACCATCGCCCTGACTATACGAACTTTTGTTGGCATGGTGATATCTCTGCTTTTTATTATGCTGTCTAAGTTTACCATAGCTTTCCTTCCAAGGAGTAAGCGTCTTTTAATTTCATGGCTGCTGTCTCCGTCTGCAGTGATCTTGGAGCCCAGAAAAGTAAAATCTGTTACTGCTTCCATTTCTGCCCCTTCTATTTGCCAGGAATTGATGGGACCAGATGCCATGATCTTAGTTTTATTAATGTTGAGTTTCAAGCCAACTTTTGCACTCTCCTCTTTCACTCTCATCAAGAGGCTCTTTAGTTCTTCTTCACTTTCTGCCATTAGGGTGGTATCGTCTGCATATCTGAGGTTGTTGATATTTCTCCCGGCAATCTTGATTCCGGCTTGTGATTCATTCAGCCCTGCATTTCTCATAATGTACTCTGCATATAAGTTAAATAAGCAGGGTGACAATATACAGCCTTGCCGTACTCCCTTCCCAATTTTGAACCAATCAGTTGTTCCATGGCCGGTTCGAACTGTTGCTTCTTGACCCGCATACAGGTTTCTCAGGAGACAGGTAAGGTGGTCTGGTACCCCCATCTCTTTAAGAATTTGCCACAGTTTGTTGTGATCCACACAATCAAAGGCTTTTGTGTAGTCAATGAAGCAGAAGTAGGTGTTTTTTTGGAACTCTCGTGCTTTCTCCATGATCCACCGCATGTTGGCAATTTGATCTCTAGTTCCTCTGCCTCTTCGAAACCCAGCTTGTACGTCCGGTAGTTCTCGGTCCACGTACTGCTGAAGCCTAGCTTGTAGGATTTTGAGCATAACCTTGCTAGCATGTGAAATGAGTGCAATTGTGCGGTAGTTTGAGCACTCTTTGGCACTGCCCTTCTTTGGAATTGGAACGTAAACTGACCTTTTCCAATCCTTTGGCCACTGCTGAGTTTTCCAAATTTGTTGGCATATTGAGTGCAGCACTTTCACAGCATCATCATTTAGGATTTTAAGTAGTTCAGCTGGGATATTATCATCTCCGCTAGCTTTGTTGTTAGTAATGCTACCTAAGGCCCACTTGACTTCACTCTCTAGGATGTCCGGCTCTGGGTCAGTGACCACACCAGCGTGGTCATCAGGAACATTCAGATCTTTCTTGTATAGTTCTTCTGTGTATTCTTGCCATCTCTTCTTAATCTCTTCTGCTTCTGTTAGGTCCTTGCCTTTTTTGTCCTTTATCATGCCCATCTTTGCACAAAACGTTCCCTTGATATCTCCAATTTTCTTGAAGAGATCTCTAGTCCTCCCCATTCTGTTGTTTTCCTCGATTTCCTTGCATTGTTCATTTAAGAAGGCCTTCTTATCTCTCCTTGCTATTCTCTGGAACTCTGCATTCAGTTGTTTATATCTTTCCCTTTCACCCTTGCTTTTTGCATTCCTTCTTTCCACAGCTATTTGTAAAGCCTCATCTGACAGCCACTTTGCTTTCTTGCATTTCTTTTTCTTTGGGATGGTTTTAGTTGCTGCCTCCTGTACAATGTTACGAACTTCCGTCCATAGTTCTTCTGGCACTCTGTCTACCAGGTCTAATGCCCTAAATCTATTCTTCACCTCCACTGTATACTCATAAGGGATATGGTTTAGGTCATATCTGACTGGTCTAGTGGTGTTCCCTACATTCTTCAGTTTAAGTCTGAATTTTGCAATAAGAAGCTCATGATCTGAGCCACAGTCAGCTCCAGGTCTTGTTTTTACTGATTGTATAGAGCTTCTCCATCTTTGGCTGCAAAGCACATAATCTATCTGGTTTCGGTATTGACCATCTGGTGATGTCCATGTGTAGAGTCGCCTCTTGTGTTGTTGGAAAAGAGTGTTTGCTATGACCAGCGTGTTCTCTTGACAGAACTCCGTTAGCCTTTGCCCTGCTTCATTTTGCACTCCAAGGCCAAACTTGCCTGTTGTTCCGTTTATTTCTTGATTCCCTACTTTAGCATTCCAGTCTCCTATGATGTAAAGGACATCTTTTTTGGGTGCTAGTTCTAGAAGGTGTTGTAGGTCTTCATAGAACCGGTCAACTTCATCTTCTTCGGCATCAGTGGTTGGGGCATACACTTGGATTACTGTAATGTTGAATGGTTTGCCTTGGATTCGAACTGAAATCATTCTGTCGTTTTTGAGGTTGCACCCCAGTACTGCCTTTCCCACTCTTTTATTGACTATGAGAGCTACTCCATTTCTTCTAAGGGATTCATGCCCACAGTAGTAGATATGATGGTCACCTGACTTAAATTCGCCCATGCCCGTCCATTTTAGTTCGCTGATTCCCAAGATGTCAATGTTCAATCTTATCATCTCATTTTTGACCACATCCAGCTTGCCTTGATTCATAGACCTCACATTCCATGTTCCTAAGCAGTATTGCTCCTTGCAGCATTGGATTTTCCTTTCAACCTCAGACACATCCACAGCTGGACGTCCTATTGGCTTTGGCCCAGCCGCTTCACTCTTTCTGGGTCTACTTGGAATAGTCCTCCGCTCTTCCTCAGTAGCATATTGGACACCTTCCGACCTGAGGGGCTCATCTTCCGGCGTCATATCTTTTAGCCTTTTGGTACTGTTCATGGGATTTTCTTGGCAAGGTTACTGGAGTGGGTTGCCATTTCCTTCTCCAGTGGATCACTTTTAGTCAGAACTCTCTGCTACGACCTGTCCGTCTTGGGTGTCCCTGCACGGCATAGCTCATGGCTTCATTGAGTTACGCAAGCCCCTTCGCCACGACAAGGCAATGATCCATGAAGGAGTAATATGTAGATTACTGAAATTCTGAAAAGGTACAGTATTTGGGAGCTGGATTGCCATTGGATATAGCATGACGCTCTGAAAACTGTACAGTCTTATGGTACTGGAATGCACACATAGGCATTTTCTAGATGCTATGGAAATGCACAGCTGGAAGAGATGTTTAACATCTTTAGCGAGGTATCAGGAATGCCAGCCACCAGCTCCCATAGAAGTTGCTATTCTTTGCCACTTGCTTACTACCTCACAATGGCATTTAGGCCGGATTCACACTACACGAATCCAGGCGCGGATGCCTCTGCCTCTGCCTCTGCCTCTGCCTCTGCCTCTGCCTACGCGCTTGGAGCTGGGGTGTGTCTTCCCGCCTGTTGTCCCTCCTGCTGTCCCGCCTTCTTAAGAAAGCGCAGCTGTGATTGGGTAAACACAAGTGTGCTCCGACTGGCCGAAACCCTTGCAGCCTCGCTGTAACCTTCTTTGACCCTGCGCCTCAACCTTCTTTGACCCTGCGCCTTTTCCTCTCTCAAATTTCAAATACAGGAAGTTCGGTGTCCTCCTCGCTCTCTCTTCTGTGCTCCTCGCACGCTCCTATTTTGAATATTTTGAGTATTTTCCGCCATTCTGGTTTTCTCTCTCCTCGTCCTGTGTTTTCCCAGACTTCCTCTGGGAATAAACCATGGAATAAACCTGCACGGCGATTGGAGGTAGTTCTGATTGGCATGCAACCACTCTCCTCCCCCTCTCATGCGATTGGTGGCTGCAGTAGCTCCGCGAACCCGCCCCCAAGCTCCGCGAACCCGCCCCCTCAAAAGATGGGTTTCCCCATCTTGTACAAGGGAGAGTGCAGCTGCTCCGCTTGCTTCCGAAATGCTGTCAAAGAGCTCCGTGCATCTCCGTAACGCGCCGGGATTCGTGTAGTGTGAATCCAGCCTTACTCAGGGCTGGCCCATCCATAAGGCTAACTCTGAGCCAGTCACCCACATCCATCTGCCCACATGCTTCTGTTGCTTCTCCTTCTTCTGCTCTCTGGATTGGAAAAGGGGAAGGAGCAGAAAAAGAAGTGTGCAGGAGAGGAGAGTGGTGGGGGTAGACAGTAGAGCATTCTAACCCACCAGTGTCTTATTTGCTATACTTCCTCTTCTGCTCCTTACTTTTTTCTGTTTCCAATCCAGAAAGTGGAGGGTGCAGAGACTGGCGCATCGCCAGGGAAGGGGCAGCATGTCATGTGGCATGCTGCCTCAGGAAGTCTTGGGTCAGCAGCCCTGCAATCACTTTTTTACATCACATAGCATTAGTGTACCTAACAGGCAGACCAATCCTATCTAAGGCCCCCTGATGCAGCCTTGCCACCAGAGTGCTCGTTGCATCCTGTGGGGGAGGCAGTCCTGGAGGTCTCCTCCGGGTAAGGGAATATTTGTTCCCTTGCCTGGGGGGTAAGCATCTGCTGCCCTCATGGGCCTACTCGAACCTCTGCCAGTGATTTTGCTGGCATAATTCTGAGTGGATCCAGGAAGGCAGACTGAGGCCAGAAAGGGGAGTAGGATATTGGTGGTGCCATAGCGACTGATACTGCCCCATCCCGTCCCCACATACTCTCTATCCTGTTCATCCTCCTCCCTGCCCTGTTCTGCCCACCCTTCCCCCCACCTGTCCCCTCTGCTGACTTACAAGCACCAGGGTGTTTCCTCTTGCAACTTATTGTGGCGCCCCAGCTGCACTCTATGGCATGTCACCTTGACCTTTCGCAACAGCCATAGAGCATGCTGCGCCACTGGAACACGGGTTCCAGTGAGGCAGGTGGTCCATAGGATTGTGCCCTTAATTTGACAGATTTTGGAAGATATGTATGTTTTAGAAAGAGCTGGGGAGTTACTACTCCCAACAATACAAATTGCTTTGCCTCTTGAAGGAGCAAACCTAATTAAAGCTGAAAATGTATTCTGAGTTCAGTTTCATCTTTTGAGATAAGAATTGAGCAATGCTGAAGAAAAAAACCCACCTAAACAGGTTTTAAAGCATAATTTATTTCACTTTTCAGAAATGACTTGTGACTCTTTAAGAAGTACAGTACCTAAAAACTCTGCATGCTTTTATATCTTCTCTCATGAAATGTGTGTGGCCTTCGGCAATGTTGCGTACCTACTCATAAGATCTGAGCAACATTGTGCTTAAATCTAATTAGAGTCTTTAATTGACTCGCTAGTTACTAATATAAGCATGTGTAACCAACACACAAAACCCCATCACCACCAAAAACATGTTGCTGAAATTCTGTATTCTTTCCTTTTATTAGTTATTAAAACTGTTGAAGCTACATTATGCTGTTTGGCATCCTCATTTGTTTATACATTTGTAGAAGAAGAAGAAGAAGAAGAAGAAGAAGAAGAAGAAGAAGAAGAAGAAGAAGAAGAAGAAGAAGAAGAAGAAGAAGAAAAGTTAAGGAAAGTTTCCTTCTGAATACTAACGAGCACTCAGGGTCTCTCCGTTTTTATTTTACACGACGATCCCACATCCTTCTGCCAAAGCAATTTGCAACCTTTGGGTTTCTAAGCAGGCAGTCTCCCTTTATGGAGTAGGAATGTAGTGAAAGCTAGTTCCCTCCAAGGTGTTATAGATTCAGCCCAGTCTGTTGCAGAAGTCAGTCCTGTGCCACAGAATGGGCATGAGTACTAACGTGGCCTCCATGAATGTCATTCCATGAGCAGCCATTACATATTCAATCCACTAAAAAATATAAAACAGCTGCAGGGCTGAGGCACCTCCAACCTGTAGAAGGTCCCAGAAAGTGGGAAGGGCTGTAGCTCAGAGGCAGAGCACATGCTTCATATGGAGAAGGTCCTGGGTTCAAATTATATACGGCATCTCCAGGTACAGCAGAGAGAAAATTCCTCTCTAGAGCCACTGCTAGGCAGCACTGACAATACTGAGCTATATGGACTCAGTAAAAGGCAACTTTGTACTGTATATAGAATGATTCCTTTTCTTCAGTATCGTGGCAGTTGCGTCTATAGGTAGGAATACCATGAGTGGCAAGAAAGAGGAAGTTTTGTCATCTTCTTCTTCTTAAGAGACTAATACCCCCACCCCGGTAGTGTAAAACAAGACAGATTCACAGTCTGCTTCCTGCAGCGCAGTCTTCTAATAATGGGTGGAAAGCTCTATTCTCTCAGTTCTTAGAGAACATTGAGAGCCCAATCCTGTCTAGCAGGATGCAGCAGTGCAAATAAGGTGCTTGCCACATCCTACACAGGATTGGACCTGTGCCGGGGCAGCCAGAGGCCTCCTTGGGCTAAAGGGACATTTGTCCCTTTACTCCGAGTAGAGCCCCAGCTGCCCCATTAGGTCTACTCGAATGTGCGCCAGCTATTTTGCTGGCATACACTCAAACCGGCTGTGTAACACCGGCAAGGCTCGGGAAGGGGGATATGATTTGGTGGAGTGCGCCGGCCCTTCCTGTCCCGGGTCCGGTAGGCCAATCTGGCCCCCCTGGAACACCCCTTCCCCACCCTCCCCTGCCCTTCTGCCGTGCCTTGGGGACTTATCTCTCCACTGTGGTGCTCCACTCCACTGTTCTGCGGTGCTGTTGGAGCGGCGCAAGCCTCTCCACTGGTGCTGCTGCTTACTCGTTGGGAGCTGTGAACGTGCTTTCCGGCACGTTTGCGACACCTTATACCAGCGGATTGTAGACAGGATTACACTGTCAGTCTCCTAACTGCTGGATATTAAAAACTGTGCAATGAGAAGAACTCGTCTCATTTATTTCAATGGTGCTTAGTCATGATTAAATTTCTTGGGATACAACCCCACATATTTCCACTACAGGGCAAACATGCTTAACTAAACTCTCACAATTTCTGGATGAAGTTTCCAAAGGCAGCAGTGACAGACTGATTGACCAGCAGTGTTCCAGAAGGAAATACATAGAGCTCTTCCTGTCTCAGCAGGCTCAATCCCTCACTACTGGGTAGGGCTGCAGAGAGTGTTTGTGTGTGCTGCCAAGGACACAAAGGGAGGGGACAT
Organism: Plestiodon gilberti rubricaudatus; assembly: GCA_026170595.1. Lineage (NCBI taxonomy): Eukaryota > Metazoa > Chordata > Lepidosauria > Squamata > Scincidae > Plestiodon > Plestiodon gilberti. The sequence continues at coordinate 260,389,809 of JANXHW010000001.1, forward strand.
CAGATCAGGACCAGTTCCAAATGCTACGCCCAACTGGATTGCTGGTCCCTGAAATAAAACAAGTACAGAAGTAGATGATAGACATAGATGCCATAAGCAGCAGGGGATGATGCAATTGCCATTGCAGTTAGTCACCAATGCATTTTCACAAAGCTGCTGTTAGAAACTAGATGTAAAGTGCCATTGTGCAGAGAGTACTTAACCCTCAGCTCTCTGCTGTTGTGACTTCTGCAGAGCAGGCAAATACTGTACGGCAGTGTTTCTCAAACTGTGAGTCGGGACCCACTCCCGACCTGATTTCTGTTGGGTCCCAGGTGATGGAAAGATCAGATAAGTAATTGCCACAAGCCCTGGGGCTATTGAAAAATTAGATAGCTACTAATTGCCTGTCAAAGAGCTGAGCTCCTGCAGTTTGCAAGATAGCTGCTAATTACCCTGCAAGCAGCTGTGTTCTTGTATATATATAATCACCTTTTTTTAAAGTTTCGTAAAGTTAGGTGGGTCCCGATAGAGTGACATTTTAAAAAGTGGGTCCCGGTGTTAAAATGTTTGAGAACCACTGCTATAGGGTATATTGTCCTATGGGACAGGTGCATAGCAGTCCTTTTAACCAGAAGGCTGTTTAGGCTGCTACTTGGAGTAACATAATAACTTGCCCCAAGTTCAAAATTATTACAGATATAGTCAGGAAAAAGGAGAATCCAAAGGGTAATATATTGCCTAGCATATCCCATCATGGAAGGAAAAAACAAGACAAATTATCTCATTTCTTTTTGCTATGTAGTCAAACTCTGCTGTTTTTGTTGTGGTTTGTAATGAACAGTTTTTAATTTCCTGTGCAGTGGGCAAACGGAATATATATCTTTTCTGCATTCTTCCTTTTTTCTTTCATTTTTTGTTTGCTCCTTGTCTGTCAATTTTAGGTTAGCCACTTTCTTTGTGTCTTGTTGTAGGGAACTGAATTATATTATGAGTGTGTGTGCATGCACGTGTACGAGAGAGAGAGAGAGAGAGAGAGAGAGAGATGTATTTTCAAATAAGTGCAACTTATTTCACTTCCACCCGAGGCAAAGGTGTGGGACTTTTTTGTGTGTTTTTATTGGTTTTGATAGAGTCCTTATATTTATCAAACAAAAATGATAAGTAGAACAACACTATCATTCTTCAGAAAATCCACTCCCTGTATGAAAAGAGATTGCTTTCGCCTTCCTGGTTCATGCAAAATATCCAGTCCACCATGAAATGGCCTGATGTTGGGAAAACGAAAGCATCACATTATTATTCTAAATCACACCACCACCTAGTGGCGAGCCATTTTTCCACAGGTGCCTTGCACACAGCTTTAAGCAATGACTGCAATCCTATGCACACTTACCTGGGTGGGAGTAAGCCTCGCTGAATACAGTGGGACTTACTTTTGAACAAACATGCATAAATTGGGCTCTAAGGGACTTGCCTGCTCATAGCCCCAGCACTCTTCTTGCTGGTCAGCTTTATATCTTCCTTGGCATATGATGCAGAAAAATATTTTCCTGGTTTCTGTTCATATCTGCCTCCCCAGGTCACAGGAAAAACCTCACATTTGGCAACTTAATCTTTCCTCCTTTCAAGGAGAGCATACACATTAGGCTGACTCTGGGTGCAGGGAGACTCCCAGAGCTAACTCAATCAAGTCCCCCTGGATTCAAGGATCGGACCATCAAGAGTCCTCTGACTAGCTCAGCCCACTATTGTTCCCATTGTCTTCTGTAAAATGTAAATCCAAAGTCTCTTGTTTTTCCTGTATGACTCTGTGACTATGCACATTCTCAGCAACCATGTGATGTTCTGCTTGGAAATGTATAAAAACTGTGGTCACATGTAGCAAAGGGTCAGTTCCCCAACTGGGGGCTGTCCACTGCGCTGCGTAACAAATAAACCCATACTTTTTCCTTGTTCACCAGTCTTCCTGGTCCTATTAATTCTCATGTGCTTAAAAATTCCGCTACACATAGCTGTGATGCCACTACATGGAATTCCTGTTCCTGCTTGGTCACCTTCAGTCTGTCACTTAGCAACAGCAATGCTTCCAGGAAAGTGACCTGACAACAAATACCCTGGCTACAACATGAGGCACAAATGGGTAAGTAGGAGTACCTAGATGGAAGCCAATGTACAGTCTGTTCCTATGCAGAGTTAGGTGTATCCAAGCCCACAGAAATCAATGGGTTTGGGCACTTTTAACTCTGCATAATATAGAACTGCATGTCTTAAGCTGATTTGAGTCCAGACACCCTATCTTAAAAAGGTATGTGGAGCTGGATCAAACAATCAAAGTTTCTTGATATGAAGGAGTGCTAGCAGGGGCACAAACATACGTACCGGTAGTTTTCCTTCTGCTTGTCTCTAGACTAAGTATTTAGCACTACTCTTTTGTTGTACCATCATCATCCTCCTTGTATAATTTATGTTGACTCAAGGTTCATGTTGGATCACTCCTGCAAAGTACTTGCATTTTCTGGCTTCAGACCATGACATTTCAATTATTTTATTTCAACATCTTTTATACTACTTTTCCATACAAAGCACCCAAAGCTTTGTTTTAATTTAATTTTTACTCTGTATACTACTTTGCTGTCTTTTGATTAAAAGCATTGTAACAAATAATAAAAAATAAAAAAATAAAGAAAAAATAAAAAAGGTGTACATTGAAAAAAAACCTTCACTAAGCTGGACTGCTGTGTGTTCACCTGATGCTCCCTCATGGGCAGCCCATTCCTGCATAAAGATATAATTCCTCTTCTATACCATATCCACCACCCTTCCCGGGCGCATCAGCGCAACCCGGGAACACCTCGGGAGAAGGGAATGTTTGTCCCCTTCCCCAGGTGTAGAGCTGCCCAGGCCCAATGGACCTCCTTCGATGTACGTCAGCTCTGGAGCCGGTGTACATCCGGGGAGGCGGGGTAAGGGCAGCCCGGGCCAGGAACGGGCTCAGGATATCAGTGGAGTGCACAGACGATATCCCCACCCCGTCCTAGCCCAGTTTCACCAATTACCCCCCTCCCTCGCCGCCTGGCCCTCCCTCCCCCGCCTCTGCACCGACCAGTGCAGGACTTGGGTGCTGGGTCTGGAGAGAGGGCTGCTGACCTCTGTGCCGGCGGCCCTTACTCTCTGGGTGCCGTAAACACGCTTTACGGTGCGTTTAAGACACCCAGAGCCTGCAGAGCGCACGCTACTCAGGCGCGAAGTTACGCAGGATTGTGCAGTAACACTCTGCTTGTACAGATTATTCCTTTAAGACAGGAAATAATAAATGGCAAAGTCTGGGAATGATGGTAGTGTAAAGATCTTTGCTTTGCTTTTATATCTGTCCTATTATGTTTAATTGAAAAATACTATTGAACAAATGTAAGAAATCAAAGCTTATGAATGAAGATGTGTTTAAATGCATAGGAAAAGTACATTTACAAGTACATATTTGTTTTAACTTTATCTAGCCATCTCTCTGATCCATCAAATGTTTATCAAAAAGTATGCTTCTGCAACTCAATCAGACTGGGCTTCCCTGGTATTGATTAGCAGGCTTTTCAGTATGAGAGAGGTGTATCATCATGTCCCTTTTGCACCTGGAGACAAAATAAAATACAGTGGGATCTTTGATATACATGTTATGAGCAAAGTCAAATGGAGATTTCTAGAAGCTTGGGCCAAATATATTTGTTGGAAGTTAATGAATGTAAAATAGTAACTGGAATCTCAGACACAACGTAACTGTCATGTCTCCTATGCAATGTTCACAGTAGCATGGAGACTTGCTCCGGATGGGGAAGAACCATAGCTCAGCAATAATGCATGTGCTTTGCATGCAAAAGAATCTGGGTTCAATCACTGGCATCTCTGGGTACAGTGTGGAGAGACCCCTGTCTGAAATCCTGGAGGACTACAGCCAATCAGTGTGTAAACAGCACCGAGCTAGATGGATCAAGGATCTGACTCGGGAGAAAGCACCTTCCTATGTTCTACAGTGGATATTCCTGTTTTAGTTTAACAGTGTAAGTTAGCTGAGAATTACTCAGCTGTTAAAACTGGTTGCATACCAAATCCTCTCATATTAGCTAGTTCCACATTATAGATCTCTCATTCTGTGTACCACACACACACACACACACACACACACACACACACACAGTGGGAAAAGCAGTAATTTGAATCTATCCATATTTATAAACTACAGAAGGCATTACAAGGTAGTTTGTGGTATCCATGTGCATGAATCTATCAATATAAATACAAAAAAAAAAAAATCCAGCTTCACATTGTACATTACTCTTCCCAGAAATCATGTCTCTTTTTCCATGCTGGTAGTGTTGTGATTGAAGGATTATTGGAGAATTCTAATTCTACATAGCGCTATCCTGAATATCTCATATTTTGCCAGGAAGGAGTAAAGGATGTACAAAAGAGGGGTGACCTTGATGGCAGAGAGACAGATAAATGGTTAAGCAGGAGAGGTAAAGATAGAATGATGCAGGGAAGGGATGTTTTTGGTTGCAAAACACCTTACAGCTTGATCCTAGGTAGTGTTAGATACGTCTAAGCCCATTTAAATCAATGGGTTAGGTTAGTCATGACTAACTCAGCATAGGATTGGGCTGTTAGCCTCCTCCAAGGATTCCTAAGTGTTAGGACATCTGAGTAGGATGATAAACAGATGTTGTTCTGACAGTGGGTTTGATCATCATCAAGGAAGTGTCCAGGGTGGATAACAAAGTTCCTTTCTATTGGAACATCCTGTTTTCCAGACTCAGATAGTTCAGTAAGTGTTCTTAGAATTGCAGGCTTAGTAGCCCTGATCTAGCATTTAAAGCTTGAAAACTATGCAAATATAACTGGAAGCACTGGGAAACTTGACTAGTGAAGGTAGGAAAGCCTGTTTGCTCTAGTGTCCTAACTGAAAACACTTGCCCTGGCTGTGTACAAGTGAATGGAATGACAAAATTGACTTGATCAGCTTGTAAGCAACTACTGCTCTTATCTATTTCTGAAAAGGAAACTTTTAAAAAGATAAAATTGTGACATTGCCAGTAGGAGCAATTTTTACTTTCATTCTTTTTAAAAGACTACATGAGCACACCACATAAAACCATACTCCTTTTTCCCCCTTTAAAAATACTGTAGTTCAAAATTACTCCAAACATGGTAGAGGGATGTACTACTTTCCATATGTGCTATCCAATTACAAACATCCATGACTCTTATACTACAGTAGATGTATATACATCTATTGAAACGTGGCTAGCAACACTTATGGGTCTAGTTTTGGCTTTCCGAAGATACAACTTGAAGCTTTACCATTCAAAATGCCACACTTTGGTTTGATGAGTGACCATGGTGGGAAATGCACACATTAATGTGTGTATTGTGGGCAGCTGTGGCTCTATAATTCTGCCTCCAAGGGCCCAATCCTATCCAACTTGCCAGTGCTGATGCAGCTGTGCTAATGAGGTGTGTGTTGCATCCTGCAAAGGGGGGGGGGCAGTCATGGAGACCTCCTCAAGGTAAGGAAAGGTTTGTTCTCTTACCTTGGAGCTGCATTGAGACTGCATTGGCACTGGAAGGTTGGATAGGATTGGGGGCCCCCTAGTCTCTCAAGAACTGTTGTAGTACACAACCTTAGAAGACTGAGCAGAATATTTGTACCTCCTTTCCACAATAAAAGGGTCAGCTAAGTAACTGACTGGTCAATGCTCAGGATTAATGACCAGCAGTGTTTCTTCACTGATGATGATCTTGGATCCGTTTTGCTTCTCTGTGGGAGTTTGCTGTTCCTTGGCACGTGCCTTCTTCTCAGCATAGTGTGCTTTCAGGGCTTCTAAGAAGGCTCTTTGTGTCCAAGGTTTTGGTGGGATTCCCAGCCAAGGCTGAAATGCAAGTATTAAAGTAAGGTTTGATCTTAGACAGATGTGAAAACATAGACACCCAGCCCCATTATCAGTTTCCAAATAATCCTTTATATATATATATAAAATCTTTTTCTAATTTGTTCAGCATTGGCTCTCATTTTCTATATAGGTTATATGAATAATATTTAATCTTGGTGAATTTTGTGAACTGCTTTTGTTGAAAAGCGATATATAAATATTCATCATCATCATCTTTTGTTGTTATATATTAGTATACTTTTAAAACAAAACAATATCATATCAAAAGGTTACTGCAAGCATGAAGCAATAAATCCTACTACCACATTATTCTCTATTATAATATCCAACTAAGCCAAAATAACTCTAAGATTCTATTCATTAAAACCAGAAATCATCATTTTTCTCTCTCTCTTTTAAAAGGTCAATAAGTGGTTTCCAATTATTGAAAAAGAGATTGATTGACTTTTCCTTAATTAAAATTGTAAGTTCATCCATTTCAGTATAATCCAAAACTTTCATCCACCAATCTTCCGGTGAAGGTATTTCTGCTTTCTTCCAATATTGTGCATATAATATTCTTGCCGCACTTATCATATATAAAAACAAAGTTTCAATTTTTTTCTCTACATTATTATCTCTCATACCCAACAAAAAAACTTCCGGTTTCATTTGTACATTAATCTTTAAAATTGATTGTATCTGTTTATGAATTTGAACCCAATATTTCTTTGCATGAGTACATGTCCACCACATATGGTAAAAGATTCCTTCCTGCTTTTTACATTTCCAACAACTATCATCATCATCATCATCATCAAGCAACTTCTGTTTATAACATGTTCAGTTAGGAAAGCAAGCAAGCAGACATAATAATTTCTCCTTGTTTCTTTCTCCTGGTTATTGAAATGCAAAAGCCTGTACAGCATGATCCTAGGCATGTTTACACAGAAGAAAATTCCACCTACTTCCATGTGGCTTACTTTGAAGTCAGCATACTTTGGATTTCGGCTCAAACAGCATCAGCCAGAAGTGACATAAACTGATGCACTTGCATTTGAATAGATCTGGCTAACAGCACAATTCTGTCGTGCAGCCTGCACTGCATCCAGGGCACAAAAAGGTTGCCTGGGAGGTCACCTCAGGAGAAGAGAATGTTTGTTCCCTCCCCCCTGGGTAAAGCCCCATCCACCCTGATGGGGCTACTCAGATGTGCGCTATTTTGCTGACGCACATTTGAGCATCCCATGTAGCAGTAGCCAGGCCCAAGAAGGGGGATAGGATTCTGGCAGGTAGAATCCCACCCCCTTCCCAGGCCCGGCTGACCAATCCCACCACCCAGGAATGCCCCGTTCTGCCCTGCTCCTCCACAACCGGGTGGAGAACCTACCTTCCCCGGCGGGAGCTCCTAGGGATCTGGGACAGGGAGAGCAGCACCTTCCTCTTCGCTGGTGCGGCCTCCTCACTGGGTGACGCACACATGCCTTATGGCATATTTATGAGACCAGAGACCAGCGGAGCAGCTAAACTTAGAGAGGATTGGGGTGTAAGTCTGCAGTCCTATACACACTTACCTGGGAATGTCTTATTGAACTCACTGGGGCTTACTTCAGACTGCAAAGCATAAGATTGCACTGTAAGGCATACTTCACACGAATTGTCTTAATTCCACTGATTTCAGTGCATTAAACTGGTTTAATCATATTGACACCAGTTTAAGTGATTTGTGGACAAATGTCTGTCCTTCTGAAGATTGTGCTGCAATCTATTTCATCCAGGTAAGCCTTGAGAAAGCTTTATGGAAAATATTCTTCCAATATAGACTGGTTATACGTTCCTCTCACACTAATACTAACTCTTTTTAAGGCAGAAATCTGGATTATCTCATCCATTTCCATCTGATTTCAGGACTACTTTTGACACAGAAATTGCCGTTGTTGCCTTGACATATTCCAGGGCAAGGTCAAGGAAGTGTGCCCCTGCTAATTCTCCTGGACCTCTTGGCATCCTTCGATACCATTGGCTATGGTATCCTTCTGAACTCCCCTGCTGGGAGGAATGGGGTGACACTGCATTACGGTGGCTTTACTCCTAGCTGTCAGAATGGTCTCAGAGAGTAGCATTTCAGGGCTGCTGCTTGAACCCTTTGGCATTAGCCTACAGAGTCCTGCAGGGTAAAGAACATAAGAATATACAAAGAGCCCCTGCTGGATCAGGGAACTCGGGGGGGGGGGCAGGGGGGAAATGAGAGAAAAAGAGGATATGAGAGACAGGGATGATGGAGGAGCATGAAGGACAAGGAGAGGGAAAGAAAGTGAAAACGAGAGCAGAAGAAAGCAAGAGAGTGATGGCGTGATCCTCCTTAACCTTCCGCATGCAGAGTGCGTGCTCCGCAGGCGGTGGGTGTTGTAAACAAACCATAAAGCGCGTTTATGGCACCCGGAGAGTAAGAGTGCGGAGGCCAACAACCCTATCCACCTCCCCCAGGACCCTGCAGTCGCCAGTGCAGGTAAAATTTGCACCGGTCAGTGCAGGGGCAGGGCGGGCTGGGCGGTGAGGGAGGGCAGATGTTGGGCAAGCCGGGTCAAGGGGGCGGGGATATTGGTGGTGAGCTCCGCCAATATCCTGCACCCGTTCCCAGCCTCGGCGGCCCTTACCTCGCCGCCCCAGGGTAAGGAGTCCCATTGGAGCCGGGCACATCCAAGCAGGCCCATTGGGGCCAGGCAGCCCTACACCCGGGGAAGGGGACTAACCTCTCAGGATGCACCAGAGCGGGCCAGGAAGGACGCAGGATACTGTGGGTGGCCCGAGTATCTTTACACAGGATTGGGCTGGAAATAAGGCAAGCAGTGCATGGGGGGAGGGGAGAAAGAGAAGGGATGGCCAGAGAGGCAAGCAAAGATGGAAGGTGGGCTACCTGCGGCGAACATGGGCTGGTCATAGACCATGGGAAGGAAGCCCCTGGAAATAAGGAGGCTTCTAGGACCAGGAAAGTTGGCTGGGCAGAGGGAAAGGAAACCCACAGGCCTTACCTTCCAGTGAAGACAAAGAGGATTACTCTGACTGGGGGCAGTCTGCAGGACATGAGGGCAGAGACAGGACACTAAGTTCCCCTCCAGGACAAGGAGGGGGAGATCACTTGGCTTACCTACCCCAACTGGGTGGACCCAACAGTAGGGGCTCCTGCCCTGCTGCTGCAGCAGCAAGTAGGGCACACAAGCTTTTAATTCCCCAGTGGAGACACAGAGAGCCTCTACTTTGTCCAGGTCCGAAGAAACAGAAAGCAGAGGAGAATCTGTGCAAAGTTTAGGTTAAGGAACCTATCAGAGCTGGAGAGCACCACTCTATTGTGTGTTGTGTAGTCCCCGGGGGACCTGAATAATAAAGGCAGTGGAAGCATCAAACCCCGCATCCTGCCTGTTTCATACCACTCAGGGCAAGGATGAGCAAGTGCTCATTGCACTCAGGGCAAGTGCTGGTCTCTTCCTCAGCATGACCTACGATCTTCCGCTACTCCTTTAAAGTGAAGCTCCCCCCCCCATGGGGCAATGAAGAGACCCCTATGATTACAATGTTGTCCCATTTATTAAGAGGCTGCAATCCTATACAAACTTATGTGACGGTAACTTCCATTGCACTCCGTGGGGCTTACTTCTGAGTAGATATGCATAAGATTACACTTGGAGCGATTTACTTCCAAGAAAGATGGTTTATTGTTTATTGTTTATTGGAAAAGGTGCAGAAAAGAGCGACCAGAATGATTAGTGGGCTGGAGCACCTCCCTTACGAGGAAAGGCTACAGCGTCTGGGGCTTTTCAGCCTAGAAAAAAGGCGCCTGAGGGGGGACATGATTGAGACTTATAAAATTATGCATGGGATGGAGAGAGTGGATAGAGGGAAATTCTTCTCCCTCTCGCACAACACCAGAACCAGGGGACACGCACTAAAATTGAGTGGAGGGAGAGTTAGAACAGACAAAAGAAAATATTTCTTTACCCAGCGTGTGATTCATCTGTGGAACTCCTTGCCACAGGATGTGGTGATGGCACCTGGCCTAGATGCCTTTAAAAGGGGTTTGGACAAATTCATGGAGGAAAAGACCATCACAGGTTACAAGCCATAAGCAACCTCCTGGTTTTAGAAGTGGGTTTTCTGTGTGCCAGGTGCAAGGGAGTGGCGACTGGACACAGGTATCTTGTTGTCTCGTGTGCTCCCTGAGGCATCTGGTGGGGCCACTGTGTGACACAGGAAGCTGGACTAGATGGGCTTTTGGCCTGATCCAGCAGGGCTCTTCTTATGTTCTTATGTTATGTTCTTATTGTTGGCAACAATAAACCATCAATTTGTTGCTGCCAAGTCCTTATGAATAATGACTATTAAGCAAGCGACTCCAAAGTAAATGTGCACAAGAGTGCGTGCGGCCCTCCTGTCCGAGTCTATATCCATATATTTAAAGTCTCACACAATATGGTTCCTTCTTCAGTAAACATGTTTACGAGTGCAACTACTCCGCCGCTCTCGTCTGCGGCGCCTCTACACCACCTAGACCCAGACCGAGAGAGAGAGAGAGGAATTCGCGGCACAAACAGAAAACCGCTATCTATCGTAGCAGCCATTTTTCACGATGGGGCGCCGCTCTATCTCTTGACATCTCTATGTTCATCAACTCCACACACTTCGCGTTCCAGTATCGAAACCCACTCTATGGCCAACCGCAAGGGGCGTATCTCACAACGCAGACCGGAAAAACGGGTAATCTGGTCCGGAAATGCTGCTGTTCCGCACACGCGTAGTCTGCCCTTCTGAATATCAGGCATGGAGGTGCTGGGTTTGCGCGTCTCCGCGCTTTCGGCTTATCGTGCCGCTGATTACGTTTCAGAACGGCAGCGATTGCAGCCTCGACTCGGGCTGTCCGTCTCCCCAAGAAGCAGGAGAGGCAAGAAACGGCCCATGATGAAGGGGGTAGCGCCCGGCGATTCCCTGGCTCCCGCGGAGCTCGCCAACGGGGAGCAGCCCGCAGACTCCCCTCCTGTCCCCGGTGCCACAGTAGCAGCGGCGAAACTGGCAAAGAAACGAAGGAAGATGAAGCCCAACTCCAACTACGTGGCCCCTTTGCAATTCCAAAAGCAAAAGGCTACGCTGCAGAGGAAGCGTGAGCGGGATCTGGCCGGCGTAATGACACGAGGAGACGGTAAGGCTCTCTCCCCGCGGCATCTTCCGGAGGTCTCCTCGCTCAAGAGCCTCCTCCAGGAGCTGGGGAAAGTCCAGCATAGCCGCCAGCGAGCCGCAAAGCTTTTTGAGTGGCTCATCGCCCCCATCTCCCCGCAGCGGTTCTTTGAGTACTACTGGGAGAAGAAGCCCCTCCTGATCCATAGATGCAGCCGTGGTTATTACCAGGACCTCTTCTCCACAGCCGAGTTCGATGCTATCCTGCGTGACAACGATGTCCAGTTTGGAGTCAACTTGGACGTGACCAGCTATGAAGATGGGAAAAGGGAGACACACAACCCAGTGGGCCGGGCGGTGCCAGCTGTGGTGTGGGATTTCTACAAGAATGGCTGTTCTCTCAGGATGCTGAACCCGCAGGCCTTTTCTTCCACTGTCTGGCACTTCCTCTCCATCCTACAGGAGCAGTTTGGTAGCATGGTTGGAGCCAACACTTATCTGACCCCTGCTGGTACTCAGGGCTTTGCTCCTCATTATGATGATATTGAAGCCTTTGTGATTCAGCTGGAAGGAAAGAAGCACTGGCGGGTCTACAACCCCAGGAATGAGGCTGAGTTGCTGCCTCAGTTTTCCAGCAATAACTTTGATCAGAGGGAGATTGGAGAACCCATTCTGGAAACTGTATTGGAAGCTGGAGACCTGCTCTATTTTCCCCGTGGGTTTATCCATCAAGGGGATTGCCTTCCAGATGCACATTCACTCCACGTAACAGTTTCCTCCTATCAGAGAAACTCCTGGGGAGACCTGTTGGAAAAGCTGCTACCTGCAGCATTGCACATGGCTATTGAAGAGGATGTGGCATATCGCCAAGGTTTGCCCATGGACTATCTGGACTATATGGGAGGCCTACACTCTGATGTAGCTGATGATCCTCGCCGAACTGCCTTTATGCAAAAGGTCAGAACTTTGATAACTAAACTCATGGATTATGCACCTGTGGATGCTGCAGTCGATCAGAAAGCCAAGGCTTTTCTTCACGACTGCCTTCCTCCAGTACTGACTGAGAATGAAAAGGCACGGAGTGTGTATGGACTTCCAGCACGGTGGGAGAATGGACATGTCAAAGATCTTGATGTCCCAATCAACAAAAAGACGCAGGTACGGCTGCTTCGCTATGGCATTGTCAGATTGTGCAGTGAAGGAGATGGTGTGTTGCTGTACTACACCACAGAAAACTCAAGGGTATACCACAAGGAGGAGCCCAAGTACTGTGAAATAGAGCCTGAGTACACAAATGGTATTGAATTCCTGCTCTCTTCATATCCAGAATATGTCAGTGTGGAAGCTCTTCCTTGTACTACCTTGGATGACAAGATTGCTTTAGTCACGGTCTTGTTTGAAAAGGGATTGTTGATAACCAAGAATCCTCTGTTGTCTGTGTAACACGCTGGATACAATTAAAAAAATACATTGAATAAGAATACTCTTCTGTTGTACTTACTAGTAAATTTAAGATTTCCTTCCAGAGCTTTGAGAACTTTCTGCTGGGACAGCGGGTTTGATCTGAATAGACAAATTGGTATATAGTTAGTTTTTCCAGCTTCCCATAATAGTCCAGCTACAAACAAAATAAAGTGCTACAATCTGGATATTAAAATGCTATAGAAATATTTGCAGCTTTAAGCAGAACTGTTTACATAGCATTTAGCTTGAAAACCAGTTTTTCTCTCTGGTCAAAGTAAAGGTGTTGCTGCAATTTGGATAAAGCTTACTGTAAGCAGAAATGGTAGGTTTTGAGGCTTCTCCCTTAGCGCAAAAAGAATAGAAAATTCAATGCATAAATATTGGACTATGAACATGGATGAGAAATGTGTGGATTTGATTAGAAATTAGAGTGGTACATGTCTAATACAACTGGGTAGCCACAGACCCATATGTACAGAGAGATTACTACAGTTTCCCTATGCATCTCTTATGTTTCCCTTGGAACTGGGGGTGGTTTTACAGGAGCAGGCTGTAACAGCACAATCCTATGCATGTCTACTCAGAAGTAAGTTCCATTGAGTTCAAGGGGACTTACTCTCAGCTAAGTCTGTATAGGATTGGAGCCTTAAACTACTGGAACATGGTACATTTCTAAAAGCATTTATTCACCATGGTGTGCATGCTTTTTGTTACACCGCAAATAAGGCTGTGAATGTACAATGTATGTATGAAGTTGAAGTGAATGTATGAAGTTATCACCTAACAGTAACATAAGATTTTTTTATATTTTGTAATGCTAAATGGCGGCCAGCGGGTGGTGCAGTGGGTTAAACCGCTGAACCATGAGGTGTCGATCGAAAGGTCGGCAGTTCGAATCCGTTGCTTGGCCAGCTCCTGCCAACCTAGCAGTTCCAAAGCATGTTAATGTGAGTAGATAAATAGGTACCGCTTGCGGGAAGGTAAACAGCGCTCCGTGTTCCAGCTGCATGCTACGCGCTGCGGCAAGGAGAGTCATGCCGGCCACATGACCACGGAAGCGTCTTCGGACAACGCTGGCTCTTCGGCTTTGAAATGGGGATGAGCACCACACCCTAGAGTTGGACACGACTGGACTTAATTGTCAGGGGTCACCTTTACCTTTTTAATGCTAAGTACAGTAGTCTGGATTTTAAAGCTGCCTGAAACACAGTAAAAATTGAAAGCTTTGAAACAAAGTAGCATTGCACCAAACTCCTTCTTCCATCTCCCCTGCAAATCCCAAATTACCAGTAAAAGTGGCCTTAACAACATCTAGGAAGATGTCCCGTATCTCTCTGTATGCAAAGATGTCTCCCTTGTCACGGTAGATTCGGTGGGCTTCATGCCATGTTCTCTCTGTAATCTCTTGAAGTTTCAGCAGTTTCTGGATCACCAAGTCCTTTTCGCTTAATGTGACGATCTGAATTGGAAATAGAATGTGTTTTCATTTAATGGTCACAGTTACTCCTTGACCTTAAGGGCTCCATTCATTAAATCTTAATTCTGTTTGACCAGACCAATTCGTTATTTTCTCATTACGGAAAGACAGGGACAGGGTGGAAGATGTGTATTTGAGGAGCAGGCTGCTAAATGGTTTAAGTTAGATCTTTGAGAACTGTGAACCCTATGGCTGCTTTCCATGATACCTTTGGCTTCTAAATGAAAATACGCATTACATGGTGTAGCAATACCACAGTTTCTTTTTCGGGTACTTGTTGAAACATGTAATGAAATATTGGCAGAAGCCAAAGCTGACATGAGAAATTGGGGATAATCAGATTTGACCACAGAAAGCTTGGACAATTATATTAAGGCATTAACCTATCCAAGCACATTGGCTCAGCAAGCCAGATCTTAGCCCTTCAGCAACATTCGTATTTTCTTTAGTTTTAAATAAGAGAGCCTAGATTTGAAACAAATTGACAAGGGCTCATGGAAGGGTGCAAGGACAGAAAAAGGCAGCAGTTCTACAAACTGATCCATGTGTAGGAGGCATGTGGTCTAATTCTCATGGGACCATGCCACCTCCAAAATGCACAGGGGGTGTGTTATTTGAAAGCAAGTCCAAATCAAAAGCACCCTGAATGTATCAGCGAAATGACTTCAAGCTTAATAATCTCCCTGATAGAATAGGTTTACACAGTGGCGTCGCTCGAGGTGGGGCGGAACGGTAAGTTCTGCATTGTGCTAACCTCTGTGTACTCTTATAGAGCCAGGATGGTGTAGTGGTTTGGGAGTCGGACTTAGACCTGGAAGATCCAGGTTCAAATCACCGCTCAGCCACAAAGCTTCCTGGGTGACCTTGGGCCAGTCACTATCTCTCAGCCCCACCTACCTCATAGGGTTGTTGTGAGGACAAAAAGGAGGGGAGGAAATATGTACACCACTCTGAGCTCCTTGGAGGAAGGGCGGTATAAAAATGTGAAATACTCTCCAGCACAACGCGGCCCCGCTCGCCATCGGAGCCATTCAGTGTGGCGAAGGCAATGTGCAGTAGACTCCCTGTGCGTTGCCTTTGCCGCACTGAGTGGCTCTGACGGCGAGGGGGCGGGGCCGCCTCGTGCCGGAGAGTACACGGAACGGAAGTTAGCACAGTGCGGAACTTACAGTTTCGCCCCACCTCGAGTAATGCCACTGGGTTTACACATGCAGAGAAATACTGATGAGTGAGTACAGTATATGCAAATATATGGTTTCTCCTGTAGTGGCTAATGGCCCAATCCTATTTGGATGTTGTGCTGATGTTGCACAGATGCCTGCACATATCATATCCTAAGCCTGTCCAGGCAATGCCATGCCAGTGCGGTCCTCCCAATAATGCTGGTGCAGCCCTTCCCAGCAATGCCGACAGCGTCCATGGAAACCCTGACGCAGCCCATCACCCCCGGAGCAGCATCCTAACATTGGTGTGTTATCAGCATGATGTCGGTGTGATGTCACTGCATCCACCTATCCCCAATGCTGGAAGCCAGAGTGCATGGACAAGGGGCAGGGCCAATGAGCAGCCAAGAGGATGCCCCACTGCCAGCCACTGGGAATGAGCTGCACAGCAACAGGTGAGGTACCTCTGCTAAGCACGGGGAGGTGCCCCAAGGGCAAGCAGGCAGGTGGGTACCCATGCATGCACATGACATGACACAAAGATGCCACACCACCCTCGCCTCCTACAGGACCTACAGTGGCATCAGCAAAGAAGGGGCTTTCAAATACCTGCTAGGAACCATTGTGCCCAGAGTTCGTCCCCTTATCCCACCCACACAAACATGCATATCCAAGGAATACCTTTTTGACCAGAGCAAAGGACAGAAAGATAGCTCTCTTGGAAGAAGGCAGCCATGTGCAACAGACACACAAGTCTCTCCATGGCGAGGGTTCAGGTCCCTGTGGGGGCATTCACAACCTGGAATGAACCTTTTTACCAGGGGAGGGACTGGGACAGTCCACAAGGGAAGCCTCAACAGCATGCAGCCAAAGCAGGATCCTGGTAGCTCACTGTACAAAGATGTAGGCCGGGAGCCAGGCAAGACAGGTTTGAACTGAGCCAAGGGACGTGCCCTAACTAGTAAGGCACGCATCTGTTGCATGACTAGCCAGAAACACCCATAGCAGGGATAAAAGAGGGGGCAGCAAGTCTAGAACTCAAACCAGCTACAGCATAAAGCTGCTCTCTCACCACCCAGCCACAGCAGAAGGCAAGCAATGTGCACCTCATCTGTAGGCTTACCAAATCGTCGACCGGGACGGAGCGATCTACCCTTAAGGGGCGGGGCGCGGGGGGGCCAGAATGCAACGCGTTCTGGCCCCCCCGCCCCTTAAGGGTAGATCGCTCCGTCCCGGTCGACGATCTGGTAAGCCTACTCATCTGGCATTTAACATCTTGCATCACTGCAAACATGCCCACCTGGCTGGGAGGCCATAGCACATGGACCTCTCAGGGGGAGTACTGCATGGGCCAGTCATTGGACTGGCATTTGTCACAGAACGCCTACTGCAGTAGCCCACCCATCTAGCCACACCCACTCCATGCCCTTTGCTTCATCACTAGCACCTGCCAGTATGGCTGTCAGTATGCTGTCCTCCCTGTCCCTCTGCCACTGTTTGCCCCTTTGATGGCAGCAGAAAACAGGGGGCTTATGATCACTGAGAATCTCCCCCTCCCCCGGAACCTAAGGAGTCATGGCATGAAAATGCTGCACGCTATGAGGGCAGAAAGGCCCCTTCCTTCCATGGAGTCTCACCCTGAGATCTGCTGAGGTGAGAAACAATTAGGGTGAGAAGAAGGCATTCCTATTTGCTAACAAAGAAACAACAAGGGTGATCCAGCCAAAGTTTTTATTGAACAATATCAGTGATAGAACAGCATCTGAAAGAGTAACATACAAGTGGGGTTGCCAACCATCTCTGCCCTGCAGGGCTGGGCTGTTGTGCCATTGCAAGTTATTCAACAGACAGCCAAGAAACAGGTGCCAGTGAGGTCAATTGGTTCACTGTCATGGAGTCTGCGAAGCCACAGGGGCCCAAATGAAAAGAGTAGTTCGGCAACCTCAGTGAGCAGCCACTGGGCTCCCACTAGTCTTTTATGTAGCGAGCTGACATGGCCATCAGTTAACATCTCCCCGCTACATGAGGGTTGCTTGAGCATGCTCGATGCAATTCGAGCGAAACGTCGCATTTTAGATTATGGTTTTTAATTTTAAACTTGTTGTTACTTTGAGTTTTTATACGTGTAGTTGTTTCGCTTAAATTGTTTTAACCAATACAGTATTTTACGGTGACTTGCCAAGTATCCTTGTTTTATTATTTGCTACCATACTATCAGCGCAATCCTATCCAACTTATACCACTGGTGTAACCAGCGGTGCAGCGAGAACAGGAGGCCCCAAAACGGAAAGGGGATTTAAATCCCCTCCAAAAGGGGATTGAAAGGGGATTTGAATCCCCTTTCCGTTCTGGGGCCTCCCATTCTTGCTGAACCGCTGGTTACACCAGTGGTGTAAGTTGGATAGGATTGTGCTGTATGTTATTTTTGCCATAGCTTTTTACCCATTAATTCCAAGACAATCAAGAATCATTGCTGGCCAGGAAAATTTTAAATCGTATTAGAATATATAGCATTTATATGAGATAATTCCATATTGCTTTGCATCTTCAGAAGTTATAGGTGGGGTAGGGGGGAAAATACAATAAGGAAAGTGCTTTTAAAGTGTCTTAATGACTCCAACAAAAAGGTTTGTCTTCCCCTTAAGATAAAGTTCATTAAAAAAATAGGTCTCCTGCATTTTTTCACCTTGTCCTTTATCTTTTGAATCATTTCATGTTCCTCTTCCTGTTGAAAATGGAAAACTGTCACAGCACGATTCATCTCCCTAAATTGGAAGCAACAGACAGCTTATTAGTTGTGTGCTGCAGAGATCACAAATGAGAGCCTGAGAAAGTTGGCATGCTATCTCAGGACCAGCCAGGTATGTTTTTATTCTGTATTTAAGGTGCCCCTTGTCTGACACCCCTAGCTGTTAGTTTGAAGTAGTTGCAGTGGTGTAACCTTGTGCACTGCACAGGCTTACCAGATCGTCGCCAGGACGGGAGCGGTCTACCCTTAAGGGGGCGGGGCATGGGGCGTTCTGGGCCCCCCACGCCTCGCCCCCTTAAGGGTAGACCACTCCCATCCCGGCGACAATCTGGTGAGCCTGGCACTGCAGCATCCTACATTTTGCTCCCTTTTCATCCAGGAAAAGATTATCACTAGATGTTTGTTTGAAGCTGGCTCAGGCTTGCACTTGGCTCCCTCATTTTGATTTATCCAGATGACTCACTTGCATGGGAGCAAGCTGCTGGCATTCCTTGGGGTTCTGAGCAATTGGGCATGGGATCGTGCCCCAAAGCAGGCACCCACACTCAGACAGCAGACAAAGATATTTCAATTTCATCCTCCCCTGCCTCATGCTTATTTGCGCCCCGCCGCTACACAACTTGAGCTGCCATGCCTTCCAGGGAGTAAGCCTGTTGAACACAGTGGGACTGACTTCTGAGTAGGCACAGATAAGATTGTGTCAGAAGTATCTTTTCTGCCTCTGCGTCAACCCCCTGCCTCTCTATTTCTGCCCCTTCTTTTTATGTTGGAGGAAGGAGGTGGAAGTTGTTAAGAATATTTATATACCACTTTTCAACAAAAAAGTTCACAGAGCAGTTTACAGAGAAAACCAAATAACTAAATGGCTCCCTGTCCCAAAGGGGGTCACAGTCTAAAGAGATGCAAAAGAACACGCGCAACAGCAACTAGAAAAGACACTGTGGTGGGGGGAGGGGGGAGAGCCAGTTACTCTTCCCCTACTAAATATAAAAGGAGCACCACTTGTGCCTCTTTGCCCAGTTAGCAGGGTTTCACTCGTTTTGATATAAATGCTGAGGTTACAGTTTCCAACAGCACAATCCTATGCATGTTTACTCAGAAATAAGCCCCACTGGGTTAAATGGGTTTTTTACTGTGTATACACCATTGCACACCAAAAGCGTACACACCATTGCAACACAAGTTACTTTTGAAAGTAGAAAGCAGTGTTTCCTGAAACTAGACATGACTTTAAGCATGCCACTTGGTGGTCCTGCAGGTGCATTTGGAAGGTAAAGGCCGAGGCACACTGAGTGCGTCTCGCGTGCGTCTTTCTCGCGTCCCGCGTGCGTCGTGTATGGCGCGACAAATGCGGCAAGATCTAGGCATTGGCCAAGGGAGGTGTCAATGCAAACGTGCCTCCCAGCAGCCCTCAGTGTTCCAGCCGGAGGCACGTCCCACTGCAAGAATGCGGGTGCCGCCAGTCACACCGTGCGCAACATGCGTGACACGCGCTTGGTGTGCCTCGGCCATAAAGAGCCACTAGCATCCCACCACTAACAACCTGGAATGGAACAATAAGGCTCTCCATGGCTGCTACATATTAAGCACATACTAATGCAGGGCCAACTTCACATCTGTAAAATATCTACTTTGGCCCTAAGTTTGCAGTGAACAAACCAAGTCCTGCACTTTGACATTAAGCAAGGTTATGTATATCAAGGAAAACTCATAATACTCAGAAGCACATGATTTTAAATAAACACATGATTTTTCTAACACACGTCAACGTGCATTTATGCAATGGAGTCAGATTAGGGGTCAAGCACAATGAAAGATTTTATTTTAAACATGTTTTGCAAATGCAAATGTCTAGGACAGAGCTATCAGACCCAGGGGGATCATTCCCATGCCTCAGGTTCAGGTCATTCAAAAGCAGGACTTTTGACAAAATAATTACCCAAGGAGAAGAAATGTATTGCATCTCCAACCTGTGACAAATACCAAGGAGAGGAGGGTGTGGTTTTCTTAAACATAAATGTATCTTATAGGAAACCAATGCTTACTCTTTGACCATCTCATTTGGTTCCAGTATTATTCTCTCCAGTAAAGTAGCTCGAACGGTTTCATCTTGCATCTTGAGGGTGATGATACTACGGCAAGCTTCCCTTCGTACACCAGGATCATCTTCATAATGAAGGGCCCAGAGAAGAAGTTCTTTTAGGTGGGGACTTGCCTGGCCAATCTGACCCAGAGCTGTCAGAAAAGAAAATAGTGTTTGTTTCAAGTAATTTTGCCAGGAAAGTGATATGCATGAACTCAGTGACACAGTATTTGCTAGATATAGGAGCAGGATGCTGCACACTTACTGTATACAGTAGTTACATTCTGAAACTACACTGTACCTGGCACTGAAGGGGAAAGGGGCAAAATGTCTTATCAAAGAAGAAATTGATTTACTACCTTTCTAGCAATCTCATATCCCCTGAAACACAGAATTATACTCTAATTACCTTTGTAAATGCAAGCATTTTTGCTTATCTTATTAACCTTCACCTTGTTGGAAATCAAGCTATAGTTGAGTTCTCAACATTCATCCCCTTCACCGGGTGTAAGTGGTGGGGGCCGCAATGGGCCTCCTTGGATGTGTGCCAGCTCTTTAGCTGGTGCACAACCAGGGAGGCCATGTAAGGCTGATCCGGGCTGCGACAGGGCATAGGATATCGGCACCAATATCCATGCCCCCTCCCAGCCTGGGCTGGCCAATGGTCCCCCTCCCTCGCCACCCTTCCCCCGCACCAACTGGTGCGGGAGTTGGGACTTACCTGCGGTGGAGTCAGCATAGAGTCAGTCCCGCGGCACAGTAAGTGGTGCTGCCTCTGCACTGGCACTGCTTACTCTCAAGGAGCCGCAAAATGCTTTCTGGCAGAGATGCTCTACTAAAACCCACTCTCACCTGCACTCGTACCAAACTATTCCTGCCCTCTTTGTCTGCCCAGCAACAGCTTTGTTCACACATCCTCCCCTCTTTGTCTGCCTAGCTCACACACCTCCCTCTTATTTTGAAATATGTAGCCAAGTGGCTTCACTGCCTAGAGCATTGCCAAACAAATGGAAAATTACATGAAGGGATCTCAATGGCATCTTGAGTTTAACCAAACAGGGGTTAAAATGGTGAAAATCACTGATCAAAAACATGTTTTTAAAAAATTCAGAAACTGTTTCCTTTAACATTTAATTGCCGAGCTTTTAACATGGATGGTAATCAGTAGCAAAGCTGTTACACAACCCAACATGTTTTCTACATTTCAATTAACATTTGCTCACTTAACGTTTTGCAATCTCTCTGCCAGGTCACCCCCTGGTCAACATTTTTAGCAAGTAGAACCCAGATTCCAATCCCAAAATAATTCACAAGATGGCTCAACATAGGCTTACCAGATCTCCAACCGGGACAGAGTGCTAGACCTTTAGGAGAAGGAATGTGGGCAGGTGTAGCTTGTTAAACCTTACAGCACAATCCTAGGCATGTCTACTCAGAAGCAAGCCCCATTGTGTTCAATGGGGCTTGCTTCTGAGTAGACATGCCTAGGATTGTGCTCTAGGACATAAGCTACACCTGTCCACATTCCTTTTCCTAAAGGTCTAGCACTCTGTCCCGGTTGGAGATCTGGTAAGCCTAGCTCAACAGTTGAGTAGGAATCTCAGAGTTTTAGCCTGTGAGTACCTCTAATGGCTAGGGCCTTGATTTTCCAGAGGGGGTCGGTCTGCATTATCTTAAAAAGACATTTAAGCACCTAAGAAGCAAAAGTACAGGTGTTAGGACACAGAACCTTATTCATACATTGTACTAAACAGGGTAACTTCAACTGATTCACAAGTTTACTGCTTTTTCTTTGGGAGTAACCAAATGGTTTGGCAGTGACTGCACCTGATCAGGGGCTGATGAGGTCAGGACTCTGCTCCAGAGCTGGGAGCACTCCTGGACAATATATAGCCAGCATTTTCTTGTCGAACAATTAGATGCCAGACTATTGGAGATTTCCTGTACATTGAAATATATATTCTGTAGGGCCTGGATGGGCATCACAATGTAGATGCCATTAAACATCCAAATGTGTATCTGCATCATCAATCCAGAAGCCTGGTTGTGCACATAGACATCCTTTGCTAAACTGAAGTCAGTGGCAGAGCGCCACCCCCCGCGCCGGAAGTGACATCGCCGCTGTAGCTGTTTTGGACC
This sequence comes from Plestiodon gilberti rubricaudatus, assembly GCA_026170595.1. Taxonomy (NCBI): domain Eukaryota; kingdom Metazoa; phylum Chordata; class Lepidosauria; order Squamata; family Scincidae; genus Plestiodon; species Plestiodon gilberti. Next base: position 260,411,953 of record JANXHW010000001.1, read on the forward strand.
ATACCGAGGTGCAGGGTGGGCAGAAGGGCTAAACTTGCCGCCGCCGCCTCTGCTCCTTGTTCACGCTGACAAACGGAGTGATTCATGCTGCTGCTAGCCACCCTGACACACACACACGCCCACCTGCCACCCGGGGGCCCACCGTCCCATCAACCCCCCCCCCGTACAACGCCTCTGACTGAAGTGCCTGACAATGAGGAGGTTGAATTATTCCAGTCTAGGGACTAGTGGGTGCAGAATAGGGTAGCTCCCAAGCAGTGGTGTAGTAGTGATAAATGTTGAAGTGCCAGGAACTCATCATCACACACATCCATAGCATGCCCCACTAAGACTATTCAACACAATAATCAACTTTAAATTTATCCAGTACAGTTTTTTTCCTGGCTGCTTATTTCTACTTTAAAACTTATTATACTTCATTTAAAGATCTACCTCATTTCATCCCAAACTCTTGGAGTGGGTTGCAACAGTTTTGAAACAAATGTATAAACAATGAAACCTGGAATTTAAATATTCCAGATTAATATAAAAAGTATATTAGAGTGCTAGTCTCTACATGTTTACTCAGAAGTAAGTTGCACTGTGTTCAAAAGGGCTCACTGCCAGGTAAATTTGCATAGGACTGTAACCTTAATGTAACATGAACTACATACTGTATTATCTCAGGCAGCTCTCGGAAAAGATGATAGCTTAGATCAGGGATGGCCAACCTTTCAACATGAATGCTCCTGGCCCTTTAATGGTTGTATAGGTGAGGGCATTTCAGCAGGTGCAGCTGCTTTAGCAGCTGTATCAGCACTTGTAGCTGCCAAGATTCTGTCTTCTACACAACTCTTAAGAACACAGAGGCTCTAATGGTGGAAGGTTGGCCACCCCTGGCTTAGACAGACATTAACACATGCCCGTAGGCAATTTTCTCAGTTTGCTTCCTCCTGAGCCTTTTCAGATAAAGTCCTTTGAAAAAAGCAGCACCTGAACATTCAAAGGCAGCACCTAAGCTGCTCATGACATCACTGTTCCTGCTGTAGGAGGTCCCAGAGCTCTGTTCCCTCCCTACTCACTCCCCCTCGACTACATTCCTGTTCCCAAGAATACGGAGGTTGGCAATCCGTCCATTAAATAAACCGCCTTGGATTAAAGTCAGAGGAGAAATCCAATGACCAAGAAAGGCGGTATATAAATACTGTATATTATTATTAAATAATGGAATTTATCCTTACCTCCGTAATCAGGGCCTTCTCAGGCATTTTGATAACTTACTGTTTCATCTTTAATCTTAAGTGCTCCAGCTGCCCAGCAGGCTTCCTTTCGGACTGCAACAAAGTCATCGGAGAAACACTGAAGAAAGTCAGGGAGTAATTTGGCAGTCATGAGTTTCAGCCAGCCAATGAATGAAAGAGCTTCCACCCTCATCTGGCAATCTCCTCTTTTTAGTCTCTCCCTGAGAACGCAAGTGTGTCCTTAGTTTATTATTTATTAAGAATATTCATACAGTATACCAATTTTCAACAAAATGTAGTTCACAATGCGGTTGGTTCATAGATCCAAGACAATGGTTATACAAACTTTCAGGGCAAAGCCAGGCCCTTATCTTCCCAGGCGTATCGGAAGTAAAATGTCATCATTACTTATATCTGATTATCATGATAGAACCAGCAATAGTATGATCCGCTTGGATCCTCTGGTCATATTTAGCATAAATAACTATAAAAGTACAACAACAACATACAGTATTTATATACCACCGTTCTTGGTCATTGGATTTCTCCTCTGACTTTAATCTAAGGCGGTTTACATGGGCAGGCTTTCCCAACCCCCCTAATGGGGGTCGTTTACAATCATATATATAAATGTTCAATTTTTCAAAATGTTCAATTTTACTGGTGTTCTGTAGGTATACACCAGTATAGTACACACACACACACACACACACACACACACACACACACTCACTCTATACTGGTGTATACCTACACCAGTAAAATTTCTTAGTGATTCTTATGTTTTTTGTATTTAAAATGATTACAACTATTGTTATCTTTATCATGCATTTAACATTACAGACTATAGCTTACTAAATAAATGAAAATGGTAGAGATGGGGTTTCTGGCATTCATACGGATCTCAATGTGTCTCATCATTTTCAATGGCAAAGTGTTACTGTAACAGTCTGTTGCCAATGCCATAGCTATATGCATTTCAGAATCTTGCAAAGGAAATATTTTGCTAGAGATTTAGATTTAGATTGTATTACACAGGTCTTTACCTAAGCTGGCTATGGACTTCTTTCCCAAGCCGCAAATGACCCAAAGCCTTGGCAGCTGCTTGCCGAACATCAAACTTCCAATCTGTCCACATCAGCTGGACAATTTTGTTCTTGACATCCTATGTAGAACATCATAAAAGAAACTTCAGATAGCATAGATAAGTTAACAGCCTTTTCAAAAGATGCAGTTTTAGAATAGTCCAAATATTTCCTCTCCATTGAAAGAGTTCCCGCAAAGACCCATACAAAAAGTGGGCACCTGCTTTATGTCAAAAGGCATGTATAGAAACAAAGGGGGCTGACCCACTCTGTCCTCGGGTAGCATTGTGTTACAACCTGTGTTACCACTACACCATTGCTTAGGAGCTACCCTATTCTGCACCCACTAGTCCCTGGACTGGAGTAATTCAACCTCCTTATTGTCAGGCATTATGTCCAGCCCTGACACTGTTGTAAACTGAGTCTGACCATTGGCCCATTTTACTTAGTATTCTTCGTATTCTAAGTATTCAGTAGTAGTCTATGTAGATTGGCAGCGGTTCACCACAATTTCAGACACCAATATTTCTTGGTCCTAACTGGAGATGCCAAGGATTGAACATGGGACTTTCAACATGCAACACAAGAGCTCTACTACTGAGCTACAGCCCTACAGCCCCAGGAAGATTCCCTGGGGCTGATGCTAATGTGTTCATGCTAGATACAGGGGGGGGGGGCTGGGTGGTAAGCGAATATTTTTGAGCAAGCCTAGAGAAGTTTGCTATCAGGAAAGACCTTAGACAGCACATCCCAATTCCACCCTCTCCAATGTGCTACACTGACAGGATACAGATGAGCTGAGTTTTGAATGGGGCTTTCCCATTCTCCCTCCTGTGTCCCCACTGCAGCCCTGTGTCCCCAAATATTCACTCTTGAGGGCCAGAATTAGAATTATGTGAGATGAGCCGCAGGGGGCTTCAACCAGAGAGAGAAGCCTTTCATTAGCAGAAGTACACTTTCATTCATGCATGTTACGTCTTAGTACAAGATGTACTGAGATAGATTTTTCTATCCATATTAATATATCCAACCATTATAAGTGCCATGGGCTCCTCAGATTTGGCTGGTGCACATCCGAGGAGACTCATTGGGGCTGCTGCAGCACTACCTGGGGGAAAGTGACGTTTGTCCCTTTCCTCCGAGGTGGCCTCCAATCTTGCAGACGCTAGCCTGATCCTGCCTAGGATCCAGTGCAGCATGCATTTGCACACTGTGACGGCCCTAGGTAGGACTGGGCAGCCCGCCTAAGGTAATAACACAGAATCCTACATAAGCTTATTGGAAATCAGCATGTTGATAAATGGAAAAATATTTTTTCTAGTTATATAGACTAAAACAACATTTTTTATTCATTGTTTTTAAAATGTCTTCTTCGTTACATAACCAAATAACAATGGCACTAAACTTCAATACAAACCATGAAATAAGTAAACAGGGGGTGGTGGGAACAGGGAAACTCCCAATCAGAGTGCACAGTACCCCAGTTAACAATACAGTATGTCTATCATGCTTGTTGTGCACAGGGGTTCCAAGAAAGCACCCCATATGTGCAATGAAAAGACTCCTTGCAATGTTCTCACCTGAACACAGTCTACTCAAAGTTGCCAGGTCTTCATGCACCACCCTTTCTGGCTATGGGTAGGCTTACCAGATCTCCAACCGGGCCAGAGTGCTAGACCTTTAGGAGAAGGAATGTGGGCAGGTGTAGCTTGTTAAGTCCTAGAGCATAATCTTTGGCATGTCTACTCAGAAGCAAGCCCCACTGAACACAATGGGGCTTGCTTCTGAGTAGACTTGCCTAGGATTCTGCTCTAGGACTTAACAAGCTACACCTGCCCACATTCCTTCTCCTAAAGGTCTAGCACTCTGTCCCGGTTGGAGATCTGGTAAGCCTAGCCATGGGTGTGCTGGAATTGTGTTTGGAATGTGGCCACTATTGAGAGCATTCTAGTGAACCTCTCACCATTCCACCAATTTGGCAAGAAATCAGGCTGAAACAACATCTGGATCAATCTGCATTGCAGACTGGAATCCTCATTGCTACACATATGCTTTCCAAATTAGTATGTTTGAAATTAATATGTTTGATGTATTGTATGAAATAAAAATTCTTCTAAAACAGATGTAACTTTTCATTCTAACCTGCCTAAGGCTGCAATCGTTTGCACATTTCCCTGAGTGTAATCCAATCCCCATTGAAATCAGTGAAACGTCCTTACAAGTAAACATGCATAGGATTGCACTGCATGCATAGAATCTCATTAAACCTTCCATCCTGTTGGGTGGAACTCACACACTCTATCAGGACTGTGATTGTGACTGTGATTGTACAGTATGTGCTAGCACTGTACTTAGGAAAATGACACTACCAATATTTTCTTACATATTGGATTCATGAAGTGAAATATACCTTGCTGACACTCCCAGGTATACGAGAAAAAACTTTACAGGCCAAAACTCGATGTTTCCATTGGTAACTGTTCAATTCAGATGCCAATAAACACTGAACCAAACCCTGGAAGGATTAAGCCAACAGTAAGTGGGAAACAAAAACAAAAAACAAAAAAACACACACAATAGAACCACAGCAGAAGATAATCAGAGTAGAGTAAAAGGACATGGGATTTATTATACATTATTATAGCAGAAGTCGAATCATTACTCAGAAGGGTATGTGCCTTCCACTTCCCACTGGTTTGGTCATAACCAAAAATGTGAGATCATGGAACGCAGGGAATGATTATTGTAACAGAAATGCTATACTGTACTAGTGAGTCGAGGAAATGTCTGCCATCTTTTGAGTGCTTTTCATTTATTTATTTATTTACAATATTTCTATCCCGCCTTTCTCCCCGAAGGGACATGTGAATGTTCAACATGGGATTTTGTGCCAGGAGAATTTGCCCCCTGCTCAACCCCACCAGAATGCCACAACGGGTTCCACATTTTTTTTTCTGCAACATGTATGCACAGAAGGTGCTATGAACCTTCTTCAGTGCCTGTATTAAACAGTGATGAATTTCATCCTGATGAATCCTGACTCAGAAAGCACCAGTGGTCCTTGACCATGACGCACTTCCACTTCTTCTTCTTCCTGAATCTTGTTACTTACTGTCTGTTTGCTAAGCTGAGACAATAGATGGCAAGCCTGCTCTTCTGTGGCATCATCCTTTTGATCAAAAATCTGCAACAGGATTGTTTTTACTACTTGGAAACTGGCAATGCCCTCCATTGCCAAGGCCTGAGCTGCTGCCCAGTTGTCTGCAGCATTACCTATTGAATGACAGAGAATTACTGGACACCATGACATGCTAAATATGTTCATTATGAAGCCAGCTTAATTCCAGCTTGGTCTACAACAGGGGTGGCCAACCTTTAAACCTGAATGCTCCTGGACCTTTAACGGTTGTATCGGTGAGGGCATTTCAGCAGGTGCAGCTGTTTTAGCAGCACCATCAGCAGTTGCAGCTGCCAAGGTTCTGTCTTCTACACAACTCTTAAGAACGCAGAGGCCCCCTAATGGTGGGAGGTTGGCCACCCCTGGTCTACAATAACAAATATTACCTTTATAGTGTAAGTGTATACATAGGCTTACCAGATCTCCAACCGGGACCTTTAGGAGAAGGAATGTGGGCAGGTGTAGCTTGTTCACTTTTTGACCCTGGGCTCGGGTACAGTTGACCCCCTTTACCCCCCTCTCATGGGCCCTGGATGCCTCACCATCCTAGTTGCCCTCCTTGGGATCTGCTCCACTTTCTCAATATCCCTCTTAGACTGTGGCACCCAGAATGTAATACAGTATTCCATGCAAGGTCTGTCTAAAGCAGAATAGAGCGCACCATTGTTTCTCAGGATCTCAATACTATACCTCAAAGTGTTTAGTGCCTAAAAATGTGATGGATAACATAAGAGAATTGTTTAAAGGATTACAGAGGGGCAGCACAAATATAACATATTTATCGCATTAAAAATGTCTAATCCTCTCTAATCCTGAAACAATCCAGCTAGCTCGTGGTGACTAGCAGCCCAATCCTAACAAACTCTCCAGTGCTGATGCAGCCACAATGCAGCCCTAAGGTAAGGGAGCAAATGTTCCCTCATCTTGAGGAGGTCTCCACGACTGCTCCACCACCACAGGATGCAGCGCGCACCACATTGGCATGGCTGCATCGGAGCTGGAAAGTTACTTAGGATTGGGCTGAAGATTAAATCCCATTGCTTTCAACAGGATGGCTAACTTTAGCTAGATTGGGGCCCTAATCTGACCTATAGCTGAATATTCTTTGTTGAAGAAAAGGTTAACTATAAATAATAATGACTTGAGAAACAATGCCCACAAAACACCTTCTACATAGACGAAAGAGAAAAGTTATGATACGAACCATGTATCAGAGCATTTTTCATGATGTCTTGTGCCTCTTCACACTGTTTCCCTATGGCATAGAAGCACACAGCCGCAGCCATTCTGACATGAGAATTCTTATCAAATAGAGTATTTTTAAGCAAAGGATCTATTTGCTCCGGTATATCCTGGATGTCTAAACCTTTTGCTCCAGCTTCTATCCCTATTACTGAGAAAATCAGAAAATAAGATACACACTCTTAAGAACATAAGAAGAGCCCTGCTGGATCAAGCCAAAAGCCCATCTAGTCCAGCTTCCTGTATCACACAGTGGCCCCACCAGATGCCTCAGGGAGCACACAAGACAACAAGATAACCTGTTTCCCGTTGACACTCCCTTGCACCTGGCACAGAGAAAACCTACTTCTAAAACCAGGAGGTTGCTTATGGCTTGTAACCTGTGATGGTCTTTTCCTCCATGAATCTGTCCAAACCCCTTTTAAAGGCATCTAGGCCAGGTGCCATCACCACATCCTGTGGCAAGGAGTTCCACAGATGAATTACACGCTGGGTAAAGAAATATTTTCTTTTGGCTGTTCTAACTCTCCCTCCACTCAATTTTAGTGCATGTCCCCTGGTTCTGGTGTTGTGCGAGAGGGAGAAGAATTTCCCTCTATCCACTCTCTCCATCCCATGCATAATTTTATAAGTCTCAATCATGTCCCCCCTCAGGCGCCTTTTTTCTAGGCTGAAAAGCCCCAGACGCTGTAGCCTTTCCTCATAAGGGAGGTGCTCCAGCCTGCGAATCATTCTGGTTGCTCTTTTCTGCACCTTTTCCAATTCAACTATATCCTTTTTGAGGTGTGGCAACCAGAACTGGACACAATACTCCAGATGTGGCCTTACCATCGATTTGTACAAAGGCATAATGATATTGGCCTTTTTATTCTCAATCCCTTTTTTAATGATCCCGAGCATGGAATTGGCCTTCTTCATAGCCGCCGCACACTGGGTTGACACTTTCATCGACCTGTCCACCAGCACCCCAAGATCTCTCTCTTGATCCGTCACAGACAACTCAGAACCCATTAGCGTATATGTGAAATTTTGGTTTCTTGCCCCAATGTGCATCACATTGCACTTACTTACATTGAAGCGCATCTGCCATTTTGCTGCCCAGTTTGGAGAGATCCTTCTGGAGCTCTTCACAATCCCTGCTGGTCTTCACCACCCGGAAAAGTTTAGTGTCATCTGCAAACTTGGCCACCTCACTGCCTATCCCCAACTCCAGGTCATTTATGAATAAGTTGAAAAGCACCAGTCCCAAGATCGATCCTTGGGGCACACCGCTTTTCACCTCACGCCATTGTGAAAATTGCCCATTGACTCCCACTCGCTGTTTCCTGGTCTTCAACCAGTTCCTAATCCACAAGAGGACCTGCTCTCTTATTCCCTGACTGTGGAGTTTTCTCAGGAGCCTTTCATGAGGGACTGTGTCAGACGCCTTCTGAAAATCCAGATATATAATATCCACGGGTTCGCTCTCATCCACATGCCTGTTGACCTTTTCAAAAAATTCTAACAGGTTTGTGAGGCAAGACTTCCCCTTGCAGAAGCCATGCTGACTCTCCCTCAGCAGAGCTTGTTCTTCTATGTATTTTAAGATTTTATCCTTAATGAGACTTTCCACCATCTTCCCTGGAACAGATGTTAGGCTGACCGGCCTGTAGTTTCCCGGGTCCCCCCTCCTTCCTTTTTTAAAGATTGGCGTGACATTAACTATCCTCCAATCCTCTGGCACAGTGGCCGTTTTAAGGGACAAGTTGCATATTTTGGTCAATAGGTCAGCAACTTCATTCTTGAGTTCCTTCAGAACTCTTGGGTGGATGCCATCCGGGCCTGGTGATTTATTGATCTTTATTTTGTCAATTAAGTCTGAGACGTCTTCTCTTTTAACCTCTATTTGACTTAATTCTTTAGTCAGGGGAGGCCGTTCCGGCAGCAGTATTTGCCCGAGGTCTTCTGCCGTGAAGACAGATGCAAAGAACACATTTAATTTCTCTGCAGTCTCCAAGTCCCCATTTATCACCCCTTTCTCTCCCTCACCATCCAGCAGACCAACCGTTTCCCTGGCAGGTTTCCTGCTTCTAACATATTTGAAGAAGCTTTTATTATTCCTTTTTATGTTGCCTGCCATACGTTCCTCAAAGTCTTTCTTGGCCTCCCGTATCATCTTTTTACATTTCTTTTGCCACAGTTTGTGCTCCTGTTTATTTTCCTCATTAGGGCAAGACCCATTTACGGAAGGAAGCTTCCTTGCCTTTTATAGCCTCCTTAACTGTGCTTGTTAGCCATGCCGGCACCCTCCTGGACTTGGTCGAGCCCTTCCTCCTTTGTGGGATACACTCCCGCTGGGCCTCTATGACTGTTGTTTTAAACAGCCTCCATGCACTCTGGAGCGTTTGGACTCTTTTTACCTTCCCTTTCAGCTTTTTTTTAACTAGACTCCTCATTTTGGGGAACCCTTCGGAAGTCAAAGGTTTTTGTGTCAGATTTGCTAGGCACTCTCCCCCCGACATGCATGGCTAAACAGATCGCAGCATGGTCACTGTTCCCCAACGGTTCGGTAACATTTACCTCCCTGACCAGATCTTGAGTGCCACACAATATCAAGTCCAGAGTCACCTGTCCTCTGGTCGGTTCCGTGACAAGCTGCTCTAAGGCACAGTCATTTAACATATCCAGAAATCCAGTCTCTCTTTCATGACCTGAGCATGAATTGACCCAGTCAATGTGAGGATAATTGAAGTCCCCCATGACTACAACCCTGTCTCTCATTGACACCTCCCTGATTTGCTTCCTCATTTCAAGATCCCCTTCAGGTTTTTGATCTGGAGGACGGTAGCATGCCCCTACTATTACATCACTCTTTGAGCCTGGTAATCTAACCCACAGTGATTCTATGGAGGAGTCAGAGCCCCCCTCCAGCTCTACTCTGGTGGATTCTACCCCCTCTTTGACATAGATGGCCACCCCACCTCCAACACGCCCCTCTCTGTCCCTCCTATAGAGTTTATATCCTGGAATTGCAGTATCCCACTGGTTCTCCGCATTCCACCAGGTTTCTGTTATACCTACTATGTCAATGTTTTCCCTAGCCACCAAACATTCCAGTTCTCCCATCTTTGCCCGTAGACTTCGGGCATTTGCATAAAAGCACTTATATACCTGGTCCCCCAAGAAGGGCTGCATGTTTGCACCTTTATTCCTGCAGCCTTCTGTCCTGCTAGACTGGCTGTCATGTCCCATCACGCTACCACTCCCAATTCTTACTCTGTTATTACTTGACTGTTCCCCATCCTCTGCACCCTCATTCCCTAGGGATGAGGAGTCCCGAACCGGATGCCCCTCGGCTCCTGTCGGCTTTCCCCCAGGAGTCAGTTTAAGTCTGTCCATGCAGAAACTATACCGGAGGGGGGGGGGGTTTGTGTGGAAGGAGATGTTATGTAGTTTATTTTACAGATTAATCATTCGTTTTATAAATATACTTTGTAAAAGACACAGATTGCACATTGATACTTTGTAAACATTACACCATTCAGGGATGGCCCATCCATGAGGCCAACTGAGATCCTTGCTTCAGATGGAAGAATGTCAAGGGAATGCCCACCTCTATCTGCCCACATGCCTTCACTGCTCCTCCTCCTGCTCCCTGGAGAGGAAAAGGAAGAGGGGGCAGAGCAGAAGAGGAAGTGTGACGGAAAGGAGAGTCATGGGTTAGAGTAGTGTTTCTCAAAGTGTGCTCCTAGGATCCCTGGGGCTTCCTGAGACCCCTTCGGGGGCTTCAAAGGCACACCGTATGTGACCGCCATCTTTACCCTGCCCGATTTGCTCATTCATCCCTCCTATCTCCCACGTTTTTGGCTCTCCTTCCTCATTCCCCTCCTGTTCTGGCTCTTTGCCGGTATTTGGCATTGGGCTCAGTGCAGTGCCATGCTGCACATGTGCTCCCTGAGCTCCCTGAGACTCCGTGCATGCACCAACAGTGCTATCTTAGTCTTTTTTTAGGAGTGTAATGGGCTTTGGAGACCGAAAAGTTTGAGAACCACATTGGAGACACTCAGTCCTGGCTTTGGGTTTTAGAAAATGGGAGTACTGTGCATATGACAGGAAAGGAAGCTAATAACTTTTCATTATGTAGTCACTATTTTGCAAGACTATTGTTTTAAAATAATGAGCTATTGATATGTACTGCCACAAAAATGGCTCAAGGTTACTGGAATGCTAGATTACTTACAGTCTAGTTTGCCAGAAATGTCAATCAGCATATACTGATGAGCAACAGCATCCAAAATATTCAGAGACCTTCTTGTCATTTAGAGACATTGTTTCCATATATTTCCAATATAATTACATAGGTTAAAACTCTAACAGTTCTAGCTATAAGCCAAAGTACTTGGATTTATTATAGTTTGCATCCCAGTCATAAACACTTGTACGTTCCTACTTGCCTGCAGTTCTAGAGAAACGTAACTGAAATGACAGCAGTTTCCACTCAAAGCTTCTCTTACCGGAATCCTCATTGCTTTCTTTGACCGGCTGGGGCCGCTCAAGCACAGCAGATGCACACATCACTATAGCTTTAATCCGATTCTGAACGTGGATATCTGTCAGGTCTCTCATTAATCCTTCTATAGTTGCTGCCTGCCACCGAGGCTCTGAGATTGAGGAGGTGAAGATCACAAAGAGTACAAATGGCATGAATAGTACAAATGGGAGGTGCCTGTCTGGGACTGTTAGTTGTTTCAGAAGACCCTCCAAAAACAAGCTAGTGATTAGCCACTACAGACAATGGCAATGGAAATTTATAGCAAAACTGCCATTGATTTGAATGGAGTAGGGCTATGGTCAATGAAAGCTGAACCCAAGTACTCACCCAACTTCCAAGCAGTCTTCCACTGTTCCAACATTGTCCTGCGGATACGTAGATCCTGAGATACATCTTTTTCAGGCAGTTGGTATGAGACCCTTTTTCTTCTGTTTGGTACAATGACTTCTGCTTCAGCCAGTTGGGCAAAGTTTTCAATAATAGTGGGAAGTGCGAACCAGGGGATGGCTCCTTTCTGCACCTTCTGAGGTGATCCAACTGCATTTTAATAGAAACAGATTAGTAGCAATCCATATTAGACCTTGCCCCCCCAAATGAACACAGGTAGCTCTTTGAACCTCATCCATTGCTTAGAAGGCTGACAAGATTCAATGGTGTTTACTTCCATTTCATGTATTTAGAATTGGAATGTATGGTTGTGATGCTAAGTGCACTTACTCAGTCTAAATGCACACTGTCAGGTAAATATATTTACAATTGGGATGTACACATCTCACTTACGTCAGTCATATACTGTAGCTACTTTTGCAATATTGGAAAGGAAGTAGATATGTGTCCCCATGTTGTATAGGAGTTCAGATCTGCATAGGATTAGAAGGGCTAGGTGCCCATTAATGGGATGTGATTCAATCTGTTCTATTTTTATTGCATTCTTGCAATCTTGAATTTCATTTTTTTTTTTTTACAATCTTGAATTTCATGATCACATGCTCGATTTTGCACAGGGGGTCTCACTCAGGTTGACCCTGTAAAATTTGCCTGCAAGTAAGAAAAATGCTGAAATTGTTTGCAATTGCAGTGCTCTGCTTATAAAATGTCCCATATTTAAAAACAGTCCACTTGCACCAGAAAATGTTGAAGCGTTTGTATAACTCCGACTAGTAGTACTGTTTGTTGCAGGACATAAAAACAAATGCCTATGTACATACTAGTTTACAAACTCTTCATTTTCATTGGAAAGTCCATTTGGAAATGACCATGGTCTTTCACTGGAACAACAGCTAACAATGTCTGATTTGTAAACCAAAGTATGTTTGCTTAGAAGGAAGTCATGGTACTTACTTCCCAATAAACGTGTTTAGAATCAGAGTGTTATCAGTAAAATTACTTATTGAAGAACACTGTTCTGCTTCTTTCATTTTTTCCTGTTATTATACAGTCCTCTCTTACTTGTCTTTTTTTGTGGTCTGAAGCTCCAGAGCTCTGGAGGTCTTGGGTATTGCTGACAGAGGTGTTTACAATACTCATCATGATTATCCATAACAATGTGATTCTTCTTGGTTTTTTGATGGACAATATTGGCAGTCCCTAAACACAGACAAGAAAAAACAATAGCCAGGAGATAGTACTGTTGACCTAGTTCCTGGTGCCTAAACTTTTCAATGACATATAAGTCTTTATGAGAACCAGTGTGGTGTAGTAGTGTTTAGAGTGGGGACTTTGATTGGGGAGTGGGTCTATTCACATAGAGCATACTGGGTGGCCTTGGGCTGATCACTGTCGCCACCAGCGCTGGCAACCAGGAGGCCCTGGTGAAAAGCCTTGCACTCCTCCAACACCTTCTTTGTCCAATCCAGGCAAGGCTGAATTCATGGGAAACATCACAGGATGCAGGGCAGGCAATGGTCTGGAGTGGGGAACAACAGGAATAAACCAACAGGCCAGGACTGTGGATCCATGCCAACATACCAAAAGAGGCCAGTAGTTAAGGAGGTATAAGAGCTTTTTAATCCTGGACAGATCCCCAGGAGAAGACTACTTATTCCAACAAAGGTTTGGTGGCAATTGAGTCATTTACTTCTGCAGGAGATGTCTTGGGGGACTCTAGTCTAGGGACCTCTGGCTTGGGGGTCTCTGGCTTGGGGTGACCTCGATTGCTGGGCTTAGGATCAGTGTTCCTTGCTTCTTCCCACTATGCTTCTGGACCTTCTGACCCAGCTGGCCAGATCCTTACTGAAGGCCTAGCTCATGGCACTACCACCAGTGGTGTCATGATGCTGCCCCCCGGTGACGTCACCATCAGAAGTGATGTCACTGCCGCTAAACATCCCTTCAGAGGTGAAGGGCGGGCAGGCCAAAACAATTGCCATCTCCGCCACTGCCGCCCGCTCTTCCTGCCACTGAAATGATGCAATTTACGCCCCCGTCGCCCACTTTGTCACACACACCCGTGTGCTGCCTGGGGGCTGACCACTCCCCACCCCTCCCCCCTCTGCTTCTGACTACCACCCTTCCACTCACCATTAGGAGCATCCTCTAGAAGCCTTGCATTTGTAAATAGAGTGCTGGTTGTAGCTGTGGTATAAGTCTGTCAGCCAACTTGTACAACTGCTACCACCAGTACAGGTATTCAGGGACTGGGTTGGCTGGGTGGGTCCTCTGATGGGCATGGGCCCTCAGCCAGTGCCTGACCTGGCCAACCCCTGAAACCATCCTAGATTGTCTACAAAACCCAATTGCAAAAGGTTGTTGTTCATAAATGACCTGGAGTTGGGGATAGGCAGTGAGGTGGCCAAGTTTGCGGACGACACTAAACTTTTCCGGGTGGTGAAGACCAGCAGGGATTGTGGAGAGCTCCAGAAGGATCTCTCCAAACTGGGAGAATGGGCAGCAAAATGGCAGATGCGCTTCAATGTAAGTAAGTGTAAAGCGATGCACATTGGGGCAAGAAATCAAAACTTCACATACACGATCATGGGTTCTGAGCTGTCTGTGACGGATCAGGAGAGAGATCTTGGGGTGCTGGTGGACCGGTCGATGAAAGTGTCAACCCAGTGTGCGGCGACTGTGAAGAAGGTCAATTCCATGCTTGGGATCATTAAAAAAGGGATTGAGAATAAAACGGCCAATATTATTATGCCGTTGTACAAATCGATGGTAAGGCCACATCTGGAGTATTGCGTCCAGTTCTGGTCTCCGCATCTCAAAAAGGATATAGTGGAACTGGAAAAGGTGCAGAAGAGAGCGACCAAAATGATTAGTGGGCTGGGGCATCTACCTTATGAGGAAAGGCTACAGCGTTTGGGGCTCTTCAGTCTAGAAAAAAGGCGGTTGAGGGGGGACATGATTGAGACATATAAAATTATGCATGGGATGGAGAGAGTGGATAGAGAGAAGTTCTTTTCCCTCTCACACAACACTAAAACTAGGGGACATCCACTCAAATTGAGTGGAGGAAAGATTAAAACAGACAAAAGAAAATATTTCTTTACCCAGCCTGTAATTGGTTTGTGGAACTCCTTGCCACAGGAGGTGGTGATGGCACCTGGCCTGGATGCCTTTAAAAGGGGATTGGACAGATTTATGGAGGAAAGGTCCATCACAGCTTACAAGCCATGATGGAGATAAGCAACCTCCTGGTTGTAGGAGTAGGTTTTCTTTGTGCCAGGTGCAAGGGAGTGTCGACAGGATACAGGTTATCTTGTTGGCTGTGTGCTCCCTAAGGCATCTGGTGGGGCCACTGTGTGATACAGGAAGCTGGACTAGATGGGCCTTTGGCCTGATCCAGCAGGGCTCTTCTTATGTTCTTATGTTATGTTCTTATGAGCATAGAAATGACATCAATAATATACAAAATGAATGTAAACTAACGATTTCCCCTAATTTTTCTAGACCCAGACATGTATGCTGTTTAATAAGTGCCACATGGAGCAGTCCAGGGTGAGATGGCAGAAAATTTATAACACATGCACAGGCTTCAAAGCATCTCCAGACAGTAATTTTATTGACATCAACAGCTCTTCAAAGAGAAACCATGTTTTTCAATATACAGCATTTGATTCAGAATAAGTGAGGAATGCATAGCTCCCACAGAGTGGGGAGAAAGGCAGGATATATCAAATACAGTAAATAAATAATCTTGAACCAAAATAATACTTGGATCTCCCATTCCTATATAAGATTATGCAAAATGATTTATAGATATTCCGTTTCTACTTACCAAAATAGAGCTCTTGTTCAAAGACATTGTGAGTGGTATATGAGTATTTTCCAACCCGTGAATTCAGCCGTTCCCGACGCTTAATAGGAGATGCCAGTCTGAAAGTCTTGTCTGATATTTGATCCGCTGTACTGTTGTTACATATTGGGTCATCTATGCTCTGCACTCTCGTATGAAAAGATGGTACTCTATGTGACGAGAAATGCTTCCATTAATGATTGGCAGTAGACACAAACAAGACACAACCCATCAGCCACTTATGGCAGGTGGCCAATTCTTGAACTAATACTGTACATTCTGGAACTGGGCATGGTCTGGGGGCAAAGCCCAGGGTGGGTCCAGAAGTGGAACTGGGGCAGAGGCTTTAGGTTTTAGGAAGATTTAAGGGTAGAACCCAGGGTGTTTCTGGAAAACAGCACAGTGCAAAAGCTGTTGATTCAATTAAGATATCAAAATGTATTTTTTAAAATAGCCATTTAGCGCCGAAATGAAGATCGGGGAGGCCTGCAGAGGGTCACGCAGGCCTCCCCGAAGCCCCGGTAAGTATTTTTTTTCCTTTTTTTGGATTTGCTCCATAAGACGCACGCTTTTTCCCCCCTATTTTTTTTTGGGGGGGGGAAGTGCATCTTACGGTATATTATCTGAGCATTCCTTACTTCAATCTCTTACGGTATGCCCAAATTACAGGTATGGGGTTATGGCTGAGAAGTAATAGCTTCTATTATTCATGTGTTTAAATAGTATAGCTTATACGTTAGCTGGAATTTGAAGCTTTAGTTTAGAACATAAGGGGCTGTTAAAACAGGACAAAGGTCCATTTAGTCTAGTAGCACCTTGTTTCTCACATTGGTCCACCAGCTGCCTCTGGGAAGCCTATAGGCAGCTGCAATTCTACACACACTTACTTGGGAGTAAGTCCCTCTGAACTCTATGAGACTTCTTATTACTAAACAGGTTTTAAGACATTAGTGTTTTATAGTGTTGACAGTAGAACGATCGCCAACCACTAGCAATGCAGTCATGTTAAAAATATGGGATGATTTTGATAATAAGGCCTATATAAAGAAAATAATTATAACTCTTCCTTTCTCATAGGCAGTGTTACAGAGGAGCAAAGCTGGGTGAATCAATGTACAGGTATCTGTAAAAAAATTATTCTTTACTCAACTCTCTTTCAGCAGAACACCATTTCCCTAAAATCTTTTGCATGTAGGACAGAACTTGCCACGTTATGGCCTACCTACAGCACAATCCTATGCATGTCTACTTAGAAGTAAGTCTCATTGTGTTCAATGGGGTTGGGGTTTACTCCCAGGAAAGTGTGTATTGCTGCATTAGCCTTTTCTTTGTTCCCAAAACTATTATTTTTTAGGGCTGCTGCTGTCCTTTTTTTCCATCCTAAATCAACCTTTCCATGTTATTTGTAGTCAAATGGGTCCACAGTCCAAGTTAATATTTGTGGTCAAATGAGTCCACAGTTCAAGATAACTGTGGTCAAATGGGTCATTCTGTGTTTCTTTCTGTGATCCAAAACACTGATATCGTGAAGGCAAATAGAATTTATTGAGCCTTTGCTGCCCAGATCAACAGACTGAATGGAGTTATCGAACACTCCTAGTAACCAAAGTAATCTCAATGGCAATGTTGAGCCCTGTGCCTGAACGACTAACAGAAAAGTGGTGATCACAACACCAGCCAGCAGTATATGCTGGAGTACCTGCTTTCAATGGGTGGCTGTGGATTGGCAGCAGCACGATACACTTATATGCCCCAGAGAAGAGACTTACCTCCTTGCTTGGGTGCTCTGGGTTTGGAGGTTATTATTCTGGGGTAGTTAAGACCAGCAGCACCAGAGGGGGTAACCCCCCTGAGCGACAAGGAGACGGCCCTGTTCTTCTCTATCTCTGTCACCCTGGTGTGAGGGGGGTGAGTAGTAGTGGGAGGTATAGGGAGCAGCGGGACTCATTCTGGACTTGGGGTTGGTGAGAGTGCCTCTTGTCTATTGGATTCCTTGCTGTCTTTCCTGCCCCTTAATCTGCTATAGAGAGACTGGAGGCAGCGTCAGTGTTTTGTGTTGGGGTTGTATTTGTGCAAGTGTGTTTGTCTTTATGTGAGCCTTTTCCGGGAAGATGTGTTGGGATGTTTGAAGGAGTAGTGGCGCAACTATAAAAAGTATAACGGGCCAAGGGCGATATGGCGGTGGGGGCTGGCCTGGCCGTTCCAGGAGAAGGAGGGATGGTCATAGGCAGACCATCCCTCTTTCTAGGCCTTCCCCCAACCCCGGAGCCTGGGGAGTGCCTGGGAGAAACCCCTGTGGCCTTAAACTGCTGCTATTAAATGCCAGGTCGGTTAACAATAAGATCTCCCTAATCCGGGATTTGATCCTGGAGGAGGGTGCCAACCTGGCTTGCATCACGGAGACCTGGTTGGATCCGGCTGGTGGTGTGAACCTTTTCCAGCTGTGTCCACCGGGGTACCAGGTAATGCAGCAGCCGCGGCTACAGGGGCAAGGGGGTAGTGTTGCTGTGGTCTACTGGGATTACATCTCCCTCACTGGATACCTTGTCCCACAGTGTGCTGGGTTTGAGTGTCTCTGCATCGTGCTACAGAGGCGAGACAGGATGGGGATGCTGCTGGTGTACCGTCCACCTGGTTGCACATCGGCTTCCCTACTTGAACTGACCAGGGTGATCTCGGCGGTGGCATTGGAGTCCCCATGCCTGTTAGTGCTGGGGGACTTCAATGTTCATGCCGAGGCCCCTGAGACAGCGGCGGCTCAGGACTTCATGGCCGCCATGGCGACCATGGGCCTGTCACAGTGGATTACGGCCCGAATGCATGGTGCGGGGCACACATTGGACTTGGTGTTCACTGCTGGGTATGGGGATGGTGATCTGCCTATGAAGGAGGTTAAGATCACTCCTTTGTCTTGGACAGATCACTATCTGGTGAGTTTTAGACTGGCAACGTTGAATCACCCCTGCAGAGCTGGGAGACCGAATTGTATGGTTTGCCCCCGGAGACTGATGGATCCGGATGGTTTCCTGAGGGCTCTGGGGGAATTCCCAGCTTCCCAGGTCAGTGATTCATCTGATGCTCTGGCTGCCCTGTGGTACGGGGAGGCAGCTAGAGCCTTGGATCAGATCGCTCCTGAACGGCCACGGCCTTGTCGTCGAGCCAAGGCGGCTCCTTGGTTTACTGAGGAGCTGCAGGCAATGAAACGACTGGGCAGACGCCTAGAGCGACGGTGGAGGAAAACTTGTGATGAATCTGACCGAACACAGGCTAGAGCCCATTTCAGGGCCTACTCCGTGGCGGTGATGGCAGCGAAGAAGGCGTTTTTCTCTGCCACCATTGCGTCTGCGAGTAGCCGGCCAGCGGAGCTCTTTCGAGTTGTCTAGGATCTGCTCCACTCGACTCCTGTAGCGAGTGAGCTGGAGTGTTCGACGGTCCGCTGTGGTCTGCCTCCTGTGCCTCTAGATACTCTGCCATGCTGCTTCTCTGCTCCATACTGTCGCCCCCCCCAGTGGATTTTATTTTTTTTTTATTTGTTTATGTATCGTTATGTATTGTTTAAACTTATTTTATGTATTTTTTAAGTTATGTATTTTAATCTGTTGTAAGCTGTCTTGGGCATTTGCCTTCAGCATAGGAAAAGGCGGGATATAAATTTTTTAAATAAAATAAATAAATAAGTGTAGAAAAATGCTAAAATGACCTGATTTGACTAATTTCCCATAGTTGTCTTCCTAGAATGTCCATGCTTTGACCCTCACAGCACAATCCTATATATGTCTACTAAGAAGTAAGGCTCACAGTGTCCAATGGGCGTTATTCTCGAATATGTGTGCATAGGATTTTACCCTCACTCTCAACTGAGAAGCACATGAAATGGGTGGGAAAATTCCAAACTTAACTGTAAAATTAAAATATGTGTGTTACTACTCTGAAGTCAATGATCCCAAGCATCCTTACATGGAAGAACATTCCATTTAATTTCATTTTACTTAATTTACAGCGCAATCCTGTGTAACTTTGCACCGGTGTAACAGTAGATGCACCAGTGTAAGTGCACTTGAGCCAGCAGGTGGCGCAGTGGGTTAAACCACTGAACCATGAGCTGTCGATCGAAAGGTCAGCAGTTTGAATCCGTGCGACGGCTCCTGCCAACCTAGCGGTTCGAAAGCAAGACTTTGCAAGTAGATTAATAGGTACCGCGTCAGCGGGACGGTAACAGCGTTCCATGCGCCTTGGTGTTGAGTCATGCCGACCACGTGACCATGGAAACGTCTTTGGACAGCGCTGGCTCTTCGGCTTTGAAACGGAGATGAGCACCGCTCTCTAGAGTCGGACATGACTGGACTTAATTGTCAAGGGATACCTTTACCTTTACCGAAGTGCACTTATGCCGGTGTAAATGCACTTTACACCGGAATCTGCTGTTGCACCGGTGCAAAGTTACACAGGATTGCGCTGTTAATGGGACTTATTTTCAAAGAATGTGATCAGTTTCAGCCTGTGAAGCACCCTTCTGCTTCAGTCAAACAGTCCTGTCACTTACCTATAGTAAGCTGGTAGAAGTGTCTCTGTTTTCTTTTCTACTTGACTTCTAATAGGAGTTGCCACTTCCTCTGCCAGAACTTTGTCCAGAAGTTCCACATCAGAATCAAAAGGAAGCACATACCTGATGCTATTCCAGTCATATTTTTGCTTCTTAAAACCTTTTGGTTTAGCCTGAACCCAGCCTCCCCAGGAGGCCTGATTATTCACAATCCACTGAGCTGTAGCCTTATTTAACTTCAACAACAGTATTTCTTCCCATCCCAGGTCCTTACACTCTGGCTCAAGGACTGTAGTGCTCTGGAATTTTCTTTTTGGGGTCATCAAGTCTCCTAACATCTCATGAGGTTCAGTCAGGAATGTCTGTGAATAAGGAGGATCACAAGGAGGAGGGGGAGGAACAGGTACAAGCAGGGATGACTCTGCAAGTGTACTTTCTATCTTGGCTTTCCAGATACACTCTTCCAAGGAGAAAGGAACATTTGTAGGGGGTTGTTTGGCAGGAGGAGCAACATCTGATTTAATGGGCTGTATCTTCAATGGTTTAAGCCTATGTGGTCTCTTTTCCTTTTTCACAATAACCTTTTCACACTTTTGTCTATGAATGACGCTGGAAAAATCATATAGTCCTGTCTGATCATAGTCCTTAAAAGACAGAGTTGATGGGCCTCTATGCCTTACAACTTCCTTGGAAAAATGCAGGTCTTTGGCCGTGTTCTTGAGGCATTTTTTCTGGTAGCTGGCATAGTAACACCTGGTGTGGCAGATCTCTCTCTGGTATGTTAGAGGCATTTCTGCCTTCATTGCAGACTTCACAGCATTGCGAGATGGCAAGTTATTTCTGTCAGCTCTGATCTTCAGACTAGTTTCAAGAGGGAAGGGGTTTTTGCTTTTGAAAAAAGCAGGGATTTCCATCTTTTCAAGATTAGTAAAACTTCTTAATAATGTTTTAAAACCTTAAAAATAAGGCTGTAGTAGACCTATGTAATGAAAATTGAAGCTTCTCTGTCCTCTGATGAGTCACTTTAGCATTTCCTAAACTACAATGAAAGAAAAAGGAAGAACTGTATCAAGTTAAAAGTCAACCACCCAAAGATTTATGAAATTTCCCCAAGCAGGCTAACACAGAATGTTGTTATAACTGGATTTCTATGGTGTCTCATTCATCTATGCTGGAGGCATATGAACAACGCTTATAATTTATGAAACTAGAGCAAGCAAGAGAGCAAGATGCTTTCATGCTCAATGGTGCCCATCTATTGCTTTTCAACTTTGGCTCTTCATAAGAGGTAGTAAGACCATGGTGTGAAATGATTCCCCATGGTCTCCCCATCTCTTTGCCTTTTTAGTGCTGCCACGTCATCCAGGCATGCTCCAGAAGGACCGAGGATTTTGTTTCCAGCTGGAAATAGAGGCAAGCTGGAAAGGCTTTGGGTCCTAGTAGCAGCATCTTCTCAGTAGCTCATTACTATAGAATCACTTACAAATAGTCTTGGCTCTGTTCTGTTGACACTGTAGTCAGTGAGACTGCAGTTAATTTTGCCATCAGAGAAGCAGCAAGTGCAAAGCATTTTCCTAACTATTGCTCATGAAGACTTGCTTAGACACTTTTATTTGCTTTAAACACTAACAAATCTCTATTGAACAAAACATTATAGTCATGTATCCTTGCAACTCCCTGTTCTTTTCTCTGTTAATCCTACCTGTGAGAGCTTCCTCCTCGGGCAGCCCAATCCTGTGTAAGATATGGCGGCTGACCTAAAGGGCCGGCCACCGTATCCTATGCAGGTTCAGGGCTGCCCTGGGGTAGCCCTGGTGCACCTCGAGGGAAGGGGACAATTGTCCCCTTCCCCAGGTGTAAGCGGTGGGAGGCCCAATG
Organism: Plestiodon gilberti rubricaudatus; assembly: GCA_026170595.1. Taxonomy (NCBI): domain Eukaryota; kingdom Metazoa; phylum Chordata; class Lepidosauria; order Squamata; family Scincidae; genus Plestiodon; species Plestiodon gilberti. Next base: position 260,433,867 of record JANXHW010000001.1, read on the forward strand.
GGCCTCCTCGAATGTACACAAGCTCCGGAGCTTGCATAGATTCACGCCGGCCATGTAAGATTACGCCGGGCCTGGAGAGGGCCTAGAATATGGTGTATCTCGCCACCGATATCCCTGCCCTCTCCAGGCCCCGGGGCAGCCTATGGCCACCCTTCCTGCCCACCCTTCCTGCCCTCCCCCCGCTCCTGCCCTGGCCAGGGTAGGACTTACCTGCTCTGGTGGGTGCAGGGCCGGGCAGGAACCCAGGTAAGGGCCGCCACGCTGGGTGCCGTAAACGCGCTTAATGGTGCGTTTACAACACCCTGCGCCAGGGGAGCGTGTGCTCCCCCGGCGCACTGCTACCCAAGATTGCGCGGTTAGAAGAAGACTCAAAAGACTGCCATAGGGCCAGCTTTGTATGGTACTGCAAGATTCTTTGTTGTCTTCTCTTAAAGTGATAGATGACTTCCAGTTTATATACAGTATTTAAATAGGATATTATATCTCCATCTACGAGTGTGGTAAAAATCCTTGTTTCCCCCTATTTTTCTCTTTTAGACCTTTCTAACCCTCCAGAGGCTTCTGTGAGGTCTCAGCATCCTAAAAGAGCCTGATACATCTTCCTGCAGTAGCCATGTCCTTTCTGAAGTCAGCATAATTACAGTAGGGCTGCTTGGCATCCCAGACAAGTGTTATGTGGATTCCCTATTTTCACATCTAGAGTTCCCCAGAGACAAAGCATTCTAGCCAATCCCCCTGCTGAGATTGGCATGTACCCACCTGGTTAGGTAAAGTGGTGAGATGGGATGCCCAGGTAGTCCTAATTCATCCCATGAGATGATACTATGATATTAGCAACACTAGATTTTTTTAAATTCATGCACAGGGATGTTAAAGGCTGTTGCTTCTGATGCACCATGTCCATGTGTTAGCAGAATGCTCACCCACTCCTCGTAGGAGTTCAGAAACCGGCCCCTCTTCCCTTTCTCCTGGATGGTGTAACTGGCTAGGAAAATATCCAGCACGTTGCATTCAGGGATGTTAGTTTATTTTTCACTTGGCTTTTAAACTCTTTGCCCATTTTTTTTGCCAACTTCAAATTTTAGTCAGTCTTGTTTCCATTTTTGATATGTTTCATTTTTTTAATCTTCTGCATCCCTTCCTGTTTCTTTTATTTTGTCTTGTTTATTCAGTTGTTCAATAAACTCTTGTAATTGTTCTTTATTACCTGCCTGGTCTCAGTTCTTCCAACAGCAAGTTGGCCACATTTTCTTAAACCGTTCTGTCCTCATTGGTACCTGGTTTTAAGTGGGATTTCCCTCAAATTAGGAGCTCTTTCTAATCAGGGGCAGAGGTGTGTTTTTTTTCCTTTTCCTCTCTTGGTGGTAGTGAAAGCTATTTTTTTCCTCAGTAACACCCAGTCTGATTAGTGAGTACAGCGGGGAGAGAGACGGAGGAAGCGTTGTCACTTACTAGTAGGCACTGTGCCCATTTGGACCCCCTCACTCCTCCTCCACAATAACTAGTAATGTTCTCTAGAAAGGTGTTTATAATAATGGTCACCATTATGAACCACAATCATTGAGTTAGGTTAATATGGGCCACCGTGAAAATAAATATTTTTGGTTCACTGCTGTCTTCTGTTGAAATTAATCCAGAAAATCTGAAATGAAAAACTGAAATGAAATATTGTACAATGGTCTCAGTTTTTCCATGAAACATTCCCAAATTCAGTTGACTTACTTACTGCCCAATCCTATTGTTTACGGTCCACCAGCAGGATCCCAGTGGAAGTGCCTAGATCTGGCGCGAGTTGTGTGACATTGTCATGCTCACTGACACCGCCAGTGAGCGCAACAAGGCCACCAGCACAGTTGCTGGCAGCCACGTGTATTTGCCAGCAGTGAAGATACCATCCACCGGTGCCAGGTAAGGCAGCTGTGGGGGTGGGTGGTAGGAGGGACGGGGGAAGGAGTGGAGGAACACAGGGGCGTTTCCGGGCACAGAGGGGGAGGAACCAGGGGTGGAAATGAGGCAGGAGGATCCAGTGGCAATGGCACACATTGAATCATCCCCTCTTTTGTAAACTTCCCTGCCCCTTTTCCCTCCTTGGACGTACGCTACCAAAATAGGTGGCTTATGTCCGAGGAGACTCATAGAAGGCCCCAGGACTTACACAGAGGTTAATAAAAATAATTTCCTCCAATTTGCCCTCACGTTGCCCACCACCACCATGGGATGAAGCATGTGCCTTTCTGGTGCACCTGCATCGGCGCTGGTGGTGGAGATAGGATTGGGCTTAGTATTCTTGTCAGTCATCTTCAACCATTTAGATCACTCAAAGTCTAGGTTTTTCTGTGTGTTATTTATGAAGGTAGAAAAGCTTGGTATTTACCTTTCAGAATGGTTCTCTCACAGATCTGAACATGTATGGGCTTGAACAAACTGCATCAGTTGCCTACAGATTCTCAGCTGTCTACTCAGCTTCTTGGCTCCTCAAGGACTCTCCTTCAACTGTTTACAACCGTTGCCTAGCTACAGATGATGTACTCCTATTCTGTCAAATTTGATTAGTCAGTTTTGCAAGTTGTTTGTTTTTAAACAGAATTCTGGCTAAGTTGCCTTCAGTCTTTTGGTACTTCCACAAGTTCTGTAGCCCTATATTTAAGCAAGTGAGGTAATAACATTTGCAGCCCAATCCTAACTACGTTTCTGGCACAGATGCAGCCGCAATGCAGCCCCAAGGTACTGGAACAAACGTTCCTTTACCTTGAGAAGGCCTCCATGACTGCCCCCCCACCGCAGGGTACAGCGCATGCCCCATTGGCATGGCTGCATTGGTGCTATAATGTTTGTGAGGATTGGGTTGTTATTGTATTATGTCATACTGACGTGAGTGCACAAATTTGCATTTGACTTAGGTGAAATCTCCAGACTATCTCCAGTTGGATATGTCAGTCACACTTTATTATGCTATGTGACATGTAGTAACTACACAAGAAAACCTTTTTTGTCATTGTTATTATTTGTTGAGTTCTGGCAACATGGCTGGCTATTTACAAAATGCATTTCCTGCTTCAATCATTCTACATTCCATTCTCTTATTCTCACGAACTCATGAGCTGCTCTGGCACTCTGAGCGGAAAAAGGAAGTTTCTGTGAAAGCCCTGAGTGTGTTGCTTCTCATGTCAGTATTACTCCAGTTTCTTGGAGGCATGATGCTGATTTGAGGAGGAGCCACAATTCATCCCAAAGAGCCCAAGTACTTCTGACATTACCTTCACAATGTGGGAAAGAGCTACACTGCACCGTGAAAGTAACATGATACTCAGCTATTCGCTGAGCCAGCCAATGAAAATAATGTATGTATGTTTAATAAAGATGCTGCACAGAGGCATAGGAACGGGGGTCGGTCTGCCCCGGACGACACGCGGGGGTGTGTGTGCGAAAGCCGCCGCATCTGCGGCAAAACGGTGGCGGCGAGTTTTAACCCAACCCTTATGTTTGATACTCCTGACCTAAAGGGTGATGTAAAAGGTAACGGTATCCCTTGACAATTAAGTCCAGTTGTGTCCGACTCTAGGGAGCGGTGCTCATCTCCGTTTCAAAGCCGAAGAGCCAGCGCTGTCTGAAGACGTTTCCATGTTCATGTGGCCGGCATGACTCAACACCGAGGCGCATGGAACGCTGTTACTGTCCCGCTGTTGCAGTACCTATTAATCTACTTGCAATTTCTTACTTTCGAACTGCTAGGTTGGCAGGAGCCGTCGCACGGATTCGAACTGCCGACCTTTCGATCGACAGCTCATGGTTCAGTGGTTTAACCCACTGCGCCACCCGCTGGCTGGTGATGAGGGGTTCTCTAATGGCCCAATCCTATTCAGATGACATGCCAATGGCACACAGATACTTGTGCGATGTCTGTCATATCCTAAGCGCATCCTGGCAATGCCATACTGTTGGCACACCCTGAGGAGTTGGGGGGGGGGAGGTAGAGAGACATGGGAAATGCAGCATCAACACATTGCAGCATGTGATTCCCTCCTCCCTTTGATGACCTGTGTGGGGTGCATTGTCCTTCCCCTCCTGCGATAGTGAGGTAGAGGTTCCTTGCGTGTTTGTGTGTGAAGTCCTCCTGAGGCAGAATACCTGCAATAAGAATTCTGAGAAGACAAGTGTTCAGTGGCGTCGCTCGAGGTGGGGCGGAACAGTAAGTTCCGCACTGTGCTAACCTCTGTGTACTCTGCGGCACGAGACGGCCCCGCCCCCTCGCTGTCGGAGCCATTCAGTACAGCAAAGGCAACGCGCAGTAGACTCCCTGTGCATTGCCTTCGCTGCACTGAATGGCTCCGACGGCGAGGGGGTAGGGGCCGCTTCGTGCCGCAGAGTACACAGAGGTTAGCACAGTGCAAAACTTACCATTCCACCCCACCTCGAGCGACGCCACTGCAAGTGTTAACAAAATATGTTGCAAAGTACTTCCTTTGTTCACCAAGTGCTATTTCATCATGGTTCCCATTATCAAAGTTCCCCTTTGACTTGAGAGACCAGAGAGGTATATGCTGTGCATTTTCTTATCTGAGCTATAGTCTCTCTGACCAGAGCTCATACACTGAGATAGAAAAGCTTTGTATTTCACTTTCAGAATGGTTCTCATAGATCTGAACTTATATGAGCTTGAGCTGTGACTGGATGGTTAGAGAGCAGCTTTATGGAGTAGCTGATGTGGGCTCTAGTCCTGCTTCTCCCTCTTCTTTTGTCTCTGCTGATGCTTGGAGACCTTGTCATTCACTGAAAGGGAGCAGACCCTCCCTACCCTTAGCTGTTGCAAAAGGAAGGGGTGATTAGGCAACACAGTTGATAGCAGAAACACATTTCATAATTCTGAATGCAGGGGCTTATATACTGGGGTTTATGTTCTGTGATTGGCTGCCAAATATAGTCTGTACCCTATGCTCCATTGTAGGAAAGTGGGCAGGGTAGGGGGTAGTGGAAGATGGGATTTTCCGATGTTTTTCCCTTCTCCATTGATCTCTATGGGGTTATCGCGTCCTACGTCAGTATCTTAGCCGTAGTATCTTGTTCACCGCGCTACTTTCACATTCCCATGCCGTGTGCCCAGCTAGCCTCATATCTGGTTTTCTTAATGGACCCTAGCGAACGTCAGGCGATGACATGTGCCAGGTTTAAAGTTACTCCCTCACAGGTTTCTTTAGGCAGATTTTCTGAAATACCTTATATTGGTCGCACTTGCCCCTGTGATGGGAGTTCTATTGAGTCTTTAAGCCACATCATTTTTTACTGCCTTTTGCAAAAATTCCTCACGATGTAGGTTTTTAGATCCTATTTTGATTTGGGTGGGCAGACAAGGTGAAATTGGTTTACCTATTAAATGAGCCCCCCCCCCCCGAAATCATTTGTCAGGTGGCTAAATTTGTTTGGTTGGGAAAAACTTTCTTGCCAGGAAGAGCTGATTTAGGTTGATGTTCTGTATATGATATTGGTATTTTATATTTATCTGTATGTCTTGGGAGGCAATTTGTTCTGTTCTTTTATGCCAATAAAGGTTAAATCAATCAATCAGTCCTACGTCAGCTCTGTCGTAGCATTTTTCCAGCATCGGGGGAGCATCTGTCATCTGATGCTTGGGTGATGGCATATGTTGACCCCTCTTCGTCGCTCCCATGTTACACCCTAATCCCCGCCCCATTTTGGCCTCTCCACAAGCAAGTTGCACTGACGTCTGAGCGATGTCAGCACAGTGTTGGTTGTCCTTGTGAAAGCAGGCCCTGTGCTCCCTGAGCAGGCCATGGCCCTTTGAAGCTGTAAAATGTTCTGACAAAAACAGCCAGGTGCCAGTTATAATGAGTTTTATGTAACTTCAGAATTGTACAACTGGAGTACTTGATAATTACCTGAGATCAGAGTGAGCTCACCATCTGATGTTCGATATGAGCTAGAAATATTTGGGGTGCCTCTTTCAATTAAGTGATTATTCCCTTCAAGCATGGTTTACTATAGTATATTTTTGATGCCCATTTGGATTCGAGATAGAGGTAGGTCAAAAAAGAGTTGTTTTCTTTTCAGTTGATGAAGTTTTAATCATTTAGGTCTACTACTGTATTGTTTGCTCCTGGTCTCTTCTCCCTTCATAGCAGGGAACAACCCTCTCCTAAGAGTGAATGTAAATGGAGATAAGCAGGAATGTGTGGAGATTGCTTCAGCGAACTTCTCCCTCTCCCTTGGAGCTGAATTAGGGTTCAAAACACGTATCTTCCCTCTCCTGTTATGTGTTGCCTCTGTCAGGAGCCCCTTGCTTTTTTGGGACAAATTTTATCAGAATATATAACAATAATCTTTGTGCTTCTTTCATGTATAATTGTATGCTGTTTGTTATTATTTTAGTCATTTTTTCCTCATTGTTTTAATCATATTTTTCTTCTCAATAAATTGGTTGTTTGCAACAGAGTGGAATGTGAGTGCTTTTTTATTCTCTTTCTGTCCATACAGTGCCTGTTTGTGGGAGCGTGCATCATCATGACCAAAGACTACACAATCCCTAGATATGCATTTGGGGGGCACATGTAAATGCGCAAAGCATGTGTCTCTGGACTGGAGCATGTCTATTAACACATGCATATGATTATGTGCTCACACTTTCAATTGTACATAAGTTTTTGTGCCCACTTCATCCAATGGATGCACGAAATATTATCATTAGCTGGGGGGTGTGGTTAGAGGACAGATATGCATACACACAGTACAGAGAAAAAAATGTTTGTAAGCAGTACAGCAGTACAGTAAATTCTGTACTTCTGTACCCCTGTACTTCTGAATGTGTCCTCCCCCCACACAGGAATCCAAATGGGCCTCCCCCCCACCAGAAAAATCAATACTTTTTATTGATTTTTAACATATAACAAAAATCATTTGAAATTTGAAATATGACGATCAACAAGAAAATAAGTAAGAAATAATGACTGTACTTTTTAAAAGAGCAAATAAATACATGTTGTGAAAGATACCCAAGCCAAGCCGCACAGAACGCGCGGCTCTGCCACTGACGGGAAAGACCACGTGGCAGTCGGTCGACCAACCGCCTCTGTTTCGCAAAGGCATGAGATTTGAGCGCTTGCGTGGGAGGGACCTGGGCGCGTCTTTCGCAAGGTCATGGCTCTGCTTGTGTGTCGCCTCCTGCGAGCAACCCTGCGCCGCCACTTACTGCCCTGCTGCTCCGCCAACAACATAATCAGTTCGTGTCAGGGCAGGCGGCTGCGGAGCGTCGCTTTCTCCGTCTGCTCCTCCTCTCCCCGCATGGAGTGCTGCGTCCGCTTTTCTCCTGCCGGCCACAGCCTCTTCGACCAGCCGGTGGCCATCTCGGTTGAGGGACTGCGGCCCAAACAGGCGGTCACCCTCCGGGCGTCGCTGTGCGACGAAACCGGAGAGATCTTCGAGTCGCGCGCCCGCTACCAGGCGGACAGCGATGGCCAGCTGGATCTGAGCCGCTCGCCGGCGCTGGAGGGCGGCGGAGGTAGCAGCTTCTCCGGCCTGGATCCGATGGGGCTGCTCTGGTCGCTGGCGCCCCAGAAGCCCTTCAAGCGCCTGGTGAAGCGCGACGTCCAGCGCCCCTTCTCCCTCGACCTGGAGGTGCTGGAAGGTGACGGCGAGTCCGGCCGCCTCCTGGCCAAGGGCACCCACGAGCGCGTCTTCCTGCGCGAGGGCGTCCAGAGGATCCTGGTGCGGGAGGGGAGGATTCGGGCCACGCTTTTCCTGCCCCCAGGTGAGTGACGGACTCCGGCCCGAGCCGCAGAGCGTGGCCTGCCTACCGCGTGCCAGGCCACAGCATGTATTTTATTTATTTACAATATTTCTATCCCGCCTTTCTCCCCGAAGGGACCCAAGGCGGCTTACAACAGAAAAAAACACAATACCATAAAAATACATACATAGTTTCAAAACAATAAAAAACAGTTAACAAAAACTAATAAAAACAACATCTAAAATTGATTTAAAACATTATTACAATTAAAAACAGATCGTAAAACAGCAGGTTGTCATATCCTTAGAGGTTGTCATATCCTCCGGGACAGGACCTCTTGTCTTCCTTGTTGTTCTAAAGTATCTATTCTGTTGTTGTAGTAGTAGTAGTAGTAGTAGTAGTAAAACTAGGGGGGTATTACTAAAATGCCTGTAAAAAAGTCACAAGAAAACCCTGCTGGAGAATAAAAAGGAATACAAGCTGGCAAAAAAATGGAAGTAGAGTAGACTATAAGGGATATGAGGAACACATGACTAAAAAACATCAAGGCAAACAATAAAAATGTCTTTAACATATCAAAAGAAGGAAATCTGCCAGGGAGGCAGTTGGATCACTGGAAAATGAGGGAATAAAATGGGATATGGAGGTTGCAGAGAAGGTGAATGCATCCTTTATACCTGTCTTACCTACAGAAGACATACGACGGATACCCATGTCTGAACACACCTTCTCAGAGAGGGACTCTGAAGAAAGGAGTCAAATAGAAGTGACGAGAGGAGGTTCTAGAGCAGCGTTTATCAAAGTACTCCCCCTGAGTAGGGGGAGCCGCAAGTGTTGGCGGGGGCAGCACCCCAGGATTGTGCCTCCACTGGGGAAAAAGGACTTTTTTTAACTTACCGAGGGTTGCTCCAGCCCCCCGGAGAGTGCAGGGCCCCCCCCCCGCGGGCCTCCCTGCACTTCAGATCATCGCTCTGATGCAATCAAGACCCATTGGAGCAAGGAGGCCCACAGAGGGGGTTGCGGGGGGCCACACCCTCCGGGGGGCTAGAGCAACCCTCAATTTACCTGTAATTTGGAGTAATTTCCAGCCACCCCCCTCTATAATAAATAAAAGTACAGTATGTGAATAATGCCCCCCTTTCCCCCAAGTTACCCCTGGGTCCAACAATGGGGGCAAGCTACTTTTCTGGGGAGTACTTACTTATCCCCCCTGGTGATGCCTATGTTCCCTCCCCGTTTTTTTTACCATTGCTAACACAGGTAAGACTTTCCACCTAACTCATCTAAGTATGTGGGAAATTAGCACTTCATAGAGAAGTTCCTCTTCTTGTTCAAAGATTACCCACAACAATTTGGTGCCTGAAGCAAAAAGCCCCAACCCAATGTAAAAACATAATTAAGATCAGGAGCGCTGCTGGATTAGACCACAAACCCTCATCTAGTCCAGCATCCTGTTTTCCACAGGCAAACCAACTGCCTGAGTCCACTCCAAAGGAGTACAGATAGTCCCGACTTAAGAACATCCAACTTACTGACATCCCAACTTAAAGACAGCCACATCACGCTTTCGTGCAAGCAGTCTGTCCACTCTGATGTTTTTGCACAGTTGCGATAGTGCTGGTTTGTGAGTGGGGGAGACACTCTGTTTCGGGGAGGGAGGGAGAGGCTGCATTTTGGAGACACAGAAGTGGCGGGTAAAAGAGCCAATACAGAACGTAATAAAACTGTACTTGTGTTCCTCTCGAGTAATACAAATGCAAATTGTAACTTCTTGTAAAATGCAAGTTTTAAAATGCAGCCCTCCCCCCATCTAAGCTGCCTTATGGCCCATTTTGTACATTACGTAATCAAACAAAGCAGGGTTACCACATTCACTAGAGAGTGGTTTGTTTGTTTGTTTGTTTACAGTATTTTTATCCCGCCTATCTCCCCGAAGGGACCCAAGGCGGCTTACAACAGAAAAAACATACAAAAAATACAATATAAAAATATCACATTTTAAAACAGTAAAAACAATTAATGAAAATTAATAAAAACAGTGTCTAAAAAACAATTAAAAAGATCATGGCTACAATCAAAGCAGGAGCATAAAAACAGCAGCACCCCCACCCATACCAGCAAGATGTTAAAAAAAGGCAGGGGCTCAGAAGGCTTCTTGGAACAAGAAGGTTTTTAGGCCTCGCAGGAAAGTGTCCAAGGAGGGAGCAGTTCGTAAGTCAAAATGGAGGGAATTCCATAAGGTTGGTGCCACTACTGAGAAAGCCCTGTTTCTGGCCGCTGCCCCTCGCACCTCCTTGGGCGACGGCACCCGCAATTATCTATTTTATAGATACCGTATTTCTTCGATTCTAAGACGCATGTTTTTTCCCAATTAAGCATTGCAAAAAATGGGGTGTGTCTTAGAATCGAAGGTCTCTAAAAAGCACCCCAAAATGCAATTTCCTTTCTTACCAGGGCTTGGGGGAGCTTCAGGGAGACCTGCGTGACCCTCTGCAGGCCTCCCCGATCTTCAGTTCAGTGAAAAACAGCGATTTTCGACCATTTCCGGCTGAAAATCGCTGTTTTTTTTACCGAATTGAAGATTGGGGAGGCCTGCAGAGGGTCGCTGAAGCTCCCCCAAGCCCCGGTAAGTAAGGAAATTGCATTTCCTGGCGGACCGCAAAGGCACTGCTCAAATGCAGTGAGAAGATCATCAGCTGCAGCGCAGAGCATGCTGGAGCGAGCTCTCAGATTCAGGAAGAGAGAGCTCGCCACTGAGCAGAGGGGGCAAAATGGCGCGGAAAAAATCGGACTGCCGTGGCAGGCAAGCTGGGGAGAGTTGGTGCTGAGCAGGAAGGAGGTGCGTCTTGTAATTGATGGTTTTTGGGTTTTTTTCTGCTGGTGTTCCTGAAATTAAGATGCGCCTTAGAATCGATGGCGCCTTAGACTCGAAGAAATACGGTAATTATTTATAGAAATAAATGTTTCTATTCAGTTTTTCAACAACTACAGAAAGTTGCTCACAGTTCTAAGTTGCATAAAGTTTCACGAAGTACAGACCTCCAGAACCTTACCTGTACTTAAGCAAGGAACTACCTGTACTTGTGTTTCTTTGTTGCGAAACCAACAAAGTCTGATGTAATCTTAAATGGAAGGATAACAATTCATTGTGGCGTTGGCGTAAGCTATCAGAGTCACAAAAGTCACAGTTTAATAAAACTGTGCTGCAAAGTACATTGTGGCATGTGATATCTTACGCCACAATGAATTAATGCTGCTGTTGCTTAATTGTTCCTAATACGTAGTTGGGCTGGTCTTGTTCTTGGTAGGGGGCTTCTTCCTTTGTAGCTTACAGCAAGGCTTGTTACACCCAGGTGTCTAACAGCCCAATCCTATCCGGCAATGCTGGATCCTGAGCAGAGGACGCAGGGTTGGAAGTCGAGGAGGACACAGGGTTGGAAGGATGCAGTTCTGAGCAGAGGATGCAGGGTTGGAAGCCTTACGGCAGCTTTTGTAACGGTCCCGGTCTGGCTCAGAGGTCCTATGCTGGCCTAGCAGCCGAATAGGATTATGCCATTAGACTGCAATCCTTTACACATTTATCTGGAAGTCAGTACCATTAAACTCTATGGGGCTTCTGAGTAGATATGCATAGGATTGCACTGCCAATCAGAAATCTAGGAGGTACCTTAAACATGACCCATTGTCAAACTAACATGATTGTGCTCTTGTACTCTCTACACTTGATACACTATAATTTGAATAGGCTGGATGTGTTTATTATGAAGAATGCTACTTTACTGTCTGTCAGTCATTAGACTAGGAGATGGTTGTTGTTGTTCAGTCGTTAAGTCGTGTCCGACCCTTCGTGATCCCATGAACCATATCCCGCCAGGCCTTCCTGTCCTCCACTATCTTCCTGAGTTCGCTCATTTTCATGTTTGTTGCATCGGTGATGCTGTCTAACCATCTCATCCTTGGCCTTCCCCTTCTCCTTTTGCCTTCAATCTTTCCCAGCATCAGAGTCTTCTCCAGAGAGTCCTCTCTTCGCATTAGGTGGCCAAAATATTTGAGTTTCAGCCTCAGTACCTGTCCTTCCAGGGAACAGTCAGGCTTGATTTCATTTAGAATTGACTGATTTGATCTCCTAGCAGTCCAAGGGACTCTCAGGAGTCTTCTCCAGCACCACAGTTCGAAAGCATCTATTCTTCGGCGCTCAGCCTTCCTTATGGTCCAACTCTCGCAACCATACATTGCTACTGGGAACACCATCGCCCTGACTATACGAACTTTTGTTGGCATGGTGATATCTCTGCTTTTTATTATGCTGTCTAAGTTTGCCATAGCTTTCCTTCCGAGGAGTAAGCGTCTTTTAATTTCATGGCTGCTGTCTCCGTCTGCAGTGATCTTGGAACCCAGAAAAGTAAAATCTGTTACTGCTTCCATTTCTGCCCCTTCTATTTGCCAGGAATTGATGGGACCCGATGCCATGATCTTAGTTTTATTAATGTTGAGTTTCAAGCCAACTTTTGCACTCTCCTCTTTCACCCTCATCAAGAGGCTCTTTAGTTCTTCTTCACTTTCTGCCATTAGGGTGGTATCGTCTGCATATCTGAGGTTGTTGATATTTCTCCCGGCAATCTTGATTCCGGCTTGTGATTCATTCAGCCCTGCATTTCTCATAATGTACTCTGCGTATAAGTTAAATAAGCAGGGTGACAATATACAGCCTTGCCGTACTCCCTTCCCAATTTTGAACCAATCAGTTGTTCCATGGCCGGTTCGAACTGTTGCTTCTTGACCCGCATACAGGTTTCTCAGGAGACAGGTAAGGTGGTCTGGTACCCCCATCTCTTTAAGAATTTGCCACAGTTTGTTGTGATCCACACAATCAAAGGCTTTTGCGTAGTCAATGAAGCAGAAGTAGGTGTTTTTTTGGAACTCTCAGGCTTTTTCCATGATCCAGCGCATGTTGGCAATTTGATCTCTAGTTCCTCTGCCTCTTCGAAACCCAGCTTGTACGTCCGGTAGTTCTCGGTCCACGTACTGCTGAAGCCTAGCTTGTAGGATTTTGAGCATAACCTTGCTAGCATGTGAAATGAGTGCAATTGTACGGTAGTTTGAACACTCTTTGGCACTGCCCTTCTTTGGAATTAGAACGTAAACTGACCTTTTCCAATCCTTTGGCCACTGCTGAGTTTTCCAAATCTGTTGGCATATTGAGTGCAGCACTTTCACAGCATCATCATTTAGGATTTTAAGTAGCTCAGCTGGGATATTATCATCTCCACTAGCTTTGTTGTTAGTAATGCTACCTAAGGCCCACTTGACTTCACTCTCTAGGATGTCCGGCTCTGGGTCAGTGAGCACACCAGCGTGGTCATCAGGAACATTAAGATCTTTCTTGTATAGTTCTTCTGTGTATTCTTGCCATCTCTTCTTAATCTCTTCTGCTTCTGTTAGGTCCTTGCCTTTTTGTCCTTTATCATGCCCATCTTTGCACAAAACGTTCCCTTGATATCTCCTATTTTCTTGAAGAGATCTCTAGTCCTCCCCATTCTGTTGTTTTCCTCGATTTCCTTGCATTGTTCATTTAAGAAGGCCTTCTTATCTCTCCTTGCTATTCTCTGGAACTCTGCATTCAGTTGTTTATATCTTTCCCTTTCACCCTTACTTTTTGCATTCCTTCTTTCCACAGCTATTTGTAAAGCCTCATCTGACAGCCACTTTGCTTTCTTGCATTTCTTTTTCTTTGGGATGGTTTTAGTTGCTGCCTCCTGTACAATGTTACGAACTTCCGTCCATAGTTCTTCAGGCACTCTGTCTACCAGGTCTAATGCCCTAAATCTATTCTTCACCTCCACTGTATACTCATAAGGGATATGGTTTAGGTCATATCTGACTGGTCTAGTGGTGTTCCCTACATTCTTCAGTTTAAGTCTGAATTTTGCAATAAGAAGCTCATGATCTGAGCCACAGTCAGCTCCAGGTCTTGTTTTTACTGATTGTATAGAGCTTCTCCATCTTTGGTTGCAAAGCACATAATCTATCTGGTTTCGGTATTGACCATCTGGTGATGTCCATGTGTAGAGTCGCCTCTTGTGTTGTTGGAAAAGAGTGTTTGCTATGACCAGCGTGTTCTCTTGACAGAACTCCGTTAGCCTTTGCCCTGCTTCATTTTGCGCTCCAAGGCCAAACTTGCCTGTTGTTCCGTTTATTTCTTGATTTCCTACTTTAGCATTCCAGTCTCCTATGATGTAAAGGACATCTTTTTTGGGTGCTAGTTCTAGAAGGTGTTGTAGGTCTTCATAGAACCGGTCAACTTCATCTTCTTCGGCATCAGTGGTTGGGGCATACACTTGGATTACTGTAATGTTGAATGGTTTGCCTTGGATTCGAACTGAAATCATTCTGTCGTTTTTGAGGTTGCACCCCAGTACTGCCTTTCCCACTCTTTTATTGACTATGAGGGCTACTCCATTTCTTCTAAGGGATTCATGCCCACAGTAGTAGATATGATGGTCACCTGACTTAAATTCGCCCATGCCCGTCCATTTTAGTTCGCTGATTCCCAAGATGTCAATGTTCAATCTTATCATCTCATTTTTGACCACATCCAGCTTGCCTTGATTCATAGACCTCACATTTCATGTTCCTAAGCAGTATTGCTCCTTGCAGCATTGGATTTTCCTTTCAACCTCAGACACATCCACAGCTGGACGTCCTATTGGCTTTGGCCCAGCCGCTTCACTCTTTCTGGGTCTACTTGGAATAGTCCTCCGCTCTTCCTCAGTAGCATATTGGACACCTTCCGACCTGAGGGGCTCATCTTCCGGCGTCATATCTTTTAGCCTTTTGGTACTGTTCATGGGATTTTCTTGGCAAGGTTACTGGAGTGGGTTGCCATTTCCTTCTCCAGTGGATCACTTTTAGTCAGAACTCTCTGCTACGACCTGTCTGTCTTGGGTGTCCTTGCACGGCATAGCTCATGGCTTCATTGAGTTACGCAAGCCCCTTCACCACGACAAGGCAATGATCCATGAAGGAGAGGTGATGGTTACTGAGTGTCTTCTCATCTTACACTTTTGTGACAATACAGTTTGTGACAATACAGTTTTATTTATTTATTTATTTATTTAAAAAATTTATATCCCGCCTTATCCCATGCCAAGGCAAATGCCCAAGGCGGCTTACAACAAAAATTAAAAACAGTTTAAAATACAAAAAGTTTAAATACATAATTTAAAAAAAATAAAAAAAATAATATCAATAAAAACCACTGGGGGGGCAACAGTAGGGAGCACAAAAGCAGCATGGCAGAGCATCTTGAGACACAGGAGGCAGGCTACAACCCATCACCCAAACGCAAGACGAAACAAAAATGTTTTGAGCCCTCGCCGAAAAGTCATGAGGGAGGGGGTGGTTCTCAGATCCCCTGGAAGGGAGTTCCACAGTTGTGGCGCCACAGCGGAGAAAGCCCGCCCACGTGTTGCCACTCCCCTAACTTGCGATAGAGGTGGTACACGCAGGAGAGCCCCCTCAGATTACCTAAGAAAGCGGGCCGGAATGTATGGGAGAAGGCGGTCCCTCAGATATCCTGGACCCAAACCGTGAAGGGCTTTAAAGGTCATTACCAGCACCTTGAATTGGGCCCGGAAACGAATGGGCAGCCAGTGCAGCCGCTGAAGCAGCGGCTCAACAGAGTCAAACCGCCTAGCTCCAGCGACCACCCGGGCCGCCGCATTCTGCACTAACTGCAGCTTCCGAACCGTCTTCAAGGGCAGCCCCACGTAGAGCGCGTTGCAGTAGTCCAATCTTGAAGTCACTAAGGCGTGGACCACCGTGGTCAGGTCCGATCGACTCAAGTACGGCCGCAGCTGGCGCACCAGCCGAAGCTGGGCAAACGCACCCCTGGCCACAGCCGCCACCTGGCTTTCCAGGGAGAGCTGTGAATCCAGAAGTACTCCCAAGCTGCGCACCTGTTCCTGCAGGGGGAGTGCAACCCCATTCAGAACAGGCAGATGACTCAGTACCTGCATCGAAGCTTTCCTGACCAGTAGGACCTCTGTCTTTTCTGGATTCAATCTCAACCTATTAGCCCTCATCCAGACCCCAACCGCCTCCAGGCAGCGCTCTAGGACTTCCACAGCCTCCCTGGAGCGAGATGGCAAGGAGAGGTAGAGTTGGGTGTCATCAGCATATTGGTGACACCCAACTCCAAATCCCCGGATGATCTCTCCCAACGGTTTCATGTAGATGTTGAAAAGCATGGGAGACAGAATAGAACCCTGTGGCACCCCACACTGTAAAGGGCAGGGCGCCGAACAGGCATCTCCCAGCATCACCATCTGGGACCTGTCAGCCAAGTAGGAATGGAACCACTGCAAAGCAGTGCCCCCTAGTCCCAACTCGGCCAATCGGCCCAGAAGGATACCATGGTCGATGGTATCGAAAGCCGCTGAGAGGTCCAAAAGGACCAGCAGGGATGCACTCCCCCTGTCCAGTCCTCGGCGAAGATCATCCAGCAGGGCGACCAAGGCTGTCTCCGTCCCAAAGCCCCGCCTGAAGCCAGACTGAAAAGGGTCCAGATACTCCGTTTCATCTAGTATCCCCTGGAGCTGAGACGCCACCACCCGCTCAATCACCTTACCCAAAAAAGGCAGATTGGAAACTGGCCGATAGTTATTTAAATTGGAGGAATCCAGAGATGTTTTTTTCAGGAGGGGCCGCACAATTGCAGTCTTCAGGATGCTAGGCATCACTCCCTCCCGCAATGATGAATTCACAATAGGTTCCACCCAGTCGGCCAGCCCAACCCGCGCAGATCGTAATAGCCAAGCTGGGCAAGGGTCAAGCGGGCAGGAAGACGATCTCAAACTACAGAGGACCCTATCCACATCCTCAGGCTGTATAAGGTGAAAAGAATCCAAAACGATGGAATTGACAGATGCCGTAGGGACAACTTCTGGAACTGTTAAACCAGAGTCCAAGTCGTGGCGAATCTGAGCGATTTTATCTGCGAAGTGCCGTGCGATCTCATTGCAGCGGTCCGTCGAACACTCCAACTCACTCGCTACAGGAGCCGAGTGGAGCAGATCCCGGACAACTCGAAAGAGCTCAGCTGGCCGGCTACTCGCAGACGCAATGGTGGCAGAGAAAAACGCCTTCTTCGCTGCCATCACCGCCACGGAGTAGGCCCTGAAATGGGCTCTAGCCCGTGTTTGGTCAGATTCATCACAAGTTTTCCTCCACCGTCGCTCTAGGCGTCTGCCCAGTCGTTTCATTGCCTGCAGCTCCTCAGTAAACCAAGGAGCCGCCTTGGCTCGACGACAAGGCCGTGGCCGTTCGGGAGCGATCTGATCCAATGCTCTAGCTGCCTCCCCATACCACAGGGCAGCCAGAGCATCAGATGAATCACTGACCCGGGAAGCTGGGAAGTCCCCCAGAGCCCTCAGGAAACCATCCGGATCCATCAGTCTCCGAGGGCGGACCATAAAATTCGGTCTCCCAGCTCTGCAGGGGTGATTAAACGTTGCCAGTCTAAAACTCACCAGATAGTGATCCGTCCAAGACAGAGAAGGATCTTAATCTCCTCCATGGGCAGATCACCATCCCCATACCCACCAGTGAACACCAAGTCCAATGTGTGCCCCGCACCATGCGTTGGGTCCTTGATCCATTGAGACAGGCCCATGGTCGCCATGGCGGCCATGAAGTCCTGAGCCGCCGCTGTCACAGGGGCCTCGGCATGAACATTGAAGTCCCCCAGCACTAACAGGCGTTTTTGATAGTAAAGTGAATTTTCAGTGCCTTGATATTTGGAGTCTCAATAAAGGCAGTTCCTTTTGTCTCCTATAGGTGATGGTCCCTTTCCTGGAATCATTGATATTTCTGGAACTGGAGGAGGACTTCCTGAGCATCGAGCTTGTCTTTTGGCCAATTATGGCTTTGCCATGTTAGCATTGGCCTACTACGGTTATGAGGATCTCCCTAAGTCTATGAAGGAATTTCATCTGGAGTATTTTGAGGAAGCTGTAAATTACATGCTGAAACATCCAAAGGTAGAGTCATACACTGAAGGCCTTTAGAAAATAGCAAGTTATTTTTGTAAGGGTGCTACATTTGAGAAGGTCTTGTGCAGCTTGATCCTGTGCATGTTTACTCAGAAGTAAATTCAGGGGGGGTCTAAACCTTGTGGAACTCAGTGGAAGTGTGCATAGAATTGCATTCTGAGACTCAGTGGCATTCCTACACCCCCCGTGACGTGACGCCAGAAGCCACGCCCCCGGGGCGTGTTGTCATTTTTGTGCAACGCGGCTCGAAACACACATACACACACACACACGCCATTTTCAAGGCTTTTTGGAGCCAAACGGCTCCAGGGAGGGCGCAAAAAGGACATGAAAGACTCAGAAAGGATGTGAAGATCAACCGGAGCAGCGGCGGAGGGGGCACCCAGGTGACACATACCAGAGGCAAGTACAACCCCCCTGCCACCACGTGTGCTCCCTCCGCCCTGGGGACCACCCCACCCCCAATGAAGCTTCTGCTGAGGCTGCAATCACTCAAGAGTATGCCCCTTTGAACTTAGTGGGGCCTACTTCTAAATACATATATTGGTGAGGGGGCAGGGCAGGTTCTGCCAACTTTCCTATTGCTTAGTTCTGTAACAATGCTATTAGAACTTCACCAATTATAACTCTAAAATAAAGTACTCCAGAATGAAACCAGCCTGTGTCAGCTTAGTCCCATCTGCTAAAATCAGGGTAGACCAGAATACCTTGCAGTGCTTTAATTGTTTTAAAAACTTTAAAATAAATAAATTAGGGTGTTTTTCAACTAAGATTTTAAGGACCCTTATGTAAAAATGTATAAAACAATTGTAGAACAGATAAGCAGCATTGAAAACAGCGTGGAGCCGTAATAAACAACAACAAAACAGCAATAAAACTAGAAGCCACAGGGTTACAAATTATCTACTAAAAGCCCAAAGGAATACAAAGGACTTCATCTAGTACCAAAAAGACAAAGAAAGTCAGTCCAGCCAAGATAGAGCATTTCAGATTCTAGAGGATGTGCTACTAACACCCAGTCTAAATAATACTTGGTTCATGCTGAGTGGATGATTCATTTGATATTGGGGTTTGTTTAGCTGAATTAACATGCAAGATTTCCTTCCTGTTCCCCCTTGGTAATTCACCTGAATTCCCCATTACTTATTCTCATGAAAAAACAATTGCATGGCGTTTGTATCATTTGGACCAAGTCTTTCTCCAAGGGGAGGGTGAGTTCCACAGTTGTGAAGTGGCATCCAAAAATGAGTATTCTGCCATCAGAGAGACTTGATTTCCAGTTGGTCCACAGGCTTCCTTATTACTCCACAGAAGCGGCCAGCTTCTGTAAGCGAGAGGTAGCCAGATTGCTCCTCAGTGAGAAGGAAATATGTTTCGACTCAGACTACTACCAAGCTGCAGCTTTATTGAGACAGATCACACAGAACAGTTAGACAAATAAGAAGTTTTTGTCAGTGAGACTCTTACAGTCCCAGAGACAAACACACAGACGGGTAATGCCAGCCACTGCTGCTGAAGGGATGATACAGTCACAACCTCAAGGCAGGACTCTTGGGAGATGGAGGGAGAGAGACCCCAAATGTAGGATACAAGCCCTTCTTTTCCATACAGTTTTCCGCTCTGCCCACACCTCCCTCTTCTTGCTATTGGCTTTTGCCCCATCTGGGGTAGCAAAAGGAACAGGCAGGTAAGAACATAAGAAGAGCTTTGCTTGATCAGGCCAAAGGCCCATCTAGTCCAGCTTCCTGTATCACACAGTGGCCCTACCAGATGCCTCAGGGAGCACACAGCCAACAAGATAACCTGTTTCCTACTGCCACTCCCCTGCACCTGGTACAGAGAAAACCCACTTCTAAAACCAGGAGGTTGCTTATAGCTTGTAACCTGTGATGGTCTTTTCCTCCATGAATCTGTCCAAACCTCTTTTAAAGGCATCTAGGCCAGGTGCCATCACCACATCCTTTGGCAAGGAGTTCCACAGACGAATTACACGCTGGGTAAAGAAATATTTTCTTTTATCCCTTCTAACTCTCTCTCCACTCAATTTTAGTGCATGTCCCCTGGTTCTGGTGTTGTGCTAGAGGGAGAAGAATTTCCTTCTATCCACTCTCTCCATCCCATGCATAATTTTATACGTCTCAATCGGTAGTAGAAGGGAGGGGTTTTTAGGAAGAGGGGCAAACTCCCACATTGGAACAAACTGGCCGAGCTCCATATTCCTTCTCTGGTCAAACTGTATGCCTTTATCTCATGGCCTTGCCTCCTCTTACCTGCTCCATATACATTCCTCCTGCAGTTAGACTTCAAGATGTCCCCAGTTTCTACCTCCTACTTATCAGTTTGCTTCTACAAGTACACAAGAAGTTCCTTGAAGAAACAGTAAAGGCAGGCTAGCAAAAGGTTTCTAAAATGACAGAACTCTGGCTGAGTAAGGCCTAGGCCCCATTTGGGCTGGGACAGTCTGATGCAGTTTTAGAAGTCATTGAGGAAGAGACTGAACTATGATGCACCTTATTGTATCCATATTTGGATGAGACATGAAGCAAAACGTGTGGTAACCTGTAAGTATGTGCAAAAATATAAAATCCACAGCATTTTTCTTCTAAGAGATCCTAGTTTTTAATTCAAGTTAAGTAATGTTAACTAAGTGAAACTTTGATAGTCACATGGTTATTTGTATTGCTGTAATAATTTGGCCAGCGGGTGGCGCAGTAGGTTAAACCGCTGAACCATGAGCTGTCGATCGAAAGGTCGGCAGTTCGAATCCGTGACAGGGTGAGCTCTCGTTGCTTGGCCAGCTCCTGCCAACCTAGCAGTTCCAAAGCATGTTAATTTGAGTAGATAAATAGGTACCGCTTGCGGGAAGGTAAACAGCGCTCCATGTTCCAGCCGCATGTTATGCGCTGCGGCAAGGAGAGTCATGCCGGCCACATGACCACGGAGGCGTCTTCGGACAACGCTGGCTCTTCGGCTTTGAAATGGGGATGAGCACCACACCCTAGAGTCGGACACGACTGGACTTAATTGTTAGGGGTCACCTTTACCTTTACCTAATAATTTGGAAAGAAATATAAAATGATTATTTATATTAGTTATGTATTTAAATATTTGAAATAATAAATTATTATTGGCTCAGAATACTTTATCTCTGATTTCCAGTAGCCTAACTAGAAGTGGGCAGCATGGACTCTCACTTCCAGTATAATCTTACAAAGGGGCAAAGATAAAGTGCGCATACAGTATGGCCTGTCACATCTGCTGATTTTCACTCTCATTTGTTTTTCTTCCATTCAGGTTAAAGGCCCAGGAATTGGCCTGCTTGGACACTCCAAAGGTGGTGACCTCTGTATCTCCATGGCCTCTTTCTTAAAGGGTATCATTGCAATAGTCACAATTAATGGTGCTGTAGTCAATGTAGGCGCAGTTCTCCACTACAAGGATATTACCATTCCACCTCTTGGCTTTGACACGAAGCGGGTCAAAATGGACAAAACTGGAATTGCTGACATTGTGGATGTCCTGGACAACCCATTTGAGAACCCTGGCTGCCAAAGTTTTATTCCCCTGGAGAAGGCTGAGGGACGCTTTCTTTTCATTGTAGGAAAGGATGATCGTAACTGGAAGAGTGAATTCTATGCTGTTGAAGCCTCCAACCGTTTGCAGGCTCATGGGAAGGAAAAACCTGAGATAATTTGCTATCCTGGAGCAGGTCATTACATCGAGCCTCCATATATGCCAATGTGTCCAGCTTCAATGCATCTCTTAGTGGGCTGCAATGTGACCTGGGGAGGAGAGCCCAAAGCTCATGCTGCAGCACAAGTGGATGCTTGGCAGCAGATTCAAACCTTCTTCCACAAACACCTAAATGATCACAAAGGTGGAAGCAAACTGTGAGAGCATTGGCTATGAGATTGTTTCTCCAAATATGATGTGTGGTTTGGGTTTCCTAAGCAAAACTTTGAAAGAGGAAAAATGTGTAGTTGATATTTCATTGTTCACATATGTGTTCTTTCGAAGGAAGATTCACAAGTGATGGGGCCAATGTCTTTGTTCTTCAAACGTTGCGCCTCAGCTCCTGGTTCTCTGTTGTTTGCTTATAGACTGGGAAGGAACTGGATAAAGGTGTTTTGCTCTGAGAAGAATTCAAAAATGAGTCTGTGTCCCCACTGAGATGGATGGATTCATTCTATATGTAACAGGATCAGTTTGTCTTCTTGCTTAGGGCATATTGTAGAGGCTGCAGTTTAATCTTCTCCATCAAGTGCCTTAATTTACAGAAGATATCTCAGACTTATTTTGGACAACTGAAGGTATTACTGAGATTGATATCTCATATCTTGATATCTATCAAGTAAATAGGAGTGTGCCATCTTTTCTCAAGGTTTTTTTTCCTGAAAAAGTTAAAGGAACAGGTTGTCCTGGTTTTTCTAGCTAGGAACAGTCTGCTGCTTTTTGGGGTGGGGTCAGTGTGTAGTGTGCACTTGCAAAAGGCAGTCGCAGAATTACTTGTGAGTAAGTGCCCCAACCTGCTGTGTGAGGCAGCAGTTGGGATACTTGCTCATTAGGAAATGTTGGTAGGGAGGGCTTTTAACCTGTCCGTTTAAGTAGAACTCTTTCTAGTTGGAAGATCTTCAGCTCTTTAGTGGGAGCAGATCTGTTAGCTGGAAAGCTCTCTGTTTCAAGCAGCAAGCCAGAGCCCTACCAAAAGATGATCTCATGATGAGTAAGCACCTGTGCGGCCACTTCACATTTTAGACTGGGGTACTTATTTAGACTGGGGTACTTATTTGTGAGCAAACTTGGTGGTTGTCATGATGTTCATTCAGATATTGCAGTCAGAAGTGACTTTGCTTGGGTTGTAGTATAAACTAATTGTACCAGATTTTCCCTGGATATATTTCATGGAAAAAGCTGTCACTAACAGACTCCAGATTACACTGAGTATTCCACTACTAAAATGATACCCTGATTTTCCAAGCACCAGGCCAGGCTGTAGTTCCATCTACTTAAATGTTCCTTATGCTCACATTGTATGATAAGGTTGGGGCAACCTGTTAGCCTAAAGCCTCATGCCTTTATATTTGATCAAAATTGTTGCAGCTGATGTTATAGGCAATATGTTGCTCTGAGACTATGGAGCTGGTTTTAGAAATTCTTAAATCTCTGTATGTAATTCTGAAGTGTCATCAAATTAAGTCAAAGTGAATAGTACTAATTTAATTTTCTACTGATTTGAATTTAGTTCTACTGATTTGAAGAGTATGGACTGACAAGAATTACATTATTAAAGACCATGGTACATATTTGCTGCTGCTTTGCCTTACGTAGATTTAATCTAATGACAAGCAACATATTGCATGATCCACCCATTGCCAGGCAGCACAATCCTAACTAAATCCCTGCACGGCAATGCAGCGGTGAAAGCGTGGGCTACGCTGAATCCCACAGGGGGGGTTCGGCTGCTGGAGGTCTCCTTGGGGTAAGGGGACATTTCCCTTGCCCCTAGGTAAACCCTAGCAGCTGCTGTGGGTCAACTCAGACCTGTGCCAGCGATACCGCTGGGCTGGCGCAAGTCCAAGTTGATCTGTGCAGGCGAATCAGGCCTGGAAAGGAGGTTAGGATTCAGTGTGCTGCCACTGCTGAACCCACCCCTCTCCCGGGCCCGATCCACTCACCCCCGCCCAATCTTCTCCCCGTTCTGGCCTCCCCACCCCATTTAACTCCTCCCTGCACTTCTCCTGCCCCATTCTGTCCCCAGCACCGGGCTTACCTGCTCTGTCTGTTTACTGTTTAACAGAGAGGGACAGAGTTTGGAAGAGCTGGGGCAGCAACAACAGGAGAAGGCGGCTGGACACTAAGTGCCTTTCTGTTTTTCTCTCTCCCCCTCAGGTACTTGGGCTTGCGACTCGCTGGAGGCGCGAGCCTTTGGCGTGAGCCAAAGGGCTCTTGGCCCTTGGCTAATAGCCCGTGGATCGTAGGCCTGGAAGATATCTGCTCACTGAGGACAATACGTTTATTTTCCGTCTCTGTCCCCTTGCTGGACTCTTCTTCTTCTGCTGGAGCATCTACCTTCAACTGGTTGTGGATTGGCAGCGGCATGAAATGCTTACATACCCTAGAGAAGAGACTTACCCTTACTCTGGGTTTGGTGGTTATTACTCCGGGGTTTTGTGCGTTTTGTGCAAAGATGGGCATGATAAAGGACAAAAAAGGCAGGGACCTAACAGAAGCAGAAGAGATTAAGAAGAGATGGCAAGAATACACAGAAGAACTATACAAGAAAGATCTTAATGTTCCTGATGACCACGCTGGTGTGCTCACTGACCCAGAGCCGGACATCCTAGAGAGTGAAGTCAAGTGGGCCTTAGGTAGCATTACTAACAACAAAGCTAGCAGAGGTGATATTATCCCAGCTGAGCTACTTAAAATCCTAAATGATGATGCTGTTAAAGTGCTGAACTCAATATGCCAACAAATTTGGAAAATTCAGCAGTGGCCAAAGGATTGGAAAAGGTCAGTTTACGTTCCAATTCCAAAGAAGGGCAATACCAAAGAGTGTTCAAACTACCGCACAATTGCACTCATTTCACATGCTAGCAAGGTTATGCTCAAAATCCTACAAGCTAGGCTTCAGCAGTAGGTGAACCGAGAACTACCGGAAGTACAAGCTGGGTTTCGAAGAGGCAGAGGAACTAGAGATCAAATTGCCAACAAGCACTGGATCATGGAGAAAGCACGAGAGTTCAAAAAAAAAATCTACTTCTGCTTCATTGACTACGCAAAAGCTTTTGATTGTGTGGATCACAACAAACTGTGGCAAATTCTTAAAGAGATGGGGGTACCAGACCTCCTTACCTGTCTCCTGAGAAACCTGTATGTGGGTCAAGAAGCAACAGTTCGAACCGGCCATGGAACAACTGATTGGTTCAAAATTGGGAAGGGAGTACGGCAAGGCTGTTTATTGTCACCCTGCTTATTTAACTTATATGCAGAGTACATTATGAGAAATGCAGGGCTGAATGAATTGCAAGCCGGAATCAAGATTGCCGGGAGAAATATCAACAACCTCAGATATGCAAATGATACCACCCTAATGGCAAAAAGTGAAGAAGAACTAAAGAGCCTCTTGATGAGGGTGAAAGAGGAGAGTGCAAAAGTTGGCTTGAAATGCAACATTAATAAAACTAAGATCATGGCATCTGGTCCCATCAATTCCTGGCAGATAGAAGGTGCAGAAATGGAAGCAGTAACAGATTTTACTTTTTTGGGTTCCAAGATCACTGCAGACGGAGACAGCAGCCATGAAATTAAAAGACGCTTACTCCTTGGAAGGAAAGCTATGGCAAACTTAGACAACATAATAAAAAGCAGAGATATCACCATGCCAACAAAAGTTTTTATAGTCAGGGCGATGGTGTTCCCAGTAGCAATGTATGGTTGCGAGAGTTGGACCATAAGGAAGGCTGAGCGCCGAAGAATAGATGCTTTCGAACTGTGGTGCTGGAGAAGACTCCTGAGAGTCCCTTGGACTGCTAGGAGATCAAATCAGTCAATCCTAAATGAAATCAACCCTGACTGTTCCCTGGAAGGACAGATACTAAGGCTGAAACTCAAATATTTTGGCCACCTAATGCGAAAAGAGGACTCTCTGGAGAAGACTCTGATGCTGGGAAAGATTGAAGGCAAAAGGAGAAGGGGAAGGCAAAGGATGAGATGGTTAGACAGCATCGCCGATGCAACGAACATAAAAATGAGCCAACTCAGGAAGATAGGGGAAGACAGAATGGCCTGTCGGGATATGGTTCATGGGATCACGAAGGGTCACAACAACAACTCTGGGGTATTTAACAGTACCAGAGGGGATTATCCTTCTGAGCGACAAAGGGGGGCCCCTGTTCTTCTCCGTCTCTGTAACCCTTGTGACACGGTTGTGAGGTGGGAGTGGTGGGAGGTATAGGAGGCAGCAGGACTCCTTCTCGACTTGGTGGTTGGTGAGAGTGGTTAGTTGGATTCCTCGTTGCTGTTCTTTTTCTTCTGCCCCTTAAACTGCTATAGAGACACTGGAGGCAGTGTTAGGGTCATTCCATGTCAAATCAACCAATAAAAATACATTTTGGAACTTGATGTCATGGATTTTGCTCATTTTTATTTTTTAAAAATTTATTTTTTTCAGATTTTTTTGTCCATCCGTTTTTGAGATATTGAATGTTCAAAATTGCCAAAAAAAGGCCAAAATTCACTTGTCACCATACCTTCAAACGCCAAGTACAGGATAACGATGAACGCTACAGACATGGGACAGGTGGCATTTTAAAGCTTATGAATAGGGCTTTCAGGTGATATACAACATGACAAAATTGTAAATTTTCAAGAAATTCAAAAATATTCAAATAATATTAATTTTGAAATTTTGGAAAATCGAAATTTTCAAAAAAATCACACTTAAAGGTATATGCCTTGTAGTCAATCAGTCAAAATTTCAAGATGGTATCTCAATGGTATCATACAAAAGTTAAATTTTCTTGTTGGCAGTGACCAGGAATTAAGTCCCTCAAGTCCATTTTTCTACAGTTTACATTGATAAAATTATGTGGTAAACTGAAATGAATCAAAAAATTTATAACAGGACTTATAGAGATAGATTTATAGAGAATGAATTCACTTTCTATTCTTTTACAGGATCAGCTTTTTGGTAAAACTATCAAAATCATGAGCTTTTTACTTCTGTTCGTAGTTTTAAATTTTTCCTTTAGTTGCTGAATAATTTCTGAATCAGCACAGTGACATTTTTCCTCATCGTTATCCTGTACTTGGCGTTTGAAGGTATGGTGACAAGTGAATTTTGGCCTTTTTTGGCAATTTTGAACATTCAATATCTCAAAAATGGATGGACAAAAAAATCTGAAAAAAATAATTTTTAAGCATCTCATGGTAAGGTACAAATGTACCGAAAATGAACAAAATCCATGACGTCAAGGATTTTTCATTGGTTGATTTCACATGGAATGACCCGTTAGTGTTTTATGTTGGGGATGTATTTGTCTACGTGTGTGTTTTGTGTTGTGTGAGCCCTTTCCGGGAAGATGTGTTGGGATGTTCGAGGGAGTAGTGGCGCCACCATAAAAAGTGTAACGGGCCGAGGTCGATATGGCGGTGGGGGCTGGCCTGGCTGTTCCAGGAGAAGGAGGGATGGTCATAGGCAGACCAACCATCTTTCTAGGCCTTCCCCCAACCCCGGAGCCTGGGGAGTGCCTGGCAGAAACCCCCGTGGCCCTAAACTGCTGCTATTAAATGCCAGGTCGGTTAATAACAAGATCTCCCTAATCCGGGTTTTAATCCTGGAAGAGGGTGCCAACCTGGCTTGCATTACGGAGACCTGGTTGGATCCGGCTGGTGGTGTGAACCTTTCCCAGCTGTGTCCACCGGGATACCGGGTAATGCAGCAACCGCGGCTACAGGGGCGAGGGGGTAGTGTTGCTGTGGTCTACTGGGATTACATCTCCCTCACTGGATACCTTGTCCCACAGTATGCTGGGTTTGAGTGTCTCCGCATCGTGCTACAGGGGCGAGACAAGATGGGGTTGCTGCTGGTGTACCGTCCACCTGGTTGCCCGTCGGCTTCCCTACCTGAGCTGACCAGGGTGATCTCGGCGGTGGCATTGGAGTCCCCATGCCAGTTAGTGCTGGGGGACTTCAATGTTCATGCCGAGGCCCTTGAGACAGCGGCGGCTCAGGACTTCATGGCGACCATGGGCCTTTCTCAGTGGATTACGGCCCCAATGCATGGTGTGGGGCACACCTTGGACTTGGTGTTCACTGCTGGGTATGGGGATGGTGATCTGCCCATGGAGGAGATTAAAATCACTCCTTTGTCTTGGACAGATCACTATCTGGTGAGTTATAGACTGGCAACGTTTAATCACCCCTGCAGAGCTGGGAGACCGAATTGTATGGTTTGCCCCCGGAGACTGATGGATCCGGATGGTTTCCTGAGGGCTCTGGGGGATTTCCCAGCTTCCCGGGTCAGTGATTCATCTGATGCTCTGGCTGCCCTGTGGTATGGGGAGGCAGCTAGAGCCTTGGATCAGATCGCTCCTGAACGGCCACAGCCTTGCCGTCGAGCCAAGGCGGCTCCTTGGTTTACTGAGGAGCTGCTGGCAGTGAAACAACTGGGCTGACGCCTAGAGCGATGGTGGAGGAAAACTTGTGATGAATCTGACTGAACACGGGCTAGAGCCCATTTCAGGGCCTATTCCTTGGCAGTTATGGCAGCGAAGAAGGTGTTTTTATCTGCCACCATTGCGTCTGCGAGTAGCCGGCCAGCGAAGCTCTTTCGAGTTGTCCGGGATCTGCTCCACTCGGCTCCTGTAGCGAGTGAGTTGGAGTGTTTGACGGACCGCTGTAATGAGATCGCATGGCACTTTGTGGATAAAATCGCTCAGATTTGCCACAACTTGGACTCTGGTTTAACAGTTCCAGAAGTTGTCCCTATGGCATCTGTCAGTTCCATCGTTATGGATTCTTTCTACCGTATACAGCCTGAGGATGTGAATAGGGTCCCCTGTAGTTTGAGACCGTCTTCCTGCCCACTTGACCCTTGCCCAGCTTGGCTAATACATTCTGTGCGGGTTGGGCTGGCCGATTGGGTGGAACCCATTGTGAATTCATCTTTGTGGGAGGGAGTGATACCTAGCATCTTGAAGACCGCAATTGTGCGCCCCCTCCTGAAAAAACCATCTCTGGATTCCTCCAATTTAAATAACTATCGGCCAGTTTCCAATCTGCCTTTTTTGGGTAAGGTGATTGAGCAGGTGGTGGCGTCTCAGCTCCAGGGGATACTAGATGAAACTGAGTATCTGGACCCTTTTCAGTCTGGCTTCAGGCGGGGCTTTGGGACGGAGACAGCCTTGGTCGCCCTGTTGGATGATCTTCGCCGAGGACTGGACAGGGGGAGTGCATCCCTGCTGGTCCGTTTGGATCTCCCGGTGGCTTTCGATACCGTCGACCATGGTATCCTTCTGGGTCGGCTGGCCGAGTTGGGACTGGGGGGCCAACTCCCCTTGCATTGGTTCCGTTCCTACTTGGCTGACAGGTCCAAGATGGTGATGCTGGGAGACACCTGTTCGGTGCCCTGCCCCTTACAGTGTGGGGTGCCCCAGTGTTCTATTCTGTCTCCCATGCTTTTTAACATCTACATAAAACCGTTGGGACAGATCATCTGGGAATTTGAAGTTGGGTGTCACCAATATGCTGATGACACCCAGCTCTATCTCTCCTTGCCATCTCATCCCGGGGAGGCTGTGAAAGTCCTGGAGTGCTGTCTGGAGGTGGTTGGGGGCTGGATGAGAGCTAATAGGTTGAGAATGAATCCAGAAAAGACAGTGGTCCTACTGGTCAGGAAAGCTTCGATGCAGGTACTGAGTCATCTGCCCGTTCTGAATGGGGTTGCACTCCCCCTGCAGGAACGGGTGCGCAGCTTGGGAGAACTTCTGGATTCACAGCTCTCCCTGGAAAGCCAGGTGGCGGTTGTGGCCAGGGGTGCGTTTGCCCAGCTTCAGCTGGTGCGCCAGCTGCGGCCATACTTGAGTCGATCAGACCTGACCACGGTGGTCCACGCCTTAGTGACTTCAAGACTGGATTACTGTAATGCGCTCTACGTGGGGCTGCCCTTGAAGACAGTTCGGAAGCTGCAATTAGTACAGAATGTGGTGCCCCCGGGTGGTCGCTGGAGCTAGGCGGTTTGACTCTGTTGAGCCGCTACTTTGGCGGCTGCACTGGCTGCCCATTCGTTTCCGGGCCCAATTCAAGGTGCTGGTAATGACCTTTAAAGCCCTTCACAGTTTGGGTCCAGGATATCTGAGGGACCGCCTTCTCCCATACATTCCGGCCTGCTCACTTAGGTCATCTGAGGGGGCTCTCCTGCGAGTGCCACCTCTATCGCAAGTTAGGGGAGTGGCAACACGTGGGCGAGCCTTCTCTGCTGTGGCGCCACAACTGTGGAACTCTCTGCCAGGGGATCTGAGAACCACCCCCTCATGACTTTTCGGCAAGGGCTCAAAACGTTTTTGTTTTGTCTAGCGTTTGGGTGATGGGTCGTGGTCTGCCTCCTGTGTCTCAAGATGCTCTGCCAAGCTGCTTCTCTGCTCCATACTGTCGCCCCCTCCCCTAGTGGATTTTATTGTTTTTAAATTTGTGTATGGTTATGTATTGTTTAAATTTATTTTATGTATTATTTCAAATTATGTATTTTAACCTTTGTTGTAAGCCGCCTTGGGCATTTGCCTTTCGGCATAGGAAAAGGCAGGATATAATTTTTAAATAAATAAATGAACTGTTTACCTTTCGTCACTCCACCAACGCATGCGGTAAGGATCCGACCTTCCTGCTGGCACGCTGGCTCCCTGCACTGCTGCAAAGTGCTTTATGGTGCTTTTGCAGCCAGCAGTGTCGGCAGAACACATGTTCCTCCGGCGTTTCGTTTCAATAGGATTGGGCCATTAACCTCCTACCAGCACATCTTTTCTCAAATACAGAAATAGGTGAGGCTGGTGAGCTACTGATATGCTTACAGAGCACGCATTTTCACTGAGCATCTGCAGTTCACTAGTTTGTGGTCTGCACCATTAGCTTCATAACTATCAGTTCTTTTTCATTTTTTTGTAAGATGCAGAAAACCCAGAGAAAATTGCTGGATTGTGTGCTGCCAACACCACAAAGGCCCTTAGACACTGTCTGAAGTATCATCTTTCAAAACTCTTTCAGTCTCTATGTATATCAGACATCCCTGTAAGGGTATGTCATGAAAAACCCCTATTTTCCACCTTGACCTGCCTGCCACCTAAGAGTCCGTTATACAGGATCAGCATCCTCAAAGGGACTGCTTGGTCACTGAGGTGCAACAGCCATTTTTGCTCTATTCTGTGTTGTCACCTATTTTTCTCCAACTGCCAAGTAACAAAAAACATGGGTTTGACCCATGGGTTTGGATTGTGAAGCCCACCTGCTTTTCCAGAGTAAGGAAGTCAAGGAACTCAAGTGACCAATCCTGCTGATAAAACCTGGGTAATGCCCGGAAGTTATAAAAAGCAGGCTAACAAAACTCCGGGGTATATGAAATTGAATGTGAGTGTGGGAAAGTTTACATCGGAAATACCAAGAGACCAATAAGGGTGAGACTACGGGAACATCAAAGGGTCACCGAATCCAGGCAAGAAGAAAAATCAGCGGTGGCTTCACATGCAATGGAATTTGGACACACGATTAAATTTGAACAAACTCGTTCTCTCTTCCATGAACCGAAACTCAAACAGAGACTAAACCTGGAAGCTTTGATGATCTCACAGAAGAAACCTGCAAATCTGATGAACCGTCAACAGGAACTTGCATTTGCAAATAAGATCTGAATGCCCATTTTAAACAGAGCACGGAATAAGTACTGAAAGACTCTTGGTTACTCAAAGGACAGTGCTTCTGTTTGAATCAGCAGTTCCCCACCCCTTTGAATAGTAGGACTGTATTTAACTTCCAGCACTTCTCCTATGTCTTTTTCATCTAGCAGCTGTCAAACTGCGAATGCCTTGAGAAAGCTCCACGCGAGGAGTGAAACGTTGGCTTAAGAAATAAGGATTCTTTGCCTGTTGGTATGAGTCTGTGTATGTATTAACTCTTGTTGCACTTAAGTTTTTAATTTTAAAAAAAAAATTAAAAAAACTCATTGAACTACAACTGCGGTTTTAAGGATTTTATTTCTTCGTATTAAATTGTATACATGGCTATGGAACCCATACTTCCCAATACAATTGTAACAAAACTCTGTTCGTGCATTTGGAAGACGGTACAATTTCAGTCACCACACCTCAAGAAAGATATTGTAGAGCTGGAAAAAACTACAAAAAAAGGCAGTGGAAATTATCGGAGGGCTGTAGCACCTTCTTTTCGAGGAATCAGGCTTTTTAACTTGGAAAAACAGCAGTTAATTGACTGACAGCCCAATCCTATGCCAGATTGGGCTGCCGGCCGGAGTGTTTTGCAACAGTGGAATGGAGTTCCGATGTTGCAAAATGGCTGCCAACAGCGTGTGGAGCACTCAATTGGTGGCCATTTTGGAAGTGTTGCTGCAAGAGGCGTCAGCGCTTCCATCTGTTGTTGGAGTCCGCTGTGGCCACCAGAGGTAGGGACAGGGAGGGGACAAAACTGGGTGGGGAGGAGCAGGGTAGGAAGAGGCTGCGGGGGATGGATCCGGCGGTGATGGTGCGCACCAGATCCTATCCCCTCCGTCAGCAGCCTCCCTGCCCCCTTTCAAGTCCAAGGAGACCCATTGTGGAGCAAGAGGCTTACTGAGGGTTAAGGGGATTTAAATCTTTCCCCTCTGAAGCCTCCTGATTTCCCCCACACACACACACACACACTGGATAGGATACAGCGTGCTCCTTTTTGGCTCGACTGCACCAGTGGGAGGGGAAGGATAGGATTGGGCTCTGAGACTTATAAAATTATGTATGGTATAAAGAGAGAAACTTTTCTCCCTCACAATATCAGAACCAGGGGTCATTCAATGAAACTGATTGATAGGAGATTTAGGGCAGACAAAAGAAGGTGGTACTTCACACAGCACATAATTAGTCTGTGACATATATTGCAATAAGATGTGATGGCTACTAGCTTGAATGGCTTTAAAAGGACAAATTTATCGGTAGCTACCACTGAACCATGAGATGTCGATCGAAAGGTCGGCAGTTTGAATCCGTGCGACGGCTCCTGCCAACCTAGCAGTTCGAAAGCAAGAAATTGCAAGTAGATTAATAGGTACCGTGTCAGCGGGATGGTAACAGCATTCCATGCACCTCGGTGTTGAGTCACACCGGCCACATGACCATGGAAACGTCTTCGGACAGCGCTGGCTCTTCGGCTTTGAAACGGAGATGATGCACCTTGGTGTTGAGTCACGCCGGCCACATGACCATGGAAACGTCTTCGGACAGCGCTGGCTCTTCGGCTTTGAAACGGAGATGAGCACCACTCCCTAGAGTAGGATACGACTGGACATAATTGTCAAGGGATACCCTAGACATGATACCTATGCACTACCTCTTTACACGGCAGTATATCTCTGAATGCTAATTGCAGGAGAGCCATGCCAGGACTTTCTCTCCTGCTTGTGGGCGTCCCAGAGGCAGTTGGTGGGCCACTGTGGGGAAAAAGGATGCTGGACTAGATGGGCCTTTGGCCTGATCCAGCATGGCTTTTCTGACGTTATTTGACCGGGTCTCTCATCCAGTGTTGAATGCATCGATGAGGGTCACCCGCCCCCTTCCTGGCCCTGTGTAGGTGTAAGGGCCAAGATTCTGGACTAGTATAGGATTGTTGGATAGGAAAAATATCCAGAAAAACCATTAGTTGCTTTGTTTCATTTTGCATTTTAACCTCCATGCCATCCTTTCCCAACGCCTTTCACCTGCTTAAAGGTAAAGGTGACCCCTGACAATTAAGTCCAATCATGTGTGTCCGACTCTAGGGTGTGCTGCTCATCCCCATTTCAAAGCCGAAGAGCCAGCGTTGTCCAAAGACGTCTCCGTGGTCATGTGGCCGGCATGACTCTCCTTGCCGCAGCGCGTAGCATGCGGCTGGAACATGGAGCGCTGTTTACCTTCCCGCAAGCGGTACCTATTTATCTACTCACATTAACATGCTTTGGAACTGCTAGGTTGGCAGGAGCTGGCCAAGCAACAAGAGCTCACCCCGTTGCGGATTCGAACTGCCGACCTTTCGATCGACAGCTCATGGTTCAGCAGTTTAACCCACCTGCTTACCCTGGTTCTTACCCTTATGTTCTTAAGGCGTGTATTCCCATACACGCCTTAAGAACATAAGAACATAAGAACAGCCCTGCTGGATCAGGCCAAAGGCCCATCTAGTCCAGCTTCCTGTATCACACAGTGGCCCCACCAGATGCCTCAGGGAGCACACAGCCAACAAGATAAACTGTTTCCTGCTGCTACTCCCCTGCACCTGGCACAGAGAAAACCTACTTCTAAAACTAGGAGGTTGCTTATGGCTTGTAACCTGTGATGGTCTTTTCCTCCATGAATCTGTCCAAACCCCTTTTAAAGGCATCTAGGCCAGGTGCCATCACCACATCCTGTGGCAAGGAGTTCCACAATCCAATTACATGCTGGGTAAAGAAATATTTTCTTTTATCCGTTCTAACTCTCACTCCACTCAATTTTGGTGCATGTCCCCTGGTTCTGGTGCTGTGTGAGAGGGAAAAGAACTTCTCTCTATCCACTCCATCCCATGCATAATTTTATATGTCTCAATCATGTCCCCCCTCAGTCGCCTTTTTTCTAGACTGAAGAACCCCAAACGCTGTAGCCTTTCCTCATAAGGGAGATGCCCCAGCCCACTAATCATTTTGGTCGCTCTCTTCTGCACCTTTTCCAGTTCCACTATATCCTTTTTGAGATGCGGCGACCAGAACTGGACGCAATACTCCAGATGCGGCTTTACCATCGATTTGTACAAAGGCATGATAATATTGGCCGTTTTATTCTCAATCCCTTTTTTAATGATCCCAAGCATGGAATTGGCCTTCTTCACAGCCGCCGCACACTGGGTCGACACTTTCGACCTGTCCACCAGTACCCCAAGATCTCTCTCCTGATCCGTCAGAGACAGCTCAGAACCCATGAGCGTGTATGTGACGTTTTGATTTCTTGCCCCAATGTGCATCACTTTACACTTACTTACATTGAAGCGCATCTGCCATTTTGCTGCCCATTCTCCCAGTTTGGAGAGATCCTTCTGGAGCTCTTCGCAATCCCCGCTGGTCTTCACCACCTGGAAAAGTTTAGTGTCGTCCGCAAACCTGGCCACCTCGCTGCTTATCCCCAGCTCCAGGTCATTTATGAACAAGTTGAAAAGCACCGGTCCCAAGACCGATCCTTGGGACACACCGCTTTTCACCTCTCGCCATTGTGAAAATTGCCCATTGACACCCACTCTCTGTTTCCTAGTCTTCAACCAGTTCCTTATCCATAGGAGGATCTGCCCCCTTGGCGTGACATTAGCTATCCTCCAATCCTCTGGCACAGTGGCCGTTTTAAGGGACAAGTTGCATATTTTTGTCAAGATATCAGCAACTTCATTTTTGAGTTCCTTAAGCACTCTTGGGTGAATGCCATCTGGGCCCGGTGACTTATTTTCAATTAAGTCTAAGATGTCTTAATCTCTATTTTACTTAATTCTTTAGTCAGGAGTGGCCGTTCGGGCAGCGGCATCTGCCCGAGGTTTTCTGCCGTGAAGACAGATGCAAAAAACTCATTTAATTTCTCTGCAACCTCCAAGTCCCCTTTTATCACCCCTTTCCCTCCCTCACTGTCCAGCGGGCCAACCATTTCTCTGGCAGGTTTCCTACTTCTAACATATTTGAAGACGCTTGAAAACAGAACTGGAGCTTTCAGTCTGGAGGGGTGCTGATTTTTCTTTTCTTTTTCTCTGTGGGTTATTTTAGATTGAGCATTGGTCTCTGGGATTGGTAGGCTTGTCTGACTTTTACCGCTGGCTACACTGACCAAATACCCGTGGGTTCCAAAGCGAAGGGCTGCCCTCCTTATTACAGTATAGACTGCAAACCCGAGTTTTTCCTCCCCATTCGGAATCAGTCTTTCTGACATCAATTAATGCTGTCTTTAGCGGCCCCACGTAGACATCCAGGCAGTTTCTGTTTCTTCCGGTCTTTCGTCTTTGCTCCCAGTTCAAGACACTACGATTGGAAGGGCGTCCTCCTGCGGATCCCATCATGTGGCGAGGGGCCACACGTCGAGTTCGGGACGTCTGTCTGGAGCACTTCGACGATGTGCGCCAACTCTTGGGGGCGGGGCGGGGCTCCTTCAGAAGCTACGGCAGGAGGGGGGTTGTGACAGTATCGGTCACCCCCACCGCGGGCTTGGCTGATCAGCCGGCGAATACAGTTGTCTCGGGACTCTCGCCTTTGCAGCAAGTGACCCTCAAGGCGCTGGCGGTGAATGAGCAGGGCAGCCTTTTTGATTCCTGTGCACACTATCAAGCGGATAACCAGGGAAGGGTAGACCTGTCCACAGACTTCTCTCAGGGAGGTGACTACACTGGATTGGAGCCTATGGGGCTGTTTTGGAGCCTCTCGCCTGCCGCAATGGAGAAACCTTATCAAACGTTGGTTCCCAGCAAGGTGAAGACTCCCATGAAAGTGGAGATGTCTGTGCACCAGGGGTACAGTCAGTCTGGTG
Source organism: Plestiodon gilberti rubricaudatus (assembly GCA_026170595.1). Taxonomy (NCBI): domain Eukaryota; kingdom Metazoa; phylum Chordata; class Lepidosauria; order Squamata; family Scincidae; genus Plestiodon; species Plestiodon gilberti. The sequence continues at coordinate 260,469,920 of JANXHW010000001.1, forward strand.
CTTTCCCTGGCCAGGTGCTTGCCAAAGCGAGTGTGGAAAGGTGGTTCACCCTCCCTGAAGTGAGAAGGATTCGGTTGAAGGAAGGTGTGGTAAGAGGCAGCTTGTTCCTCCCCCCAGGTGAGCCTTTGCATTTTTGCAGCTCAGGTCTGGTGCTTATTTATTACATTTCTATTACGCCCTTCATCTAGGTTGCTCAGGGCAGCATACGTGTTTCTTCCCATCCCCATTTTATCCTCACGACTCTGTGAACATAACATAAGCCCTGTCTTAGAAAACGTTCCATAGAAGCTTATTGACACGCCATTTTTCCTTGTTGTGTCCTATTTATAGCCATCTTTCAAGGCCCTTTTCCATGTCTCCCCTAGAAAGGCAAAAGAAGAAGCAACTGCCAACCATGATCTCTTATGTTTAAAGATGCCAAAGCAAGCTGCTCTCTCTCTCACAGACATGCAGGAGCCTTACAAGTTGTGTGAGACTGACACAGACTCTGAAAGCAAAGTGGCAGCTGTGGAAATAAGAAATAAAAGTCCATGCATCCTCAAAATTCAGTATCTCTGTGTGTGTATTAAAAGTTTTTAAAATAAATGTAGTTTTATTTAAATGAATAAACAAATAAATAAACAAGCCTGTAGCTTGAGTTCAGTGACCTTGAATTGGAAGAAAGCTCAGTTGAGTGAATATGGTGGTTTTGAATAAATCTTGAGAATGAACTTTGTCCAAAAGAGGCAATGTACGAAGGCTTGGCCTGCATGACTATTAAACTTGTAACGGCAAAATTGCTGATTAACAGCCCTTGCATGTTGTTCTGTTATTTTGTGCCAGATTTGGGTTTGGTGTGGGTTTTCTTTTTAACTTTTTGTTTATACGGCTGTACAGGCACAGGTACTCAGTCTCTACACAGTCACTGTAGACAGGACATAAAACCAAAAGCGTATATTTTATTTATTTATTTTATTTATTTTAAAAAATTATATCCCGCCTTTCCCATGCCAAGGCAAATGCCCAAGGCGGCTTACAACAGAAGTTAAAATACATAACTTAAAAAATACATTAAAAAGTTTAAACAATACATAACTGTACATAACAATTTTAAAAACAATAAAATCCATGGGGGGGGGACAGCATGGAGCAGATAAGCAGCATGGCAGAGCATCTTGAGACACAGGAGGCAGACCACAGCCCATCACCCAAACGCTAGACGAAACAAAAACGTTTTGAGCCCTCACCGAAAAGTCATGAGGGAGGGGGGTGGTTCTCAGATCCCCTGGCAGGGAGTTCCACAGTTAGCCTATAGCCTTCTCCTCCTGCCCTGTCTTGCCTGTGAATCACATATATTTAATAATGGTTCTGGAGCTTTGAATAAAAATAAAAATTTTAAAAGGCCTGCACTCACAACTGTTAGGCAGCATTGTTGGAAGAAAGCTACCAACCATTAGAGAGAGACACATTTGAAGAACTTCGTTGTCAGGTTAACATCGCTTCAAGCCAGCAGTCTGGTTAAATGGAGGAAATTGTCAAGGGACTTCACGAGCCTCATCTCCCACTGATTCCCTTGGCTGTGCTTTCCTCTTTGCAAAGATTCTCCTAAACTGATTTGTTGTTCCCATGCCCTGGAATCTTTAGAGGCTGTATTCACGCTATATCATATGCTAGAGTGCACATTTAATATGTTTATTAAACATGGGACAGGGGCTCAAACAGGTGATGGAAAGAATGTGACCAGAGAGGCACACTTTCATCTGTAGAGGAGGTGATAAAATACCGGTACATGCCTCCTGGAAACTTGTTTTGAATAGAATGTGCGTTATTTTATTATTATTATTATTATTATTATTATTTTATTAACAATATTTATATACCGCTTTTCAACAAAAAGTTCACAAAGCGGTTTTTACAGACAAAATCAAATGATTAAATGGCTCCCTGTCCCAAAAGGGCTCACAATCTAAAAATTTTTTACCCCAGAAGACCATATGTGGTAACTCTAGTACAATGCTGAGAATGTTTCCCTTGCTGCAGGTAATGGAGACCTTGTTATATTTTTCCTAATTGCAGCAAAGGCAGTTCTCACTAGTTGGGGTGTGTCAAGGAACTTCTTTTCATCCATTCAATGACTATCTGACGTATGGGATGCAGTATATACAGTATTTTTATGGAAAAGTTAACCTGCTAAAGCTTAGCAGCTATGGGTAAGAGGATTTCTTTCCAGCCTGTCACTTATGGTGATGATATAGATTCACAAATTGTCATGCTGACTAAACATTTATATTTTTTTTGCTTTTGCTTTACCTGCCCCAGCAGGTGCTGCCCCTTAGCCGGTGGAGGCCTCCATGCCAGCGGAACTGGCCTCCACACTGTTACAATGTGCTTTATGGCATGTTTGTGACAGTGCGGAGCCCAGTACCGCCGGCATAGGACTGGGCTGTTGATCAGACCATATTCTGTGGGCAAATGGATATATAAGCTTTTCTCTTAGTTCCTGCTTTGGAGCTGTTTGAATGGTTGTTTACGGTAATCTCAGTAGCTAATCCAGTGAAAGATGCCATTTCTCATATTGTGATTTTGTCATTTCAAAAATGGATGTTTTAAATATTGTAGAAACAGAAAAAATATGGGCAGATATAGCAGTGCTTCTGTTATATTTTTACAGCTATGTGTGATAAACATATACCCGCAGAACAATAACAGCAGAAAATATTTTATTTAGGCTCATTGTATTTTTATATTTAATTCTTTGCTATGTTTTCTTTCCATTTCCTTATTAAACAACATATCCTGTGTCTGTTTTCGTTAGGAACTGGCCCCTTTCCAGGAGTGATAGATATGTTTGGTGATGAAGGTGGATTAACGGAATTCCGAGCCAGCCTTCTAGCTACTCATGGCTTTGCTGCTCTTTCCTTACCATATTTTAATTTTGAGGATCTCCCCAAGGTCATGGAAGATTTCCATCTTGAGTACTTTAAGGAGGCAGCCTGCTTTCTGCTGCGCCACCCAAAGGTGAGTGTTGTCAGGAAAATATACGCACAACTGTGGTTTCATATCCTGGCATATTCTAACTCTTGTTTGTTAACAAATTGCAGTTCCCTGAGTTTATACATAATGCAGAATTGTAGCTTGTTCTTAAAATAAAAACAGAAGCTTTCACTCTTCTTCTCTCATGTGAGCCCATGGCTTCCTTATACTCTTTCCCATAACACTGACACATGGTTCAGTGTAATGTCTGAACAGGGACATTGGCTCCTCTGTACCATGGGGAAAAACTAACTTCTGCTTCCACATCTTAAATTCATGGGTGGAGGAAATCATAGAATTTATCTCTTGAATACTAATTGTGACATTCTAGGAGAAACTTGGTTCTACAAGTCATTACTGAAATATGCTTTGGGGCAAGAAATCCATGCAACAGGAAATGGATTGTGTCATTTTTAAAAACTATTTAGTACACGGGCAGTGCAATCCCGTGTAAGTATCCAGCGGGTGGCCCAGGCCGCCCACCGGATCCTATCCGCGTGCTGGGATCGGCCCAGAGGACTACTTGGGGGAAGGGGATGTAACGCGGGGAGGCCCCAATGGGCCTCCTTGGATTTCTGCCAGCTATTTAGCTGGCGCGAGTCAGAGGAGGCAGTGTAAAGGTTAGCCCGGGAACAGGTCGGGGATATGGCGGCCGCCATCCCCGCTCCCCGAGGCTGGCTCGGCCAATGGCTCCCCTCCCTCACTGCCCGGACTGCCCCTGCGCCCGCCGGTGCTGCACTTACCTTCTTCGGCGGCCATAGGGACAATCCGGCGGCGGAGTAAGGGCTGCCGGCCTCTGTGCTGGCGGCCCTTACTCACGAGTCATTGTAAATGTGCTTTATGGCACATTTGCAATGGCTTTGAATGGTGGATACTTCCGGTGGATTGCGCTCGAAGGCTGCAATCCTATGCACACTTTCTTGGGAGTAAGTTCTATTACACTCAATGGGACTTACTTCCAAGTAGACATGCATAGGATTGTGCTGTAAATCACTTTAATATAAACATATTCAGCTACTCCTGTTATCGTTTTTGCAAGCTTGCCGAATAAAATTAATTTAAAAAATGGGTAAGATGTTTGGAGTTATAATTTTGGTATCCATTGTTAGATGGAATATGTCGTAGGGTGCAATCCTATACACTCTTATACACCCTGAGGGTAAGACCCACTGAACCCAGTTGGACTTACTTCCTAGTAAACTTGTGTAGGATTGCATCGTTTGACCATTATTTTTAGCCGAATCTATACCAAGGAACATACTAATATGTGCTCTCTATTTTCTTCCCCTCAATAATTTCCACCATGCCGTTCCATTCCTGAAGGTTAAAGGGCCAGGAATTGGTGTTGTTGGAACCGGGAAAGGAGCAGAATTGGCTTCTTCAATGATGACCTTCCTTCCAGAAGTGGTGGCTGCTGTCTGCATTTCTGGCTGCAGTTCCATCACAGCCAGTGCCCTCCACTACGGCAAGCTGACTTTGCCTGGACTTTGCTTCAACATGAGCAGAGTTAGTATTTCTGAGAGTGGTGTGTTTGATATTTATGAAGCCTTGGATGATCCATTGGACCCTGCTAATTCAAGCTGCCGTATCCCCATAGAAAAAGCAGAAGGCCACTTCCTTTTTGTGGTAGGGGAGGATGACCGCATTTGGAAGAGCTCTTTGTATGCTCAAATAGCCACTGAGTGCTTACACCAGCATGGGAAGGACAACTTTAAACTCTTGAGTTATGTTGGAGCAGGCCATCAAATTAATCCACCTTTTTCTCCAGTCTGCCTAGTAGCTTTAGACCGTGTTCTAGGGGTGCCTATTCTGGGTGGTGGAGAGAGCAGAGCTCATGCCCATGCCCAAGAACATTCTTGGGAGCAGATTCTGGAGTTTCTGCATTTCCACTTGAGATGAGATAAATACCCAAATATCAGAATACCAAGAGAAGTTTGGTGAAGGTGCCAGATGCAGCAAAGGGACTCAGGGACTGACCTAGAAAGATGGAAAGAACTGAGATACTGTATGTTAGATATCAGCTTGGTTAAATTACCATTGGAATGCATAGCAAGATAAGACTGGACTAATTCAGGGCAGTGACTGTACGTGCGTTTTAAAGAAATGTTAAGTTAGAGTATTAGGATAAAGGGATAAAACAGGTGTGTTGGGGATGTTGCACAATATACCTTGTTTAGGTGCTGTTCATCTTTGCCCACCTCCTCAAAGATTACAGGTGGAACACTGCAACAAACTATAAGTGCAAAATGGAAAACCACCCACTAGCTCTTCAGCATCCATTCCAGCTGTTTGTCTCTGTCCTCTTATTATGTATATAGAATGTGACTGGACCAAATGTTTGTCTTCAGCAAACACTCCCTATTACTATGAATCTTTCTTAAACCATAAAGACAAAAAAAGACCAGAATCATAGCTAATCTACTAGCTTTAAATTAAAAACTGCCATGGGCCATGATTCTCTATGGATGCCGAGTAGCAATTCCCTATCCCTAGTAACTGTTGGAAATTAAATTAGCAATCATTTTAATTTAATACCAGAATTGCCAACAAGTAGGCCTGGACACCCCTCATGTGTATGCAAAAGAGGGATTCAACTAGATTTGTTACTCTGCTGTCCCTTGGGTTGGGAAGTAATTTGCCTAGTATTTCTCTTTATAAAGGATGGTGTATTTAAATACTGGAGTATTATAGCCATTAGTAATGTTGTCATAACATTCCTGTTGTACTTCACTACTTTTTTAATTATTTGTTTTAAATGAAAAATTAATCCTGGGTGTAGCCAGAATTTTTAGAATTATACTTTCCTTCTTCCCTGCTGTTGTCCCTGAACTACTGTCTTGGCCTCCTGACCAGATTATTTATTTATTTATAGTATTTATATACAGTACAGCCTTTTTTCTTGAAGACTCAAGGCGGTTTACATAGGCAGGCTGATCTAAAAAGGAAGAAATCAAAGAAGGAAGTCTGAACTAGATTTGGCAGTTGAGAATTTGGCTTGGAAAGATGATAAATTTAACCCATAGTCTATTGATGGCTGAAGCAGTTAAAGAGTGGCCCACCCACCAGTGTACTGTAGCAATGTGACTGAAATGATGCCTGTAGATCGGGGTGGCCAACCTTTCAACATGAATGCTTCTGGACCTTTAACGGTTGTATAGGTGAGGGTATTTCAGCAGGTGCAGCTGCTTTAGCAGCACCATCAGCAATTGCAGCTGCCAAGATTCTGTCCTACACAACTCTTAAGAATGCAGAGGCCCCCTAATGGTGGAAGGTTAGCCACCCCAGCTGTAGATGAACTAAAGGCAGGAATGAGGCAGTCTTTTGAGTGTGACATATTTCCCCTCTGCATACTAAGTAACAAACTGATGGCTGCTGTTCCCTAGAACAGTTGTACTCAAACTGTGGTCCGCGAACCAGCACTGGTCTGTGAGCTGTTTGCAGTGTAGCTCTTATGGGTTCTGGCTTCTCCCAAGGCTTGCTGTGGGACTTGAACATGTGCCAACCCTCAGCTACTAGACAGTGAGAAAAGATGAGGGAAGTGGGAAAGATGAGGTAAGAGCTGATGTACTATGTGCTTGTATAGTGCCAGTCTGTGGCACATTGGGTAAAAATAAATAAATTGCTGGTCTGATACTCAGATACTTCTCAGATACTTTGAGAAGCAATGTCCTAGAAAAATGACAGGATTAGTTAAGATATGAACCCATAATTCCAAGCAGTTTGTCATTGTGGAATGATGATCTTTAAGTAATAAAATACCAGAATTCATTTTATTTATGCTGTATGTATTAAATATTAAGCACATTTTTTTCCAGATTTTGCTTAAAACAAAACATTTTTTGTAATGCTCCTCTCCCCCCTCCTGTCAGTGTGCTGATTGGTGCTGTTGAGAAGATAGTAACTGTGTTAACTACACTTAACAGTTTTCAAATATAGAAATGCACATTTTTAGATACATAAATAACCCGCTCTTTTGATTTCTTAGTATATGTTTGTGATTTTCCACTGATTTCAATTTGTGTGTGTACAATTAAAATCTTTCAAGTTTGGGCAAAAGGATGGTGTAGTGGTTTGGGAGTCGGACTTAAACCTGGAAGATCCAGGTTCAAATCCCCGCTCAGCCACGAAAGGCCAGTCACTATCTCTCAGCCCCACCTACCTCACAGGGTTGTTGTGAGGACAAAAAGGAGGGGAGGAAATATGTACACCACTCTGAGCTCCTTGGAGGAAGAGCGGTGTGAAAAATAAATATGTTTTGGCTAATGTGATTTGAAAACAAATAGTGCTTGTTTTCTACAATTAAACTTGCATTGCTACAATTAAACTGCTTGTGTGGATTGCATTGCATTATTTTCTGAGAAGTTTTCTCTATATCCTGGGTCAGTGGTTTAGGGTCTGCTTGGCGCAACTGTTTTTGCAGACCGTCACCTCCAACTTGCACAGCAGGAGGCATGCGTCGAAAGAGGTTTATCCTAGTAACACATTCCACGATAACTCTCAATCCCCAGGAAAGCGGCTGTGGAGACGCTACCTTTTCCGGTTTCACGATTGCGGGGTTGTGGTAAACACGACACATGCAAGAATTCACAGGCTTTTTATATCGGGGTGAGCAGTACACGCTCATGTACCAAGTGGAAACAGTCGGGTTTTCCCCTCAGACGAAGAAAAGTAATTAACAAGTGCAAATCAATGTGTGTGTGGTCCAGTGAGATTCGGCGTATATATAGACGAAAGTCAAACCTCTCTACCCTCCTTTGAAATCCTAAAATGGCGGGGCGAGGAGACCCTGTGGAGAAGTAAGCGCCGCCTTAGACCCTCAGAGCCTTGTCACCGCCTGACTCCGTGTAATGGTGTGGTTCCGACAGGGGAGGTTGCCCCCTCCTCTTCAGCGTCAGCCTCATACTATCGCGGGGGCTCGCTTATCTGGGGTCCGGAAGTTATCTGCTTCGAAAGCGCCATCTCCGCTGTCAAGGAGCCACCTCTCACACCGCAACCTTAAACGCCTTTGCTGGGCTGAGGAAAAATCGCAACCCCAGCGGTTGAGGCCTGCGCCTGCGCTCCAATGCCCGGGAATTTCATTCCCTGCGCAGGGTGGGCAGTTTAAAAGGTTGCGCACGGGGGCATTTTTTAGGTTTATCACTCAGGCGAGCCCTGTGTGGGGGTTAAGAAGGGGATTTGTTTCTTACGGTTTTGCTTAGAATCTTAAGCAAGAGGTAGAATTTTAGTGCGTTGTGTGAGGGGATTTTAGTACTTTTAGGACAAAAAAACCTGGGAGGCAGCGCAGCAGAAATACTTAAGAATAATTGTCCCTTTTCGTGTAAAGCTGTGGGGGAAAGCTTATGTTGTCACTTAGTGAAGTAAACAGTGTCCCTCAAAATTTGGAAAATAGTTTTTATTCCCTCCTAGCCCGTCTATCAGTGGCATGGTTTTACGCTTGGGTGGTCAGGCTCAAGATTCACAGCAATTGTCAAAACCTTCCTCATCTTGGGTATATTCAAGATGGGCAGCCCAATCCTGTGTAAAGACACACGGCTGGCCTAAAGGGATTAATCCAGGGCCCTTCCTGGGCTGCGTTGGCACAGCCCAGGAACACCTCAGGAGAAGGGGACATTCGTCCCCTTCCCCGGGTGTAGGGCTGCCCTTGGATGTACAGTACATCAGCTCTGGAGCCAACATACATCCGGGGCAGTGGGGTAAGGGTGGCCTGGGCCAGGAACAAGCTCGGGATATCATTAGAGCTCGCTGCTGATATCCCCATCCCAGCATGGCCGCCCTCCCTCGCCGCCTGCCCTGCCCTTCCCCCCACCCCTGCACCAGACCAGTGCAGGACTTATCTCTGCCAGTGAATGCCAGGACTGGGGGAGGCAGACTAAGGGCTGCTGGCCTCCACGTTGGCGGCTGTTGGCCTCCATGTTGGCGGCTGTTGCTCTCCAGGTGTCAAAATGCGCTTTATGGCACGTTTACGACACCTGGCGCCTGCAGAGCGCGCACTCCACAGGCGGAACCTTGCACAGGATAAATAATAATAATATACAGTAATATATATACAGTATTATATACCGCCTTTCTCGGTCATTGGATTTCTCCTCTGACTTTAATCCAAGGCGGTGTATATGGTCAGGCTGTCCTAACCCCCCTTGGGGTTTTTTACAATATATATATATAAATGTCCAATCTTTCATGAAAGACTACTTTCCAGGTGGCATCCTTTTTACAGTCTCACAATTCTGCTGGCTGGCGCCTCCCACACTCGACCAATGCAGCTGGAAGCTCTTATCTCTCCTGGAGGCTTTCACAGCTTTTTGCTGGCGATGTGTTTCGAACTTATCAAGTTCACCGGTCTTCGGGCTTTGAAGGCAGCAGCTCTCCCAACTGAGCCAGACTCTTCTGCCCTTTTGCAGAAGGGCAGTAAGTTACCAAACAACAGTACAGTATTTCAAATACATTTGTCGTGGTTACTTTCTTACAACTCACAATAACTAGAAATACAGGGACTCTTGCAGAAGGATGGTGTGCTGTCTATAAAAAAGGTGGGGGAGAAAGAAATGGTACCGCCTGCCTTTTACTGGAAAATATTAAAGGCATACATTAACTAGAAGGATTGTATCAGGAGAAATGGACTGGACTGAGCACCCAGAACGCCATTATTATATAAGGTAGTGTAGAAGGAGGAAAAGCATATTTTGAGATATATCTTTGTCTCAGGATATGGTTTGTACGGTTAAGCAGCTGGGATCTGCTCATCCTCTCAGTATTAATGGCTGGTATTGTTAACTGAAGATGGTCAAAGTCCTGCTCAAAATCACAAAATAATAATTAACTGCTTTGGTCTTTTCTTTCACAGCTTTTTGTTTCTTGATTTTAGTCTTACAGTACAGTATTTCATATTTCAAACTAAACATATTCTACTTAGTGGAGGATTCTGGAAGATAACACTAGACCTGTAATGGTGCCACCCATGCAATAGAATAATCTTTGTGCTCATGTGTGCAATGCCTTAGTGCTCATGTGTGCAATGCACAAAGGGTTGGCTAGTCATGTTTTCATACATTCAGTTTGACCTTTGTAAGTTATTACTGTCACCTTTCTACCAAAGCTTCTGTAAGCTGGGGCTAATTAAATCAGACTCTGGATAGCAGGAGGAGGAATTTACCAAACAGCTTTTATTCGAAAAGTGATATATCACTGGCGCACAGCCCCAAGCTGTAACAGCAACAAAAGGGGGCTGCGGCCCTGGGCAACGCCTGAGCGTGAACTTTTATACCTTTCAGTTGTTACAAAAAACATGAAAACACGTCACTGCGTTTGAAGTACATACATTGGCCGTGTCTTCATCCAGTCATTTATCACTAGGCAGATAAATTAGCGCAAGGCAAAGAACTTCCCCAAAATGTTTTTCTTGTAACTTCCCACCGACTACCCCAACTACAGGCCCCTGTTAGGTTTCGTTTCTCGCACATCCCTGCCCTGCTTAGGCAACCGAAACCTTGAGCCTCTGCTATCATGCTACATTCCTTTCGCAGTGTCAGCTGTTTTACAGAAGCCAGAAATACCAGTTAATATTCCAACTTAAAACCAGATTAAAAAATCAAATATGTTATGCAGCAATCTTATAATAAAAACACTCTTAACATGCTCAGGAGTAACTCCCCTGCAGGCCACACTTCTGCCTTAATTTTTGAGGACCAGCCTGCTATGTTTTTTGTATGCTTGTATCTTGCAGTGTCACAACAAGAAAAGTCCTGTTTCTCAAAAGTGATGTAATACTTTTTCTCAGATAACTATGGCAAGCAGTCCAGTAAGGTCTGAAGAAAATAGAAGTAAACGTAAGAAGGAAGTGGAGGTGAGCAGTTTTCACTGACTAGTGTTTGGTTTTCAAAATGTCAATTATTGTGGTTTTTAGTTTTAAAATTTCTGAGGCATATTCATATACAAATATCCTGGAGGAACAGAAGTGTGTGTGCGCACGCAGACGCATAGTTCTGAAGAGCTAAAAGATTGTTCAAATTTTTATCTGTTTATATTTTCTGCTAATAGAATGAAGTGTCAGAAAATCCACATTTGTCATATTTTGAAAAAACAGATGTACCTCTTTCTGAGAGCTCCCAGTCACTTCACAAAACTGAAAGCCTGGAACAAGTTTTAGATGGTGATGTATTAAAAAAAATCAACTGTGCGTACATGTCACTTTCCATTTATGTTTATATCCACTTTTGAATTAAAGCAGATATTTATTTTAACAGATACAAGCAGAGAAATCAATGTCCTATTATCAAAATATGCTCATATTTTAAGGCAAGTATACTAAACTGCTGGTACATTATTAATTGTATTTATATCCTGCTTTCCAATGAAAAAGTAAAAGAGAGAAACTACTGGTTTCTCAGTCACAAAAACATTAACAACTGCCATAGTTGAGATTTATGATAGGTGGCAGCATAGTTTCAGGAAATGATTTATTTGATTTGGTAAGTTCTAATTCTAGCTTAATGTATCATCATCCTAGCTCCTATTACTGTTACTGACTCATTGATTACATACCCTATATACTCGTGTATAAATCTAAAAATTTATGCCTTAAAATTGACCCTGAAAACCTGGGTTGACTTCTACATGGGGCTTCTAAGAACAGCTGCTTGGGGGGACACACACAACTGGACTGAGAAGCAAGACACGTGGGGGTGGGTAAAAAAAAAGAGCTATTTTACCTTGTTCTGAAGCAGCACAGAAATGAAGCTATACTCCAAAGGAGAAGAGAGAGGTGAAGGAGCTTATGGGAGTTGTAATCTTTATGAGAGCTGCTGCTATGGAAGTACAGTACTGTACTCCTCACAAAGCCTGCAACTTCCATAAGCTCCTTCACCTTTCTTCCTGTTTAGAGAATAGCTCCGTTTCTGTGCTGCTTTAGAACAAGGTAAAATAGTGTTCTTTCTTCCTGTTTGGAGAATTTATGTTGCTGCCTCAGAACAATCACTGGTCATTTTCAAGAATTCAAAGACTTATACACCCCTAAGTTTTACCCTCGACATCCATGGCAAATTCCACGATTTTTGGCTTAAAAATTGCCCTCGACTTATCCATGAGATCGACTTATACTCGAGTATATATGGTAATTATATTAAAATGAACACTGCTTCATTATGTGCAGTATATATTCAGAATAAAAATCAGAACCCACTTTTATGTTCCAATCTGCCTTCACATTGGTGTTATAAGTTATTACCAAACTAATTTCTATCACAAGCTAAGTACAGTAGACGCTTTCCATCTGCGGATTCGGGACCCGTGAATTTGTCTCACCGTGGGTCCCAGACCTGTGGGGGTCCACGTGTAAAACGCTAAAAAACACACGTGGTTTTAACCTTTTATTTAGCAGCAAAACGTGCCATTCTGAAGCCTCCACAGGGCTTCTGGAAGCTTAACGACTCCCGGGTCGCACAAGGCTCTTCCCCCTTCCAGCCTTGTCCCAGAATGCACCCTTCAGAACGGCGCAATTTGCTACTAAAAGTGAAAAACTCATGTTTTTAACCTTCCCCCCCCCCCTTATTTTAGTGTTTTACGTGTGACTCTGGTATCCACGGATCCTCGCTATCCACGGGGGATCCGGAACAGACCTCTGGCGGATAATGAGGTCCAACTGTACATTTTTAATATGACACTTAAAAAATGAGGGAATATACTGTATTTCATTTGCTTTTTTAAAAGCCCACGGCATTATTGAAAGAAGTCTGCAAACTGAATAGGTACTGCAGAAATCAGTAAAAACTAAGACACATACATCCATTTTAACTTTTTTTTTCTTTTTGTAAATAAAGTGAGAGAGCAGCAATGGATGCTTCTTATGTAACAGAGCTTGAAGGAATCTTGAAAGAAGCTAGTTCCATCGAAAATCACTTGAAGTTAAAAAGGGGGAATCTGAGGTACCGGTTCGCAGCGATTACAGGCACTCTACAAAATGAAAATGGATTAGCAGACAAGTGACCCAAAATCTTAAGGCACAAACTGCATGTTTAGAATTGTATATCACTTGCACGCTAATAGAGAATGAAACTAAGTGTTGTTGTTTTTTTTTTTAATATATTTTGATTTGTGTTATCAATTTAAGAAATGGCCCAATAAAAACAAGAGCAATCCTATGCAGATTTACTTGGGAGTAAGCCCCATTAAACTCAGGGAGGACCTGTCAGAACTATTGTAAAATATTCTCTGAGTGGCAGAAATGTATAGAAAACTAGGCTGCAAGGTTCACCAAAAAATTATTGGAGCAGAATGTGGGCTTCAGACGTGGACACTTCCTCTGCATAGTAGGCAAATATTTAACTGCTGCAGTCTTCTACATTGCTATATAGCCATCTTGGGGGAGGCTGTGCCTATTGAAGTTATGAAAACCAAGCAAAAGCTGTGGGGCAGGGAGGTGGGTGCAGGTCAAGTCTCAGATTTTCAAAGAATATACTTTATCCTCACTAAGTGTACCGCAGCGGAGCATATGCTCTGCCACTCTAAACCACGTTTGCGATGACTCAGGTGTAAATGGCGTTGAGGCCGGCACTGCTCACACCCCCGGCGGACTGAAACTGTGCCGGACAACCCAGGTAAGACCTAGGCCACTTGGTGCAGGAGCAGGGATGGGACGGCCAGTGAGGGAGGGGGGCCATTGGCCAGCCCGGGCTGGGAGGAGGCAGGGATATTGGTGGTGCGCTCCGCCGATATCCTATGCCTGTTCCCAACCCGGGCCGACCTTACTCCGCCTGCCTGAATGTACACCAGGTCTGGACCTGTCGTACATCCAAGGAGGCACATAAGGCCCCCAGCCGGCTAACACCTGGGGAAGGGGGACATAAGAACATAAGAAGAGCCTTGCTGGATCAGGCTAAAGGCCCATCTAGTCCAGCTTCCTGTGTCTCACAGTGGACCCACCAGATGCCTCAGGGAGTACACAGCCAACAAGATAACCTGTTTCCTGTGGACGAACGTCCCCTTCTCCCGAAGTGCTTCCGGGCTGCCCCAGGGCAGCCTGGGACGGCTGTAGGATACAGCGGCTGGCCCTTTAGGCTGGCCGCATATAGTTAGGCAGGATTGGGCTGTTCTGTAATATGCCCAATGTGTTTTGTTGTATCACCTACTTCAGAGGCAAGAAGATCTTATTCCACTGATCGTAGCAGTTCACTCAGAGCATGTTGGAGACATGACACCCAGTTCTTTTGGAACTTCTCCTTTTTGAGGGGTCTGTTGAAGAAATTCCTTACTTCACATAATCTTTAAATGCCCAGGAACTCTGTCCCTCCACTTTTTGTTTTGTTTTGTTTTCCAAACCATATGAAGTTTGTTTTCTACTTTTTTGAGTACAGCACATGATGCTTTCATTTTGCTGCAAAAAAGGGAGCCAGAATGTTGTGCTCCTACACCTGTAAAATCTAATCAACGGATAGAAATTCAATGTTTGTGTATTTAAAATATTAATACCTCTTTTAAACAAAAAGTTCTCAAAGCAGTTTATATATTAAAGGAATAATAAGACAGTTCCCTGTCCCAAAGGGGCTCACAATCTAACAATAGTCATAACAGGTACTCTCTCATTGCTGAACCTCTGATGCTTAAATTGATGCTGGTCATAAGGCATTTCAAAGCACAGGAGGCTAGTCATGGGAGGAAAAAAATGCTGCACTGCTATGCACACTTTCCTGGGAGTGAGCCCCACTGAACACAGTAGGACTGACTTCTGAGTAAATATGCATAGAATTGTGGTGTTTGTTCATCATCTTTTTTGGGTATAGGACATGATTATTTCAAAGCATTGCAATAAAAGAAAGCCTCTAACTTTGCCTGGTTTGAGTTTTTACGCCAATTCCTATATACAGTATTTCCACTGTTCTTGTCCTGCACATGCAAGATTCTGCCAACTGCAGTGAGGTACCATAAGTGTTACAAGAGAACCATAAATAATGTAGTCTTTTTTGCAGTCATGATCAGAAATGTAAGAGAATATTCAACTGACTATTCTTTATTGACAAGATCTCATTGCCTTTAGCCCCTTAACAAGGCCAAGGCATCATCACTGTGATTCTACATGGCACTTTTAATATAGTGCTGTATTTCTCATTACAATCCCACAGCGTTCATTGCCACAGCAAAGGCAAAAATTAACAGCACTTTACTGCAACTATCCTTGCACTAATCTCTAGCAAATGTTTGAACACTTGCTCATTAATATATATATTAAGAAGTTCTAAAGAGGGCAAGTACCAATTGCTGAAAAATAATAGTCATCATGGTACAAGCAGCCAATGCAGTTTAAACACTTTAACAGCTTTTGGTGAAAGGGGGGCTGCCTCTGGTACTCTGCTCCTTCCAAACAGCTGATCTGCAAAACAGAAACTTTTTAAAGGTCCTGGGTTAGGACCAGTAATGATGGCAACGCAACCAGGAAATGCAAAAAGGTGAGTCTTCATTAACCATCACCTGGCTCATGAACCACTCCTTTTGCACTAGATGAGTCAACAGAACTTTTGGGGAAGTTCTGTTCCCCAAAGAACCTTTGGAATCTGGGCAGGTGCAGCTTGTTGCACCCTTCCATGATGATGAGCTGCACCTGCTCAAATTTCAATGGTTAGCACAATCCTATGCATGTCTACTCAGAAGTAAGGGGGGAAACACTGGAATGCAACCATTTGGCAGCAACTTTGTCTGAAAAACCTGAGCAAGTGAATAATGTCAGTTCTGAAGAAAACAGTTGTGTGGAAGCAGGCTTTGAAACTGTCCATCTCTCCTTATAGTGGTAATGATAACTACAATGTAGAAATCCCCACATTTTATTGTTGCAGTGAGTCCCCCCCATCCCCCAAAAGTAGAAACAAAAGATAGAAGGCCATGTTTTTTTTACACTCAGGTCTTCTTACACAGGAAAACAGATTTTTTTTTTAAAAGTCTAAAACTACTCTGCAAATGCTTCCTATCGTAGAAGGAGAGAAAATTGTCCAATATGGGATGAGGAGATGAGGCTGAGTAGCTTTCAAAATTCTGCAACTTAGGGCCCAATCCTATCCAACTTTCCAGCGCCGATGCAGCCATGCCCAAGGGGAATGCGCTGCATCCTGCAGTGGGGGGGACCAGTCACAGAGGCCTCCTCAAGGTAAGGGAACATTTGTTCCCTTGGGACTGCATTGTGGCTGTGTCAGCACTGGAAAGTTGGATAAGATTGGGGCCCAGTAGTTCCCAAACAGTGCCACGGAATCCTCTTGAAAAACAGTGCAATGCCAATTGGCAGGCATCAACATAATGGGGAGCCACACCCCATGGTCACCAATGGTCAAGGGAGTCACAGGTCAAAAAGTTTGAGAAACACTGGATTGGGCACTTAAGATGCCTCAGGGAGCACACAAGATAACAAGATACCTGTCGCCACTCCCTTGCACCTGGCACAAAGAAAACCTACTCCTACAACTGAACTGAGAGAGAGGCTCGCAACAAGCCTGTAATGTAAGCCACTGTTAAATACCCCATATTGCAGATCAGAGTAGAGGTTACAATTTTGTTGTTGTTCAGTCGTTAAGTCGTGTCTGACCCTTCGTGATCCCATGAACCATATCCTACCAGGCCTTCCTGTCCTCCACTATCTTCCTGAGCTCGCTCATTTTCATGTTCATTGCATCGGTGATGCTGTCTAACCATCTCATCCTTTGCCTTCCCCTTCTCCTTTTGTCTTCAATCTTTCCCAGCATCAGAGTCTTCTCCAGAGAGTCCTCTCTTCACATTAGGTGGCCAAAATATTTGAGCTTCAGCCTCAGTACCTGTCCTTCCAGGGAACAGTCAGGGTTGATTTCATTTAGGATTGACTGATTTGATCTCCTAGCAGTCCAAGGGACTCTCAGGAGTCTTCGCCACGACAAGACAATGATCCATGATGGGGAGGTTACAATTACCCAGTAGTATTATGCTTTCCATATTTCTGATGAGTGGCAATAGGTTGACTGATAGTGACTTACAACTCTTCTCGAATACCTGCTTTAATCATGGCCACTCTCTTGATCACAAAACAGGTCTTCCTGAAATACCACACAATACATATCACATTATTAAGATACAGACAGCAGAACAATTATAACACGTTTTCATATATAGTATGCTATTTTCAGACAAACTGAGTCACAAACAAGTGTGAAAACACAGTACAATTGCATGGAGCACATAAATACTTCAAATTAACTCATTCTAAAGGGTTGAAAGGATAAGACAAGCAGTAACTACCAGTTATAGAACAATTGCAGGATTGTATATCAGCTAGCATGAATTTATTACTCAATAGCAAACAGCAGAAAAGGTGGGGACATAGGAAAAGGCAGAAAGTCTTGCAACCCACAAAGTACATTTGGTAGTTGAATTATAGTTTAAGGTAAATAAGCGAGACAACACAATGTAGATTAATTAGGAAGTTTGATACACTTTCTTTTGCCATCTTTTCATGCAGCTAACTAGGGATGTTACTACATAGTGGTTTAAAAATGCATACAGAAATGTGGGAGATACTCTCCTTCCCCTTGATCGCTGTTTGCACTGACGACTGTTTTGAGTTTCCAGAAAAGATATCCTACACAAACATACTTGAGTTTGCAACAAAGCGAAATCTAGCTAAGCTGTCATCTCCATCGTCACGTAAAAACGCGTGGCCAAAGTACTGTACTTGGATAGAAACAACCTGCGCCCTAGCGATTCGAACGTCTGATAAAGAGCGCTAATCGCGCCGGAAACGCAGGGGGCGTGCGGTGTTACTCTGGTCTTTTCTATCTCTATGGTCACTTTAAGATTTCCGGAGTAGAAGCCCATCTATTTTCAGGTGAGTCTCTATGATCGGACCGTTGACTTCATTCGTCCGCCCACCCCTTCCCTTCTTCAGGTGAGCATGCGCAAGGGCTTAAGCGTGCCGTAGCAACCAGAGCAGTAGACAGTAGCAACCAGAATCATAATAATGGTGAGTGCACTCAAAGGCTGCCGGGGAAGGAAGAGAGAGGCCTGGGGGATTGGCGCGCTGGGGCTGGGCAAGGCGATGCACTGGAACCGGATTGAAGATAAACAGGGCAGTTGGACTTCACCTGGTTTTGGGCAGCGAAGAACTTACGAAGACTGGTAGATTGGAAAGTAACAGGACCTGATTGTGGCTGGTCGACGAGCGGGAGACGGCGCTGGTGGCAGTGGCTTGGGTTGGTGGAAAGTAGTGATGAGCGATGGGAAGAAGGAATTTCAGCTGCTAGCTAGGGCAGGACTAGGGGTCTTCCTTGAGGAGATGAAGGAACCTGCTTTTTCGTGGAGAAACAGAAGGCTTGCTTGGGGTACTGAAGAGAAGAGGGATTCCACCGTCCCATCCCCACCCCCTTGGGGAAGAGAAGGGGGACTGTGTGAAACTGACTCCTAGAGTCCAAGAGGAACATGACCACTGAGGACTTGGGGATGAGTTCCTAGCAAGGTGCAGGGAGTGGGAATGTTGATGCAGATTGAAGCAAGGTAAGGAGAGCCAGAGAGAGGATCTCTCCTCCATTTTCGTCGCCTCCTAGATGTGCATTGTGGCCACAAGAGAGATCAGGCTCACAGTTGTCTCATCATGATAATCTAGGTTCCAAATGCCTTCTATGGTCCACACCCAGAAAGGTAAAAGACAGCTTGATTTGGCTGCATTTCTTGTTGCCTAAGTCGTGGTGAGTCAGTGGTTTGGGGAATCTATTTTTGCTGGAAGTTGGCTTCTCCTAGTGTCCCTAGAGCTGTGGTAAGAATGTGTGAGCTTAGAAGTCCCACATTCATGCTGATGAGTGGCTGAAAGCTGGTGCATTTACTGTTTCAGCCCCTCCCCAGAGTTCCCACCTACATGGGGTAATAGTAGTGGCCTGCCTCAGAGGATTGTTCTAAGACTTATGGTGTGAACAACAAAGTCTTGTGGCACCTTAAATGCTAACAAATATATTGTAGTATAAGATTTTATGAGCTAGAGCCCACTTTGTCAGATTTGTGAAGTGACCATCACTAACAGGGTGGAAATACATACAGTGAGTATACAGAGAACAAAAGAAAAATATTTTTTGTTTGTTTTGTTTGTTTCCAAAGTAGGGTCATAAGGCCAAGCAGTGCAGGAGATGACCACAGATGTCACAGTACTATGCAGAAAACAAACGAATAAAAGTTGGAGTGAAATATTGTGTACATTACATATTTTCAAAATTTGAAAGTGATGTATAAATGCTATATTAGTATATATGAACCATAAGGCAACATATAATATTTTTCACTGTCTTGGATTTGAAGATGTTTAAAGCCTGATATCCTAACACTTTGTTGTTTCATAGGAAGGGCATTCATTTGGCGACAGATCTGAATAGTTAGCACATATTATTCATCATCCAGGAGTTGTCTGAGTGTCAAGAGTCACCTTCGGTATAATGGTAAGTCAATACTTATATAGTACAGTAAATAAATTACATAGTATTTTTTATTGTGCTATAACTTTCATTTATATCATAGTATAGATAGCCTTCTGTTGATGCTGGTAGGAGCATAACTAGGCATTGGAGTTAACCTAGAGTGAAGGGCCAACCCCTCCCATTTTTGTTCACCCATTGTTGGGCCTAATAAATAGGCTTACCAGATCTCCAACCCGGACAGAGTGCTAGACCTTTAGGAGAAGGAATGTGGGCAGGTGTAGCTTGTTAAACTTTAGAGCACAATCCTAGGCATGTCTACTCAGAAGTAAGTCCTATTGAGTTCAATGGGACATACTCCTGGGTAAGTGTGCATAGGATTGTGCTCTAAGAGTTTAACAAGCTACACCTGCCCACATTCCTTCTCCTAAAGGTCTAGCACTCTGTCCCGGTTGGAGATCTGGTAAGCCTACTAATAAAGAGACTGTGAGCATATTCCTGTGTCCGAACTGATATGTCTGTGATGTTCTTGGTAGAGTCCCCATTCCCCCTGTAAGAAGAAGTGGAGATAATTTACAATTGTATGCAAGTAAATGTTATCTCACATTTCAGTAAAATGGAATCTTCCTTAACAAGGGCATTTTTGTTTTGGAATATGAATGTTTATTTAAATATAATTGATTAATTTGTTTCAAACAAGAAAACAATCTTCTTCACAGCAAATGTTAATCCAGTACAATTTATTTTTATGTCTTGTTAGGCAAAAGCAACAACTATTAAGGAAGCTCTAGCCAGATGGGTAAGTAGAAAGGAGTTGTGCTTATGCATTTGTTTGTGAATAACAAGGCTTCCATCACATTCCTTGCTGTGTTGTAGATGTAGATATTTGCAAGGGATGTGTGACTGAAAAAAATCGACATAATACATTTCTTTTACCTATTGACCTGAGTACAAGACTCACTTTTCCCCCCCTAAAGCAAGTCTTTAAAGTAGGGGTGCGGCCTACAATCAAAGCCTAGCATTTTCTGCTAGAGTTTTCTGCAAAGCTTCTGTTTTCAAGTCTCTCTAAGTCTCTTTCAAAGGTAAAATGGGGCTTTTTTTCTTTTTTTAAACTGCAAAGCGCTTAATCACTTGCTAAATGGCCGAACAGTGATCTCTCTAGCAACCTCTAGCCTCAGGATGGAAGCATTTGAAAAAATTAACCCTTAAGCTCCAGCCCCAGGACTCTGTGGAAACTAAGATATTTATTGATCCTGCAGTTTGAAAGTTGAGAGAACAGTTTTAAAGTTGAGAGCAAGAGCTCCTGCATAGGCTTATCATATTCAAAGGAGGACAGAGTGCCAACCTTTAGGCTGTAATCCTATGCACACTTTCCTGGGAGTAAGCCCCATTGAATGCAATGGGACTTACTTCTGAGTAGACATGCATAGAATTGTGCTGTTAACCATTGAAATTTGGGCAGGTGCAGCTCATCATCATGGAAGGGTGCAACAAGCTGCACCTGCCCAGATTCCAAAGGTTAAAGGTAGGCACTCTGTCCCCCTTTGGATCTGGGAAGGCTACTTATACTAGGGTGCCCAGATTCAATAAGGGACAAGGTGCCTATGCCTTTAGCTGTACTGTTTTACTGTTCTACTAATGTGTATATTTAAGTTAAAAATGTATTTTTTTTAAAAAGCACCAAACTTTAAGGTTGCGACTTATAATCAGGAGCGTCCTATACTCGGGACAATATGGTATTATGAAGGTTTGAGCTGTAGTATACGACTACTGGTAGGACTAGTTCATATCTATATAGTACCAACAGTGTTCTAAACACTGTTCTGTACACAGTCATTATATAGTTTCTGCTCAGTTGCTTAGAAGCCAGAGTTGACAGGCAAGACACAGAAGGGTTTTGTAATGAATAGAGAAGGGATGGTTAAGGAAGAATAAGACAGCAGTGGAGGAACAGCTAAGGTGACACCATGCAGTTTTGGGAAAAGCTTGGTACAAGTTGATGTAGAAAGAGAAGATGGGAACTGCTTAAAAAATACAGAGCAGGATGTGTATCCAGGCATAAGGCACAACATGGCCGTGGAAACAGAAGTCTGAGAAGGACGTAAAGGAGGCTTTAGGATAGGGATAGGCAACCTATGGCCTGTGGGCCAGATCCAGCCTGCCACCCGAAATCATCTGGCCCATAGTTCCAAAAAGATATATCCACCCAGCCTGCTGTGGTCTTGAAAAAGAATTCAAGTTTGCAATTCTATCTCTGTAAGGTTTACAGTGCAAGCAGACCAAGGGTAGAAGCTTCCTTTGGGCATTATTTTCTATCTGGGCATGCGTCTCTCCACACTGTGCCCATCTCATTTTTTTCTTAGCTCTGTGGCCTAATTGGGAGGTTTGTACATGTGTATCAAACGCACAAGCATTCTTAATATTGACAGACCCGATGTCTGAC
The DNA here is from genome assembly GCA_026170595.1 of Plestiodon gilberti rubricaudatus. NCBI lineage: Eukaryota > Metazoa > Chordata > Lepidosauria > Squamata > Scincidae > Plestiodon > Plestiodon gilberti. The sequence goes on from JANXHW010000001.1 coordinate 260,491,775, forward strand.
CCCTATGCAGAAGAAGGTTGTCAACTCCTGCTGTAGGAGATTATCTTGAGCAGAATAGTGGGGAGAGAAGGAGAGAAAGGGAACATAAGGGATGGGATTTAGCTGGGGCAGAGAAGTGGAGAGCTCCTAAAGCAGGGATTAGAAGCTTGTGGTGGATGCTGAGAGTGGCAAGGAGCCAGTGTCAAGATTGATGTAATCAGGAAGAATGTTTCCTGTGTGCTCCCTGAGGCATCTGGTGGGGCCACTGTGTGATACAGGAAGCTGGACTAGATGGGCCTTTGGCCTGATCGGCAGGGCTCTTCTTATATTCCTTCAGTCTAGTATGTAGGTATTTGAGACTGTTTGGTCGATCTTCTGCCAGCTGTCCTGCCTTTCTCAAGTAATTAAGTCTTTGTGACCTAATCACCAGGAAGTCAATCCTTCTTCAAGAAGAAGAAGAAGAAAACACATGCTCTCAGTCTACATATCTTGAAAAAGTTGTAGTTGGACAGAAAGTTTAAATGACTTGTGTCAACAACTTCCCTTATTTCTTTCATGTTCAGCTGATAAAAGCATTTTTCATACTTTCTGTGACTATGCTTACTAATGCTACTTAGCTTATTCAGTGTAAATATAATGCCTGCCTGCCTGTCATGTATAAAAAGTACTAACAACCAGTATAAGGATTCAAAAAAATGCTAGATACAGTCATGCGTTATAATATATGCTGGTGGTGGTGTTTTTTGCAGTGTACAGGTCATCCATTCTAATGTTTGAGTCTTTCTTAGTAATGTAAACTGTTAGAGACTAGGAATGAATATCAGAAAATGGAGTACTCTGTTGTATTCAAATTCATGTCGCAACAGAATTTGATACTTTCAGAAATGGGATGCTGGGTCAAATGTGTCATTGTCCAGATCTACCACAGCTGCTATGATCTTATGGTAATAGAAATGCATGTTTATTTAAATGGTTGGGTAGAACACACAAAGCTTTGGAAAGCCATTAATCTGATTGGAGATGTAATAAAGTGCTAGAGAATGTTAGTTCTCTTTGAATATTTTTAAAAAGAAAGTTGTTACACTTCTATTTAAAGAGAATATAACAGCATACAGTTACAATTCAAACTTCTTTGATACTCTACTGTAACAGGGGTGGTGTCAGAGCCAACCAAGTTGGACGCTGCTGACAACCCACCCAGCCAGGCCAACTTCTGAACCCTGAGCTCTGGCAGGACCCAGATCATTCTTGAATTCAACACATCAAAGCTTCCAAAAGTGGATTGAGGGACAATGCACTCAACTGTGTTCTGACCTTGTGGTGTTCTCAGCCAAATGCAATCAGCTTGTCATGGATCGTGTGAACAAACTGCATTCCAGACTAAAAAATGCATTTTGCTACATATCTTATAGTCATATGAACTAGTCTTCCACCAGCTTTAGCTGAAGTTGATGTACAAGTTAATTTGCAGCTGAGTATCATTGACAGAATATTTTAAAAGGCCTTTCTTTTAGACTGAATATTCATAACTCAAAACTGAAGGTGTTTTTTTTTTTTCTTTAGGAAGAGAAAAATGGTCAGAAACCCTCAGAGGCTAAGGAAGTAAAACTCTATGCCCAGATTCCACCTATAGAGAAGATGGATGCATCCCTCTCCACTCTTGTTAACTGCGAGTAGGTTCTGTATGTCAAAAATGGAGAGAAAAAAACCATTTTAGCATAGAAATAATCTGTGCCTCTTTTTTTCCTTTCCCCTCTTTTTTTTATCCCTCCCCCGCGTAGAGTTCCTTTCTTCTGTCTTGAATTCCTGTAAGCAGGTCTTTATTCCAGCACCTTGCTTCTTCATAAACTGCTTTAAAAAAAAAAGCTACATAGTTGTTCATGTTCACAGAGGCTCAGTTTGGACATCATGTTAAACCGTGATTTGCACTAATCACAGTTTGGAACTCAAATCATGCTTTCAGCTTCCAAGTGTACAAGCAAACATAGTTTAGAGCTGCTTGTCATTTTCCATCTGCTCAGCACTCCAATCTCTAGGTGCAGTGGCCTTTGGATGCAGAGCAACAGTTGTAACTATTTAATTTAGACAGCACACCAAACCATGGTTTCTGTTGTTATTCCTTTTCCTGTATTTTTTAGCCTGTCATTCCTCAAGGATGGCATTCATGATTGTCCCCCCAACTTTATTTTCAAAAGAACCATGTGATGTAGGTAAGGCTGAGGTTAGGTGACTGGCCCAAGGTCATCTAGTGAATTTCATGACAGAGAGGGAATTTCTGAATCTATTTTGCTAGCCAATTTCAAACCATGGGGTGGCATTCTGAATAGTGCTTCCACCATTAGGGGCTCCCTCCACAAACAAAGCTTTTGTCATGAATGGAAGTAGCGTTCCATTGGTGCAAGGACCTCTTCTGCTTTTGCAATGACCCCTTATGCAAGTGGAACACGCTTTGTATTCATGGAGGAAGCTCCTGATGGTGGAAGCCCTAGTCGTCTGCCACCTATCGCACTAAACCACCTTCCCCATAGGTTGGCATAATACTGTTGAGCAATAGTCAGTGTTCTTCTATTTCCATTGGCAAGCATATAGTCCATATAGAAAGAAGCTAAATGCATCATTCCACATATTAGGTACAAGCCAACACAAATTAATAAGGGATGTGGTTGATGCAGGCTCAGTGTGTGACTGTTGAGTTGGACAAATGTCAGTGTTTGGCAAAATGGGTATTTGACTGACTTTCTGCACATTCAGGTCTCCAGCAAGCCTATAATGGAACAATGTATTTCTATACCCAGCTCATTCTAATCTACACTTATCAGAAAACTGAGCTCTCAGCGCAGCAGACGATGATTTTGTGACAAATGCTGAAAGATGACTGAAAATCGAAATCGCTGTGCATTCAGGGTCCTGTAGGGATTGTATGATCCGAGATGTGTATATAAAGTGATGAGAGAAAGATGTAGTATCCTGTAAAAATGTTGTTTGTAAAAACCACTTATTGCTTCAGGAATTTTCATGTTGCTGTTAACAACCAGTTCTCTGTTTTCCATTTAAAGAAAGCTGTCCTTATCTACAAACTGCATTGAAAAAATTGCCAACTTGAATGCGCTAAGTAAGTCCTATACGAATGAATAGTGTGTATTTTTAGCTACTACTCTTTAATATGTACCATCACTGATTCACACTTTGAGCTTGTTCAGAACACTACTTCTCCGCCCATCTCCCAAACCATTATGAGCAGTGAGATCAGGAGTGGGACTCAGATTTGTGTGCGTCCACTCTACCCTTTCTCACCAGCATCACCGTTTTTTTCTGCCAATAGAAAGTAGCAGCTGCACCAGCAGTCCCCACAGTTTCCTTTTTTTGACATATATCGTTATTTTATTAGTATAATATTAAAACATAAAACAGTACATCATATTTTGAAAGGTTACAGGAAGCGCAAAGCAGTATATCCTACTAGCATACTGTTTACTATTTTCTACTTATAATATCTAACTAAGCCAAAATATCTCCAACATTCTATTCATTAAATCCACATATCATCATGTCATTCTTCTCTCTCTCAAAAATAAATACATCAAATGGTTTCCAATTATTCATAAAAAGGTTAACTGACTTTTCCTTAATTAAAATTGTAAGTTTATTTATTTCAGCATAATCCAAAACGTACCCACAGCTTCTATATTGCAGGGTTAGGGAGATCCTTGTTTTGAAAGTAACATGTTTAAGAGATGAATGCCAAATAACTCATTTTTAAGGTAACAATGTTATCAGTCAGTGCCATTTATTTTGCAGGATAATGGCTGTAAACTGAAGGCCTGTTTACAGCCATTAAGATAACAATGGTTAAAACTAGAATCAGTCAATACCATTTATTTTGCATATTAAAATGAGTTATTTGGCTTTTATCTCTATGGGACAATACATAAATCAAGACTTTATTTGAAAACTATGGAATATAGAGCAATAGCATTTGGGGAGGCTCTTGAGTAATTATACCTGGCTGTTAACTGGATGATTGACAAAAGAGTCCCTGCTTCTCTGGGCTGTGACTCTCGACCCTATTTCAGACATACACGTCCAGTGCATTGGAAGCGGCTTCTCTGTGATATATTCCCGTGTCATTGAGGAGTCTCTCTGTGTGTGAATGTTTCAACTGTGTTAAGGGATATGATTGCATGGCTCTCATCTGAATGGTGCCCTTTCTCCCACTGCAGAAAGAAGCTGCCACAGTGAGTGAAGGGGCCCCCATCTTACATATGTAGTTACAAATGTCCATTACTTGAATTTTAAATTTAAACAATTGTATATTAAAAGAGTTGATTGAACAAGCTGCTTTAGAACTAAATTCCCAAGCCTCTGTTCAGATAGTAAACCTTTAAATGAGAATTATTTTAGCTTTGCTCCCTGCTTTGGATTAAAGAAGCACTTATGCTTTCTTATATTTCAGTTGACAATTGGCATAGACAGTAAGGCTAATTGTAATACCATATCCAGTCTTCAGTTTCTGATTATGGTTATTGAAAGTGTTGAGAATTGTCTTGGCATACCAAGGGGATCCTCAAATCTCTGTTAGTTGGACTGCAAACAGTCTAGGCCAGCGGTTCTCAAGGTTCTCCCCGCGAGTCGGGGAGAACTGTGAGTAGCTGTGAGGACGGGGCGGCAGCAGTGCACCCGGGATTGCGTTGCCACCAGTGGCAAAAGGGAATATTTTTAACTTATAACTGTTGCGCCGTCCCTCTGGAGGGTACGGGGAGGCCCGCGGCCCCTTCTGTGGCGATTGCAACCCACTTCCAGTTTTGGATGAAAACCGCAAGTGAGTTGCAGTCGCCGCGGAGAGCCAATTGGCAGCGTGGGGAGGCCTACAGAGGAGGCCGTGGGCCTCCCCACACCCTCCTGAGGGACGGCGCAACGCTTGTAAGTTAAAAATAGCCCCTTTTGCCACCGGTGGCGGCGCGATCCCAGGAGTGCCTCTGCCGCCATGGTCACCACATCCCTTAAGGGGCTGGTGGCTGCTTCTGGTTATCCTGGTGGGTCATGACCAGGCTGTAAGCAAATGTATATGGTGAATGACATCTTCATCAAGTTAACTAAAGACTATGTTTGTGCTGAGATTATAAGATCTGTAAGGATAATTGGGCTGTAAACAAACAGTTGGCTTGCTCCCAGGCAGCTCTGGTCTGACCTGAGTGTTCCTTTCTTTGACTTTGGCCAGTTCTCCTTTCTGAGTGGCTTAATTTCCTCGCCCTTGCTGGGAAGAGCAGTGGAGAAGTTTGTGACGTACTGGCCAGTATCATAAAGCAGTGTTTTCTTTCAAATTCATATCATGTATGTATGTTGCATTTTTTGAGTCCCATAAGCAAAATGCATTATCTTTGTAGTATCCATTAGTATCCAACTGCCAAGCACTGATTGAGACAATAGTTTGATTGGCAATATTGTTTTGATGATTTAATATATTTTGTTGTTGGTTTGTTAACTGCCTTCTGTACTGTTTCACTGGAAAGGTGGGATATAAATTTGCCTAGTAAATAAAAATAAAACTTTGAAAAGGAGATTCAGGATTAAATTATTAATGTTCAAGGTACTCCTCCTATTCATTTATCACACTTGATACAGTGAAAGAGGATTTGGTACTATATGGTTGCTTGGGAAAACATCCCACATTGTGCTTCTAATCATGTGGGAAGCTGGTCATCTGTAGGCTCAAGCCATATGTTGACATGACTGCTGTATAATTCTGTCACTACACAGAAGAAGGGGAGGGGTGTAGCGGTACTTATATTGCTGCATAGCCAGAGGCTATAGATCACTGGTTCACTGTATGGTTAGCGCTACCACAAGGGCAGTTTTAAGCAGCATCCACTCAGTGAGGGGCCATCTGTTTCCCTGTTACACAGGTGGATCAATATACATTGCTCCAGGGATGGTGGTAGTGTATCTTGCATCAGATTTCCACATTACTTAAATAACCCGCATTATAGATCTGTTTCTTTTGCAGAAAACTTGAGGATTTTGTCGCTGGGGAGAAACAATATAAAGAATCTGAATGGGCTGGTAGGTAATCCTGTGAAGGTGGCTGTTGCTGATATGTTAAAAAAAGTCTTTACACAAAGTAATTACAAAATGTTGCTAAGAAATATTGCAAAGAACATTACAGTTTAGAATTGGTATCAACACACAATGGACCCTTCATAATAAAAATATTCACAGCTATAGTCTTGGACATGGAATAGTTTCTTGATATATATAATTTAACATTGCTTCTCAGTGCAGCTGTGTCTGTTCAAAGCCTTTATCTGGTCTTAAGTGTGCAGTCGATTTGGGTAATTTAATTAAATCCCAGCATGTATAAACCGTTAAGAATTAGTAGGTGGATTTCAATCCAGTTTCTAGCTAATTTTGCTGCTATTAATACATATAATACTGGTTCTTGACAAATAGTTGACAAAGGTCATTACTTATACCATGGCAAGCTAGTTAGCATCATCTCTGTACTCAGTAGCAACTTGCTAAGAAGGTTTAAAAATATACCAAATAGAAGAACATTATCAACACTTGTAGCAACTATGCAAGTTAAGTTACTCATCAATCATTACCAGCCAAATCCTGTGTAACGATCCGGCGGCAGATCCTTACACAGACTATAGTGTAAACCGGGGCCGGCCCCATCGGCCTCCTTGGATTTCCGCCAGCTAAACAGCTGGCAGAAGTCGGAGGAGGCCGTGTAATGGCCGAGCCAGCCCGACGGGGATGGGGATATGGCCGACGCCATCCCCGCCCCCTCCCGGGCTGGCTCGGCCAATGGCCTCCCTCCCTCGCTGGCTGGACCGCCCATGCGCCCAGTGACTGAGACTTACCTTTTGCCGCCGGCCGCATGCTCGGTCTGGCGCTGGAGTGAAGGAGGCTGGCTTTGCGTCGGCTTCCCTTACTCTAAAGGAGACACAAATGTGCCTTATGGCATGTTTGTGACTCCTTCTGGCGCCAGGGCGCTTGCTCTGGCGCCGGAATTTTGGGCTGGATCTCGCCCTACATTTCCTTTGTGGTATCTTCAGTCTGATGCTGTAATCCAATGATTGCATATGCTACAGTAGAAAACTGAATGTTAGTTCATATCCTCCCCTCTTGGTAAATGATACATTTCCTTCTGCCAGTTGTAACAGCAGCTGATAAGTTACAACAAATCCAAAACTTACTTTAGTGGTTACTGATGTTCAGTTCACTATACTAATTCTAATACCTCTTATAAAATATAGTTTCTAGTGGACCTTAGTCCATTGTAATTCCTTGGTCTTGTATACCTCTGGTACTTATCTTGGATCACAGGCTATGTGGCCCGGTTTCAGGGGAAAAGAAGGTACAGTGCAATAGTAGAGCACATGCCAGTTCTTTTCACTGAAATGCAACCCCCCTTAAATTACTGAGAAACTAGTAATATGTAGGCTTCTACAGATTGCTCTGTATCTTTTTTTTTTTTTTTTGCGTCCATATATCTGGAATGCAATTCGCCTCTGCTTAGATGTTTAAAGATCTCCTGGACTGGAATTATGTATCACTTTTTCCTGAATTGAGCCATCCTCCTGCTTCGGTAGGCTCTCCCTTCACTGCTTGCAGCCTGCTACCAGTGAAGCATGGATTCTAAAGAGATGCTTTTGTTTCTTAGGTGGATTCTTTTAGGGACTCAGGAAGCCAATATACATAATGTAATAGGAACATGTAAAACATAGTGTTCTGAAAAGCGTTATTGTCTTTCAGGAAGCAGTTGGGGATACTTTAGAAGAGCTGTGGATCTCATACAACCTGATTGAAAAACTGAAAGGACTCCATGTGATGAAGAAGTTGAAGATCCTCTATATGTCTAATAATCTAGTGAAAGACTGGGGTAAGCCAAAGTAATTGTTTCTCTTCTGAAATGTCCTGAAGATGGTGATGTTGTTGTTGTTATGAATATTGCTTTTTAACAAAAAAAGTTCACAAAGTGATTTACATAACATGAGTGAGAAGAAGACGGCTCAAAAGCTACAAAGAAAGATGAGGGAGGCACCAACAAGAGCCACTGGGAGAGATGCTTTACTAGAATGAATAGGGACTGCCAGAGGGGGAGAGCAAGAGAACCACCACTTTAAAGGTGACTCTTTGCCCAGTTAGCAGGGGTTATAGTGCGCTTGCACTAGATGGTTTTATGTTGGTGCAGAAATTGGTTCCTATTCTTAAGAGAACTTATTCTTAACAGTGAATCTTCATTGCATAATAACGGTTTACATACCTCAGTGGTTCTCAAAGTAGTGGGTTGCAACCCACCATTGAGACCACAAACTGTCCCCTGCCCCCTTAAGGGGCGGGTACAGCATGGCGGTTGCAGTGATCCCGGGGATTGCCCATTGGGGAGGACTGTGGAGGGTCGTGCAGGCCTCCCCAAAGCCCCCCCCAGCCCTGGGAAGTGGGGAAAAAGGTGTCTTGAGGGGTGTTTTTCCCGGTGGTGGTGGTGATCCCTGGGATTGCTGCCACCACTGGCCCCACCCCCACAAACACTCGGAGTTCTCCCCGCCTTGCGGGGAGAACTTTGAGAACCACTGACATACTTGATTAACAACCCAATCCTAACTAACTTCCCAGCACCGATGCAGCTATGCCAATGGGGTGCTCGCTACATCCTGTGGTGGTGGGACAGTCATGGAAGCCTCCTCAAGGTAAGGGAATATTTGTTCCCTTACTTTGAGACTGCATTGTGGCTGCTTTGATGCTGGAAAGTTGGCTAGGATTGAGCTGTAAGACATTTCTCAAAAGGAGTTAACTTTTGAATTGTGGGGAATGTGGTGGCATAGATGTTTGAGTCTCTAGTGTGTGCTTTTTAGCCTTATGATAGTAAAATATTGCGCAGTGAACATGCTTCATTCAACATCTGCTAGCTACCCCTGCAGGTCTTGAATCCAAGCCTGTAGATTTTGAGCCCTTTTGAGATGGGAAACTGTTTGTTTTTAAAATTGCTCCGTGAGCTTTTTTGTTGAAAACTGGTATAGAAATATTCTAAATATGACTACTACTACTAATAATAATAATAATAATACAGCTCTTGTTTTGTGTTTCACAATGCACAGCTCTATTTGTGACTGTATCTTCTTTGTGCTTACAGCAGAGTTTGTGAGGTTGGCAGACTTGCCATTACTTGAAGATCTGGTGTTTGTAGGCAATCCACTGGAAGAGAAATACTCTGCTGATTCACAGAGTGCTTGGGTTGAGGAAGCAACCAAGCGAGTGCCCAAACTGAAGAAACTTGATGGTGAGAACTGGGTAGCATTTAGTAGCTGAAACGGGCAGATATTAAATAATTTGTTTCCCATAAAAAGTTGTTTGAGGTTGTGAAGCGCAGCTGACCATGGTGCCCTGCCATGCCTCAAGAGAGGCACCACCAATCAGTTGGGGATTGGACCAGTGGCTGATGACATCATTGACTATTGCCCATTCCTAGCTGCCAGCCAGCCCAGCTGTCAACTGAAGCACAAAGGGGCTGATACCAACCCATAAAAGCTACCAAGAGAGATCCACCAAAGCAGGAAGGAATGAGGTGAGAGGCAGAGGAAAGAGCATTGAGAAGGGAAAGAGAGGAAATAAGTGAGGAGGGAGGGAGAGAGGGGCAGAGGCAGAAGAAAGAGGGAGGGACAGAGAAACGGGAAAAGTTGGCTGGAGAGAGGAGGGAAGTCAGCCTATCAGCACCTCTATGGAATGCCCTTGGAGGAATGTGATGTCTCCTGAGACCTTGGACCCTGGAGAGGTTTTCAAAGGGACATAGCATGGGTGCTGTGGTACCTGCAAAGACCATATCCAAGGCCAACCCTAGTGCAAAGAGCCTCCACCTGATCCCAAGGCAGAAACAAAGAGAACAGGAGAGCCAGTGACCCAGGATGATGTAACCTGGGGGAAGGTGAAGAGGAGCTCCCCTGTTCTTTTTGGTTATCTTCAAAAAGACATTAAACATCCCTGAGTTTGAATGGCATAGCTACCTCAGCCAGTCCTTGTCTGCAACAGTCTTCCTGGATGTTGAACTGCCCCCCCCCCCAGGAGTAGGGGTCAGTGGCAGGGTGTCTTGATTCTTCTCTGTTCATGGATTTAGTATCTGGTAGCTAGTATTATGGCATTTTAATATTTTTAACTGTAGACCCAGAGTTTTACATAATTATTTCCTCAATTAATGCTTTAAGATATGTTTTCTGCTATGCAGCCCAAAAGCATTCAGTGTAAACCTTCAGTAGAAAATATTTTATCATTTTTTTCTGAATATCAAATTGTTATGAAAAATTAGATTGTCCTCATACTTCCATTTTCTTATCAGATATTTGCATTTTAGATACAGTATATTGATACAAATATTGGGATCAGCCAGCATTCTATAATCTAATTCTGGGTTGACTATGGTCTAATAATATTACTCAGCTTTGTTGTTCATGTCTTGGGAAGACCATTGAAAAAGGCTTTTTCAGGCTACTGAATCAATATGAAAATCCACATGACAAAAGGAGGAGGTTTAGTTAGGTGTGCTGGAATGGTTAGTATGTGACAACCACTAGGCAGCAATGACAGAATTCTGGTTTTCTCATTAGACTCCTCCCCTATGTTCTTGCACCTTGATCCTAAAGTTCTGTGCTTCCTTAATAACATGTGATGTTCAGTCAGTGTTCAGTCAGTGTATTTGTCAATCTACATTCCTGGGCGCTTAATTGCTAACACATTGTAAGGCAGACTTGTGCATTTATTTTGGAACAAATGAAAACAATGTATCAATTTTTTATTCTGAAAAATTACTAAAGTTCATACTGAATAATGAATGCGTTACTGATTTGTTGGTCATATGGAGCATGTTTGAAACTCCACTCCAACGCTGCGTTTTTGGTGGTGCGTTTTTGCTCCCAAGAAGCTCCTGCCTTTGGCTGAGCCTCTCGGGAACGCTGAGAAGGGCTCTCCCACCTGCCCAGAGGCTCCTCCATGCATTTTCTGGCCTCTGAAAACCCTGAAGTAACTGGTGATGATATCATTGGCAGTCACTTCCGGTGGTACTCAGAAGGAGAGTGGCGCCAGAGGTGGTACTCGGCTGGGAAGGGGTTGTGAACCCCTGATTTAGAATACTCCCATTCCTGGAAATGGTATACTGGGGGACAAAATACACTCCCCCTTTAGGGGATTGTTGAGTCAAGAAGGTTCCCTTTGGGGGCTGGGCTCTTGCCCTCAGCCATTTTCCAGGGAGCAAGGTGTTCAAATTTCTCATAGCTTTGCTCCATTAGATACTGTGGGGAACAGAAGTTACAGAAATGAATGAAATACTGTAATAATTGAGTAATTAAAAGAATTTAATTTTCCCGAATACCTTAACAAATGAATTTCTTGCTAATGAGAACTAATAGAATAACCAAATGAAAAAGATTTTGCACATCCTGTTCTTAAGTCAGGACTGGACTATTGGTTGGTTTACTTTCCTAAGTACTGTGTTTCTCTGAAGTTTATTAATGGTTTTTTTAAACTTCTTTCCATTTCAATTTTTAGGTATTCCAGTTATTAAGCAGGAAGAAGGTGAAGAAGGGGAAAACTAGCACAACATTTCTCATTAAATTATTGATATATCTCCAGCACTATACAGTACGTGATGCTTTTGTATAAATATGTATTTGAAGAAAATCTTGGGCAGTGTTTTTGACTGACTTATCCCCATGTTCTCTTTTTTCATCCAAAGAATTATTTACCAAAACTGGGAATGCCGATTTCATGAATCGTCTGTCCATCTTAATTTTATTCTGATTATGGGATGTTGACTGTTAATAAGTGGTTCTTGCAAGTATATGTTGTTGTTTTTAAAGTATCATGTCTTCAGAATTATGAGCACATTTCTTTAATACATTTGTGCAGCATATCTTTTTTTAATCATTTGAAAAGTAGGTGGGAAAAATAGCATTTTGGATTAGACTCTTATACCATGTCCTCCCCCCCCCCCCAAAAAAAAACTACCTGGATCCCATTATGTTCTAGATTTTTGTCTGTGTCTCATTTTTTCCTCCCACTAGCGATGCTAATTATGTAAGCATTGGTAAGAATTATACTTTGTCTTATTACAAAAGGAAGTGGATGGCATGGTTCAAAGGCAAAATATGTAATTAACAGACTGCTCAGAACTCACCATGGTGAACTGCATTGGAACCTTGGACTTAAACATTCTGGAAGCCATTTACTATTTTTACATACAGTATTAGATGAAAGAGTGAAAGCAATATATTTGTTTTAGATTAAGCACTCCTTTCCTGAACAGCAGTTTTCAGAAACGGGAGACTCTAGAGCTGAGCAAAACCTGTGCTGTTGGTGTGAATGTTACTGGATGGCAAAATCCTTCATCACTCTGGAATTTGATAGTAATCTAAGGAGGGGCAGCAGCTGTTTAAAGAGGCCTCAGCCTTGCAGCTTATTTGAAAATAAGCTTTAGTTTCATGGATCAGTAATTGGTAAATCACAGTTGAAGAAACTGCAGGATGGAAAGAAGGGAAATAAAGTGAGGCTCCATCTGCTCGCATGCAGCATATTCTTTGATTAAATGAAAAGGCCCTGAACTCCTATCTCCCAGCTTCTGCCAGTAAATCTTCTATTTGTACCACTGGACTTGTGAAAGAGATCCTAAAAGGCAGAATGGAGATAAATTAGGGGTTGTTTGTTGTAGGCAGCGCCATAATGGCAGCAGTTTTCCCTGTTCCAGTTTTTCCTACAGAATGATTTTGACTCTGACAATCTGTTTGTTTGTTAACTTGTAAATATGAAAGCCAAATGATTACACATGCTTTGTTTCACATAGCTACTCTCCACACACTCTAATTCCCTGCCCAGGAATACTTCAACTTTTGCGTTTTGATGTCATCACATACTTTAAAAATATGGCATTTGTCCAACCTTGGTTACTCATATGGTACTTGGCCACACACCCCAACCCATTTTTTCTAATTAGACTTAGCCAATGATTCTTCTTCTCTGAGTAATTAGATGGGATTTCTGCAATTCACCATCTATTAAAAAAGATGGTTTTCTTCCAGTTTTGGACTTTTTCATTCAAAGGGTTCTTTGTCTAAAATTTGAGAATAGGGCTGCCCTGGAATGATATTTTTAACTGTGTTGTTGATATTAGTTAAGACCCTTAAACTAAGGTTGAAATTCAAAATAACTTTTAGGATTAATTTATTGTCATATTAGCAGTGTGCGTGTGCCACTCACTTGATTTTCCAAGAAACATGAAAACAATACTTCCATAGTGTATATTTATGTCATGCTAATTATTTCTATAAATTAATGTTTGTAAGCAAATGTTATTTTTAAAAAATATATATATTCACCAATCAAGCTTGATAGTTGGCATTATTTTGCTAAGGATGATCTTGTTTTAGCACTTTGTCTATATGTCAGTTTAGACAGTAGCTAAGACCAGTGGCTGACAAACCTGTTGGTCTCCTGTGATGGATGAGTAAGGTGGATAGCTCCTGACCCAGAATTGATTGCTTGAACTGCTTGGGAGTGGTGAGTCACTGTGTGAGAATGAAGTTTCCTGCCTTGCTGTTGTTGCAAGCAGAACCGCAGTCCTCCTACAGTTCTACAGGCAAGAGAAGCTAGAGGTAAATAGGTGTTACAGCACAATAGTGAGGGAGACTATTTCTGTATAACATCTCATTCCTGAAGCAATGGTGCTCTCTCAGGATAGAGGCACAGCAATCTTATTGATAACTCACCAGTTTAAAAGTAGGTCCTTCAGGCTTTTAAATAACCACTTACCAGGTTCTCTGCTAATTTTCAAAAACTTTCCTGCCTCTTTGCCTTGAGGAGATTCTTAACACAGTTTTCCTTTCAGGCTATCATTATGCCCCCAATGGCTGACATAGGTTTGTGAGCAGGGAAGCCAGTTAAAAAGAAGAAAATCTCCAAAACTTGAATAGCTTTTTATGGACTTGTCTACAAAGCTAGGCTTCTTTAATGCAACACTATGGCTTGTGTAACATCAACCATGTGGAGAAGTGGCCTATTTTAGTAGCCAAAGCCAAGCTTCCTAAAATATAAAATAAACATTCCTTTCAGCTATAAAATTCTGCTGTTCTACAGACCTATTACCATTTGTTAACTTCATAGATTGTTTACCCAAGCACTTGTGCAGCCATGTACTTGGAGAAGTGAGCTATAACACATTTTGGATAATGAGTAGGTTCTAGACTGTATTGTTTCTAAATTGGAATCCAACCACAGTGGACTGCACTGTCCTCCTGGACATATGATTGTTCAGAGGCTAGAGTTTCCTTTAATTTATCCAGTAAATGCTGTTAGAAGCAAAATAGGCAAGAAATACCGGTAATAGCCTTTTTGAGAAAGCTTTATAAATGCTCTTATGGAGTGTTGTGGAGACGATCAGATATTTGGGTACCCCCTGCCCCCCCTAACGACGCCACTGAAATGGATTAATCGTTTAATTTGTAAAATGTATTTGTCTTTAAGCTTTCTTAAGTAACACAAACTCCTACTGACAGCTGGTTTTCTTGCTGGAGATTAGCTGTAAATTGCAGATTTACTTCTCAGTCAAGCATCTTATTTGTTGCTCAGTCTCAAGCTACAAATGCTTATAGAAAGGAGGCCCACCATATCCAGCTATCAGCAGTTAGTTTGTTGATTTAGTGCTATTGCTCTCGGCTTTAACATAAAAGGAAAGCAAGGAGGTTGAGTAGAGGAAAATAGAGAAATAGAAAAAAATATTTCATGTACCTTTTTGAGGGAAAAAATGACAGTTTTGCCTTTCAATATGGTCATAGTTTAAACAATGGGCAGAAAATAGTTTTCTGGAATTCCCAATGTCCAGTTTTGTTACTCAGGTTAAAAATTCAAATTGATATTTGTGAAACATAAGCTTATTGCTGGTGTATCTAAAGAAAAATGTGATTATGTAAGAAGAGGGTGTCCAGGGTGTACAGAACAGCAGTCTTGACCCATTTCATTTAATTTCAGCTTTGTCTTTCACTGTCCCAAGGCTAATCTGTGTTTTTTCATTTGTAACCTTCTTCTTCCTCCCAGAACTGAACTCTATCTGAAGGTAACTTTTTTTGTTTTTAAATGATGCTGAATTTGCATAATTGCACCCATGCGCACCTATAGATGCTCTTCAATTTTGTGCGATGTGTTGGTAAAGGATGGGGGGGGGGAGAAGGAACCAAGGGTTGTGCCAGGTTTTGCTACTGCTAAAAAAAAAAAGCCAGAATTCATCAAGATGCCTGGTGAATTGGTGTGCATGCGCAGTAGCACATAGTAAAAGAAAAAAGGCTGTGACCATATAGGGAGGAGGCAGATGACTATGAGATACAGGTGGGCCCCCATATCCACTAATTCGCTATCCACTGTTTCAGTTATCCACGGATCGTGGGGACCCCCCCAGGCTTTTACTTTTTTCCCCAGTAAGCTTCGTTTCTTCCTTAAACAAGCAGCCAGAGGCTCCTTCTCCTGTTTATTACAGGCAAGTAGAACGAGACTAAGTCCTAGAGAGGCTCTGCAAGGTTTCTGTTAACCTTGCAGAGCCTCTCTAGTACTTGCCTGCAATGGAGGCTGCTTCTGTTTTAAGGAAGAAACAAAGCTTGCTGAAAGAAAAATAAGAGCTGGGGGGGGGGGCAAGCATGCCTGCCTGCAGGGGAGGCAGGGGGGCCCCTCAGGAAACCATGGAGGGGGTGTTCGCTCTTGTCCATGGTTTCAAGTATCCATGGAGGGGCCTGGAACATATCCCCAGCGGATATGGGGGCCCACCTGTATTTGTGCTGATTGAGGAATGTTTGTAAAGAGAGAGGGGTTTTTTGTGGGAGGAAAAAAAGGCAGAAAGTAGTGTATGAAACAGTGACAGATTGCCATATGTGAATGTAGATTGCAACACTTTCTCCCGTTAAAACAAACATCCGTAGTAGGTCACATGAGAAACTGTCATTGTAGACATACCCTTACCTAATGCTCCCAGTAAAGCTGCAGCTCATTGGCTTTCATCTTGATGTTGAAATCTCTTGTGTACAAGTGGTATAAAGATTTAATCACTGGCAGATTGTACAGTTTACCTGCCTTAAGTTTAGAAGGAAAGGGAAGAGTCCTTCAGGCACAGAACTAGGGTTGAATTATCCCCCAGTGAAAGATTTGAGGAGACAACGCAAGGTCATCAGTTAAGTCACTTGTATGCTGTATTGTTCTAAATTTTGTCAAGCATGCTTTAAAAATCCTATATAAGAATGCTGTTAGGAGTGTAGAGTATTTGGTAGGAAAAAAGCCATCTAGCCATGTCATTTAATATCTTTGGAGATACTCGGTACAAATTTTGTTTCCGTAGCATGTCAGTTGTGTTATCTTCAATATTTGAATGGGAGGTGTATTTATGCAGAGAACATGTGATCTTAAACTTAATTTGCCACATGTTTGTATAGACCCATCTCGCATTTAAACTTTATCAAAACAACATGGCCAACATACTGTGGAAGTGAGTGGTACCCATCTCTCTTGTACTCTGGAGCAGCTCTTTGTACAGCAAGTGTCAGGAGTGAGGCTTGCAAACGCATGGAGGAATTGCAGCATTAAAGCTATGTCAACAGCACAAGATAGTGACATTGTTGTTTTGCGGGTGGAATTAAAGTTGTTAAAATTTTTGGCTAGGGCTGAACTAGGTATCACATTGATTTGGCATTATGGTCGAATTATTCCAAAGGAATGAGTAAATCATAAGAAACTTTACTGGTCAGCTCTCTTGTTGTTAAACTATCTTCTGCTGAAAACTGGCACAAAAAGAACTGCTGCTTCTTGCCTTGTTGAATGGATTGTTTACTATTATGGAACAAATCAGAAGTCCAATTGCCCCAAAGCAAGGGTTTTTGTTTTAAAGATATGCACTTTAAAATTATGCACTGGATATTGGTGAAAAGTAAAGCAAACATAGCTGTGGTCATGTGGTTGCATTATAGTACCACACCTACAAACGTTTGGAGAAAAGGGCTGCATGGTGGAACAAGCCGTCAAAAGGGTTTTCGTTCTTCATTGCCCTGAACTTGAACTATCCCGTCTTGTCATACCCTTTGATGATTTAGCATGTGTTATTGATCATGGATGAAAGGATCACCCATGTAAAACCTCAAGCCATGTTGAAACCTGCTGTCCCCATTGAAAAAAGGATGGCTTATGTTAATCTTATTTCATGGAAGTTTATTAAATTTTAAAACACAGTGGCAACAAATGGAGAGGGCTTTGCTTGCTTTTCAGCCTGTTATCTGGCTGCAAGATGCTACTGTATATGCTGGTAATTTATACCAAGATGTCAAAGGGCATTTCAAGTAGGCAGCTTTCATTTGTGGACCACTCTGGCTCCACTAGAAGACTATGCTTCGAAAAACAAGCTCCAAAGTAGGGAGCAATTTTTAAACATCTAGTGTGGTGGTAACCTTTTGGGTTTTTTAAATATGAAGTATAATTTTCTAACATGACCATATGGTTGAATTTTTTTGGGTTATTTAGATGTTTCTAATTGTTACATTGTGAAACTTGTACAAACTAGTAATAAATGTTTTATACAAAGAAATATTTTTTGCTTATTTCATTTCCTTTTGAATTTCTCAGTAGTAACCCTGTCACAGTTAGAGTGTAAAAAGGGCATCCCTAAATCTAAGTTAGTGACTGTTGTGAAACACACTAAGCTATTGAAATGTTTCAAAGGAACTTTTGATTTTAGCTTCTCTCGTAAGAAGAAATTGTGCAATACACTGCTTTCTACACCATATTGTTGAATTTGGCCCAATGGAACTGTAGTGTAGGTATGGATCTACCTGAAAACCATCTTCTTGCTACGGTAGCTATAAAGAAAAAGTTTATTTGCGTATTAGAGGAAACAAATGGAAAGGACCGTGCATGCTCATATTCTTCATTGTAAAAAGTTAAGGCTATAGCTTTGCAGAGCACATTCAACATCTCCAGTTAAAATAAATTGCAAGTAGCAGGATGGGGAAAGACTTCATGACAGACCCTGAAGTGTAGTTCAGTTAGTGAGCAGAGGCGCTTCCAGAAACATTGGATTCTTACTGATACCTTTCTTAGAGAGCTACGATGATGCAAGGCTGTAGAAAACTGTCCAGTATGAAGCTGCCTGATTCTAAAGCAGACCTTTTGGTTTAACTAGTCCAGTATTCTCCTGTGACTGACTGGTCTAACAAAGCGGTCTCTTAGTCTTATCAAAGGTCATTCTTTGTACCATTTGATTGAACCTTGCCATCCTGGGCACAACTCTGTGGTACTTGACCACAGAGCTATGCCTCTCTCAAATGCATGTTACTTTGTAAACACCCATTTCAAATTACCTCTACTAGGTTTTCTGCTATCACAAAATGCCATAAAGCTTATAGTGCTCACTTTCCCCTTACCCACCAACTAGCTGCCAGTTTTTAATAATCTCTAACTACCTGAGAGTCCCTTAGACTGCTAGATCAACCCTGACTGTTCCTTGGAAGAACAGGTACTGAGGCTGAAGCTCAAATATTTTGGCAACCTAATGTGAAAAGAGGACTCTCTGGAGAAAACTCTGATGCTGGGAAAGATTGAAGGCAAAAGGAGAAGGGGAAGGCAAAGGATGAGATGGTTAGACAGCATCACCGATGCAACGAACATGAAAATGAGCGAACTTGGGAAGATAGTGGAGGACAGGAAGGCCTGGCAGGATATGGTTCATGGGCTCACAAAGGGTCAGACACGACTTGACTGAACACAACCTGAAGTTATTGTTTCCAAATTTCAGTCTGTGAATTTGAAAGCAGACTGATATACATTCAGGCTCTGCACATGTGCACAAAAGAACCATTGTTGATTACATGAGTGTGTGGTAGCAAACAAGACTCTTCCATTACTTGCCAAATAGTCACAATTGCACAGTGTGCGCTGCATGCAGGATTTCAAGTTTTCTAATACCTAAGCTTATTCACCACTGGAGAAAAGAGTATTGTTGTTTAACGTTGAGACAACAGATGGAGCATGTTAGCAGTTTGTAAGCATTCCTACCCTGGGCAAACATCTGGTTTTGCTGCCGATGTGAGCAGAGCATGGAGGAAGATCATTTTAATAGCCTAATAATGCATTTGGTTATAATAAATTGTTAGGCTGCTAAGATTTCCTACCCCAGAATTAAGGCAACTTAAAGCATGGAATTTTGCACCACCACATCGGTTTCCTGAGCTGCAATTTTAGTCGTGGA
Organism: Plestiodon gilberti rubricaudatus; assembly: GCA_026170595.1. Lineage (NCBI taxonomy): Eukaryota > Metazoa > Chordata > Lepidosauria > Squamata > Scincidae > Plestiodon > Plestiodon gilberti. Next base: position 260,511,009 of record JANXHW010000001.1, read on the forward strand.
GGGAAAGAGGCAACAACAGTGTGGTAAGGTAGTCAACTGGTAATTGCCTATGAAGACAGATTAAATTGAGTTGATCTCATCACTGCACTGGCAGGTACTTTTCAAGCAATGAACTGAATACATAGGAGGGGATATTATCAGAGACCAAATACTATGTTCAAATGCACAATCTAGCAAACATTCACACCTAAATATAATTTAAATGAATGGGACTTAAATGAGACACACTTGGAAGTCAGCCCTAGTAAACTTAAGACTTCTATGTAAACATGAATACGATTAGAATGTAGGTACATTCCATTCTAATCAATAGATGCACAGCCTGAGCCTATATACTTTACTCAGAAACAAGTCCCACCATGCTAAATGGAGCTACCTCCCATGCTGGACTGTGTCCCAAGAAAATGTGCCTCCATAATAATCACAGTTGAAGTAAAATAGGCAATTTGGCCTGTATGATTAACATTTTTTGCACTTGTAGCCAAACCTTCCTCTAAGAAACACATTATAAAGCAAACCACCATGTTTGTTCATAATGTTAATGTGGGGATAGAGAGACATTTGCAGAAAAGAATGTATAGGCAGTAAGGTATGTACTGTACTAGGTGCTTACTCTTTCCCAATCTGCTCTGTAAACGCTCTCCAGTCCGTTCCCACCACAGGGTTTTATCCCTACTTACTACTCCACAGAATAATCTTCATTTGCACATGGAAAGATATCCCTTTCCTTCTGGAGCTGCCCCCCTTTCAATATTTGTTGTTGAGGTTTGAGTGACCCTCAAGTGTAGACATGCAGATGTACAAGGGACTGCAGAAGGTAGGTAGGCAGGCAGACAAAACTTCCTACTTGTGCAAAGAGCTTCTGTGCACAAAAGAATTGTTGAGGATACAACCAGGGTCAGTCATGGAGGGAATTGGCAGGCATGGGGAGAACTGCCATCTGCAGCTGTTGCCCATCTTCACATTACCTCAGTAACCACAGTTTTGTGAACATGCCTCTGCCAAGGTAACACGCTGTCCCATCCCTTCCACTTCAAAGTTTGGCTGCATCAAAGCTGGAAAGCAGCCACTAATTTCTTACCGTAGTACCTACCTAGCAATTCACCCTGCTCAACCTCCCACAGTGAGCAATTGGCTTTATTAACATTGCCTTGACTATAGAGGGCCATTATTAAAGTTAAACACTGTTGTGGTCACTGTTCAGGCCTGGTTATTAATTATTCTCTCAGTAAGCCTGAGGTAGTACAACACTCACTTCCCCTTGGTGACTTGTTGATTTTAAAAACAAGAATCCTATTATAAAAGTGTAGCCAAAAGAGCCTATTGGATCAGAAGCCACAGGAAGGCAGCTTTTAACAGAAAGCGATGCTAAAAACCAGGAAACATGTGCAGTGCAGTTGAGCTGCACAGTTCAATTCTAGTCAAAAGATCAGACACAATTTTCAGCAACAGGAGCAAGTGTGTCTTAAGATATGCAAGCAAACTAGAATGCCATTTTACAGAATTTTTAACAGTCTTCAGCATTTCTATACTTGCTCATGTTGGTCTAGGAAGGTTGAGTATTTTTTTACAGCACAGACCCCCCCCCCCCATCTAGACTTCAGTGCACACTCCAAGCACACCCTGAGGGCTCTTGTGCAAGCAGGCATTTCCATTAATTCAACTGCACATCCCTTAAGATGTATAAAGCTGCCCCAGCCATTGAACTGAATGAGGAAACACTTATGGGTTGTTTGTTGAGGCTTGCAAGAAATGTTGTTCTTGGCATCACATCTAAGAAATGGAGACCTACCCAATCTCCCATTCTTTGTCCAGTTAGGGCCACTTCACAAGCATTTTGAGTTCAAGTAACTCAGTACAACTGGAAAAAAATGATCCCACTGTCCGGGGGTGTGTGTGGCCAAGCCGATTCACAAGGAAAGTGCCTGGAAGAGGCCCTGATCCACAGAACACCATGAACCACACAAGTAGTTAGATTGTTGGGGCAGTCGGCTTTGACAAAACAGATTATGTTGTTGGGGAGATGTGATCAGTACTGGCAAAGTCAACTGTGCCATCTGACTGACAGGCACACATGGATTCAGCATGGATTAGTGCACAGAACCAAGAATGCCAAACACAGATGTTTCACCCTGCACTGCACCTTTCCATGCATAGTATCCAATCTGGTGGCTACATATGATTAAGAATATTTATATGTTGCTTTTCAACAAAAAAAGTTCACAAATAACTAAACAGCTCCCTGTCCCAAAGGGGGTCACAATCTAAACAAATGCAGAACATCACCAGCAAACAGCCACTAGGAAAGACTGTGCTGAGGTGAACAGGTACAGAGAAGCCTGCTTCCATGCAAAAGTCATCTTTACTGGATCACAATGCAGTTATCTGTAGCCAAGGCAATATTATACTGCTAGCACAAAAGCAACACACTCTTTGCAGCGCACAGATCATATTTAATTATGCAAAAGAAAAAAGCACCATAGGAGGTCAGAAAAAACTTTCCACCCTCTTATGTCAAAAAATTTAATTAAAAAACTGGTTACAAAAGTTGCTTTTAAACCTTATTTAATAAAAAGGTTTAAAAAGATACAATGGAACATCCAGAAGTAAATAAGTTACATGAGTACATTAAATCACATCAGCAAGACTTAGTGTATTAATATTCTGTAAAAAAAGCACAAAAATAAATTGTCTGGTCTATCACATTTGTACACAAGAGGTATATAATATTTTTGTATGTACAATATGTAACAGTCATTTTAAAAGGTGCCGTAAATACACAAAAGGCAGTTCCTGCTCATTTGTTAAAATAAAAGCTCTATACTTTAAGCATTTATACAATAATTACAAAGAGGCAGAATTTTTCTGTACAGTACGCCAAAAAGCTCCAACATTACAAATTAAACATACACCCAAGAAAAGCCAGCTTGTACCAAATCTGAGCTTCAAGAGAAAAAAAAAGTTGAAAATGTAAAGGTTTTTTTTTAAAAAAAGTCAAAAACTCAGTACAATTACATTTTACAAATATATATCTATATTCACCTCTTTCTGGACATAAGCAACTGGGAAGCTTTATAGTCTCAGCTGTTGATATAAATCCTATGTTCCAGAAAAGGGGGGGGGGAACAGAAATGTAAGCAGCTGGAGATTAGGACCACAGCCCATCAGTTGCTACAGCTGGCCACACAACCTTCATTCATTTCCATACGGCTGGAGCTGGAATCCCAAGCAGGCATCCGAAATGAGCAATGCTTGCACTGCAGGATTTCAGCCCTTGCACAGTGGCAAAATACATGGGATAAAAGAGAAATAGCTGAAGCCAAGTACAGTAGAAAGTTTTTAGACAGTCCAAAACACAGAGCGAAGGGAGTAGAAGTGTTTGTGCTGTTCCCATCTCCTCAAAGAGACATTGAATAACTCCTATTAAAGTGCACACTGGACAATCATTTGAGTAAGCCTGCACTAGAGGAAAGGAGTGAATGAGTAAACGTATCAGACAAATATTTTTGATACCAGCAGAAAGCTCTAAAAGGTTCATTCCCAAGACTCACTAGACCACAACTTTGTTGTTCACTCAAGATCTTTTCCTAACAGAAAAAAGATGGAAGCAGATCAGGATATATATGGATAAAGCCACCTCCTCCCCCATCCCATTTCTTTTTTAAAAAGCAAGAGCTGTTTGACCTACAACCCTCTGCACCAATAACCCAGTTGGTTATGCAGATTTAATAAAATAACCAAGAGACGTGGCAAGAACAATAATCTTAATGAAATCAGCAAAAAGACACCCACCTGAGGGAGCACTCATTTGCAGCTTCAACCAACTTATGCTAAACTGAATGTGCAGTGCAATTCTAAGCAAGCCTACTCAGAAGTAAGTCCCACAGAACCTATTCCCTAGTAATCGAGGCTTAAAATTGCAGCGTGTATTTTTAAATAAAAAAAAATTGCTGGTTAAAGTTATATTCAGCATCTGGAGCTTCATCCAGGAAAAAAATCTGATTAGGTGATAAGTATGCCATGTTACAGGACATTTCACCCAAGGATGGACAGCCATCAGAAACTGAAGTCTCTGCTGCAGTTTTCTGCCTCTATTTTTAGTTTCACTAACCATGCTGCAATAAGCTTAAAATATAGTTGCATTGAATGTGAAACTGCAGCACGCGGCTCAGCTGCAATCTATTAGGAAACTACAGTATCTATTGTTTCCTATATAGAGCATCTTCATGAGTAGCGATTTCAACATGAAGTATACAGGATGCTATTATACACACACACTCTCTCTCTCTCTCTCTCTCTCTCCCTCCCACACACACACACACACACACACACACACAAAAGACATGGAGTGGGAGACACTCCTAGATTGTCCACACTCCTATCAAGAGTAGATGAGTACTTCTTAGGGTCAAGAAACGAGCATTTCAAATATTACAACCTTTATCTGAATTTCAGCAGGAAAAAGGGCTATAATTATGCCTGTTTACCTGAAAAACAAAGAAAAAATCTAATTTGGGTCTGTACACAGCCAATCATTGGGTTGCCTGTGGTGAGTAAAAATAACTTCCAGAGGACCACAGAGAAGCATTTGTAAACAGCGCCCCCCCCCCTCCTTTCAGACCAATAATGTGCCACAAACATAAATATGCCTGGGCTGGTAAAACACTGTGGGCTACAATAAATAAGGACATTTCTAATCTAATGGGACCTTGACATAACTGGTTGTTTTTCCTACAGATTAGGTATTTTAAAAGGAAATGCATACTTTTATTCACCAAGTGAACACATGGAAATGGGACACTGCCAGCTCCTAATTCCAAGGTGGCAATGAACATTTTGGAGTGAAATGCATTCCGTCCAGAAATGACAAAGCTATGGGTCGTTCTCAAGCCAAATGTGAGAGTTCATTCTAGATAAGAGCAATTCAGTTCTGCTCTTCTGCCTAAAAAACAATCTAGCAAGTCAGCTGCGACTAAAAGCAATTGAATGAGCATGGCAATAAAACAGCAGTGCAATCTTATACATGGTTATTCCGAACACAATGTGTTCAGTGGAGCTTATTCTCAGGTGTGTATAGGATTGCAACCTAAGTTCTGTTTATTTCAATGGGGCTTAATAATGACAACTGTTTTGGGATTGTGTCCCATTTCTTTGAAACAGGCACACATCAAAATCCATCCCTTTATAACCGATTTAAGTTTCATTCATGTGGGTTTTCCGATTACGCTATTAATCTAACACTTTCTTGCAAAGTTTCACTGGAGAGAACTTCTCTTCAGCTTGATGAGCTTTACTCTTGTCAACTACTACGAACAAAATTCTAGAAGCAATATTTGTAGAGTCCCTTTTTGTAGTCACAAAATGGGAAACAATTCCCAAAGTAGCACAAAATACTGGATTGTGGCCATTCTGGTTGAAGAAAAAAACAAACCGCACGCTAGAACAATTTGTGTTCCATGTGCATCATCTTTTTCATCCATGAGAATAGCCCATTGCTATTTTCAACTATGTTCTCTTAAGGCTGACAGTATTTTACACCATTGAAGATCTTTTCCTAAAACATTATTGGGGGGGGGGAGATCTTGTTTCTCTCCAGTTTTCTACTGTGTATCTCAACAAGGTCTTTTTGATCCTTTGACTGGACCAAGTACAGACATACTGACTGCAAAAGGAAATTGAGATATGACTTCAGAACACCTCCCCCCCCCCAATAAGCCAATTTGCACTTTTAAAAATAGGAAGGCTACGCTATTACTGCTACTGTACATATAAAAAAAGATTGTGCAAAGATCTAGAAATGTACAGCATGTCACATAAAAACACAGAGCAGTAGGAATTAATTAGCTAGGGAGACAGTGTTATTAGGAACAAATTCCAGAAGGTTTTGTTGTCGCTGTGTAAGACAAAAGGGAGAGCTAATGAACTTGACCTAGCACTTGAACTGGATGGTACACTATGAAGATGTTCTGGACGGCCTACAGTAAGAAACCTATTAGAATTTGTTGTGTGTTGACCTGAATTGGTTCAGACTAGTTTTCTAGGTGCGTGGAGTTTATTGTGAAGTTGTCTCACTCTAAGGGTGCAATCATATACAGACTTACCTGGAAGTCCCACTGTATTCAATGAGACTTACTTCTGAGTAGACATACATAGGATTGTGCTGTCAAGTCAGGGTACTGGTCCATCTGGCTTAGTATTCTCACATACTGACAGTGGCTCTTTCAAGGGCTCAGACAGACATCTTTCTTGCTACCCAAGACCCTTTACAACCAGAGAGGCCAAGGATTGAACATGGGATTACAGTACAGTACATGCATGCAAAGCATGCACTCTGCCACTGAGCTATAGGGCCATCCCCCTCCAACATGTTTAGCAGAATCACATGGTTGCTTCTTGGGCTGTATCACTGAAAGCAGGGATAGCCTATTTCAACACTCCTCCCCTATACAACACTTCCCAGGACATAGAAAACCAAGGTGTTGGAGAAGCTAGGAATTATCCCTTCAACATGCTAATTTCCTATAGACTGGATGTTAGTGGGTTTTTTTCTAAATATGGATGGGACATTCAAAAATACACAATTCCATTTTTGTAGTTTTTCCGCAGTCCAGTAAGACTTGCACCATATAGAATTCTGCTGATTATACACCGCAGCTCTCAGAATGTGTTCAACTGCTGGTGGCACTGAACTAGTCAAGTCAGGGGACCTTGTCATAGTTTATTGGAATTAACCAGGCAGCCTTTCTACAGAAAACAAAAGTCTTTCATACTAGAATGTTAGAGTTGGAAGGCACCCTGGAGACCACCTCTTCCTCAGTGCAGGCAATCCTCCTCTGTCCATGGTGTTAAGAAAGAGGGATTGAAATCCAACTGCTCAATATTATTTGGCTACCTTTTCAGCAACTGTTTCTATAAAACCTCTAGTCTAGAAGCATGTGGCTTGAGCATATTCAGAAGCCTAACATCTGCTAGGACAGTCCCACTGAGAAACACTGAATTAAGCTTCCAATCTAGGATGCAATATATTCTATAGAATTCTCAAATTCCTAGATTTCATGTTCACAAAAACAACTATGTTCCTCTTGGTTTTAGAGAAAAATCTAAATACAGTGATGCCTCGCAAGACGAACGCCTCATGCAACGAAAAACTCGCAAGACGAAAGCGTTTTGCGATTTTTTTGTTGACTCGCAAGACAAATTTTTCTATGGCCGTGCTTCGCAAGACAAATTTTTTCCCATATTTTTTTTCTGTTTTGGTTTGTTTTAAATCGCACAACCGTTAATACCCAGGATGCATTGTGCCTGGAGGTTTAAAAAGCCTCCCCAATGCATCCTGGACTCACTTCTCCACTTCTCCACGTGCAGTTCCAGGGTTGACTTCAAGGAGCAACTGTGGCCTGTGCTGTGGGCGAAGCCTGTCTTTGTTCAACTGTTCTGAGCAGTTCACCAACTCCTAGCAAGCCTTTTTGGAAGCTTTTTGGAAGGTTTTCAGAACTTTTTTGCCACCATCTGGTGTGTGTGAAGCGGATGTGAAGCACTGCCTTTTGTTTTTGCGAACATAGCAACTGTGCTGACATGGGTCCCAAGAAGGCTGCTCCTGCAGAGGCCGGGAAGAGGACAAAGGAGAAGATTACGCTAGAAATGAAGGAGATCATCCGGAAGCATGACGGAGGCATGTGAGTGACAGACCTCGCCAGGGAGTACGGGAGGAATCCATCCACCATCGCAACCATCCTCAAGATGAGGGAGAAGATCCTTGCGGCAGATGTAGCCAAGGGAGTCACCAGGATCATGAAGAACCGGCCAGCTGTTCTGGAGGAGGTGGAGAAGTTGCTGCTCATCTGGATGGAAGAGAAGCAGTGTGCAGGGGACAGTGACTGAGGCTGTCATTTGTGAGAAGGCCAAGGCCTTGCACGCAGACCTCGTACAGCAAGAGCCAGGAACCTCAGCCGAGCCAGAAGTCTTTAAGGCAAGCAGAGGCTGATTTGAAAGATTCAAAACCAGATCTGGAATCCACAGCGTGGTCAGGCATGGAGAGGCTGCCAGTTCCGATATTCCTGTGGCTGAGGACTTTGACGCGGAGTTCCTGGAGGTCGTGACTACACAGGGCTACGTTCCACAGCAGGTTTTCAACTGCGATGAAACCGGGCTGTTTTGGAAGAGAATGCCCAAAAGGACCTTCCTCACTCAAGAGGAGACCAAGCTGCCTGGCCACAAGCCCATGAAGGACCGTCTGACCCTCCTCTTCTGTGCCAACGCCAGTGGGGACCTGAAGATAAAGCCCCTGCTGGTGTACCACTCCGAGGACCCACGGGCCTTCAAGAAGCACAAGGTCAACAAAGGCCGGCTGAGCGTGTTGTGACGATCCAACGCTAAGGCTTGGGTCACACGCATCCTGTTTGTGGACTGGGTCAATCTGGCTTTTGGCCCTGCTGTCAAGCAGGCCTCTTTGGAAGAGGAAGAAGCGACAAGTGAGGAACAGCTGTCCTCTACGGAACTGAAGGATATCTGCCAACAGTGGAAAAACGTGCAGACTTATGCACAGCGGCACCACCCAGACAAAGCTCTGGCACGTGACCTTGCGAACACGTTTGATACAAGGATCATGTCCTCTTTCAGAGGGGTGCTGAAAAGGCAGCTGAAGCAGCAGACCTTGGAGAGGTTCATCATGAAGAAGCAAAGAGAGGAAGAGGAATCTGCTGCTTCTACCATTGGTGCCCAGTTGCATTCTTCCTCCTCCTCGTCCTCCTAGAAGCCTTGAAGTCAAGCCTTGAAGCCTTCTCCAAGTTGTCCAGTGTTGTCCAAGTGATGTGGAGACAGTGTTGAGCCTCAAATCAGATGGTCCTGCCTCATGTTTGCTGATCTTTAAATGTTTTTCTGTCATATTTAAAAAGTTGAAGTTTTGTGCTTGAAATTTTTGAAATCCTCCGTACAGTATGTCCATCCTCTGTACAGTATGTATGCCTTTAAAGAGCACTTAATAAACACTTTGTAAACCAAATTTGACTTTGTTCTGTCCTTTTTTGCCCATAGGAACGCATTAATTAAATTTCAATGCATTCCTATGGGAAACCGCGCTTCGCAAGACAAAATTTTCGTAATACGAAACGACTCACGGAACGAATTAATTTCGTCTTGCAAGGCATTACTGTATATGAAACTTATATTTCATATGCTATTTCATATAACTAAAGCCACATGCCTCCTTCCATTTTCTAGTCCTTGATTTTTTCCCCCAATGCCAATTCTTTAAGAGCAAATAAAATCCTAATCCGGCAGTGAAAATATGCAAATCATCAGATACTAGCATAATTAGGAGTTTCTGGATAAATACAAATATTTTAGTGAAGAATCCTACAGGCCTATTTCTTGAGCATCCACAGTTTCCTGCCTAGTAAGCAGAGCATGTTAGCCATTTACTCAAGTGTTTTAAAATGCCAAGAAGCAATCAACAGGTATTATCACTAATGTTCACAGTTCAGCTTGTGTGTTTCATATGTATCAAAGCCAGTCGCGTCGCTAGGACGTGGGTCACCCCAGAGTGGGGGCGCGCGTCAACTTTAAGAAAGCGGCTCCGCCCCCGCGCGTGACGTCACACGCAGGAGCAGAACACACACACCCCGCCCCGTTTTCAGCTCATTTCAGAGCCAAACGGACTGGAGGGCGGGCGGGCAGGCGGGCCCAACTTCAACATCAACATGTAAGTGCCGGGGGACGCGCATCACCCTTGTGCGTGCGTCACCCCCGGGCGGCCCGCCCCGCGCACTTCCCTTTGTCAACGCCCCTGATCAAAGCATGTGTGTCAAGCACCCTCTAGGTTTCTCTTATAGAAGTGCCCTCTACGTCTCTCTTGCCCCAGCAGTTAGGTCACAAACTGGCAGAACTTGAGCTGCCACTTTCTTATCTGCAGTAATGTGAAAGCAATTATCCACACACAAAGTAAGAAGCATTGTAGTTATTTATGGAATATGTACATATTTAGAGTACTAATGTATTATCTATTGAGAAGTTCAGCATTGTCTGCAGCAGATCAAGATGTATTTCTCATAACACATCGCATGTTCTTGTTTGGTGAACTCTAGTCTAGGATCTACTCATTGCTAGTAATGAGGATTCTGAACAAAATATCTGCCTTTTGCTAGCAAATGATAGCCCAGCAGTGTAAGTCTAGCTTTGTCTTAAGAATATATCTTTCATTCATTCTTAATTCAATCAACTTCTCCGATGAACTCCAACCTTTTTCTTTTAAAAAGGGAAGAAATAATACTTTTAAATTTTAATGGTTTGTGGGTGTGTATTCATTTGTGGGATATTTAAAAAGCACTGGATAAGAGGAGAAAGAAAAATAAGAAACACCATATACTTCACCCGCTTAGGATAAGGAACATGGCAGCTTCATGGTGGAACCCAAAGGCACCTTCTCTAACACTTTTAGGCATACAGACCACAGCAGCTGTGATGTATGAACATACCTGAAGTTTCCTTACGCAAAATTGGACCACTGGTCCATCTAACCTACTACAGACTGACAGTAGCTCTCTAAAGTGGATAGGAGCTGTAACTCAGTAACAGAGCACACGGTGTGCATGCAAGAAGGCTCCAGGTTCAACACTCGGTATCTTTAGGTAGGGCAGTGAAACATTTCTGTCTCAAATCCTGGAGAGCTACTGCCAGTTATGGCACAATTCTGTCTAAACATGCGCCAGCGGAGTGATGACTCTGCCAGTGCTGGGTGTCATAAACGTGCCGTAAGACATGTTTTTGACACCTGGCGAGTAGGCCCCACCGGCACAGAGGCCGGCACCGGCCTACCCGCCCCACATCCAGTGTCCCTTTCTCCTGAGGAGCACTCCAGCAACGCCGGTGCGGGTCCAATCCTGCCCTGGATCCAGCACAGCGTACGTTTACACACTGCAGCGGCCCTAGACAGGATTGGGCTGTTAGTGTCAATATTTCTAAGCTTGATGGACCAACAGCCTGACTCAGTATACAACAGCTTTATATGTCCCTACAATCTTGGGGTTGGGATAGACTTCTACCTTTTACCACAAGATTCTTTCAAGTGAAAATGTAAGAGATGGAACCCGGGACTTTGTGCAAATAGAATACATGCTACACCATTGAGCTACAGTCTTTTCCAGTAGTTCAGGGTCTCAGCAACATTACTCAGCTCACCATTCAGCAATGAAGGGCTGGCCTCTTCCAGACTGGATTGGTAGTAGCTGTGCTGATCATGTGTTTGAAAAGACTAGTCTTTAGAAGATTTGTTCTCTCCAGTCATCCCAAAGGGATCAGCCTCTCTATTATCAGACTTTTGACACTGACCTGTTCTGGAAAATAAAAAAAAATCTTATACAATAGCATGGAAGAAGAAAAATATATGATCAGCTCTACCCCTAGCTAGGTGGACTGAAATCAGCAGTGAGTGCCAGCCAGGGTGAAGGCGGGAAAAATAGTCACGAGGAAGCAATATGGATTCTCGATGTTACACAGGTAGATTCTCACTCATAACACCTAGATGCTTGAAGCAATATCTTAACCTCAGTAGATTTTTGTCTCTCACTCAGATGGCTCACGACCACAATTCCTGGCAACAAGGAAAGCTGTCTTGAACTGAAAGTTACTCAATTCCACTGCACAATAAATTTGTTCAATTAGGTACTGCAATAATCATTTATAAATAAAAAATAAATTCATAAAATTTTGGTTCTCTTTAAAAAATAGACATTTCAAAGTCACATTTTTGTCTTAACTCCACCAGTTCAACTCAGTCTGTGTTAGCAAGGCAAGAAGGAAGAAACAAGAGAGCTGTAGTCTGTCTAGACGAGGAGCTGCACAGGAACAGATGCAAATAGATCCAGAGGGTCAAGGGCTCCAGCTTGGCTGTGCTCTCCGCCTCCTCAGGCCCTTTGCTAAACCTCTCCGTCTTCATCAGAGCTACTGCTGCTACTCCCACTCCCACTGCTGCTTCCACTGTCGCTGCTTTCCTCACATTGGGCCCGGCTGCGAGCTGCTGCCGCTGCCGCCACCGCTGCCGCCTCAGCCTCCTCCTTCTCTCGTAGCTTCAGAGCTGCCGCCTTCTTCTCCTGCTCAGCATGACTTTTCATGTGAGCACTACGGCTCTTCACTTTGTAGAAGACCCTGCAGGAACACAAGCACAACACCACGGTTTATTCCACCTGGCCTCATTTCCCTCCCACTCTGATATTCAGGAGAGTTGCCTTTCCAATTTAAAAAGCTGAGCCTTGCAGCTTCTCAGAGCAAAGCCACCAACAGAACAGTGTTGCAGTGACTTCAACAGCTCCCACTTATTTCTCAAAAATGTTCAGTGTCGTCTCCCAGGACTGGTGGACCTAGACTACTTTTGTATCTTCAAGGACGACATGCTGCGTCTCAGAGGCGTAAGTAGCCCTGCCGGCGCCCAGAGGAAGGGGGCGTGGCCTAAATGACGCGATGCACCCAACGCGTCGCTGAACACGCCCCCGCCGGTTTCCTAGCCATTTCAGCGCCCGACAAGCTCCAGGGAGGGTGGGGGGCCGAAAGTGCGACCGTGAGTGCGCCCCCCCCACGCCCGCGAGTGGAGCAGTTGCTCCGCCCGAGTTCCGCTTCTGCTGCGTCTACACCACATCATCTTGAGTCTGTGGCGATGACTCATGCCACGGTCTGTTCTAGAAAAATGGCCATGGACCCAACCCTGGTGATTTCCTCTTAATTCTGCATTTGTACAAGCTTAGGTGCCACTTGTGTTAAATGTGAGGTTTACAGCTGCTAAAAAGTAAGTTAACGGACGCAGATCCAAGCCTGGATCTACTGCTTCACAGGGACTGCCTTGCTGCAGTCCCTTGTGGTCTATCTGACCCAGCATTTTGTCTCCCCATCACAGATACCTAGATATTCCAAAACAGCCCATAAAAAAAAAGAGGGCATGGCAGAGAACACTTTCCCCTATGTGTTCTTGACATCTGCCAATGAGAGGTATAGGGTCTCTGAACATGGGAATTTCCATTAGCAGTTCCGATGGCTAATTGCCATGGATAGACATAATTCCTATGAAGTTGTCTTTAAAGAGAAGATACAATTTAAGTCCCAGAACTGAACAAATACTGAACAGGATTCACAGTTCTGGAAGTGCCATTTTTATACATTACATATCATAGTAGAGACTACTGTAGGAGACTATGTTCAAATGTCATATGCCAAAAGTTCAAACACACTTGTCTGAAAATGCCAGCCAGTCTTTAAAACTGGACAAAGCGGATATGTCAATTTTACTAGTTCCATGATCTTCTGAGTCAACATACTCATCGTTGGTATTTCCAGGCTTGTGCCATGATAAGCAACTCTAAAGCGTGTGACACACCAAGCACATTCTGCTTGCGTCGCGGAGGTTGCGTCCGGCAACCTCCAGTGTGACATGCCCCCGGACCAAACGCAGGGGTCCGGCGGCAGCCGCCGGGAGGCACGTCTGTGTTGACGCCTCCCCTCAGCAATGCCCAGCTCTGGGAACGTTTTTCACATTCCGTCCGTGTTCCAGCCCCCTGGGGGTGGGACACAGAGCAGCCAGAGCCAATCAAAGGGAACGAAGCCAAAGTCAATCAAAGAGAAAGAGGGGCAGAATGTTTTGGTAAAGCAGCCATTTTTCTCCCCGCTTGGAGTAACTACGTGCGCGCTGTTTTCAAACCTTCGTCACTTGGAAGGGTTTTTGACAATCCAGAAATACAGTGTTGAAACATGTGCCTGGGGCAGCCAGCAAACTCCATACTTTCCTCCAATGCGTCTAGCGGTGTTTGCCGTCATTTGCTGATTCCCCCCCCCCCTTTTGCTGGTTTTATTTTGTAGTTACTGCCATTTAATATTGTGGCTTTACTTTAGTAGTAAACAAACACACATGAGTACAGATGCATTTCTCTTCTGTGCAGGTCCCCTCACTAGTCCTGGCCTCTTCTCTCCCCTCTCCCCCGCTTGTTCGCTCGCTCCTCCGCCGCCGCCTCCTGCAACAACCCTATTGCCATTTATATTGTGGCTTTCGTAAACACACACACACACACACACACACACACCTTACAGCGAGATCGGAAGTATGGGTAGGGAAGCCATGTAAAGTTTTTTGTTGAAGAGACAAATAAATTTACTTATTACCAAATGTCTGATGAAATTCCTTTAACGCAAAGACTTCAGCGAACCTTTGCGTTAAAGGAATTTCATCAGACATTTGGTAATAAGTAAATTTGTCTCTTCAACAAAAAACTTTACATGGCTTTTACAAGTATTATTTATCAGTTGCATATCTCACCCTTCCTCCAGGGAGCTCAGAGACATGCACAATGATCTTCACACACACACCCTTTATCCTCACAACAACCCTGTGAAGTAGGGTAGGCAGATAGTCTAACCCGGGGTGTCAAGCTCAATTCATATAATGGGCCGAATAGTATTCATGGCACCTATTGAGGGCCAGAAGTGAGTAAGCAGGGGCTGACCAGAAATAAGCACTTTGTTCTCCCCTAGGAACTCATTAGCTGCAAATGACAGAAGAGAAACGATGCAAATCTTGATCATATTTTCAAGATAGAGCCCCATTATCACATGGGCCGCCCTTTCAGCAGTACTGTTTCTGCCAAGTCCCTTTGCAGCTTAGCTGAGAGGTACTCTTCAACGTGACGCCTGGACAGAAGCAATGCTGCTGAAAGGGCGGCCCACATGATAATTGGGATCTCCCAGCACCTCAGCAGCATCTCCCTTTCTCACCCCTCTTGGTCTGTCCCTTTCCCCTGTATAACGTTTCTCACCTTCTGGGGTATCCTGCCGTCTCCCCCTCCCAGTGCCTCAGCAGACGTGGTGCCACTGAAAGGGCAGCCCACATGCGCTCTCCCAGCGCCGCCCTTTCAGCAGGACCACTTCTGCTAACGTGTCACTTTGCAGCTCAGCAGCTGAGACTGATGGTGGTGCTGGGAGAGTCCGATTATCATGCAGGCCAGATAAAGAGCTTCCACAGCCCATATCCAGCCTACAGGCATTACATTTGACACCCCTGATCTAATCACAAAAGCACAACAGCAAGTACCACCTACTATCAGCGTTCCCTCTGAGGGGTCTGCGTCGGTGCGCAGACCCCTCCAGCAGCTGTGTAGCACCTTTGATGCCACCTCTGGCCATTCGGCGATGATGCACTACACGAGCTCGGCTGGGAGGTGCGCGGCCACTTGGCCACGCAACTTAGAGGGAACACTGCCTACCATACTCTCAAGAATCATCAGTGGTACTTGTACTACTAGTTGAAAAGCACCGTTTCAAATCACTGAGAAGGCTGCGATTCATTAGGTTTATGCACACCTGGCAGAGAAAACTCAAGTTTCTACCATACTGGCAACAATAGGCATCAAACATTCTCTTTCCTAGACTAGTTCCATTAGATTGAGACAGGCGTAAACTATGTACAAACTGAATTGAGGCTGTTTTATGTTTAACAGCCCTGCTTGTTCCATTCTAACTGAAGTCTTCTGTAGCAAAAGTGACCAAGGTTCCTATTGCAACCTCTCCTCTGAGAATTCCCATCTCTACTGGAGTCACTCCATCCATACTAGCAAAAACAAAGTCAACTGCTAAGGTGGGACGTGGCTTCCTTGGAGCAAGATATGCACACAGACAAGAAGCCATGAGCAACTACAGGAAGCTATTAAGAGTATGAAGAATATAGTTAAATTATCGAATACAGCTGTTACTTCAGAAAAAATACTGTATATAGGCTACCACTTCTTTAATTCCACATTCATTTCTTTCTGTTGTAAAATAAATGCCAGAATCCTTTCCCTTCCACTTTTTGAGTTTTTCCACACTTACCTGCCACATTTTTTGCATGGAAATTCCTCCTCTTGGTTCTGAGCTTTGATGGGGGTCTCTTGTTTGGGCTTTGGCTTCCGTCTTCTTTTCTGTGCAGGTGGAGAAGTCCTCCGATATTTAATAGGAGTTTCCTTTACCCTCCTTGAAGTTCTGCCTCTGGATTCTGTTCCTCGTGGAGCACTAGGTTCCTGGTGTCTTTCTGTGAGGAAACTGCCAGCCTTCAATACAAGAGAGAATTACAATAAGTTGGAGCTACAAGAATTCCTAGCTAACTAATGGATGTTGGACAACAGCCAGGAAGATTTATGGAAGAGTTTCCACTCACCAAAGCATGATAATATAAAATAAAGATGAAAAGGCAGTGTTGATCTGTTTAAGAGATTATGACAAGAGAATTTCCAAATATCATATGTATTGCAACTTATACCAACAATCACATCACAAATAGGCAGTATTTTTTTTTATTTAGAAAATTAACTCAGACCTCCTACCAGGAAGAAATTTTCCAGCTGTTTCTCACCGTTTCATTCATCTCAGGAATGTACAGCTCTTATAACCTCTGGGCTAGACAACTATAAAACAAACGCTACCTAGAACTTCCTTTGAAAACTGTCTAGAGCAGTGATTCTCAAACTGTGGGTCGGGACCCAATTGGTGGGTCGCAACTTGATTCCTGGTGGGTCCCAGGTGATGGAAAGATAATTGCCACAAGCCCTGAGGCTATTCAAAAATCAGATAGCTGCTGATTGCCCTGCAGAGAGCTGAGCTCTTTACTCGTAAATACATTTATTTCTAGATCACCTTTTTTTTAAAACAGTCTCGTAAAGCTAGGTGGGTCCTAATAGAGTGTCATTTTAAAAAGTGGGTCCTGGTGCTAATATGTTTGAGAACCACTGGTCTAGAGGCTTGAGCTGGTGTGGACTTTGGGGTTCCTAACAAAAGTGTGTTGCCACTATCATATCACATGAGAATCTGTATCATATTACAATGACCAACATCTGTACAGGTTCCATATTATCTTTCATGTACAAATCAAGAAACCATTTTTGAGTTCTAAATTAAATTCAGTGGCCCCAAATCAGAGACCACATCCTCCTGTAGACGCATCACGCTTAAAAACACTAAAGAATTTTTAGACAACTTCTTGCTGGTTACAAAGTTCTATGCATCCACATTTGGAAACCCATCTTTGACTGAAAGCATCAGCTACAGCCTATTATACAAAATGCTCTCAAGCTAAGCCACCAGCAACTTTAAGGAAAAAAAAAAAAAGGTTTGAGTGGTCATCTGTGTATGCACACTAATGGAATCTGTGCCTACACAGAACTACCTTGGAAGCTTCTTTGTTGTTGTTGTTCAGTCGTTAAGTCGTGTCCGACCCTTCGTGATCCCATGAACCATATCCCGCCAGGCCTTCCTGTCCTCCACTATCTTCCTCAGTTCGCTCATTTTCATGTTCGTTGCATCGGTGATGCTGTCTAACCATCTCATCCTTTGCCTTCCCCTTCTCCTTTTGCCTTCAATCTTTCCCAGCATCAGAATCTTCTCCAGAGAGTCCTCTCTTCGCATTAGGTGGCCAAAATATTTGAGCTTCAGCCTCAGTACCTGTCCTTCCAGGGAACAGTCAGGGTTGATTTCATTTAGGATTGACTGATTTGATCTCCTAGCAGAATTCAGGGACTTACACTCACCCTCCATCCAAGTAGGGGGTTAGAGCCTAAAAAGGCAGAGCAAGCACCTCTCCACCGAGTCCCTTCTAAATGTCCTACTTTTAGGACAAGAATGTACAACAGAGAGAAAGGCTGGGAAGGACATGAGAGTACACAGACAACCTCTTGAACACCACTTACAGATAAGCAGTCGGTTTTTTGTGGCATCTGTGCAGTCACACTAATGAAGAACTAGCAAACACACATCCCTACAGAGGGGTGCTGGATTCACACAGAGTCCCTGGAGGACGGAACAGTCAAAGATTGCCACTGCCAATGATCTGATATCAATGACAAGGAATTTTAGGAATGCTGATACTGTCAACCAACATCCCATAACACAGCTGAGGTCGCTAACTCACAGGGGTCAAAAGGGCATGGACAACTTCAAAGGGGGGGTCAATGTTTGTTTTTTGTTTTTGTTTTTTGAGCACCATTTCCCCCTTGGAAGCATTTGTAATAGAGAGCCTTACTAGATGAATAAGAAAGCAATCTTGATGACTGGAGATAAGGGCAAAAGGTTTGCTTGTATCTGGGCAGCCAGAGCTGAGCCCAGAGACCTAGTCATCTTTCTCACATTGTGGAGGTGCTCTACAGTATCTTTTTTCCCCAAGAAAAGTGTAGTCATCAAAAGCGCGACAATGGTGAAGGTGATAACAAGAGCGAGCATCTCATTCATAGTCATAACAATAGAATCCTCAATGGACATAGATTTGGTCCCAAAGGTGACGGCGTGAGTAATAAAAATGGCCTCTAACTTGGGGGAAGTACCGAAACCAGTTGTGGTACTCTGCAGCAGTGGCATCGTCAGCAGAGGGGGCGTTGGGCCCCCTGGCGGCAGGATTGGGCCCCAGGCAGCAGGCGGGCGTGTGTGTGTGTGCCACGGTGGCCAGTGGAGGCACAAATAGTCCCATTCGTTGGGGCGAGCGAGGAGCGCTGGTGTCGTATTTTGCCCACCCTGCGCCTCGGTATCGTGCATAATGGCTGCAGCCGTTACATCACTTCCGGTGCGGGGGCGGGCAGTCATAAAATCGCCACTGCTCTGCAGAGCGTTACCGTTACGTATGGCTTCAGGCTTGAGAAGAACAGTAGTACTCTGAAGGCCAGTACACTCAATAAGATTCAAATAAATGCGGTGTGTGTTCACAAATCCAGAACAGAACAAATCGAGGGCCCGAACAGAACAAATCGAGGGCCCTTGACAAGTTTAGGACCTGGGGAGAAACCAGATTCATCTCAAAGACTCCCTCAAGTCTAAAAAAGGTGCTACATCCTGCATGCTTTATAATGCAACATTTCCTTCAATGGGGGCGGGGAAGTGTTGAGAGGAATGCCTCTGTGGCTTTGTTTCTGCTGTGGTAGAAAGTTGGAGATCTTTGCAGTAGGAGATCTTTGCAAGGTATCAAAAAAGAGGTTTCTCACATTCCCCAGCATGGAAACATCCATCAACAAAAACATCAAGCCCAAGAGTAAACCCTGGTTTGTATCGACTGTGGCTACCCAAGTTCTTCCAAGGTCGATACTTCAGGAGACGAGACAATAGCGGGTTGTGCTCCTCCTGCCTCAGGCTCTGGTCATTTCAAAGTAGCAGATTCACGTAGGGTCTTCATATGTTCCTCTGAAGCTTTCTTCTTCGGTTCTGGGTGCTTGTCAGGATCTTACAAGCAAGAGAACTTACGACTCACCAGCTCACCTTGGACGATTTAGAGGTTGAGGCTGGTTTTGATACCGAGGCCTGTTTTGGTATCAAGCACATTTCAGATCCCAGAGTGTGGCTTTTCCTTGGAGATTCCTTTAGGAACTTTCACTGACACTGCTCCTCTGGCAAAGGAGCCAAATGCATGACATGGAGTGAAGAAGGTAGGTGAGCCACTCTTGAACTCTGGACTGGTTCAGTTGGTGTTGAGGCTGCTGATGCAAAGTGGGGGCAGCCAACATTTTGGTCCACGTGGAAATCAGAAGGCAGATGCTTCAACTGCAATGCACCTGTATAGTTAGAGTCAGGTTCTAGCAACATTTGCACAAATCCACGCTGTGTTTCTCCGAGATGAAAAAGGCACAACTCTTGGCCATCTGTTGATGGTAATTTTGCCCCACATGACACACTTTTCCAGAAAGATACCTTGAGCCATAAGTCTAGCAATCATCCACTGCGTGAAGGTAGAGCCCCAAGAGGTCAATAACCACAAGAAAACCATGGGCAATTGCACAAAAGGCAGAACAGAGGGGGGAAAAGTGAATTCCCAATTAAGGGTCACAGCAAAGCTGCAGAGCAGTTTCCAAAGCTGCAGTTCACATGACGTTGAGAAGAAAACTGAGCAGGAAGAACTCACTCTGCCCCACTAAGCAGAGAGCTCCACCCCTGGAGAAAGGGATGCATGCCAGTTCCTGGATTCTAACGCTCTGGAAGTTGTAGATTTCATTTGTGCGACAACACAGATGCCACAGAGAAGAAAAATACACTTCTATTCTGCTAGAGCTGGTCAGTCATTTGCCAAAGAGTATCACAGACCACAAGTCACTCAATGAACACTTACCTGGTCCTCAGAGTGTAGAGTCTGGGTGGCTTTGAGAGGTGTGTCGTTGCAGTGCTTGTCTAGCAACTCCACTTCTATTGCTTCCTCTTTTATGACCAATTTTTCCTCAACCTCCTCTTCATCATCTTCATCTTCAGTGTTTTCATAATCTTCATTGTATGTTCTGGGAGGAAGAGTACGTGTAAGCCTATGGGAACTCTTCATAAGGGGAAAAAGTGGAACACTAGTTAGAACTTAGTTAAAATTCACTGCAACGCAAAAGACAGAACATTAGGAGAAGCATACAAGATCAGTGGGGTCCAGTAAATACTATTTCAACAGCTCTTGCTGGTGGAATTTAATAATAAGAATCTCTCCAATTCACTAGTTATTCAGTTGTTAATTAAAAAATGGACACCTGATGTTTTTAGGTTTTATTACCTTCTGTGCAATTTTACAGCTATCCAGCAAACGCTGAATTCAAAAGTCAACACGGCACTGTAAAAGGATCTGGCAAGTTACCTTGATATCTACTTCAGCTTCATCTTTAACAGCCTTTTCAGTGACTGCATCAACATCCCCAAAAATTAAGGTCCCATTCCGGCCAATTTTCACTTGCTTTTTGTACGTATAATAGAACTCCACACACTGGGCCACAGTCTTGGTTTTTATCTGGAGTATAGTGAGGAGAGAAAGGAAAGAGAAGGGGAAATAAACACAAATTTCTTTGCTGGGCCTACCCATCTGCTTCAAAAATACAGACCACAACCTTGAGAGCTCTATCAAGGACACATGGAGGGTTTTAAAAAAACCTATATATCCATTCAGGCATATCAAGGGTCAACATATACCAAGTAGGTCCCAACTTTTTGTCAACCACAGCCGTTCCCCACTCCAATAAACTGCTTTTGAAACTTCGCGTTTCAAAAGTTGTTCATTTTACAGAAACAGGGATAGGGAGGGACTGTTGCAAAAGGGAGAAGAGAGAGAAACTCATAAGCTCCACTGGGCACACACTACCATTAAGTTTCCGGGACTGTGGTTACAGTTTGGTGCTTTGCTGGATCAAGATCAGTCACAGGCATAGTGATAAAAACAAACAGACGTATTTCTATCTAGATTGTTTCCTACCCTATTCTAATGGCTCAGGGAGCTAAGAAAAATGACAACTCAAGACAAACAAAGATACAATTTCCCCAAATTTAAGTTTTGTAAGAAAAAACTAATTAGACAAGAAATCCCAGCAAAACCATCTAATATTAACCCTCCCTCTCAGAGCTTCAACACTTCCCCCCAAATGGGTCCCCTTAACTGTCTCCCTATCACCAGTCTTTCAAGTCCCAAGAAACACCTTGAGAATGACAAAATACAAGACAGATTACACACATTCCAATGTTTTCTTTTTTAATTTCTGCTGCCAAATTTAAGATGTACTTCAACACACTGGTGTGATTCACTTTTATGTTCATGACAGCTACACTTCAGAATGCTGTTTCAAGTGAAATTTCTTCCTCCACAGATACAATTTCCATGTACAGAACAGGAATTACACCATCACATATGTAGTATGGCGCAACTTTATTTCGTCATTACACACACTGGGCAAAACAAACTGTTGCATTGGGGGGGGGGGGAGATTATCTGCATGTAGGAAAATGTAACCCATGACATGACACCAAGATTACTAACATTTCCATTTCATTACATAACGCTACTATATTAAAATGCTCAGTTGAACACTGAAGAAAAATGAGGTCAATGTGTGGGGGTCCTGCAGATCAACTCTCTTGCAAAGCATTAAGGAAATGACCAAAAATAAAACCCCAAAAACTCACCAGTTTCTGAACCAGGAAGAAATCTTTCTTGTAGATAGCTATGCCCTTATTGAAGAGCTTTTTCTCAAGTACACTCCATCTATCAGATCCTGCAAAGAAGTGGGTGGAAAACAGCCCCATTATATTTTAAATTCTGCTCAGACATTTAAATGTTGTAGTGGACATATAAGAAAGATTTCTACTATCCTATCTGAACTGTATCTGAACTCGTCACTCTTGTAGGACATTGGGTTTTCCAGAGGATATTTAGGGTTTTGTAAAACCATTACATTGGTTTTAGGTAAATGCTACATCAAATGCCTTATACTGTATTTCCTTAAATTGTTTTTTTTTAATATTCCAGTATTTTAGCACTGTTTCAAAAAGCAGTCTCTTTTGAAGTAAGACACATGAAGTGGGTCATAGACACTCAGAATTGGGGAGAAAGCACATTTGTTTCAACAGGAAAATTATCGAAACAAAAAGTAACTGAGGAGTTGGTACAGTACCTGCCAGTGTTCATCAGCATTAATATTTTGACACCAAACTACTGTACACAAACAGCCTATCAGAACCTGATTTGATATTGATTCTACCCTCCTGTCTAAAAAATGCACTATGAGGCTATTAAAAATGTTCCAGGTGCTATGAATCACATAGAAACATGGTGTTGGGGGGATACAGACAGAGAGGGCTCAAACAGCTCAAACTGGTTGGGGGGGACCTTGCCCAACCCTCAGGAGATTCTTTTGATTGGGGTGGGGATGCACACAGGGGGGGAAGTCCCCTTGTGCGAGTGCAAGCTTCCTTAGATCTAACCCCACCTTTAATCTGAATATGCAATCTCCCCAACCGTAGATACTGAACCGGCTGCTTGACAGATTTAATTTCTAGGAGAAAGAGAAAGCCCACATTCAAACATAAGCAGTGGAGAGAGTAGCACAAGGCTGGGGTTTGCTGCAATCTCACTGTGCATAGAGGCAAAGGTGGGAAGTGGTGAAGAAACGGCTCAACGGTCCTTGCCGGAGGCCAGTATTTTGGGTGTAGAACAATACCTCCCAGATCTAACTGCAAGTCTTCACGCTATCAGAACAGTGACTTCTAAAGTTCTCTTATGTCTAAATAGTGTCAGAGCAAAAAGGAGGGAATAGATGCAATACTGTTCACTACCTTGTTTTCAGCGTACCTGTGTAGTGATAGTTTGCCAGTGGGTGGTTAGCAGGTCGCACGGACCGCTTCAGCAGCAGTTTGGTCAGAACAGCCTGAGGAGAAACCACAGAAAAACCCAGTTCATGACAGAACACAAAAAGCTTAACAAGTACAGCTGCCACCAGCAGGTGTGGTATTTGTTTACCTAAATGATATTTTTAGAGCCGACGTGTGCCCCCCCCCAGTAATAAGGCTCAGAGTATCTCTTTCTTGCTTATTTAACCTCATAGTAAACACTCTGCGGTAAGTGGCAGAGGGGTGATGTTTGTTGTGGCAAACACAGCAGAGGCTTGTTTGGCACCCTAAAGGCTAACAATTACATTGGGTCCAAGTCTACTTCATCACATGTACCCTCTGAAGTGGGGCTATTACTGACCCCTTTCCACAGATAAAGAACTGAGGTTGATACCAATTTGCACAGAGCTCATCTATGTCAAGCATCCCATCCACTATATACAATATAGGGAAAACCATCGTGAGCAGGGATTTCAGCACAACGTCCTTCCATTTACACTCTGTGCAAACTTTAATAAGTCTGTCACAGCACAATCCGACTTTTAACTTTTGTGCCGGTTTAACCAGCGGCGCAGCGAGAACGGGACGTCCCAGAATGGAAAAGGGATTCAAATCCCCTCCAAAAGAGGAATTCAAAGGGGATTTGAATCCCTTTTCCATTCTGGGGCCTCCCGTTCTCGCTGCGCCGCTGGTTAAACTGGCAAAAAAGTTAAGTCGGATTGCGCTGTCACTCACTTTTCTGTTCTTGTTCTTAATTTATTAGGAGGGAGGAAATCCAAGATTTACTTACTATAAAAAAGGGTCTCTCAACCTTTGTATCACTTTTCGTAGTCTAATTATCTTACAAAAACCACGTGCTGGAGCTCTGCCTGCCAAGCCGAGCCTCCTACCGCTGTTTGTAGTGTCGCATCGCACTTTCACTGCTGGCCAGGAGGTGTCCCCTGGGAGCCACCTGTACCACAAGACTCAAGTAGCACCGGTGGTACACATACCACCGGTTGAGAAACGCTGCTATAAAATGATTTATAGCCTGTCTTTCCCAGTTAAAAACCTGCACAAGAAGGCCAACAACAAAACAAAATACAATATAACAAATAGTAAAGGTAAAGGTGACCCCTGACAATTAAGTCCAGTCGTGTCCGACTCTAGGGTGTGGTGCTCATCCCCATTTCAAAGCCGAAGAGCCAGCGTTGTCCGAAGACGCCTCCGTGGTCATGTGGCTGGCATGACTCTCCTTGCCGCAGCGCGTAGCATGTGGCTGGAACACGGAGCGCTGTTTACCTTCCCGTAAGCGGTACCTATTTATCTATTCACATTAACATGCTTTGGAACTGCTAGGTTGGCAGGAGCTGGCCAAGCAACGAGAGCTCACCCTGTGCCGACCTTTCGATCGACAGCTCATGGTTCAGCGGTTTAACCCACTGCGCCACCCGCTGGCTCTTAATCATCCTCTCAGTCCTGTCAAGCAGGACCTCAGTATTTCACGTTAACCAGAAGGAAAACGAGGTGGAGACACAATAACTTGTCAACAGGCACCTGTAAGTAAAAATGGCCGAGCCAAGACCCAGATCGAATTCTTATCTAGTGGATTGTATTTATTCTCACTTCTTCTCTCACTCTGGGTTGCATTTGGTATGTTGCACCTCCCTATGAAGGTATTTGAGACATAATTTTCTTTTCCTACACAGGAGGTATTATCTCGCTTCATAATGGCCCCTGCCAGCACGTGCCCAATTAGTGAAGAACTCCTACCCAGGGATTCTGCCTTAATTAAGGGCTCTTTGCAGAGCCAGTTAACGCCCATGTTTAATCAATCCACATTCAGTCGAGTAAACAATATTCCAACGCAAACAGATCATCAGAGGCCAAAATCAGAGGTGGACTCTACAAGACAGGGACAGCAAACGTTTTGACCCAAGAGCCACTTTGGAGAATGGACATTGCACAGAGGGCTTTAATGCATACTTGTTATATTAACCACCATAACGTTGATTCCAGCTCTGAAAGAAACTATTTTACAATCCATTCTTTTTTGAACTTGTGACATTCACCATCCACTTTTTCTTTTTGTGCAGCACTCCTGTTTGAATTGGAGGGGTTCTGGGGAGGAAAATGGAAAGTTTCTTTTTTGTGCACGGTCTCTTGTTTACAGCGAGTTGTTAGAGCAGCTTGCTCATGCTCAGTATGGGCAGGACTGGTCAGTCAGCATAATCCTGTACTTTTCTTTCATGCTTGTGCACATCAGTGCTGCATTTGGGAGCGAGACTGCTACATTTGGGGGTGGGGCAAGTGCCGGCTTCAGGCTGTGTGCACAGCAGAAGAGCCTGTGGGCTGTATTATTAGACAGGGAACAGTGCGAGGGCAGGACTAAAAGCTCTCATGGGCTGCATCCAGACCCTGGCTCTTACTTTGCCCAGCTCTGCTCTAGGAGAACCACTGCTACCATCATGGCTTAAGTAAAACCACAGGCAGTTGACCTTAAATTGGCCTTCCAGAAAAGCATCCACATTTGAGAAAATCTACCAACGATATTCTGTGCGCACTTCA
Source organism: Plestiodon gilberti rubricaudatus (assembly GCA_026170595.1). Classification (NCBI taxonomy): domain Eukaryota; kingdom Metazoa; phylum Chordata; class Lepidosauria; order Squamata; family Scincidae; genus Plestiodon; species Plestiodon gilberti. The sequence continues at coordinate 260,536,659 of JANXHW010000001.1, forward strand.
CTTTGGTCTTATTCCTGAAGCAGTTGTGTTACAAAGATATGGGGAGGCAACTTAAAATTAAGTTTCCCAAAGATGACAGGAGTCAGTAACATACTTCAAAACTGAAAAATAAGAACCTCAACTTATACCATAAATCAGTCAAGGCGAAGCTCTCTTTCAGTTGACGTGACAAAGGTAAGTTAGACTCCCTGGCTCCTTTACTTCTGTACTCTTCCTCTGAACTTGTTAAAAAAAGAAATTGGCCTTCTGAAAGAACGTGACATTACCAGTAGTCAGCCAAGAGACTCTTCCCTCTACTATGTCTATGAAGGTCAAGAGGCAGATGCACCAGCAACAGTAAAAGTGGGCCAGGAAGGAGGGGGGTGGGATGGGGATAAATTCTAACCAAACGAAGTGGGTCCTGGAGGACACCATGAGTCCAGGAGACTACAGGCAGAACCTCAGATGTTAAAAATACAAGAACTTAAAGTACGGTACATAAAATTTCAGGAGTACCATTCTTCCCCTCACAGAGATCAATACCAACAGCCCTTCTGCCAAGTCCAATTGGATTCATCATGGATTGCTGGAGACTTACCAGAATGTTGCCTTTTGCTTCATGTAAGCAGTGAAATGCCAACTCTTGGTTGGTACCACCTCCAGGAAATATACTTGAACAAGCAGCAGTTAGCAAGTTTTCCACTGTTAATAAGAACCAAACACATCAGTTTATACAGACATTTGTCAATTTTTCTTAAGTCCACTACAGTACTTCCATTACAACTTCCTGGTGAATGAACAATCACCAGGTGAATGAACGATCATCAATGAACTTGATGGCTCCCGATCAGGCCTAGTTAAAGCCCCCAGCTTCTTACAGTGACATTGTCATCTGTCCCATCTACACCACAGGCAGAAGAAGCAAGCGTGCGTGCACACGCACGCACAAACACACACAATGATCAGCTTGGAGCTATGGCGTTCTCACTCCACAAGAACATTGTGTTTTGAAGACAATTTTAGCAAACATATTTTGTTTTAGTGGACGAAGGGAGGAAAAGAATCCAAGAATCAAATTTAGCACTGCCGTTCCATGTATCCACAAAAAAGCACTCTGCTGCAAAATGAAGAGGTGGGTGGGCAGGGAAGGGTTCAGGAACATCAGTTCTAACACTAATTATTTCTGCATTCAAAAAAGGTCCTGATTCAACGTTCTGTGTACAAAACAGGTTAAGACTAGCCAAGCAGAGTCTTTTCTGTGATTGTGATAAAATACTATCTTAGCTTTAGCCAACACTGCAAAACCTTATATTGTAGCAGGCTGTTAGCAATTTAATTGAAAACAAAACCCAAATAAAATAGTTTGTTACATTTTCCCAGAATCATCTCTATATTGATTTTTGTTTTGTTTTATTACACAGGCTAATGGCTTTTACAGTTTGGAAACTGGTCTGTGACTAAAGCAGGTAAATGTATTAAAGTGAATAAATTAGGGGAAAAGAGACCTCCAAGTCTTTCGCTTTCATGGCAATAGACATGGGTATGCTATGACCTACAGATCAAATCTACCTCGCAAGGGCCTCCAATCCTCTCTGCCCCACTCCTGGGGTGCCTGTATGCACATGCTGTCATCATCAGCTGTACAGATACCTTAAATCAGCTGAGCAGCATCAGCAAGAAGAGGACCACATGAACTTCTCCTGCTGGTGGTGGCCATTGCCAACTGTTTCCTTTGGCCAACACAGGCATGGGGTGCCTCTGCTCTTGCTCGCTCCTTTCTCTGCCAGCTGCGTGAAGTGCTGTTTCAGCAATTCTGATCTTGCCTCTCTCAGCTTTTCCTCTGCCACATACGTCTTTGGTCAGTTGCTCCGACAGTCTGACCCCTCACCTCTTCCTGTCATGAACTCCTGGACAGTGGCGGGTCTGACTGTCTCCCCTGAGAAAGGGGCAGTGCTGGCTGATAGGGTGCTTGTGCTTAAACCTGAGAAGATGCTGTATCATAGACTACAATGGGGAGGGGGAGAGAACCCTGGTGAGATAGGTAGGGATGCACGTACATATGTACGTGTATACACACACACACACGATTTATTGACTGGGAGAGGAAACTGGGTCATGCGGGTTGCTACTGTTTTTTATTAATTGTTTTATGTGGATTGTTCGACACCTTGAGTGCTTCCTTTTTCAGGGGAAGAAAGGAGAGCAAGAAGTATTTTAATGAATACGCATTTTGGCCCTCTGTACAATTTCTATAGTTTAGTGTGTCCCTCAGACCGGAATGTTTGCCTACCCCCTGCTCTACCTAGACTTTCATATTTGGTGAACTTCAACTCAACAGTATGGTTGATCATGCATTTCTTTTGAACATTGTTGTATCTATAAAAAGGGTAGAGGGTGCTTCCACTAATCATCCCTGCTACTTTTCATTATAGCTTACTTGTCAAGCTCCTCACCATTTTCTTGAACAGATGTATCCGTTTCAAGTTCCTTCCATGGCTGCCATACCAGCTCTGCCTTGGCCTGGTCAGAGGCTGCCAGAGACCAATCTCTAAGAGGTGGGATTTCTGCTTGAAACCGGGAGCCCACATTGATTCGTCTGTAAAATAATTACACATTAAGAAAGTGATCCAACCTGGAAGACACCCTTCGACCTAGATTAATTTCTGCTTCTAACAAACAGCTAATACACTCTAACTGGCAATATAGACAGAAGCTGACAGTACAGAAAAAGTATAGGAATGTTCTTTGCACGTTCTTTTCCAATTCCATCTTTGTCCCCAAGTGAAAGTTGAGGAAGATTCAAAGGTCTAACTCAATTTACAGCGCAATCCTGCGCAAAGCTATGTGGGCGGAGCAAGGGCTGTGCCGGGTGTCACAAACGTGCGGTAAGTAAGCAGCGCCGGTGGAGAGGCCAGCGCCACTCACTCAGGCTAGGGCCAGAGGCTGAGCCACCGGATGCAGGTAAGTACTGCACTGGGAAGGCATGGGGAGGGAGGGCCGGGGTGACAGGGGAGGGAGTCATTGGCCGGTCAGGCCAGGAACTGGGGATATCGGTGGTGCACTCTGTCAATATCTTAACCCTGTCCTGGGCCTGGCCGGCTTTACATGGTCTCCCCAGATTTGCGCTAGCCATTTTGCCGGCACACATCTGAGGAGGCCCATAGGGGCCGCTGGAGCTCTTCCTGGAGGACCCCCTGTTACCCAGTGTCCTTTTAAAATGAGAACTGTGGCCAAAAGGAAAATGTTTGTTGCCATGAGACTTTTTGAAAAGGATTGAGAGCAAGAATAGAACATATGCCAGACTGGACTGTATTATGACACAATGCGAGGGTCCTGCCACTTGTGTTCCTGCCATGAGCCATGCTGAAGAAAGCAAGGTCTCCCCAAGAAGCCATGAGGGAAAAACCTGACCAGCTACCTGCCACCATTTTGCCATGTGTCCAAGCTGAAAAGCCCTGAGCAGCAGCATCCATTTCGGAATTCCAGCTCTCACAAACAACTCTGCATTCCCCCCCCCCACTGTTATGCTAAATATGTTTGAGGACAGGAGACCACCTGAAATGCCCCATCCGGACTTTGGGGAGCCTGCTTTGTCTCAAGCCAGCTCTTTAATGGCTGGGCAATCAAAACTGATCACCCTTCTCCTCTGCCCTATTGTTTACCTATAGTTTTTACCCTGAGGTGTACTGGAGTCCCATTCAAGGTACATTCCTCCCATTTCCCCCTCCTCTCATTTTCCCATGTGCCTAAGGTATCCTCCTCCTTTTCTTCCCCATGTGCTCTTATTGCCCTCAGGATATGTTTGGCCCTATAAAAAGGTAGAGGCAGCCTGCCAGCTCTTTCTTGCATTTGTGGACTCTGGTGAGTTCTGTGCTCCATTCTCTCTCTCTCTCTCTCTCTCTGCCTCCCTCCCTCTCTCTTGCACCAACCCCCCCCCTCTTGCTGCCTTGCTTCCTTGTTCCTCAGTCAGCCACTCTGTAGGTTTCTGAACCTTGCTGTGCAGAGCCTCAGAGCCATTTTGTATCTCCCTCCTCTCCTTGTGCTCTGCTGGTTGGAGCCCAAAACCACCCCTCCTCTCTCTCTCTCTCTCCCCCCCCAATATTGCTGCAGCCAAAGGACAACTCCTCTCCAGGAAAAGGTGACTATTACCCCCAACGCTTCAAAGGGAATCCTGCTAATGTGAAAGTCTCTGTCTTTTCCATCTGAATTCCTAGATCTGTATGATGTGTGTGATTGTATTTTGTGTATGATTCTGCTTGAACTATTTAGTAAATATTGAAACTAACTACGTGTGTCCTCAATATTATTTAAAAGGGAATTCTGCAAAAGCCCAACTCTGGTATAGCTGGTCTAAAGGTCCCTGCCTAATACCAAATTGCCATTATTTTATTTATTTATTTTTATTTTTTATTTTATTTAATGGATTTCTACCCCGCCTTTCTCCCAATAAGGGCAATCAAGAAATATTATTATTAAGCTATTCCCCTAATTACAAAGGCAATTTTGGTAACACCCCCTCCCCCCGAGGTGTGCCCCAGTTCTGCTGGCACAGGCCCAATCCCATGCAGGATCTGGTGCATCACGCTGCAACGGATCTTATGCTGGTTTGGGGGGTTAGTGCACAAGAGCCAGGGAGGTACAGTAATTGCATTGCTAGGCATAGATGTGGGAATCTGAAGTGCAAATCCCAACTTGGGCAAGTCTCAGCTTTTAACCTATTACTTCATAGGGTTAGAGTGAGGATTATCACTACTTTACCACTCTTGGAAGAATGGAGGAAGACAAAAGGTAACAAATACACAGCAGAGCTCTATAAGCAAATTGCCCAATGTACTGCATACAAAATATTTTGGTAAGAAGAAAAAAAACAAACACATTTTCTAGCTGCTGAAGTGTGCTATCTATAGACAAATGTTGCCATGCAAAAAAAAAAAATCAATTTTATAAGGAATGCTCCAAGTTGCTATTTATGTTTTATTTTGAGTGCCAGGTGAATAACCTGTTAATATGAAGACTGGTTAAGGCTCAAACATAGACATTTGCGAAAACAAATTGTTAAGACACTTCCAACTGGAAGGGTTTAACACTCACAAAAGTGTGACCGGGGGAGGGGCAATCCTGACTGGGACTGCACTGAGGGTTACTCTTTCACCTCACACTGTTTTCGCACTGAAAACCATCTGTTCTTCCCCCAATGCTGCAATTCACTCCTGAAGCAGCTGTTTGCAGATTTCAAGGCTTGAAGGATCAGTTATCCCTCAGCTTCACTACCACATCTTGACTGGGGGGGGGGGGTCACCTCTCAGTGCTGCAATGGGAGATATGTACATGGTTACAGCTTCCTCACACAGGTTCCCTTGATGTACATTTGCCCTGCAATGCACATTTGCACCCCTCCTTCATTTACATTACACTGGGGCGGAGAGAATGTCCATTGTGATCCTCTGGTCAACCTTTTATCAATTTCTAGGGAAGTATCAGTAGCACAGGTGCAAATTCCTTCAGCTTTCCCAAGATATGTTAGGATGTTATTAATCTACCTGTCTATTTTGTCCTATTTTAACCCTAATAATGGAATGATTTTGTCCTATTTTAACCCTAATAAACAGCCTGAGACATCGGACTTTAATTCTAGTAAAACAGCTTCATCAACGGGAACCCATCAACGGGAAAAGATTTAGGACACTGCCTTATAAGAACATACATAAGAACACAAGAAGAGCCCTGCTGGATCAGGCCAAAAGCCCATCTAGTCCAGCTACCTGTATCACACAGTGGCCCCACCAGATGCCTCAGGGAGCACAACAAGATAACCTCTTTCCCGTTGAAACTCCCTTGCACCTGGCACAGAGAAAACCCACTTCTAAAACCAGGAGGTTGCTTATGGCTTGTAACCTGTGATGGTCTTTTCCTCCATGAATCTGTCCAAACCCCTTTTAAAGGCATCTAGGCCAGGTGCCATCACCACATCTTGTGGCAAGGAGTTCCACAGATGAATTACATGCTGGGTAAAGAAATATTTTCTTTTTGTCTGTTCTAACTCTCCCTCCACTCAATTTTAGTGCATGTCCCCTGGTTCTGGTGTTGTGCGAGAGGGAGAAGAATTTCCCTCTATCCACTCTCTCCATCCCATGCCTTGCTCTTTGGATACCACTGCACCATGAATGCCTTCCCTTGGTGGACCAGGCAGTACGCACTAGAACCTACAACAGCTCAGAAGCTGCCTTGAAAGCCACAACCAGTAGTGTTGCTCCTTCTCTCAGTCGCAGAACAACGCTTCTCAGTTAACAGGTTATTGGAACGCAAGAACATTACGATGTTCGGGAACTAACTACCGTCATGAAAGAGCCTGCATCGTATCTAGCAGCTCTACAGATGCCAACTTCTGGTCTTCAGAGGTGTATTGCATGGAGATTCCTTATAATTCCTCGGCTCCAAATACAGCAGATCCCTCGCTGTGTGTTCTCATTAAAATGTATATGTAATTGTCAGCTTATTAAACATTTGTGAGGCCAGATGGTGCAAACAAAACGTTTCTGTAAAGCGTCTGCTCTGCCTTCATTTGAATCAGGCCGTTGCTGCCAATGGGAGCAGAGCAAGCAGTGAATGGCTGGTGGACCTCGGGGTTCTCATAGAAAAGAAGGAGCTCATGAACACCTGATGCCAGACAACCTTTGCACGACTATACAATGCAGACTAAGGGCCCAATCCTATCCAACTTTCCAGCGCCACTGCAGCCCCAAGGTAAAGAAACAAATGATCCCTTACCTTGAGGAGGCCTCCATGACTGCTCCCCCAGCAGTGGCGTCGCAGAGTGGGGGGCGGGGGGGCAGGGCCCCAGGGCGTAGGGCTCTGAGGCTGGGGAAGGGGTGCAGGCCATCCTTAGGTTTCATTTTAGTTCCGTTTTTTTCTCAATTTTTTACTATTTCGCGGGCAGCTGACCCCCCCCCCCGCTGCTTCCCAGGGCGGCAGTTGCCTCGTGCCTGCGCCCCGCCGAGACAAGCTAAGTACCCCAAAAGCACACCCCCCCCAAACGTTTGTTTAGCCTAAAAAGCCCCCGCTGCTTCCCAGGGCGGCAGTTGCCTCGTGCCTGCGCCCCACCGAGACAAGCTAAGTACCCCAAAAGCACACACACACCCCAAACCTAAAAACCCCGGAAAACCTACGCCCCCCCAAATAATGCTTTCTTAAAAACGAAACCTAAATTTGAAAACTAAACCCAACTTCAAAAACGAAACCTAACTGGGGGCGCATCGTCGGCCGCCCCCCCCCAGGGGCGCAGGATTGCCACTGTCAGTGCAGGGTGTGGCACAGCTGCATTGGCACTGGAAAATGGGATAGGATTGGGTCCTGAGCTGGGTATTTCCACTCACGCTGCTAAATGGGTAACTGTCTGGAACTGGACGAGTGCTGTGGGCCACAACTATCTGTTTTGGGGCCAGGTGTTTGGGGGGCTGAAACACAAGCAGTGCCACAGCACTCACAAAACGCTTTATATATCTGACTAATGCTAAACAGATATGCGAAAAGAAGCTTGTTAAGACTGACAGAAGAGACACTGGTGAAAAACATCAAAGTTTCCAAGCAGTTTATACAACGTTCTCCGATATTTATAAGCTATGTTGCTTGGTAAATGTTAATGCCTCCAACTTTTATGATGTAACATTTGGCATGGCAGAACGACACCGACAAAAGTACGGTAAATATTTTGCCTTTAGCCAATAGATTAACATAAGAGGTAGGCAACAAGAGAAAGATATAAACTCATGACCATTTTTGAAAACTGTTAAGCAGCCCATGCTTTTTATTTTTATACGGTAGATAAAACTATGAACAGATTCCTTCAACCTTCCCCGTCTTCTGTGGCTAAAATCTTGAGATTGTGAACTCTCAATTGCAAGATAAAAAGCTTTAGTTTCTGGTAAGATGAAAACAAGATGGCATTTGGGACTCACATTCATAAAGGCAAGGAAGAGAGGTAAACAAGTGCTGATACTGGAGAAAGAGCAGCTGGAAGGACATGGGTCTCCCCCCCCCTTCGCTTCCACTTTCTATTCATTACAGGTGGAAGGTCTCTGTAAGGGATGCTCTGCAGGGCAAGATGGTTGTAGTGGTCGTATCTTTTAACTGCATACTTACGGTTCAATGCTGACAGGTGTAGCCTCTCCCATTACTGAAAGGACAGGAGGGGTAACTTCTGCACTATCTGAAAATCAAAACAAGTTCAATTAATTAATAGCCCTATTTTCTGCTCAAGAAATGTATATTACATTACCATCAATATGGATTTAATTTAAATATGAATTTAAAGAAGAGTGTACACTCTACCATACCACCATCTTTTGCCAAATATCTGGCTAGAAGCAGGGAGAGTCTTAAGACAATCCCTTTATGGTGCAACATTTATCTGGCAACCTTTCAAACACAAGTATGATAATTCTGTTCCAACGATGTTGGAAGTTACCAGAACGCATAACCAGAATGCATGCATCCCAGCCTTACAGAATAGGCAGGATCTGAATTAACCCTGCCAGCACAGCCCACAATTTAGCAACGTAATCCTCAAATGGCAACCATGATTTATTTTCTCCAGCCCCGATGATCTTCCCATTCTACCCCAAAAAGACAAAAACACAGAAACTTACTGGATCGGAGCAGAGTTCGGTGCGAGCTTTTAGGAGTTATGGGAGGTGGAACCGAATTACCACTAGCTGAAAGGATGGCGTTGAAATACAGTCCTGAACCCTCTCGCACAGGGCTGAGTATTGGTGGGGGAGTGTAAGGAGGGAGTTCAAAGTTCCTATCGGAAGGATGATCTGCCAGGCGGACAGGTGAGCGCAAGTGGCTCTGGTAGGGCGTGATATTGGAATAGACTGGGGGAGCAATGAAGGTGCCAGCTTTTGGCGGTATGAAGAGAGGCTCTGGTCTGGGCCGCTGCTTTGCTTTCCGGGAAAAACCTTCCACTTCTTCTTTCGGAGCAGCACCTTCATGCTACAAAAAACGAAACAAGTTCCGTTTCACAAATTTCAAGAGCTTCAACTACTTATTTCCCCCTAAACATGAATCGTAAGGTAAATCAAACCGTTAATATGCAGATAGTTTTATAACCTACATGGGTAATAATAAATAGCAGCACCATCAACTTATGTGGAGGTTAAGATCGAAAAGGATTACTGCAAATGCATTACAATCAATCCAAAAAAGGCACATAAGACAACCTGAATGGCTACTGTAACCTCCAACGGCACGGCTTGGATTTTGCCATCTCAGAAAATACATATACGTTCTCTGAGATTTTCTCCGAGTTGTCACACACACACACAAATGGCCTCAAAAAATGACGAAGTTATTTGAATGAAGTTAAAGACAGAAGCATCTGTCTCCACACAGTTTCTTCTTGAAAACTGTATCCTTAACCATTTATCTAGTTCAGTGGTGGCCAACCTTTTAACATGAATGCTGGCCCTTTAAATGGTTGCATAGGTGAGGGCATTTCAGCAGGTGCAGCTGCTTTAGCAGCACCATCAGCACTTGCAGCTGCCAAGATTCTGTCTTCTACACAACTCTTAAGAACACAGTAGCCCTAATGGTGGAAGGTTGGCCACCCCTGATCTAGTTAAACACAATCAGAGTGTCCCATGAAGACGTAAGTGAAACAGTCAGAACAAGGCGGACTGTGGTTCCCCAAGGCATACTAAGTGCATGTAGGCACAGTGCAAATAATTCAGCGTATCTTGATATGCAATTTTGCAAGAAGAAACCATGAAAGACAGCCCAGATTGTCATCAGTGACAATCTATTTGTCACTGGTGCAAATGACAATCTATTTTTCAAGGTTTCTTCCTACACAGAATTGCCTTCCCAGTGTGAAAGTATAACATTTGATATGGCCCAAGGTTCCTGCAGAAAAGTATTGTTACATAATTTAAAAAAAAATTCACATTATACGTGGCATAAGCAACCTCAGTGAAAAGCAGTCCTTTTCAAACGAAAGCTATTCAACATCAAATTTCTAATATCAGGGCACTTTCCTTTCATCTGCTGCAGAGGCACTGCTTTGCTAGATCGAGCAGTTCCGATCATATTTAAAACCAGGATTACAATCTTCTTTCAAGACTAGAACTAAAGTGCACATCAGGGCCTTGAGATCAGAACATAGTCTCAATCCTGCACAGAATCATCAGGATGAATCCCAAGAAAGAATCCAGCATACACTACCATAGAGTGTGGATGTTTGTCTAGGTTACTTGTAACCTACCCACCACCTGCGGTTAAACCTCACCTTTAGATAGCTTTCAACACAACCCTACACTGTATTCTGGGCAGAAAACAAGGATGACCTGAATAAGCAAAGCTTAACCTGCTCTACAGAGAAGGTGCACAAAGAAGGACAGCGAAGGAAGACTCAACTAGCTCCCAGGCTTTCCCCCTCCCAAATATTCCAAACACCGACCTACCTGAGCCGACATGTCTGTGTTGAAGTTGCGATTGGACCTCCTCCGGGTGACTATTACAGAAGGCTTGCTTTCAGAAAGGCCACGGTCGTTTGCCACAAACCGCTGCAGCTTTCCTTCCTCACTCTTCTCCCTTCCAACATCTTGGCAGTCCAGTCTCCTCACTGGCACAGACACAGGAATGATGAGAGGTACAAGGCTGCTATCCTCCCGTGCTCTCTTTGGGGCTGGTGAAGAACCAGCGAATTCTACAACGCTTCTGGGTGCTGTTGCTGCCACCTCACTCTTGTTCATTTCTTCTGAAGTCTCTGGTTCCTTTTAATAAAAAGACCATGTGCACATTAAGATCTCTGAAGCACCATTAAGTATGTCTGGTATCTGGAAAGGTCTAGGCTAGGGAGTTGACAGGTTGAAAAACTGATGCTCTCTTCTACTAGCAAGTGCCAAATAAGATAATAGGACTAACGATCTTCCTTTTAATATCTAAAGACGTTAAGTTTGCCGACAACATGGTACAAGACTGAGGAAAACAGAATTTGCGGAAACTATTGGTCAAAAGAGGTATCAGCAAGAATAATGTACCAATTAGTGTTGCGCACACAGGATGTTGAAGAATCTTGCTTATGAGATAGAATGAACACACCTTGATGCTGATCTCTCTTCAGAAGTTTGGGAACATATAAATGGACACGATAAACACACTGGGTGAAAGTGAGTGTGCTGTTGGATGGTTTCTAGACAATAGGAAAAACCTCTGCACATAGCATGAGAAGGAGAATCTTGTAGCCTCACAGCACATATCCCTTTGAACCTATGGTAATCTCCCTTTCAGGATACTATAAATTACTAGGGGTTACAAGAAAGCCAACTGCCTCCTCCCTCAATCCCCCCCCCCCAAAAAAACCACATCTCAGCATTCAAATGGTCCTAGTACTCACTGGAAATAGATCTTGTTCAGCTGGTGTTGGGTTTTTACATTTTCTTTTTATAAATTAACATATTTCTGCATGCCTGGGGAGTCCCTAAAGAGTATGCAGAAACTAATACCATTTTTAGACGGTCCTATTTTCATTTCAAATTGATAGGCATGACCCCAAGTTCAGAATTAGAAGGAATCATGATATGGTAGGTCACACTGTCCTCCAGCCTGTAGGCTCTATACAACTATGGGGATCTTGGCCTCCCCACCTCATGTAGGATGCTACAGCTGACCTAGAGTGGATGTGCACACACGTACACAACTGTATGTGCATATTCCTTTGCCAAAAAAAAGAGTGGCATGAGCAGGATATTTGCATATACAGCCCAAGTCACATATGATTCAAGTCTTGTGCGTTTTCCTATGCACAGCCCACCACATGTACATCTTACATGCTTCACGTGACCTGATCCAGATCATGTGACCTGATCCAAAGGAAAAATAGATCAGACTTTTCTCTGTACAACCAAATAAAGCTCTCTGAAAAGCTTAGTTCAACTTTGCCTGTGGAATCATTTCAGAAGATATTGATGATTCCGACTGTTATTCCTTCTCCAGAAGTCTCTTGGGCTGCAATCATGTACACATTTACCTCAGAGTAAGTGTCATTGAATTCAACGAGACTTCCGATTAGACACGCACAGGATTGTGCTGTCAAAATGCTAACTAAATACTGTACATAGGAATTCTTAAACCATAGATACCTATGGAATTGCAACTAAACCATTCTTCAAGCTGGTTGGCACTTGAGCCCATGGAATTTCAAGAATATCTCTCAGGGAATTCAAGCAAGAGAGAAGGGGATAGGATGGGGAGGAGAGAGAGAGAGAGAGAGAGAGAGAGAGAGCTGAGAAATATTATAGGAAAATGGAGGCCAGGAGGCAAAGTTGAACTAGGGGCAAGAGTAAGGGAAGAGACAGGATAGCTTATCCATATTAAGTTTTTCCTCTTAGACTCTGAAATATCAGGAACATTATACATGTGCTATACATATACAGATATACATATATCTGGAGTACAAAGATACAGGTCAGAATCCTGAATCGACTTGCTGGACTGCTAAGCCCTTTTGAATGCAATGCAATGCAATTTCCGACATACACTTCCATGTGTCCCCAAATTAACGAGGGCGTTGACAGAAGAGGTTTAGACAGTATTTTACTTGAGTTGGGGTACCCCCTAAGAATCTGAACTTCAGCAGCAGAGACCAGAACTGGCAGCAATGTCTTCGAGTGAAGAACACAATGCAGGCATGCAATGAAAAAAGGAGAGTCAAGACTTAACACACACACACACACACACACACACACACACACACACACACACACACACAGAGCTGCCTTTTTTGTTCATGCACACAATTCAGAAGTCCAAAGTATGAATTCCCCTACAACTTTGGGTTGATCATTCTGCAAATTCAAGCATGATTTTTTTCTTGGACTGTATCAACTTCTGCCTGATCTAGCTTTCCCACTGACATCCTGAGAGTCATACCCTTTGTACTGTTCATAAGGGCTGGAAACGACTACCCCCATGAAGCTCTCTTCTTGAAATGGAGCTTACCCGAGGGCAAGGTTGCTTGGTTACATTTGAACTCAACTAGTCTTGAAAAAATTAATTCCAGTTATGGTACCATAGATGGCCAATCTGGATTAATGTTTCAGATTCCTAATTAATGCACACTGTACAACCAAACCTATTTTTTAAAAAGGACAAGATCAATGGGAACAGTATCATAAAGGGCAGGTTAATTCATCTAGGTCACAAAATACTGAAAGTTCTAAATTGTGGGTTGTTGTTTTTTTGTAAAAGAAGATGGAGATCTAAATGCTCCACTACTTATAAAATACAATTTTTCTCACAAATGGAGAATAAGTTGGTCATGCTTCCCATGCATATAGAAATATTCAGCTACTGAGCAAGTTAATGCTAAATATTTTTTTAACATTTTCTTCATAAGTTAAGGGTTGATAAATCATTGCAGCCATTTTTAAGAGGAAGCATTGCAATGAGGCAATTCCCACTTCCCATCCAGTAACAAAATAGTCTTGTGGCAGCACCACCATGTGTCTAAATAGTAAGTTACCATTTTCTAGAACACGGGTGCTTCCCAGCATTTTTTCAGGATGCAATCAGCTTGCAACTTCATTTAGCTTTTATGTATTTAGTTAGCATTTTAAAAGAACCAGAATCCCAACTCTATGGACATCTTACAACGTGCAATGCAAATACTGGAACCTTCTGTCCATGTCCCATCGTGCAAGCGTAAAGCATCAAAGACACATGAAACTTAGTGTCTTTTAGCTCTAAAACTGCACCCAGCTCTTATGCATTGATTCTCTCCATCCTTAGTCCTTGTCCTAATGGACCTGCATATTATTATTCTTCAACAACTCCCCCCCCCCCAGTTATTGTTATTAAGTTTACATCCCACCCTTTCTACAGGTGGCATACATGGAATTATTCCATGTTATCCTCAGAAGAAGGTTAAGAGATGATAGTTTCTCCAAGGCTACTTAATGAACTTCATAGCTAAACCATGATTTGAAATGTACCGGTAGAACTCTTTCGTCCAAGTACGATACACTAACCATTACACTACACTGCTAAGTATCCTACAAGCCTTTGACTAATCTACAGGACAAATTCACAATAGCTCTTTTCAGACATCACTCAAGCAGGGTGAAGTGAGCTTGTTCAGAGGGGCAATGGGAGCACACCAGCAAATCCCACCCTTGTGCCAGCACTCCCCAAAGACCCACCTTCCTGCCAACCATTAGCACAGTATCTGTCTGCAGCAAGGGAGAGAGACTCCTTGTGATAAAGAACACTGGAAGTTCAGTGGATCTCTCCCCAGTTACAGTGTATCACTGCAAAACACTGTACTCGTGGTCAACGCAACTCCAAAACGTGTTGCTATGGTGGCCAACTTGCCAGCATACTCTCACGACTTCCCCCTCCCCTGAGCATATGTTCTTCACTCTACTTTTAGTAACATCTGAAAAAGGCCAATTAATCTGAAGGATGTAGATTACTGGACAAGCCCCAAATCCACACTCAAAAAGTCAGCTAATAGCCCTCTGACTGCTAAAAAAAAGCCCAGCCAAAACTACTCTGGTTACTCAAGCGCTAGCTGAAATTGCCAACACATTTCAAGCTTTCCCTTCTGCAGACTACCTGTTAGCTTCCCTTCCCTTCTAACAAGTAAAAGCCGCAATGCTAAATATTTTGCTGAAGCTATTGGATTCTACGTTAGGACAACCCTAAATTCTGTGATTTTAAAAGGGCTTGGGGGTGAAAGAAGGCTGAGGAAGGTAACAGTTCGCTCACTTAGCAATTAGTTCTCCAGTGGTGAAGCAACTGCTAGCCCAGTTCCATTCCATGGACAAGAGTGACAGAGCTGGCCCTGCTGCTGTGAGGAACAGCTGGCTGTCATTTTATCCCCTTCAACTGCCAGAGATATGTTCTGAAGGTGATGGACAAACGCTTCCTCTGGAAATTAGAGGAAAAACGGCAAAAAAATTTTTTGGTTTTTCCCATGTGGTTCAGCTAAGCATGGGAAGGTCTTGTGACGTATTTGGCTATGACGTCATAGTCATCATCCACTCAGTCTCTAGGACATTACCCGTGTCAATATCCCTAGAGCAAAATGCAATGATCGTGCTTGCTGGAACAAGCACATCACTTCTTTCCCAGAAACTGCATACAGCAATCTGATCACTTGAAAGCTGCACCGTACCTACAACCGCCTTTTGCAGGGATGAGGTTACCTCAAGTGGCTCATGATGGTGGATTATCAATGGCTGCTAACATTAAGACGTTGTGTAGTGTGGAGAGGCAATGCATGCCGCACCCGTGGGGACACACCACCTACCTTGACATTCTGAAGAGAAGCCAGCTCCACAGCCTTCTGAGCCAAAGTTAGCAAGTTTGCTTCTTGAGAAACACGTCGCCGTCGGCGGGTGCTCTGGATAACACCACCTCTAACTCCCCCAAAGTCATTAGTTCGCTGGATTAGCCCATCCGTTACAACTGCCTGCTTTTCTCCCTCTCTGGCATTCTCGTATGCACCTACGTTCTCCATTTCAGGCTGGTTGGACTGACCTCCAGCAGGCATCTCCCCATGTTCTGGCTTTGCTCTGTTCAGTTGTGAAAAACTCTCCTTGTGACTGAAGATTTCAGAAGGATGTCGAAACTGGACTTCTGGATGCTGCTGAGGTTGCCAGTGATGTGGCAACACATTACCAGGATACTCCTCAGCTGGTTTGGACACCAATGCTTCTTCTGCAGAAGATGCTGGTGGGACACCTTCCTTGGAGAGTCTCCGTGATCTTCGTGGAAGAAGGATCTGGGCCTGAGGTAGTACAGTTTGTGGGTTCTGTTCCGTTAAGGCCTTCAGCAGCTCCTGGTTCCGTTCGGGAACAGGGTGGAACTGATGGGAAACCATGTGATGCTGAGAGGGCTGAGGTGGTGCTGCCACATGAGGCTGTGCAACAGAGGCAGGCTGCTGAATGCCAAAGGTTTGCACAGCAGCCTGCTGGTGATGGTGCTGCGGATGTTGCTGCTGTGGATAAAAGTTTTCAAACAGCTGCATCTGTGGAAGAGGTTGCTGTTTCTGCTGGACGGTAAAAGCTGGGCTGGAAGAAGCAGGTGCCTGCTGAAACACATGCAACAGCTCGGGAAGACCCTGCTTCTGGCCCTGGTGGCCAAATGCAAGCTGGAAAGGCTGCAAAGGTAGAGTCTGATTCTGTTGTGGTGGTTGCTGCTGTTGCTGTTGCTGCTGCTGCTGCTGAAAAGAATTTAACTGGGCTTGCTGCATAGCCAATGCTTGCTGTTCCATCTGAGCTTTCTGAGTCATCATCTGCTGGAGATCATCAGCACACAAGTCGAGCTGGGACATCACCCCACCTTTCTCTCGATTTCTTTTCAGGGTATCCGGATGACTGTAGAAACCTGGGACACAGGCATTGGGATGCCCCACTTTCTGGTTGCTGCCATAAGACATCCCATGATTCCATCCTCCAGGCTGAGGTTGCCAACTGGCTTCACTCCGCTCAGGCAACCGGCCCCCAAGTGGGTAGTTCTGCCACTTGGCAGCAGTCAAATGCTGGGGGTTCATCCTTGCATCCCCTCTTTGAGAATAGATAGAGTTCAGCAAAGCAGCACTGCTGGGGACTCCACTGAATACGTCCGATTTGGAAAGCTCCACAGCTTGGGACGAAGGTACGTTCCCCACATGGCCATAGTACTGTCCTTTCAGCTGTTGCTGTTGGGCTTCTTTAAGTGAGACACCTTGTTCACTAAAAACTGCAATCCTCTTCCCAGTCCTCTTGCCTGAAGTTTTTGGCTGAGTCTGCAAACTCATTCTGTCTGTCCCACCCAGGGATTAAAAAATAAAATAAATCAGATTAACAGCCAACCCATTGCTGGTGCTAGGGCAGAACTGGGGGTGGGTGGGTTTAAATACAAGACAGTAAAAGGCTTTCTTCACCCTCCAATCTAGTCCATGCCAAGATAAAAGACACTCAGGCTTCAGTTGCTTAGATTGCCCTCTTTATCCTCTGCAATTTCAAAAGGGATTCCGGGGTCCACTTAGGCGTTGCACCTGAAAAACAAATAAGCAGATAATTAAACTTCAGTTATTCATGTCAGAATTTGCATAATATCAATCGAGAACTAATGTGTAAATCCTTAAAATCAGTCCATTTTTCTGAAAACAAGGAGCAGGATTTGGCAGTTAGCGTGTGCACACCTGCTCATTTCCTGCACCCAAGATCATACCTAGAATAATTTTGCCCACTGGGGATTTTTCCCCACATCCATTACAAATTATTTCTGCAATTCCTAGCTAGTTTCCAACTTTTCTGAGATCTTTGTAGCAATTTATTTTTTCCCTCTAACCTTTCCTCTTGCATTCTTTTATGCTAGTATTGTTATTAAAAATATTTTGAAGTTGTCTCTTCCAACATCTCCTATTTTTTTTCCTCAACACATTCTTTATGGAAAGAGAAGAGTTTTTCATACAGAAAAGGAGCACTACAACAATCACAAAAAAAGTGAAATTAATCAAACAACAATCTGCTGGGTAAGTGACCAGAGGAGGGCATTAGGGATGAAGATAAAGCACGCACAGTGAGCTCTGGAGCTGTTTGAAGCTTCTGCCTTCTCCTAAGCTCAGTGCAACATGAGCTCTCATATCCTGCCGCTCCAGTTTTCCAGGTATGTCAAAGAATCTTGAGGGTCCAACAGGGAGATCTCATGTCACACTGTGCTTTGAAGAAGACAGAAACCGCATAAGTCTCTCGCACTCTCTCCGCTCCAAAACCCAGCACAACATGGAATTTCACCTCTCCTCAGAGCTCTCCTGTCACAGGACTTAGGGGAAGGGAAGGGTTGTAGCAATAACAAAAGTAACTGCTTGCTACTGAGCTGAGCCAAGCAAATATTTGTGGACCCCTGGATCCACCTCCAAATTTCTGCCAGCATTATGCATTGCACCAAAGAGTTGTAAATTCATTGGCTGGAGAGACTGCTATGCACCTTTTAAAATTTAAACAGCGGAACATAAAATAAATGCTCAAAAAACCATCAAGTAGAACCATCTTCAGCCTTATGAAAACTTGATAAAAGAATCGAAATGAACATGGACCTCTGACAAAACCTTCAACAATAGTGTCAAAAGGCTTGCTGCAGCAGCGACATTAAAACTGCACATTGTTCACTACAGTGTGACCCCCATTTCTGCGGATCTGCTTATCCGCAGTTCCCTGTGTGCCCCTGCAGTCCCCGCAAGCCCATTACCTTCCTTTTTCTTAAAAGAACATGTTTTTCTTTAACAGAATGCTATAAGCATGCAAGCTTATAGCGACAAGCAGGCAGGCAGGCTGCACGATAGAGGGACACAGAACAGAACATTTGCAGGAAGTTGTAAACGTTCTGTTCTATGTCTCTCTATCATGCAGGCTGCTTGCTGCCTGTCGCTATAAGCTTGCATGCTTATAACGTTCTGTTTAAAAAAAGAAGACATGTTCTGAGAAAAACATCTTAAAAGAAGATGTCTTTAAAAGAAGAAGCATCTTTTTTAAAAACGTCTTAAAAGAGGATAAAGGAAGGTAATGGGAACACGGGGCGGGTGCATGTGTGAGGATAGCATTCCCTCTTATCCACAGTTTCTGATATCTGCGGGGGGGGGGTAGGAACCTATCCCTCGCAGATACCGGGGTCACACTGTATATGATGACTTGTCAATTGTACCTCAAACTGAGCTGCCAATATGGGTGAAGGCCATGTTTTACTTTGTAAAAGATGAAGAGATTGGAAACTACTAATCCAGAAAACTAATACTGATCAATTTAATACTTCTTAGCTGTGGAAGTGTGGGTAGAGGTAAGGACTCTGCAAAGCAATATGGATAACATGTTAGGTATGTACGTTATATTTCAAGGAACACACGTTTAGAAAGTTTCAACGCAAGATCATACATAGAGCCGAGATGAAATCATCTTTTTAGTTTAGTTGTCATTGATAAAAAGTTCCTAAAATTTTAGTGCATTTTCTACCTCAAACGTTCATCATCATCATCATCATCATCTATTTTTCACCCTATTAGAAGCAAGTGTGCAAAATCCCTCCCCCCTGTTTTTTTAAGGCTCCATGGAACTGTGCAGCCCCTCCACTAGTCCATAGGGAAGAGAAGTGTTCATGCAATTTAGCAACTTGACATATAATAAAAGTGCTGAATTCAGTCTTTAAATGGATGGAGATGGAAGTGTGAGCATGTATAATTTCATCTCCCTAAACTCAGGGGCTTTGGTTTCTTGTCTAAAGGCAAGGAAGCAGCAGGTATCACAAGCTGGTCATATGTACTTTGTGCCCAGAGAAAATGAGCCTGTCTGAAATAAGAGACAACTCTTTGCGTTGCAGAAGTCCTGTATATATGTGCCCTGCCCCTGCTGCAAGCAGAATGTTCTCTTCTCCAATGACTCATCAGGATGCATTGTCTCCTTAGAGAGCCCAACGTAACTTGCGTCTCATTACTAGCCATTTACCCTTACCTAACAACATGGTTCAGTTGCTACGGTACAAGGTCTAATTCTAAATTAGGTTCAGTTTGACAAGGTATGAAGTCTAATTCTAGTTTTCATATTGGAAGGCAAGATGCAGCTTTACCAAACTGTCCAGAAAACCAAAAGGAAAGCCTTACAGAAGCAGCTTTAAAAAACTGAGACTTGATGGAAGCTGTGATTGGAGCACAAGTCACTCTGCACACAGAAGCACGACTTAAATGATAAACAAGAAAAGCATTAGGTCATTTCACAGAGGAGCCTTTTCCAGGTTCTTTGCAGCTGTGATTTTCAATCACTATTTCCCCTGGTTCTAGTCCAAAATGTGCAGGGCTTTCAGCTCCCCACCTAAAATAAATCCCACCACACACCTACTGACAATTCTTTTTACACCATCCTGAGCATTAAAAGCAAGAAGAGCTACTCTTCCATCTAAAAAGGAGCCCAATAGCTAAAGCAGCAGCAAATCTTCAGGACATTCTGAATGGTGCTAACATAATATATTTTACACATGTTCAGATGGTACATCTCAGTGGTTTCTTCATTTCTCAATATCCACATCTGCAAATGGAAGATGTTTAGAGAGAGAAGAGATGTTGTCAGATCTATCTGGAGGAGCTGACCAAATTAGAATTCCCTGTAGAACAAAGGTCCTTAAAAGGCAGGAATTGACCAGTTCACTATTTTCACAGAGGTTTTCATCATAATTAGAACCTATCATCCCTGTTCAGGAATTTCCGGTGAAAGGCAAGCCATTCTTCTGGGAACCACTTAAGCAGCATTCTGTAAGCTCTGAAGTAGACTTCTGGCACCAAGCAGAGTACAGCAGACAAAGCCAGAAAGGTGAAGGAAAGTACCTAAACATTTGGCAGCACACAGCCAAAGAATGCAAGGAAGGTCAAAAGCCTTATTTGTTCCCCATATACAGAAATGACAGTTGCATCTGGAAGCAGCCACAGTTCACCACACTCGAAACCACAAATTCCAACTCAAATGCTGTATGCAAGAACTGTGAAAATTTGGCCATTATACAAGGATACAATTAAGCAATTCTCACAGCTTAGAAGTAAAAAGGATTATAGAAACAATTACAGTATAACTGAAATGAACAAATGTGAATTAAACCAATGATGGAATCAAAAGCACATGGTGAATGCTAGCAATATTGCTACTGTTTAGATGCTAGTGACATAAGATACCCTTGCTACATTCTAGATAGATAGCCACACAACTTACTGTATAAAGAATGGACAAATCAGTCGGCTTCACAAGCACTGATAGTGGGGGTGGGGTGGTAAACTCTTACAACTTACTGTATAAAGAATGGACAAATCAGTCAGCTTCACAAGCACTGATAGTGGGGGTGGGGTGGTAAACTCTTACATCTTACATCAGGTGGGTCTTATTTCCAAAGAGGAATGATACAGAAGGAAGACAATGGGTTATTTTCTGCCTTCCTATTGTCTGTGCTCTCATTGCTGTAATTGACACTTAGCCAGATGCTTTGAACACATATTAAGATTAATTAAGAGTAATGAGGACTGTCGTCACCAATGACTTGCCAAAACAACCTGGATTTGGCATCCTTTCCAACACATGAAGTGCCACAAGAGGAAATACATCATCCAAGTGCCCTCTTCTGCAATACTGGAAGATGCACGTGAAGCAGTGTGTTAAACACTTGACTTAAAAGGCAAACTAAAAATACAGGAAAAAAATAGATTAGACTTTTCTCTGTGCAACCAGATAAAGCTCTCCGAAAGGTTCAGCTCAACTCTGACTGTGGAATCATCTCGGAAGATATTGATGATTCAGATGGCTACCTCTCCCACGTTTGAGCACAGCTCAAATATTAATAAAAATCGTATTCCTCCAATACATTCTGAAGAGTCAGTCAGATGTGGAATCTACAGGGACAGAACACAACAGCAAAATTAATATACGATATTAAAGTACATGAAATAGTTGTACTTTGGCTGGTGAACAAATTTCATATGCAGGTAGGTGCCTGACTTACCTTCACCCACCCTTGCAAGTGCTCACAGAAGTTACTAGCTCATAAACATTAGCACACCTATCCACACACACCTGTGCTAGTAATCTGCAGCACATCAATGACCTGAAATGCAACAACTATCAACTATTTTACATTTCTCTGCCTAGTTGCAATTCTTACTCATCATCACAGGTGACCAGGTGAGTGCTAAGTGGCTGGTTATAAGCCTGCATTCCACTTAAGGAAAATGCCACTATTTCACTCCACTACAAACTCCAACACCACAATTACCTCTTCCTAGTTAAAAATATGTTTTTCTGCTCCAACTCCTGTTAGCAGTGTCTTCTCAAATGGCTTATAAAAGGTCAAAGAGGAATAGAGGAGAGGAGGTGGCAGGCCCAAGAAGTCTTTTGCAACTTCCACCTTATAGGCCAACTTTAATTCCTTGCAAGTGGATCATGGGCCTGCCATTTCACTGACTCACTTCCTCATCCATTTACACTCACTGTTCTCTCCCTGCTTCTCCTCACTGGCTGCCAACAGTGGAATCCTGTAACCCAGCATCACAGACCTGGGGCGTGCCAGCAAAAAATGCTCTCAGCTAACTTTTCTACACCCTTCTGTAGACAGCACAAAAATACCTCCAGGAGAGAAACGAGAGATGGAAACAGTCTGCTTTAAAAATGCAACTGATACATCATCTACTCAAGCAAACATATTTGTCAAACTCTAGCAGGAGAGCACACCATTGCAGAACCATTCATATCTAGTATGACGATCTCCAACTGCTGCAAACGCGACTGGCTTGAAGAACCTTCTTTCTGTGCATCTCTTTATTTACCACTTGCTTCCTGTGGCATTATTAAGAGCAGGAAACATTGCCAAACTTGACCATGGCATGCAAAGTAATATCCGACAGTATCTTATGATGCTAGACCTGTCTTGCAACATAACAGAAGAGGCAGGTGGAATACCAATTCCTTATTACAGTTTTCCCCACAGTAGATGCAGAAGGGGTCCGTAGACAATCACCTGCCAATTCATGCACTTGAAACATTCACTTCCTTCTTTCTTCACTCCAAGAGTAGTACAGACTTCTGACTATGCACTCCACTTCCACATTCTTTCACCTGGAGATTTGTGTACAAAGTTCTTCCACTTGGCGTTGATCTGAACGTTTCCCCCCAGCAATGGAATCTACTTTAGTATCACATAGGTTCTCTCCCCAATCTCGTGAGAGATGTTGGGTTTTTTTACTACAGAATTCAGTTTCTAAGAATTACAGCTTTGGCTAAGACAGAACCTTGCAGTAAACCAGCTTAATGATACGGTATTTAATTCAGGCCTCCTAGAAGTTAGTCTTCCATTTTTTTCCCCAGTTTCCACCACTGACCAGGTTACTCAGTGGAATACCCTCTCTGAAGTCTGAGCAACTCTTAAGGCCGCTGCAGACCGCATGAATTTCGGTGCGTCCCAGACGCCCGAGGAGCTTTGTCGAGCTGTGCTGAGGTGACTGGTTACCACAGCGGAAGCGAGCGGTCTCCCGATTTCCGGCACGATCGAAATTGTTTCTGGGCCAAGTTTGGAGGGGCTGCATCGCGGAGCTACTGCAGCCACCAAGGGGGAGGAGAGTGGCTATCTACCAATCGGGTGTGTTAGCCAGTCACCGTGGAGGTTTCTTCCAAGAAGGCAGGACAAAAGGAGGGACTATTTGCGGGAAGACACTCCTACAGACAAGCTCAGAGCGCGGAGGACGGTGGCCAGCCTCTCGCGCTCGCTCGCCTCGGCGCTCGCTCATTTGCCTCGGCATGCGGTCTGCTACAGCCTTTAAGGTCACTACTGCTGCCATTGTATCTAGCTATCCACGAATTTTTTTAAAACCTGTAGCACAAGAGAGTCATCCTGAAGTTGAAAGAGCAAGATAGCAGAGATCAGCCAGGTACATCATAAAAAAGCTGAAACTGGCTCTCCTTCACATATTGTACATGTGGAACATGCGGAGCCTCCGTCACAGGGGGGCAGCACCGCCCTTTCCTACTCTACCAAAAATCGTTTGCGCACTTCAAAGGTTGGCTGCAGCTTCAAAGGTTGGCTGCAGCAATTTTTGGTAGAGTAGGAAGGGGCAGGGCTGCCTCACCTCTCACCCCCGCACCACATGTCCCTGGTCCATATAACATAAAGTGAGTATTTGCACTCTGGGCGGTGACAACAAGAGATGTTTCATTTCTGTGTGTACACAACTGCAATCATAGCCAGCAAAGCAGTTTAGATTTTAGAACATGTAGACAACTAAAATTCTAAAGGAGACTAGTTCCCCACCAAGTAGCCAAGCTTATTTCCTGCTTTCAACAGATAGACACCCAGCACATGATATGGTTGGCTGTCAAATTACCTATGTTAGGATGCAGACTTCTCTATATAAGTTTCAGCACAGAGGACTGAGTGAACCTATGTAGCTCTGAGGAATGTTTTATATCGGTTTTTAATCTGTGTTGCAGTTCTTACTGGGTGGTCTGGTGTTAGACAAGGTGCTCTCTTTCAATCCCCCAGCCATAAAATGAGAATTCAAGTTACCTGCTTCCCTCACCAGGTCGTTGGCCCTTCTTGTACAAATATAACTTTACAGGAGTATTTGCAGAAGTTGCCTTCTTTTGTGCAAAAGAAAACTGTGGCGTATCTCTAAGGCAGGGCCCAGGGCAATGGAAGGCTGGCAGCCAAGTTTTCAGAACACAGAGCAAACAGTTCTAGGTAAAGAAGCACAGTTTATGGGTTTTTCAGCCATGTATATTTTAAAATTGAAGAAATAAAAATAGATAAATCCACAAACTTGTCAGAAGAAATTCCTTTTCCAGCCGCATACACTGTCAAAAATCACAGAAATAGGTGTGCGTTCTTAAAGGATTACCCAAACACTGACAAGCAATATCTCTAAATCTTCTGCTTACGTTTCGTTCCACCCTTGGAACCTTATCAAAGCAATAGGAAAGAACAAACTCAGCAACAAGCCAGTAGCTGTCATTAACTCTGGAGGAACACCGTTCCGTTTTTATAACACACAAAAGCGCGGGAAGCGCTAAATTGAATAATTAGCATCAGAAGCTGCTTGTTGCACTCAAGCCACAAGGGCACCTATCTAGCCTCAACATCTTAAGGGGAACACCACTCCATTAGGTTGGAACACACCATTTAAACACATCAAATGCACAGGTAAAGCGCGAAATACTCAGTTAACATTTAAAACCGAAGCGGCTCGCTCCGGTTGACCGTGTATAACCTTTCTCCCGTAGCGCGCTTTCTAACAGCCCCAGATCGGAAGCAGCTTGCTGCGCTTCGGCCACAGGGCACCTATCCCAGCCTAACATCTTAAAAGGGACACTGTTCCATACACCAAATACATGTATAAAGCAAGAGTACTAAAAAGTTAGTTTAAATAGAAGCGGATGTTCCTGGATCACCGCATGTAACCTTTCTCCCGTTCTGACTTTCTGACAGCCCCAGATCGAAAGCGGCTTACTGCGCTCCGACCGCAGGGCACCCACCTAAACCTAACATCTTAAAGGGAAATGTATGCAGCCGGAAAAGGAATTTCTTCTGACAAGTTTGTGGATTTATCTATTTTTATTTCTTCAATTTTAAAATATACATGGCTGAAAAACCCATAAACTGTGCTTCTTTACCTACTGCAACAAGTCATGTAAATCTCCATACTACTTTGCAAACAGTTCTTTCTACAAGATACTTTAGAAAACGCAGCAAAATTAATACAGCAATAACCTGATGTTACTAACCACCAAATGTTTCAAAAGTTAGAAAGCTACTATATCATAGCTACTGATAGCCAGTGCAGTGTACTAGATAGAAGTGTTGGATTATATGGGGGAAACTAAACAGTGGAGAAACCATGTACATCACCTCAACTTGTTGGAGGAAGGGAAGGATTATAACGTAATAAATAAAAGAATGAGCTGTGAGCCAGGATGCTCCTGATCCAAGCATCCCTTTAACTATGTACAGACAGGATGGTTTTACACAAGCCGCTGTCACTCAATCTTAGTCCTCCATATGGGAAAAATGTTGATGCTCTTTACTGGGTTGCTGTAAGGATTTACTGAGACAAACACAGAAGTTCCAAGAAAAGCACTACACAAAAAAGTGCAGAACAACACAGAATTCATTGAACTCAGTTCAACAGAATTTACAAAGATTGCAACCTAATTAGATTTAGCTGATGCAGAATGTTGTGGCCTTACTATCAGGAGCTAAGTGCAGAAAACATATCACTCCAATCTTGGCACATATGCATGGGCTTCCTATTAGTTTCCAGGTCAATTCAAGGTGCTAGGATGGCTCTTTAAAGGCTACAAGGGAATGAGTCCTATCGTATGTGCATCTTTGTGTCCTTCGGTCGTTTGGGCAGGCAGTGCAATTTGTCCCATCCTTTTCTGGAGTAAGATTTGTTACGACACTAAGAAGAAGAATCTTTGTAATATTATCCTCAAGGAATTAAATTCTGCCGTTTAGTTCACCTTTAAATTGAACTCCTATACATACTGATCTGACCTCGTTGAATTCAACGGGAGTGACTTCTGAGAAGACAAGCACAGGATTGCATTGTTAACTGATTGTAGCTACAATTCTATACACACCCTTCCCTAAGAGTAAATCCTACCAAATGTAATGGGCCTAACTTCTAGATGTGCATATGATTGCACTCTAAAGGCTGCTCTACACCGCACGTATCCCGGCATGTCCTGGGCGCGTGCAGAGTGGTGTGGCTTCCTTTTTAACCGATCGCCATGGAACGCATGAGAGTTGCGCTCTCCCGTGTTCCACTGCGATCGATCGTGAACCATGCTCATGATTGAGAGAGGGCAGGACGCGGAGCAAACTGTTTGACCAATGGGATGAGAGGGGACTTTCAGCCAATCGAAGCGCATGTGTTTCAGCCAATCAGTGTTGAGCAATATTACGAGGGACAATCAGGAGGAACAAGCGCGTTGAAGAAACTGGTGGAGCCCAGGGCAGCGTTTCGGGGCGGGGCATCCTGTCCCTTATGCTCGCGAGCCTCCAAATGCAAACGCAACCAGAGTTGGTGTAGATCAACCTTAAGTCGCTGCTTTCCCTCTTCACCTACATGTCATTTCATACAGCTTTCTTCTACTACTGCTGAATTTTGATTTGCTTGATATTATTTGGATTGCAAATCTTATGGTTTAAACAACGTGAAGAAATAAACAGCATGTAAGTCACTTCAGTGTCTTCTTTCTCGTTCCAGTATTTCTTTCACATTAGTTGCCCCATATTTATAGAAATCTTTAAAAAAAACTGGTCTGAAAGAGATTTACTGCTCAGTCTTCCTCCTCCTCTCAAAAATGTTCTATTTAGCCTGTACATGTCTGTTCTATTTTCAAAAGTCAAGTTCATGACCTCATATCTAGTAATATTAAACTCCATTTGCCAGTCCATCTGTTGAGGCCCTCCTGCAGTTCTCCTCAGTTTCATCTGTTATTCCACTTATATCTGGCATCACAAGCAAGCACAAAAGTTATATAAACCCTTAACGCCATATACAGCACAGTTCTATGTACACTTACTTGAGACTTACTTCCTTTGTCTTCAAGCAAGTGTACACAGAATTGCAGTCTGAGGCTGCAATCCTATACACTTTTACCTAGGAGTAAGCCCCATTAAACTCAATGGGGTTTACTTTGAGTAGGCATGCACTGCACAACTCGTGCTTTTGCACTTCCCTTTGTGCAAGAGAAAAGGAAATGAGCAGCTTCAGATCCTGGGAGAATGAACTGCCAACTCTGGACACAATGACAAACTGTAATCAGAGTTTGGTTTGATATCCTGGCATATTAACAAATGGTGGTTTGAACAAACCACAGTTGCTGAGTTTAGATGCAACACAAACTGCGGTCTGATCTTAACTAGGAACAGAAGCAGCTAGTTTCCTCCCTTAGCCCAGGAAGGGAAGAGAAAAAGCCCGAGTACAATTACAGTTTAAAAAAATGAACCCAGCCAGTGTACGGAAATATTATTAAAAAAAATTATACCCCGCCTTTTCCTATGCCAAGGCAAATGCCCAAGGCAGCTTACAACAAGTTAAAATACATAATTTAAAAATACATAAAGTAAATTTAAAAAACAATAAAATCCACTGGGGGGTGACAATGTAGAGCAGAACAAGGCAGAACATACTGAGGCACTGGGAGCAGACAACAACCCATCAAACAAACGCAAGACGAAACAGAAAAGTTTTGAGCCCCTGCCGAAAAGTCATGAGGGAGGGGGTTATTCTCAAATCCCCTGGCAAGGAGTTCCACAATTGTGGTGCCACAGCAGAGAAGGCTCGCCCACGAGCTGCCATTCCCCTAACTTGAGACAGAGGTGGCACTCGCAAGAGAGCCCCCTCAGATGACCTAAGAGAACGGGCCGGAATGTATGGGAGAAGGCGGTCCCTCAGATATCCTGGACCCAAACCGTGAAGGGCTTTAAAGGTAATTACCAGCACCTTGAATTGGGCTCAGAAACGAATGGGCAGCCAGTGCAGCCGCTGAAGCAGCGGTTCAACAGAGTCAAACCGCCTAGCTCCAGCGACGACCCGGGCCGCCACATTCTGCACTAGTTGCAGCTTCTGAACCATCTTCAAAGGCAGCCCCACGTAGAGCGCATTACAGTAGTCCAGTCTGGAAGTCACTAAGGGGTGGACCACCGTGGTCAGGTCCGATGACTCAAGTACGGCTGCAGCTGGCGCACCAGCCGAAGCTGGGCAACCCCTGGCCACAGCCGCCACCTGGCTTTCCAGGGAGAGCTGCAAGTCCAGAAGTACTCCCAAATTGCGCACCCGTTCCTGCAGGGGGAGTGTAACCCTGTTCAGAACGGGCAGATGACTTAGTACCTGCATCGAGGCTTTCCTGACCAGTAGGACCTCTGTCCTTTCTGGATTCAATCTCAACCTATTAGCCCTCATCCAGACCCCAACCGCCTCCAGACAATGCTCCAGGACTTCCACAGCCTCCCCGGAACATGATGGCAAGGAGAGATAGAGCTGTACTCATAGGCTTGACAAACTCAAAGCTGAAATCTAAGACAAGGGTTCCATTTTTAGATTTTTTACACAGACCCTTTATTTTTTTTATTTTTTTTTATACAACCCTTCCTCCAAGGAGCTCAGAGTGGTGTACATATTTCCTCCCCTCCTTTTGTCCTCACAACAACCCTGTGAGGTAGCTGGAGAGATAGTGACTGGCCCAAGGTCACCCAGGAAGCTTCATGGCTGAGCGGGGATTTGAACCTGGATCTTCCAGGTCTAAGTCCGACTCACAAACCACTACACCATTAAGTAGATAAGTGTTTATCTACTTAAACACCACATGTGGAAATAGTGAACCGCACTACTATGAGCCAATCGTTCCAGCAAACACGGGGGGAAAATATAGTTATTCTGTAAAGGTCTCTTGACTGAAAGAACCTAGAATTTGAACTGAAATACATAGCAAGATATATTTTTACAAAAGTATTCCACAAGCTCCCATTTTACTAGGGAAGAGTTCCTAAGCACTGTAAGGGGGGGGGGGTTGTCTACATGCAGAACCATAGTAAAGACAACAGAGTCAAATCTACAAATGTCTGGATTGTACTGGATAGTTTATCTTCTTCATTACTGTACCAAACATTTCTGATTTTGCAGTATAAAAAGTGATCTGCTCATCCACTGTGCAATCCAAATTTGGTACGTGGCATTAAGGGAACAGCCTTGGGAAAGGTCAGAACTGAGCAGTTTGCTCTTCCTGTCTTGCTAAGGTTTGTCCATATCATGAAACTGCCATCTATTGTGACAGATACTACTGAGAGCTGCGAAAGTGGAGTAAAAACCTTGGCTGAATTCACTGCATCTCCTCTTGTCTACACCAGCCGAGCCCTGCCTGCAACCACACGGTCACATCAATCCAATTAATGAAATTCAACCAATTCAAGTCTTGTGAATAGTTTGCATGATTAAAATTCCTGCAGGCTGCCTGCAACCAGCCTTTTCCCTCCCACTCATCGCCCACTGCTCCCTGAAGTAGGAAATGACAGCAGCACAGCCTTCCTACACACTGGAGCATTAAGTGAAGGGGGGGGGGAGAAACCATTTTATGTGCTAAATATCCTGCATTTTATGCGCAAAAGGTGCAGGGTAGCCAAACGGGAATGGAGTGGGGAATGGACAGGAAATAGTATCCACAATCCAGAAGGGGGAGGGGGACAACAATAGTCAGCGGTTAAAGTTTGTCTATATAGGTAGGCTAAAAGCATTTAGGAAGTCTAGACGGAAAGGGGAGGAAAAAATCTTCCTTAGCGGAATGGGACCAGCTTCTCTGGAAAATATGCAACAAGTATTGTGCCACTCTGGTACAAGCCAATAATGTGTAGTCTGACCCTCAGAAAGTCAACTAAATGCTTTGTGCCGTTTGTACAGGCCTATGACCGTCACCAAGCCTGCTGAGATAATCCTAAACCTTCAAATTGTAACTGCTGACTGGACAGATGTACGGAGAGTTCATTTCTTACACGCCACTCTGTTTCCCACACACATGGGGATATTGGATGCGGATTAACGTACACACTTTCCTATTTCCCTCACCACTGAACAAAGCGAACAACTAAACTAAGGAGATTCCACATTTGTTTGCTTTGCCACCCAGTGAACCTCATGGCTGAATGGGAATTTGAAACTGGGTTTCCATATACCAGAAGCCCTCGCAGTCCAGTCACTAAACCATGCTGAATTTCAGAAGTACTTCCCTTTTTCGCTTCATAATTCTACAGCTGCCACTGCAACACTTGTTTTTTGCAAAAAGGGGACAACTGAAGATTGACAAATTATGAAACGTGGTTTAGCTAGTTCTTTACTTGCTAAATAGTCACAGCTGTAAAAAAAATGGAAGCACCAGTCCCACTTCAACTACTTTTCTGTATGGATTTAGCTTTAAAAACGTGTGGGTTTAGCTTTATTCTTCATTTCAACACCATGACTGCTGTCAGTCCTTCAATAGGCTCTAGTCAGTGGCTGGCATGTCGGAAAAAGCAACGCTATGGTGGCATGAGAGGGTCAAAGTAGCAACAAATGAGACTCAGGGGGTGGCCTCCAGCCAAGCACCTCACAGAGAAAGGCTCTGTGCTTTTCAAGTGACATGTCAGTGTAACCTACTGTTTCCTTCCTCCCCACCCTCTTTTTGTAATAACTACTTACAAACCTCAGTGCAAATGTTTTTTAGAAAATAAAATTGTTTGGGGCTCTTTGGCACTTCCTTCCAGCAGAAACCCACAATTAACCGAAGCTGGAAGAGTTCTACAACAGGCGAGCATATAGCATACCCTGCACTTGGGAACAAGCCCCCATAGGAAAAGGAATAAAACTGGTAAAGAGTCTGCAGGAAGAAAAACAGAATTTTAAGGGGAACAAAAAAAAACTCTCAAGACTACAACAAACAATGGGTGGGTGCCGTTTGGGGGGTGGGTGGGTTGGAAGATACCTTGACAATGACCATGCTCAAAAATAAAAACCAAAAAACCTTACCATCAGTCTCAGGTTCATAACCAAAGCAAACTTCAGTGATGTTGCATGAACAGGAAAAAGAAAAAGAAAAGCTCCTCAAATCAGGTGCTGCAAAGAGATTTCATTATAAGACGTGCATACAGGAAAGAAAGCAGTGAGCAACACACAATGGAAGAGGAAAGTAGCAGGCGGGGAGGTCCCACATTTTGCAGAACGGGAGAGCAGAGCAGCCTATTTCATTTCAGCACAACCAGATTTGTGGGATTTGTTGTGTCTAACTGGTTGACGTTACCCTGACAAATGAGATATGCTTAAGTGTGCCGCAAGTATTACTGATTGTTATGAGAAATGTTCGTAATTTGAGCAGCCTCATGCATACAGATAAGTGGCACCAGGGAAAGGTAATCTATACAATTCTGACACAAAACGTGCACGTTCTTTTTCCTTTTAGAAACCAGTTAACTGCTAACGTTAAACAGAGCTGTGAACAAGGCTATTTTAGGCTCTCCTCTTTGGAGCTGCCAGGAAAGGAGTTGCTAGCAACAGAAAGTTATGTTTATGCCAGCCATACAGAAACTGCAGGCCAGCCGGCCCTGCAAGCAGTTGAAACAACGGGTTTCTTTGCATTTGCCCTGTATTGGCAGAGACCCCACAATCATTCTGCTTTCATCAAAAGCAAAATAAAACTACCAAACACAAGCTAAACTCTGGGAACTGGAGATTCCTCCCAGATCTTCTCTTTTCGTTTTTGTACAGGAAATGCAGGCTTTAAAGGAATGCGGTGGAGTAGCAACAAGGCAAAGGTAATCTTTGCTCCCTCTTGGACTTTCCACTCCTGTACAAATCAGTATCTGGGCCAAAGGTGAGAAACACGGCAGGCTTAAAATTGTGCGCTCTGTGGTGGATTAGAATTTGAAGGCTAAGCAGATTTGCTAATGGTACAGGGTCCCCTGTCCTGTCCCGTCCCGTCCCATCCTGTCCCCCCACTAGTAACAAAGCCATACTGAGAGGTGGAAAGGGAATGCAACATTATTATTATTATTATTATTATTATTATTATTAAGAATATTTATATACCAATTTTCAACAAAGGAACTGCATTCCACTGATGCCAAGAATCTAAACTAAATGAAATATAGGATTCCTATCATCCTAATCATACCTCGGACAACAACATTTCTAAATGCTTTTTAAAAATTAAAATTAAAAATAGACTAATTCCTCCAGAAAGATGAAGCACAACAAAAAAATATGGCTATTTAATTATAATTAAATTAAATAATTGTAATTATTATTTGGTAAGGCTGATTCACCCAACCCCTCCTGCATACCAGCAACAAACCCTGTAACTGGTATTCTTGACTACCAATTAAATCGACAGAGGGACTGAAACTGAAACGTGGTTTTGCAACGGAAGTCTGGGAGTTACTTTCAGGTGACACACACAGAGTTTGCATCCTCAAAAAGGGCAGAGAAGGCTGGCACCATCACTTGGCCAACAAGAACGCAGCATGTCCCAGTCAACATTTGCACTGGCCCATTTTTGGCCTTACAAAAAACACATTTTCTAAAATACTATCCTGGAAATACTGCATCATCAGCTTCTGCCTCATGAACTCAAGCATATGTACAAAAGTAATACCACCCCCTGCACAATTACCTGACTCTGCAAGCTCCTTGTAGCCAACTGGGGACGGGAGGAAGCAGAGAAGGTGATGTTACAAGATTTCAGGGACATTTACAACTATTACCTGAGGAGACGTTAGTGAGCCTTGGATTTTTTTTTCCTTAACAGAAGGAAATTTCATTTCAACCCAAGAGTGACTGCCTCTCTCCCTCTCTCCCCTGAAGTTTACATGGGGAGGGGGGGCTATTATCAAGTACTGTAAATTTCTGATTCAGTACCTTCAGGACCTGGGTGGTGCTGGATTATCAAATATTCCGGACTATTGGGAGGTAGAGATATACTTTATATACTCCCTGACCCTCGCTCTCCTCTCAATCTAGTGCCTTTATCAATATAGCAATGGGGATGCTACTTGGGACTCCAAGCCACTTGGCTTGTCCCTGAAAGGCTTCTGTAGCCTGTCTGCACCTGAAAAGGCCAGTGAGGTTGAGAGTCTGCTCCTGAGTTGAAAGCACTTCCAACAAGATTTTGATGCTGGACCATTGGAATTATACTGTGACCGGAACTCCCATGAAATGCATAACCCTAAGATTTTGCAGATTGAACAGAAGCTTGGACCATTCCAGAGCCAAAATACACTGCAGAGGTGATATACTAATCTGATGTCTCCACCCACATACCCTAGAGCCAAGCAGCCACATTCTACACCCACTAATGCTATCAAAACATCTCCAAGGACAGGGAAACCCTATATGAATTTCATTTGTCTACAGATATTGATGGCGCAGGGAAACGTTGAAAATTTCAGAAGAGTGAAGTATCAGTCATACCACAGATGGAAAATCTTTCCAGCCACAGCTGTCACAGGGGAATCTAGAGTAGCCCAAGGTGACATACTTTAGTAGCAAAAGCAAACATATCTCACAAATGCAGGAGCTAAAAGGGAACCTGGTTACATCTTCCAGTTGCTTGTCCTATTACCTTAGTTTCTTTGGAGGATGCAGCCATATTTGTGTTCAAAGGGCTATATTTATAACAGAATGCAAGAGTTCTTCATAGTAACAAACCAGCCACCTCACACTAAACTAGGGTAGCTAGCTGAACAAGAATAGGTATTATTCAGACAAGGTTAAGCACCTTTAAGTCCAACTGATTTCAATGGGAGAGGGGAAAGGATGGTGTAGTGGTTTGGGAGTCGGACTTAGACCTGGAA
Organism: Plestiodon gilberti rubricaudatus; assembly: GCA_026170595.1. NCBI lineage: Eukaryota > Metazoa > Chordata > Lepidosauria > Squamata > Scincidae > Plestiodon > Plestiodon gilberti. The sequence goes on from JANXHW010000001.1 coordinate 260,570,517, forward strand.
GATCCAGGTTCAAATCCCCGCTCAGCCACGAAGCTTCCTGGGTGACCTTGGGCCAGTCACTATCTCTCAGCCCCACCTACCTCACAGGGTTGTTGTGAGGACAAAAAGGAGGGGAGGAAATATGTACACCACTCTGAGCTCCTTGGAGGAAGGATGGTATAAAAATGTGAAAAATAAATAAATACATAAATAAATAAAATAAATAGCACTGTCAACAAAAAAACAAAGTGACCTAAAAGTACTCAAGTTTGGCTTAACAAAATTATTTTTTTTAATATGTAAGGTTACATTAAGGCTTTCTATGCCCATGGAGAAACACTGTTTTGTTCAGCAATTATCACTCTTGCTTCTACAAGGCTCAGAGACACACAGACCCAAGACCCTCACACCTAACTCTATACCAGATTGAGGCCCTTGTCCCTGAAAGGTAAGGTACTTCTCTGCATGTATTCCGAGAGCCAAAGAGATGGCCTTAGTTTCACGCGTTGCCCCGTCTTGAAGCAGATAAAATTGTGCAGTGCATAAGACATGCGGCTGCAGGATCAGAGACTGTGGATTATGCTACTAGGTAGCACAAAGGCTTTATTGATTTGTAAACCAATGTGGTTTTTTTCCCCCATTGTTAGCATGCACTCTTGTTCAGGAAATGCATGAATTACAAAATTAGAAACATGATTCAAGTTAGCATTTTTCTCTTGGTGATCTAAGTCAGCTCAATTTAATTCAATCCACTTTGATAAACATACAATGGACTGAAAGTGCAGGAAGGCAGAGCTTTCCCAAGCACCTGACCGTCTGTATAACAGAGGTGGTGGTGTATAGGATTCCTCACAGAAAGTAAGGAGAAACAGGCTAGGGAATACTGCCGCTCCATGCCCTTTATGTACCACTTGGCATAAAACCTAGACAATTTAAAATATTTATATCCCGCCTATTGTCACATAAGAGAGAGAGAGGGCGCCAAAGCAGATCCTGGGAGGGGATACTGCAAATCCGAGTGTTACATGGCACACAAATCCACCCCATAGAAGGAATACAAAAGCACAAAAAACTTTTGTCAATTGGGGAACTCCACTGTAGCCCACCAGTGTTAGATGCTGGGCTATGAAGGTAACTTTGACGTTTTGCTTTATGCTTCTTCATCAAAGTTACTATCATGGCTCAACCTCTAACCCTGGTGTGCTACAGTGGAGTTACCCAGTTGAAGACACAGTGCAAAGGGATACAGCTGAACTGTATCATTCTTGCCTCTTACCAACACCCACTTAACAAGGCAAACTGTCATCAAGTTCATTCATTAGTAAGCAGAGGTCTGAAGCTTGAGGAATTTGCATACAATGTCAGAAGAGAAGAAATATAATAAGTCACTTCAATCAAACCTACAGAGGCTTTCTAAAGCCTTTTCTCTTCCTCATTCCAAATGAGACTAGAGAGAACCAGCACACAAAAAGGGAGAGAAGTCACAAATAAGGTCACCAATTCATGTGGATATTTCTTCATCCAACTCTTCCTCTGTCCAAGCCCAACATACACGTTAAAATGTAAAAGGATATTTTAAAAAAACACCCAGTGCAAAAGGTGTAGCATCATTTAAAAATATTTCTGCACTAGATCACATTGCACTTCCCATCCAAAATTTCAACAATACAGTACAACATTTTATTTGATTGAGGTTTTATGAACATAATGTACCTCTCTAAGTCTAAATCATAAACTAAAGAGCTTCCATTCTAAGACCTTTCTTCTGGGTCATCTAGTTTTCCATTTATGGAAAAAGAGTGTTACCATACTTCTCCAGTGCAGTGTTTTTCCAAACTTTTGCCTTCATAGCATCTTTTCCACACCAATTTCTCTTCCTAAGAATCCCCTATAAGCCCAGCACAGAAGACAGGCATCGACTGTTGGCCAGACCTCTCGAGTCTCATCATCTCTATATGCAAACTGAGAGTCTGCCCAAGAATACATCAAACCTTCAGAGGCAGCATATTGCAGGGGAAAATCAGCAGCTATAATAGAAAAGTTCTTTCCTAGAACCTTGGCTACAACACTGATAAACTTCTGAGGAATGGACTGCCAGTAACAGTTTGAAAAACACTGGAGACAGCGAGCAGTTAAGCAAAATCTGAAAAAGTTGCATTTTGTTTGGCTTGCAAAACATGGTATCAGACAGTAGATATAACTAGGGGGGAGGGGAAACAGCCCCTTACACAGGCACACTAGCTCATATATTCACAACATTGCTAATACCGGTAGTTCCTCAATACATTACCGAGGAAGTTTACATAAAGTAGTACAGTATCTGTATGTACGCATCCACCCCACCTAACCCTGCGATTTACAGCATCTAGAAACAAAATCTGAAACTCCAGAGGTAACTTTTGCACCTGTATAATGCTACCACACTCCTGCACACAAAAAAATAGGCACTGGAATCAGTAGTACAAAATCAAGCCAAAGCACAAAATCCAGAAAAGGCTTGGAATTAAATGTTTCTTTACGCAAGTCAGTACTGCACACAATCTCCAGTTCCTGAAAGCAGGACAACTCATTCTCATATCTGCAAAACAACAGCAGAATTAGCCAACTCTCATGAAGAGACAGACATTTTGGCTTCAACATGGAAAAATTTTCAACATGTATGTACTGTATTCACTTGCAGGGTGCAATACTGTCAAGTCTGAGGACCAGTTATTATGCTCTTCTTCTAGTTAATAGGCAAGCTCTCATTGATTTCCACAAGAACTAGAGCAGATCTGATGATGTCACTCACCAGCAACAACTATGGCCATACGCCCTGGCAAGTCACTATGACTGTGATTACACATCGCTTTCAACATTACTGCCACTTCTGCAATCCAGCAGCCTCTGGGGCAAGATGAGATCAAGGTTCTGGGATCCAGAAGTCACCTGAGCAACACCTTGGCTCTTCTCTCATCCTCTTAAGGTTTCTGAACCCAAGTGAATCCGCGCGCTATCGATGGGAAAGCATTCTACAGGTAGGTTTGCTGCAGCGATCAGCTACTAAAGTATTAACATGCATAGGTTTCCCAAAGGAACATCCCGTCCTACAATCCGATTTGCTGCACAAGGCATTCGAGACCTCGAATCACGAGGGTAGCAAGTACATCCATACGTACGTACACACACACACACCCCTTTGAAGCTCAGGAGTTACCAAAAATAAGAGGACTTATTTTGGTCGGCCACCAAAACTCAACAACATCTACATGGGAATTGCAGCAGTCCGCTACTAAGTGGGAGTGGGGGCGGGAAATGAGGAAACAAACATACAGTTTAGAGTGGAAAAGCTTTACTTGAGGGGGGGGGAGATCGTTGCCCCAGATTACGATAACCTGGTAACCAGCAGTACGAGGGAAAGCGAACTGGTGGAGAAGACGACTAAAGGAAAAGAAATCTTGCACAGCTTCCGCCTCCTTTCAGACACAAAGCACGGCTTACATTTCCACCCTGACCCTGGTATTTATCATTAATCAGATCAGACGGAAGGACCACGAGATTAAAGTAAAGTGCTTGCGCGGCGGGAGGAGATGGTTACTGGAAGAAGGCAAGAGAGATTGGTTGCAATCGCGACGCATTTTAGAAAAGTGTCATCTAGCGCCAAGGCAAGACGATCTGAATCCTCTCTTTCCGCTCTTCTATCAGCAGCTTAGCATCTAGCAAAGACAATAAAGTCAATTTGGGCCAGAACACTCCGCGCGTTCGTTCGTTCGTCCCTCTCTCTCTCATTTCCCGGTTCTGAAGGGAGGAAACCTCCTTACGGCGGCGCCCATTAGCAATGCCGAACTGCGTAGCTGCACAAACAAGAGCAGAGCAACGCACGTATGATGCAGACGGTTTAAAGAAACAGGAAAGCAAACAAAAAGTTCCCTCAAGCCCTCGACCCCCCTTTTCCCACCAGTTCGCTCTTTGCAAACCTTTCAGGGCTGCAAGCACACACACGGCACACGCTGCTGCGGTTCCTTCCAGCGTTGGGCAGAAACACAACGTTGCAAAAAAATAAAATAAAGAAAACGAGAGGCCCTCGAGACCCTGCAGGCGCTCTCGATTTCAAACTTACCTCCTCGCTCTCACGCGCGAGATCAAAGTAAGGCAATCCCCATAGCTCGTCTTCGTTTTGGTTCTCGACCTACACGGTATCTCGAGCATAAAAAGAAGGAAGCCTTGAACCGTCCTCCAAAGGCTACCCAGAAAGAAAGCAGGAAGTTTTATTGCAACCGCGAATATCCCGTGCAGTTGTCACCCTGGCTCAGCTTCCTTTCTGCGCGCACACACTGCTCCAATGTACCTGACTCGGATCGGGAGCCCTGGCTTGTTCTCCCTCTCTCCACCAACCGCACGTTGCAGTGTCAGGATTGCAAGTCTCTGAGTCACAGATTTGAGATCACAGCTCGGGGAACAGAAGGGGGAGGAAGGGAGAGAACCCTCGCTACGGAGGCGGCAACAGCAGTGAAGGGAGGCAGGCGCTCGGCTCGCCTCTTCCCCCCCCCTTTTTTTTGGAGAACTAAGAGATTGCACAACTCCCAGGCAAGGAATTTAGGAGCAGCCTCCTGCAAAACACATATGAGTTGCAAGAGAAACAAAACCAGCTCTTCCACTTCATCAGCACAACTGCCTCCTGCTCAGGCTCCCCCACCCTACAGCAGGCCTAAGTCACGCCCATTTCCTGTTGCCATATTAGGCGAAGAAAGTTTTTTTAAAGCCACCCTGTAACTCAACACTCTGTGTCTGTTCGTCCCTCAGTCTATCCAAATGTTTGGTTGGCAGGATAGTCCAGTTGCTCTGGCACGCATTCGCTCCTCTCGATCGAGCGACAAGGTCAGGGGAAGAGCCTGATCACGTTACTGGAAACACCGTTTTGCCAGGAATAGTGCTGACTTTCTTTCCCCATTTGCAGAGACTTTTACTTTGGCCTCCGCTTTTATAGGCTGCGCCGATAAATGGTGCGCTGTTCGTCACACGCATTAAGCCAAAAAAGCAAAACAAAGGCTAATTAAAATACTGATAACTCATTCTGGGAAGTAGGAAATTGGATGGGCGAGGGTGAAATAAATGTTCAACGCACCGTCGCTGCACTGCACGCCTGCAAGGGTTGTTTGGTTAGCAGCAGAGAGTCCTCGCCTGCGTGGGAATTGTGCAACCCGACCCTAGGCAAACACGTCCCACTTCGAACGGGGCTTTACATAGGACTGCAGCAGCCTTGCACAAAATTATGCCGATTTGCATGCTCTATTAAAGCTATTCGTTTCAGAAATGCCACCGCAGACGGAGAGGGAAGAGAAATTCTAGTCTCACGCACACCTAAAATGTAGGAAGCAGGGTAGTGATGAACGCGAGCGACGGCGTTCGCGTCGAGTGTCAGGCCTCCTGGAGCTGGTTTGCCATGACTCATCGCTGTTCTTGTGCAACAGCTTCAGCTCCTTTCTGTACATGAAAGGCAGCTATTGATAAATGCTGCATTAGAGGGCTTTGAGTTTTGTACTGGAAGATTGTCTTCCTCTCGCCATTTCCCACTAAGTAATCTGCATCCCCCCCTCCCTATGTTCAGTCTGCATTTGCATCTTGGAGATCCCTGCAGCAGCCGCTGACTATGAGCCATGAGCGCAAGAGGTGCTACAGCAAAACGTGAAAGGAGGAATTCCCTCTCGACGAGAGGCTCTCCTGCAAGTTACTGAAGAAGCAAAAAATAAAGGCAGCCTCATAGCAGTGGGGCAGAAGCGCGCTCTCTCTCTCTCTCTCTCTCTCTCTCTCTCTCTCTCTCTCATGTACTATCTTGCAGCTGCATTCACCACATTCCTCATGCCGGAAAATGCCAAACACGAACGCCCAGCACTGAAGCTGGTAGTGGAGGCTTGCTGGAAATCCACTTTCAAGAAATTATGCAATTGAACAATTCAAGTCTACAGCTACAGTGAATTATGCAAAGTTAGGCTAGTTTAGTGCAGTAATGCAAATGAAGTTACCATGGTCAGAGTGCATATTTAGATATAAGAAGCTGCTTTATAATGACTTTGAGCAAGCAATAGTAGATCTATCCCAAGGGTGTGGGGCCACAATCCATCAATGGATCACTGGCCAGTTTCTGAGGGGATGACTTAGTGCCTGCTAGTTGCTATCACTCTTTCGAGATGCTAAGCATGCATGCACTCTTTCTTGGTAAGCTTAACAAACCTCTGTGTAACACACCTTGGGTATTCTAGTTTAAACACACACCTCAGCCCACCATAGTGTCAGCTCTGGCAGTTGCTCTCCAGGCGGAGGAGTTTCCCAGCCCTGTAACCGGAGATCCTCCAACTGGAGATACCAGAGATTGAACATGATCATGTGAGGCATTACACATGGAAAGCATGCACTATAACCTATGGCTTATTTCTTGTGAAATATACAAGTAATGCCCCAGAGTACACTGATCCAGAGGACACAACACTTGTGCAGCTAGCCACATTCTCAGTTGGTGTAGCTGTCAGTTTTACTCCAACTGTTGTCAGATTTACTGGGAATGGTCTCAGTCCTGTCAATTTCACTCAGGGTGCTGTCAGCCCTATTATGGAAAGTCCTCCCTAATTTGCAGGTTTCAGACTTTCAAGAAGGTCCAGGAACAGGACTCCTGTATGCTCGGGGGCATTACTGTACATTATTTGATATCTTTATACCAAAATTTTAATCAAATCATAACAAGGCAGCTTATTCATTCATAAGCATGAAGCAGCAAAACAACAACTAGCTAAAATGTTCTCCATTAGTTTACCAAATTCTTCATTAAATTTGCACTCTCGTAACTTATTGTGAGCCACATAAAAATGGACAACTTTCAGACTGTAGGGTCAAGTACTTGAATGAACACCTTCAATTAATGAGAGCCACTACATATTTACAACCTTCCAGTAGAATCATGGAATGTTAGAAGGGATCTTGGAAGTCATCTAGTAGTCCAACCCACTGGTCAGTGCAGGTGACTTCATATTCTGGGACAGGTGGCCATCCAGCATCTGCTTAAAAACTCCAGTGAGGAAGAGCTCACAACTGCCTGAAGCAAACTGTTTTGGTGCTGGACAGCTCTTACAGTAGGAAATTCTTCCTAGGGACCCAGGGTATTTGAAGGCTGTTATCTCTTTTCTTGGTCTTCCCTTCTCCACGCTCAACATACCAAGTTCCTTTAACCATTCTTCAAAGGACGTGGTCTCCAGAACCCTCACCAACTTACAGCCCAATCCTATCCTAACTATTCCATCCCCTGCCAATGCAGCCGCGCCACCAGAGCCTGTGCTGCATCCTGCAGAGGGGGGGGGGGTTTCATTCCCGGAGGTCTCCTCTGGGTAAGGGAATATTTGTTCCCTGAGTAAGGGAACAAATGTTCCCTTACCTGGGGGGGGGGGGGTAAGCCTCTGGCACCAGAACAGGTTTACTTGGACCTGCACCAGCAATTTAGATGGCACAAGTCTGAGTGGACCCAGGAAGGCGGGTTGAGGCCTAGAAGGAGAATAGGATATCGGTGACGCCTCTGCTGCTGATACCGATGCCTACAGGCTTTGTTCTGCCCCCCCCATTCCACCCAGTCTCGTCCCTGTTCCTTCCCCTCCCCACCCCACCCCATCCACCTCCTCTCTGTCCCCCCCCCACTGACACTGACCAGGGGATATGCAGGACCTCTGGCAGGCCGCCACCACCGCTCATGGCAGCAGCCCAACTTCGCAATATGACGTGTCGCCTTTTGCAACAGCTGTAAAGAAACGTACGCTACCGGAATGCTAGTTCCGGCAATGTAAGGCCTGAATAGGATTGCGGCCTTAGTTGCCCTCCTCTAAACCCACTCTAGCTTGTCAAATTTCATTCTTAAAAGATGGTGCCCAAAACTGGACACAATACTCCAAGCAAGTTCTGACTGGTGCAGAATAGACTGTAGAACTATTATTTCTTGTGATCTGCTATGCCTCGGCTAATGCAGTCCAACAATGCATTTACTTTTTTATAGCTGCATCACACTGCTGCCTCATGTTCAGCTTGTTGTCCACTATGACACAGATTTTTTTCTCTCTCTTTTTTTTTTTTTGCAACCTTGCCGAGAGCCTTTCTAGCTCCTAGTCTTGCTGGTGGAGGACTCCTCCAGCCAGCGAGACTAGGAGCCAGAGAGGCTCTGCAGCAAGGTTGTGCAGGCGCAGCCTCTCTAGCGACTAGCTGGGCAACGCAAGAAGACTGCATCCGGGCTTGTGGGGGTGCACGAAGGCTGGGTAAGTGCTGTTTCTGCCGCTGTTGTCACCCCAGCGCTACTGGCTCGTAAACGCCCCAGGACAGGGGCGACACACAGGTGGGGGGGGGTGTGCATGAGCCGCCGAATCAGTGGAAATTCGGCAGTTTTGCCATCGAATTGGCGGCTCATGCACCCCCATCTGCATGTCGCCCCCGACGCCCGGGGGTCCACCACCCCACCGCCCCCCCTGACGCCACCACTGCCCACATGTTTCCACAAGGATATCATGGGAAACTTTGTCAAATGTTTTGCTGAAATCTAGGTACTATGTCCATGGCTGTCCCATAGTCTACCAGACTAGTGTGGCATGACTTGTTCCTAACAAACTGATGCTGGCTCCTAAAAAACCACCCCATTATTTTCTAAGTGCTTACAGAAATTCTGTTTCATTACACAGGCCTGCACACATTTTGCTTTCTTAAAAGTGAAAGCTATTCTTGGGTATAATTGGGGCACAGATTCCAAAAACGGCATCGGTTTTGCCCTATCACATGTAGTTTTGGGGGTATGGCATCACCACCTCATAATGAGAGTCAAGCAACTTCCAGCAGCTTTTCAGTCTAGAAAAAAAAGCAGCTTCATGAGGAAGCTGCTTGACTCTCATTATGAGGTGGTGCTGCCATACCCCCAAAACTAGACGTGATAGGGCAAAACCAATGACATTTTCTGGAATCAGCACCCCAAATTCATATAAAACCACCATAAATTTTGAAAAAAAGTTTTTTTGACCGTCAAATCTGATCCAGGATCTTTCCAGACATTGACCATCAGTTTGAATGGTCTGTAGTTTCCTGGATCTCCCTTTTTAAGTACTGTCCTAGAGTCGGACATGACTGGACTTAATTGTCAGGGGATACCTTTACCTTTATACAGATGACCTTCGCTCATCTCCAGGCCTTGGGCAACTCACCCATTCGCCAGAAAGATTACACACAGCAGTTCTGAGATCACACCCACCTGGTCCTGAGAAATTCAATTCATGGAAAGCAACTAAACGCTTCCTTACCTATCTCTTTCCTAGCTTGAGGCATGATGCCCCCAGTTCTTCATTAGCGTAACAGATTAGGACTGAAATCCTACACACACTTTCCTGGGAGTGAGCACCATTGAACACAAAGGACTTACTTCTGAGTAGACATGCATAGAATTGTTCTGTAGGCCATGTTCCCCTTAAGGGAGAAGGCAGATGCAAAACAACAACTGAGCAGCTCTGCCTTTTCTCCATCATCTGTTACCACTTCCCCATCTTCTCCACGCAACAGGCCTGCCATTTCCTTAACCTTCCTCTTCTTTCAGACATAACAACAACAACAACAAAAACCCTTTTAGGTGGTTTTGGCATCCTTCATTCACCAGCCTCAGCTCGTTCTGTGCTTCAAGGCTGATCTACACCTACCCCTGTTGCGTTGCGCTTGCGTTGGGAGGCGCGCGAGTGTAGGGAACAGGATGCCCCACCTGAAACGCTGCCCTGGGCTCCACCAGTTTCTTCAACGCAAATGGTCCCTCTTGATTGTCTCACCTTCTAATAAAGCTCAACGGTGATTGGCTGAAACACAAGTGCACTCCGATTGGCTGAAAAACCCCTCTCATCCCATTGGTCAAACAATTAGCTCTGCGTCCCGCCCTCTCAAAATCATGAACATGGTCCACGGCCAATTGCAACGGAACTCGGGAGAGCATAGCTCTCCTGCGTTCCATGGCGATCGGCTAAAAAGGCAGCCACACCGCTCCGCACATGCCGCATGCACCCGGGATTCGCAGGGAGAAGTGCGGTGTAGATCAGCCTTCACCCTTCCGGAGATAATCTCTGCAGGTGTAGGCTATACTTGAATACTGTTCCTTCGTTAGCGGTGCACAGTGCGCTGAAGCCCCACCCCCTGGGCATGGCCACGCCACTGGCTTGGATGTCACTTGGATGCCAGTGCAACTCCCCTGGTGGAAAGGCCAAAACAGAAAGGAGATTGGGATTCAAACTCTCACCATGGCGAGACTTGTGTGTTTGTTTCACATACTGCCCTCTTCCAAGGGAGCTATCTTTCTGCCCCTCCTCTGCAGTGGTCAAAAAGGTACTCCGTGGATATGCTGTGTAGGATAAGGGGACTTATCAAAGGCACCCTTGATAAGGGGTTCCTAGCAGGTCTCTGCTTTTGTCTCTTCTTTTCTGATGCCACTGTAGCTCCCACAGGAAGTGAGAGTGGTATGGCATTCTTGTGTAGTATGTGTGTGGGCGGGTGATGTCCTTGGGGCACCTCCCCATGGTTAGAAGTGCCTGTTGCTGTGCTGCTCATTCCCAGTGGCCGGCAGGGGTGTGTCTCCCCAGCTTGGCCACTCATTGGCCCTGCCCCTGCCCCTGCCTACATAAGAACATAAGAAGAGCCCTGCTGGATCAGGCCAAAAGCCCATCTAGTCCAGCTTCCTGTATCACACAGTGGTCCCACCAGATGCCTCAGGGAGCACAAGACAACAAGATTGGGAGACAATGCCTCCTGCTCCATTCCTTCTCTGGCTGCTGGTGTTGGGGCTGGGCGGATGTGGTGATTGGCTCCTTGGACATCATAGCAGTGGTGCACAGATGTTACACCGACATTATGCTGATGTCAAGATGCTGCTCAGTGGGTGATGGGCTATGTCAGGGTTTCCATGGATGCTGTTGGCATTGTTGAGAAGGGCTGCGCTAGCTCTACTGGGAGGGCTATGCTGGCATAGCATTGCCTGTTCAGGCTTACGATATGATGGTGTCACGTCAGCATCTGTGTGATATTGGCATGGCTGCGCTTCTAGACCTCCAGTAGACATTAGGATAGTAGAAGTCTCCCTTTATCACTTGCCCCCCAGAAAGCTTAGTAATCTGGTTTAGGAGAACACTGACTTCTGCTTGGCCAGGTGGTCTATAATAGATAACCATGATGGTATTGCTTTTATTTCTCTCCCCTTTTACTCAGACCTCGTGTATCAGGCTTCCACGCAATTCCTGGATTTCTGTGCAGATGTATACATATAAAGCAACTCTTCCTCCCTTTCTGCTGGGTCTGTTCCCTTTGAACAAGTTCCTGTATATCCTTTAAGTTCTATATCCCGCTCATAAGTCTCATCCCACCAAGTTCTTGTAATGCCTCTCAGATCATATTTGTCTTCCTGTGTCAGGATTTCAAATTTGTCCTGTTTGTTTCCTATTCTCTGTGCATTAGTCTACAGCAGGGATTCTCAACCTCTTCCTGGCCGAGTACCACCTCCGGCGCCACTCTCCTGCTGCGTACTAACAGAAGTGACTGGCATTGACATCATTGCCAGTTACTTCTGAGTTTTCAGAGGCCAGAAAACGCAGTTAGGAGACTCTGGACAGGCGGAAGGGCCCTTCTCAGTGTTCCCGAGAGGCTCAGCCAAACGCAGGAGTTCCCGAGAGGCTCAGCCAAAAACATGCTGCCAAAAGTGCCGCACCAGAGTGGTGGTCTGAGTACCACCAGCACTCGGCTGAAATACCACTGGTGGTACTAGTGCCACTGGTTGAGAACCCCTGGTCTATAGATATCAGAGACCACGGGTAACACCTCCTAGTAGCCTCCTTGGGGAAGTTTCTTGAATGTCTAATCATCCTCTCCTCAAGACTGAGGCTGCAATCCTATGCACGCTTTCCTGGGAGTAGGCCCCATTGAACACAATGGGTTTTGCTTCTGAGTAGACATGCACAGGATTGTGCTGCGATTCTTCCTTTGTCTCTCGCCTTCTTGTCTCCAGTGCATGTCTATCTCTGTCACATCCCAGATCCGTGTTCGAGGAAGACAACACACTTCTTGAAAAAGACAAGTCTGATCTGAACATTGCTGCTTGGTCTCTCAGTAGGAGTCCCCTATGGTAACCGACAATCTTCCTCTCTAGCTTGTGGAGCCCAGCTTGGGGTGGCAATTCTTGTCCAGACAGGCATGAATCATCCTTCAAAGTGAGAGCCCGGTATCGGTTGCTCAGCTCCAGTGGCACAGAATGACTCCGGATTCTCCTGTTCCTCTGCGTCACGTTTCCATGCACCCACACAGTCCACTGGGATTTCTTCTTCCTCAGCAGACACCCTTCTTTCCATCTTCCCTCCTGGAGAGCTCCTTCTGTCTAGTCCAGGAACTCTTCATTCACCCTAACAAGTTTCAGCGTGGAAAGGCACACTTCAAGTCCCATCATCTCCTCCTCTAGCAGGGAAACTAGCTTGCATTTGAAACAGGTGTAAGTCATATCCTCTTCAGGGAAGAAAACAAACATGGCACATTCCCTATAACTGACCCTATAGCTTCTGTCATCATTTTTCATGTTGCTTGGAGCTACAGACACACCAGCAGCAATGTCTGGACTCCCCCCACAATCTTCCCTGCTCATACTCCCTTGTTTTCTGTTAGTTCTCCCTATTTGCAGGTTCACAGCTGTGGGTGTGCCTCCTGAGATAGATGGCCCAAAGTAGGCTAAAGTGAACTCCTCCTACCCGAGGAATGTGACTCCTCCCCACACTGATCACGGACTCACTTCAGCAGCAACTTCTCCAACTTGGCACTACGTGATCAGTACAAGGAGACAAATAAAAAAGGGGGAGGGAAAAAAGCCAGAAGCAGCTCAATTTCACCTCATAAGCCCCCCACAACAAAACAATCAACTCTCACATGCTCACCCCCCCTCTTTCCCCTTCCCGACACCCACATGAAACTCCCTTGTTTTCTGTTAGTTCAGCTCAGCCAGTTTGCAAGCTCCATATGCGAGATCAAAGCTAAGTGTGTAACTCCTAAGAGTGCTGGCCCAGAGTCCAATGCAAGTACAATGAAGCAGCTTAGTAGCAGCACATATTCCGAATCAACCAAATCCCCCAGGTTCCTGGATACGATGCTAAATGTTTGTAGCCCTAGTATAAAGGTAAAGGTAAAGGTGACCTCTGACAAATAAGTTCGGTCATGTCCGACTCTAGGGTGTGGTGCTCATCCCCATTTCAAAGCCGAAGAGCCAGCGTTGTCCGAAGACGCCTCCGTGGTCATGTGGCCAGCATGACTCTCCTTGCCGCAGCGCGTAGCATGCTGCTGGAACACGGAGTGCTGTTTACTTTCCCACAAGCGGTACCTATTTATCTACTCAAATTAACATGCTTTGGAACTGCTAGGTTGGCAGGAGCTGGCCAAGCAACGAGAGCTCACCCCGTCGCGGATTCGAACTGCCGACCTTTCGATCGACAGCTCATGGTTCAGCGGTTTAACCCACTGCGCCACCCGCTGGCCTTAGCCCTAGTATACCAGGACTCAAGTGCCCAGTGGCAAAGTATAAGATCCCATAAAAGGTAAAGGTATGCCCTGACAATTAAGTCCAGTCGTGTCCGACTCTAGGATGTGGTGCTCATCTCCATTTCACAGCCGAAGAGCCAGCGTTGTCCGAAGACGCCTCCATGGTCATGTGGCCGGCATGACTCTCCTTGCCGCAGCGCGTAGCATGCAGCTGGAACACGGAGCGCTGTTTACCTTCCTGCAAGCGGTACCTATTTATCTACTTGCATTGACATGCTTTGGAACTGCTAGGTTGGCAGGAGCTGGCCAAGCAACGACCGCTCACCCCGTCGCGGGAATCAAAATGCCGACCTTTCGATCGACAGCTTATGGTTCAGCGGTTTAACCCGCTGCACCACCCGCTGGCCTATAAGATCCCATACACCAATTTAAAAGGATTCTGAGTACGGAAAACAGCATGCCTTCAGAGAAAACAAAAGCAAGCAACATCGTCAAATTTCCCTCTTCTATCATACTTTTGAACTGTGTTGCTGGAGAAGACTCCTGAGAGTCCCTTGGACTGCTAGCAGATCAAATCAGTCAATCCTAAATGAAATCAACCCTGACTGTTCCCTGGAAGGACAGGTACTAAAGCTGAAACTCAAATATTTTGGCCACCTAATGCGAACTCAGGAAGATAGTGGAGGACAGGAAGGCCTGGCGGGATATGGTTCATGGGATCACGAAGGGTCGGACACGACTTAACGACTGAACAACAACAACAATGCGAAGAGAGGAGTCTCTGGAGAAGACTCTGATACTGGGAAAAATTGAAGGCAAAAGGAGAAGGGGAAGGCAAAGGATGAGATGGTTAGACAGCATCACCGATGCAACGAACATGAAAATGAGCGAACTCAGGAAGATAGTGGAGGACAGGAAGGCCTGGCGGGATATGGTTCATGGGATCATGAAGGGTCGGACACGACTTAACGACTGAACAACTACAAACATCATACTTCACAGTATCACTTCTAAAAGTGATATTCTAGAAGGGCTCATGGGAACTGTTTTCAGTCATATTCTCCTTATTCTCCATTTTCAGTCATATAAGAGAGTCAAGTCTGAACATATGCAAAAAGGATCTATGGAAAAAAGCTTTCATGAGTTAATCTTTGAGTAATTACAAGTCCTTTACCCTGACCTAGAGAAATTCACATTTACTCTCAAAATGTATTTTTCTCCTTGTTGTTACATGCATTTGTGTGCAATGTGTAGGGTGTTTTTATTTTTAGGAACCTCCATACATAATATAGGTTCTACACCTGCACAGAGTCAGTTTCAGGAACATTCTAGGGCTTTACCAGGAGAGCTAGTCTGTAAGAGAGGAATTGTCACCATCAATGCATACCTTGAAGAGGCCGCTAGCATCTTCCTCCTCAGTTCTCAGTTGACCACCATGATAGCCGGGAGCTCAGGGTAGACAACAGAACAATGCTTTTAGTAAAGTAATGAGACAATTCTGCACTTGCAGATTTCTAGAGAAAGAGATCATTGTGTCTCTTCTCTTTTGCTTTGAGTAAGAGAGTGTAGAATTAGAGTAGTGATAGTCCCATGTAGCAATCCACCACCTGTAGAGTTTGGGGTGGGGGAAGAGAGAGAGTTGTGCAACATTTTGCATTTGTTACTATCACTTTCAATCATGCTGTGTTGAAGTTTTCTGCTAGACACAGCCGGGTCCATAGTCTGAACATCAGTGTCATGGAGATTTATGCTTTTTGTATATTAGCAATCCTTTCAAGAAAACTCTACATTACAAATTTGTCATTATTATTTAGTAACATGCTTAAACTATTCTAGCATTATTTAATTTATTTTAAAAAATTAAACAAAGCCCAAAAATTGTCTTTGTTTCTTGGCTCTAACCTGCATAAGCTTGTTGCAAGCACAAGCTACAACAGACATAAAGCCTTACCTAGGCATATTTATTTGGAAGCAAGTCTAGTGGGATTTGTTCCCAAGCAAGCATACAAAAGATTGCATTTTATCAGCAGTGCTTATGAGACTGCTACTCATTTCACTACATCTATATTCACTAAGCACAACAAATTAGCTGTAGGTCACATAATAATTTCAATTTTCTTTTGGTGAAGTAGTTTTATGAAAACAACCCAATGCAGAAAATGTATAGGCAATGATAGCCAAAACAATTTTCAGGATGTAATCCTGACCTTGCAGGTGTGCTTTCAAAGGTTTCACTTCATTACATGGAGTTAGGGTACCTAATGGTGATGATTCCACCTAAAAATGATAGTGTAAGTTGACCTCTGACAGATTATCCTCATAATGTGATGTCACCACCCAGCACCAGGCTGGCCCTTTCATGAGGCATGATGACGCAGCAACCTCAGTCTGTGGGACAGTAAGCATTACTGCAGATGCTACCCTGTCTGCCATTTCCCCACACTTTGCCACACCTCTTCTCTCTTTCTCCCACCTCACCAACATGCTACACAGGTTCCTGACCATCCATCACTGCTGTTGTAGCAGTTTCCCATCTGCACTTTCCTCCTCCCCAACAGAGAAAGTTGAGGACAGGAGAATGCTGGGCTAGGAGAATGCTGGGCTAGGAGATCTCCCCTTCCCAATCCTCCACTTCCAGAAGGAAGAGGAGAGTCAAGACAGAGTGGCTGTTGCAACCGCGCAGGTTGGCGGCCTCTTCATGGGGCATGTGCTAAGTAAGAGAAAGAAAAAAATGCACCCCAATAGAGGGGGAGGGCAGGACAGCAGTTGGCACCTGGTCTCAGGTGCCCAAAGATCTTGAGTTGCCACTGCCAAGCACCATATTATAAGTAGAAGAACTGGCTAGTGAGTTCACGTTCATGAACTGTTCTACCTCACTGTCTTTTGACCTGAAAAGCTGCCAGGTAACAATGCTACTGTAAAAGGAGAAGTCATATCTGGATGAATTCTTCCTTCTGTGCCACCCTGAAAGGTTCAGAAGCCCTTTCCTGTTTATGCTTAAATCACCATACATCAACCCAAGGTCAAGAAAACCTCAGTTTTTAGCAAAAAACTAAAGCTCTGGAGTTCAGATAAAAGAGTGACAGCAACACTTCAGCTGTTAGATTCATCAGGCTATCTTGATAAAATACTGTACCATTGGTATCTACATTGAAAAGTCGCTACACTTTTCTCTTTGGAGTAGATCACTGTGTCCTGCCAATTTATTAGCTCCCCAAAATAGACATGTTGAGTAACTAATAATGTCACTAGATTTTCACATCCCTTCTATGTAAGCAACAACATATGACTGGAAAGTTACTCCAGTAACATCATCATCATCATCATCAACAGTCTCAATAGCAAAGCACTGTTTAAACAAATTCTTTCCAGAAGGGTATTCCAGCCATTCCAGAACAGTAGCAATATTTAAGAAGCATTTAAATTCTTAAATATATTTACTCACCATGAAGATGAAACTTATGTTTTAATCCAGTGGCCTCTCCATTTATACCCGGTAAATAATTATAAAGCTTGAAAAAATCTTATTTACGGTGCCACAAGACTTGGTTGCTTTTGCTGCTACACACCAATACATTTATTGTAACAGAAGCTTACAATCCACTTCATCAGTATTGTTCACACTTTATGCGTCTGGTGGTCTGAAGTCCATGACAGCTTACACTACACCAGGGGTGGCCAAACTCCGGCTCCTGAGCCACATACGGCTCTTTGACATATAATGTGCGGCTCTCAGAAATACGTTGGCTGAGCTCCTTTTTGCATCACAATTCATATAAAACGTAAATAAGAATTTTTCAAGCTTTATAATTATTTACCGGGTATAAATGGAGAGTCCATTGGATTAAAACATAAGTTTCATGTTCATGGTGAGTAAATATATTTAAGAATTTAAATGCTTCTTAAATATTGTGGCTCTCAAACATCTGAAGTTTATCGCATGTTGTTCTTATGTTAAGCAAGTTTGGCCACCCCTGCACTACACAATAAATGTCTTACTGCCCACTCGTATCCCCCATCATTGGTGCTGATGCAGCCACACTGGTGGAGCACACGCTACATCCAATAGTGGGGGGCGGAAAGCAATCAGGAGGCCTGCCAGAGTTAAGTAAATATTTTTACTTACCTCTGTGTAGGCCCCCTGATGGCCTATAGGTCTCATTGGACCCACACCAGCTATATCCAAGGAGAGAAAAGGGGTGGGGTGGGCTAAGATCTGGCATGTGTGTTTGCCGCTGAGATACTCCCCCTCTGGCCCATTCCCAGGCCCCTGCTCTCTCCCCTCCCCACCTCAGGAGGCCCCCAAACCTCCCCACCACCACCTGCAGACCCTCCTCCATGCACACCACACCTTTTGCCATTTATGGCAGTGGCACAGCAGCACACAACAGCAGCCCAGTTTTCTGGGACCTAGAGACCAAATTGAAGGCAGGTGATCCTGCAATAGCTGAGTAGAGCAGAGACTGAATGATAGAATGTCTGCAAAATCCACATAAGCTGCCCAGAGCATGATTTCAGATGTTGCTGACAACAGCTGCTAGCACAGTCAATTATTAGGGACTAACTACAGGTGGGCCCCCATATCCACGGATTCGCTATCCACGGTTTCAGTTATCCACAGATCACCACAGATCACGGGGACCCCCCAGGCTTTTACTTTTTTTCCTTAAACAAACAGGAGAAGCAGCCTCTGGCTGCTTATTGCAGACAAGTAGAATGAGACTAAGTCCTAGAGGGGCTCTGCAAGGTTAACAGAAACCTTGCAGAGCCTCTCTAGGACTTAGTCTCATTCTACTTGTCTGCAATGGAGGCTGCTTCTCTGTTTGTTTTAAGGAAGAAACCAAGCTTGCTGAAAGAAAAATAAGAGCTGGGGGCGTGCGCACGCCTTCCCGCAGGGGAGGCAGGGCGGGGGACCCTCAGGAAACCATGGAAGGGGGGTTCGCTCTTATCCACAGTTTCAAGTATCAACGGAGGGGCCTGGAACATATCCCCAGCAGATATGGGGGGAGTACTGTACCAGTATATGTTACATGTATATGCTTAATATATAGGATCCCCAATGCCATTTTTTTTAATAAGAAAAAGGGCAGAGGGGAATTTAAGCTCCCCCAGGTGATTTTTCCACTCTAGCCATTTTCCTGCTTCCATTTCTGTACTCCAAATCACACAAGCTTAGCAGCTTTCTCACTCCACAAAGTGCCAACCACATAGCTTACCTTCTGCCCCACTAGGGAAAAAGACATGCCGGAGGAGAAATCCAATGACCAGAAAGTGTAATAAATACTGTATATTATATTATTAATCTGGAGCACAGATATGGCAGAGAGGGAATGGATCAAGCACCTCTTCACACCCACGGACCAGAAGGGGCTTCTCATTTTAAAACACTGAGCACTTGCATGCACTTACAACTAACATGCAGTTAAGTTTTTTGTTTGTAGTGCTTGCTTGTAAAGTCTGAACAGGCTGTTGATATGCAACGTTTCTAAGCAAGATCCTTTTGGGGCATTATCATCAATCAACACCAGACAACATGGGAAGAGGCTGCCTAAGCAGCTGGCAGTGGTTATTTGCAACGTCTAAGCTGCATGGAGCTTCCCAGAGGAGGAGCAGGATGCAAATATAATAAATCGGTAACTGTGAAACCTCCCTAAGATTTTTATGTATATACTGTGTTACTCAAAATGGATAAGGTATTGTTGAGGTTGTCTCCAATTTATAATTCTATGTCTCTTTTATGCAATATGTTAATAATTACGAAAAGAAACAGTACAAAGATTTAAAAGCCTTATCTTTCTTCAGCAAATATTATGTCTTGCAGTCAAAGCTGTGCTTGCACAAGGGATCTTCCATGCCTTCTCCTCCCTATTGCAGTCCCAGGACCACACCCCAAGACACTATTGGGGGTTGGAGACCCTTCAAAAATGGTACCAGATGGGACAAAAGGAAGGGGCTACAGGGAAAGGGGGAATCTCTGGAAATCAGGCAGAGGCACCTATGAGGAGAGCTCCACTTGCAGCAGGTTGGGCTTCCCAACCATTAAGAGGAGGTCTTCAGAAGGCTCAGGGGACAGAGAGGATCCCTTGCGTGAGCTCCATCACATAAGCTCTCCTTTGGATGCCAGCCAAGATATATATGCAAAATGCTTGGTTAATATATAATTTGTTATACATAGAGCAGGTCTCCTAGGGCCTTTATGAGGTGGGCTGGTGGTGGTAATATTCATATCTCATCCAACTTTTGGCTAGTGCAGTTAATACTATTACTGATGTGTTGCATGGGTTTTCATTTTTAGATGGTTGTTTTTAAATGGTTCAGCGTTTGCTGGATGATTTAAGTTGTATTTGGCATATTTTATGTGAAGCATATTAAAAACTCCTTGGAGGCTGGAAAGCAGAATCTGCACTACCTACCTACTGTACCAAAAATGAGGGAATTACTTGGAGAAGGAGACAGAAAATTAAACTCCTAGCTCTTTCAATTGTTTTTTTTAAATTATGGTGCTTGAAAACTACAGCGCAGCTGAACCCTCAAAGGAGATTATGTCATGTACAAGCTATGGTAATAAGCCACTAACAACTGGACTTTGAAATTCATACAGGTTGATAATGAACTTGTTCCATTCACTTCCTATCTGACAGATGCCACAAATATTCATACTGGCTCAAAGCACAATACTGATACAGGCAGCCTCGCTTGTTGCACAAGTGGAATTCTTTGAGAATCAAAGCCTTAGGATGTATGAAAAATCTCAGTCCAACAAGGCAGGCAATCATACAGTTGGGTGCATTTCATGCTGCACTTCTAAGATTGTCCTGTGGCACTATTGCTCCTGAAACCATCCAGATCCCAGAACAAATGAACACATCAATGTCAGTGTTGCTCAAGTCCTGCAGTTCAGTTACCAGTACACATCAGTACATGGGGGATGTTCAGCCAACCTGCTGCACAGCCTGAATCACATGGGTCAATTGCAGGTCAGGTCTTAAACCTACCTGCAGACTAGTGCCAGTGCAAATAAACAGCTGTACATTCTGATCTGGAACTCATTTAGAGCGCATTTACACCTCCCTTTCCAAACATTATTAACTTCAGCACACTAACCTCTCGTCAGGTTCTTTTTTCTTTGCTCTCATGCACAGAAGAAAACTAGTGGTTGCACATTACACATTACAACAAAAATAAGAGACAAACTATGTGTTATATTATACAAATGCATGTAACAAACCCTGCCCTTTTCAAAACTGAGAAGCACCTTGGGAGACTGGTGATTTTAACAGAGACATGGCAGGAGGAGAGATGTGCTTTTATTCTAATAAATATGCATCTGGAACTCCACAGTGAGAGAACCTGCTTAAGGAACACTGAGTGGAATCACGTGTGCGGAAAGGGTTAAGCTGCTGGTGGTGTTCTGCATCTTTTTTTAGATTGTGAGTCCTTTTGGGACAGGGAGCCATTTGATTTTGTCTGTAAACCGCTTTGTGAACTTTTTGTTGAAAAGCGGTATATAAATAATAACAACAACATGTGCATGAACCCATACATGCCACCCTTCTGTTCAAAATCACATACTTCCAAGGCTGCTTTTCATTTTAAAAAAAAGTCAGACTTTTGTTAGAGTACACATTTGATCCTGAGTGACGAGAGGATGCTACCAAGGAAGACAGTAGTAATTAATCGAGAATTGTCCAGATTCTTCCATGTATCCAAGGGAAAATGGAAACTATTCCTGGATCTTATAGAATTACTTTAACTACTGCGAGTCGCATGCAAATCCCACAGACGTATATCAACATAAAGACACATCAAACAGTAGCTCCAGCTATATACAACTGGTACAAATGCAGCTTACATCCATAGATTCCAACGGTACTTAATTCAAGATAAAATATACATAGTTACTTCCCTACCCTTCCCAATTCAGCTAGTGATATGCATGCAGAAGCTTAGTCTCACATGTGTATTGCCCTGAGCTGGATTGGGGCCAAAATATAATTGCTTCTAAAGTAATGGAATGAATTAATGAGCTGTAAAACAAAGGATCCACAGTCGATATCCAAAAAATATTCTTTTTCAATCTGTATTGCAATTTATTTTAATACAATTCTAACTCAAGGCTCAAAAATACTTCAGAAATGAAGTTACACATTATCTTGGGAAAATGCATATTTTACAAGCATTACAATTAACCATTTAGCCACTCATTAAGGGAAAGTAAATATTAGGCTTGAACAAATAAATTGCCAAACTCTATCACTCAAGCAGAAAACTGAAGGCATTGCTTTTGTGGGCTGATAAATTCCTGCGATAGTATTCCAAAGCATTTGTACTGAGAAATTTCTGGAACCGCCAGATAAGATTATTGCAGTGCAGGAAATAATACCCAAATTTCCCTTTTTGATTTTTCTTCAGAATATTCACTCAATTCGAAATCAGTTTAACTTCACTATTGATGCAAATATAAGAACATAAGAAGAGCCCTGCTGGATCAGGCCAAAGGCCCATCTAGTCCAGCTTCCTGTATCACACAGTGGCCCCACCAGATGCCTCAGGGAGCACACAGCCAACAAGATAACGTGTTTCCTGCTGCCACTCCCCTGCACCTGGCACAGAAATATAATTTACAGTGACTTATGATGAAGCATATATGCAAGATCTGCATTGTGGGGGTGGTAATGGAACTCAATGGGGTGTACAGGCAGTCATCACCCAGCCAGTCCCTGAGCAGGCTTAGCTTCAGCAAGGCGACTGTGTCATCCCATGCCCCGCACATAATTTTGTATACCCAGGGAACAGATCCCCCCCCTCTTTTTTCATAGTCCCTCAGTTGGTATTGAAAGGTTGAAAAACCGCCTAAACAATCTAAATCTGGCTTTATTGCATTTGCACGTCCTGCTGGAGTACAGTATTTCCATTTTACCCTCATAGAAACCCAGTGTAGTGTTAGGCTGAGAGAAAGTGAGAAATGCCTCAAGGTCACCTAGTTCTTAAGGCCCACCCACACCGCACGAGTTCCGGCATGGAGGTGTGAGAGCGTAGGTGCCTCGCCGCTCGCCTTCAAGTGCTGCCCTGCTCTCCGCCAGTGTCGTCCTGCAATTAGTCCCTCCCGATTGTCCCGTCTTCTAATCGCTGATTGGATTAAACATAAGTGCGCACCAACTGGCTGAAGCCCCCTCTAATCCAATTGGTTAAAGCAGTAGCTCCGCATCCCCCGCCCCTCAAAATCTTGGGCATGAAACAATTCTGATTGCACCAGAACTCGGGAGAGCGCAGGTCTCCCGCGCTCAGATGCAATCACATAAAAATGGTGGCCACACAGCTGTGCGAGCTCCGCACACGTCTGGGATGCACCGGAACTCGTGCGGTGTGGGTTGGGCTTTAAAAAAAAACAAAAACAAAAGAAACACAGTTGCTATAATTCCAGCTCCTCAAAAGGGAAAAAAATCTCAACTCAGAAGCAATAGTTGCATGTGTCTGTGTAGAGAATATCAATTCATGTCGTTTTCCTAGGTAGGAGGGTCTTTATAGTACAGTACTAACTCTTGAGATTAGGACTCCAAATATATAGACAGATTGACAGGCTTTTGCCAGCTTTAAAGGTCTATTTAAGATGCATTTTCCAGATAGACCCAAAAATTAGCTTATCTTGACAACAGGCATTTTAAAAGATATCACAGCACACTGGCGCACCCCCCCCTTTTTTAATCAGCAAGCATAAATGGGTCAGCATGTGCTGAGGTTGACAGGTATTTGGGTCAGTGCCCTCAGCCTCAACTGCACCTGCTTAGTGATGCACTCAGGCAGTAGCAACGTGTAAAGCAATTCCCAAACTCACTTGCAACAGCAACAATAACAACAAGTGAACGGCTATATAGTGGAGGCTGAATGAAAAGTTTAAACTTGCACTTACTAGAAAAACCCAATCCTCATTCATTAAGAACCGATTCAGTTCCTGGTCTGACGTGGAGTCTGCACCATTTTTTCATTGGCAAGTGTGTTAATGTCTCACAGCCTGTCAGGGCCAGCCCATCCATGAAGTAGATGATGGGGAAGCAACAAGGGGAGCGTCATGTGTGAGGGTCAAAGGGAGCAACAGATTTGGTGTGCCCTTCACCACCAGCCTGTCACTGCCTCCCGCTCCAGCCCGCCATCGATGGAGCCGCACTGATCCACATCCCACTCACACAATCCATTTCCTTACCTTGCTCTTTCCTTGCATGGTTCTTTTCCAAAAACAGGAAGTTCCACACTTCCTGTTTTTGGAAAACCACCACGTGAAGAAGCTAGGTGAGGAGGTAAGGGGCTTATTTTGGAGGGTGTGTGCATGTGCGACATGGCGAAAGCAGCAGCGGGTCAGGGGTGGCATCAGACCCCATTGGGCCTTCCCTGCAGCCTATGGACACAACTGCAAACACAATTTTGCCAGAGGGACTTGAATTGCTTTACATGCCTGAGACGCAAGTATGTAACCACAAAGTACCTGCCTTTTAAGGGAAGTATGTGAAGGCAAGAAGCACTGCTGAGGCAATCTGATCTTCAACCCACTACACTGGTGCAAGAATGCAATATTGAGCAAGTTATTTCTAGAACTGAAATCAATCAGAGTTTGATCTTTGGCTCCTCTTATTTATGCCTCCAACAGGGAATGAACCTTCCTGTATTTTAACATGTCTTTGTAAAGGCATACAAGATTGTCGAAGACATTTTCTACATGAATGTAAGGATCAACACAACATACACTGGACCTTACACACACTCACTTTTCAGTCCACCAGAACTCGGGAGAAATCTTGAATTTGGCTTGAAACTCCTATTTCCTTTTTTTTTAATTAAGACAATGTTTAAGAAAACATTATAAATGTCCAGTCTCCTAGTTGTCCCACGTCATTGACTTTAAAAAAAAAAAGTTGGTTCACCTTCATGCATGTGAAACCAGAGGACATATTTAAAATACGCAGGCAACATGTTAGCGCTCATAAATATATCTGCAATGCAACAACTGTGGCTGTATCTAACTGTTGGGTGGGGAGAGGGCACTCCCACAGCTATAGTGCATTACTCAGCACTATTACGTGTTTACTGGGCTAACCATTTTAGTCCTCTCTCAATATGCTAAATGTTGCCTATGGAATGAATGAATACAATTTATCAGCAGAGTGCCATTCAAACAGCTGACGTGGGCCTCTGTCCCGTCCCCCCAAGCCAGCACAACCCAATAGGCAGCGCAGGCAGCTAGCTACCCAGATATCTGAACTCACGAGATATTGGGCTTCACTAGAAAACTCTGATGACCACAATGATTCTCAGAACCTTGGGACAACAGTGTGAAGCAAAGTTCACTAAGTCCTCGTTTACCATCATTTCGCTATCCGTTGTTTCGTTTTAATGTTGTCTTCCGTGGCTGCAGTTGCTTCTGGGTCGCGCCGGGCTCACGACCCACTTCACGCCCCAGAATGCCTTGCAGGTAGCTTCTGCAAGGCATTCTGAGGCGAGAACAAAGCCAAGGAAGTGGGTTGCTTTCCCACGCAACCCAGAAGCAGCTTTGCAGTGAGCAGCAAGTCCGCCAGAGCCCCCCCCCCGGAGTATCATGGAGCCCGCCATGTTCATTATACGTTGTTTCACTTAAAGTTGCAGTTTCCAGGAACCTATCTTCAACGTTAAGTGAGGACTTGCTGTACTATTGTACTGTATGTGTTTCCCATCCCACAATTTTCCTCACTGCAACCTCTTCTCTCACTCCATTCATTAAGCAGCTTTTGCATGGTAAAGTCTCTCATGTTTGAACTAGCCTTTGAAGCCTTTAATAGCAGTGCAGTTTGTCACATTTAGCAGGTGAAAGGTTTGACTCGATGCTATGCCTGCTGATTTCTGTTAAAGGTGCAAAGAAAGCTAGACTCGTGGTTTTTTTTTTTTTCCTGGTCAGCTGGCAACCTTTCTGCACAGGCTGATTTGCCATGCTTGGTAGATTTACTAAGCTACACAGAGAAGCCTAGAATTGCCACACTACGACCAACCCACCCCCAAGTGGGATAGTGGTGCACTGACAGCAGGCTTCTGTACATGGCAAATTGCTCCCCATTTGGCATATAGAGAAAGCTGCTTCACAGGGCCATTGAAAGCAGCCAAATACCACAAAGAGGATTGGTGGCTTTTGTCTGCATCCGCCCTTTGGGCATCTTTCACCCACCAGGACTGTTGCATATATACAAAGTGCTGTTAACATTAATATCAATAAAAATACTAATCATGTTTATATAGTACATTTTGAATGTTCAGAACAATTCACATTCATTATCTCAGAGCACAATCCTATGCATGTCTGTCTACTAAGACTTAAGTCCCATTAAGTATGCGTGCATAGGATTGCAGTCTTAATTTTTACAACAGCCCTGCAGTCAGTGGCTGGAGGTGGGGCGGAACGCTAAGTTCCGCACCGTGCTGACCTCCGTTACTCCCCGGCACAAGGCGGCCCCGCCCCCTCGCCTTCAGAGCCATACCGTGTGGAGAAGGCAACGTGCAGGGAGTCTCCTGCGTGTTGCCTTCGCCCCATTGAATGGCTCCGAAGGCGAGGGGGCAGGGCAACCTCGTGCTGGTGAGTAACAGAGGTCAGCGCGATGCGGCACCTCCAGCGACGCCACTGCCTGCAGTATTAGTATTTATTTATCCTAGTCAGAGGCGTTCTTATGGTGGGGGCAGTACTGTAAGTTGCGCCCCATCCTAATCCCCGTTTACAAGCCGGCACGCCCGCTCGCCGTACCGTGCGGAGAAGGCAACAGGCAAGCCAAATGCTACATTTTAAATGGGTGTACAATGCAGGTCTGTAAAGTGCGCCAGCTAATAATGTCAGGATCAGGGCAGTCGTACTGCCAGATCACTACTAGTACTTTCTGGATAAACAGGTTGAGTATCCCTTATCCAGACTGCTTGGGGCAGGAATTTGTCTGGATTTCGGATTCGTCTGGATTTCAGAATATTTGCATAAATACTATATAATGAAATATCTTGGAGATGGGACCCAAGTCTAAACACAAAATTCATTTATGTCTCATATACACCTTACACACATATTCTGAAGGTAATTTTATAGAATAATTTTAATAATTTTGTAACCCAGCATAACTTGCGTTATGCAAGCCAGGTGCTGGAAAAAGCTTTTTTAAAAAGTCATAGCCCCCAAAATGTCTGGATTTTGGAATAGTCTGGATTTCGGATGTCTGGATAAGGGATAGGTAAAGGTAAAGGTGACCCCTGACAATTAAGTCCAGTTGTGTCCGACTCTAGGGTGTGGTGGTGCTCATTCCCATTTCAAAGCCGAAGAGCCAGCGTTGTCCGATAATCAATCTGTAATACACCTCTATACGGAACATGTGAAGCTGCCCTTATACCACCAAGTCAGAGCATTAGTCCATCTATGTCAGTATCCTCTTACCCTGACTGGGAACAGCTCTCAAAGATTCAGGGAGGGATCTTACTCAGACATATCTCAAGATGCCAGGACTGAACCTAGGACCTTCGCCACACGCCACTCAAGGCACGTGCTCTGCCACTGAGTAACTGGCCCCATCCCACAATTCTTCCTTGTTTATATAGGCAAAACAAAACTAAGACTACGGTACAAAAGGCATGTTATTGCATTACAATCCTGCCTCTCCTGCCCCCCTCCCACATCATGTCACGCCCTGCCCAGACTTCCTATTTTATTCCTGAAGGCTATGCAGCTTCCATTAAAAATACATACATACAACAAGCCTATACTGTACATGCTCTCTCCAAAGAGAAGTCCTACTGAATTTGATGCATCTTTTTCCCCAAGTACATGTGAACAAGGCTCCAGCCAAGGTTCCAGCCTTGATTTTTCATTTACACAAACATTTTCATAGTTCAAGTGCCCTACTTTGAAGGCCACCTGACTTTTACGGGTATATCAGTTCCTTGCATTGTTCTTGCACTTCACCAATCCTTTTTCAATCACTGTTAAGTACAACCTAAAATTCATATCATCATCCTCCACTTTTTTTTAATTCAAAGTTATTTGGGAAGATTCCAAGGAGGATCATACACTTGAGATCAAGTGGGAAACTTGGCAGCTGCACATGGAGCAAATTCTCCATTTGGTATTTGCAATGCAAAGCTGCATTTTCTTTTTCCAGCCAAGAGAGGCTTGTGCGCAATCCCCTGTGCATTCAATGTCATCCTGGGCAATCATCCCACGTCTAAAAAGGACAAATAAAATATATGCATGGATTCTGAAAGCTCCTAATGATTTTTACATGTTTCAAACCAAGGGAGCTGCAACTTTTACTCAAATCCCAGCTCGGACCTAGCCATGACGTTTGTGACAATATTGAGGCATTAAGAGGCTTTCAACTGGAGGCTCACATGCTCTTATGGTGTTTTTCCACATGTGAGGCTTCTTCATAGCTTCACTTGGCCTATAATACTATAAAGTGAATGCAAAAAACCGCCCTTGTGAAAATGTCCACTCGATTTCCATTTTGGTTGTACATTCTGTTCACATTACCATCATTTGTGCATGGCTCACATTGTACAAGCAATACATTCTCTGAACACATCTGAACTGCCTCAGTCTTACATCGGAATTTTGCATTTCAATGAAAAACTTTTCCTTTATGCTGGGCAACAATTTTTAGAGGGAAATAGTAGCAAGCAAGAATTCATTGCAAAAAAAAGACACAAAACAACAGCTCTGCCATGTGCAGCTTTAATAAGGGGGGGGAGGCTTCACCCAGGCTGCTCAGAATAGAAGATTTGCAAGTGTTACGTAAGTCACATTCACATATGCACGTGGGTGTTTGGACAGCTTTATCGATAAACCGCCAAAGAACCCGTCCTTTTCGGTTACTACAAGCTTAAAAAATATACAGCCCAGAACATCTGTCTGAAGTTATGCCACAAGCTTAGCTTTTGTCTTAAACTTCTCGTAGGTGGAGAGGCTTGGGGGAAGCCTGTTTAAAATGCCCACGGAGGTCTCTGATCTTTGCAAACCGAAGAGGCTGCTTCAATATTCGTTGCAAAACAGGACTCCTTCTGTTTCCTTCCTAAGAGTGCGTCCCACAGTTGCAAGAGCCCCCACGACTCCCTTCTCCCGCCCCCGGTCAACAAAACAATGTCAGCAACAAATGATCATTAAAATACCTTCTTGAGTTTAGTTAGAATACATTTTAACCACGGGGGGAGGGGAGCAAATGCGTGCGATCCTAGACAAAATAAATCGCAAGCCGAAGAGGGACACTTGCAGTTTCGAAAGAGAAGCAACAACACTGATGGGGAAAGAGACCCCGTTTGCGTCGCTGTCTTTCCAGAAGGCTGAACTGCACCGCCCTCCCCCCAAGTGCGCAGTCGGCGGCGGCTGCTGCTGCCACTTCGCACGAGCAACTCCAAGCCCTTTGCCTGCCAATCGGAGCGATTCCAGCAACGCTCCTTGAGATCCATTTTTCTTGCCCTCCTCTTCTGCGATCCTTACGCAGACCGCACCACTTACTTTACTAACTTGCAGGAAGGAGGGGGGAAATCCCCCACCTCAACTATGCTCACCACTAGGAAGCAAATGACACGGCACCCACGCAAGCCTCCCACACAGACTGCTGAAGAGTTGCGCGTAGCTCACCCTTAATTTTTTCAGGCGCTGCAAGTCAGCTCTACCGAGCAAAGAAGCCACAGTCAGGACGCCAAAAAGGAAGAGGAAAACAAATCACCCCACGCCCGCCACCGGACTCCCACACTTGGAGGCTTTCGCTAGGATTCTGGGAAGGCGTCACTTCCTAGCACGGTACCCAGCAGAGGGCTGGAGTCAGGCCCTTTACAACTCAGCTCCTCCTCCTCCTCCCCCTGGTTGTTTCTGCTTCTGATTCAGCAGCCCGAAGAACTCTCATCCACTGACTTCTACTGCTCCCATTTCCTGCCTGCGGACGGTGAGCTATTGAAAACTGTCTCTTCGGGACTAGGAACTTGTTTCCAATCAAAGATAAAAAAGGCAGAGAACTTTTTGATTCATGTTGTAAATCCTTGTAAAATAGAAAAAAGGAAGAGAATCAGAAATCAGTGACGATCTGGATGCAACCTGCCCTTTCCCCTGGATAGTGGTTCAGTAAAAAATATAGAAATTGCCTCTCCGCATCAGACCAAATATCCATCACCAACCAAGTTCACGACTGTATTCTGTTTCCAAAAATGGGGAGCAGCCAGATGCCTCAAGGACATTCACAAGCAGGAGCCTGATGGAGACAGTGACGACGTGCAAAATGTAGCTTTCACTGTGGCCCCCTGCCCTGGTGCTGTCTGTCCTGGATCCCCTACCACACATAGCTGGCCTGACCATCCTTTGTTTTCATCACCACCACCAGCCAGCTTAGGTCAACAGTCCTAAATGTTTTTAGTCCTGAGCTGGGAACCATCTTTAACCCCCACCTGCTGTTTTCATGTTTAAACAGTACAGTATATTTTCTACAGCAGTGTGTGGCACCAGGGTATTGAAGACCCTGGGGCCAAACCCAGGACTGAGTCCCCCCATGGTGCCCCACCTGTCCATCAATGGCACATGGGGCACTACTACTGCTGTCATTACTTAGAGTTTAGGGGTTGGCCAGACCAGGTGGGCTGTCTGTTGAGCATGGATGTGTGGGCACAGCCTGACCTGGCTGACCCCTAACTATCTGTGAGCCAAGGTGTGTGTTTTAATTAATAGCATCTGTGGACTCCCCTTTAGATAATATGGCACTGGAGGAGGGGGGGTTAAGTTTTTCTCCTGCACAGTCTTCCCAATTACCCCCCCCCCAGTTGTCATTGGGGGCCGCGGTGGCTTATTGGTTAAGACGCTGAACTGAAGACCGGAAAGTTAGTAGCACAGCAGTTCGAGAGCCATGTGACGGAATGAGCTCCCGTCTCCTGTCCCAGCTCCTGCCAACCTAGCAGCTCGAAAGCAAGAAATTACAAGTACGGTAGATAAATAGGTACCGCTGCGGTGGGAAGGTAACAGCGTTCCGTTAGTCATGCCGGCCACATGACCACGGAAGCATCTTCGGACAGCACTGGCTCTTCGGCCTTAGACGCGGAGATGAGCATCGCACCCTAGAGTCGGACACGACTGGCTTTCGAGCAGGGGATACCTTTACCTACCAGTTGTCATTATGCAGCCAGTTCAGACAATACACTTGTCAGCCCTCTCAATTGCATGGAGAAGAAAGGAACACGGGCATGCTTTTCTCCCCCACATCCAGCAATCCCGCTCATCGTCACCTAGTCACGTGAAGGGGGATAGTTTATCTGAACCACTCCTCAGCGTGTTAATAAAATGCTGCTTTAAACAAGTATTTCTTCTGCATTATTATTATTATTAGGTGGCAGGAGGATGTGTGCACTGAACAGTGAGGAGACGTGCATGCTCATCAAGGGGGGTCGTATCAAGGGTTGGCCAGGTTGGTGACTGGTCAAGGGCCCACGCATCAGAGGACCCACCTGGCTGAGCTGACCCCTGAACCATCAATATCAGTAGCAGTGGTAGTACCAATACACCATCAGGAAGTGGGCAGGGAGCACCATGGGGCACTGATACAAGGCTTTGTACCAGGGCCCCCAACAACCTGATGCCCATGCTACTTCACTCTGTTTTTAAAGCAGCTGCTAGCAGATTCACCACCCAAAAGGTATCCTCTGCCTGCTTTTCTCTTACTGGCATATTTCTTGACATCTTTTTCTTTCACCTAAATGAATCAAAAAGATCCTAATGCAAAAACGGTGGTGCTGGTGCTAACTTAAGACGTGGCCCAATTGTGAGTCCCAACTCACCAGCTAAGACTTAAATCTCCTCCGAAGCAGGGATCAGAAGTGCAGGACCCTGGCATTTGGCTGCCTGAAGCAGAGCACTAAATAGTTAATAAAAAAAAACCTTCTTTTTTCCTATTAAACTCACACATCCCAGCTCTTTTTTTCTTTTCCACTAGGAAGGGAAGAGGAAACGCTAAGGCAACACCTTTAGGGACCAGAGCAATTGCGGCAAAAGAAGCTCAGTAGCTCTACCAGCCATCATTTATGAAATCTCTAGCAACAGGAAGGCAACATTTCACAATTTTCCTGCCAAAAGGTATATGAGAAACTGAAAGAGGAGGGGGGAAAACTATTTAACAAGACTTCTGGGTATTTAAATGCTGTATACATTGATGGACATCTAGAACTTGTATTACATGTTTTTAAGAGCATTTGTAGTGATCATGGGGGGAAAGCCCTGGGGCCAGTGCCTCCCTCCTGTTGCCTAATCTGCTTTTAGGACAGGGCTAAAATTGTTGGACTCCACTGCTATCACAAGGACAGAGCCAGACAGGGAGAGACCATCTTTGGAAGCCTCCCCCCCCAGTTACATGGAGAATCCCCCCCCCCAAAAAATTAATGAATAACATGTAGCCAAGGATCTAGGAGGACTGGGGCAAGACCCTGACTGAGTCATAGGCAGGTTAAGAATTAAAACATATTTGATTCAAAATACAAAGAGGGAGAGCTGCCAGGTATACTTTCCTTCAGGCAACAGCACACTGGAGACTTATGCTTTCTTTCTCATATTTGTTTTACACAGTGTTTACAAATGTAAGTGGAGGCAGGGCAGAAGTTCTACTTCTGCACATCAGTTCCCCAAGAGAGAACCTGTGCCCAAGGTGCTTCACCTTCACCCAACACACACATCTCTCTCCCCGTTCCCACATCAAACTCCAAAACTTTCTGTTTTTATTTACACACCCAATCTTAGGCTTACGAGATCTCCAACCGGGACAGAGTGCTAGACTTTTAGCAGAAGGAATGTGGGCAGGTGTAGCTTGTTAAACCTTAGAGCACAATTCTAAGCATGTCTACTCAGAAGCAAGCCCCACTGAACACAATGGGGCTTGTTTCTGAGTAGACAAGCCTAGGATTGTGCTCTAAGGTTTAACAAGCTACACCTGCCCTCATTCCTTCTCCTAAAGGTCTAGCACTCTGTCCCGGTTGGAGATCTGGTAAGCCTACCCAATCTGCCAAGCACACATCTGAGACCCAACCCCTGTAGGTGACTTGCCATTCAGGAAACAGCTGCAGGCATTAAGGTCAGGACCAACCAACGTGTTACGGCAAGCATGTCATTGGCCCCGCAATGCTTTCCCCCCCTCAATAACAGTCATAGTGGGGGAAGGCAACCCAGATTGGAACTGCAGAGTGAGGGAAGGGAACAATATCCCCACCATGGCCCCGATCCAGATTGCCGCTGTTTAAGAAAGAATCCAAGCACCAGAACCTAGACCCACCCAAAACACAGCTGTTGCAAAGGATCTTTTGCTTCACATCACTCTTCAAATAGTTCACGTAATGGAGCCAAACAGGATTATTAACTACATCAGCATATACTTTACATATATGGGACCTCTCAGAGATGCGACGTCTGTCCTGGCAAGGACTAAAGAGACACAGTAAGAAATATTGATTATAAGTTTATAGAGTTATTTCCTGGAATAAGAGAAAACTTATTAATACTGGGAAAGTCCAATCTAAATGAATATCTGGGTTTAGCAGTGTGAGACAGCAAAGATAACTGATCAGGACAGAGGACAGTTGTAGCTTGTTGTGTACCGTCACTTTAAGAGCCAAGTCTGGAAAGCAGCAGAATGAGACAAGCTGTGTAAAAGAACCAGAAAACATTTCAGTTTTTCAGCAGAGGTCTGTGCGAGTGGTTGAACCTGTATATCAACTCAGGGGCCTGAACAGTCCTAGGCCCAGATGGATCAGCAACTAGAGATAGTTCTGAGACAAGTTGTACTTGTTTTTTCGCCCAGCCAAGTTTTGTTTTGCTGTGGTTTTCCAACACATTGCAAGGAAAAAAGAGTTGAATTATTATTAGAAGATGTCTGGTGTGTGCTGCTGCAGTCTCACATATACAATACAAGTAACTTGCCTAAGGCCACATAGCAAGAGACCTTAACTGGAATAATTGCCTTGAAATCCAGAACAGTAACCATAGGCTCACACAACAGAATTTCAATCCTATTATGCCTTTGATTAACAGCGCAATCCTGACGATCCATCCAGCGACGGAGCAAGTGCTCCGCTGCTGGAAGCCGTTGCGAATGTGCCGTAAAGCACGTTCGTGATGACTCACAAATAAGGGTGGCCAGTGCAGACCAGGGGGGCCATTGGCCGAGCTGCCCCGGGAGGGGGCGGGGATGGCGTCCGCCATATTCTCGTCCCCGTTCCGTCTGACGCGGCTGTTACACAGCCTCCTCTTATTTCCACCAGCTAAATAGCTGGTGGAAATCCAAGGAGGCCCATTGGGCCTTCCCCGGTTTACACCAGGGAAGGGGATGAACGTCCCCTTTCCCCGAGTAGACCTCCAGGTCGCTCCAGAGCGG
Source organism: Plestiodon gilberti rubricaudatus (assembly GCA_026170595.1). NCBI lineage: Eukaryota > Metazoa > Chordata > Lepidosauria > Squamata > Scincidae > Plestiodon > Plestiodon gilberti. The sequence continues at coordinate 260,604,413 of JANXHW010000001.1, forward strand.
CCTGAAACAGGGATAGGATCCAGCGGGCAGCCCTGGGCCGCCTGCTGGATATTTACAGAGGATTGCACTGTAACATAGGGAGATAATTTCCATGGAGGAAAATGCATGTACGCCACTCAGAGGAATTTTATCAGGGGGTACAAAGTTTCTTTTGGGCCCCTTCCCTTTATGTAAATTTGGCTGCTGGGTCCCCCTTTTTGACCCATTTTTGGCCCTGGGCCTGGGTACAATTGTACCCCCTTAACCCCCCTCTCAGTACGCCATAATGTCTGAAAGTCAACATGAGAGTTTTTCCTACCATATACATGGATTGGGCTGACAGTAGAAAAATGCTGTCTGTGAAATGGCCCTGAATTTAGTTTTAAACCTAGAAACAGACAGATTGCATGCTAAATTATTCAGACTTTTGTAGAAGTGCCAGTGACACATGCCAATAAATACAGAGAGAAGCTAACTTAAACTTGCCACAAATCAGTAGAATGCTACCTCTTAAGGTCTTACAGGAACACATGAGAACACAGTTTACCTCCTAACAAGATTAAGTAGATAATTTGCTTGGCTTCTAGAAGTGACATAGTTGTATTGTATATGTTGTGATGCAAACCATACTGTGCAATACAGTATAGAACTAACATCGACAGAAATATTCTGATCCTGTGCATTACTGTTTCAGAAATTGAGAGGAAGAAAAAATCGCTGTGCTGCTCCTCCTCAGAGGTTTCCTGAGTATCAATGCAAATAAAAAATGAAACATTTTAAACACGCTTCTGATCTGTACTATCTCTACACTGAAAAGATCAAGGAATTGATGTAAACACCTGGCAGCAGAGCTCTTCCCAGCTTGAGCTGCCCACCGTATGACACAGTTTCAGTGAACAGGCAACAACAAAATGTGTAGATGAAAATGTCATGAATCAGATATTGTATCTGTAGCTTTAAATCAGTGTCGGTGCAACATGGGACGCTGCCCCACTGCTGCCTCTGCCGCAACCCACTGGAAACACAAAAAAAGCCCCTTACCATGCTCCTCATGCAGTTTTTGCAAACCTGGAAGTGCGGGATGTTTGGTTTTATTTGAAGGGACCGCACGAAGGAGCTCCTTCATTTGCATAGTCCTTGTAAATAAACTCAGAAGTCCTGCCCTTCCGAGTTTGTGAAAACTGCACAGTGGCGCACAGTAAAGAGGCAGATCTGCCTCCTGCTTAAGTGAGCAGGACATGGATCTGTGTAGCTTGTGTTCGCAGCAGGCTGAAGGGAAGTAGTAGCAAATTCAGGGGGAAATGCACCCTAATATCTGCCGTCCCCTCATCAGTGTTCCCCATAAGCTGCGCATAGTCACTGCCCTAGCTGGCCAACCCCTGATGCCACCCATGAGCACACAGTTTGCATTCAGAATGCCCAGATTCAATTACTGGCATAAACAGGCAGGGTCAGGAAAGACTCTTGGCACCAGGGTGCTGGGGTGAAAACGCTGCACGAGGCTTTCCATGGCAACCTGCCTGCACTCTGATGGTGCATTGGGCACTGCCACTGTTACAGAGGGTTCAGGAGCCAGCCCAGCCATGTGTGCCCTTGGATGGGCAGGAGCCCTCAGCCAGTGCCCAACCTGGCTGACCCCTGGTGCCACCCCTGCTAGGAAAGATCCCTCCTGGGGAGAGGCTGCTAAACTGCAGGCTTTGGGGGGGGGGGTCTCACAACATGCCCATTTTTCCTTTCACCCCTCTCTTTTTGCTTTGCTTAACATCCAGCCTGATCAAGAGCTCTGCAGAACTCAAGAGCTTTCTGCTCACAACTTTGTGTCATTTTATATAACCAGAATGTGGCTGTGTCTAATCCCAACATGGCCACCTATGATTTTGTGTGATAGGCAGTGTAGAGGATGTGGAGCTGCATGGACCAGAGGTCTTACTTGGCACAAAAAACTTGAAGAGGAAAGAAGCAAATGACAAGGTCCTGGCTGATGATAAATTAAGACTAAAGTAACACCACCAATTTGAGATGAAGTACGGCACACTCCATAATGCCAGGGTAATGTGACCCCTCAGTACTGTTCACACTATTTCTGCTCTATACCTTTGGAACGAATATGTATGAAGGCAAAGGATGAGATGGTTAGACAGCATTACCGATGCAACGAACATGAAAATGAGCGAACTCAGGAAGATAGTGGAGGACAGGAAGGCCTGGCAGGATATGGTTCATGGGATCACGAAGGGTCGGACATGACTTAACGACTGAACAACAACAACAAACAACATCTTCTGATCGAGAGGTGAGTTAGCACAATAAGGATTCCTTTTTTAAAAAAAATCTAGTTTAAATTTAGCCCCATGCTGAAAGTCCCACTTCCTTAAGGAAGGCAGAACTTGCATCTGCATGCAGAACCTGGGTAAAGGGAACCCCTGCATGGCTACACTTATTCTCTAACGTACACTCACTATTTAACTCAAAGAGGAAAATTGAATATTTTATTACTTACTGTAAATCATGTTACTAGCATTCATTCTTGCATAGCTTCCTTGCTGGCAGTCTCTCCATTCCCTAATTTCTCTCCCCTCCAAACCCATGTCTGCGCTTTCTTTTCATTGCAGCAGCTGTTGTTGCCATGTTGCTCTCTGTTGCTATGATTTGCAAGGTTTGTGTATTTGCCAGACCATGATTCTCTCAAATGAACAGTAATAATGCTCGTTCCACATGTATTCCTCCCTCAGGTAATATCTTCCATTTACTAAATAAACAAGAGCAATTCAGCAAACAAAAACAGCTTCTGGAAACAGACAATATGCTGTTGTAGAAGTATAGTAGGGAAAGTATCTTATTTTGCTACCTCATGTAACCTTTAGAGATATTCTGCTGGGTCAAAAGAAAGAAGTCCTACCAAGGAAAAAAGCAGACTTTCCAGTGCTGATCCAGTACTCCCACTTTGTCCTAAGCAGATGATGTTCTAAAACAAGAAGAGTGATCTACCTCAGGGGACTGCAAACTAAAGTGATACATATTTATTTATTATAGTATGTATTATATCTGAACATACATGGATTGTGTTGAGAATCTGAGGTCAGTTTGGCACCCCTTTCTTGGAGACAGCCATATTACACTCTTCCAATGGTGCCATATATATCTCAGCTCTTCGACTTCTAACACAGAGAAAAGTGAATCTTCTGAAGGCACATGATAACTGTGCTTGTGATCCCTCTCCCTTCAGTCATTCGAGTAGCTGTTTGAACTACTAAGTATGAACAGAAGCTCAACTTTTGCTAACCACATGTGTATCCGGATCCGGACCCTGATCTAGTGTAAGTCCAAAGGGACTTACTACCAAGTAAGCATGCATAGGATTATAGCACAATTCCAAGCATATTTACTCAGAAGCAAGTCGCAGTGAGTTAAATGAGTCATACTCTCTCTAGTAAATGTGCTTAGGATTTTAACCGTGGAAGAGTTTGTGGTAGAGAACAAAATGGTAGCTTTTGTCTAATGGTGAATATTTTTAGACAATATATGACCTGAATAATAAGAATGTGCTGTCACAGAGGACAGAAGTGGAATAATGTTTCTAATTTTTTTTTAATATAGATGTGCGTGCCTGACAATGATTCAGGTATCAAAAAAACGCTACTTAAAAATGTAAGGACAAAAACTTCTATGACATAGATTTATTTCTTTAATAAAAGATTAAGGTATCACTAAAGACATTTCAATGTCATCTTATTTATCACCCCAGCACAGTGTCTTTTCTGGTGGCTGTTTGCTGGTGGTGTTCTGTATCTTTTTTAGATTGTGAGCCCTTTTGGGACAGGGAGCCATTTAATCATTTCATTTTGTCTGTAAACCGCTTTGTGAACTTTTTGTTGAAAAGCGGCATATAAATACTATTATTATTATTATTATTATTATTATTATGTATTTGTTGGGTGGAGCTTGGGTCTATAAGAATAATCTCTATCAGCTAAAACAGGATATGAAGTTGAGTGCAATGTTTCTGATTCAGCCTATACCTTTGCTTTCTTAATTTGATTAGTGAGCTTTTCTGTGACCTTAGTGGTGTTTAACCACATGACAATGCTAGAATTTGATGAGCCTTTCCCATTGGCTGCTATTTTTAAACAAAAATACATGATGCAACATTATGAATGCAACATGTAGATTGATCTAACCCTGGAAATTTTCCAGAGTGGGCATTTAAACCTTGCTAAGAATCTTGCTCCCCATCATCCTTCTGAAGGCACCCCTTAAACTGAATAGTTCTACCAATCAAATCTGTCTTAGATGGATGAAGGCTTAGCTCAGAACAGGGTTTAATTTAGATTACCAACTCTGGCAGAAAAGATTTCTGAAGATCCCTGCCCCACCCCATAAGGTCATATGCAAATGGGGCCTTGTTAAAATCTTCAGGATTGTCTTCTGTAGTCTCTTGGAGATACTGATTCCTGGAGACTCCATTTCTGGAGAGTTGCCAACTCTAAATTTAATTTGAGCCAAAGATTTTTAGCTCCAGAATCTGTTAGATGCCTGTGGGGTTAAGCTCTGGCAGTAGCATTTGTACACCCCCCGTGGGAGGGCGCCGCCGTAACACCCCCACAGGACGCCACACGCCCTGCCCCTGGGGGCATGATGTCATTTTCATGCACCGCCGTGGCACACACCCCCGGCTCTTTTCGGCCCCTTTTTGGAGCCAAACAGCACCCGGGCGCGTGGGGAGGAGGGCCAAACTTGCAGTCGAGAATGGCTGCATGAAGACGAAAAAGCGTTGGAGGGGGCAACGGATCCGGCGGCAAGTACACCCCCCGCTTTGTGACCCGCCGCTGGGGGGGGCACTGCCCCCCAGCTCCCTCCGTAACAATGCCTCTGAGCTCTGGAACAAATGATGGAATAATAGGTGCCACTGAGCAGATACAGAAGGAATTTCATACATTACAGAATCATCCTCACACCCTCTTGTCTTACACATCTGAGACTAGGGGGTGGGCAGGGTGTCCAGAACCAAAGTCGTGTGTCCAATTCTGGGTGCTACATATCTGGGTTCCAAGAGGGATGCTGCCAAATTGGGGCAGATTCAGAGAAGGTCAGTGAAGATGGTCAGGGGTCTGGAAAACAAGTCCTATGAAGGAAGCTTGAGTTAACTCCGTTTTGTTTAGCCTGGAGAAGAAAAGGCTGCCTTATAGCACTTGTCAAATACCTGGAGGGCCGTTACATGGAAGATGGAAGGGAACAGATTTGTTCTCTACTGCCCCAGAGGTGGCCAACCTTTCAACATGAATGGTCCTGGCCCTTTAATGATTGTATAGGTGAGGGCATTTCAGCAGGTGCAGCTGCTTTAGCAGCACCATCAGCAATTGCAGCTGCCAAGATTCTGTCTTCTGCACAACTCTTAAGAAGCCCTATTGGTGGAAGGTTGGCCGCCCCTGCTCTAGAGAAAGTTTTCCTGCTCCAAGCAACTTGGACTAGATGGCCTGTTTGAAAGTTCCTTCCTTCCAACTCTGACTAGTGTTTTCCAAAAAGGCTGGACTGCTCTATCGGTCACGGTCCATCAGTTTTCTTCTGGGGCTTACTACCAAGTGTGCCTAGGCTTGCATCCTTAAATACATAAATTGTCTCTCAACAAGAGCAATAGGCACACTTAACTGGTAGCAAGCCTCACTGAACACCGTGTGTCTTACTTCCGAATGTAATGAACACAGCAAACAGCCCTTCCCTGCATTACCCGTTTAAGTCGTCCTGATTATTCTTGCGTTGCCCTTTTAAGAGGCTGCCGAGGCGAATGCAGATGGGTTCTCTCGAGCTTTTTTGCAACTCTTGGAACTCTTCGACCTGAAGCGCAAAGGTCGGTCGAGACTTGGGTGAGTATTGATGATGATTCCTGTCGCGGAAGGGCCGAGACTTCTAGAAATGGCCCCTTATTATGCTTCCATTTAACAGGAGCGCAGATTCGCCTTGCAATAATCTCCAGTGCATGTGTCGCGGATGGGATAAACATTTAAAGTAAACTCTTGGTATAGTGTGTGTAGACTCGGATAATCGAACTTCTTTGATGTTCTGGTCTCTGACTGGGCTAGGAGTTTCCTCTTCTTAACACGGTTCCTGCCCCTTTAACAGCTGCATGCTAAGGCTCGCGTGAGAGATGACAATTCAGAGGGTGAAACTAGTCCTGGCATGATGATGCAGTGACGGGAAAAGCAAGCCGAACTTGCAAAAGATAATCCAGACGGCCCCTATAATAACTCCTTTTATGTAACTTCCGTTGTGGAACCGTAACTATTTATTTCTTGTGTCTGTGGGCGCTGGAGATGAAGGAAAGCAAGCATAAAATAAAAAGAAACGTGTTTGTGCTGGGATAAATGCAGCGACACTTTGTAATAGTGGCACGATACTGTTGTTTTCTGGTGTAGAAGTAGGAGAAGAAGACAAGAAAGCGGATATCACGTTTTCGAGAACTTCCATAGTTTTATATTGGAATTCTAAGCTCACTGATGTGGATGAAACAAGTTTCAAACTGTTTTCCTGGCAATGGATTCTTCTGTTCCAGTCAGTTCCTTCTTGCTCATTTCTGTGGGATAGTAGAAGCATGCTTGTTCTGACAATGTTTTCGACAAAGCCTGCAAGGAAAAAAAATCCTAAATTACATACTCTAATTCAGATATGTTTGCAACGTGACTGTAAGGATGTATCTCATGGCTGCTTTTTTGATGGTGTGGCAGCCTGCCTGTTTTTTTAGAACAAGGCATTATTGACTAGGACTTGCCCTTTGAGGGCGGGGAGCAGAAATGCCCTTCTCATACGCTGGTGAAAAGCATGCCTGAAATTACTAGTCAAAGGTCTTTTCAAGGTCTTCCTTGGTTTGAAACTATTGCTTTTTAAATATTGTCTTATTCCAGAATAACAGCTGATGAACAGGCAAAAGAATGGCTTTTATTGGACCAAGTACTGTAGTTGCTTAAATGTTGCAAGCATTCAAACTCCAAAGTTCAGTGGAGTAAATAATCGCCATAATAAAGAGGTGTACTAACTTCAAACCCCATCATACTGTCTTTGAACAATGTTGTGCTACTTCATTCCTCGCTCAGAGATCTGTCTTTGTATTTAACTTCTGAGAAGTATTTAACTTCTGAGAAGGTTGTTCAACAGCCGCAGTTGCCCCTCGTCTTGAGCAAAGGTTGCAAACTATCTTTTTCCCTGATTGAACTGAAAAAACACTTTTTGAGCTTTGCTTGTGCTCTGGTGTTTGGTGCAATACGGCCCTGATACTGCCTTGCTATAAACGTCATAATTAAGACTAATTGACCTACTCCTTGTCTTCTTCCAAGACTCTAAAAACTCACCTAAAGAAAGTTGAGTGGGAGAGCTTTTCAGGTGGAGGTGCCTTGAGCCAGGTGGGTAGGGCGGCTTCTCAGCAAGGTTTAAAAGGCCTGATCTTGAATATTTATATTCCATATTAAATTGCAAAAAAAGCAGTTACTTTTGAGTGCGTTTGTTGCTTCTTTTTCTGATACCTTGTACCGTAATAATTCTATCAATGGCATCAATCATTGATTAATCACTCACTTTTTTGTGGTAACTTCTTAGGTAGGCTTGCCAGATTTTCCAGGACCTGGGGGTGGGGTGGGGCGGGGCGGGGCGGCGGCAGTGATGTCACAGGGGTGTGTCCAAGAATCGTGATGTCACTGGGGCCAGAAAAATCAACATAAATAAATAACATAAAATATAAAAAGTGCCCCAAAATGGAGATTTGTGACATGCCGGGGATTCAGAGGTGTGTGGGGAGGCCTGTGCGACCCACCGCAGGCCTCCCCAATATTTAGATTGCCGAAAACACCCATTTTAGGCCACTTCTGGTTTTCATGAACCAGAAAGCATGTGTGTGTGACACCCCGTGAGTAAACTGCGCCAGTGGGATGACCTGAGCTGTCCTGTCTGTGCCAGTGCAGGTCCCAGCGTGAGCTGGAGCAGATAAGAGCTGCTCGGAGCAGCACGAGAGTGGGGGAGGGCGTTACACGGGTGTAACAGGGCGGGGTGGGAGGATCGGGCTCAGGAGGGGCAGGATCAGCAGCTGCTGTGCACGTTGAATCCTATCGCCCTTCCTGGGCCTTCTGTCCCTACATGGGCCTCCCAGAATTATGCCAGCTAAATAACTGGTGTGGATCCGAGGAGAACTGTTGGGGACACTGGGGCTTTACCCGGGATAAGGGAACAAAAGTTCCCCTATCCCGAGGAGACCTCCTGCTCCTCCCCTTCCCTGCTGGATGTATCATGGGCCATTCGGCCCTGCTGCGCTGGCGGTGGTTAGGATTGGGCTGTAAATTGTGAATTTACTTCCATGTAAGCATGCATAGGATTGCAGCCTCTGTGTGTTGGTCAGTTCTGAAACATGAGAGAATTCTGTCCTTAAATGGTGTTCTTAAGTCCCTTTTTTTAACTACACTACATATTGCATCATAGAGTTCAGGGATTCATTTAATATCTCCCACCACGAAACTAGTGTGTATTTTTTCAGAATTGTGATGATTGAACCCTATCCAAATGAAATATCAGCTTTTAAAAAAGCATATGATGCCCTTCTCTGGATAGTGTACCGTAATTATTTGCTATTGTTGCTTGTAATTTGAATCTTGGCACTCATGAAATGTCTCATATCAACATAACTTTTTCTCTGCAGTTGATTTCCATGTGTATTTATCAAAACTCTAATCTACATTATTTCTCTGTTGCTATGCTCAGCATAACTGAATGTGTTGTATTTATTGTTGCTAACTGGGCAAGAGGCAGTTTTTCAATTGGTGCTCCTCTTATATTTAGCAAGGGGAGAAGTAACTGCCCCCTTTCACCCCAGCACAGTCTCTTTTCTGGTGGCTGTTTGCTGGTGTTCTTCTGCATCTTTTTTAGATTGTGAGCCCTTTTGGGACAGAGAGCCATCTAATCATTTGATTTTTGTCTGTAAACCGCTTTGTGAACTCTTTGTTTAAAAGCGGTATATAAATACTGTTGTTGTTGTTGTTGTTTCCCAGGACTTCTAAAAACCACTCTCAGAAATGGCATGCATCTGTAATGAGTAGCATGTATGCTGTGCGGTTCTATTTTTAGCATCCTATCTCCCTAAAAATAGAGCTTGCCTAATCCAAAGGTGAGTGCCTAATCCTTGCCTAACAAAACAGTGCTTGCAAAGGTTGCATGGTCCCAGTGCTTCATTACTCTTTGTGTTACTGCTATTCCAGCCACTGGCTTTCCAGTCCTCTGTGCTCTTTTTAGCTGCTGGTATTGTCAGCATTTGGAAGGATGTAGGACTGCATAGCATGTACCCATCAAATACCAGAGCACCCATCAAATGCCTGTTTTTTAAAAACGGAAGCATACCAGCAGCTGCACCTTAAATCCCCCCAAATCCAGGTCTTCAAATAGAAATAATTAAAATAGCCAGGACGTCGTGCTAAATCTGAGGGAACCATAGATGGTTAATTAAACCCATCTAGGTTCACTTCTAGGCCAGCGGGTGGCGCAGCGGGTTAAACCGCTGAACCATAAGCTGTCGATCAAAAGGTCAGCAGTTCGATTCCCGCGGCGGGGTGAGCACTCGTTGCTTGGCCAGCTCCTGCCAACCTAGCAGTTTCAAAGCATGTCAATGCGAGTAGATAGGTAAACAGCGCTCCGTGTTCCAGCTGCATGCTACGCGCTGCAGCAAGGAGGGTCATGCCGGCCACATGACCACGGAGGCGTCTTCGGACAACGTTGGCTCTTCGGCTTTGAAATGGAGATGAGCACCACACCCTAGAGTCGGACATGACTGGACTTAATTGTCAGGGGATACCTTTATCTTTAGGTTCACTTCATATGAGCAGGGGGGCCTTGCATCCTATTTGAACATCCAACACAGTATAGCAAGAGCAGATGGGTCCATTAGTAGTGTAAGGCACAACATGGCCAGCCCATCCATGAGAATGGTGAAGACAGTTGCCTTAGATTAGCAGGAGAGCTGTGCACTTGCCTGCATTCACCACCACACCTCCGCCTTCCTCCCCCCTGAATTTGCAAAGAGGGGAACGGAGCGGAAATGGAAGTGAGGAGTAGCCTACTGCTCTCCTTCCAGTTTCCTCTTCTGCTCAATTCTCCTCTTTCTTTTTGAACCCAGGGAGTGGGAGGAAGATGCACTATGTGTAAGGGGAAGTGGCATTTGGCATGCTGCCTGAGGCTTTGGGAGCTCTTGGGTTGGCCGCAGCAATGTGTATAAATTAGGTTATGTATAGTCATAAGAGTTTGTAGGACCTGTGCTTATTTCTATTTACTCAGAAGTAAGTTCCTATTATGACAGTGGGATTTACCTTTAGTTAAATCCCCTTAGGACTGTGGCCTACATACTAGAAGATCCACCGCCAGTCTCTTTGCTGACTGCTGCTGGAAAACGAATTCTCTATAGCAGAGGCTTTGTGGAGAGCCCTGCTTATGACTTATGCCAATTGAAATCCAGTTCTTCTGGAGAAGACAGGTTATTGCAAATGCTTTTCACAGCGGAGACAGCTGAGCCTTGGGTTCTTTTCCATTGCCAGGCCACAGCCGCTGAAGCATGCTCTGGCAAGGTACTAACATTTATGTTCAAATTATTTTTAATGTGCATTTTTTGTTTGCATGATTCTTCAGATATTTTAGCACTTCTGTTCCCCTCTTTCTTCTAAACTCTCTGCTTTTCCAATCTGTTCTTCACCTTCTGTGTCTGCTAACTTGTTTCCCATCAATATTTTTGCAAGTACTAGAAGCAGAGGAAAACTGCTGGACTTTTCCTACTTAAGACTCTAAAAAGACACCAGTTGTCTGTATTCTCATGCGTTCGCAGTACGTGGAATGTGCTGTTGTTCTCCAGTGCAGATGAGGATTTTCATTTTTGCCCTTGCCTTCTTATGCTTGAATTATTCTCACTCCACTTTATTCCTTGTTAAATAAAAAGAAAGGCTTGTAACCTCATCTATGTGTTGAACATCTTCTGCTTTACAGGGAAACTGAGCTTCTGTGCAGCATTCCAGCTATTGGGATAATGATCATACAGAGAGTGGTGCTGAATTCACACCCTGGTATGTATCTACTTGTTGGAGAACAGTAGTGAGTTTGGTGTGGTTGCATAATACCACAAGATGGGAAGGGAAAATTCAAGGAGCCAACTTTCTGCAGAAAGCTTCTGATAGCCTTGTTACAAGGCCTGTGGCAAAATTAACTGCCTATGCAGATTTCGTAGCAAGCCACACATAGGAGCTGCACACACCCTGAACTAGAGATGTTGGTGAGAAAGAATGAACATTCACTTGTTTGCGTAAGAGCCAAACAGCATAGGCAGTAAGTCTGAATCGGTATCCTCTTCTGGAACATAGAATAAGGAAGCTGTCCAAAATAAGCATGTAAACTGTGTGAGCTGTACATGCGTTAATGATTCATAGCAAAGGTAGAACTAGGCCTTAGGGTTGAAGCATGGACTTTGAGATTGGACTTATTTCCTTTTGGCCACTTGTCAATGTTTCTTACCTCTCAGGTTTGTAAAGCAGCTAGGCACCCTTATGCTTTAGCTTTTTACATTTACATTACTGAGGTTCACTGGCGTCACTACAGGGGGGGCGGAGCTGTAAGTTCTGCTGAAATCGGAGCCTCCCTTACACGGAGGAACGAAGCGGCCCCGCCCCCTCACCTTTGGAGCCTTTCAGGGAAGCGAAAGCAACGCGCAGGGAGTCTCCTGCGTGCAGTGGCGTTCTTTGGGCGGGGGCCCTGTGGCCTTGGGCCCCAGGCACCATCTTCCCGGGGGCGCCTCTTCAGCCTCCTCTCTTGCCCTCTCTTGGCCTCTTAGGCGTTCTGCGCATGTGCAGAACAGCCAATTTTAAAAGGAGCTGACTCGCGCCGCTGCCGAGGTGAGTGCGGGGCCGGTGGTGGCGGCGGTGAGGAGACTGAAGAAGATAAGGAGAGTGGTGGGGGTGGGCGCGGGGGCCGGGTGGGGGTGCTCTTCTGGGGGGGGCGCTCGGGCCCTTCTGGGGGGCGCTTGGGCAACCCGGGCGCCAGGAGGGCTAGCGACGTCCCTGCCTGCATGTTGCTTTCGCTTCCCTGAAAGGCTCCGAAGGTGAGGGGGCGGGGCTGCTTCGTTGCACCGTGTAAGGGAGGCTCCGATTTCAGCAGAACGTACAGCTCCGCCCCCCCCTGTAGTGACGCCAGTGCTGAGGTTGGAAAATATTTTTAAATCTCAAAACCCAATCCTAAGCCAATCACTGGGTTGCAAGGCCAAAATAAACAACTCGGTTCCTTCATGCCTTTCCACTCCCTGAATCTTATCTTCATCTGCTGCTCGTCTTTTCCTATTCCCCTTCTCCACCCTACCCCACCTTGACCCTTGGAGCAAACCTTATGAGAAGATATCCATCACTGCCCTCCCCTCATGGGCTGCTGCTCGGCTGCGATAGCACAGCAGTCCATGGCACCCAGTGATGATGCCAGTGCACTTACCAGCTGCTGCTCAGCTGTGATCATGCAGCAGGCAGCGGCACTCGGTGATGACATCATTGCGATTGCACTGGGTTGTGGGGGGGGGGTAGTTTGAAGAACCACTGGTCTAGATCAGAGGTTCTCAACCTGTGGTACGGGTACCCCCAGGGGTACGCAGACCTCTTGCTGGGGGGTACGCCAAGCCCTGCCTCTTATCTGCCCCATCAACAGCTAATTGTTAATTAACATGAATTTTAAATTGTAATTATTTTCGAAGCCCATCTGTCTCTCTGATTTTGGTTTTGGGCTTATTTTTGTATTTTGGAAAATGTACTTTGGTGGGATGAGGGATGGAGGAGCTGATTTTGGGAAGTGTGACTTGGAGAAAAAAAGAGATCCTTGCGTGTGTGTGTGTGTGTGTGTGTGTGTGTCCCCACAATTAAATAAGACATTTTTTCACATTTAAAATTGTTTTAGTACTTTATTTAATGATTAATTACCTAATTAATTAATTGATTAATCCAATTAATTAGCAGTTAATTAGCAGGGGGTACTTCAGAAAATTGTACTGTGATAGGGGGTACCCGGGCCTCCAAAGGTTGAGAACCCCTGGTCTAGATCATGGTCTCTATTGGTAGAAGATCTAAGATGAGTCTGTGTTTGAAATAGAAACCTGGGTTTCCAAGATGAATGGCTAGAAGCACGCTGGGTGGTTGTGGAGGGATGGTCATGGAGATGGAAAGATGAAGAGTCAGGAGGGGTATTTCGATGGGAGGGGCCCCAAAAGATGTAGATTCCACAGAGAGTGAAGCAAGACGCTTCATACTTTTTCAGGAGTTCAGTTATTGATCTGTTGTGAGCCACTTGAGCCTTGATGTGGCACTCAAAAACTCTGATCTAGCTGCTGTAGCCTCTGCATGTGATGTAATTGCAGTTAAGCCTGTCAGTGGTCTAATTCTAGGCAAAAATGGAGTGCCAGGGGTGGAAAATTTCCGTATGGAGGAATCCACAATACCGGATAAAATTGCAGATGGTCAAGTCAAAGTTCGTACCCTTTATCTTTCCGTGGACCCGTATATGGTAAGTGGGCTGTAGTAAGCTTGCAATAAAATCTGGAAAGTCACTGAAAAATAGTTGACCAGTCATAACATTTTAGCCTGTATTATCTGATTTGTATCCAATCAAATAATTGGTTTATGACATCCTGCACAGTTTGTTTGGGCCTAAAGAGTCTCCCATTGGCCAGAATCTGAGATCCTTCACCACTACTTTCTAGAGATGTGTACACATATTTGTGGCTTCCCATTTTCACAATGTGGTTTGTACAAGTTTTCAAACTCACTTTGGTATCAAAAGCAGTTTGATGATCTCAACATCCCCTTTTGAAGCTGATATGACCATAGGAATCAATAGCAACTGTACTTCTTGGACACAACATACTTTGACCATGCAAACAAATTTTGGAAAACTGGTGGCACAGCCGTGTGAACCAGCTTCATCTCCAAGTTGGAGATGAAGTACCGTAGCTGTGGCTGGTTCCATTCATTCCTCCCCCAGTCCTCTTATCTTTCTACCTTCCATGTATTTGTTCTGCTGCAGGCAGACATGGGGGCAACTTGGCTAACCCTGTTCAGTAGTCATGTCTGATACATTTAAAGCAGGGGCGGGGAATCTTTTCCCTGGCGAGGGCCATTTTAAATATTGGAAATTTGCTTGAGGGCCAGCCGTAAGGCTGGGCGCCATTTTTATTTAATTATTTCCCCCCCCTGCCCCCCATCGGCCTCCGGAGGCTCCGCACTCACCGTCCGAAACCGCCGCCGGATCCGCGCGTCTCCTCTGGCGTACCATGCCGATGAGAGCAAGAGGGCAAGAGAAAGTGAGACAATTCCCTTGAGCTTGTCCTCATCGGCGTGGTACGCATGTGCGAAATGGCCAACGGCCTGGTGAGAAGGGGTCGAGGCGGCGGCTGGGGAGGACATGCAAAAGCCCTCTCCCGGCCTCCGGAGGTGACGCGCGGACCCGGCGGAGCCTCCAGGGGCCGGTTGGGTGGCCTCCCAGCAATCTCTCCGGGGGGCAGACCAGATGGCCTCGGGGCCCTGGGGCTGGAGGTTCCCCACCGCTGATTTAAAGGGTTGAAGAAATATTTTGGAGGGTCCCAGCTCTACAAGTTTCTGAGAAATGGTGGCTTGTGTGTGCTAATAACCTACCTAAAGGTAGTAGTTTTTAAATCTTTTCAATTTTTTGCTATCATACTCTGCCTAGAAGAAGGTAGGTATTTGTATGCATGCACTGATATGGTCTTAAAACAGAGGATTACAATATTTGGGGTGCCAGTGGAATGGATGAAGAGAAAAACGAAAATAATATAAAGGGTGATGTGTGCATGCGTGCGCTAAAAATGGTTGTATTTTAAAAATAATCTCTCACCCTACAGCCTCTTTTCCCCCTCCTCAGCGGTGTCGTATGAATGAAAACTCTGGTGCCGAATACCTCATTGCCTGGAAGGTGTCTGAAGTCGCAGATGGTGGAGGAATTGGTGTTGTGGAAGAAAGCAAAGATGCTCGTTTTGCTGCAGGAGACTTTGTAATGTGCTTCAACTGGCCCTGGCAGACAAAAGCCATTCTTGATGGGACGCAACTTGAGAAGGTAGCACTTTTGATACATGAAAGGTTCTGTTAGTTGTTCCATTTCATTCTGGGGTAAAATTACTGTAGAGTAGGGGTTCCCAACCTTTGTAGGCCTCTGGTTGTCTCGCATACCCCCAGACGTACCATCCCCATGTACCCCCCCTTAAATGTATTTTTTCCGGGTCGCAGTGCAGGTGGGCAGGTCCTCCCGCCTGCGCCGCAACCTGGATGGAAAGCCATCTTGGATCTTGCAAAATCCTGCGAGATCCAAGATGGCGGTGGTGGTTGGGAGAACAGGTAGGGGGAGCTACGGTGGACATCGGGAGGGCTGTAGCCTTTTTTCCCGGGTTGCGGTGCGGGCGGATCCTCCACTCACGCTGCGACCCTGGAAAATTGTTTCCTCTGCCTGTCATCAGCTGCTGATCGCAGCAGCTGATAACAGGCAGCGTCTCGTGTACCCCTGGCCTGCGGTCCGCGTACCCCTAGTGGTACGCGAACCACAGGTTGGAAACGCCTGCTGTAGAGCATTTGTGAGGCATTTAAGTTAATTTGATTAACCCTAAAAGTGCTTGGCCATTAACATCTAGTTGTTGGGTAGAACTTCATCTAAAGGCACAATCTTGCAGGTGGCCCCCTTGCATAGAGTAGTGTATGGAGCTGCTCTAGAGGACTCAGAAGAAGTATTTCCTCTTCACAGGGCACTGCATTTGTGCCAAGGCATACCTTTTCACAGCTCCCCTGTAAGTCTGTACAAGCTCATTCTTCCACACTTTTCTGCACACAGTTCTATGGTTTTTCCAATATCTTCTGCACTTTCTTGCAAGGTTTGCCTGTCTATTAACAAATTGCTTCTGTTCAGCTTGATCCCCAGCTTGTAGGTGGACATCTTTCCTATTTTTTGGGTGCGGCTGGCTTGACCGGACTGACAGCTTTGCTAGGAATAAGAGAGAAAGGACATGTGTCTCCAGGTGCTAATCAAACAATGGTTGTCAGTGGAGCTGCTGGTGCCTGTGGCTCAGTGTCTGGACAGGTAAGGAGGTGTCGTTTGTCTTTTCACCTTAAATATCAGTTTGTTTAAGATAAGCCATATTGGCTCCGGCTAGAAGTATTCATTCTTCAGTACCTCAGGTCTGTCATTAGTATTAGTTTAGTGGTGCGGGAGCTTTTTTTCTGTGCCACGGCAATATGGTACATTTTGGACCATGTAAAAGGAGGCCATGCTTGGGGTATTCCCTGTGCCAGCAGTGACCATTAGGGAAACTGTATTGAGGTTGTGGGGAAGAATAAGCATGTGGGTTTCTCCCGTATGGTCCCAGGCTTCTCACGCAGTTGAAGTAACACAAGAACCCAGTTTAAGACGCAGGAAAGATGACACATTCTTCCTGCAGATGGAGAACTAAGGCTGAGAAATAGTGGCTCAGCTGAGATGCTTTTTGGCCACCTTGTATTTGCCTGTAGGAGTGTGCGTGAGGGCACAGGATCATAACCCCATTGCAGTCATCTGAAGGTGCTGGTTGTGTGAACTGGCATCTCCATGTGGATGATGATACTACGCCTTATGCCTGGAGTTCCACCACTTTTTCCGGATGTGTCCAATTTACCTTTTAAGGGGGGTGACAAGCCCAAATGTTGTTGGCGGCGCTCCAGGATCGTGCCTGCCACCAACCCCAAAACGCTATTTTTAAGCATAACCTGGTTGTCCTGCCAGCTCCCTGAAGGGTCTGGGGGGCTGAGGGTGCCTCCGCAGGCCTCCCCAAAGCTTAGAACAACGGTGATCACATTCCGAAGTCCACTTCCGGTTTTCACCGAAAACCGGAAGTGGACTTTTCAATGCGATGCCCCACCCCCGCAAAGACTTGCAGGGGAGTAAACTGTAGGATTTTGAGAGATGCTACCTTACGCGATTGTAACAGCCCTTTCTTTGTCACGTTGTAGCAGCTGTACAGTATATCCACTCTCATGTGAAAGTGCTAGTTTGGTGTCCCCATTTGATCCCAGCTAGGTTGTAGTTGTACAAGTGATTCTGCACATTCTTGTGGGTGAGCCAAGTCATCAGTCTAGTTCAGTTAATGTGTTTATGCCTGACCTAAAACATGGAGACTGGTGCACCCTATTGGCAAATACATGTAGTGCAAAATCAGTCCTGGTGCACCATTTGCTTCATCTGTTAACTTGACTGTCTGCCTCCTGTGAGGACTGTATATGGAGTAAGATAAGAGTCATGTTTGAAAATGACAGACAGAAGGAAGGAGACACACGAGCGCATTAAGTGACAGAACAGTGAAGGTAAACTTACATTGTTCTGGGTTTTTTATATCGCCTTGCTATAAGATGCCGCTGTGCATAGCGTTAAAAGTTGATAAACAGGTTTTATTTGTGATGCTCCCAAAGATAGGTCTCCTAGAAGGCTGTTCCAGAGTGGTTGGTATCTGTGGCACAGATGAAAAATGTTCCATCTTGGT
Source organism: Plestiodon gilberti rubricaudatus (assembly GCA_026170595.1). Taxonomy (NCBI): domain Eukaryota; kingdom Metazoa; phylum Chordata; class Lepidosauria; order Squamata; family Scincidae; genus Plestiodon; species Plestiodon gilberti. Next base: position 260,621,943 of record JANXHW010000001.1, read on the forward strand.
CTCAGAAATGGGATTTGATGCAGCTATCAACTATAAGAAGGAGAATGTGATACAACGTTTGCGTGAGGTCTGTCCAGCTGGAGTGGATGTGTATTTTGACAATGTTGGTGGAGACATCAGTGATGCAGTGATAGGTCAGGTGAGTAGCCAAGCTATCCTTTTTGTCTCATCCCCTGGGTTACTCCCAATTCTGCACACGTTGGTGGAATTTTAGAAGCATCTACAACAGGGGTGGCCAGCTTTTCAACCTGAATGCTCCTGGGCCTTTAATGGTTGTATAGGTGAGTGAGGGCATTTCAGCAGGTGCAGCTGCTTTAGCAGCACCATCAGCAATTGCAGCTGCCAAGATCCTGTTTTTTACACAACTCTTAAGAATGCTGAGGTCCTAATGGTGGAAGGTTGGCCACCCCTGATCTAGAAGATCTACCTTTTTAAGGAAAATCTTCATGAGATGAGAGAGTGTGTCGCAGCCCCCATGGGCCTGGGGTCATCCCATGGTGGGAGCTCCGCATCATAAGGATGAGGAGCACTTATGGGGCCTACTGGAGACTCTTCACTTGGGAGGAAGGATCACTCTTACTCCGGTTGTCAGGAAGCTACAAGATTTATTTATTTGAAGTTACAGTCAGTAATCCCTCTTCTTGCCCTTGTGGATACAGCGCCTAGGGACACAATCCAGACAATGCCTTCTTGCCAGACTTGTGGAAAGGTTACAGTTGCTGTCACCTCTCTCCCTTCTATGTTGTCCTCGGATGGACCTTCTGCACCGGGTGTCCATAGGCTCTACCCTTGCCATAGGATCAGTACCACTCTGATCTACCTCCTACTTCTGGGCCTACATAGGGGCCTTGGGGACCCTCCCAGGGCTGCAGCCAGTTTGCTCAGATGCTGCTAGGCCCAGGTGCCTCAGCTAGAGGGCCCTCCAAGTACTGTCCCCCGCAAGAGCAGGAAGGCTATTCTGTTAAGTGATTACTCTAATTAGCAGGGATGTGATTGCGAGCTAACGCAAGGAATGTGCAAGATATCTGGGTTTCATAGTTGTATTTTTAAGGTGGTCTCAATTCAGTGCTGGGGATTTCTGATGATGCCACAAATGTTTGTTGGTGAAACATCAGCCTGTTAACATCTGTTGAGTTTGTTTATTAAACAAACAAATAAGTTTTAAACGATGGAGTTTCCCGGCAGTATGAGAATTTTTAATTCTGTAATCAGGAAGGGATCGTTTTGGGGGTCGCTGGACCAGGGATGCTCAGATCCTCAAACTGGCAGAGGGGCATTCTGATAACTGGTGGAGCAGTAGCATAGCTGGGGGGACCCCCCCCCTTGTGGTGGCAGAGCGGTCATTTTTACGCTGGCGAGAGGGGGGGTGAGAGGTGGCAGCGCATGAGCTGGGCCCTTCCACCCACCCCCGCCTCCATATGGCTCCAAATTGAGCCATTCTGGAGGCAAAGGCGATGTTTGGGGGAGCAACGTGTGGGTGCAGGGGGCGTTGCAAGGCATCGTGATGTCATCCTGGCCCTGCCCCGGCAGCGGCCGGGTTAGCAACGCTGCTGCTCCTGGGGGTATTGTTCAGGTCAGCACCTCACTCCCGCAGTCCTTGCAAGCTCCTCCCATCTTCCTGCTTGGATGGTCCTTTAATCCTTCCTAGCCACCTTTTTTTGCTCATTTAATCCTTATGGGGCTCAGGTGTGGCTGCTTGACTGGGGAACTAACTTCACCTGACCCTATGTCTCCTGTCAAAGGGATTGGTAGGATCGAGGCTGATCCTAAAAAGCTCAGAACTGGGTTCCCTAGGTGCCTTAGTTGCCTCTGAGGGTACTGCCCCCGGTCCCTCACAAGGTCTCGGAATCGGAGCATGGGAAATGGCTGCACTTACAGAAATTTCAGTTTACATTAGTTTTTACAGATCCTTAAAACATTTTTAAAAAACCTGTGTTTTGTTTTATGTACAATGTTGTTGCGAGCCACCTTGAAAGTGGGAGAGAGAGCTTGCTCCAAACATATAAAAAAACACTTTCTGTTTTTATATTTTATAAGCTACTATATCTAGGTGCGCTGGCTGGTGAGATACAATTTTTATTATCAATGGATCTAACCAGACTAAGGAGAAGGAAGCCGATCCTGGTTGTGACCATGCCACGCCTATATGGTCTTGCTATTTCACTCTTATTGCTAAAATATCACCTGCTGCAGGTGTCATGCAAGAGGATGCTTTTTTCTATTTCTCTTCCCCCCCCCCCTCATTTTATTTCAAGTTCATTTGAGATGGAGCTAGAGGATATGTTGAATTTTCACTCCTAGGTTTTCATTTAGAAGAATAAAAAGAATACATTTCTGGTTGTTGTAACAGAATGTAGGACAGATGAGCTGAATGTTCTTTAGCTCTGTTTCATAACACATGATAAACACTCACTGTTCCTTTGGACTGTTCTCTTAATTAGCATGTTTAACTGTTTGCCATTTAATTATCTGTTCCAAGGATTTTCAGATTGTTTTCTGAAGAATACTGGGGTCTCTTGGAAGCCAATCTGGAGTTCTTCTCTAGCAGATTAGTAGTGGTGGACAAATTTTGCTTCAAAGCCATATCGATCTGCCCTGTAATATGTAGGTTGTGGGGAATTCTGAGTTCAGTGATCTGTACCTCATGTAAACTGAGTGTTCACCCTAATAAACTTCCCAGAATCCTCTGCAACAGGATCCTCAACAATAAAGTCCGTGGAGGAAGGGTTTTCTTGAAGGTAAAGCAGTGGCGTCGCTATGGGGGGGTGGGGGTACACAATGCCCCTGAGTGACAACAGCGGTCTCCTTGTGAGGAGAAGCCATGGCAAGATTTTTTGCAGCTGGAGGGCTGTGTTTTACAGCCGTGGAGCTGAAACGCGCCAAAATCTGCATGTTTTCTGGGGCCTCCCACCCACCCTGGGTCCTAGAAGGCTCCAAATGAAGCCTTCCGGAAGCAGAGGGGGCCAGGCGACGCAATTGAGGTAAAGTTTGAAAATCATCACTCTGATAAGTTTTGAAATTTGTTATTTCAGGAGTACATTGCTTTTTGAATTCTCTCTCAAGGGATTACAAGATGAAGGGCCTTTTCTGCTTTCTATCAACAAAATGTTTTTCCTGAGAAAATTTACCATGAATGGTATCCCTTATGTTGGATTTATTAATAAATATGTATTACTAATATATATATGATGCTTTTCAACAAAAAGTAGTTCACAAAGCGGTTTACATAGCAAAGCAAATCTTTTATAAGATGACTTATAAAATGTATGTAGCATAAAATTTATGCTTATGGCAAGGCAAGAAACTTGTCCTTGTATTTTGTCTCCAACAGATGAAGCCTAATAGCCATATCATTTTATGTGGCCAGATCTCCCAGTACAACAAGGATGTGCCTTATCCTCCTCCTCTGCCTCCTGCAATAGAAGAAATCATGAAAGCACGGAATATCACACGGTATTTATTCTAACCACCTCCTAAACTGAATACACCAGACACATCTGAAAGCCACACCACGTATTAATTCTTTTTCTCTAAGGAAGTACTTTCTTGATCATCATCATACCGCACCTTTATGAAAATAGACCATCTCTGTAGTTATTAGGAAGTTAATGAAGATATTTAGCATTTCTATCGCGCTTTCTGAGTGTGCAAAGTGCTTTGCTTGGTATTATCTTGATGTAATCCTTACAATAACCATGTAAGCTTAAGTAGTAGTATCTACGTTTTGCAGGCGAGGCTGAGAAGAGTACCTTGCCTAAGATCACTTAGTAAGTTCATAGCATAGGCAAAATTTGAACTGGAGAAGTTGTCATTCACAGCTCAGTCTCTTAGCCGCTTTAACCCAGTAGAGATCAATTACATATTTTGCAAAAAAAAAAGTAAATGCATCTAGCTAAGACCATCAGTGAGGAAGTTGCTCAATAGAAAGCATGCAAACTGGAAAGAAGGAGATGTCCATAAGCTTACAGAAGGAAATGTTTTATTTATTTATTCTTTATCTCACCCTTCATTCAAGGGGCACAACAACCCTGTGAGGTAGGTTGAGATGTGAATAAGTGACTAGCCAGCCAGATACTCAGCGAGCTTCTTGGCTGAGCAGAACTTTGAACTGAGTCTCCCTGGTCCCAGATCAATCCTTGAAACACTCCACCACACTGGCTCTAGTGCTTGAGCTACACGGACACAGCTTCTGTTGGTGTATAAATGTAGTATGTGAAGTGCTTCTAGCACTCAGAGCTATACAGTGTATATATATGTGAAGTGTTACTTTCAGCATATGAACTGCATAAGGAAAAGGAATTGGGTTGCCAGTCAGTGCTTCATGCGTGGCCATGTAGAAGACTAATCCTACTGTCTGAAGGAACCGGGGGCATGTAAGGCTAGGAACTGAGCAGGAGGCTGAAATATTGGGCAAGAATGTGGTAGACCGAAAAGAAGAACCGAAGTGAGGCCAGGAGTAAGAATACACACCAGAATGGGTCTATTGGAATGATAAGGCAGATGTTTCCTGCTCAGAGACCATGCAGGCAGTGAGGAAGACACATCGTGGGGGCCACAAAAAAAGTTGTGATGAACGCCAGCATTTTCCAGCCCTTCCTGGAGATGCCAGGGATTGAAATGGGAGCCTTCTGCATGCAAAGGACGTGGTCTGTCACTGATTGGTGACCCCGCTCTCTGGGTTTAGTAGCACCTAAGCTCGAGCCTTGCATGCCTACTCCATGTTCACAGCTTTTGTAGAGTTTCAGTGTTAAGTTATGCTACCGTACATCTTTTGGTGTATTTGCTTTTGACCAATTGGGGCTGCGGGGTGGCGCAGTGGGTTAAACCACTGAACCATGAGCTGTCGATTGAAAGGTCGGCAGTTCGAATCTGTGCGACGGCGTGAGCTCTCGTCGCTTGGCCCAGCTCCTGCCAACCTAGCAGTTCGAAAGCATGTTAATGCGAGTAAATAAATAGGTACTGCTTGCGGGAAGGTGAACAGCGTTCCATATTGTCATGCTGGCCACACGACCACAGAAGCGTCTTCGGACAGCGCTGGCTCTTCGGCTTCGAAACAGGGATGAGCACTGCACCCTAGAGTCGGATACCACTGGACTTAAATGTCAAGGGATACCTTTACCTTTTTTTGACTAATTGGTTCAGCATTGCTCAGTAAACTAACATTCCACCTCCAGCAGGTAACCATAATGTTGCCAGTTTCAATCCACTATGAAGACTGTGGCCTGCAGACCTTTCTTCATTTAACATCTGTTGTGTGCAGCCAGTGCAATTGGGTGGCAGCTGTTGGGTGCACTCAGTGCAATTCTGTGCACGCTTTGGAAGTAAGCTCCACTGTATTCAGTGGATTTCCTCCCTGGTGAAGCTGGAACCCTAATGTACACTTACCTGGGAGTGAGGACCTTTGAACACAGTGGGACTTGTTTTTGTAAGAAATAGCAAATGTGCTGTCCTGAATTGGTAACTATAGTAACCCTTCCCTGCTGCACAGAAACCTGAATCTCAAGTGGCCCTCCCAGAATGTTCCACCAACGTTACTGTCGAATGAATGACATTTCCACTCCACTCTTTTTCAGGGAACGGTTTCTAGTTTTGAACTATAAGGACAAATATCCAGCTAGTACTATGCAGCTCTGTCAGTGGATTAAAGAGGGAAAACTGAAGGTATGACATAAACTGGGTGTTAATTGCTTATGGGATGCCACAGTGGCTTTCTTTGTTTCGCTTATAACCTGATGATTGTAGCGCCATATAAACAACGTACATGTGGGGTCCCATATCCGCTGGGGATATGTTCCAGGCCCCTCCGTGGATACTTGAAACCGTGGATAAGAGCGGACACCCCCTCCATGGTTTCCTAAGGGCCCCCCCATGCTGCCTCCCCTGCAGGCAGGCATGCTTGCCCCCCCACTCTTATTTTTCTTTCAGCAAGCTTTGTTTCTTCCTTAAAACAAACAGAGAAGAAGCCTCCATTGCAGGCAAGTAGAATGACAAACAGAGAAGAAGCCTCCATTGCAGGCAAGTAGAATGAGACTAAGTCCTAGAGAGGCTCTGCAAGGTTTCTGTTAACCTTGCAGAGCCTCTCTAGTACTTAGTCTTGTTCTACTTGCCTGTAATAAGCAGCCAGAGGCTGCTTCTCCTGTTTCTTTAAGGAAGAAACGAAGCTTACTGGGAAAAAAGTAAAGGCCTGGGGGGGTCCCCACGATCCGTGGATAACTGAAACCGTGGATAGCGAATCGGTGGATATGGGGGCCCACCTGTATTTAATCCTGTCTTCAGTGAGCGTAGAAGCTCTTTAAAAATTACCCAACTGAGGTATTTAGCATTTCATCTATAAGATTATATGAGGATAAGATACTTTTTGATCTTCTTTGGCAGGTTAGAGAGTCTCTGGTACAAGGCTTGGAAAACATTGGAGGTAAAGTATTGTTCATTCCTCAAACTTATTGATCTTCACTCAGCGGTCTCAAAGCTATAGAATGTTAATTCCTCCATCTTTTAGCTGCTTCAGTTTTGAACAATTCAATTTTGTGTTGAATGATCTTGATCTTGTATTGAATGATCTTGATAGAAGTCTTTGGAACTAAAAGTTGCTTAAATCCAAATGGTGGTTCAGATATTTGAGAGCTCTTTTTGAAAACTCAAAGCAATCCTTGTAGTCCGTTTGCATTAAATGTTTTCAGCAAGCACTTCAGCTTAACTTTACAGTATTTTGCTGAAAAAAACCAAACATACAAATATAAGCAATGCTTTTGTCTATGGCCATGTTGCTAGTTCATGCGAGTGTTAATGTGTATAAGTGGGTCCTAATCTTAACAGAGATGTTCCTTAACAGAGATGTTCCTCTGCAATCCCAACTCTCTTAGCTTAACTAGTTTGTAAATTCGAGTGCCAGTCTTCTTCCTGATTGTCTCTCATATGACTTACCAAATTCTGTTTGTATCCAAATACTAAGGACTATTTAGTTTCTAGGCATTAGATTTGTTTGCCTTTGTACTAACAGCTTGGTCCTTTTTTTCTTTTTGAAGAGAAAAGATCAAATGAAGATGGAGTTAAATACTCGCATCCTATCAGAAAATCTACAATAATTCTCTACCACCATATAAGCTGGCAAAAAATGGTTTTTAATAATTGGTGGTCAGGTTTTGTAACTCTGAAATGTTTCCACCTGGATGTGCTTTATTTGTATGAGGGTATATTTATTAACAAGGCCAGCGGGTGGCGCAGTGGGTTAAACCGCTGAACCATGAGCTATCGAAAGGTTGGCAGTTCGAACCCACGACGGGGTGAGCTCTCGTTGCTTGGCCAGCTCCTGCCAACCTAGCAGTTCCAAAGCATGTTAATGCGAGTAGATAAATAGGTACCGCTTGCGGGAAGGTAAACAGCGCTCTGTGTTCCAGCTGCATGCTATGCGCTGCGGCAAGGAGAGTCATGCCGGCAGTAGCGTCACTAGGACGCGCGTCACCCTGGGGCAGGGGGCGCGCGTCACCCTAGTGACGCTCTGACATCGCGGCGCGGGGGGCGACCCGGCTCCCCCCCCGCGTTGCCCTCCGGACGCTCCGAGGCCGGCCCTTCTGAAAGAAGGCCCAAGCAGCGCATTAATACGGGTATTTTTTTTTACAATTTTCACGCATGCGCAGAGACCGTTTTGAAGGCATTTTGCCCTCAAAACAGTCTGCGCATGCCCAAAAATTGTAAAAAAATACCCGTATTAACGCGCTGCATGGGCCTTCTTTCAGAAGGCCCTTGAGCGCTGGCAGGGTCGGACGCTCCGAGGCCGGCTCCCGGGCCGGCCTCGGAGCGTCCGGAGGGTGTCACGCATCATGGAGGTGACGCGCGCGGGGGTGCGCGCGTCACCCCCAGGCGGCCCGCCCCCCCGCCACGCTCCAGTGACACCAGTGCATGCCGGCCACATGACCACGGAGGCGTCTTCGGACAACGCTGGCTCTTCGGCTTTGAAATGGGGATGAGCACCACACCCTAGAGTCGGACACGACTGGACTTAATTGTCAGGGGTCACCTTTACCTTTATATTTATTAACAGCTTTGTCCTATGTTTATTCAGCAGTCCCATTGACTTCAATGGGGTTTATGCCTAACCAAGTGACTATAGGATCACATGGTTATAAATACTTATATGGCCTATCTTGCAACTTCCGCAAATACAAGAAAAGTGTAGTAAACAACACAAGAGTCAAAAAGGAAAAAAAAGTAATTTGGAGCACTCCCATAAAGTAAGCATCCTTCAAGCCTTTCAGAGGCCAAGAAGGAAGGAACTGGTCTCCCTGGAATGGTTGGTCCAGAGCCATGCGGCTATTGTAGCAAAGGTCTTGCTCTTAACAGTTGATTCAATTTCCATATACTGAGAGTAAATGGAGAAGGTTCTAATCAAAAGATCTGAATTGGCTTAAGGGCTTATGCAGGCAGAGGCACTGTCTAGCTCTAGTATGTTGGGCCCACGCCAGAAATGGATTTCAAGGAAAATCCCCAACACCTTCTTTTTCAAGGAAAATCCAGAGTGGAAAGGCATAGTGAGATCTCTCTGCCCCAAAAAGCATTAGAGCCAGTACCACTAATGTAACTAATAAAGGGCACAGCTTTAGGCCGCTGCTTCTAAATGATTTTCAAGGAGCAAAGTAGGGCTCCAGGAGAATACCAAGACTCCAAAACCACTGTAATAGAGTATAGTACTACTTTTCCCGATGCAGGCAGAATGACTCTTCCAAGAGCACTGGGATGTTCTAATAGCATCAACTCTTGTCTGTCTGTCTGTCTGTCTAAGCTCATTTACTCTTCTATAGATCCCAAATACTGTTTTGGGGCTGAGATTGTTGTTCTTCCAAATATTTAGATAGAGAGAAAAAAATCCCACAAAATCTGAAATTGTTTTGCGGGTTGGACTTCTTTTGTTTCTGTAAGCCCCTCAAGGCATTGAAAAAAACTCCTGGGAATGCTTATCTGACCCTGTAGACCAGTGTTTCTCAAACTGTGGGTCGGGACCTACTTGGTGGGTCACGACCTGATTTCTGGTGGGTCCCGGGTGATGGAAAGATTAGAAGTAATTGCCACAAGCCCTGAGGCTATTCAAAAATCAGATAGCTGCTCGTTGCCCTTCAAAGAGCTGAGCTCCTGCAGTTTGCAAGCTTGTGTAAATATAGGGAGATTTACACATTACAGTATTTTACATTGCAGATTTACAGCATTACAGATTTACACATTACAGTAGGTAGGGAGACAAACATTTGTCTCGCAAAGGTAGGTGGGTCTTCTGTCATAAAGTGTCATTTTAAAAAGTGGGTCCCAGTGCTAAAAAGTTTGAGAACCATTGCTGTGGTGTAGACTGTATCTGGATGCTTAGTGTTGGAGAAGGAGAAGTGTAGTGGAGAAAAGGAATGATGTGGTGCTCTTACTGTCTCCAAACCTGTTTGCAAGATGGGAGGATGAGGGTTAGAAACCTGACATAGAGCAGATCCTTTAGGTCTGATATATAAACTACTGCTTTGAGCGAGTATAGATTAAATTGCTGTGCTTCAAAGTTTGCAAGGGGAGTTGGAGGAACAAGAATTGGGGATGGCAGAAAATGAGAAATTCATAAAAAGAGAATGGATTGCACAGGCGAGAAAAAGACAATTGAAAGGAGCAGAAAAATGAAGATGGAAGCGTTGCTAAAGGAGGGAGAAGCATACAAAGCAGAATCAGTGAATACAAAGCAGAAAAGTGAGTCTTTCCGAGCTAGAGAGAATCCATGCTGTTTGCTGTTAAGTGTTGCGCAGGAGATTAAACTGGTCATAGTACCACTTCCTACCCCTCAGTACAGTCCAGCCACCGGATGTGCTTCTGACTTGTGTCTGATGCAGAATAGATAATACAGGCATATAAAGTAGGAGACCCAAAGAACACACACGTACTAGTGAAGTATGTGTGCATGTTGAGCTTTTTCAAAGAATTTTCTTGTTTAACTCATCTGAATTTTCAAGGAATTGTGTATTGTCTGAGGCTGTTGCAAATGTATTTATGTATTTAAGATTTCTATACCACTTTTACTATGCTCAAAGTGGTGTACCACAAGAATTAAAATAAATTACAATTAATAAAAAACATTTAAATGAAACAATTAAAACATTTAAAAATGATACATGAGCAGTTAAAAGATGTAAAAACAGCAATAACATAAAAGCAGCAACAGAAGGCCTATAGGTACCAAGTTAAAATGGGTCCCTAGGAGGTTTCTCCCTCCTCAAATGCCAAGTAAAATATGTGTTTAAACCCTGCTGGAAACAATATAAATTGTGTGCTGTCCTCAGATTTTGTGGTAGTTGGTTTCACAGATGTGCTGCCACAACGGAAAGGGCTCTGACCCTTGCTGCCATCCCCTTGGCTTCAGATGGTGGCGATATCAGGGCCCTATTGTAGCGATATCAGGGCCCTATTGTAGGGGATATTGTACGAGACGATTGTAGGGGATGTGCAAGATTATACGGGGGAAGGCAGTCCTCGAGATATCCCGGTCCTATGTCCAATGGAATCTATGGATTCTGTCAATTTGGAGCCCGGGTTGAGTTGAATCTGAGCGACTTCCTTCACAAAGTGCTTCGCAAAAGCATCCCTGCATCAAAAGCATTGGGAAAATCTCCCTGATCTTTCTGAAGTGTTACATGTAACAAACCCTGCATAATTCCCTACACTCTACCAGGTAGTGATCTGTCCATGACAAAGGAGAAACCTTAATCGCCTCCCACCACCACCAGCTCATCCTCCCTCTGCCCAGCAGTGAAAAACAGGTCCAACATGTCACGTGTCCAGCCACATGCGTTGGGGCCGCTAATCGCTGAAACAGATCCATGGTTGTCATGGCGGCCATGAAATCCTGAGCTGGACCTACCTTGGGAGCTTGGTATGGATGTTGAAATACCCCAGCCGGGAACAAATTCCAAGATGCAGCTCATTACAGAGGAATGCCAGTCGGCTATAATCCTAACATTTGCTCAGCCATCCACCTCAATGGTTGTCTCCTCCTGAAGCCGGAGCTACACCGTACACATCTTGGCGCGTATGCGTCTGGCGTCCCACCCCCCAGGGTCAAACAACGGGCTCTGGCTGGCTGAACGAAAACGCAAATGCGGGGAAAGTGGAGTTGGACATGCGTGCGGTGTAGCTCCAGCTTGATTCTGACTTTGCATTCTGTAGTCATTTTTCAGGCATTGGTATGCTTGCTGTTGTCATAGCGCTCAATGTAGCCTGCAATAAAATACAAAATGTAAAAGTCTAGAAACAGTCCTGGTACTATAAATAATAGAATAAACTGCAAGTGAACCAAACAAAAAAGCCAACGTAGTAACCGCCCCCCCCCCCCTCCATACCACTTTGGAGGGAGAAAAGGAGATGCTTTCACATACAAGTTTTCAGCACCTGTCTAAATGATAATAGTGTAAGGTGGCACACATCTGCTCAGGGCGAGCATTACACAAAATGGGCATCACAGTCGGTCTTTTACTCCACAAATTAGCTGTCTGTACTAGAGTGAAACAAAAGATGTGGAGCAGGATTGCTTCAGTTGATTGTAGTGGTGGGAAAACAGATCATAGGTGTCTCTGTTCTTTAGTGAACTTTCAGTTGTCAGGACCACATTGCTCAGCCTTGGTTTTGGGAGGGGCTGGAGTTGATCAATTATAGGAAACATTTTGTACATAGTTCTAAGAATGGCCACTACAGGAGAAAAATAGTTGCAGTTGTGGGGCTGCTCACTGTCTATCTTAGCCAAGCGCTTGCAAGCGAGACACCTAGCCCAGTGGTCCTTTCATCCAGCAGAAGGAAGAAGTTGCACAGTGGGGAGGGGGGAGGAAGGGGACCTCATGTAAATTAGAATGCCAATGGGCTGATCAAAATGTGTTGGGCCAGATGTGACCTGCAGCCTTTAGACTGGGGCACCCTACTGTGGTGGGTCATGCGCAAGTTAAAGTGGGTTGTGTTAATGGCGCTACCACTGTTTCCTGTTTTGGCTGGCTTTCTTTTTTGAGAAAAGAGAAACTAAAAAACAAAATGGGAAAACAGGGATTGATGCACTGACAATCAAAGCTCCTTTATCCTGAATGGTTATGCAGAAGTTATTTAGGTAAGTATGGCTTTAACTGCTGCTTGCCAAGCTAGACCTGGAAAAATTCTCCTTTATTTAACTGTTAATAATAAAGTCATATTATTGCAGTCATATTATGTTAAAATGGGCTGTTCTTTGATCGTAATAAAGATATTGATTATGTTAATAATATGAGGCCTGCCCTCAGCCTCTGGTTACCGTAAAAGAGCAGAGAAAACAGGAATCTATGGTATCCTGAATCTGAAACAGTTTAAAGACTGCTGCATTTCTGTTTCAGGTTTAAAAAATCAGACTTTGCCTTTTGAATGGTATCTGGAAGCAAATACGTAGTCAGTGCTGTCACTGTAGCCTCTTTGACTTTGTTTCCCCTTCCCCTTGTAGCAGCCTTCCAGTCTATGATGAGCGGGGGCAACATTGGAAAACAGATAGTGCTTGTTTCGGAGTAAGATGCTGTAAGTCTTCCCACTGTTTCCTGAGCATCAAGTGAGCATCGACTATGAAGGAAAAAAAGCATCTTCTATTTGTAACAAAATATTATCTTCTCAGTGGTTGTAAGTAATCATGTTAAATGATTAGAACTGGAATTCTGCCCTTCGTTGGAATGTACAAGTTGAATAAGTTTTCTGACATATTTCCCTAGTTTAACCTTAGTTTTCTGACCTCTTTCATAAGGTCTGCTTATCCCTGGTGATATTGGGGGGGGGGGGGGGAGCGAGAGAGAGCACGAGCGAACACAAACACACAAGGAGTTTTGGCCTTTGCTCTCCCCTAACTGTTCCTTATATCTTCCTGGGTACTTTGTTTTAAGGCAGGAAATAGTTTTGAAAATCTTAATTTTCTGGCAAAATGTGATATCGAATGCTGTACCTACAATCTGAAGTGCCTTAACGCTTCAACGTAACAGTGCCACACTAATGTAATATGCCTTGGAAATGGGATGAAATGGTTTTATAAATGTATTAAATTTCAGGAGAGATCCAATTAAAAAATGTTTTTCTGCCTGGCTTCTTTATGGATGTGATACAAGCAGTCATCCTAATTTATAGGGTTTTTCCTCCCATACTGCCATATAAATGTCTTCAGTGTATGATGGGAGGGATATTTATGAAAAGAATAGACTACACAGAAAAACAAATTCGTTACAATTTTATGTGTTTGGGTAAAAGGGAGAAAGGGCTGCATGCCTGGCAACATAACCACAGCAGTATAGCAATCCACTCTATTCGTGCACTGAACGAACAACAATTACAGTAAGACATGGCATTTTAGAAGCCAGTCTTTTCAAACAGTAATGACCTTCCTGTTCAAGAACACCATAACTTAACACTATGACTGCGGGCCCAATCCTATCTAACTTTCCAGCACTGATGCAGCTGCAACGCTACCCTGAGGTAAGGGAACAAACATTCTCTTAGTTTGAGGAGGCCTCTGTGACTGCCCCACCACAGGATGCAGCGCATGCCCCATTGGTATGGCTGCATCAGCACTGGAAAGTTGGATAGGATTGGGTCCTGCATTGCCATCAAAGACATCATCTCTAAAAAGCACAACAAATTAGTGAATCCTTATGCTGAAAGTCCGTTTCCCTTTTTGAGATATATGGTAATTCTACGCCAAGATAAATTTTTTAAAACAAAAGTATTTGTATAATGTGATCAAGATTTGTGCAACTCTTAAGATGTATGAAGCCACTTTGTTTTCTTTTTATGGGTTACTTTTGTTCTGTTTCCCAAAATAGGTATTTATAACCATGTCAAGATGTTCAAAAACGTAAGAGGCATATACAGCCCCCCCCCTGGTATTTGCTGGGGATTGGTTCGTGGACCCCCCTGTGGACAAGAGCGAACACCATCTTCTACAGCCCCCTCTCCACCCATCTTAACTAATTTGCGCAGACGCACAAACTGCTTGAAATGGGCTCTGTAGAGCCGAGTCTCGAGCTTCGCAGCCCTCCCCCCTGGCGATTTTTACCTTACAGTGGTGTTTGTTTCTTGCTTTCAACAAAGGCTATAAGTAGCAGGCTGCTGCTGCTTTTAGCAAAGGTGTAAGCTCAGCCGAAGACCAGGAAACAAACTGTGCTATGTGTGGGCTATGAAGCAGCAGCAGCATGCTACTTATAGCCTTTGTTGAAAGCAAGACACGGACACAATTTTAAGGCAAAAATTGCCAGAGGAGCATGGGGGGGAGGGGGCTCCTGCCCTCTGTGGATAAGTGAATCCGTGGATAACGGATCCGTGGATAGAAAGGGGGGGGGCTGTATTGTATATTGGGATTTTGCAGTGTTGCATTCACAGAAACATTTCCTCAGGAAGTAACATACTTGGCTCTAAAGGCTGATTGAAGTGTATTTAGCCTTTTCCCTATTACTCAAAAAATAGCTTTTGCCTTTTTGAGTTGAGAATTAGCATCCAAACACATTTTTAAAACTGGGTCAGAAAGGGGAAAAAATATAGAAGTTGAGTGAGTTCCACATTTGGCTGTTAAATTAGCATTCAAGACCTAAATACATTCTACCTATGCAATCCAGCCATTGTATAAAGAGACAAATAGCAAAGTCATAATCATATACAAACCGAATCATACAAAGAACTGTGCAGGGCTTACTTCTGACACCATGCAGGATGCAGAGCACACACATGAGAAATGTATGAACTGGCCATTATCTGCCTGGCACACAAGTATTTACTTAGCCTTAAAATTCTCACAACACTCTTACAAACCATGTATGCATAGTAGCGTAGGTGACATATCATTAAACAAAGTCCAAAATAAGCATTTCACATGTACAGTATATCTTCCAAATAGTTCAAAGTAGAAGGGATCAGAGAAATGTAAAACTCCAGGGCAATTGATAAGAAATGTACTGAGGGGCAAAGTATATGTTATGGTGTATACCCTGTGTTTTCTCTCACAAATGCCATATATCATTCTCTTATGCTCTTTCTAACATGCTATACAACTTGCCTTGGGCTCCAATGTCCTTATGTTGTACATTTCCCTGCTTGTTTTTTACTTCATGGGTTACTGAGAAACCAATCAATATATGAGATCTCAACATGGGGCAAGTTGTACTGCATATAATGGAGGGGGGGACACTTCACAGGGAGCTGCTATTTTCAGTGGCAGCCCTGTGTTTCCTATAGACGTGTGGTTCTGCACTTGAGTTATATTTTAAATGAAGTGCAGCTTAAGCTTAAGATATGTTTTCTTTCCCTCTTTAAACAAGATAACACCATACAGAGTTTTTTGTTACTTTGGTGTACACACACAAGTTCAGTTCATATACTACTAGGTTACATGACATGCAGATTGAAGTGTATTCTACGGTGGTGGTGGTGGGACCCCAGAAGTGCTGTTGCTGACAAGTCCGTGATGACTTACAGGTTCCCTTACTCGCCTGTAAGAATTTGAGAACCATTGATCTATACTGTTCAAAATCAAATAGCGAGTGCCTCAAGGATTTAGGGATCAAGCACTACATGTAAACAATGAGAAGTATAAGCAGTCATAACTAGTCATATTTCACATTGTTTTCTTTAATGTTATGAAAACGATACTTCAAAACCAAGCTGCATTAACAAATGCAACAGGGAAGCAGCTCCTGAGGCAGTTCAATGTGGGTCTCCTCCTGTTGCTGAAAGCTCCATTATATAGCAATATGGAAGTCATTTAGGGACAGCTCCAAGCCTCCATATTCAGTTGTTCAGGCTGCATAGGCAGTCATGCAAACCTGCAATTCACAGCTTCACAACAAGTCAAGTGAAAGGCTACTTCAACTGCATGGAGAGGAGTAGTCATTAAGAGAGACTTGAGAGTTTTTCATTTTCACAATAAAGGCACTCAGAGTAGGAGACTTCAGCATCCAAGTTCTGTAGACCAGCAAGACGGTTAGCCCCACAATCCAAGTCCTCAAGGGGGAGAGGAAGAAAGCGGTAACTCCATAGGTCATCAAGAGGAAATAGCAGGAAAAGACCTGCCAGAAAAATAGGCAGGCCATGATTAGGTGGATGGGCACAGCCTGGTACCATTTCACATTACGCAGGTGGGAGCGAAAGCTGTGCCCTTGGCAACGCAGTAACAGGCTCCAACACAAATATGCCATCAAAGGGAGGTTGAAAAACAGCACCTGGGGGAAGAACATAAAGGTAGACAGATTAGATGACCATTTTCATGTAGATGTTAAATAGCATGGCGGACAAGATGGAACCCTGTGGCACTCCACACCTCAAGGGCCAGGATGTCGAACAGGCGTCCCCCAGCACCACCATCTGGGACCTATCTGCCAAGTAGGAGCGGAACCACCGCAGAACATGCAAAACAAGTTAGAATGTGGAAGAATGTACGCAACATTGTTCCAGGGTCCGGCTTGTGAATCCATTAACAGAGTCCTGCATGATCATCTCCAAGTCTCATTTAGACATTAGGTAAAGGTGACCTCTGACAATTAAGTCCAGTCATGTCCGACTCTAGGGTGTGGTGCTCATCTCCATTTCAAAGCCGAAGAGTCAGCGTTGTCTGAAGACGCCTCCGTGGTCATGTAGCCGGCGTGACTCTCCTTGCCGCAGCGCGTAGCATGCGGCTGGAACACGGAGCGCTGTGTTACATTACTGGTGACCAATAAAAAACTGGAAGGGCAGCATTGTATGGGAACATAGGAAACTCTGGTGGCAGGCAGAAAATGTTCGCATCTGAGAAATTCAAGATGCTTGGTCTTATCCAGATACTAAACGTCAGAGTTGCCCTGCCACATTTATTCCTTGGCTGGGTATACAGTACGCTGCATTCATCTTTATTGTGAGATTCTCCTGTGAGCCCTCACTCAGAGTTCGGCAGATGGGGCGGGAGCTGAGGAGGGGAAAAAGCAGGGAGGAAATGCCTTGTGGGTTTGGCAATTTCATCAAGAAGGGAAACAACATTTTTGGGAGAATATACATTTAAAGAGGGAGCTGCGCAATGCAGCACTAGAGAGGGGATGTGAAAGTAATGTCTTTGTAAACTGTGCGATTCTTATGTGATCTCAAAACACCAGGGCAAGAAGTTTATTGGACGGTGGTGGCGCTCAAGTAGAACGTGATGGTAGACTTCATTTCCCAGCACGTAAAAATATACAGATGGTAGTACAGACTTGGGGAAAGAGGAATTGCAAGGCTTATCACTTCTGATGTCACAAGCCCTATTCCTTATAACCACAGTCTATACAGTTTTTCAAGAGCTACATGAATGAGCATTCAACTGTTCTGAATATTCTAGAAGTAACTGAAGTCCACAATTTCAAAAGTTTATCCAGTTTGTGTAACTACATGAAGATGGTTTCTTCATCTCTCTATACATTAGTTGCAGTAAAAGATCTGCAATGTCAACAGGTTACCAGTTAAGCTCTTCTCCCAGATCAGATCACTTTGTAGCCTCAGCACCCTCTTACTCCAGCATTGTGCCACTGAATTAATCACAATGAAGAAAAATGTGCACTGAATGGACAACTTATATTCCAGTTGTCATCAAAACATACGTGTTGACCACTATCACTACATTTTCTGTCATACACTTAAACATTTGGAAAATCGTCAAGCTGCAATCTGTGTGTCAATTGCAAGTCAGCTGGCAAGATGGATAACACCTTGAGAACCGACTGAGGGAGACCTGCGGCTGCTGCGAAAAGCCTGGAAGGCAGAAGCACAGCCAGGACATAGCTGCACTTCGAAAGGAAACATCTGGGAATTGAGGGTTCTATGTTCTCAGAGAACAATACCTGTAAAAAACCCATTTGAACAAATGGGGTTTAGAATTGCCTGCCTATGTAAACTGCCTTGAGTCTGTAAAGAAATACCATAATAATAAAATTGCTGTATTGAGAATCTTACCTGCAAAATCCCAACAAAGAAGGTTATACTGCCTTCAAAGAAATGGCCATCAACAATGACCCCAAAAGAAAAGCAGCAGCCCGTGTGACCATCTATAATTTCACCAATAAACCAGGGCCCTGTAGGGAAGAAAAACTGGAATCACATTCAGTACAATTCAAGAACAGCTTTGCCTCAGCTTGTCCCGATACAGCAGTCCAGCACTAAGGAAAGTTATTCATTTGTCCAAGTATCACTTTCAGGGCGCAATCCACCGGAACTACGCGGCAAGCCGTCGTGAATGTGCCAGAAAGCACGTTCGCGATGACTCTAGAGCAGTGGTTCTCAAACATTTTAGCACCGGGACCCACTTTTTAAAATGATATTCTACCGGGACCCACCTATCTTTATGAGACTTTAAATAAATTTACAAGAGCTCAGCTGCTTGCAGGGTAATTAGCAGCTATCTTGCACTGCAGGAGTTCAGCTCTTTGAAGGGCAATTAGTAACTATCTGATTTTTGAATAGCCCCAGTGGCAATTACCGTATTGGTCTGAGTATAAGACTCACTTTTTTCTCCTAATTTAAGTTTTTAAACTAGGGGTGCGTCTTATAATCAGGCTGTTGCAATTTAATGCCAGTGATTTAATTAATTTTTTTTAATGGCACCAAACTTTAAGGGTGCGTCTTATAATCAGGTGCGTCTTATACTCGGGACAATACGGTACTTATCTGATCTTTCCATCACCTGGGACCCACCAGAAATCAGGTCGCGACCCACCAAGTGGGTCCCAACCCACAGTTTGAGAAACACTGCTCTAGAGTAAGGGAGGCCAACCTCCCTCACTCCGACACTGGACTGAGAACGCGGCTGCCGGAGGAAGGTAAGCGCTCCCCCTGGCGGCCGCGTGGGCCAATGGCTAAGGAGGCCATTGGTCTAGCCGGCCCGGGAGAGGGCGTGGGATGGCGCCTGCCATATCCCTGTCCCCACAGGGCGGCTAGGCTGTTACACAGTCTCCTCCGACTTCCGTCAGCTATTTAGCTGGCAAAAATCTGAGAAGGCCCATCGGGCTGACCTCGGTTTACACCTGAGGCGGACTTGGCGGGCAGCCGAGGCGGGCTTGGCGGGCAGCCTCGGGCTCAGGATCCAGCGGGCAGCCCTGGGCCGCCGGCCAGATCCTTAGTCAGGATTGCATGGTCAAATACTTAAAACTGGTTATTGAGGGGAAAAAAGACAGCTAACCTGGTAAGCTGTTCTTCTGAATTCCCAACAGATAATAGAATATTAAACAGGGCTGTCTGATACGCAGTAAACTATCCAATATGTATTAGGGTATTTAACATAAGCAGAAATGTTCTTCTCAGACAGACATCTCTTAAGATCCAGTAGCTAACAAGGTGGATTTGGAACATAATTTGCATCCACCTGTCATGGACTCAGTGGGCAAGTCACTCACAAAACACTAAGAATATTAAGGACTTTAATAAATTAGAAGTGCTACATTAGTGCTAAATATTAGCAACAGTAAGTAGTACTAGTGGTTGAAAAGCACACAGTGATTTTTCTCTGACTTACAAGTGAACGTGAACTTTTTTGTCAACTAGATCTCGGTTTTGTGTAATGCTACTTCTTTCACATTAGCACAAAGTATGGCTGAATGCCTTTCAGTAGAACTGCACAGATCTAAATACCAATGGAGGTCAGAAAAATGTGTAATTTATAAGATAGGGATCTTTGGAAATTGGGCATGTGATGTTCAGTGAAATTATATTCCGTCGTCTACACATAATTGAAATTATATTCCATCGTCTATGCATAATTGCCCCAAATTACAGTTCAAATGAAAACCTAGAAGCTTCACACACTACAAATTAATGTTGTTTTTAGAAGTGGGAAGTCCTTTACAAGCAATTCATTTTTAACAACCCAATCCTAACTAAATCCCCGTGCAGCAGTGCCGGTGTAGCTTCTGCTGTATCCCGGACGATTTTTGACCACTAGAGGCCTCCTCTGGGTAAGAGGACATTAGTTCCCTTGCCCCAGAGTAACCCCCAGCAGCCGCCATGGGTCAACTCGAACCTGTGCCAGCTCAATTATTGGCACAAGTCCAAGTTGATCCATGAAGGCAGATCAGGTCCGGGAAGCGTGGGGTGTGTGTGTGTCAGGATTTGGCATGCACCGCCGCCGCCAAAGCTGCCATCCTCCTGGGCCTGATCCACCAACCCACCCCGCCCCACTCACCCCCCTCCCTGCCTCCCTCCAACCCCATGTGCGGGCTTACTTGCACCAGCAGGCATCTGTCTTCACGCTAAACATTTGTGGCAGCAGCCAGGCCCCGCACATTGGCCTAGTTTGTGCGGACCTTGCAGCTAGAAACATTATGGGAATGTCATATAACACACTATACCAATCTATCAAAAAAAATTGGCATCTTACCTAGAGCAGTATACAAACTCAGCAGCAGAAAAAAATAATAGAACAGGTTTGTTTTGCTCAGGATGTGAAGAGAAAGAGAAGCCCTCATTCTCATGCTTGGAGGTCCTGAAATTGAATAGTAAGAGGAACAAGCTGGGGATTGGAAAAGGTTGAAAGTTTTCATGGCTCGTTACCATGTACATAGATATCGGATATCCGGGTTTAAAAGCCATGTAAAAATCTTTATGTTAAAACATGTTAAAAACAAGTCTAAAAACACTAAAAAATAGTTTAAAAAACAAGTAAAACAGTTAAAACACAGTCACACCGTTTCATCCACGAATCTGTGGACCTCGAATCTTGTGGATTATTTTTAAAATGGCACTCTGTATTTTCAACGAGTGATATTTTTTACAGCAGCAGCAAAGTTATAGGGCAAGTTCATTCACTGAAATGAATGGAAGCTTATTCAAGAAACAACTTGGTAGAATGTGCTTAAAATCCATCCAAACTATACGGGCGTATAACCCATAACTTCCTGAAGGCTTTGAGATTGTTACTCTCTGCTTGGATGCTGTACTTGGGGAGAGATATTCTTTCTCATTATAGGGTCTCTTGCGCCACTCCCCAAACATTTGTCACTGCAAATAAAGGCTGTACTTGTGTAATAGTGGAGTGGGGCTTAGAATTGCATTTGTGGAGTTTTGGGATGCACACTCATGGACACTGTACAGCACCCACAATTTATACAATGTCAATACAGGGTTTAAGTACCAGTTGTTACTCATCAGTGGTAAGCAGCTATAAAAAGCACCTCAAGCATACAATATTATATTAAACATGCAACATTTTTCATTGTAATATTTAATTTCAGCAAATTGCACCAGGAACCCTTCCTACTACTTCACCGTCTTTTCCAGAGGGCGGAACACTGAAGGAATGACCAATCCAACATGTGTAAACATGCTACCAGACACTAGCTTTACACAAGCATGATCAATTCTGGATGGTGTTAGCGAGTGTGGGCACAATCCTATTCAGCCACTAGGCCGGCATAGGACCTCTGTGCCAGCCTAGGACTGTCGCAAAAGCTGCCATAAACAGTTGTACCAGCACTAGGCTGGTGCAGAGGCCTGTGCTGGCCCCTGTGGGCCGTATCTGGATGGCATGCGGCCTAGGTAAGCTGCGACTGGGCCGCACAGCATAAAGGTGGGGGAGGGCATTCCGGGGCTGTTTCAGGGGTGGTGGTGGACAGATTGGGCCCAGGATGGGAGCGGGATCGGTAGCAACAGTGCATGCCGTATCCCATCCTCCTTCCAGGCCTGTTTCTCCTGACAACTGGCCTCCCAAATTTACACCAGCTCAATGGCTGGCATGGATCCAAGGAGACCTGTTTGAGAGGCTGGGGATTTACCCGTAGGCTTACCAGATGTCCCGGTTCGCCCGGGACAGTCCCGGTATTTCCGGGCACATCACGGGAAGGGGTCCCGGGAGGCCCCCAGCAGCCATGACCATTAAAAAAAAAAATTAAAAAATGGCCACCATTTAACAAGCGGCCCAGGAGCCCTTCAGAACGAAGGGCTTTCAGGCTGAGCTGCATGGGCTCCCGGGCCGCTTGTTCGCGGCAATCAAGGAGGAAAATGGCGGCAGCAACGACGACAGCAGTAGCAGCAGCAGCAGCGAGGCTGCAGAAAAAGCGTCGGCGGCTGCCACAGTAAGGGGGCAAATAAGTTTTTAAAAAAATAAAAAACCCATTCAAAGAAAAAAACAAAAAAAAATTCAAAAAAATTTGGCGCCCAGAAAAAAAAAATGGGAGGGGGGGAGATTGGGTCACCCAAAATATGGTAAGCCTATTTACCTGGGGTAAGTGAACAAAAGTTCCTTTACCTTGAGGAGACCTACAACTCCACCTACTCTGCTCAGGATACAGTATTGCCAGTATCGGCATAGCTGGATCGCCGAGCATAGCTTAGGATAGGATTGAGCTGCCCATCTGTTTTCTTTTGGAAGTCACACCTTTAAAACAGATAGCTTGATTTTTCTATAACCTTCCCTCAGAAAGAATGGTGTGATGTACGCAGTAACTAGCTAAGAAATCTATGTTGTAATTAGTTTGGTGGAGATGGGGCTGAACCATCAGAAATCTAAATCCTAATCTCCAGCACACAGATTAGGACAGCCCAAAGTTCCAGCTTCTTCTAGAAGACATGAAACCAACCCATAATTGGTAACCATAGTTATTGCTCTGATTTTTAAATAGCGATTGTTTTTATGCTAATTTTTTTTAATTATAAGCTGTCTTTAAAAATTGTAAGCTGCCTTTAGAGATGGAAAAGTGGGGTTTGAAGATTTAAAATAAAACAAGTACAAATGAAAACAGGACCCAGAAGGCGTTTAAGGTGGCTGTTCCCAAACATCTCCCTTTCTCCAGAGGCCAAGCTTGTCTCAATGGTTTTTCACCTAGGATACAAGCCTTTTACATTCTGGCAAGCATTTAGAGATAGTGGTCAGTATGGGACAAAATTTTAGCTGTTTACAGGTACTATATGTATCTATATCGCTGGCCGAGTGGACGGGGAGGGTGGTCAACTCTTCTTTGATGGAGGGGGTGCTGCCGCTCGCTTTGAGGCGGGCGGTGGTTTGACCCCTTCTGAAGAAGCCCTCCCTTGATTCCACAATAATGGACAACTACCGGCCAGTTTCAAACCTCCCGTTCTTGGGCAAGTTTAATTGAGCGGGTGGTAGCGTCTCAACTCCAGAGGGTCCTGGATGAAGCAGATTATCTAGATCCCTTTCAATCTGGTTTCAGGCCGGGTTTTGGGACGGAAACGGCCTTGGTCGCTTTGGTGGATGATCTACGCAGAGGACTGGACAGAGGGAGTGCGTCCCTGTTGGTTCTGCTGGACCTCTCAGCGACTTTCGACACCATCGACCATGGTGTCCTTCTGGGCCGACTGGCCGAGCTGGGGGTCGGGGGCATCATTCTGTGGTGGTTCCGCTCCTACTTGGCAGATAGGTCCCAGATGGTGGTGCTGGGGGACGCCTGTTCGGCATCCTGGCCCTTGAGGTGTGGAGCGCCACAGGGTTCCATCTTGTCCGCCATGCTATTTAACATCGACATGAAACCGCTGCGAGAGGTCATCCGGGGATTTGGAGTTGGGTGCTATCAATACGCTGATGACACCCAGCTCCATCTCTCCTTTCCACCTGATTCCAGGGTGGCTGTTGAGGTTCTGGAGCGCTGCCTGGAGGCAGTTGGGACCTGGATGAGGGCTAATAAGCTGAAACTTAACCCGGACTAGACAGGTTCTCCTGGTCTGGAAATCCACGATGCAGGTACTAGAGTATCGTCCTGCTCTGAATTGGGTTGCACTCCCTCTGAAGGAGTAGGTCCGCAGCTTGGGGGTCCGCCTGGATCCGCAGCTGCTCCTGGATTCCCAGGTGGCGGCTGTGGCCAGGGGGGCCTTTGCCCAGCTCCGGCTGGTGCTCCAGCTGCGACCGTACTTGGATTGTGCAGACCTGACCACGGTGATCCATGCCACGGTGACATCGCGACTAGATTATTGTAACGCGCTCTACGTGGGGCTGCCCTTGAAGATGGTTCAGAAACTGCAATTAGTGCAGAATGCGACGGCCCGTGTGGTCACTGGAGCTAGGCGGTTCGACTCTGTCGGGCTGCTCCTCCGACAGCTGCACTGGCTGCTGATTTGTTTCCAGGCCCAATTCAAAGTGTTGGTTTTGACCTTTAAAGCCCTATACGGCTTGGGGCCAGGATATTTGAGAGACCGCCTACTTCTATATAGTCCGGCTCGTCTCCTTAGATCATCAGAGAAGGCCCTTTTGCGGTGCCGTCACCCAGGGAGGTGCGAGGGGCGGTGGCCAGAAACAGGGCCTTCTCAGTAGTGGCACCAACCTTATGGAATTCCCTCCCCTTTGACTTACGAACTGCTCCCTCCTTGGACACTTTCTGGCGAGGCCTAAAAACCTTCTTGTTCAAAGAAGCCTTCTGAGCCCTTGCCTTTTTTAACATCTCGCTGGTACAGGTGGGGGTGCTGCTGTTTTTATGCTCTTGTTTTAATTGTAGCAATGATCTTTTTAAACGATTTTTAGATACTGTTTTTATTAATTTTCATTAATTTTTTTACTGTTTTAAAATGTGATTATTTTTGTATTGTATTTTTTGTATTGTATTTTCTTTTTTCTTTTTTGTTATTGTTGTAGTAGTAGTAAGCCGCCTTGGGTCCCTTCGGGGAAAAAGGCGGGATAAAAATACTGTAAATAAATAAATAAAATTATAAAAATAGTTAGCTTTTCAGTCATTTTTGGCCATTACTTGTCTCAAGCCTAACTAGCTTCTCAGAACATCCATTTGAGCGAATGCCAAGATATCTAACTGAAAGTTCACATTTGTGTATTTGTTGAGCCCAAAGCATTAACATAAGAGAAAGTTAGTTGAAGGGTGGGAGAAGAAAAAGTTATGCTTAAGCAAAAAAAAAAACACACACACACAAAACTTTACCTTGAAGTGTTGGCTTTCTTAAGTAGCGGAAAATAACCAGCAAGGCAATCTGAACTACAACCATTACCACAAACACTACTCGAAACTGAAAAAACAAAAACACAGAACTGATATTCTTGGTAAACCAAACATACAACTCCAATACAGTGAGAGGAGCACTTTTGCTGTGAGTAACAGTATTTGGAAATTACTGAAGACAATAGACTTAACAATATCTGAGAATCAAGAGGGAAACCAGAATACACAGATGAAAGGACAAATCTAAAATTTGAATAATGCCTCAAGGATTTATTTTTCCAGCAGGCATTTGTCCGAGTTCTTTCAGTTGTTCTGTAAAATGATTTTTGCTTTTGCATTATTTTGCTTTAATTGATTTTATTATCTTTTCTTATTAAATTGTGAGAACCTGGTTGAAGAAGTGATCAACAAATTATCTAAATATACTGTATAAAGTCTTGTCAACAATATGAGAAGGTTCATTAGTCTAAACATTTTCTTGAGCGTACATAGATCTCAGGTTTCCGGGTTTCCCAGCCATGTAGACAAAATTTTAATGTTAAAAACACGTAAAACCAATTTAAAAGCTCTAAAAGTGGCAACACCACTGAAGGAATAAAAACTGGTAAAAATGTTTAACGCAAACACACACACACACAATGATTCGTCCACTATCTGTGGACCTTTTCAAGACGAAACGTTGTGTGTGTTTTTAAACATTTCCACTGGCAATCCACTGGCACGGCTGCATCAGTGCTGGAAAGCTGAATAGAAATCAGGCCCACAACCTATCTGCACTATCATGCCACCTCAAAATACATGCGAGTGCTTTCAAAGAAGAGAACGCTCCCCACTCGCATGCATTCTGAAGTGGTAAAATTATGTGAGAAGACCCATGAGTGCCAGCAACCTGAATTGGCTCTTATACAACTTTTAGGAGAAAGAGAGTAGAGAGAACTAGGTAGCAATTCATGTAGCATAGTGGCTAAGAGACTAAGCTACAAATCAGGACTTTCCCGGTTTGAACCTGGCCTTTACCACCATGTGGTCTTAGGCAAGCTGCTACTTCTGGGCCTCAGCTCCCAAACTGCAATACAGGGATAATAATACTTACCCACCTTACAGGCTGTTGTATAATCTTGATGTAATCCTTACATGTGAAGCACTTAGCACTTAAAGTGCTATACAAATGCAAAGTATTATTATTAGAATACAAACCATGGAGGCTCCCCCCCCCCCCAAGAACACTCACCCATATATAGTGGTCAGTAAGAAGAAGCCAAGATTGCAAAAGGTCAAATCTGAGCGAGAGGTTTTCATCCATACCGAATCTGTGAAGCCGAGTGCAACTCTTACCACTGGCATCCTAACGTGGGAACACAAAGGAAAAAACTGGAGTCTGGGTGTGTGACAGCAAAGCAACTATCATCAACATTAGCAAAATGTCCCTCAAGATATCCCTTGCAAGGACTCTGGGATCTTGGTTAGAGAGGGCTCGCCACCCAGCATCAGGGTGAAAGGTTTATTATCACTGCAGTAGCATCCAAGTACAATGTTTTCCCTTTGAAAGGAAAAGACCCAGACATTTTTCGACCGGGGGCCCGACCTTTCCTCCCCCCATAAAACTGTCATAACCCCGGTCATAAAACTGTCAAAATTAGGTTTCGGTTTTAATAAAGCGGTTTTTTGGGGGGGTTCTGGGGGGTTTTAGGGTGAAAAACAAACATTTGGGGGGTGCCCCATATCACCTTCACCTTCATGCACTGAATGCTAAGTGGGACAGAACAGTGAAAACAAAAGGAAGCAGCGGGGGCGGCAGCCGGAAAACCCCCCCCCCCGGAAAAAACCAAAAAAAGCCTAAAACAAAAATGAAACTTAAGGGGTCCTGCGCCCCTTCCCCTGCCCCAGCGCCCTGGGGCCCAGGGGCCCCCCCTTGAAGACGCCTCTGTCCCTTTCCCCATAATCCTGCAGGACATCACTGAGGTGAGAGCTAAGCCTGTCCCCCTTCCCCTGGTGACCCCAGCCATCAAGACGCAAGACTACTGGGTTGTTTCTTGGTTATCCAAGCACATGACATAAATCTGGGAAATAAGCGAGGTATAAATACCGATAGTAAAATCCTTTGCTTATTATCATTCTCTCTCATCCATCTTCAGAACTACTCTGGCAATGTGTCTACCATTCCTATTCTAAAAAGGCTGAGAAGTAATAATTTGCCTGACATATAAAAGTAGGGAATTAACCTAGAACTTTCAGGGCTAGAAAGCTCTTAAACACAGCTGCTTCAATTTTCAGAAGTTTGAGGCTAGAAAACATTGTAGGATAAAACAATAAGCAGCAGGAGGGCTCACCTGAACGGTCACATTTATCTGATGGAACCCTTGATGGTAGGTTTGGGGATTCCATTTCAGTATGTAGAGAGGTCCAGACACGTGAACAGCATCCCCCAGATCAACACCATCAATACTGACCTTGACAAGCTTGATAGGAGAAGGAGAGAAGGCCAAAATTCTAGGTAGAAAAAATATATCCGTATAAGGTGGGACTTGTTAAGAGAATATCACCACTGAAACTTAAAACAAGAGATCACTAAGGTTATTTTCCTCTGACAGATTTGACCACAAGGAGGGAGGAGGGGATGTTTCTTCTTTCAGGAGAACATTATTTTAAGTCATAATTAACTTTATTAATTATTAAGAATATTTATATACCGTTTTTCAACAAAAAAGTTCACAAAGCGGTTTACAGAGAAAATAAAATAACTAAATCAGAGGTTCCCAACCTGTGGTACGCATACCACCGGTGGTACTTTGAGTAACTGCCAGTGGTACACGATAGGCTGGTCCTTATCTGGTTTTCCGATCTCAGGAAAGCATTCAAAGCATCTCTGACTTGCTGGTCTGCTTTTAGAATGCTGTTAAAACGCTGATCCCTCAAGGCCTCTTATCCGGACAGGCAGTAATTAGCTACAGGGGGGCCTCCATATCCGCTGATCTGCTATCCACAGATTCAGTTATCCATGGATAGCGGATCCCCCCACACGACCCCCCCCAGGCACTTACTTTTAAAGAAGAAACCTCAATTTTTTTCTTCAAAAAGGACCAGGATGAGCAGCCTCCTTGCAGGCCTCACCAACAAGACTTAGGTGCTAGAGAGTCTCTGCAACCTTGCTGAGACTCTCTAGCAGCTAAGTCTTGTTGGTGAGGCTTGCAAGGAGGCTGCTCACCCCGGTCCTTTTGAAGAAAAAACGGAGGTTTCGTCTGTAAAAGTAAGTGCCTTGGTTTGTTGTTGGGGGGTGGGGGTTGCGCCCGCCCGCAGGGGGCTCAGAAAACCGCGGAGGGGGCGTTTGCCCCTTTCCGCGGTATCAAGTATCCATGGTGGGGGCTGGAACGTACCGTATTTTTCGCTCCATAAGACGCAAACCCCCCCAAATAGGGGGAAATGTTAGTGCGTCTTATGGAGCGAAGTTTAAAAAAAGTTAAAATAAATACTTACCAGGGCTTGTGGGGGCTTCAGGGAGGCCTGCGCGACCCTCTGCAGGCCTCCCCGATCTTCAGTTCGGCGCTAAATTGCCATTTTTGGCCATTTCCGATTTTCGGAAAACTGATCTTCATTTCGGCAAAAAACGGCCATTTTCGGCCATTTCCGGTTTTTGTGAAAACCGGAAATGGCCGAAAATGGCCACTTTTTGCCGAAATGAAGATCGGGGAGGCCTGCATGACCCTCTGCAGGCCTCCCCGATCTTCAGTTCGGTGCTAAATGGCTATTTTCGGCCATTTCTGGAAAACCGGAAATGGCCGAAAATAGCCATTTAGCGCCGAACTGAAGATCGGGGAGGCCTGCAGAGGGTTGCGCAGGCCTCCCCGAAGCCCCCACAAGCCCCGGTAAGTAAAAACATTTTTCCCTATTTTTAGCTCCATAGGATGCATGCGTCCTATGGTGCAATGCGTCCTATGGAGCGAAAAATACGGTATTCCCCACGGATACGGCGCTCCCCTCTACTAGGAACAGCAATCAGCTGCTAGGAGGTCTCTTATCTGCTGTTCCAGTCTCTTTCTCTGCTGCTTCGATCTGTACTGTTCTGTATTGCTTCCTGTATATACACCACTGAACCACTAGGTGGCGCAGGCAAGAAGGAGCAGGCAAGCGTTTTATTTCTTGTTTCTTTTATTTCTACTTTTTTTTGCTGTATTTGAGCAAACTGCTCAAATTGCTGTATTTAATTTGAGCTGTCTCTGAGCAAGGTGCTGCTCATATTTGTAGAGATTCAAATCAATAGGCATGAATAGGGGATTCAATGGGGGGAGGAATGAAACATAACTGGGGAAAGATAAGCCAAAAACCAGAGAGACTGAAAACTGAGGATGCTGGATATTCTACTCCTGAACTGAAGCCTATATTGTTCTTTTGGATAAGCTTCCAAAGCAGGAAATGGATCTGTGAGTACTACTGTTTGAAAAAAACACACACCCCACAATGGCTTAATTGCTGCATTTATTTATTTAATTTATTTATTTAAATCAAATATTATAAATAAATTTATATTTATAAATATTTATTATATAAATAAATTTATTTATTGGCACAGGTGGTACATCTGACGACAAAGTTTGGGAACCTCTGAACTAAATGGTTCCCTGTCCCATAAGGGCTCCATCAGAAAAAGACACTCTGCTGTGGTGAAGGACAGCTATTCTCCCCCTGCTAAATATAAGAGGCTTCTTTACTGCAGAATCTAATGTTTCTTTTTTTAATGATTTTAAAATATAAGGTAAAGGTAAAGGTGACCCCTGACAATTAAGTCCAGTCGTGTCCGACTCTAGGGAGCGGTGCTCATCTCCGTTTCAAAGCCGAAGAGCCAGTGCTGTCTGAAGACATTTCCATGGTCATGTGGCCGGCATGACTCAACACCGAGGCGCATGGAACGCTGTTACCGTCCCGCTGACGCGGTACGGTACATGGCTAACAACTTTATGAAGGATTTGGTTAAGAGCCAAGATCACCTTTCCTAGGTAATCCCAGGCACAACAAAAAATGCTAAACTGTCTTTTGCAATGCATTAGAATCTGAAAGCACCCACTCTGGTAATGTACAAACATGCAAGAAGCAGGTCAGTTGCACATGCGCAAAAGAGCATTACAGGCACTCCCTGATTTTTGTAAGCCTCATGTAATTTTGACCATATGTAAATGTTTGGGCTGTCTCTGTTGGGAGGGGCAAGAGCAGCCACCTACACTTGTCTCCGTAAACAAAGCAGAAAATGCAAAACATGCCGAGGTCACTCCCTGTGTGCTCAGCATTTCCTCTTTCATTTAAAGAGCCTGTGAGAATGAGGGAGCATGGTGAGAAGGCAAGTCAGAATTTCTCAATCAGTGGTACTTGTACCACCAGTGGTACTTTGGCTGACTGCTGGTGGTACTCGGACTGCCAGAACTCTGCTCCGATGCAGCGCTTTTGACACATTGTTTTCGCTCCCGAGAGGCTCCTGCCTGGCTAAGCCTCTCGGGAAAGTTGAGAAGGGCCCTCCCACCCTCCCAGTGTTTTCTGGCCTCTCAAAACCTGAAAACCCAGGAGTAACTGGCAATTATATCATAGCTGGTCACGTCCGGTGGTACGCAGCAAGAGAGCGGTAACCAGAGGTGGTATTCGGTCGGGAAGGGGTTGAGTACCCCCAAGGATCACTGTGATCCAAGGATCATGTGACACTATTTTGTCATTTTTTTTTTTTTAAGGCAAGAGGGCGATACTTCTTCAAGTGAAATTGCCTGATCCCCGAACATGGGAATTCACCTTCTCCATCAGTGTTTCTCCCCACTGCTGCCACTCAGTGCCTTTAAAGCGGGCTCTGTTGCTTCGGAGGGAGGTGCATTACCCCTCCAGCTGCAGCTTGTGGGGGGGGGGGAAGACTTTCTTGCCTGGGCTTTGTTTCATACTTTGTTTACAGAGAGTCCAGCACAGGAGGCTCCTTTTGCTTCTATTCCAACTTCTTCCATCCACCTGCCTTCTCTTTGCACAGCTCCTTCCCTGTTCGTCCCAAACCCTGCCACAGAGCTGTGCATGCACAGAAAGAAGTTCAACTTACATAAACACTGACTTACATAAAGGTGTCTGGAACCCTTACATAAGTGGGGGAGTGCCTGTACAAGGATTATGCTGAAGTCTCACAACGCACCAGGTTACCTGATATGAGTAGAATGAAGGATTCTCCGTAGTGGTTCATGAGCAGAGCTACCATAGAGGAACGGCTTGGGGTTGGTGATAAGAACTGCAGGCCATTCCTCAAATGTCAGGTCAGCAAAACTGAAGAGATCATGATCAAACACAAGTATCCGGTACCTGATGTTAAATTATTAATTAAAAAACACAATATTTTTTTAGTTAAGAGCAACATTTTAATGGTAAGATTTACACTATCTGGGAATACTGGTTTTCCAATTCTCTTTGGTTTTTTTTTTTAAATGTAGACTGGACTCTGTTTATCTTGAAATTAAAAGTCCATGACGACTTAATTCCTTGTACTAGCTAGTCTCTCTCAACTATAGCTGCCATACTAATCATTTAGAACTTTTTTTATTTTATTGCTTTTCAAGTGCATTTGAAAGAGGAGCAATTGCTTTTTACGTGTAAATATCACAAAGCAGTCCAGGACAATTACAGCTCAAGTATGAAACCTGGTGTTGCAATTACAACAGTGTTGTATACTAGACACATTTAGAAATGTCACCATATTCAATTTCGGAACATGAAATTAAGTTAAAAGAAAAATACAGAATATTTTGTTTCTGCTTCTAAACAGGTTATCCAAACTTTCCAGGTTAGGACGGGATGCATGTTTAAATCACAATGAACAACAGAATTGCTAGGCTAAGTTGTCTTCATTTTTATATTCTATGAATGGCCAGTGAGTAGCAGAGCTGTGCTCTGTCATCAGATGCTCTCTCCATGACTACAAAGGAGCATTCCGCTTCCACAAAGACACTTTCAAATCACAAAGAGAGCTTCCACAAAAGATCTGAATGCTACATATTACACCCAAGTCTACCTGGTCATGTCAAAAGACAACAAAGGCACAGTTGCTCCTCTTTCAAATGCACAGAACCCAGGCATCTTTCCTCAAAGAAATCCTTTTTTTTGGGGGGGGGGGGTATTACATTTACCCAAACTTTCAGGAATATACAGGTTGATTACCCCTTATCCGGACATCAGAAATCCAGACTATTCTGTAATCCAGACATTTGGGGGGCTATGACTTTTTGTAAAAAACGTTTTCCAGCACTTGGCTGGCATAGCGCAAGGCATGCTAGGGCACAACATTATTAAAAATATTGTCTAAAATTACCTTCAGCCTATGTGTATATGAGACATAAATGAATTTTGTGTTTAGACTTGGGTCCCATCCCCAAGATCTCATTATATTTATGCAAATATTCCAAAATCCAGACAAATCCAAAATCCAGACAACTTCCCGTCCCAGGCAGACCTGATAAGAGATACTCAACCTGTATTGTTCCTGATAAAATGCATTAATTTTTATTTTATTTTTTTGCTAAAACTGTGCAAGCCTCCCTAGGTCACCAATAAAAATAAACCCTTCAAGCTTCCCACAAGTTAATGAATAGGTAGAAATTTAGTTGTCAAGGCTGAAACGTATTCTAGATCAAGGGACAACAAGAAACGAAACAAGGAAGGATTATGACTACAAGGTGGATCTGCAACATGCCCTAGTGTACAGAGTGGAGGAACACACACAAAAGCAAGAAGCCTGTGATAAATAACTGGGATGGAGTCCTCTCTCTCATCTGTTCCTAAGCACTCCTAGAAGGCTGCCTCACACTTGCAAGCTGCAGTTCTAAGACTTTACGTGTACATTGTGATTTTATGTAATTAATGGTCCAATCCTATCTGGGCCTTGTGCTGACAGAACTCATGCTATGTCAGTGCTACTGGGGTGGCCGCTCAGGCCGCTGCCGTGGCAAATACTGTGATGTAGTGTGGGCTGGGGCTGTCAGTGCAAACAGCTGGAGGCCCTGGGGGTGTGCCAGCGACCTCCTGAGACACCCCCAGAGCAAGTAGGTGGGCAGAAAATCCAGGGAGGATTGGGACAGGAATTGGGACAGGCTGCAGGCATGTTGGGAACAGGCTCAGTCCGAAGTTGGTAGCAGCGACGCTGATATTCTATGCCTCTGGCCTGGGTTCAATGTACCCTGCACCAACCCGGATGTATGCCAGTCACGTCAAAGAGCTGGTGCAGATCCGAGTAAGCCCACTGGGGACCAGGCAGCAGTGGAGTAGGTAAGTAAAAATGTTTTTTACTTAACTTCTCCATCACTGCCTGGTCCACGACTAGCCCATAGCATGCAGTGGAGGCTGCACCGGCACCGCTGCATGCTCTGGGCTGGCCCAGGATAGGATTAGGCTGTAAATGACAAAGATGCTCCCCTGTGTAACCTGATTAAAGTTACCTTTGTATTTTAATTTCTATAAAAATAGCACAGTAACCAGCCAACACCCACAGCAAGCATTAACTTTGCACAGGATATTGACTTACTTCCTATTCGTCTTCCAGTCTCCCAGCTCCAGTTCTAAAGTGCCGTGACGGTGCTGGGTGTGTAGGACAGGCATCAGTCCACCCGCTGTATGGATGTGCCCACACAAATAGGCTGTGGCAGAGCTAATCAAATTAACATGGTGGTTATTGGTTTGGGATAAGACAATACAGCAAACCGATTAACAATGTGGGATGAAAGGCTTTAAGAATTATCAAAAGCTGCAAGTGAACAACTAATGCATTTTACAAAAGGAGAAAGGTATTACCGCATTGCTGTTCGTATTCCTGGATATGGAGAGATGATGGCTGCAGTGGGATAGTGACCAAACCAGATTGTGTGGTTACTGCCACGGCTTTCTGCAGACAGCGTAGACAGTTCTTGCATTTGATTCTGAAAAAAAGAGCAATTGAAAAGCATTAACAGCAAATTGACTGCTTTCAAGTAAGTGTGTTTAGAATTGTGGACTTGAATATTCGAAGGCTCAATATTATAGATAATATGAAGAGCCATTTTAAAGAACATTCTTTGTATAGCATTTGTAATAGCTCACTCACACACTGCAATGTAACATTAATTTTAAACAATTTAAAATTAATGTATCAATTCTGATATTAAACCTTTTGAGAAAGGGAGGACATAAAGAAATGTTTTTTAATGTTTTAAACAGAGTTGTGTTTTGAATTGCAACCCACCTTGGTACAGTGGAGAAAACCGAGTTAAAATTAAACAGCTTTTTCAAACTCTGAACTCAATCATGCAAACAGTAGAGCTTATGTCAAGTAAACATGCTTAGAATTGCACTGCATATTATGTCAACATTTTGCAATCACTTACAGGGAGTTTGAAAGAGAGGAAACATCATAAGGTTGTAGGAATGCTGCTGGATTGCCTCGATTTTTATGCTTTTAGATGAATTTTTAGATTGTACAAGCTGTGTCAAACTTTGGAAAAGTATAATATAAACATTATAAATAAATAAAACAGCTAAAATATGCATACCAGATCCACTGCCTGATGCCATTGCTGTTCCCACCAAAAACCCAGGGGAAAAAAAAAGAAACCACTTACCAGTACAGGGGGGCACCGGTATCCACGGATTCCTCAACCGCGGTTTCAATTATCCACGGTTGAGGAATCCCCCCCGCGCCCTCCACAGCCCCCCATGGCACTTACTTTTAGCAGAAACCTCCATTCTTTTCTTCAAAAGTTCCGAGTTTCCATCTGTTTTAGGCCTGAGCAACTAGACTTAGGTGATAGCTAGAGTCTCAGCAAGGTTGCAGAGACTCTAGCTATTAACTAAGTCTAGTTGCTCAGGCCTAAAACAGATGGAAACTC
Source organism: Plestiodon gilberti rubricaudatus (assembly GCA_026170595.1). NCBI lineage: Eukaryota > Metazoa > Chordata > Lepidosauria > Squamata > Scincidae > Plestiodon > Plestiodon gilberti. Next base: position 260,656,690 of record JANXHW010000001.1, read on the forward strand.
GGAACTTTTGAAGAGAAGAACGGAGGTTTCTGCTAAAAGTAAGTGCCATGGGGGGCTGTGGAGGGCGCGGGGGGGTCGCGCTCGCCCCCCGCACTTACTTTTAACGGAGAAAGCTCCGTTTTTTTTCTTCAAAAGCCTTTGCTGTAGGCCTTACCACCAACAAGTCTTCAGTGCTAGAAAGTCTCAGCAACCTCTCAGCAAGGTTGCCGAGACACTCTAGCACCAAAGACTTGTTGGTAAGAAGGCTTACAGCAAAGGCTTTTGAAGAAAAAAAAAAACACGGAGCTTTCTCCGTTAAAAGTAAGTACTTGGGGGGGTTGTGGAGGGTGCGGGGGGGTAGCACAGGCCCGCGGTGGGTCGTGCAGGCCCGCGGGGGGGTCGCCCCCCCTGAAAACCACGGAAATGGGCATTCGCCCATTTCCGCGGTTTCAGGTATCCACGGTGGGGGCTGGAACGTATCTCCCGTGGATACCGGGGTCCCCCTGTACCTCCTTTGTGATCCTTTTCTGCAGAACAGGAAGTGTGAATCAAGCTGGGGAATTCCCAGCATGTCCCATATTCCTTTTTTTTTTTTTTTAAAGGGACCACAAGGAAGAAGCAAGTGGGGAGGAAGCAAAATCGCTGCTGCCCTACCTGAAAAAACTGCACAGGAAGTTATGATCTGCTTCCCGGCCTCACCTCAATCCTTCATCACGTGGTCCCTTTAAGTTTAAAGGGCTTGCACAAGGAAGGAGTGAGTTGGAGAACAGGGAAGTGGATTGATCCAGCTCTGTCGATGGTGAAATGGAGGGAGGCAGTCACAGACTCAAGTGAATGGGCACCCCGAGTCTGTTGCTCCTCCAGCTACCCACTACTTGAGACGAGCAGCATCATTTGTGTCAAGGATAGGGCACTCCTGAGCCATTCCCTCCCGTTTGGTGAATGGGCAGATCAGGATGTAAGTGGAGTTACAGATTAGAGGCTGATATTTCAAATGCCATCATGGGACCTTTTACATCACTTTAAGTTCTACCATGAAAGACAAGGCAGATAAAACATACATGCAGCAAAACAAACTATACTGAAAACTCAGTACTACATATAAGTAGCCTTGCTTTGGTTATGTCCCCAAGTACGGACTGCCTCCAGCATATCCTTCATATAAAGTCATTTTATGTTCCAACATAACCAAATGGGCTAGTAAACAACATAACGTTAGCATTACAAGTCACATTTGAAACACGCAAAAACAATACTACGAAGACAGAAGGATAATTTATAGATCATAAGGGGCTGAGAAAAATTCAAACCGTCAGGAACAGTTTGATAAGACAAATGTTTCGTCTCTTGTTCTGAACCTTACAGACTATTGTCGCAATACATAGCCTTTTACATTACCGCATTTAAAATCCCAAAGAAATTGTAGGGTCTTTTGGGACCCGGACTGAGCGTTGCATCTACGCAGATGAAAGAATATTTGCCAAAAGGCGTGCTGTGGACGTAATGGAAAGAACCATCCTTATGCCAAGCAGAATATTTCCTGCCAAAAAACAGGATAGGAATATTAAAGTTGGAAAAGTCTAAACGAGAATACGTATACACCGGAAAGGCAAGTATAGTCACATATTTTCTACTAGGAGCCCTGCATGGCTTAAAAAATAAGAGGGAAAAGCAGAATTGCCCTTGTCCTCAATTCAACACTGCACCATCATGAGCACACGGATGCAATGGACTGCATGTACAGCTGGAGTTCTCCCTCTGCTAGCCCAAAAGGGCTAGAATTAATAAGCAGAGCTGCAGAGAATATTGTAACAATGCAGCAGGGAGAGCAAAGCAATGCAGACGAGCTGAAGAAAGAGGTGGATGACCTAAATAATTTCTTTCCAAGCTTACTTTAATACATTTGTTTTTCCTTATACTGTATGTGTGTATACCTTGAACAAAATTCCTCTCTCCGCCAACAATCACATTTTCTTATGGACTTCTGAACTCATCATGGCACACTTACATACCTGTAGTAATTACGGACACTCTCCAGATTTGGAACATTGAACGTATCTGCAATAAAAATGCCAAACAATGTTTAATGACGTTTCCAACACCACTCAGGATCAAATGTGAAATGAAAAAAAAAAGTCCAGGTTAAGACCAGACCAGCACAGTACAAGTTTCATGAAGGAGAAAAGCCATTCTCAGAGCAATGCCCTAAGAAGCAAATGCCAAGACACAAATGTACATTACAACAACAACAACAACGTGCTTTGTAGAAACATAAGAAGCTGCCTTGCACCGAGTTGGACTATTGCTCCATCTAGCAAGACTAAGTAGCAGCGACCCTCCAGGGTTTCCGAGATAAATTCTATCTCCTGAAGATGCCAGAGATCTGGGAACCTGGGACTATCTGCATACAAAGTAGATGCTCTTCCATTGAACTACAACTCCTCTATAGTAACTAAGGAAAAAAAACACACATTCTGCTTCCAAACATATGACCTTTGGAATAACAATTTTAAAGGATAAACATTTACTATTTAACTGTGTTTAGGTTTTCATGGCCAGCAATTATTCTCACAGAAGCAATGACGGGATTAAAAGCTATGACAATAAAAAATTTTCAGTTAAAACCAGAGGCTGGTTAAAACCAAAGGCTGCGGAGCACCATGTGGAAACAGGTCATGAAATTATGTTTAATAATACCAGGAGATTGGTTTATGAACCAGCATATAAACAGAGGAACGTCAGGGAGGCTATTGAGATCTTCAAAGGTCATAATTTGTTGAACAGACGTGAAGAGACTGCTTTTGTTAATAAGATTTGGGCGCCGGCTCTGGAGAAAAAAGCACGTAGGTTGAATCCGTTTCGCTGCGCTCCTGAGACTTCAGAGTCATCATCTCTCCACAATGCACCCTTGTGTTCACCTGAAGTCTCCTAATCTAGACCTGCTGGAACTGATTACTAGCCCTAAACATTTGAGTTCATCTGAGGTCTCTTTGTTTTGTTGGATATTGTTGAAGCGCTACTTAGTGCTGGTTGAAGGAACAACCGGAAATGTTTAATCTGCTTCAAGAATCTTCAGCTGAGCAGCAGCAGCGCCTCTTTTAAATCTAGGAACGCAGAGACATACTCTAACATCTGACAGCCTGCTGGCTCGTGTTCTGCCTGAGGAAGATTATCTCAAGATAATTGAAACGTTGCAATCTTTAATTAAAATTTTATTGTTTGAACCCAGCCTTTGGTTTTAACCAGCCTCTGGTTTTAACTTTGAAAATTTTATTATCATGACTTTTAAACCTATCCTTTTTTCTACTATTGTCGCTGGCCATGAAAGCTTCAACTCGGATTTTAATATTTTTTGCGTCATGGCTTTTAATCCCGTCATTGCTTCTGTGAAAATATTTACTATTTACCGGTACCTTGCTCCCAAGAAACCCTTCCTTCAAAATACAAGTCTTAATGGGCAAAAATATTCCTTTGAGATCAGTAAAAAGAAAATTATTTCCAGGATGTATAATACAATATAGCTCCGATACTTTCTAGACTAAAGCCACTTTGAAAAAGGAGATTGGAGATTGAAAAAGGAGATTGGTCTGGAAAAAATACAAAAAGATCGTTCAAGCCTGTTCTAGACCAAGGAGAAAAAAATGTTAAGGACAAAGGGTTGCCATTAGCCACTCAATGGCGTCAGCTGATATGGGGCGATGGGGCGGAGGGCCCCAGGGCGTAGGAGCGCAGAGGCTCTGGAGGGGGGGGGCGCGGGCCTGCTTAACTTTCATTTTTGATTTTAATTTTTTTCCGGTTTTTTAAAAGGTTTTTTGGGGTTTTGTAGCGCTAACGGGGCTTCTGTGTATGCTTTGTTCCACTTATCTTTGGTATAGAAGCCTCCAGCGACGATCTCCAGGGGCGACGATCTCTTCTGGGGGCGCAGATTGTCGCCCCTGCTCTGCCTGCCCCGGGCGCGAACTCTGTAAAGCGCCCAGCAGCGTTGTACAGAGTTCACGCATGCGCAGAGCGACGATGTTTCCAATCGACGCTCTGCGCATGCGTGAACTCTGTACAGCGCTGCTGGGCGCTTTACAGAGTTCGCGCCCGGGGCAGGCAGAGCAGGGGCGACGATCTGCGCCCCCAGAAGAGATCGTCGCCCCTCGAGATCGTCGCTGGAGGCTTCTATACCAAAGATAAGTGGAACAAAGCATACACAGAAGCCCCGTTAGCACTACAAAACCCCGAAAAACCTTTTAAAAAATGGAAAAAAATTTAAAATAAAAAACAAAGCTTAATTTATGCAAATTAGTTTTGGGGGGTGTCGGGGGGACCGCCCCCCATCGGCGGGGCGGTCCCCCCGATGCGACGCCTCTGTAGCCACTTACTGTACTGTATAACTAGCTCACATGTTTGAGAGAACCACTAGGAATCTCAGTTTTAGAGTCCCACATCAGTCTTACCATGATTTCCTTTTATGTCTATCCACTTCGTTTTTTCCATGACTTTAGACCTTTTTAGGATTGTCTGGTAAGTCTGCCACTCTGCTTCAAACTGATCAGACCCGAGTTTATCCTTTGTTTTGCCATCTGTCAAGTCACCTGGTAAATAACAGGAGGAAACAAGAAAAGAATTATAAGGCACGTTCAGCATAGAACAGGGGTGGCCAACCTTTCAACATGAGTGCTGCTGAACCTTTAGTGGTTGTCTAAGTGAGGGCATTTCAGCAGGTGCAGCTGCTTTAGCAGCACCATCAGCAATTGCAGCTGCCAAGAGTCTGTCTTCTACACAACTCTTAAGAATGCAGAGGCCCTAATGGTGAAAGGTTGGCCACCCCTGACATAGAGCTTGGAAGAGTTGCACAGTAAAGGAATGGAATATTAACAAGATGCTGATAATTATGACAGTTTATCTTGGAGCAGATCCTGGAATCCCAGCATCCAACTAAAACCAGAATTTCCTTTTGTTTCCATGCATTAATCAGGACTCAGAAGTCAGGGTTGGGCAATGCACATAAAAGGCAATGTCTGAGGGTATGCTCAGTTTTCGCTTGCTTGCACTGAATTCTACAGGATAACAAAAACAGCTAGCAATATAGGATACAATCAGATGGGATTGGGAGTTCCACATCACGTATAATCCCAGAAGGTATGCTGAATTTCCTGAATCAAACTTTGGTTTCTTGCAGTGTCTCATGGGAAACAGTTGCATCGCTAGCAGGCCATGTGTGGGGAGGTGAGGACATGTTTTGCATCATTGTCCCTCCCCCTCTGCTCCTGGAAGGCTTAATTTGAAGCCTTCTAGGAATTGGGGCAGGTGGGAAGTCCCAGAAAACGTGCCAGTTTTGGGGTGGTTCAGCTCCGCAGCTGCAAACGCAGCCCTCTGGCTGCAAAAAAGCAGCCACGGAGTGCTAAAATCCTGCCGCAGCTCCTCCTCATGAGGAGACCACAGTTGTCACCTGGGGGCATTGCATCCTCTCGGCCCCCCTATAGCGATGCCTCTGATGGGAAACATGGTCTGTGTTAATAGGAAAGCCTAGCTCTCTGTGTATTTCAAAAGATAAGGGATTAGGATGCCCTTGTGAAACTGAGTACTATGCTCTCCGAGAATGTGCACTGTGTGGTCATTATGGTCTTTGAAGCTATACATTTTCCTATCAACACCAAGTGCCAACTATAATTAGTTGTTTTGTATTATATCAACCTTTTTATGATTGGGTAACTGGGTGGGTAACTGGGTATGCTGGAGTATGTCTGAGACTCCAGGTCAGAACAGGCTTCATATCTGATGTTCAGTAAGAGCTAGAAATAATTGGGGTGCCTCTTTCAACCAAGTGACAATGCCCTTCCCCAAGAATAATCTATGGTGTATTTGTGATCAGTGTTCCCTTTAAAAGGTCTATGCCACATGGCAGCACCTCTGGACGCTCAGTGGTGATGTCATATGTAATTGCTGGATGTCTGGGTAAGGTGAGGTGGCCAAGGTGGCCAAGTTTGCAGATGACACTAAACTTTTCCAGGTGGTGAAGACCAGCAGGGATTGTGAAGAGCTCCAGAAGGATCTCTCCAAACTGGGAGAATGGGCAGCAAAATGGCAGATGCGCTTCAATGTAAGTAAGTGCAAAGTGATGCACATTGGGGCAAGAAACCAAAATTTCACATATACGCTAATGGGTTCTCAGTTGTCTGTGACGGATCAAAAGAGAGATCTTGGGGTGCTGGTGGACAGGTCGATGAAAGTGTCGACCCACTGTGCGGCGGCTGTGAAGAAGGCCAATTCCATGCTCGGGATCATTAAAAAAAAGATTGAGAATAAAACGGCCAATATCATTATGCCTTTGTACAAATCAATGGTAAGGCCACATCTGGAGTATTGTGTCCAGTTCTGGTCACCACACCTCAAAAAGGATATAGTTGAATTGGAAAAGGTGCAGAAAAGAGCGACCAGAATGATTCGTGGGCTGGAGCACCTCCCTTATGAGGAAAGGCTACAGCGTCTGGGGCTTTTCAGCCTAGAAAAAAGGCACCTGAGGGGGGACATGATTGAGACTTATAAAATTATGCATGAGATGGAGAGAGTGGATAGAGGGAAATTCTTCTCCCTCTCGCACAACACCAGAACCAGGGGACATGCACTAAAATTGAGTGGAGGGAGAGTTAGAACAGACAAAAGAAAATATTTCTTTACCCAGCGTGTAATTCATCTGTGGAACTCCTTGCCACAGGATGTGGTGATGGCACCTGGCCTGGATGCCTTTAAAAGGGGTTTGGACAGATTCATGGAGGAAAAGACCATCACAGGTTACAAGCCATAAACAACCTCCTGGTTTTGGAAGTGGGTTTTCTCTGTGCCAGGTGCAGGGGAGTATCAACAGGAAATTATCTTGTGCTCCCCTGTTCTTTACCCTGTTCCCTGAAATATTTCAGGGAACAGGTTATCTTGTTGGCTGTCTGCTCGCTGAGGCATCTGGTGGGGCCACTGTGTGATACAGGAAGCTGGACTAGATGGGCTTTTGGCCTGATCCAGCAGGGCTCTTCTTATGTTCTTATGGGTAGGTGAGCAACGAGCTGCACGGAGCTCAGCTTAGAGTTGCATGGCTGCGCAGCTCAGGAGGTCCATTGGATTAAAGATATGGGTAAATCAAACAAGAGTTGTTTCCCCCTTGCCAGTGAAGTTTTAATTGCAGGTCTTCATTTACAGTAGGCTTTGATCCCCCTCCCTCTCACATAGTCTGCAAAACCCTTTAAAATGTGACTAACCCTTTCCTAAGAGTACAAGAACACGACTGAAGATATAAGCAGGAATGTATATGTATGCGTGCAGGGATTGTTTCAACCAACTTCTCTCTCCCTTGGAGCCAAATTACTCTCTAGCTTCAAGAACAAGGTAACGTATTCTCCTTTTGTCACCTTGGTTTTGCTTTCCCCCCTTCTGTTAAGTGTGATCTCTGTCAGGAGACCCTTGTTACTTCTAGGAGACGTTTTATCTAATCTTTCTGCTTCTTTCATTCATAATTAGTAGCTGTTTTTCCTCTTCTAGTTAACTTTTTGGAACCATATTCACTTATAAGCAGGAATTGCTTATACTCATCAGTAGCTTTATATTTGTAAGCTGTTTCTTGTATTCATTATACAGTATCTATTTCTATATCTGATGTCATTGCTTCTAGTAATATTTTTTGTCAATAAATTAGTTGTTTGTAATTGAGTGGACTCTGAGTCACTACTGAGTCACTACTGTATTTATTCTCCTATTTTTACGGCAACAGTTTGTGGATGTGTGTGCCTCATGACCAACAAGTACAAAATCCCTGGACATGCATGCACAACATATGCATCTCCAAAGCAGGTTTGTTAGTTCAGTAATGTTCTCACTTTTTCTTTCAGATCCCAATCCAGTGTCCATCATTCATGGCCACAGAGAGCCTCATGCTGAGAAGAAAGAAATTAAGATAAACAGCAAGGGACAGAGAGAAAGAGGCTTCTTACCTGTAGCTAAAACAAGAGCTGGATGTATTATAGGAATTGTTTCAGTACAGAACTTTTCAAATTCAGCAGCTCGTTTGGGATCCAAAAATGTACTGATGTGCAGATCTGATATCTACACAGAGAAAATAAAAATAGGAAGCTGGGAAAAAAAGGAAGCTAAACAGGATTTGAATCAATAATTTAATTTCATATGCAGCACTTTTGCATATTTCACCAATGACTAGCAAGAGACAACAGTTTTAAAATGTATAGACAGAAATTAGCAATAGCCTTTTTTATTTTGAATTCTACAAAAACTGGCTATCCCATCATCTTCCAGCTGTGGGAACCTCACCTGCTAGTCTCAAAACATCCATCAACAAAGCAAGGCACACCCATATTTTCATCCAGCCATACTTTATAACAGGATTGGTATCGTACATTAACACTCCAGAACTTGCTGCAGGCATGACCACACCAATCCAAAATCAGTCCATCCATGCACTAATGCAATTGCTTCATTTTGGTTGTTGTCAGAACTAATCATTTAATTATTGCCATTGGTTAAAGATGAAATATTATTATTAATCAATAATGTTAACTAAAGATGTTTAGCAGACTGTGAGAAACAGGAACAGCTTAAATACACAAGGCAAGTTTTTGATTATTTTAGATCTCAGCCTGACTCTGTTTTCAAACATGAAAAAGCCAGTCATAAACACACACACACACACACACACACACACACACACACTGCATACATGCACTATGTGCACATACACAGACCACCACACATATAGATAATACAGTACAGTATAAAACAATAAGGATATACTGTAGCTGTGATTAGTTAAATCGAAAGCAACGTTGTATCTTTTCTTCCTCTCTGTCACATTTCCTCATTTCTACCCGGAATCCAGTGTCCGAATTTGGATTGCCTCTACTCGCCTGAACTATCCAGAAGAGGTTGCTGGCCTCCGATCCGGGCGCAGGATCAGCAGAGAAGGAGCGGGCTTGGACTAACAGTTGCTGTTGCCCCAAAGGACTGTACCAGTCTACCACCAGCGTAGCAATCACAGCGGCGGCGATAAGCAGCCCACCCGTCACTTTCCGCATTGTTGCCTAGCTCAGAACCAGCCACCCACCCCCCGCGCGCGCGGGCACCAACTGTATCATGAGCTCTGCCAGGCAACGAGTGGCTGACTTTTCCGTTCTTTTCCGGGTCTGTCCCTTTAAAAAGCAGGGCGGTGCTCAGACGAGATTTCATCAAGTTCACAGACTTAAGAAACTACTAGAATAACCAATGTCTTTAAATGGTGGATTGCCGGGTTATCATTGGAGAAGCCATTTTTTTACGGGTCCCTAGAAAAGAACGGAGGAACCTAGGATTTTAACATAGTACATAGCTGAGAATTGGCACGAGCATGTTCCTCCTCCTCTGGCTACTACCAAACACACACCTTTCTATTGTAGTTAGATCCTACAACACACCTTTCTGCTCCTCAGGTCTTGTTTTGTTTGTTGACCCGACCGTCCCGTCCAGTGCTAATTTTAGATCTCAGCCTGATTTTGTTTATGATATTGCAGGATAAAGGGAGGCTGACTGCAGAGTGGTTTACGAGACCCCTGCAACGATTAAAACTGGAGCTGAGGCTGCTTTGGGTTTCCAGCCAAAATTCCCCATACGAAACAACATCACTCAAATAAAATTGCAACAAAGGCTGGTCTAGTAACATCGATCGTCTACTACTCAAAGCCATCTTTGCCCAAATCTAGTGCCCAGTTGCAGGCAGGCACCGCTTTGAACTGTTAATTAAAAACAACAAACCACAAAAATTATATTTTCCACAAGAAATTAGAAAAAGCATAAATTTATCTCTTTGCTGGTGCTCGTTGGGATTGTTTTTATGGAGGGGGGGGCAACCTGTTGCTCAATCATAGCTGTGCCTGCGCTGAATTAAATGCTGGATTTTCCCATAGTTTGTTTTATATGGGCAGCTGTCCACTGAAATGATAGTTCGATTTGTTTGTGGGTCATTCTAGCGTTTTTTGTCTCTATGCAGAGCTCATAGGGAGAAGGAGGAAAAGTCAAAAACGGCAATACTGGAGAAGAGACGAGTCAGCAAATTATGATCCAGGTGCCCATACCTGTCTTTTACTCTGCTTCGTCGCTCCTGCCAAGTACCAATTTGCTTCTGGTTTCATGTCTGTAGGAGTAAAATCTCCCTAATTATGGATGTCAAAACCAAGTTGAGTTGAGGACCAATCTAGCAGCTTGTGGCTTGGATTAAGCCATGAATGACCTACTAACATTTACTTGGAGGGTTAGTTAGGTGGCACTCCAATAGATGAGCTCCTTGCCATCATTGTCAAAGCAAATAAAACAGAGCAACTACAAAATATTTCAGAGGTAGAGAGTTAAACCTAGGCATGCTTTGTGGATTCTATTAAGCAGGAAATATAAAAATAATTAATCCTCATGTTATCAGTCACACAATCTTAGTATGCAAAGCTTGGGGAAAATGTATTATGTGTAGTAGTGTCACTAGGGGGGTGCGTGCGACTGCTGCGGGATGCACCAGGTGCGACGCTCTGGGAGGTTGCCACAATTCAGTGGCGTCACTCGAGGTGGGTCAGAACGGTAAGTTCCGCACTGTGCTAACCTACTCCCCGGCACGAGGCAGCCCCACCCCCTCGTCATTGGACCTATTCAGTGCGGCGAAAGCAACGCACAGGGGGTCTACTGCGTGTTGCCTTCGCCGCACTGAATGGCTCCGATGGCGAGGGGGCAGGGCTGCCTCGTGCCAGGGAGTAAACGGAGGTTAGTACAGTGCAGAACTTACCGTTCTGACCCACCTCAAGCGACGCCAGTGCCGCAATTGCTGCCCGAGTCTTCTGTTTGGCGCTGAATGGGCCCTCCTGCCTGCCCTTGCTGCCATTTAGCTTGAAATAGCGGCAAGAGGTGGTGACACGATGATGTCATCACATCACCGCCAACCTACTTCTGGGTCGCTGCCCTCTGCGCCTGCGCACCGGGCACCATTGACCTCGGCACTGCCACTGATTATGTGCAATTATTTGGTACACATTCTATTTAAAAATGTTTTAGAGAAGTCGTTTTTGTCTTATATCACATCATGTCAAAATGGAAGATCACCCTTCATATGTCTGATGAAGCAGACTCTAGTCTAGTTCATGGATGTTTATGCTGGATTAAATATTTTAGGCTGTTGTCCTATACACCCTTATCTAAGTCCCACAGAACTCAATGGGATTTACTTCTGAGTAGACATACATAGGATTCTTGTTAATCTTTAAGGTGCTATAAAACTGTTTTTGCAGCCGAAGACTAACAAGCCTAAACTTCAAGAAACTTGTGTAATGAGACAGCCTTATTTCAGGGTAAGGAAAGTAATAGCAACCAGGCATGATGGTAGCAAAAACAATAGTCTTGTAGCACCTGAAAGACAAGCTAGTTTACTTGCAGCATAAACGTGCATGACCTAGACTGAGTCCACTTAATCAGATGCATTGTGAAATCTTCTGTGAGCAGGCATATATGTACGTAGGTATAGAGAGAAAGAAAAAAAAAGGTGAGGGGGGGTCAAAGTGCTATGTGGGGTGGAAGAGGTGCATTCAGTCACTGGTCTGGTGAGAAAGCCTTGCCCCAAGAACTGCAAGCATCCAGCTATCTTGGAAGGCCATCTCTGGGGTGGAAGTATTTCCTTGGGCTGACCTGTGACCCTGAGACCTGACTGCAGACCCCCAGCAGCATGTACCATCTATAAAGGCGCTTTCCATCTGTCCTTGCCTGCTGGGGAGGAAGAGACAGACTCGGGAGAGAGAGGAGGATTGCAGAGGCCATGGCAGGAACAACACTGGCTCAGAGAGGAAGCTCCACCCCAAGGAATTTCAACATCGTCCACCTTGGTTGCCATTTTCATGATGGAAAATGTTTCCATGGGCCAGCCTGAGGGGGCAGATCACCCCATTGGGTCACTATGAGGGTGTGGGTGCCCAGCATTTTGCATTTCAGCCTGGCCCCTATAAGAAAAGGGCTAAGGCAGTGATTTCAACCTTTACCCGAAGGTAAAGGTCACTGTAAGTTGTTGTGACTTGGCAGTGACGGCACTTCTGGGTTTGCGCCACCGCCACCGCTGACTAAGTAAAAAAAGGGTGGTTGGACTTACCCGTCGGCGGCAGTGGCGAGAACCCAGGTTGTGCAGTGTCTCTAGCTGCCACTGCCGCTAAATAAGTCCAACCCCTTTTTTACTTAGGCGGCAGCGGTGCGAACTTGGCAGTGACGTTGCTGCCATCCTGATGTCACCACTGAGTTGCCACTCCCCTTAAAGGGAAAGACGTCTCCCAGTGGTCCTTGGGGTCACGACCCCAAGGTTGAAGATCACTGGGATAGGGGATATGAGGCGGAGGGAGAGGACTGCAAGTGTTTTGTTTGTATGTGGTGTCCTGCTGTGAGAGCCAGGCATTAGCAAAAGGGCTGTTAGGGAGACAAACCTGTATTTTCTTCCTGCTGAGTGAGAGTGTGGGTGGAGGTGTATCAGTTTCTGTGGCTCTCTGGCTGTTCCTTAGGTGGGAAGTTAGAGGTGGTTAGTCTGGTTAAAGTTTTGTTTCTAATGTTCTGCCTATTTGGTTCAGAATGTGCTTGCTTGAGGAGGGGAGGGAGAAAACAGGGGTGCCACCATTAATAGGTATATGAGCAATGGGAGGTATGACAGTGGGAGGGGAAAGGCCAATACAGGAGAACGATGCGCAGGCGCAGAGGTTTAGTCGGGTAACAACTAAACTTTCTTGTCTCTCTCGCACCCAACAGGTCTCTGATGGTGCTAGTGCCAGCTCCTTTAGTCTGAAACCACAGAGCTAAAGGCCAGGTTGATTAATAATAAGACAGACTTTATTCATGATCTATTCCAGGATGAGTAGGCCGACCTGGCATGGGTCACAGAGACCTGGTTCGATGAAGCAGGAAGGATGGGTCTCTCTTAGCCTCACCTTGTGGGTATTGCAGCAGTCACGGTTGCAAGAGCAGGGACACAGAGTCTCAATGGTCTATTGTGACTCCATTCCCCTGGCCAGGTGCCCTGTCAGACAATCATCAGGATTCGTATGTTTATGTCTGGTATTGAATGGATGAGACAAGCTTGGAATTCTGTTGGTATACCACTTAACCTGTTGACTGTTGCCCAACAGTCTCTCTGCCTGAGCTGGCAGGGGTGGTCTTAGGTGTGGCCTTGGAGTCCCTTAAGTTAGTGGTGCTGGGGGACTGTTCACACCAGGGCACCAAACTCAGGTTCAGCTCAGGACTTTATGGCTGTCACAGCAACCATGAGCCTGTCTCAATTAATATCTACCCCTACCTTACTACACAGTGGATCTGGTGTTTATTGCTGGGCAGGTAAAAGGTGATCTGGGCGTGGAGGAGTTTATCTAGATGGATAGATCTTTATCTGGTCAGGTTCAGACTTATTGTGTCTCCTTACTGCCACAAGGATGGTTGATCTATTAGAAAGTCATGTCCACAGAGGCTTATGGATGGATCTGTGATGGCTCCTGGGGGATTTTCCTGCTGCCAGAGCCAGTGATTCTACTGTGGTCTTTGTTGATCTCTGGAATGAGGAGATGACCAGGGCTATTTATTGCATTGTATTTATTTTAACAATTTAATACCCTGTCTTTCCAATCCCAGAAAAGGAAGCTCAAGGTAGCTTACAAATCAAAAGGACATCTAAAACAAAATTTAAACAATTTTGAGAGTGTGAGGCTGTCAGTATGCCTGCTGGACTTTCCCATTTTATTTACAATTTATTTATTTACAATATTTTTATTCCGCCTTTCTCCCCAAAGGGACCCAAGGCGGCTTACAAAAACAGGAAAACACAACCCTTTAAAAACAATAAGACAGTTAATTAAAAACTCATAAACACAATCTAAAAACAATAAAAAGACCATTATTACATTTTAAAAGGCAAGAGTCCAAGAACATCAGCACCACACATGTAACCGCTGGGTGTTAACCTGTTTTTGGACAAGGTGCTTGAGCTGGTGGTGGCAACCAAACTCCATACCTACTTTGCCAGACTGTTGACATCATCGCCAGTCCAATTAGGTACCAGTATGACTTCAAAAGATGTCAAAAGCTTGGTTTTACTTTACATATGGATAGCTAGGAACAGAACAGCTGAAAGAAAATCATAAGGATCTCATCATATAATATTTATTTATATCCCTAACAACAATTTTTAAATAATTGTTCAGAGATCAAGTCCCATACCCCCAAGTGGTATGGATACCCCCAATTAGGAATCCCTGGTCTAGACCTATGATGGAAGGGGACAACATGGCCATGGAATGTGAGAAATGCAGTGGTTGACTGTTTTTACAAGAAGCTAAATGCATGAGCTAAATACTGTACAATGATAATTTACAACAGCAGTCATAGGTAATAGTTCAGTCTCTCTGACAGCAATTTAGTTATTCAACAATGTAGTAAGACAGGAAACGTTCATATTTATTTATTTATAAAAATGTATACCCCGCCTTATCCAATGCTAAAGCAAATGCCAAAGGCGGCTTACAAAAATCGAAACGAAACGTTTACAAAATACCGCTGCCGGAACGGTCTCCCTTGACTAAAGAATTAAGTCAAATAGAGGTTAAAAGAGAAGATGTCTCAGACTTAATTGACAAAATAAAGATCAATAAATCACCAGGCCCGGATGGCATCCACCCAAGAGTTCTGAAGGAACTCAAGAATGAAGTTGCTGACCTCTTGACCCAAATATGCAACTTGTCCCTTAAAACGGCCAATGTGCCAGAGGATTGGAGGATAGCTAATGTCACACCAATCTTTAAAAAAGGAAGGAGGGGGGACCCGGGAAACTACAGGCCGGTCAGCCTAACATCTGTTCCAGGGAAGATGGTGGAAAGTCTCATTAAGGATAAAATCTTAAAATACATAGAAGAACAAGCTCTGCTGAGGGAGAGTAAGCATGGCTTCTGCAAGGGGAAGTCTTGCCTCACAAACCTGTTAGAATTTTTTGAAAAGGTCAACAGGCATGTGGATGCGAGCGAACCCGTGGATATTATATATCTGGATTTTCAGAAGGCGTTTGACACGGTCCCTCATGAAAGGCTCCTGCGAAAACTCCACAGTCAGGGAATAAGAGGGCAGGTCCTCTTGTGGATTAGGAACTGGTTGAAGACCAGGAAACAGCGAGTGGGAGTCAATGGGCAATTTTCACAATGG
This sequence comes from Plestiodon gilberti rubricaudatus, assembly GCA_026170595.1. Classification (NCBI taxonomy): domain Eukaryota; kingdom Metazoa; phylum Chordata; class Lepidosauria; order Squamata; family Scincidae; genus Plestiodon; species Plestiodon gilberti. Next base: position 260,671,879 of record JANXHW010000001.1, read on the forward strand.
CGAGAGGTGAAAAGCGGTGTGCCCCAAGGATCGGTCTTGGGACCGGTGCTTTTCAACTTATTCATAAATGACCTGGAGTTGGGGATAGGCAGTGAGGTGGCCAAGTTTGCGGATGACACTAAACTTTTCCGGGTGGTAAAGACCAGCAGGGATTGTGAAGAGCTCCAGAAGGATCTCTCCAAACTGGGAGAATGGGCAGCAAAATGGCAGATGCGCTTCAATGTAAGTAAGTGCAAAGTGATGCACATTGGGGCAAGAAACCAAAATTTCACATATACGCTGATGGGTTCTGAGTTGTCTGTGACGGATCAAGAGAGAGATCTTGGGGTCCTGGTGGACAGGTCGATGAAAGTGTCGACCCAGTGTGCGGCGGCTGTGAAGAAGGCCAATTCCATGCTCGGGATCATTAAGAAGGGGATTGAGAATAAAACGGCCAATATCATTATGCCTTTGTACAAATCGATGGTAAGGCCACATCTGGAGTATTGTGTCCAGTTCTGGTCACCATACCTCAAAAAGGATATAGTTGAATTGGAAAAGGTGCAGAAAAGAGCGACCAGAATGATTCGTGGGCTGGAGCACCTCCCTTACGAGGAAAGGCTACAGCGTCTGGGGCTTTTCAGCCTAGAAAAAAGGCGCCTGAGGGGGGACATGATTGAGACTTATAAAATTATGCATGGGATGGAGAGAGTGGATAGAGGGAAATTCTTTTCCCTCTCGCACAACACCAGAACCAGGGGACACACACTAAAATTGAGTGGAGGGAGAGTTAGAACAGACAAAAGAAAATATTTCTTTACCCAGCGTGTGATTCATCTGTGGAACTCCTTGCCACAGGATGTGGTGATGGCACCTGGCCTAGATGCCTTTAAAAGGGGTTTGGACAAATTCATGGAGGAAAAGACCATCACAGGTTACAAGCCATAAGCAACCTCCTGGTTTTTAGAAGTGGGTTTTCTCTGTGCCAGGTGCAAGGGAGTGGCGACTGGACACAGGTATCTTGTTGTCTCGTGTGCTCCCTGAGGCATCTGGTGGGGCCACTGTGTGACACAGGAAGCTGGACTAGATGGGCTTTTGGCCTGATCCAGCAGGGCTCTTCTTATGTTCTTATGTTCTTATGTTCTTAATAAATAAGATAAATTAAAAACAATAAAATCCACTGGTTTTTTTTTGACAATCTAGAGCAGAGAAGCAGCAGAGCAAAACATCATGAGAGAGACCCAGAAGTCAGACATCAACCCATCACCCAAATGCTGGATGAAACAAAAACGTTTTGAGCCCTCGCCATAAAGCCATGAGGCGTGGAGTAGTTCTTAATTCCCCTGGCGAGGAATTCCACAATTGGGGTGCCACAACAGAGAAGGCTTGCCCACATGCCGCCATTCCTCTAACTTGAGATAGAGGTGGCACTTGCATGAGAGCCCCCTCAGATGACCTAAGAGGGCAGGCCAGAATGCACTGGCGTCACTGGAGCGTGGCGGGGGGGCAGGCCGCCAGGGGGTGACGCGCGCCAGGGGGTGATGCCCGGGAGCCAGCCTCGGAGCGTCCGACCCCGCCGACCCCAGCGCTCCAGGGCCTTTCAGAAGGCCCATGCAACGCGTTAATACGGGTATTTTTTACAATTTTCGCGCATGCGCAGACTGTTTTGAGGGCGACACGGGCACCCGGGGCAGGGTGCAGCCGGGTTGCCCCCCCCAATCACCTTGGGGTGACGCGCACCCCCCCGCCTTGGGGTGACGCGCGTCCTAGTGACGCCACTGCCAGAATGTATGGGAGAAAGTGGTCCCTCAGATATCCTGGACCCTAACCATGAAGGACTTTAAAGGTCATTACCAGCACCTTGAATTGGACCCGGAAACGAATGGGCAGCCAGTGCAGCCGCTGAAGCAGCGGTTCAACAGAGTCAAATCGCCTAGCTCATATTTATTCAAGCCATATCAAATGCAGTCAGATTTCTTGATCAATTCTATTCAGCAGTTTCTCAGTAGAGCTTCCTTTTGTAATTTCTTTGTTGTAAATTGGTAAGTTTCAGGTAATCAGTGGCGTGTCCTGGGATAGTGAAATGTTTGCCCATGGGTTTTTGAATGTTGCTGTGCTCTATGCCAAATCTGTGCCCATTTAGTGCTGGGGTGGAAAATAACATTTCACAAGGGGCAACTTTCAGTAGTAAAATTACACAGGGGGAAATTGGTTTAACACCTCTCTTCCTGTGTATTGCAGTCCTGATCTGAATACCCCTTCCCCACAAAATGTGGGAAACAATCAAAAAAGGGAAAATTCTGATTCACTTTCAGTATTAGGCCTGTTTGTTAATGACAGGTGTAGTGTAATGTGTAGTTTGACTCTGACTGCCACTACCTATCTTACTCAGTAAGGGTAGGATAGGTAGGATGCTGCAACCTATCTTGCTGCAATAGGTTGTTTTATAGGGAGAATGTGCTGTCTGCTTAACTGTCTCTAATGAGCCAATTTAATTGTACAGTATTTGAATAAGTAAGACATGCAACATCCTCTTGGCCTAGTGCCCCAATGAATTTCCTACATATCTCAGAAGGAAATTAAGGTATGACCTTGAAATGTCCCCATTCCTAAATCAACATATTCTAATTAAAGAATGATCAAGTTTTCCTGAAATTACACAACTTCTCTTACCTGGCTAAAGAACAATTCAACAGAACTTGTTTTACAACAAGAATGTAATACTGTATTGTTTATCTGGCCTGTCAATGCACTCATTTGAATATGGCTCTCCAAAACCTGCAGAAGCTCTAAATCCTGAAATTGTCTTTAAAGTTAAATATATATCATTTCTAGTTCTAGGTCACGGGTCCTATAGCCCACCTGAACATTTATAGAGATGAGTTTACCCTGAAGAGTAGGCAAGTTATACAGTATACAGGGTGGGCCAAACGTAGGTATACAGTACTGATCGGGTCATTTAGTCTCTTAAGTGCTTGGAATGTCCTCCATCAACATTGAAACATTCGTGGAACCTGACCCTGATAATGTTACACACAGTAGCACAATAAAAAGAAATAATAATGAAAAATAAAATAAAAAAATACCATGACCTGATCAGTACTGTACTGAAACTACTTTTGGCCCACCCTGTATAGATGTTTTTGTATATGTATAGGCTCTATCTTTGCTGTATGAGATCCAGGATAATTATCAGCCCAATTCTATGTATGGTTACTTGGAAGTAATGCCCACTGTGCTCAAGGAAGCTACACCCACCTAAATACACATAGGATTGCACCCTCAGAGCACAATCCTATGCACAACTACTCAGAAGTCCCATCAAGTTCAATGGAATTTACTCCCAGGTAAGTATTCTTAGGATTGCAGCCTAACAGCACAATCCTTTGTAACTTTGCAGCAGTGTAACAGTAGTTGCACCGGTTAAGTGCACTTATGCCGATGAAAGTGCACTTACACCGGTGCATCTGCTGTTACACCGGTGCATCTACTGTTACACCGGTGCAAAGTTACACAGGATTGTGCTGTTTGACTTGTATCAGGATTCTTACCGCTAGGTAGTCAGCTATCCAGTTCCTTAATTGCTAAAAATGGCTCATATGTCTCATCATTTACAGCAGGCTGCAATACTATACACACTTACCTGGAAGTCTCACAGCGCAATCCTGCTTAACTTTAGACTGGCAGAGCTCCCACCGGTGGAGCTCCCACCAGCTTAAAGCATCACAAACATGCCGTAAAGCACAATTGCGATGACTTGGAAGTAAGCAGTGCTGGCGAAGAGGCCACCACCACTTGGCCAACCCGGGCTGGGAGGGGGTGGCGATATTGGTGGCGATATCTCACAGCCCGTCGCAGCCTGTGCTGGCCTTACATGGGTTGTACACCAGCTCTGGAGCTGGCATGCATCTGAAAAGGCCCATAGGCCTCGGGCTTTCCTACACCCAGGGAAGGGGATAAATGTCCCCTTCTCCTGAGGTGCACTTTAGCAATGCTGGGGCAACCTGGAATGAGCTTAGGATTCAGTGTCTGGCTCTTTAGGCCGGCCACGCATCTTTACACAGGATTGCACAGTCATTCAGCTCAATAGGATGTACTTCAGAGTAGACATGCATAGGATTGTGCCTTAGGTTTGCTCTTAGTGGATTTTGAAATAATTTAACCTACCTGAGAAGCAACTCAGCAGTCTCATGGAAACAGGATTGTAACTTAGATAAGATCTGAAACTCTCATGGCCAGCTATAATGCATACTGATTTAATATTAACAACAGGTTTAGAAGCCATGTTACACAAACAAAATATAATAATGTTTAAAGATGTTAGACCACTACGTTTCGTCCATTCACCATGGACCTCATCAGGTGGAATACAGTAACTGATGCTGCAGAGTTGTTAACTGACGCTGCAGAGATGTTAAAGGGCTAGTGCAAGTTGTGCAGCCGTTCTATTGAAGGAGAGATCGCAATCGCAAGTATAAATAGTCAGTTAGCGTCAGAAGTATCGGCACACACCAATGACCAAAGATGACCTCAGTGGAGCGGAACGGAGTGTGGAGCAGCTTTTCTGGATGTCATCTTGCAAACCCTCAGGGATGCTTTGGTAAGTGCAGGGGACCAAATCTTATTAACAAAAGCCAGTTTCTGCTGTCTGTTAAGTAAAGTGTTTTGTTTGCACTTACTTATTTCAATTGCCTCATGAATAAATCTGTTTGTTTCCAGTCTCTTGTACAAGCCTCTTTGTGTTTCCAAAGTTAAATTTAATGTCCTGTATCAATGCAGTGTTCTGCAAGGGTTGACTGATCACGGTGCCCCATTCTACAGGCTCTTTCATGATCCTTGATTCTGGTATTTATAGATCAGGTGGTTGTACCTATGCACATTTTGCCACACTCACAAGGAACGCTGTAAACCCCAAGAGTTGACAAAATAGGTCTGGGGTCCTTTGGATTAGGTTTGTAACTTATTCAGTAAAATAGTCTACTCCTCCATTTCCTTTGCATCTTTCCAGTCTTTGCATTATCCATCTTATGTTTGTTATAAGCCCTTCATATGTACATAAGAACATAAGAAGAGCCCTGCTGGATCAGGCGAAAGGCCCATCTAGTCCAGCTTCCTGTATCACATAGTGGCCCCATCAGATGCCTCAGGGAGCACACAAGACAACAAGATACCTGTCTCCTGTCGCCACTCCCTTGTACCTGGCACAGAGAAAACCTACTCCTCCAACCAGGAGGTTGCTTATCCCCATCATGGCTTGTAAGCTGTGATGGACTTTTCCTCCATGTTGTTGTTGTTCAGTCGTTAAGTCGTGTCCGACCCTTCGTGATCCCATGAACCACATCCCACCAGGCCTTCCTGTCCTCCACTATCTTCCTGAGTTCGCTCATTTTCATGTTCGTTGCATCGGTGATGCTGTCTAACCATCTCATCCTTTGCCTTCCCCTTCTCCTTTTGCCTTCAGTCTTTCCCAGCATCAGAGTCTTCTCCAGAAAGCCCTCTCTTCGCATTAGGTGGCCAAAATATTTGAGTTTCAGCCTCAGTACCTGTCCTTCTAGGGAACAGTCAGGGTTGATTTCATTTAGGATTGACTGATTTGATCTCCTAGCAGTCCAAGGGACTCTCAGGAGTCTTCTCCAGCACCACAGTTCGAAAGCATCTATTCTTCGGCGCTCAGCCTTCCTTATGGTCCAACTCTCGCAACCATACATTGCTACTAGGAACACCATCGCCCTGACTATACCAACTTTTGTTGGCATGGTGGTATCTCTGCTTTTTATTATGCTGTCTAAGTTTGCCATAGCTTTCCTTCCAAGGAGTAAGCGTCTTTTAATTTCATGGCTGCTGTCTCCATCTGCAGTGATCTTGGAACCCAAAAAAGTAAAATCTGTTACTGCTTCCATTTTTGCCCCTTCTATTTGCCAGGAATTGATGGGACCAGATGCCATGATCTTAGTTTTATTAATGTTGAGTTTCAAGCCAACTTTTGTACTCTCCTCTTTCACCCTCATCAAGAGGCTCTTTAGTTCTTCTTCACTTTCTGCCATTAGGGTGGTATCGTCTGCATATCTGAGGTTGTTGATATTTTCTCCCGGCAATCTTGATTCCGGCTTGCGATTCATTCAGCCCTGCATTTCTCATAATGTACTCTGCATATAAGTTAAATAAGCAGGGTGACAATATACAGCCTTGCCGTACTCCCTTCCCAATTTTGAACCAATCGGTTGTTCCATGGCTGGTTCGAACTATTGCTTCTTGACCCGCATACAGGTTTCTCAGGAAACAGGTAAGGTGGTCTGGTATCCCCATCTCTTTAAGAATTTGCCACAGTTTGTTGTGATCCACACAATCAAAGGCTTTTGCGTAGTCAATGAAGCAGAAGTAGAATTTTTTTGGAACTCTCGTGCTTTCTCCATGATCCAACGCATGTTGGCAATTTGATCTCTAACTCCTCTCCCTCTTCGAAACCCAGCTTGTACTTCCGGTAGTTCTCGGTTCACGTACTGCTGAAGCCTAGCTTGTAGGATTTTGAGCATAACCTTGCTAGCATGTGAAATGAGTGCAATTGTACGGTAGTTTGAACACTCTTTGGCATTGCCCTTCTTTGGAATTGGAACGTAAACTGACCTTTTCCAATCCTTTGGCCACTGCTGAGTTTTCCAAATTTGTTGGCATTTTGAGTGCAGCACTTTAACAGCATCATCATTTAGGATTTTAAGTAGCTCAGCTGGGACATTATCATCTCCGCTAGCTTTGTTGTATGTTAGTAAACGGAATTCTTACCTTGTGAATCTCCTATTCTGGGATGAGGAAGAGGGCATTCCTGACATGTGGGTAGTCCCTCCCACTTGGAAGGCAGGGTAGGCTTAGCTGAAGTCGTCTCCTCCCCGTGGGAGGGGCTTCCCAGACCCCAGTCCGGACTGACGAGCTGAAAAGACACACCTCCCAAGAAGGAAAAACCCCACCGGCAAAGGTGGGCAGAAAACTGTCCAGTAGAAAAACTGGTGCAAACAGTATATAGAAAAAATGTCAGTAAAGGCAATGCATAAACGACAACAGTAAGGTTCTAAAAAACACCACCAACATGCCTGAAGGATCTGATTCCACCTCGGGAGAAGAGAAAAACTCGTAGGGCGTGCAAGCACCAGAATACTCGAATACAGGCCACAATCCCCAAGCTGTGAAGAGGTGGGGCGGAATGCCCTCTTCCTCATCCCAGAATAGGAGATTCACAAGGTAAGAATTCCGTTTCTCTGGATTGAGGAAGAGGGCATTCCTGACATGTGGGATGTACCAGAGCCGTACTTCCCGGGAGGGCAGCGAGGGACTCAAAGTATTGTGGCAACCTTCTGAAGCACCCTCCTACCAAAAGAGGCTTCAGCAGACGCCAGACGGCCCACCCGGTAGTGGCGAAAAAGGGTATGGGTCGAGGACCACGTAGCTGCTCTGCAGATGTCCTCAAGTGAAACATAACCCTCATATGCTGCCGAGGTAGCAGCCCCCCGAATGGAGTGTGCAGTGATGCCCAGAGGGGGCTGGAGATTCCTGACCCTATAGGCAGAAGCTATTGCCGCCTTTAGCCAGGCAGAGAGTGATACCGAGGAGGCCCGAAACCCCGCCCGTGACCCATTGAAGTAAACGAAAAGGGCCGCCGTTTTCCTAAGGTCCTTGGTCTGATCAATGTAGAAGCGTAAGGCCCTACGAACATCAAGGGTATGCCAGGTTCTTTCCCTGGGGTGTTTGGGGTTAGGACAAAACGAGGGGAGACACAACTCCTGGGCTCGGTGGAAGATGGAGTTGATCTTAGGAACAAACTGAGGATCCGTACGGAGGACAACCTTGTCCTTGTGGAAAACACACAAGTTAGGGTCGGTGGACAGGACCCCCAATTCAGAGACCCTCCTAGCGCTGGTAACCACCACCAAGAATAGAGTCTTATATGTGAGTTCCTGTAAGGGCGCGGAAGACATGGACTCAAAGGGAGCTTTGGGGAAAGCCGATAGAATGATATTCAAGTCCCAAGTGGGACACCTATGCACGGGGGGTGGATTAATCAAGGAAACCCCCCTAAGGAAGCGTTTAATATGGGGGTGAGAAGAAATATTAATGAGTGATGGCGCCCCCAGAATACCATTCAAGGCTGCCACCTGTCTCCGTAGGGTGTTGGTGCTGAGCCCCAACTCGAGTCCCTCCTGGAGAAACTCCAGGATGTGTTAAATCTTGGGCTCAGTCGGCAATATGCCTCCCGTCCTACACCAACTCACGAACTTCCTTCAAGTCATAGTGTAAGTCCGCTTAGTGGATGACTTCCTAGAAGCCATCAAGGTATCCACAACCCTGGACAAGTAGCCATGCCTCTTCAAGGCTGTCCGCTCAACTTCCAAGCCGTGAGTTTGTAAAGAGAGGGCCTGGGATGAAGAAGGGGACCCTGTCGGAGGAGATCTTCCCGGGGGGGGGGAAGGGGCCAAGGGTCTTCTACCGACAGATTGACCAAGTCTGGAAACCATGGTCTCCTGGGCCAGGAGGGCGCGATCAAAATCACCGTACTCGGAGAGGACTGAATTCTGCGTAGGACCAGGGGAAGTAGTGGAAGAGGAGGGAACGCATATAGAAGGCCACGGGGCCATTGACACTGCAGTGCGTCTACCCCTTCTGCTCCTAGCTGCCTTGCATAAAATCTTGGCAGCTGCTTGTTTACCTTTGTTGCGAAGAGGTCCAGTTCTGGAAGACCGAAGCGCAGGGTCACTAGGTGAAAAACCTGGGGGTGCAGTTGCCATTCCTCCTCTCAGAGAACTTGTCTGCTTAACCAATCCGCGGTGATGTTCCTCACCCCGGCCAGATGCTCGGCCCGGATCGACGCCAAGTTCGCCTCTGCCCAGGTGAACAGCAACATGGCTTCCTTGTGCAGGCCCGAGGAACGAGTCCCGCCCTGGCGGTTCAGATAGGCTTTCGCCGAGATGTTGTCGGTGCGGATCAAGACATGCGAATTCAGCACCTGCGGATGAAAGAACACTAGGGCCAGACGGATTGCCCTTAACTCAAGACGGTTCATGCTGTAGCGGGATTCCACCCGAGACCAGGTTCCCTGAGCAAACCTCCCCGAAAGGTGAGCTCCCCATCCCCACAGACTCGCATCGGTTGTGAGGACCGTGCGTTGAGGCTGGAGCAGGGATGTCCCTTGTCCCGGGCGTCCCTCCGTCACCCACCAGGATAGGGAATCCTTGAGCGCTGTGGGGATTGGTATCTGAATGTGGCATTGGGCCTCTATCTGCTGTTGGTAAGGCATGAGGAAACGTTGGAGGGGAAGCATGTGGAGCCGTGCCCAAGCTATCACATCCTGGCACGACACTAAGACTCCCAGGAGAGAGGCAAGGCACACGAGGTCCATCGTCTCCGAACGCATAAGTCGGTACACCATCGTTCGGAGAGAGACCTGCCTGTCCCTGGACAATGAAATCCTGAAAGCCACTGTATCCATGATGAGCCCCAGATGCTCTATGCACTGCGAGGGGTCCAGAGAGCTCTTCCTCCAGTTTATTACAAAGCCCAGGTATTGCAAAAGGTATGTCGTAGCTCGGAGATCCGCCAGAGCTTGGGAGTGTGAGGCAGACCTGATCAAAATGTCGTCCAGATAGGGGAAGACGTAAATCCCCCTCTGGCGCAGACAAGAGACCGGAGCTATCAGTAGCTTTGTAAAAACTCGAGGGTAAGCTCTGTGGCGCGGCAGGATGGGGACATGGAGGTAAGCTTCCGTGAGGTCTATGGATGTTAAATAGTCGTCCCTTTCTAGGGCTGCCACTATGGTCCCCCATGTCTCCATCCTGAATTTGCGTTTGCGGAGACACCTGTTTAGCGGTTTCAGATCCAGGATAGGGCGCATGTCCCCATTCTTCTTTGGGATGAGGAAGAGAATCGAATAAACACCCCTTCCCCGTTGTGAGGAGGGAACTGGCTCTATTGCGCCTATCTGTAGGAGATGCTGGATGGCCTGTAACATGTTCTGGTGTTTGGATGGATCCGTTGAAGTCGCCACTCTCAAGAATCTGCACCTGGGTCTGTGAGAGAATTCTAGGGCATAGCCCTTGGAGACCGTCTCCTGGATCCACGCGTCACTATGCACGAAAAGCAAGAGACAGCCGCCGACAGCGATAGAGGAGGTAACAGGAGAAGAGTCATGAGGTCCGTTGTTCCTTATGGGTCTTGGAATGGCCAGAGGAGGAGACCCCTTGGGGCTTGGTCCTAGGGAACACTCCTGTCTTATTCCACCTGCTACGGGGCTTGTGGGAATCTCTGGAGCATTGCTCTGTCCTGAGAGGACGAAAAAACTGAGTTAGACTTTGGTGGTTCCTTAGAGACCGAGGGTGACTTTCCTCTTATCTTTGTTCTCTACTAAAATGTTTTCCAGGGCGGAACCAAAAAGCTTCGTACCCTGAAAAGGGACCCCAACCAACCTGACTTGGGACCCGGGGTCCACCGACCAATGTCGCAAACCAGATGCTGCGGCGAGCCACCACATTTGACGCCCTGGCTCTAGCATCCATCTGCAACGCATCAAAAGAAGCGTCAGCCGAAAACGCAGAGGCCAGGGCAATCTTCTTCAAGGTGCTCTTGGCTACTTTGGACAGGCCCTGTTCAGTGGCGGCGAGTTCCTCCGCCCACAGATAGGCGGCTCGGGCAAAAATGGAATTAACGGCAGAGGCACGCATGGCCACGGAAGAGGCGTCGAAGTTCTTCTTTAACGCCGCTTCCACATGTTTGTCACAAGGATCGCGAGGCCCGCCCTCCGAAGGAATAACAGTGGATGTGGCCAGAGCTGCCACGGGAGCATCCACCGTGGGGCACTTCAAAGAGGCCATGACAGGGTCGGAGAAATAATAGAGCTTATTAACCAACCGGGAGGGGTGTCTGGCCCCTGTGGGGGTGCCCCACTCCGCATCCAGGACCCTCTGGAAGGCGTCCGGGGAGGGGAGCTGTGTCTGGTTTAAAAGGGGTTTGGACAGATTCATGGAGGAAAAGACCATCATAGGTTACAAGCCATGAGCAACCTCCTGGCTTCAGAGGTTTTAGAAGCGGGTTTTTCTCTGTGCCAGGTGCAAGGGAGTAACGAAGGGAAACAAGCTATCTTGTTGTCTTATGTTCCCTGAGGCAACTGGTGGGGCCACTGTGTGATACAGGAAGCTGGACTAGATGGGCTTTTGGCCTGAACCAGCAGGGCTCTTCTTATGGTTTAACTGGGCCCTGAGGGAAAAGAGCCCTTTGGGAGGCAGTCTTGGTCTGGTCAGGAATCGTGTCAGCACCTGTAGCAGGAGGCAAATTCAGGGCTTGAACTACTTTGGTGAGCATTCTAGAAAATAGATCATGAGGGAACAAACGATCTATCTTAGATTCCTGTGGGAAGGAGTCCTCCCCAGGAAGTTCCCCCTCTTCCCTGCTGGAGCCAGAGGGGGAATCATAAGAAGACTGTGAGGAAGACAGTTCCACATAAACATGTCTTCTGCGTTTCCTCAGAGATTTTCCACCCCTGTAGTGCTTGAGAACCTTGCTTTTAACTGTCCTGCGTGAGCGTTTTGGCAAGACCACCTCCTCCTCAGAAGAGGCAGAGAAGAGAAGGGAGAGAGGGCTGAGGGATTTCCTGCGCTTGCGGTGATGCCAAGTTCTCTCAGTGTGCTTAAGGAGCGATGCGGGAGGTTTCAAGGCCCCCCGGAGGACTTCCTGAACTGCCTTAGCAATTTGTGCCTGAATGACGGGGTCGAGTGGCTCCGAATGTTTAGAGGAAAGGCCCTCCCCATCTGGGACAGAGACCTCCGTTCCTGTAGGCCCAAAACCCCCAAACAAGGGCAAATGACCTTACCCGGCGTTTCGAGCAGGGAGATCAATGCACTCCCCTCAGCGCGCGCTGCCTCGGGGCAAGAGCCGACCGAGTGGTGGAACTCTGGGCCGAAGCCGCTCGGAGAGCTGAGGGAAGGCTCACAGCTGTATGCGCCTGCGGAGTCGGCCTCTTGGAGGTCCGCTCCGTAGCGTCAGCCGAGGGGCGAGAGGCAGCTGAGCGACGCCGGTCCGGCCGCCGCCTCAGCACCTAGCAACACCAGGTTTCGCCCTCCTGAGGTGAACCACGATGGCGTCTGCGAGAAGCGCGGGTCGGGACCTCCCGGTCCGGCGAGGCCCAACCGCGAATCGCTGGGTGGTTCTGAGATGCGCTCCCAAACCTCAGGTGAGGAGAGGAAAGCGTGAAAGGTAAGGTTAGAGGAGTAGAAGAAGAAACGGAAGAGGAGAAGACGAAAGGAAGGATCTAGTAGAAGAAATCCTATAGAAGCTGTGGAGCAAGCTAAGCTGCGACCTGTCTCTAAGGAGGCAGGGCAGGACTGGGGTCTGGGAAGCCCCTCCCACGGGGAGGAGACGACTTCAGCTAAGCCTACCCTGCCTTCCAAGTGGGAGGGACTACCCACATGTCAGGAATGCCCTCTTCCTCAATCCAGAGAATGCTACCTAAGGCCCACTTGACTTACTCTCTAGGATGTCTGGCTCTGGGTCAGTGTCCTGACACCAGCGTGGTCATCAGGAACATTAAGATCTGTCTTGTATCTTTTCCTCCATAAATCTGTCCAATCCCCTTTTAAAGGTATCCCAGGTGCCATCACCACATCCTGTGACAAGGAGTTCCACAACCCAATTACATGCAGGGTAAAGAAATATTTTCTTTTGTATTATCTTGATGTTGTCCTCACACAACAACTCTGTCAGATAAGTATTATTATCCCCCCCCCTGCAGCTGGGGAGCTGAGAGGGCACGGTTTGCCTACAGCAGAGAAGACATTCAAATTCCAAATGGGGAGTTTTTTTGTTTACTGCCAAAAACTTGAATTCCATTTGGGAAGGAAGCATCAAGAATCATGTATGAATATTTGAAAATTGCTGCTTTATATTCTTAATATTGAGAGAAAGCTAACTAGCTTGGAAGTTAACAAACGAGCCAATAATATTCCAAAGGTTTAATATTTACAGGTTTAAAAGCCATGTAGAAAATGTTTCCGCATGGTTAAAAAATATCCACATTAAAATAGTTTTAAAATCAGCATAAAAACAATCAGTCAAGCAATTCAAAAAACAATGTGGTGTGGCAACGTTTCGTCCACGCAAAACTGTGGACCTCTTCAGGCCAAGGCTGCAGCAAGCTGCCAGCATCCTGGCAGCATCCTGCAGCCTTGGCCTGAAGAAGTCCAGTTTTGCGTGGACGAAACGTTGCCAAACCGCGTTGTTTTTTGAATTGCTTGACTGATTGTTTTAATTGCTTTTAAACATTGTTTTTTTATGCTGATTTTAAAACGATTTTTATGTGGATAGTTTTTAACCATGCGGAAAAATTTTCTACATGGCTTTTAAACCTGTAAATATTAAACCTTTGGAGATTATAGCTGGCCATGAAAGTTTTCGTTCAATTTTGAGCCAATAATATTTCATCTAAAATCAATGTCTCTAATGGAGAAATTAATCAAAGCAAGGGGACCTACTATTGTAATCTCCCCGTGTTTCCTTTTCTAACCTTTGATCTAAATTCACTCTGATTAGGCCAGTAAAGATGCTGTTATATTTTCAATCTCAAATTCAGAGGATTAGAGCTAAGTGATATCTCCTCCAAAACACTTCCCACCTGCTCTTGCTTATACACCCATCGATCTACTACCACAGGATCACTGAATTTGTGCGCGAGATAAACTAAAAGGCTTTGGCAAATTAAAAAATGCGACAATGGTAAATTTGCACCCCGCTCCTAAACATATTGTTTACTCAGACGTAAGAACACGAAGTTCACTGGGAGTTTATATCGATGAAGTCAAAGGAACGCAGCACAAACACACTTGTTCCTCTCACCCACTCTAACCTCGCCACGGCACCACTAGCATGGCAAGCTTCAGCAGGTGCCTTCTGAGCATGCGCACATCATCAGCGCATGCTCAGTTTCAAGGGGGGACCGGCTTTGCCTCGGTTCTGGTGCTAGGCGTTGGGTCAAGTTTTCCGAATCCCACCCTCCCCCACAGCTGGTTTCCGGTCGGGCTGTGGCGGGGTTCTGCTTGGAGACTGTCAGTTTTCCTAAAATGGCGGACGGAGGCGACGGTGTAGGAGGAGGGATGGCTGGAACGGGCGGCGCTGTCCCTGAGAAGCCCCCGGAGTTGGCCAGGGTGAGATTTCGCTCTCGCTGTGGGGGGTCTCCTTTCCCGTAGGGTAGGGGTTAGTTCCCTCTGTTGACCGCCGCTTGCGGTGTTGGTCGGTCTTCCGGGACTGAGAGAGTCTGCTGGTTTTGAAGCTGGTATGCTATGTGGAGAGTATCTCGTAGCTGTCCTGTAAACGGGGGGAGGAGGAGAAAGCCTGTACTCTGGAGGGGATCTGCACGGTGCAGCCCACACAATAGAGCTCTTCGCTAGCTGCTTGTCTGTCTGCATACATGCCTGCCTGCCTGCCTGCCTAGAAGGGACCTTTTCCTGAAATGCTCGGTGTGGCCGGATCCATATTCCTTAATTGTTTGCTGTCCTGCAAATGGTTAATCCACGCGGCTCTGGCAAATGGGAGTGGACACTTCCACCGTGAACAACACAACGTGCATGCTGTCAAAGCTACATTTGAAGTGACTGGCAAAATTTATTGGGAGGCAAGATGTAGTGCTCTTAACTCTGAGGGTTGGAACAAGGGAATCTGCTTTTTTTTTTTTTTAGGAGGATCCATTTTGTTAAATATTCTCCTCCCCTCCATCAATGTGGAGCACAACCAGGTGTTCTGCGGCTGCATTTGGACACCTGAATAAACAAAATCTCAAACTGCCTATAGGAGAGTTTTTCCTGGAAGGAAGTGATCTTTTCTGGTTGAACAAGTAGTTCAGAGCATTGATTGGCATTGCCAGTTAAGAGAAGTACTTGTGTAATAAACTAATCCCAGGTGATTATTGTTAAGTTGGGAGGAGGAGGGCTGTGTTGGTTTCAAAGAGGATGTTGTTGTACCCTCTGACCTCGTTCTGATTCAACTTGGTGAATTCGTAGGTCACAGTCTACACATGCTTGCTAGAAAGCAAGTCCCATTGAACTTGTTAAAATTTAGGATAACACTGTTGAATCTGTTTAGGATAGTGGTGTTAATTTGAGAGTGAGATCAAAACATGCTGTGAGCACCAATGCTCTTGTTCACGTTTTTGGGAAACTGACTGCTAAGCATAATTGTATCAAATACTTTAAAATGTGTTAAGTAACACTAGATGTAAACAAATTGCAAGGAGAAGACACGGAAGCATTTTCTGACTTTCTGCTTCTGTGCATTTACCAAGAATGAGAAGACGAAAACTGACTTCAAGGGGTTCCCCATCTAAAACTACAGTCACAAGGAAGACAGTGAGGAAGAGGAGGGAAGTGGGGGTAGGGATAAATTGGAGAAGGGTATGTGATGTACTTCATGTTCATGTACTTACCAAAGGCCAAAGGCTTCAAGGAAACAGTTCTGCTATCATCTTGCTGTGAAATTAATTCTGTTTATGTAAGAAGTTAATATTCTAAAACAGTATCCATTGGCAGGAACATAAAATGCTAGCTTTTAGAGTAAATCAAAGGGAAAAATACCATGTATTGTCCTATGAAATGCTGGCCTAGAAAAGAACGTTTTGAAGAAAAAGGCTTGACAGAATGGAGATATAAGGGAAGCAGCATAGCTACTAGAAGTATAGTTAAATTTCTTGCCACAAGCAAGAATGCTAAGAAACTAGTGAGAAACAGGCTTTACTGGTTATCAAGTAGTCTGGAAAGGGTTGTATGCATGCAAACAAGGAACAGAAGAGAGAAAGTAGACTAACAGTGCAATCCTATGCTATTTACTTAGAAGTACTGTACTGCAAGTCCCATTCTGTTCAATGAGACTTAATCAACTCCCAGGAAAGATTGCGTTTTAGTAGTCCATGATATTACCGGTAGGTAAACTGAGGAGAGTATAGTTGGCATGAAGGAGCTGGACAATGTTAAATGTAAGGACTAGTATCTTGAAGTTGAGTCTGTAAGTGGAAAGGTACAAAGGCAGGAAATTATGTGACTCACCGCACTATTTCTTTAGCAGTGGAAGTTAGCTAAGGCTGCGTTTGTTTTTCAACTTGGAAATAGCAGGAAGTGATGTTCCTAGCATGCTTGATATCGCTGCTATCGGCGGAGACTCCCAAAATGAACGGAAATGACGGAAAATCAGAATGGCTGCTGTTGCTCCTCGTCCCTCCCACTACATCTCCCAAGATCCTTTGCAGCCAAGCAGCCTTCCTATTGGTGCATGAGGAAGCCATTTTTTCTAGTTTTGTGCTCGCAGTTGAAACTTCTAATGTGGTGAGCAGGCTGGAAGGAAAAAAAGCGACCCGAGCGCGCTACGAGGTGAAAAAAAGGCACTCAAGCACTTCTAGTGCTAGAAGTTGAAAAATAAACTCAGCCTAAGTAAACAGAAATAGGAAATTTAATGGTTTCAGTTTAGGGGGATAGGATTCAAAGGAAGGGGGATAGGATTCAATGGAGGAGGCTGCTGCTAATCCCTCACCCTTCCTGGGCCTGGCCAACCAATCCCACCCCTCCGGAACGCCTATAAAACACTTATAGGGTTTTCAGGCTATAGGATTTTCCGCCAGAGGCGAATCTAGGGTGGAGCAAGCGGAGCACCCGCTCCGGGCGCCATCTCCCGAAGGGCGCCCCGCCCGCGGGTCGGACTCAGAGACTCGTCCGAGTCCGACTCGAGTCTCCGAGTCCAACTCGAGTCTCCGCCCCCTCAATCGGGAGAGCCGGCTCGGGGACGTCTTCCCTTTTCCCTCAGTAACAGTCGGCTGCCCTTTTCCCTCAGTAACAGTCTGAGCATGCGCAAAAAGAACGGTATAAATACCGTTCTCGCAGCGGGCCTTCCTTAGAAGGCCCCGGGCAGCTGGCCGGGGAAGACGTCCCCGAGCCGGCTCTCCCGATTGAGAGGGAGGAGGGGGGGTGCCGCCCCGCCCCTCCGGAGCGCGCCGCCCCGCCCCTCCGGAGCGCAACGCGGCCTGTTGGCCGCGGCGATAGGGGCGCCAACCCCCTTGCTCCGGGCGCCAACAGAGGCAGCTACGCCTCTGTTTTCCGCCGTCCCCACGCCCCTCCGTCACCTGGCAGGGAACTTGCCTTCCCCAGTGGATACTCCTCTGGATCCTTGGCGCCGGTGCTGCTTACTCCCAGGGTGCTGCAAACATGCTTTATGGCATGTTTGTGACACCCTGGACCAGTAGAGTGACTGTTCCGTCTGTCTACAATTGGAGAGGATGGTTCTGTAATACCATGCACGCTTTCCTAGGAATAAGTCTCATAAAACACAATGGGACTTACTTCTGAATAGACGTGCATAGGCTTGTGCTGTAAATCTATGTTTTTAGAGCCAATACAATACATTTCAGATGTTTGGGAGCTGCAAGAGAGATGTTGCTGCAATAGTTAAGTAGCATTTAATTCTTAAATGCTCACTAATTTATTTATTTATTTATTTATTTAAAAAAATTATATCCTGCCTTATCCCATGCCGAGGCAAATGCCCAAGGCGGCTTACAACAAAAATTAAAAACAGTTTAAAATACAGAAAGTTTAAACAATACATAATTTAAAAACAATAAAAAAAATAATATCAATAAAATCCACTGGGGGGGGGCAACAGTAGGGAGCACTAAAGCAGCATGGCAGAGCATCTTGAGACACAGGAGGCAGGCTACAACCCATCACCCAAACGCGAGATGAAACAAACGTTTTGAGCCCTCGCCGAAAAGTCATGAGGGAGGGGGTGGTTCTCAGATCCCCTGGCAGGGAGTTCCACAGTTGTGGCGCCACAGCGGAGAAAGCTCGCCCACGTGTTGCCACTCCCCTAACTTGCGATAGAGGTGATACACGCAGGAGAGCCCCCTCAGATGACCTAAGAGAGCGGACCTAAGAGAGCGGTTAATGTTAATTTAACATTAACATTGAACATTTGCTCACCATGAACCTTAAGCATATGTTTTAATCCAGTGGACTCTCAGTTTATACCCGGTAAATAATTATAAAGTTTGAAAATGTCTTATTTACCTTTTTATATTAATTGTGGTAAAAAAAGGAGCTCAGGCAACATATTTCCGAGAGCCGCACGTTATATGTCAAAGAGCGACATGTGGCTCACAAGCCGCGGTTGAGCCACCCCTGCTATAGACTAAAAGGCAATTTTTTCAGTCTTCTGGACTTGTTAGAGGACAAACTGTCTCTGACACATCTGAGTCTGCCCTCTCCAGAGAAATGGGTTCTTCAGTCCTGGACAGGAAGCACCTCAAAGCGACGTTTACCAATTGCAAACAAGCTTTATGGGCTTTTGATCTTAAATACAGATCTAAGCAATGAAATAAAAAGCATCAAGTTAGAATCTTTACTAAAAGCCAGTCAGTGATAGTAGAAAAAAACAATTTTATGGATTTACAGCAAAAGGTAGCTAACTCTATGAATTGGCTAACACACGCCAATTCATTCTCAAGTGCACACCCTTTCTTACCGCTGACACAATGCACATAGCTACAGTGCTGAGATGATCA
Organism: Plestiodon gilberti rubricaudatus; assembly: GCA_026170595.1. Lineage (NCBI taxonomy): Eukaryota > Metazoa > Chordata > Lepidosauria > Squamata > Scincidae > Plestiodon > Plestiodon gilberti. Next base: position 260,690,426 of record JANXHW010000001.1, read on the forward strand.
CACAACTTAAGTTGAAGGAACACATTACAGGTTGAGTATCCCTTATCCCAGAGGTTCCCTAACTCCTGGGAAGGCCCTACGCTGCTCTAAGTGGCAGCGGGGCCTTCCCAGGGATCGCGCCGTCGCCGCCACCGCCGTGGCCGAAATCGTCCTTTTTACCTGCATTGGTGGGCATTGGATGTCTGGCGGGGTGTGTGGGGAGCCTATGGACCCCTCCGCAGGCCTCCCCAAGCATCGGAGCAGTGCTCCAACGCGATTGCAACCCACTCCCAGTTTTACCCACCAATGCAGGTAAAAAGGACGATTTCGGCGGTGGCAGCGACGGCGCGATCCCGGGCGCGCCGGCGACGTCACCGCGGGTTGCCATGCCCCTTAAGGGGCGTTGCGACGCCCCAGTTATGGAACCACTGCCTTATCCAGACTGCTTAGGACAGGAAGTTGTCTGGATTTTGGAATATTTGCATATATATAATGAAATGTCTTGGGGATGGGACCCAAGTCTAAACACAAAATTCGTTTGTCTCATATTCACCTTATGCAAATAGCCTGGAGGTAATTTTATACAATATTTTTAATAATGTTGTGCCCTAGCATGCCTTGCATTATGCCAGCCAGGTGCACTTCCACTATGCCATTCCAGGTGATGGAAAAAAGTTGTTGTTGTTTTTTAAAGTCAGAGCCTCTCTAGCACTGAGGTTGCTTGCTATGAGCATTCAGATGCTGTGCTATAAGCAGCAGCAGTACGCTGCTAGTACGCATACCACAGGTTGGGAAATTCGTGAATAGCGGGGGCCTACTGTAATTTCATTTCCAAACCACATTCCCTTTTTCTAAAACCTGATTGTACAATTAACACTGAAACATGCTTTTTTTTGTGACATCAAACAATTCTAATACTTTAGTGTTGGTCCCGGTATCTGCGAGGGTTCCGGGTACAGAATCCCCGTGGATTCTGAGGACCAACTGTATAACCTTATTGGAAAGTGAGATAGCAAGAATTCAGACATTTTAGTTTTTTGTTTTTTTTTGTACAACCAATCCATTCATGATGTGACTGATGCAGCTCTCATTGAGTGGAGAGTTGCAAGGAGAAGCAAACAGGTTCAGGGTAACTTTCACAACAGTCTGCTACCACCTCCCTCCAATCCTCTGTAGATGGAGCTGCTTTGATCCCCTTTCTGCTCACCAAAAGACCGCTTTTATCTATTAACTATCACTGTTGTATGAGTCCTTGATTGTTGTCCGTTCAGATTTTTCAGATTCAGAACCTTTATTGGCATAATTAAAACATACATAACATACAACATAGACATATAACAAGTAAGGGTGAAGAGTCCTAACCTAGCATACACTACCCATATGTCTCGCACTGCGCCTCTTTACAATTAGCTTTAAGTAGGTTGCAACTTTTTCTGTTAATACAACATCTACACCCTGTAAAATAATCCGGATTTTTTCCTGATCCTCCCAACCCCACCTATTGGACAAGATTGGATATAAATATTTCTCACGTAGATCACTATACAGGGGGCAATAAAATAACATATGGTGCAGAGATTCCACACCTCCCACAGCACAAGAACAACATCTCTCCCTAGAGGGAATCCCTCTAAATCTCCCATAAAGTAACTCTGATGGCATGACATTACACCTTGCCAATAAGAAGGCCCTACAATCAGATGGGCATTTTAGGTGGTATAAATACTCTGCCCTTTGGCCATACTTAATAGGAATCTGATAATGAAGTGGTGAGCATGTCGTGTTGGCAGCATGCTGAAGTTCTTGCTGTTCAATATCCAGAAGCCTGCCCCTAATTGTTCTAAATGCTTGTTCGTGGGTCAGTGAACCTACTATATCTAAAGCAAGGCCTATAGATTGTATTTTCTTTTCAAAATAAGTAGCCCCAAAAGGGGGCTCAGAGTCCAAGAGAAGTCGGGTAAGTAAACTATCCTGGTCTAGATCGTAGAAAACTCTTAACCAAAATTTAAAAAATCTCAGCCATGCCACAGTCTCCACCCGAGATTGACCAGCTTCTAAACAGAGAGTGGCATAGGCCACACAACCTGGCAACCCAAAGATTTTCCGGAGAAATGACGCCTGAATCCTCTCTAGAGAACGGTTCATAGCACACATCCATATAGGGACGCCATATAGGACCTGAGGAATGATTTTAGCATTGAAGACCTCAAGAGCTGCTGGCACATAAGAATTCCCTCTGGTGTATAATATATAATATAATATATAATACAATATATAATATAATATATAGTATAAAACGTATAATAGCTTGGGCAGTAACCCTAGCAGTACTTAAGGCAGCTTTACGATGAGGGATCCACGAATGTTTATAGTGAAAATAGATCCCTAGGTATTTAAACTGTTTTACCTGCTCTATTTTGTTGCCACTAAAGTTCCAATTAGATGGCTTCCATGATTTGCCAAAAACCACAATTTTAGATTTACAGTAATTCAATTGCAGGTTATTCTTACATAGATACTCTGTACATCTATTTATTAAACGTTTCAATCCCAGACGTGTGCACGATAAAATGACTGCATCGTCTGCATAAAGAAGAAGAGGTATTGTCCGTTCTGTTGGACAGCAGAATGAAAATGTTAGAGGTGGTCTTGAATCTGGTTTGTCAGAATCTTTTGAAAGTTTCCTAAAAAAAAGAATTGTAATAACTGAATAATATGCCAAAATCAGGATGCAGTTTCTTGAGCGAAAGGTATACAGCAGCGTTTCTCAATGTTCTTAGAGATAGGACCCAGAGATAGCTCAAAGTTCTCCCCTTGAGTAGGGGGAGTTGTAAATGTTGGCGGGGGTGGACGGGGGTGTCAGCAGCACTCTCGGGGTTCGTGCCGCCACTGGGGACAAAAGGTCTTTTTAAAAACTGAATTTTGTTTCAGTCCACCAGAGGGTGTGGGGAGGCCCACGGCTCCTTCTGCGGGCCTCCCCATGCTTCAGATCGTCGCTCCAATGTGATTGAGACCCACCTCTGGTTTTCGTCCAAAACCTGAGGTGGGTCTCGATCGCATAGGAGTGACGATCTGAGGCATGGGGAGACTTGCAGAGGGGGCCGCGGGCGTCCCCGCACCCTCCAGAGTGCTGGAGTGATCCTCAGTAAGCAAAAAAAGACCTTTTGTCCTTGATGGCGGTGAGATTCTGGGAGTGTTGCTGAGATCACCAAGTCCCGTAAGGGGGTTAGTGGCCGTTTCTGGTTCTCCTGGTGGGTCACCACCCATTAGTTTGAGAACCACTGGTATACAGCAACCCAGGCATGACCCAAGGTTATCTGCTTCCCAACTTGAAACTTCCCACTGGCACTGCTCCCACCCATTGCTGTGCCCTCCCCCAACTGCATGGAAGGTGGCGATCCAGTTCAACACTTCCTGATTTCGCTCCGGGCATGCAGCATGGCATACTTTTTGCCCGTAAATTTGTTTATTTATTTATTTATTTAAAGAATTTGTAGCCCGCCTTTCTCCCGAGGGCACTCAAGGCGGCTTACAACATATTAAAATACATAAAATACATATAAACACATTAAACACATTAAAATAATTAATTAAAACAATTTAAGTTAAAACAAACAACCCCAGTGGGTCACATTTACATATGTTAAAACCATTTGTTAAAAGGTCAGCCCACCACGTCAGACATTAAAAGCAATCCTAAATAAAAACGTCTTAAGGCCCCGCCGAAAGGCCTCTAAAGAGGGAGTCATTCTTAATTCCAGGAGGAGGGAATTCCACAATTGGGGCGCCACCGCCGAGAAGGCCCTATTCCGCGCCGCCATCCCCCTCACTTCTGTCAAAGGCGGCACGGTTAACAGGGCCCCCCCCTGATGACCTCAGAGTACGGGTCGGATTATAAGGAAGGAGGCGGTCCCTCAAATACCCTGGACCCAAGCCGTTGAGGGCTTTAAAAGTCAAAACTAGCACTTTGAATTGTGCCCGGAAACGAACCGGCAGCCAGTGTAGCCGCCGAAGCAACGGTCCGACCGAGTCGAACCGACAAGCCCCGGCAACCACGCGGGCCGCCACATTCTGCACTAGTTGCAGTTTCCGAACAGTCTTCAAAGGCAGCCCCACGTAGAGTGCATTGCAGTAATCTAGTCTAGATGTCACTAGGGCATGGGTCACTGTGGCCAGGTCTGCACGATCCAAGTACGGTCGCAGCTGGCGCACCAGCCGAAGCTGGGCAAAAGCCCCCCTGGCCACAGCCGCTACCTGGGAATCCAGGAGCAGCTGCGCATCCAGGAGAACCCCCAAGCTGCGGACCTGCTCCTTCAGAGGGAGTACAACCCCATTCAGAGCAGGACGATGATCCAGTACCTGAGTCGTAGACTTCTGGACCAGAAGAACCTCTGTCTTATCAGGATTTAATTTCAGCTTGTTAGCCCCCATCCAGCTCCCAACTGCCTCCAGACAATGATTCAGGACATCGACTGCCCCCTTGGAGTCAGGTGGAAAGGAGAGAAAGAGCTGGGTGTCATCAGCATACTGATTACTCCCTACCCCAAACCCCCGGATGACCTCTCCCAGCGGCTTCATATAGATGTTAAACAGCATGGGGGATAGAATTGACCCTTGTGGCACCCCACACCTCAAGGGCAAGGGTGCCGAACAAGCATCCCCCAGCACCACCTTCTGGGATCTATCAGCCAGGAAGGAGCGGAACCACCCCAGAACGGTGCCTCCAAGCCCCAACCCGGCCAACCGACCCAGGAGGACACCATGGTCAATGGTGTCAAAAGCCGCCGAGAGGTCCAGCAGGACCAACAGGGACGCACTCCCCCTGTCCAGTCCCCGGCGCAGGTCATCCACCGAGGCAACCAAGGCCGTCTCTGTCCCGAACCCCGGTAAATCAGTGGAGTTCTGTGGGGAGGTGTTTCTTTTCAACGCACCGCACTGGCACGGGAACATTTCAGTAGTACTTTTTTTTAGCAGTTTAATTCTAGGGACTTTAACTACGTCTTTTCTGCGCAGGGCTGTCAATCATCCCAGGTTTCTTCTAGAACCAATCAATTAGGAAAGACAGGTTATGGAACACTCCAATTAGCCGGTCTCCGTGTTCCAGCCGCATGCCAGCGCTCCGTGTTTCAGCCGCATGCTACGCGCTGCGGCAAGGAGAGTCATGCCGGCCACATGACCACGGAGGCGTCTTCGGACAACGCTGGCTCTTCGGCTTTGAAATGGGGATGAGCACCACACCCTAGAGTAGGACATGACTGGACTTAATTGTCAGGGGTCACCTTTATCTTTTTTAATTGCTGTTTGAGCATAGGGAGCTGCAATACATCCAGGCTCTTAGAGCTGTATTTTTATTTAAATTCGTCTCATGATGGTTATGTAGACTTCTGATGATGCCACAAATGTATGTTGGCGAAACGTCAAGCCTGTAACGTCTATTGTGTTTGTTTTTGGTTAAAAATAAATATTTGAAAGGACAGATTTTCCCGGCAGTATGCTAATTTGTAATTCTGAAATCTGGTCACGTCGTGACAACTTGCAACAATATCTACTTTCTGATTTGTTTAGACATCATTTGGGGAAGGAGCAGCATGATGAGGCAGTGGGCTGGATCACCACCATCTTTGCAGTTTTTTCAGACTAGAGCCCACTTTATCACATGAATAAAGTGTCTTGAGTTGTCACACATATATGCATGGGTATATAAAAAACTTAATCAGTGGGGCCATAAGGCCATAAAAAACAAAGGATAGCAATAGGTCTGTCTCATTTTTTGGCAGAGTCAAATGCATGCAACAGCAATCACAGGTAATATTGTTTGTCTTGCTGTGCTAATAGAATTGCTGGCAGGAGATAACAAATGGAACACTGGATGTTGTGCTACTAAATGAGCTCTTAATAGTATGGCTAATGTTATTAGTTCCTGTAATAGTGTTGCCTGAGTAGATGTGGGGACAGAGTTGGCATCTGGGTTTGTTGCAGGGCCTAGTTTCTGCACTTGTTTTGTCAGGTAGTCTGTTGTTGCTGGAAAGTAACCATTTTACATTAGAGGACTTCTTGGCCTTTTGGCTATGATTAAGTGTAGTGTAGAGCTAAACAAGAACAAGACTATTATCCAAGGGGTGTGGAAGAAGTATCACTGTCCAGGATAGACGGTAGATCATTGATGAACCTTTTGGAGTGTTTTTTGTTGAGAACTGTTGATGACAAGTGGTGCCTCATAATTTTCTCTGCTGCCATTCTGTAGTATGTGATTCCTGGGTACCACTAAGACCCTATCAAACTTTTCTTTACTTGGTTGGTGGTTTATTGTGGTGTTAAGAGTGCCGGATGTTAATCTGTGTCCAAGGAAATGAAACAAATATGATTGTATTATAGGGCTTGGCTATAGACAGGGATCACATGTCCTCTGGAGAGCTACTGGAAACATGTAGCAGCAATAAGGTGTCCAGCATGTGGGCAGCAGTAAGGTGTCCAGTGTAGGGCTATCGTTATGTTTTATTGCATAGTTGTATTGTGGTATCCATAAAGTGAATCTCAGTATCCATAAAGTGAATCTCAGTGCAACTATGTCTGCACTGGACTAGATAACCTCCAAGGTCCCATCCAACTCTAACAGCCTATGATTCTGTGTCATGGTCCTCTCAATATCGCTTTACACTGAAAATGTATTGCCATTTTCCCATTTTTATGTGCTTTCTGCTACTACCCAGAGCACATCATATTCCATTATCCAAAACTGAGCGCTATAATAGAACCACATTTATCCCAATTGCCACAGTGGTCACCCTTTGGAATTGTTATAATTCAAAATCGGTTTGCTTTGTTTTTCATATAGAAATGCATCTTGTATACAAAATGTTGGTCCTGAAAGAGTTTTTGTGTATTTTTTCTTGCTATTTTAATGTCTATCTTGCTGTTTCCTGTTTGCAGTGGTGGGATGAAAAAGTTGACTTTCATGCTGCCTTCTTTCAACATTTGGCGAAGGTAGTTCCAGACATCTATTTTGCGGAGATGGATCCCTTGCCAGAGAAGGAGGAAGAAATAGCTCAGATGACTATACTTTACCCTCTAGAGTGGCATTTGTTTGGGGAAGATCCAGACATCTGTCTGGAAAAGCTACGGCAGAGTGGCATCCCTCAACTCTGTGGGAAGGTGTTCAAAGGTGGGGAGACAACTTATTCCTGCAGGTGAATATTAGTCCTCTTAGCCTTAATGTTTCCTACTGTGGTTTGACAAAGCAATATATAGTTTTGAGAACTTTGGTCTGTCAGATACCTCCAAAATATGTTTTTGTTTTCGGAGGGCATTAAGGAAGTAATTGTCACATGAGGGTCCAGTGGAAGGGGTATGGGAGGAGGGGATTAGCTTTCATTTCAGAGTAAAGGGGGAACATTGTAAAAGCCTGTCATCTTTGATTTAAAAAGTGAATTTATCTTGTGATAGATATTTAATGTTTCGAAACAGTGCTGGGAAATAATATGAAGACCTTTCTTAATCCTAGTCATAATAATGCCAAGGACCAAAATATTAGTCATGAATATGTAATTGACATACTTGATAACTGGATGATTGTACCAGTTGTACCAACTACTTATTTTTGTTGCAGGGACTGTGCAATTGATCCAACTTGTGTACTTTGCATGGATTGTTTCCAGAATAGTATTCACAAAAATCATCGTTACAAGGTAGAAAATGTGTGTTTCAAAGTCGTCTATTGTTACAATATAGGTTGCATCTTATGTGATGGTTAGGTTCTGAAGTCAGCATGTAAGGTCCAAGCATGTACATTCCAAGGTCAGCACGTGAAGCCAAAATTGTGTTTAGTTGAAACTCCCTTAAATACAACAAATATATACTGTCTCTTTAAGAACTAAAAGCAGAGTATAGGAGGCACTTAGGAACTGAGGGAACAGCAACTTCATTCTCTCTCTTTAGGTTCACTCTGGGGGATAAACAGAATAAGGTGAATGGTGGGTGTAATCATCTGCACTATTTAAAATGTTGTTTCTGTCTTTTTTCGGTGGGGAGCACGTATATTTGAATTCATGCAAGTCTTATCGCTTGCAAGACGCATGCCGACTAGTCAAAATTGCCCTTAAATCCAAAATGTATGTACTATACTGTCTCTTTAAAAACTAAAAATCACACTGTGAGAGACACGTGGTAACCACTTGAGGGAGCAGCAGGCTCATTGTCCCACCTAACGCTCAATCTGGGGCATATACTCAGTGAGTGGAATGGTGAGCAGAATGCCTGCATAATTTAAGCTGTTGTGTTTCTCTCTTTTTGTTGTTGCCAAGCATGTATACAATTGGCCTGTGTTATCCGTGGGGTTCTGTTCTGCCCTCCGTAGATACCACAAAACCGTGGATGCTGGGGACCCGTTTTAAAAAAATAAGAAAATGGCCTTCCCTACCTTCACGCTGCAAAATCGCTCTGATTGCAGGGCAGTCTTCTGCGCTCTGGAAGTTGCTTCTGGGTCACGTGACTGCCTCCCTTTGCCCTGGCTCGCCCAGTGTGATGCATTCTGGAGCGAGCCAGGGAGAAGGATCATGATACCCAGAATTGGCTTTTGGGAGTGCCAGAGACTGCCCTGCAGCCGCCTGTTTGCTGAGCGAAGGTAAAGAATGCTTTTAAAAACCCTTTTTTGTTTTTAAAGTGGACTCGGCATTCGCGGTCATCCATGGATAGTGAGATCCGTGGATGGTAAACCCATGGATGGTGAGGGCCCACCTGTACTTGAATTCACTCAAGTAAAATGTGTGTATGATGTGACCTGACTATATAGGTAAGCAACTGTATTAAATAGTATGATTTCTTCAATACAAGAATTTCCAGCTTATTGAAGTAAGTTTTACTTAACCTATTAAAAATGAGAAGCTGTTTTAAAAAGGCAGATAAAAATTCAAATCCAGAACGGGAATATCTTTTTAAAATAAATTAAAAAAACCTTTTTGTGATGGTCTCTTTTTTCAGCTTTAAAGTTGACACTGGGCATGTCAAAGCAGAGGGGTCACTAGGACGCGCGTCACCCGAAGGCGGGGTGTGTGTGTCACCCTAGTGACCCCACCCCGACTATGCCCCCCCACTGTAAATATCGGTGCGGCCGTAGGCCGCGCCGCGATTTGGGGGGGGCGACCCGGAGGCACCCTGCCCCGGGTGCCCCTGTCGGCCTCCGGACGCTCCGAGGAAGAAAGAAGGCCCAAGCCCAATGCGTCAATACACGAAATTTTAAAGTTTTCGCGTATGTACAGAGACTGTTTCTGAGGGCAAGGGCCTTCACGTATTGACGCATTGGGCCTCAGAAGGCCCTGGAGCGTCGGCCGGGCCGGACGCTCCGAGGCTGGCTTCCGGCCTCAGAGCGTCCGGAGGCCGGCGCGTATCATGGAGGTGACACGCACGGGGGTCCGCGTGTCACCCTTCTGCGCGCGTCACCCTGTGGCGCTCTGCCCCGCCCGCCACGCTACAGTGACGCCCCTGCGTCAAAGCACTTGAGTGCATGTAAAGTAGTTTTGTGGATCACAGCTATGTATTAAGCAGATCCCACTGATTTCAATAGGATTTCTAAATTAAATGTACATAGGTTATGATTACTGTAAACTGGGAGTCAACAGTATATAGAAAGATGTTGGTTTGTTACAAGGATGATTCCCCCCACAAAGTATACTAAAGTTGGTGATATGGTCCTTTAATTGCATTTCACATCCTCATCCATAATTTAGGTAAACATTTCTTTGTTTTCATTTTTCTGGTCTAAAACAATACTGAAAAACAATGGAAGTTACATGTGCAGTGAGTCTTCCTACAGCATACCTTTGGATGCATAATTGTATGTCTATTTGCAGTGGTATTATGGAGACAAGGAGTGTAGTGACTACTGAAATGAACATATTGGGGGTGATCTATGATGTTCTTAATTGTTTCAGATGCACACTTCTACTGGAGGAGGGTTTTGTGACTGTGGGGATAAAGAAGCATGGAAGGCTGGACCACTGTGTACTATTCATGACCCTGCTGGTGCTACAGAAGAGGTAACAATTTCATCTGTAATAAATGAGAAAACAGCCTTCTCTGTATAAAATCTCTGTGAGGTAAAAGGTCTATACATTCCCAGATTTAGCTTAATGAGAGAAATTTCAGGCAGGCTGAAACTCCAGGTTTCGAGACCTCACCAGGTAGTATTTTCTTCATCTCCTTTGGATTCCTCCTCTGAGAGAACTTTCTCACATGCTTGTATGCAGAGGTTTCACTCTTTGACTCCACTGTGCCGAAGTTCTTACTGTGCAGAAGGGTTTTTCTTTTCCTCTCCTTAATATCTTCTTAAATCAGGGGTTCTCAAAGTGGTGGGCCGTGCCCCACTACAACAGGCAGGAGCTGACGCTTTCCCTTTAAGGGGTGTTGTGATTTTTGATAGCGTCGGCAGCAATCCTCGGATTGCGCTGCTGTCAGGGGACAAAGGGGGTATTTTTAGACTTACCGGGGGTCGTGCCTCCCTCTGGAGGGTGTGGGGGGCGTGGCCTTTCCAAGCCTCCGAACAGCTCCTGGAGTCTATTAAAGCCTATTTCCGGTTATTGGGGAAACCAGGATGTAAAACAGAAGTGGGCTTCAATCGCCTCCAGGAGCCATTCGAAGGCTTGGGGGAGGCCATGTCCCCCACATCCTCCAGAGTGCGGTGCAACCCCCGGTAAGTCTAAAACTACCTCTTTTGTCCCCGGCGGCGCAATCCCGGGATCGCTGCCACCGCCATTGCCCCGCTCTCACAAGCACTCAAAGTTCTCACCTACTCATGGGGAGAACTTTGAGAAACGCTATCTTCAGGATTTGAGGCTTGACCAGCCTCAATGTATCTGGAACATCCCTCTGCATTCCAGGGGAAATTCAGAAATGTATAATCTAGTATGCCTTCATTGAAGTAACTTGCTCTCCTAAAGCGAAAGGGAGCCTCCCTATCTCTTCTCTAGATTCCATTCCCTCTCTGGTACCCTCTCTCAGTACACATTTCCAGACAGATTCTGTCATGTCGTATCTGACCTTGGTCAGGAAGCACTGTAGAAAGACAGTGGCCACGACATTTGCTTCCCAGAGGTTTTTCCTGTTTGTGTTCCTGGCAGAGATAAGATCACCTGAATGTGTAATCTAAATCTGAAGTCTAATGTTGGGAAAAATTAATTCTGGATTGTAAACCAAAAAGCTATAGAAAACATAAAGTAAATTTTTTAGTTATATGTGAGGTGAAATATTATCACAACCTCACTCTGTTTTTAATGTTCCGAGTATGGAATGTGTATTATTTCACTGTTGAAACTTTTGGAACCACTCCTTGATTGGTAATATACTTCAACAGGCCAATCCTAAAACTTGTTTCACTAGCACATAAGTTTTCAGAATGGCTGTTGCATCAAAATACAGTATATCCTACTAGTGTTACTTGGATATTCCAGAGGCATTTTGCTGGTGTAAATGCTAGTGGCTGGGATGGATTTTTTTTTTATATTCACCTTTTGTTTTTAGATTAGATAATCTGGTCCTAGATACAGTATATTTCTTTTAAGGGCAAAGCTGTGTTCCTGAACACGTGCTTGTTACATGTGATGTATTGAACTCATGGACCCAGTCACACAACACCATACTCTGCTTCCTCTGCCAGCATGTGAAAAAGTGTATTTGGATTGGAGTCTCCAAGCTTATTTAAGCAATCTGTATGTGTCATAACTACATTTTATCTCTTGTGTAATAGTCTCTGAGCCCAGCTCAAATATATTTGAGTTATACTTGCTTCATATAAGGAAGGTGTGAAATTCTTGATGAACCTGAAGGAGGTGAAGCTTAGTTGTTGTCACTCTTTTAAAAAGAAGAGAGAACAAGACGGAATTAAAGCATTTTGTTCACAAAATTATGGGGCATCACTGAAGGAGAGACTCCATTTTAGGGGGGAAACGGTGGATGTTCCTGCATTACAGCCCAGTCCTATTGTAAGTTTGGCCGGCGGAACAAGTGTTCCACTGGCTTACGGCATGTTTGCGTCTACTTTTGAGCAGGGAAGGCTGGCGCAAGGCCAGCCTCCCCTGCTCTGCCGACGGAGGACTTGCCAGCCGTAAGGATCCAGCGGAGGGGGGGCGGTTTGGCCGGGAACGGAGGCCGGCCATAGACCCAGCCGATTGGGGAGGGGGATGGCTTCGGCCATATCATTCCCCCCCGCCGATCAGCTGAGCCGTTAGATGGCCTCCTCTGACTTCCACCAGCAATTTCGCTGGCGGAATTCCAAGGAGGCCAGTAGGCCCCAGCCCCGGTTACACCCGGGGGACGAGTGTCCCCCTTCCCCGATTAGACTTTCTGCCGCGGGGTGCCTGCCTGTGGCGGAGCTTGGGATTTGGTGGGCGGCCAGGTTCAAATCCCCGCTCAGCCACGAAGCTTCCTGGGTGACCTTGGGCCGGTCACTATCTCTCAGCCTCACCTACCTCACAGGGTTGTTGTGAGGACAAAAAGGAGGGGAGGAAATATATACACCACTCTGAGCTCCTTGGAGGAAGGGTGGTATAAAAATGTGAAAAATAAATAAATAATAGTTGATTTGCACACTTAGCTGGAACCTGACATGAGTGCAGTTGCAGGTCAGAATGTCACCAAGGCAGCTAATGTTAGGACATTTCCTGTAGTTTGGATAGGTCCCTGTATAAGGACGCAGAGAAAGCTTTGAGGTGGTTCTGCAGTCAGTTGGGGCAGTTGTTGTGATTTTGTAATCTAAACTTGTAGGGGTTGTTGATAAAGGGGTACTTCTCTAAACTGACTTCCTGGGTTAAGAAAAACGTTGATATTGGAACTAGTAATTGGACTCTGCCTTGGCTCTGGTCAAACTATAATAGAATATATTTTGATTTTTTTGCTTCAAATTAGGGAGCTTGTTCTTGTTAAGTTCCACTTTTGGGGAAAATTTTGAGGACTTGTGGGAAAAGGTAAGCAGCTGCTTCCCCTGCTGTTCTTTTGCTCCCACTTGCCATCTTCCAAGGCTGGTGTTGAATTTTTTAAAATTAACAGACAAGAGACACGGAACTTGGTGTTTCATCTGTTTAAGCCCTTATGGGTTCTAGTTTGTAGAAGAAAAATGGGACTCTAATTTTTCACCTGTATCTCTGGTATCTTGAAAGGATAAACAAAATATCGAAGGTTCATTTGGTAAAAAGCTGGAGATGTGCCCAAGACAACAAACTATGGTAGGACAGCCAAAATATTAAAATGTTTCAGATGGAAATTATAGTACCAGCTCAGAAATAAGCCTTCTTAGGGTGTCTGATTCAACAAAATCACAAATTGTCAGTTAATATCTTAATGGTGAAGATATTGACCATGAAATGTTCTGTTAGTGAAATGTTCTCTTTATATAGTATGATCTACAATCAAATTGGTAAAGCTAACCTACTTGTGAACTTTTTCAGACAGAACCTATTCTGTGTTAAACTTACTGCTCTTGACTTAATTTGTGGTGTTCTTCATTATTTCCACTATTTTGGTTATTCTAGTGTGTATCTTTTGATGGGGGAAGTGAGAAGTTTCCTATGTTATGCTCTTTCTATTCAGCTGATTAATACTGCAAGGTAACTTCATTTTCTAGGCAAGTTGTGAAATTATCTGTAATATTGCTGATACATACATATATAAACACTCTGAATTCATGTTAGTATATATATTTTTTCTTGACTTTGGTAGAATTCTGAATGCCAGCTAAATGAAGAGCTAATAGCGCAAGCAAGAAAAATCTTCCCTTCAGTGATAAAATATATTGTTGATATGACTGTTTGGGAAGAAGAGAAAGAGTTGCCTCCAGAACTCATGACTAGGTAAGTGATGTGTTTGAGTCAACACCTAATGGTTTATTTGCCTCAATTATTTAGCAAATGTCACTTCATCGCATGAAGTGGTAATGTTTCCACCGCGAAAATGGTCTCACAAGTTGGCCTTGACAGATTATCCTCAAAGTGTTGTCACTGACCAGCACCAGGCTGGTTCTTTCATAAGATATCATGAGGCAGCAACCTTGGGCTGTGGGATGACAGGATTGGGAGCAAACATTTTGTCAACTAATGCTTAATTCCATTCTAAATTACAAAACTGCCTAGTGTAAAGCAAAGTTCCTCTATAGAAACAGCATGTACCGGTATTTAGATTTAAAAGGAGAAATGTGAGGATTTCAGGACAGACTTGCAGTTTGAAAAAAGGGAAGAAACTTAATACCTTTTTAAATTCTTGCAAGCTGTCTTGCAAGTCTAGTCTGCATATGTCTAGTCTGCATACCCCTGCTAACTGGGCAAGAGGCACTTTTTCAATCGGTGTTCCTCTTATATTTAGCAGGGGGAGAGTAACTGCCCCCCTTTCACCCCAGCACAGGTTCTGCATCTTTTTTAGATTGTGAGCCCTTTTGGGACAGGGAGCCATTTAATCATTTGATTTTGTCTGTAAACCACTTCGTGAACTTTTTGTTGAAAAACGGTATATAAATACTGTTATTATTATTATTATTACGTGGCAAGTAGGATAATTGCTCTAAGCATCAGTTTTGTTACTATCAACTGCTGGGCACTGTTGTTTATCCCAGAGATGCAACTACCAACAATTTTGCTGAACTGGGCTAAAGGAGAAATAGTGTGGTTTCCTGTCAGAGGAAGGGGGCATTCCAAACTACATGGGAATGTCCTCACGCCAGCACGAGGTAGGGTCGACTTTTGAAACGCCTTCTCTTTGTGGGGCTGACGTTCCCCAGTCCAGCCCTACCTCATCAACACATTTTTTCTTTTTTCTCTGCCTTTTGTGTGTTCTCTTTTTCCATCTTTTGAAATGGATGGAAATGCTGGGATTGAAGGTGATATAGGTGATATTTTTGTTCTAAGAACTTCCAGTGGATAAAATGAACATGTTTATCTCCTTGATTTGCTCCAGAAAAAAATATTGGGGGGGGCAGGGGGGCAGTAAAACATAGACGCAATGCTGCACATAAAATAATAAAAGAATTATATCCTACTTTTCCTCAGTGTTGTAAGCCACTTTAGACATTTGTAAAAAAAAAAAAATCTACACTTATGAAGCTGCATTGAATAATTGCATGACACAGCATGTGTAAGTATACACGGCTGGCCTAAAGGGCCAGACGCAGTATCCTATCTGGATTGCAGCCTGCACTGAGGCTGCTAGGCTGCACCTTGGGAGAAGGGGTTCGTTCCCTTCCCCGGGTGTAATTGACCCCAAGGCCTATGGGCCTCCTCGGATATACGCCAGGTCTGGCGTATATCTGAGGTGGCGGAGTAAGACCGGCCCGTACTGGGAAAGGGCCTAGGATATCGGCGGAGCATGCCACCGATATCTCCACCCTCTCCCAGCCCAGGCCAGCCAATGGCCACCCTCCTGGCTGCCCGTGCCTGTCCTCCCCCTGCTCCTGCGCCCATCGGCACTGGATTTACCATCTGGAGGGCCATGGAGCGAGGGCTGTCGGCCTTTGCACCTGCGGCCTTTATTCCAGAGTCATTGCAAACGTGCTTTTTGGCACTTTGGAGTGGATGGGGGGCGCGCTCTGCAACTCCAAAGTAGCGCAGGATTATGCCGTTAATCTTAACATGTTTCATTGATGAAATGCTGTTATTAGATTAATCTTGAAACGCTGATAAATCCACTAAAAATGTATTAATATTTAAAGGATAGATAGTTGGTTATGGTCTGTTTTAAATGGGAACATTTTACCAACATCAGATCTACAGAAATAAATCCAGTTTTCTCAGATTGGCTGTTTTTCTCACTTGTGTTTATTGGGTTGAACTAAGATGTTTCCGAAATTTGTTGGAGTTTATTTTAGTTTTCTCTTTCATCATCCAGTTATGTCTTGGGTTCTTCCTAGTAGAGAGAAGACGGACAAATATTACTGCGTCCTTTTCAATGATGAGCATCATTCTTATGATCATGTTATCTATAGTTTACAAAGAACTCTTGGCTGTGAACTTGGAGAGGCTCAATTGTACACTACTGCTATAGATAAAGAGGTTTGTAGTATGCTCCATTTCTGCTACAAGTTTTCCATGTTGTGATCTAATTCACAAAGACTTAATTGTCTTTACTGTGTATCTTAATTTCTGTGGAAAGGAATCTTATCAACAGAAAATGGGACTTCACTACTTTTCATAAGTACTGGTATTCCAGTTTCTCATGGTAGAGCATGGTTGCCTTTCTACCACATCACTTGATTCCTGAATAGTCAGTATTATGATTGTGTGTTTGCAAGTAGTGACACTGCTTATTTAAATCTCTTCTGTGGTCTTTTGCTTCCTCCTTTTCTTGATTATGGGACACACATACACCTTTTTGGATTCCTGCGTCCCCACAACGCCCTCCCCCAGTATTCTAGGCATAATGATAACTTAACTTGCATCTTTTTATGTTTCCTTCTCTTCCCTCAGTATGGCTTGTGGAGAATCCCATTTCTCTCATCCTGCTCCTAGATACTAAAAGGGGTAGGAACTGAACCGCTACTCAGCTCAAGAGTAGTATATGCAGTGGAGGCAGAAGCATAACATAAACCACTTAATTTTTTCCATCACTTTATTCCATCACTTTAAGAATATTTATGTACTTGCTTTTCTTAAACAAAATTTATGAGCATAATTCTGGTCTTGCAGCAACAAAAAAGATTAAAACTAATTATTGCTAATGCCAGGAGCAGGACTTGGGGAAACAGAGAAATGTAGAGAAGGTCTGAGGTGGTAGAGGCAGAAGTGCAACTGCTGACCATGCAAGCAGCTTTGGGGATTTTCAAAGCAGTCAGAAAAACCTCAAAGGGTGATCACTGGAGGTGTCAGTTCACTTTCTCTACTCCAGTGATCACCCTTTGCCGGAGGGCAGTTCTACACAAGAAAAGAGCAAATTGACGACTCCTTCCAGCGCTCTCTCCTGAACTCACTCCTGAGCTATGCTGATTGCCCTCGCCTTTTCTCCTTCAAAATAGCTGCTCTGGCTGGCCTCTGGATTAACATCTTGACAGCCCACTGCTGTTTTCACCTGAGGAGGTCCACAGACATGGACGAAAACGTTGTGGTTTTAACTTTTTTACGTGTTTTTTACTTGTTTTTTTTAACTATACAGAGATTTTTAACATGACTTTTAATCCTATAAAACCTACCTCAATGTACATTATTGCAGGCCATGAAAGCTTCCAAAAACGTTTATATTTTTGCAAATAGAACGAACCATCATCGGGATTTAGGGTTATAAAATTATTTATAAATGCAAAAATTGTAAAAAGCCAGCAATCTTACAAAACAAGTTAAAAATCACACTGATTAAAACTGCTTAAAATCCACAGCCAAGTACAATAAAAACATTTCAGATTTTTCTTGGCATTACGTTTCGCTCATCTGCTATGAGCATTTTCAAATGCAAAGCCTGAAAATGCAAAGTAGTCAGGAAGATAGTCAGGAAAAACCATCTTCCTGACTACTCAGGCTTTGCATTTGAAAATGCTCATAGCAGATGAGCGAAACGTAATGCCAAGAAAAATCTGAAATGTTTTTATTGTACTTGGCTGTGGATTTTAAGCAGTTTTAATCAGTGTGATTTTTAACTTGTTTTGTAAGATTGCTGGCTTTTTACAATTTTTGCATTTATAAATAATTTTATAACCCTAAATCCCAATGATGGTTCGTTCTATTTGCATCACAGCGGGTTATAACAGTCTCCGATGTTTATATTTTTATACAATATATTTTTAACAAAAATTTAATTCAAATTAGGAAGCTTCTGTTGCACAACATTATTGAATGTGCATATCAGTCTAATATGTCTGGTTACCTAAAGCACTTTTATATTTGAACCTTGCTTTTGATCCTGTTCTTGGATAACTTCTTCTATAGTTCTGTTAGTTATGTGACCCACCCTCTTCTTCTTAAACAAACAGGGTCGGAAGGCTGTTAAGACAGGTTCATATGTTGCTTGTCAAGAAGCAAAAGAAGAAATAAAGGTAATTGAATTTACTGAATAACTGTTTCTGTCACTTTATAAGCTCATATTTGAAAACAATTCTTTTAAATTTTTCTTGGCATGCACTTTAAATCGTATTTGATCAATATACTGCAGAGTTCTAAATGTTCAAGTTGTATTTTGCTTTGAAACTGAAATGGGCTTACTAGAGAATATTTATATATTCTATATTTTATATTATATATAAAATATAACTATAAATAAACTTTATAAACTTTATATATTGTATATAAATTTATATAATTTTATATTGTATATATTAAAATTATATGTAACTTTTACATTATGCTGTATTATATATAGAATTATTATAAGAGAATATTATAAGCTATGTATTTTTACCCTCGCTTTTATATTAGTCACTTAATGAGCTACTAATTATGGAATATAGGTATTTTACTGTTTTGAAATTATATTGTAATATACGTTATGTATTTTAATTTTTTTAACTTTTAT
Source organism: Plestiodon gilberti rubricaudatus (assembly GCA_026170595.1). NCBI lineage: Eukaryota > Metazoa > Chordata > Lepidosauria > Squamata > Scincidae > Plestiodon > Plestiodon gilberti. Next base: position 260,708,873 of record JANXHW010000001.1, read on the forward strand.
TCTGTTGAGCTTCTTTGGTTACACATCAGCAATAAGAAAAGTTGGATATAAATATTTCGAATAAATAAATATGACAAGAAGAGTTGGGAGGATCAAATACATTCTGAATATGCTTTCACTAAATATTTTTATCTTGTAGAAACATTCAAACAATGTTTCCCAAGGTCCCCTTAATGTGAAGGTCCTTCATGCTGATATTATGGCTCATCAGAAATTTGCTTTGCGCCTTGGTTCCTGGTTAAACAAACTTATCAGCTATTCAAGTAAGTAATCTTAAATTATTATGTTACCATATACAGAGATGCCAAAAGATTGGCAAGGGACCATTTGAATATTTTCTTAGTAGCGTGAATTGTTTCTACATAAATGCACCTCTTTTTTTGTAAACAGCAGAACTATTAAATACTTTCGCAAGTTGTCACAATGTGACCAAATTTCAGAGTTAAAAATTAACATATTGCCGGGGAAACTCCGTCGTTTAAAAGATTTATTGAAATTCACAAGATGTTTAGCAGGCTTTACGTTTCGCCACAGACATTTGTGGCATCCTCAGAAGTAAAACAGCTTCACCGAGGAACAACCAAATTGTACGGGAAGCCCTAGGAGCCCGGATGTATCTTAGCTCACTAGCGCTCAGCCGGCAGCTCTGTTTACAGCCTAATTAATGTGTTCCGGAGGAAACCTACCCCCGGTGATTGAACAGTTCCAACACAAACTACAGCACTAAACACCACGGTGATGGGGTGATCAGTAATTAGGGATTTAGAGTGATCTCCCCCATTACAAAATGCCTGAAGGCTCTACCACACCAGGGAATGTCTCTCTGCCAAGTAACGACCCAGACAGATCACCCCCAATAACACCTCACATAACTAAAGACCAAGTTAAAACGACCGTCAGAACGGCAACCCCTGGCGACCTCACGTGTCTAAAACCAAGTTAAAACAAACATCCAAGTTAAAACGGCAGTCAAAAACAGTTACAACGGCAAGTCTGAAACAACAATAAAAACGTGGAAATTACTTACATACAAAAATACATACAAACAGACCCAGAATAAGGACGCATAAAACACCTATAACCCTGGGGATATTGCAGATGGGATCAGATATTAAAACAATTTGAAATAGGCACATGGTCACCCGGATGCCCTTGAACAACCCTGCAACAATAAATACCATCACAGGCTGAAATATCTGTCACGTCTAGCAGGAAATATATATCGGAGAATTAAAACTGTCTTGGATCTGGGGGCATCCATCCTGTGGTGAATGCGTTCGTACTAAAACCAGATGCAAGCAGCAGACCCAATAGCACACAGCGAACCCAAATACAAACCCATTAAAACAAACCCCCACGTTATCTTCTATTCCCTGTTTGTAAATTCTTCAAAACTGGCAACCAGCTACTGATCACCCTCGGAGACTCTTCTTTCTTATTTACTGAATTAGTGTGTTTATAAATTTCTATCGATTCCCTATAAAGTCTGGGTAAGTATTGATTAGTCCTTACTATTAATTTTGTTTGATCAAATTTAATATTGTGTTTATGATTCAGGGCATTTTCAACTAGGGCTGATTTCTCCCTCTGTCCTAATCTAAAGTAGCGTTCATGCTCTTTTAATCTAGTGTTTAAGCTCCTCTTTGTTGTGCCAATGTAGCACTTCCCACACGCATATGGAAATTTATAGACCCCCGCATATGACCCCCGCATACGACCGCATATGTAGGGGATCCTTTGGGTTTCTTAATAAATTCCCTATTTTAGTGGTAGGGACAAAATTGGACCTAATGCTAAATCTCTTAAGGACCCTACCTGTTTTCTCTGTTGTCCCTTTAATATACGGCAAGCTCACCCATCATCTTTCTGGTGGTACATCTTGGGGTTGTCTCTTTATATGTCTTTATCTGTTCTGTCCACCTCTTTTTGGCTGTACCCATTAGCTTGTAATATTTGCCCTATGAGTTTTTTCTCTTTATCAACTTCTGCTGCTTCACTAATGCTTTTAGCTCTGTGTAATAAAGTATTAATTAAACTATGTGTCTGACTAGGATGATTTCTGACTCTGAGCAGAAATCTGAGCAGAACTATTATTCAAAATATTGTTCTGCTAAGGAATTGTTTATTGCAATGATTTTTATTAGTATTTCAATCAAGCCATTATAGTCTTCCCCATTTTACCCCTGAGCCCTTTGCAAAGACTCTTTACATGGATCCACCCTCTAGAGCAGTGGTTCCCAAACTTTTTTGACTCGCGGCTCCCTTGACCTCCCTCACCGTTAGCCGTGACTCCCCATTACAGTGCATGGAAGAAACAGGCACTCTTTACATGCTCAGAGGCACCCTTTCTTATATGTATGTATAAGAATATGTATGTGTATATGTATGTGTACCCTTATGTATGTGTATATGTATGTGTATATTCCCAAAACGAGCCCTAAAGTGGATTTTCCATGCTTATGCTGAGCAGCAGCTAAGCCAGGAGTGCGCAGGGTGGGGTTGGGATGCTGCCCTCCCTCCATTGGCAGGCCTGGGTAGAGGGCACTGATGTCGCCTGAGTTAGTCCTATACATGGCAAGAGAAACATCAAAGCATGGGAGGGAAGCCCCAGTTGCACAAGAGAGAAAGAGAGAGAAAGCTAGCTCCTTTTGGTAGCATCTTTGCAAGATGAAAAACAGATTCTTATACTGCCTGGCAGTTTCCAGGGGGGGGGGGTTGTCCCAGCAAATAGAGTGGGGAACTAACTTAGAGGTGGGTCAGAAAGGAAGGAGGAGAGAAATCCTAATAATTAATCAACCAAACTAAACATAGAAATCAAAGACTGTATGTAAAGCAGAACCTGCTCTGCACCATTTTCAATTGCAGTTCTTGCATTTGTTTTGTGTTTGCTTTCTTAAAAACATTCACTTGCCAATTGCAATGTCTGAATGAAACCTGAATGAAAATACCTTATCTGCAAACATACGAGAGACAACCTCGCTGTCTCCAGCTCTCTCGCTCAGCTTGAGTACTTAAGGACTTGTTAATCTTCTTTAACATAAGATAAGCGGGCTTCGCTCACGCTGTGGTTAAAAACAAGACATGGAAACAAACCTGAAGTGTTTTGAAATTAACTTTGAGTAACCCGATGTGAAAAGGCAGCTTTTCCGGACCTTTCTTTTTGCGCTCTCTCTCTCTTGCAAGCAAGAATATGTGTTAATTAAAAGATTAACGCGACGCCCCTGGCTGCTTTTGATGACGCACTTGGGAGTCGTGCCTCACACTTAGAGAACCTCTGCTCTAGAGGATGCACCAGTTACAATATAGGTCCCATTGGCCCAGGTCACAGCATGACTAATTAGGGTTGTGGGGAGGAAGAAATGTTAAGTTTATGTATCTGTTGGGAAACGGTCCCATTCACTCAAACAAGCTTCAGCATGTTTGTTTTTCTGAGGCAGATGGAACAACTGATCATGTTTTCTCTTGGTGATAGAAAAATAGTCTGTGTCAGCTAGAGGGAATTTTAAAAATGGAGATGCTACAAGTTTTCCATGTTGTGGTCTAATTCACAAAGACCTAATTCTGCTACTGTGTTTATCTTAATTTCTGTGGATGAAGGCACGAGTACTTATGTGGCGAAACGTCAATTGTGTTTAATGTTTTAATAAACCTATTTATTAAACGACATATTTCCCGGAATATGGAAGTGTTTAACTCAAATCGTATATAATGTGTTAATGTTTCTGTTTTACTGCCTACTATATTTTTGTCTTTTTTTAACGACAGTGGTTTATTGTAAATGTTTTCATGTTCTTTTGTGGTGGCTTTAGTAGACCTTAGGATTGCATATGAAGGCACCTTCTACATTCCTGACAAAACAGTGGTCTCTTGTGCATCATATTTTGGATCTTTCATGTCTGGCAAGGTCTCCTCTTCCTTATGTGCTTTTTGGCCCGCTAAATTATTTACAAGACTCCTCTGCCTTTCCCGCATATGTGTTATCTAACCACTGCTTGGAGTTGTGGCTGGCCTCCTCCCTACCTCTCAGCCACCATTTCTAAATGAAATGCCACAGAAAAGTGTTGCTGTTTAGCTATGACTTGAAGAAGGAAGGGTGGAAGAAGAATGTCCTTAATTTTTTGTGAACTGGCAAAGCAAGCAATGGAAAGAAAACAAATGGGCTCCAGCAATTTTAGGGCTCCTTATCATGTTAAGGGTATGATGTCTATTTAGGGCTAAATGGGATGATATGGAAACAACTGATACTATGTTGAGAACTACTGCTATAAGTTGGTGGAACAAGAATTACAAATTGAAGTCCATTAGTTTGATTTGTTCATTTTGATATTGGTTCTGAATAACACAGTGGCATAGCGGGGGGGGGGGGGCTGGGGGATACAGGGCCCCGGGTACGACGCCTCGTTTTTTTCCTTTCTTTTTGCCGTGCTATGCAGTTGATCATGGGGGTGTCTCCAGAGGTCCGTTTTTAGTCGCAGTGGGCCTGCAAACCCTTCCATAGGCCTCTGCAGGCCTCAGAAAGGCTCTACCAATCAATGGGAAATGAAACTGGAAGTCACTCCTGATCGATTGGTAGTGCCTTTCTGAGGCCTACTAAAGGCCTACGGGGGGGCCTGCGCATTGTTTTCACTGCTTTGACTGGTTCGGAAGGCGCGGGGGTGGGGCGCTTCGTTCCTCCGTGTAACGGAGGCTTCGATCACGGAGGAACTTAGAGCTCCGCCCCCCCTGCAGTGACGCCAGTGGTTGTAGGCCTGGCGCCTCTGGAGGGGTCCCCCATGAGTAATTGGAACAGGCATCTGGAGGGGTCCCCCATGAGTAATTGCATAGCGTTTTGCATAGTTCTGAATTGCATTGTTAAAACGATTTCCAGAAGCAGTGGAAAACTCTTTCCTGAGACGTTTGAGAGCTGGTCACAGTTCAAGTAAACAGTGCTAGTCTAGATGGATCACAGGTTCACATCCAATGTAGACAACTGCCTATGTTCATATGAAGGCTATGTGTGCAACTTAAGCTAAAGACTAAATCATGTTAGTTTAGAGATTTTGGAACTGAATCTCCTTACAAAACTTGCTCTGGGTTAACTGACCCCCCTCCAGCTTCTTCCCCTAATTTCTATTTTACTTCTGGGTCTCCAGGTTCATCCCCATTGTCACAGGCTCTGCAGTATCAATGAATTTTCAAGCCCCTATTTCAAACATCATCATGTCTGAGTTTCTCTGGGTGGTTTCACAGAATTTGCCTTGCTTGCTTCCCAATTTGCTAGTGTTGTACATGCAAGGAATTGCTCATATAGACATGTGTTCAATCTTGGCATCTACCACAGCAGTTTTGCCTCCTTGTTTGCTACTTGTGTGATGAACAAGACAAAGGAAGTGAGGGAAAGGGGGGGGCAAGGGTGTAAATGTGTTGCTGTGGAATCTGACAGAAATACAAAAGAACCATTTCAAGAGCAAAAAGGTTCCTGGTGCAACTAGATAATTTCTCCTTCCACATATGCTGTAGGTGCAGTTTCCTGTATTCTTTTCAAGTGTCCACAGATGAAATTTGGTATCGTTTTGCAGTAGTTTTAAAGACACTTTCATTTCAGTCCTCTTTTTTTCTGGTACAGGTTTTGAAATAAATTACGCTCTAGGCTTGAACTTTCTTCTTCTTTTTCTAAGCCCCAAAGGTGGTAACAAATGATTTAGACATAGTGTCCATTCATTCATTCAATTTATACCACACTTGAATATTCAATAACACCTCTGATATATCAGGCAGCGGTTGTTTTGGTAGCTCTGTACTTCCTGCTCGCTACCATTGATGAATATTGTAAAGGTAAGTGTGCAGAAATATGCATATGAGGTCAGATAACTTATTCTGGATGTAAGGAAATTATTTCAACACAGAAGATTATGCATAATTAACAAGTCTTTTATCAAAAGGTTGCACAGTTTATGGATCATGATTATTCCGATAACCCCTTCAAATAACATTTCTATTTTAGGTGACTTTCGTCAAATTTTCTGTCAAACATGTCTAAAAGAAGAAATTGATTCAGAGCAACCTTGTCTTATAAGCACATTGATGCTTTGGGATGCAAAACTTTATAAAGGTAAGTTGGTTTCTTAGGTGCTTAAACAGCTTTTGATAATTGAATGTGGTTTTTTTAGGGCTGTGATAAGGAAGTGTGGTTCCGGGAGAGGCTACAACAGTGGATCTTTTAATTATATGATAAACTATTGGCAAAAATTGCTGTTGATAGTCAGATACTATAACTTTGGAGGGGCAAGGATGTCACCTTTACTATTCCAAGTATTGAAATTCTTACTGTTATGATTAGATCTGATAATTTAGTTAAAGGATTGAAAATATGAGATACAGACAAGAAGTTGGTGTTAAATGTGAATGACACTTCTCTTGATGTTAACACACTCAACCAGCGCTTACAAAACACTTCTTAAAAGTTATTCATAACTGGGCAAATACCCTATTTATGTTAAAAGAAAAAAAGAAAATGAGTTATTTGTTTAAATAATGCATAATACAACATATAATCTCTGTTGTGCACCCTGGTAAAAAACAATAAAATGTTAAAGTTGAATTATTTGCAACACTTATAAGCATTTAATTTGAATTTGATTAGAACATCTCTTTAATATCTGTATATAATTAACTGCTTTTTCTAGGATGATTAGAAATTAGAATTTTAATGTTGTATTATGAATACAATCATCAGTGTGTTAATGTTAACTCAGTTTTTGATTCATTCTGTGCATTATTTTTCTGTGGCTACATTATTGCAGTGAGTTGCCATAACAACACTATGATGTTACATAGTAGGTTGATGTCTTGGGGATATTAATATCTTGACACTTCATTGAATCAAGATGGGCAGCCCAATCCTGACTAACTATCTTGCAGGTGGCCCAGGGCCACCCGCCGGATCCTAATCTCATTTCGGGCTGATCGAGATCGGCCCAGAAGTCTACTCGGGGAAAGGGAACGTTTGTCCCCTTCCCCCGGTGTAGCGTGGCCCAGCCCCAATGGGCCTCCTCAGATTTTCCGCTGGCTGAAGTAAGAAGAGGCCGTGTAACTGCCACGCTGGCCGGAACAGGGATGGGGATATGGCAGCCACCATCCCCGCCCCCTTCCGGGATGACTCAGCCAATGGCCCCCATCCCTCACCTCCCGAACTGCCCCTGCACCACCGGGGGATCTCTTACCTGACTCCAGCAGCCACAGGGGTGATCCAGCGGTGGAGTAAAGGCTGCTGGCCTCGTGCAAGTTTGACAGGATTGCGCTGTTAGAAAGTTATCTTTGACATTTACCACCTTTCATGGGGTGGAACTGATCCAAGTCTTCCAGAAGAAAATAGTGGAGACAGTTAAGAATATAACCTCATACCTACTACTGATGTCGCCACTTTGTTTTTTGTTAGGCATATAGAAGGTATTGTGCCTCCTAAATGTCAAGAAATGATAAATAGCCTGATTATAACAGCAAGGGCAGAAATAGCAAAGAACTGGCATGGAAGTTTGTCTTTTTGAGGGCTGGTTCAAACGAATATGGGATATATGAAGATTTTGTGAAGGTAGGGAGAGGGTTCTCAAGATTAAAAGGTGGAATAGACATAGTAAATGGTATTTCAATGGAATATTGGTGTTTTGATGCTGTTATACTTTCTCAGTATATTATCAAACCAATATTATGTTCATTTTAACTAATCTTTGTATTGAGGATATTTGAAACAATTATAGTTTATTTTATTTTTTAAAAATTCTGAACATTATAATAATATGTCAGCACATCATTATAATAATTGTAACGATAAGAATACAAAAACAAAAAGTTAAACAGATAAGTGTCAATGTTATAGCAGGTTTCTTTGTAGAGTGAATAAGGTTTTTGTTGCAATGCTAATTTAAGAGGAATTTACTGTTTTGGTATCGTTGGAAAGTTATTGCATGTTATACTTGCATGGTAGATTTATGGGAAATTGTCTCTAAAAATCTTTGAGGTGGATTTAGAATGTTGAATAGATAAGGAATTGGTCATCCTTTTACACAGTGTAATTTTGACCCACATAATATTTGCACTGATCCTGGTCATTGTTGCATATGGTAATCCATGCTGCTGCACTAAGTGTGTCACCAGGGTAAACTTCAGGGACCGTGCGGGGGCAGCAGGTGAGGCTGAACCGCCCTGTCGTAGTCTGTAGGAAATAACTGCAACCTAACCACTTGTGGGTAGTGCGTGCACACACAATCTCAGGGTTAGGGAGCGGCTATTTTCCACGGAGTACGGCGGAGTGGTTCTACCTGCCCCTGCATCGCATGTCCCTGGTAAACATGCTGCCAGAACTGCACCATATTTCAATGTTTAAATGTTTGTTCAGTGAGTTTTGTGACAGGGAAGGTAAAGTAAGGAGGGATAGATAAGGCCACATAAATAAAAGCAGAATTTTTCTGTTGCTGTATCTATTAATTGTGGCGAATACAACAATTCAGGAGTCCTGTATGTGGTTGTACTGCGGTTTCCCGATTAATAAGACATCCCCCGAAAGTAAGACCTAGTGCGGGTTTTTGGAGTACGTACATTTTTTTCCAGTTATATAAGACATTCCCTAAAATAAGACCTAGTAAGAAGCCACACAGGTCACTCTTCATCTTGGCCAGCTGTTCTTTGTGGCAGGCCGGAACTGCTCTCCCTCGTGTGCACTTTCTTTAACTTTTCCGCGGCACTTGGCCACCTGGCCTCCCGCCGCTGCTGCCACTTGCCGCCTCCTGTCCCACAGGCTGGCTGCATCGCGGCCCGCTGGGAACGCCCCCGAGCTCTCCGGTTTTCTTTTTCAGCGAGCGCCAGGCTGAACTCTGAACATGGCCGCAAGCCCACCGGGAACACACATCCCCTGCTCAGCATTGCTCTCGCTGAACGCAGCGTTGGGCTCTCTGGAAACATCCGAGTTCACTCAAACGTTTCCGTAGATCCTGCAGCCGTGCTCAGAAGCCAAACGCGGCTGCAAGCTCTCTGGAAACGTCCAAGTTTACTCGGACATTTTCAGAGAGCCTGCCGCTGCATTCAGTGAGAGCAATGCTGAGCAAGGGTGTGTGTGTGTGTGTGTTCCCGATGGGTTTGTGGCCGCGTTTGGAGTCCAGCCTGGCGCTTGCTGAAAAAGAAAACCGGAGAACTTGGGGGGGGCGTTCCCAGCGGGCCACGGTGCAGCCGACCTGTGGGACAGGAGGCGGCAAGGGCAAGAGGCGGCAGCGGCGGGAGGCCAGGCGGCCAAGCACTGTGGAAAAGGTAAAGAACGTGCCTGCAATTTGGTGTCTGTAATTTTTCATCGCTTGTTGTACATACCGGTACATAAAAAATAAGACATCTCCTGAAAATAAAACCTAAATTAAGTCATGTCTTATTTTTGGGGAAACATGGTAGCTTATAACTCCCTATTTTATTTTTGGGGAAACATGGTAGCTTATAACTCCCTATTTTCAGCTTCTTCACATAGTCCAATAACTCATTCAACAAAAAAATTATAGTGAAATATGGTGCATTGAGCCTATCCTGAACGTTGTGTGTTGAGTGATAGCTTTTTTCTTTATTAACATGTGCATTGAAGTTTGTAAAATGTTCATTTATTGGAGCAAAATGTTGCTTAAAATTTGATATCCATTGCTTTTTCCTCTTGACTTCTTGTAATTCCTTCCTTTCTCCAGGCCTCGCCTTATTTTACAAAAAACTGCAGTCCTTGGGTTTATTATCGTTAGACCTGATAGGGGGCCTTCCTTTGACTGTTCTCAAAATCACCCAAACCCACCTATTTGATATTGAAATTTAGGATTTGCAGGCAGCGGCCCTTAGATCATGCTCACCTTTATATTTTGGTCTTTTATGGCCCTTGGACTCAGTCCCCAGTTATCCTTGCATCTTGCATATCCCTTCAGAGCGCAGAGCCTTTACTTTGGCAAGGTTTAATGCCTTCCCTTCCAATGTCATGCGTTCCAGATTCAGGGGATCAGCGGAATGCACTCAGACCTGTTCATGCGACTTGCATACTACCGAGTCTTTGTCCCATATGATTCTCTGTTGTCCCTATTACAACAATCTGCGTCAACATGTTCTGCAGCCAATTATAACATCTCTTTCTAGACCGGATACGAATATTATCTGTTCTTTATTGGATGGGGAAAATGAGAGTCGTACACTGAGGGTAGCCATATACTTTTACTTAATCTTGATTAGGCGTAACTCTTTTTGTAATTCTAACCTCCCACAAGAGAATGATTAGGGTCATAGTTTTGCTTTGTTTTAACTATTATTTGTTTAACTAATATTGATTCTTTTACTTCTTTTTACTATAATCTGCTGTCTTAAAGTTATGTTATGTAAGTGTTCTAGCACTTGTATTTTAGGTTGGCAGGGTTTTTACTCTCGCTCTTGTATGGTTTGTTTTTATGCCATTAAAGGTTGGTTGGTTGGTTGGTTGATTGCTTAAAATTTGATATCCATTGCTTTTTCCTCTTCACTTCTTGTAAGAGAAAAGAGAGAATCTTACGGAAGAATAATTAACTATTGAATTTTCCAGGAGCAAGAAAGATCTTACATGAATTAATCTTCAGCAGTTTTTTCATGGAAATAGAATACAAAAAACGTTTTGCCATGGAATTTGTTAAGGTAATTGGTTTGACTTTCATCTTTATAGCAGCCTTTCATAGCTTTTTAGAACTGTGATTTAACAAATGGAATGTTCTTTCAACCATTTTACTGTTGGAAGCAATTTAAAACCACTTTAATTAAAATTTGTTAAAACATTTTAACCATTATTTTGTTCAGAATAGTGATACAGTGGGCTCCCATTCATATAATACACTTTGTGAACTTTTTTGTTGAAAAGTGGTATATAAATATTTTAACAAACTATAGCATATTTTAATCATTTATTAAACATCACTTCTGAACAAATGGTATAGGGACTAACATAGAATTGTAAGAATAATTCCCAAACTGTACACTGGAAGTTCTGTGCAACAATCCCTTTATGTTCATATTTTGATGTATCTTGATTGGATGATTGTCTTGACAATAATTCCAATACTGCTTACCTCCTTGAAGGGTCAGCTACTTTTTGTGGGTGGGTGGGTGGGGGAGGAATAAGGTGGACAGGATAATTTCCCCTTCATGAGTTCATCATGTTTTCAAAACAAAGATTATTATAACATATTGGTTCTCATATGGACATACATTATCCTGGTATTTGTCTCGGCAGTAAATGACAAAAAACTATCCATTTCTAAATTTTGTTTGCAAAAATAAAATAAGTTTAGACATAAGTGCAATTGACTAGAACAGTGATGGCGAACCATTTGGGCTTGGTGTGTCAAAGATTTCAAAAATGCCTAACTTGACTCTGCTGGTGTGTCCCTCCCTCTCCCCCCCCCCCCGAACTTTTAATAGTACTTTGACTATTGCTACTTTTAATAGTAATTTTGAATTGAACTGAACTGAAAACAACTATAGAACACATTGCATTTTATTTAACATCAATTATTGACTTTTTTGTTGCTGAGTTTTACTAGAGAATAATTTGAAAGAGGTCTGCCAAAATCCCTGCCCTAAATGTTTGACAAGCCTGTAAAACGTTTTTGAAAATATAAGGTGTGTCGGGGCCCTGGGGGAAAGGCTGGCGTGTCACCCAAAATGACTTCCACGCGTGTCACAGGTTCGCCATCATGGGACTAGAACCTTCTGAACCAATATGAAATTAATAGTACATCTCATCATTTTTCCATTAAGAAGCAGTACACAGTCCCTTGGCAATAACGTGACTGTGTTTGAATTCCATAAAAGGACTACTTTTCGGAAGCCGTTCCTCCCCCCCCCCCTTTTTTGATTAATCATGTTTGCAGAACTCCTTGCCTTGGTGACTTCTTAAGATTGGATCTTTTGATTCTTAAAATAATATGTGACAAGAATATCCCTGGGTTTGTTTAATTTATTACACATGTTTCTGCCAATTTAGTATACTGCCAAGGCTGAAATTTTATACAGGCTTACCTGAGAGTAAGCCCCATTGAATAGTGGGACTTAATTCTGAGTACAGATGTATATGTGCTGTTAGTGCTTATTGACAAGCCATTAGAGAGAGAGAGAGAGAGCATAGTTGGTTTCCTTCTTCCTTCTTTGGGATAGGTTTCGAAAACCTTTCTTCCTCTTCATGCTGCAAACCATAGTGCCCCCAAAAGCTACTTCAGGGGTTGGCAGACCCCTGACAGTAGTGTGCAGTATGGCATCAGGGACTGCTGATGGGGATGTGTAAACTCTGTTCCCCTGCATAAGCAAAAGTGTTGTTGCTCTCCCACAAACCCTCTTCAAGATCAACCTATGTTTTTAAATTCTGTTAACTCTACAGCACAAGCCTGTGCATATCTGCTCAGAAGTCTCATTATGTTCAATTGGATTTACAGCCCAATCCTGCCTAAGATGCGGTGGCTGGCTGAAATGGCGTTAGTCTCCTTCCCCCTGTGTTAACCCCGGAGGCCCCAGTGGGCCTCGGATGTATGCCAGCTCTTTAGCTGGCGCACGTCCAGGGAAGCTGTGTAAGGCCGGCCAGGCCCAGGAAGGAGACAGGAGATATGATGGAGTGTGCCGCCAATATCCCCACCCCCCTCCCAGGCCGGGCCATCCAATTGCCTCCTCCCCTGCCACCCTTGCCCATCCTCCACACACCCTCCTGCATTCATACCTTTACCCCAAGTAGAGCCCCACAGCCCAATCCTGTCTAGCAGGACACAGCACCACAAATAAGGCGCCCATTTTGTGGTCAAAAATAAGATCATTTCTCAGTTAAGTAATTTGATACAGAATTTAGGAAGACAAATTTTAGGAAGTTTGTGCTCAAACTTCTTTGTCCTATCTTTGACTTTTCATAAATTCTGTTTGCTGAATTCTTATGTTCTTTATTTGCTAGCACACTAGGTGTGGCTTTCCTGGAGAATTTATAAGGCTGAGAGAAAGTCCCATTGAACTCAATGGGGCTTGCTTCAAAGTAGAGATGCATAGGATTACATTCTGATAGCACAATCCTGTGCATCTCTACTCAGAACTCCCACTGAGTTGCTATTGCTCCGCCTGTCTAGGATGTTGCAAATGTGCCATAAGGCATGTTTGCATCACCTGAAGAGTAAGCGGCACTGATGGAGAGGCTTGCGTCACTGGACAGAGTGGAGGTGCAGGGGGAGGGTGGAACGGAGCGTTCTGGGGGTGGGTGGGATTGGTCGGCCGGGCCCAGGACAGGGGAGGGCTTGGTGGCGGCTTCTCCGCCTTATCCTATCCCTCTTCCTGGGCCTCGCCGGCATTACACAGCTGACTCAAATGTGCGCCAGCAAAATAATGTTCTTATGAGTAGACCCATTGGGGTGGCTGCCAGCACAATCCTGTCTACAATTACACTGGCGGAGCAGTTGCTCTGCTGGTCTTAATTTGTCACAAATGTGCTGCAAAGCATGTTTGCGGCACTTGATGAGTAAGTGGCACTGGTGGAGAGGTTTGCGCTGTTCTGCTGGCGCTGCAGAATGGTGGAGCAGTGTGGCAGAGAGGTAAATCCTCACGGTGCGAGGAGAGGGCATTCCAGGGGGGCAGATTGGTCCACTGGGCCCAGGAGGGAGGAGGGATCCACGGCGTTGTGCTCCACCAACTCCTATCACCCTTCCTGGGCCTGGCTGGCATTACACGTCCGGCTCGAATGTGTGCCAGCAAACTAGCTGGTACACATTCGAGTAGACCCATTGGGGCGGCTGAGGCTCTACTTGGGGTAAGGGGACAAACGACGCTTTAGCCAGAGGAGGCCTCTGGCTGTGCCGGGGCAGGCCCCATCCTGCACAGGATGAGGTGGACACCTTATTTGTGCTGCCGCGTCCTGCTAGACAGGATTGGGCTGTAGTTATCAAACTCTTACAAATTCAATTTATCGAGAAATTGAATGTTGTTAAAAAGATCATATGTAGGAAATTTTTTCTTGAGATGGGGTGTTCATTCCAGTACTTTATTCTCATTTAATCAAATGTATTAAACTTATTTGCAAACAAAGTTCATCATAAATCATAAGATAATAGAATATAATTTTAACAAATTAGGTGTTTTAGATTAAAAAATCCATTAACCAACTTCATATATTACTCTTCTAGGCATATAGTTCATTTAGAGGACACCCACAATTCAAATTTGTTCCAAGGAATTCTTAATGATTTTCTTATCGAACATTAGTTTAGAGATCCTGCTACTCATTACAGAAAGAAAAAGTGACTAATATGTGAAAGGGCTGATAGTCTTTCAGACTGATTCTTTAAAGTGTTGCTTAGAGTATCCTCAAAATAACCCAAAGTTCAGAAGACATCCAAAATAATTGAGAAGAGGTTACCGGTAAATTTATTATTCCTGTAAAGTGCTGACTGAGAAGTAGTAGTTCATTAACATCTCTAGTTTGGTGATTTATTTTAAGCATGCATATGCCCTTTTCTACTGCATGTTCGAAGTGCCTTATAACCAGAAGAAAGTAAATATGTAATTGAGATCAAATTATTTCTTAAAGATGTTAATGAAATGCTCTCAACGTAGAATATCTTTTGAGTGCTTCCTACTACAGTCTTGTAAGAGGAGTAGGACCTTGTTACCTGGTGATGTGCCAGGAAACTAGATCCCTCTTTCTCCTAAACTTTTAAATGAAATCGTGGTTGTCAATCAGTTGGGTAGTCTGACAAGATAGGATTCGGTCCTGGAGGAAGGGGAGGGATCTTTAATTATCAAGTACCCTATATTTTATTATGCCTCCAGTCTCGTGCATCAAGCAACCGGTCAACTTTTTCTTCGTATTTCTTGTCTTTGCAGCATTACAGAGCACTGCAAAAAGAATACATCAGTGATGATCATGAAAGGCAGATTTCTGTGACAGCACTTTCTGTTCAGATGTTTACCGTTCCTACATTGGTCTGTATTCCATATATATAAATGTACATTTTGTATTGTTTTTATTGCAGTATCTGTAGGTGATTTTCACATTGTAAGAAATTTCCTAAAATTAGGAGCTGTTTGAATTGTGCTTAGGTAAAATATCTAGTAATACCCCTGTTTGATGTATAGTACAATAGAAGTGAGAAGAAGCCTTCCAGATAGGTTCATAAAACCAATGAATTTGCCTGGATTGTGCTAGAAATGTCTCTTGTGTATGAGTTGTGTTGAGTGGCCCTAAGTACCCTATTGTAGTTTGCCAGATCTTGATGCTGTAACGTTTTGGGCAACTGACCTTTTGATTGATGCTGCCTAGTATGGATCATTTGCTCCATTCTATTCAGTAAGCTATGGGCAACTGCTCAAAACTTTTCTTATTAACAAGAAACAATTACCTGATGATTTTACACAGTTGGTCCAGTTCAGCTCTGTATTGTATCCTTGTTTCATTCACGCAAGGGGGAGGGGTGATTTTTACCCCTCCCTTTTTCTTTGCAGTCTTTACATGTTTCCTCCTGAGAGTCCACCTACCATCAAGAGAAGACATTTGGGGAGGTACAAGGGGCTGCAGAGGGAAAGAGGAATGAGGAAAAATAATCTCTCCCCCTTGTGCAAATGGAGCTTCTTGCATTAATGGAAACAACCTTAGGAAACAACCTTGTGTATCTGGGAGCCTAATTGGACAAATGTTGTGTGACATCAGAAGATATAATTTTGGAATAAATTGGATGGATGAATGGCTGAAGACTAGATGACATTTTGCTTTATAGGTGTGAAGAGTCTTTCTTTTTCAAAATACATTTTTCTTTTTTCAGGCCCGCCAACTTATTGAAGAGCAAAATGTAATCACTATCATAACAGAGACCTTACTTGAAGAACTGCCAAAATATCTGGATAAAAATGGCAAGTTCAATTTTCAGGGTTACAGCCAAGAGAAACTAAGCCGAGTGTATGCAGTCATATGTGACCTCAAGTAAGTGATCTTATTTATAAATACAGTGGGCCCTTGGTATCCGTGGGTGATTGGTTCCAGTACCTACTCAGATATCAAAATCCACGGATGCTGAAGTTACATTGCAGCTCTGCAATGACTTACCAGGGTCCAGCGAGAGGGGCTTCCGGAGGCTGCTTCTGGGTCGTGCTGGGCCCCCAACCCACTCCATTGGCCTCTGCAGGCCTCAGAACACCTCTTGGAAGTGACCAGAAGTCACTTCCGGTTACTTCCAAGAGGCATTCTGAGGCCTGCAGAGGCCAATGGGTTGCGGGCCCAGCATGACCCAGAAGTAGCCTCCGAAGGCCCCACTTGGTTGATTCGCAGATGCCGAGCCTGCGGATAAGGAGGGCCCACTGTAAGTGCTTCAGGCGGACATCTTGTCTAATTCTTTGCATATTATTTCACAGTTTACATTAGGCAGTAAAGTGTCTGAGTGACTGGGTGGGATACACTTTGCAAAACTATATCGTATTGAATCATGTTATGGATATATTCAGATTTCAGAACCTTTATTGGCATGTAAATTATGGCACACAACACAAACAAACCAACATACACAAAAATAAATAAGGAGAAATTACATATCTAAATAGGCCATTATGTATATATAAGGCAAATTCATTTGAACAAAGCATTGGTGGTCAGACAGTCCATCTAACTTGGTTTCCTGTGGCAGTTTGTAACGGCTTTAGAACTATGGTCAGCAATTGACTGTTGAATCACTCTAGGACCAAGTATTGAGACAGTAATTGCGTTACAACCACTATGAGGACACAGATTCTTACTGTAGGTCACAAACTGAGGAATACCTATGCTCTAATGCTGTATCTCCCATGTCAGAATTGACAAAGTTGAGGGAGTGGAAATCAATGCTCAAGGTCAACTTGCTCTTTCGTAGTTCAACCAAGTTGTTAACAGAGTTGTAAACAAGATCAGTTGCCATCAAGTCAGTAGGTATTTCCCCTACAGAATTTTAAAATCTTGTCCATCCCTATAACATGCTAGTCCTTCATTTCTAATGTAAAACCATATTTTTGAATGAAGACAAGACTTCTGAATTTTTAAAAAAGACTTTTTTTTTAACAGATATATTTTAATCAGTAAGCCTACAGTGTGGACAGACAAACTGCGAGAACAGTTTTTGGAAGGGTTTCAGTCTTTCCTGAGAATTCTGACTTGCATGCAGGTATGATATGTTTTTGGCATATATCCAATTTAAAAATAAATTAAGAAAATTAAAAATACCTTGATTGGTATTGTGCTCAAAAGAAGCTAATTGACTTTTTGATAATGACTGACTGTGCTGGTTTGTTCCAAAATTGAATATACAATATTATTGTTTTGTAATAATAATATGAATCATGAATTTGCTGCTTAGATTTTTTTAGAGACTTGTTACTTTCTGTAGGCTATAAATTAACTTTGGTTGGCAAAGGTGAGTTTCACAAGAGTATGCAATTAAATTGGGATAACAGTTGGGATAACAGTAAAACACATCCTGACCATAATTATATTTACAGTGGACCCCTGATTTATGATGGTAATCCATTGCGGAGACACCACTTTATTGTGAAAATATTGTAACGTGAACCCAACAATGCATTGTTTTTTGGTAATTCATTTTAAGACCTCAGAAGTTGAACTTCTGCCACAGAACTAAGATTTCCCTCTCTAAAAGGTGACTTAAAATGTGTCTGCTGCACTCTTTAGGGGCCATGGTTGTCTGTTTACACAATGTTGTAATTACTGTATAAAACACAGATTACAAGGCTGTATCTTTCCCTGAATACACAGCCAGGTTGTTAAAAACACTGCCTGAGACACTACATAGAAGACTTGTATTGTCCATCAGCATTCACATCAGCTATCTCCCTTCCCTCCATGGCACACACAGTCATGATGTTAAGAACATTGCTGATGGCTGAGATGCTACCAAATGCTTGCATTCACATAGCTGATTGGTTTATCTATCACCCACGTGATCCTGTTGGTGACAATCGTGAGCCCATTGTAAAGTGAATAATTATATTGCGAACCTTGTTTTACTATGGAGTGTCCATTGTAAAGTGATCACTAAGCAAACATTGTAAAGTGGGGGTCCACTGTAATTGGAAATATAGCTTATCAGAATTAAAGATCAGCATATTGCTGGGCAAACTCTATCGTTTACCCCCCCCCCAGACGTTCCAGCAACGCCAAGACAAACGCATTAAGAAGCAAGAATAAGCAACCAGCACAGTATCCGATGACATAGTAAAAACGCATCTACCCACCCACTCAAACACTAAAACCCTAAAAACAGTAAAAGGGACATGATAGGAGTAAAAACAGAACACAAACCATAAAACCAGGGGGTTGCTGGACAGCGAGGTCCTCCCTAGTGTTGTCAAGTCTTGGCAATATGCAGTGGGGGATGCCACTTTTAGTTTCAAGTACTGACTGGCCCCATGCTTGGGAAGCGTCAGTGTTATTGTTGCAGATTGTGCCGGAATGTTTCAATTAGCAGGAGGTTACTCTCCTCCGGAACGCATTAATTAGGTTGGAGACAGTGCTGCCGGCTGAGCGTGGTGAGCCAGTTGCATCCGGGTTCCTGGGGCTTTGAATATAACTAGGTGTTCCTCAATAGGCTGTTTAACTTCTGAGGATGCCCCAGATGTTTGGGGTGAAACGTAAAGTTTATTATAACATCTTGTTTGTTTAAATAAAAAAGTTTTGAACGACGGAGTTTGCCTGGCAATATGCTGATCTTTAATTTGGAAATTTGGTCACGTCATGACAACCTGCGAACGTATAGCTTATCAGGATTCGGTTGACTTATATGTATTGGTTTAGGAACATGATCTTAGCGTCTCTTGGAATGAGCTGAATATAGTTATATAGATCTTAATTTGTTAAAATATTTTAATACTCTTATGTGTGGGACATGTCATTACAGGGAATGGAGGAAATAAGGAGGCAAATTGGTCAGCACATTGAGGTGGATCCTGACTGGGAAGCAGCCATAGCTATCCAGATGCAGTTGAAAAATATTCTCTTGATGTTCCAGGAGTGGTGTGCCTGTGATGTAAGCTCTTTCAGTAACATTGCAATATTGTATTCAACAACAACAACTTGACTATGGAATGATATAAAATACATAGAGATTTGTTCCCGGCAATTCCTTCTCGCCTGACCATAACAGACCTGACTGTTCAACATTAAACCTTGAATGTTTCCCTCCATAACTCTTTAAGAAGTAATATAACAATTAAATTGGTTATTACTTAAAAGGCTATATGCAAGTCTTTGCATTCAGCAGAAAACAAATTAAAAAAATTGTGTCTGCTGCATAGAGTATGCTGTTATCCTTGGGCACTATATACACAATAGCAGTTACTTTAGAAGCTGTAGATATTGGATTTGGATGGTGACTTGAATCTGCCTTAAAGGTGAAATAGTTTTAAAATTGTTGTGGTTATCTGTAGGCTTACCAGATCTCCAACCGGGACAGAGTGCTAGACCTTTAGGAGAAGGAATGTGGGCAGGTGTAGCTTGTTAAGTCCTAGAGCAGAATCCTAGGCATGTCTACTCAGAAGCAAGACCCATTGTGTTCAGTGGGGCTTGCTTCTGAGTAGACATGCCTAGGATTCTGTTCTAGGACTTAACAAGCTACACCTGCCCACATTCCTTCTCCTAAAGGTCTAGCATTTTGTCCCGGTTGGAGATCTGGTAAGCCTAGTTATCTGCTATGTGTTTTCATTGGAATCTTGTATCCTAATTTGTTTATAATCCACTATAGAAGGCTGAAAAATGACTTTTTACACCATAGCCATTCCCATACACCATTAAATTCATTTGATAAATTTTAGAGTCATTTAAAGTTGAAAGCATACAGTTAAATAATGCAGTTTATTGAAGAGCCAAGTATCAGAAGGGCATCTGAAAATAGCAGCACTGGAAAACAAATCTGTGTAGAAATGTTCACATGTGCTGAATATACTTTGACTGTTCAACATTCATACATATGTGTCTTGGAGATTTTCCTTGCAAACAGGAAAAATAACTACCGGTAAGTTATTATTAAAAGATGCAACTGAACAGTGAATATTTTTACAGAATAACTTGTTTCAACCTGTTTGTAAGACCTGTTTAAGATATGTAATCTTAAAGCTACATGAGCATAATCAAATTGTGTTACTGCTAATCAAAGATGTGTACATGGTCTAAGAAAAAAATGAGCGTATTAAGGTCTTTTGAGCCTAGTTAAATGGTAAAAATATAATGTAAAGCTGTATATTTAGAAACTAAAAGCAATTGGTAATTTTAGGAAGAGCTGTTGGTGACGGCTTACAAGGAATGCCATGCAGCAGTAATGAGATGTAGTGCAAATAACTGTTCGTGGGACAAGACAGTGATTCACTTATGTGGCCACACTCTGGAAAGCAAGCGCTTCAAGGTTTCTGCTGATCCAGTTAGCATACATCTACCATTGTCCAGGATGCTTGCTGGTAAGTGTCTTGTTGCTTGATATTTTTGTCTGAGAATTCTATTTTCCTTTTAAACCATAGTTAAATTCTGCCTATTTTTTGGGCGAAAAAACTCTGAAGAATTTACTGATCAGTTAGTGAGGCATAGTATGAGCCTTCCTCCAGTCCCATCCCAGGTGTCTGCCATCTTATTGAACTGTTATCCTCCTCGTTTTTCCATACACAACTCTCTTCACTTATGATGCCAATCTCTGGTTTTTAAAAAGTCCATTTTTTTTTACTCTCTAGAACAGCGGATCTAAACCAGTGGTACATGTACCACCAGTGGTACATGCACCATGGATCTAAACCAGTGGTACATGTACGTGAGGTGGTGTCTGGTAGTACGCACAGCACCCGCGGACACCCACTTCGCGTGATGGAGCCTGCAAAGAGGTTCAGAAAATGCCGATAGGAAGTTTGGCCCAGCGGGCTGAGCTCCAGCACATAGTTTTCACATGCTCGGAAAGGCCCTCCCACTTGATCCGCTGGATCCTATCCCTGTTCCGGGCCGATCATGATCAGCCCAGAGGTCTCCTCGGGGGAAGGGGAGTGCAATCCCTGCTCAATAGCTGGCAGAAATCTGAGGAGGCCCATTGGGGCCTCCCCACGTTACACCAGGGGAAGTGAACGAATGTCCCCTTCCCCTGAGGAGACCTCCGGGCCAATCACGATTGGCCCGGAATAGAGATAGGATCCAGCAGGCGGCCCTAGGGCCATCCGCCGATCTTTAGTCAGGATTGTGCTCTCAATCTATCATGTTCAGATGTAAAAAAATTAATACATGGGTTAATCTAAAGATCCCAGTTGCAAGATTAGAAAGCAATTTAGCAATAAGGTTTTCATGTCTCCTTCTCCCCTCTGTAGCCACCTAAAAAGGCTCTTCTGAGATTTGTAGGACTCCTGGGTACAAGATGGGGGGTGGGGGTTTGCAGGTGGGAGAGGGGAGAATTGTTGAAAATTGAGCAGAAGCATCTTCTGTGAGTGGAGTTCTATATGAATATAAGAGCAGCCCTACTGGATCCCTATGCATATAGTCCAGTATCATGTTTCCCATAGTAGCCAGCCAGGTGCTGCTGGGAAACCTACAAGCAAGGCTTGAAGGCAGCAGCCCTCCCCTGCTATTGCCCCCAGCTACTGGTACATGGTTTTGAACCTGGATATTCTGTTTAACTGTCATGGTAGCTTCCCTCCTTTTCTCTATATGTTCTCTTAAGAAAAACCTCAATGTAAGCTTCAATAAGAAACTATATTTCCTGAGCCACTCCTGAAATCAGTGTCATTGGAAAAAGATGATGTGACCAGGCAGTCAGCTCATTTTGTGCATTCTTTGTCTTTTTCATCTGGTTTCCTCAAGAAAAATGGGTCCTACCCAGCCTATCTGCTGGGATTGTCATGCAGAGGCCATTTGGGTTTATAACTCCACCTGACCAGGTCCAAGGGCAGGCAGGGATGCCCAGGAGGTCATAAAGCATCTAATCAGATGAGAAGATGTCATAATCAAAGTTAGGTTTCTTAAGGTCAAACCCAAGAATGCTTGTGTATGTTCTGACTTGGCTCCCTCAGATGAAGCATCTGTGTTTGGTCAAGTTCTCACCTCCCTAGAGGTCAGGGAGGTGTAATGGACCCATCAAGCTGACACTAAACTAATGACCCAATCCTATTGAGGATTAGGCCGGCACACAGTGCCCCTTGTGACCGCAGAAGGCGCTTTCACGGTTGCAAAATGGCTGCTGACAACGCATGGAGCATGCTGTCAGCAGCAATTTTGGGAGTGCTGCTGCTGCAGCACTCCCAGTCTGCCATTGCATCGCCAGCCACCTGCTGGAACAGGTAAGGCAGCAGTGGGGGTGTGACAGGGGATGGGTCCGGCGATGATGTATGCCAGATCCTATCCCCCTTTTCAACAGCCTCCCTGCCCCCTTTCTCTCCTTGCACCAGCAACTTCACTGGCGCAGGTCCGAGGAGACCCATTGTGGGTAGGTGTAAGATTTAAATCCCCTTTAGCCTCTGAAGCCTCCCAATCCCCCCCCCCTTTGCTGGATACAACGCACCTGTTTTTGGCATGGACTGCCACCCTGCTACATCAGCAGGGTGAGGGTGAAGATAGGATTGAGCTCTAAGTAAAGTTAGGGAACTGTGAAATTTAGGTGCATCAGATAATTTTGCTTTTAATTTTGCCTATAATTGCCTGCTTATATTTTTGCTAAGATCTTTATCTGGGCTCTGCCATTGTCCAAACCATTTTTCAAGCCTACCTGTTTCGTTTTGTTTACCCAACCCCCTTTGTATTTTTAATGAACTCATTTTACGTTTTAACTCCATCTGCTTGTGGCTGGTTGTCTGTTTTAAAGGCAGATAAGTCTCTTGGTCCAGACTGTCTGACATTCAAATATTATAAAAAATTTAAAAACCAGTTAGCACCAAAGATGCCGATCAGGGCTGTCAAACATAAGGCCAACCCACAGAAGCTCTTTATCCAGCCCACGTGATAATTGGGCTGGTCCGGTGCTGCCCTTTCAGCAGTGCTGCTTCTGCTAAGGCTCCGGGAGGAAAAGATGAAAAGAGGCCTCAAGACAAGGAACACTATGGGGGAAGGGGCAGACCAAGAGGAGTGAGAGAGGGAGAACCCAATTTTTGCACAGGCTTCCCTTTCAGCAGTCCCACTTCTGCTGAGGCATTCTTGGGCAAAGCACTGCTGAGCTGCAAAGTGACACCTCTGCAGATCAAGGTTTGCATATTTTCTTTACTGTCATTTGCAGCTAATGAGTTTCTATGTTAGAACAAAGTTCTCATTTATGGACATCATCTGCTTGATGACATCACTTCCTGCTTAGTAATGTCACTTCCAGCCCTCAGCAGGCACCATGAATGCTATTCGACCTGCTGTATGAAATGAATGACTCCCTTGAACACAGTGGGGCTGACTTCTGAGTAAACATGTGTAGGTTTGCACTGTGTTTAAACCATAGCAATATATTATTTTAGAAGTGCCAGAAGTGGTGTCCTATATACGCAGTATTAACATCTGTGGCTACTGTACAAACGCACCTGGTGTATCACTCTTGACTGATATAAATGTCACTGTTAATATATTTCCTAGGTCTGCACATACAACTGAGTAAAACCGGAGTAATCTCCAGACTACAGACATTTCTATCTTCTGTAAGTATCACCATTGGATACAGACACTGCCAGTCACAGTACCATGTTTTAGGGAGGCTCTGCATTGGCATGGTGGCATGCTAGGCTTCCAACTCTCAGTGTTGTCTAGCCACCCAGGAAAGCTTACTGGGCAGTGGACAGACACACTTTTGGAGGTAACACTGAAGGAACAGTATCAATCAACTGCCTGGTTAGCTTTTTTGGGGTGTGAGTTCCCAGTGGGCACACTAGGCCTTTGCTTCCCCCCTCAACATTTTTCAGCAGTCTGGGAAAGCTAAAGGGGGAGTTGAACAGGCATTCCTCCTTCAATACTGCTACTGTCTGTGTGGGTGTAGTGCTGAAGGAGGAACACTGGTTGCTTCTTGTCAACTTCCCTGTTGGGCTTACTAGGTGATGGGGGTAGCAGGACTACCATTTTACACTTCCTATGCCCCCCCTCCCCACAGTGTCAGGGGCCTGTGCCCTACCTGGCTACTCTCTGATGCTGCCTCTGTTGTTGGAAAAAGTTGTTAATACACAAATTTTATTTTTAAATATTTTCCCCTTTTGAAAACAGTACCCAAGACACCTTAAATCATTAAAACCAATATTTAAAATACAATAAAAACACAGTTTATTCAGTCATAGTCATAGTAGTAACAGCAACAAAGGGCAAACTCAAAACATCACAACAGAAAAGCAGAATATTGATCTTCAGCTGCAAAGCCCTGCTGTAAGTAGTTCTTGGTTACAAAATGTAGAGAGAGATGAGGCAAAAAATGATGGATGTCCGTGCCCCCCCCTCTTTTTAATACTCCCTCCACTCTAGCCACTTGAAAGATG
The DNA here is from genome assembly GCA_026170595.1 of Plestiodon gilberti rubricaudatus. Lineage (NCBI taxonomy): Eukaryota > Metazoa > Chordata > Lepidosauria > Squamata > Scincidae > Plestiodon > Plestiodon gilberti. The sequence continues at coordinate 260,733,341 of JANXHW010000001.1, forward strand.
TAGTGAGGTAGTAGCAACGCAGACTTCTTATTCAAGTGTGGCCAGGGTTTACCTGCTGTGTCTAAGGGTCTTGCATTCCTTTTTCCACTCAGCCAGCTAAATATTAAAAGTCAATCAATAATGGATCATACTGACTGGTTTTAGTCAGGCAGGAGCATAGTTGTTTAATTTTTTTAATGGTAGAAAAAAGTTTTTCGTGTGTGATTGAATTAATTGTGTACAATTTTAGTTTTCTTAACACTATTTCTTTCTATTTTTAGGAAGAATTTCAAGTGCAGTTGCTAATAGAATATCCTTTACGTTGTTTAGTATTGGTTGCTCAGGTTGCTGCAGAAATGTGGAGAAGAAATGGACTATCTTTGATTAGCCAGGTACTCTCCAAATCATACCATAAATATTTGCCCTCAAGGTCGGTGCTGTATTGCCCTTGGAGGCCAAGCTATCAGTAGGTTTACCTAATTTGTCATTAACATATTTATATCCTGCTTCCCTTTCCAATAGGGAGGTGCCCAGAATCTCTTAAAATGAACAAAAACAACAAAATCAAGCAAAATAATAAAACAACTAAAAGCTAAAAATAAGAAGCAGCAAGACAACAAAATCACAAGGCAGCAGGGAAAGCAGAACAGTCAACCCCCAAAAGCCCCAGAGCAAACAAAATTCCAGAAACTAAATAAAATAAGTGGGTCTCTAATCATTGTTGGACTGCTGGCGATGAGGGGACCAATCTGCTCTCCAGTAGCAGGCAGTTCCATATACAAGGAACCACCACAGACCTATATTTCTGCTTTAGTAGAGTAAAACCTATTCTAGGTTCTCAAAATGCGCAATGAACCTGTAAGATGAAGACATATAAGCTCCAAATGAGCAGTTGCTTCGTATACGAGAGGGCACAGCCGCAAACCTCTTCTATATTTCTGCTGGCTTACATAAGAACATAAGAAGAGCCCTGCTGGATCAGGCCAAAGGCACATCTAGTCCAGCTTCCTGTATCTCACACTGGCCCCACCAGGTGCCTCAGGGAGCACATAGACAACAAGATACCTGTTTCCTGCGGTCACTCCCTTGCACCTGGCATACAGAGGGAACCTACTTTTAAGCCAGGGGGTTGCTTATGGTTTGTTACCTATGATTGACTTTTCCTCCATGAATCTATCCAAACCCCTTTTAAAGGCATCTAGACCAAATGCCATCACTACATCTTGTGGCAAGGAGTTCCACAAGCTAATTACTGTACACACTAGGTAAAGAAATATTTTCTTTTGTCTGTTTTAATACTCCCTCCACTCAGTTTTAGTGGGTGTCGCCTAGTTCTAGTGTTGTGTGAGAAGGAAAAGAACTTCTCTCTATCTACTCTCTCCATCCCATGCATAATTTTTTACGTCTCAATCATGTCCCCCCTCAGGCGCCTTTTTTCTAGACTGAAGAGCCCCAAACGCTGTAGCCTTTCCTCATAAGGGAGATGCCCCAGCCCACTAATCATTTTGGTCGCTCTCTTCTGCACCTATATTCCACTATATCCTTTTTGAGATGCGGCAACCAGATCTGGACACAATACTCCAGATGCGGCCTGACCATCGATTTGTACAACGCCATAATGATATTGGCCATTTTATTCTCAATCCCTTTTTTAATGATCCCAAGAATGGAATTGACCTTCTTCACAGCCGCTGCACACTGGGTCGACACTTTCATCGACCTGTCCACCAGTACCCCAAGATCTCTCTCCTGATTCATCACAGATAGGTCAGAACCCATTAGCATGTATGTGAAGTTTTGATTTCTTGCCTCATTGTGCATCACTTTACACTTACTTACATTGAAGCGCATCTGCCATTTTGCTGCCAATTCTCCCAGTTTGGAGAGATCCTTCTGGAGCTCTTCACAATCCCTGCTGGTCTTCACCACCGGGAAAAGTTTAGTGTCATCCGCAAACTTGGCCACCTCGCTGCTTATCCCCAATTCCAGATCATTTATGAACAAGTTGAAAAGCACCGGTCCCAAGACCGATCCTTGGGCACACCGCGTTTCACTTCTCGCCATTGTGAAAATTGCCCGTTGACACCCACTCTCTGTTTCCTAGTCTTCAACCAGTTCCTAGTCCATAGGAGGACCTGCCCCCTTATTCCCTGACTGTGGAGTTTTCTCAGGAGCCTTTTGATGAGGGACCATGTCAAACGCTTTCTGAAAATCCAGGTATATAATATCCACGGGTTCTCCCGCATCCACATGCCTGTTGACTTTTTCAAAGAATTCTAAAAGGTTTGTGAGGCAAGACTTCCCCTTGCAGAAGCCATGCTGACTCTCCCTCAGCAAAGCTTGTTCTTCTATATGTTTTACGATTTTATCCTTTATGAGGTTTTCCACCATCTTCCCTGGAACAGATGTTAGGCTGACCAGCCTGTAGTTTCCCGGGTCCCCCCTCCTTCCTTTTTTAAAGATTGGCGTGACATTAGCTATCCTCCAATCCTCTGGCACAGTGGCCGTTTTAAGGGACAAGTTGCATATTTTGGTCAATAGGTCAGCAACTTCATTCTTGAGTTCCTTCAGAACTCTTGGGTGGATGCCATCCGGGCCTGGTGACTTATTGATCAATTAAGTCTGAGATGTCTTCTCTTTAACCTCTATTTGACTTAATTCTTTAGTCAGGAGTGGCCATTCGGGCAGCGGTATCTGCCTATCTTCTGCCGTGAAGACAGATGTAAAGAACTCATTTAATTTCTCTGTAATCTCCAAGTCCCCTTTTATCACCCCCTTCCCTCCCTCACTGTCCAGTGGGCCAACCGCTTCTCTGGCAGGTTTCCTGCTTCTAATGTATTTGAAGAAGCTTTTATTATTCCCTTTAATTTTTCTTGCCATACGTTCCTCAAAATCTTTCTTGGCCTCCCGTATCATCTTTTTACATTTCTTTTGCTATGGTTTGGGTTCCTGTTTATTTTCCTCATTAGGGCAAGACTTCTATTTACGGAAAGAAGCTTCCTTGCCCTTTATAGCCTCCTTAACTGTGCTTGTTAGCCATGCTTGTACCCTCCTGGACTTAGTTGAGCCTTAGTTGAGTTGAGCCCTTCCTACTTTGTGGTATACACTCCAGCTGAGCCTCTATTACTGTTGTTTTAAACAGCCTCCATGCACTCTGGAGAGATTGGACTCTTTACCTTCTCTTTTAGTTTCTTTCTAAATAGTCTCATATTAGGGAAATCCGCCCTTCGGAAGTCAAGGGTTTTCGTGTCAGGTTTGCTTGGCACTCTCCCCCCGACATGCATGGCGAAACAGATCGCAGCATGGTCACTGTTCCCCGTTGGCTCGTAACATTTACCTCCCTGACCAGGTCCTGAGTACCACACAATATCAAATCCAGAGTCGCCTGTCCATTGGTCGGCTCCGTGACTAGCTGCTTTAAAGCACAGTCATTTTTAGCATATCCAGAAATCCTGTCTCTCCTTCATGATGAGAGCTTGAATTAACCCAGTTGATATGAGGATAATTTAAGTCCCCCCATGATCACAACCCTGTCTCTCATTAACATCTCTCTGATTTGTTTCCTCATCTTGAGGTCCCCTTCAGGTTTTTGATCTGGATTATAACATATTCCCACTATTACATCGCTCCTTGAGCCTGGTAATTTAACCCACAGTGATTCTATGATAGAGTTGGACCCCCCCCTTCAATCTCTACTCTGCTGAATTCTACCCCTTCTTTGACATGAATGGCTTAGTACAGTAAAACCAATTGTAGGTTCTCAAAATGCGCAGTGAAACTGTAAGATGAAGGCATATAAGTTCCAAACGAGGACTTGCCTCATATACGAGAGAGAGTTGCAAATGGGTATTTGTGTAAAATCAAATGGACACATTCCTGTTCCTAAACAATACGTAACTGTGTATTCTATGTAGTGGTATATTTATCCATGTTTTTCAAATATAAGAATTATGAGTTGAAGTCTAAAGTAGCCAAGAGAAGAAACGGCTACAAACCAACTAACTTAACTAGATTTTTCTAGCTAGTAATACAGTACAGTATATGAACTGTAATATATGTAATGTAATATATGAATTATTTTTTAAAAATAATTTAAAGGTGCATGTTTTTCCCCAAGGGCCAATGCATTATTAGATTGCTCCATCATAGTGATATATTTTAATTTTTTTATCATACTTCCTGAGAATCGCAGGTGGTCATCCATCCACACAGTGATGAGACCTAAACTTGCTCAGCTACAGAAAGATGGCTATATCTAATGCCCTAGGACCCACTGTATATCTAGACCTGCATTCATAACGTATAAAGGCTCAGCGCTGAACTTCATTCATGAACATTTAAGAGTGTATTTCTTGTCTTTCAGACGTTTTATTATCAGGATGTTAAATGTAGAGAAGAAATGTATGACAAAGATATAATCCTCCTTCAGGTGAGTATCTTTGAATTTCTTGGGTCATCTGGTAGCATGGTGCTTTGTGTATCACCTTTATTATTCTTTAATACTATTTTATGTGGATGTATCTGATAGATTGGGGCAGCATACATGGATCCAAACCGTTTCCTCTTGCTGGTACTCCAACGGTATGAATTGCTTGATTCCTTTAAGAAGATTATGCCAACCAAAGATCAGGTAAATGGCCATGTCATTTTCATAGTGGAAAACGATGATATGGCAACTTCATGATTATATCTTTTTCAGTGTAGTTAAAATACCTTTTGCTAAAAGCATGAAGCAGAAAGTTCTGCTTGGAGGGTCATTAGGCTGCTACACCTGTAGCAAATTGTTAAATCATAGAGGCTTTCTTTACCATTGTCTGCTACTTTGCAAGCTTAAACATACATTTAGACTCTGCAAAATTTCATTCCTGGACCCAATTTTTTCTACTGATTTTTCTGCTCATAAATATACAGGCATGGCTCAACTTAAGGCATTTTTGCCCAAGGGTGTATATATGCATCTGGAGTTAAATGCGTATACCTGTGGGTTGGTCGGAAATGGGTTTAAGGTTCTCTGTAGGATTTCAGCTAACTTCAGATGTGATGCTTTCATATAACTAGTAATATTTTGTTCCTAGTATATTGTTCCAAGAACTTGATTTGTTATTTCTAATTATTCATTTAAATCCTACAGGATTTGAATAAACAATGCAATACATTAATAGAAGAGATGCTTCAAATTCTTATCTACATTGTGGGTAAGAAATGTTTGCTTATATTATGCATGAAGTCTGAGTTTTGTTGTTGATCTTTAAGAATACTCTTCCTTGTGTACCCAAACATCTTACAAATTGTTGTTGTTTGTGGGTTTTTTGTTTTTTTTGCTATAGGTACGTGCTACTGCCTGCAGGTTTAATTACAGTTTGATTTCATATTTTCATTACATACCTGTGCACCTCAATTTGGAGAGCTGAGGGTGATTTTTATGTGTTTAAGAACAGATATTATAAATAGGTTCTTGACTACCCAAATACTTAATATCTGGAATATATGTGCTTAATGTGTGTGACATTACATATTTATAAGCTGTCTAATTTTGATTAATTCCAAGCCATATTAAAGTTGCATACATTGTTACGTGATTCTGAATCCTCTTCCATTAGCTGGGTTCTGTCTGGTTCCGGAGGCCCTTGTAAAAGTCACTTTGCTTTGCAGCTTGGTGTGGCACTGCCATCACCTACTTGAGGTGTGTGTGTGTGTGTGTGTGTGTGTGTGTGTGTGTGTGTGTGTGTGTGTGTGTGTGTGTGTGTGTGTGTGTGTGTGTTCAAGGAATGGCCTTGCTTTGCTTTTGGTGCAGCTATCTTAGATAGCTCATACATGCTGTTCCTCCTTGGTAAAAGTGTTCTCCGGTGGTGGACAGCACTGCACTGCTGGGTACAGTGAGGAGACAAGAACTGCTTGAGGTCACTGATGCTGGCAGTGGCAGATGGGGGGGAGAAGAGTTGTTGTTGGTTGATTTAAATGTATACCTGCAGTATCCATTCAGTTCTCTCTTAAAGAGAAAATGTGCATTTACATGTGTTCTTGCTATGTTGTAAGTGCACTGCGCCAGATATGTCTTCAAGTAATGCATGATGCTCTTTTTAATTAATATATTGATCCAGCACTGGGGTTTTTAGAATTAGCTTGGGCCTAACAAGAATTCAGTAGGTTCAACTGGCAGACCCCTCTAAGAAGGGCAAGATCAAAGGAAGATGGGGAAAAAAGTGAATATGGGATTGCTAAAAACGACCCAAAAGGAACAAAAAAACCTCCAAAGAAATTGGCCCATTGACACCAGTACATTAATGGATATGTGATACAGTTTCTGATGTTACACTAGTTAGGAGGAGTGGGGTTGGTGCACTCAGCCTCCTTATCTGCTCTAGCATTCGCTATGGTAGAGCTCAGAGATTTGCTCATTCTTCTTTTATAGCATTCTGTGCTGCCTGTAGAGAATTGTTCATCTAATGAACTAAGGTCTCTAGAATGTGTGAAATATGCATTCTACTGTATGGTGTTCCTACTTTTTTCCTTGTTTACCCTGTCAGGAGAAAGATATGTACCAGGTGTCAGTCGCGTGACAAAAGATGATGTTACTATGAGAGAAATTACACATCTGCTCTGCATTGAACCAATGGCTCACAGTGCTCTTGCAAAATCTTTGCCGAAGGATGTGAGTGCTTTTTTTCCTGGCTTCCTCCTTCTTTTTGTTTCCTCTTATTACTTTGCATTCCTTCAGGCAGAAATGTTAAACATGTTTGGCCCCAATCCAGAGGTTGTACAGACATTCTCAGTAATGCATGCACTTCCCCAAGCACTGAATATTGAGGCCAGTTCTACATACCCAGTATCATTGTAAATATGGCATTAAGTTTCACCGCCTCTCTTGTCCTTGCTGTACAATGCTATTTGAATTGTTGCTCCACTACTGGCATAAATGACAAATACATGCATATGACCTTTGCTGAATTTCTAAAGGTGTGCTTAGCTTCTGGTACCTGAATGAGTTGATTTGCTTTAAATTACTACTTTTGAATGGATATGTTTTGTTCTTAGTAACTGGCATGTGAAATGTTTTTAACAGGAAAACAATGAGACTGGTTTGGAGAGGGTCATCCACACTGTGGCTACATTCAAGTAAGCTTTTATTTCAATTTGTCATTAAAAGGCATAGTAATGGAATATGTTGCAATGCAACAAATTTGCCAGTTGAAACATACAAGTTTTCAAAGTTCCATAGAAGGCGAGAGTTTCTGTGTTCAAATAGTGATGGTTACACATTTACTTGGAAGTATTTGGCTTTTTTTGCATTGGTTTTTCAGAAAGTTTACCTTGAGGGGGATCCTTTTCTGCATCAGCTTGTCTGCTTAGAACACCTGCATGCCACCCTGTGTGATGCAGAGGATTCTGTGGCATACTCTAGGGCATGCAGCAAGCTTTACCTGATTTGGGACACAATCCTATCCAACTTATGCCACTGTTGTAACCAGCGGCGCAGCGAGAACGGGAGGCCCCAGAACGGAAAGGGGATTCAAATCCCCCTCAAAAGGGGAATTCAAAGGGGATTTGAATCCCCTTTCTGTTCTGGGGCTTCCCGTTCTCACTGCTCCACTGGTTACACCGGTGGCATAAGTTGGATAGGATTGCGCTGTGGGTCTCATTGTTCTCTATGTACTGTGCCCTATAATATGCCTAACCTATCCAGCTGTTGTGAATTTCAGGGGAAATTCTATAGCAGTGGGCAAGCTGACTTTCAAGGAAGATCATCCACCATGGGTCATCATCGCATTGTGGAACCCTTCATAAAATTGTGAAGAATCTGAAAACATTGACAAATGGCATTGCTAAAAAAACCAGAAGGTTGACTCTTGCTAGGTGTAATAAAATCCATGTCAGAAGACTCATAACTTGTGGCAAATTAAGAAAAATGAATTTGAATGCTATTTTTTTAATATAATTCACTGCTTTGAGACTACTTTTTGTTGAAAAGTGGTATATAAATATTCTTAATAGTAATAATTGTCTCCTGCTCAAAGGTAATTGACATATGGGAAAAGGTGTCTCCATAAATTGACAGGCCTTGGACATTTTATAACTAGTACTTTGCTTTTGGGATTGGAAACTAGTGTAGATGAACCAAAGTGACAGATAATATGTTAACTCTCCTATGACTAACTGTTCTGTAATACATACAAGAACAGTGATTCAGTCCTTTTGGGCTTTGAAATCTTTATGTATCTGGTAATGCTGTAACACATCCATTTCTATATGTTCCAAAAAGCTCATTTTTTGTTCCCTTTAACGCTTTTACTGAAAATACTTGTATCATTTATTTATTGTAAGTATGTTATTCTGATTGTGGTGATAACCTTTTAATTTAAGAAAACCAGGCGTATCGGGCCATGGAGTTTATGAACTGAAGGATCAGTGCCTCAAGGAGTTCAATATGTTCTTTTACCATTATACCAAGACTCAGCACAGCAAGGTAAGAAAATAAATTTCCACTAAAAAAGAAGAGCTGTTTTAATGTGGTGGCTGAGAGAATGAGCTATGAATAAGAGTTTCTTCTGATTTTAAACTTTCTCATGAACGCACTTAGGTGGTCTTAGATAAGACACTCCCTCTCAGGCTCAGCTCTCCAACTAGAATATAATGATACTTATTTACCTTACAAGATTGACATCAGGATAATAAATGTGAAGTGCTTTGCACACTCAGAAAGCCCTGTACAAATAGTGTTTAAAAGCAGATCTATTTTAGTCTCTCTGGAAACTCAACTGCCTTTATTGGCATAGCACAAGTCATATACACACACATAAATTAAATTAAATAGTGCATAATACAAAAGAAAAACAAGTAAGCAAGGAGGGAAGGGGATTACAAGGGAATAAACAGTCTACATCCATTCTAATTAGATTTTAATAAATTGGTCACCCTGAAGGCTCTTCGTTGAATAATTAGATAAAGAAAGTGAGCTAGCCGATTAATGAACCATTTATTAACAGATGAAAGTAGAACCAATATAATCTCTGAATCAGACTTCCCTTGTAGATTTGCCAGCAATGGATTAAGAATGTCTTGGCGTAAGTCATTATACCATGAGCAGTATAGAAGTGCGTGTGATAAGGATTCTGTATCTGTCGAATTACATGGACAACGACCCTGGGCCTTAGAGGATCTATCAAATCTGTAATCCATCAAGCTGGACGGTAAAATATTACATCTGGCTAAGGTTAATGCACGTCTTGCTTGAGGGTTATCAGTCAAGAAAAGATACTGTGAAGTTTTACTGAGAGTACAGGGCAGTTGTAGATGTAAAGGTGAGCAACTTTTAGCAGCTGCCGCAAAAACTTCCTGTCTCTCAATATCTATCAGTCTGTAGAACGCGATCCTAATGGCAGAGGTCAAAGTGACTGAGCCTAAGAGGTCCACTGACAGACCTACAGAGTGAATTTTCTTGATAAAGAGATTATAACCCAAACAGTAAGAAGAATTGGTTAAGATGTCCTTAAAAAAAGAACACGCTCAGCTAAAAAGCACACATGAAACCAAAATTTGAAAAACCTAATCCATACCAGAAATTGCAGACGGTATTGTCGAGCCTCAAGGCATAGTGCTGCATATGGTACACAGTGGGGGAGACCGAAGATTTTATACAGAAAGGAAGACTGGATTCGCTCCATGTCAGTATTATAGGCCGAGAGCCAGACCTGGGATCCATATAAAAGTTGATTTACTACTTTGACATTAAATACTTGTAGGGCAGCCGGAATATAGGCTGCTCCTCGAGTGTAAAAAAATGGATGATGACCAAAGTCGTCAATTTGGCAGTTCTTATAGCTGCTATACAGTGCGAAGACCAGTGATGTTGGTAATGATAAAGGATACCCAGATACTTAAAGGTCTTGACTTCTTGTATGGCTCTTCCGCTAAGTTGCCACGTGCAGGGCTTCCAAATCCTCCCAAAAACTACTATTTTAGATTTATCAAAATTTAGTTGCAGCTGATTAGCATGTAAATAACTGATACACCCTTTAATAAGACATTTCAGACCGATTTTGGTTCGAGATATTAAAACCATGTCATCTGCATATAAAAGAATCGGAACTGGCGATAAACCTAATTTAGGGCAGTGTGAGTCCAAATTGGCTAAGTAAGGAGTCATCTCTCTGGAAACATATGTACTGAATTTAACTTCAGAAGAATTCCAGAGAGGTTTTTCCTAGGTGATGAGAACTGACCGTTGGATAGCAAGAGTCACTGTCTGGAACAAGAAGGTAGACTTGGGCCAAAGTGGCCTGCCTTGCAGGGAGAAGGGCCAAGGAAGGTGCTCAAGGTTCCCCAGTTCCAATCCCTGAAACAAAAGCTTATTCCTCTCTCAGTGAAAAATGCTCCAGTCAGTGAAATCTAATGAAAGGTTTATTGAATACAGTATATAAGTGTCACAGTGGTTGTCTCTGAGCAGAGTCCTGCCAATCAATAGTTGACCCCTTAGTTCCTTCTCAGGGCTTAACTATACTTTCATAATTCCTCCTTTCCAGGTTCTTTGAGGCAAACCCACAATGACAGAAACCAAACACAGTATACAAAAAAAGGAGTTTATTGTTAAAATTGAAAATCCAATATCTTATAGAAAACCCTCTACCTATAACAAAGGCATTCACAAAAGGGTTTTCTAACAAAATTCCATTATATCAAGGCAGCAAAGAAAACAAGAAAAAACTTCTAAATATCTGAGATAATCAACTTACTATATTCTAGGACAGTACTTAGTTGCTGACTAAAGTTCTCCATTCCTGGCTAGAGCTTCCTATTCCTCAACTTCCTCTGACTTCAATACTTATACAGGCTCAATATCCTCAAGCTAATTCTACATGAGATCCATTACAAACACCTGCTACCACTTGACTCTAGGGAACCTCAAGCAAGGAGCATTCACTTACCCTTCCAACCCTATCCCAAGGGTCCTGATACCTCCTAATACTTACAATCAGTCCCATCTCCTATACAATCCAAGGGATTAACTTCACCACCTCCTTGACAATAAGGTTGCAATACCTAAGTTCCCTAATTCATCACAGCTGTACCCACACTTGCACACGTTTCTTACCGCTGGCCAGACAGTACAGTTATACTTATGATGCAACCTTGGTGGGAGATTGTGATGTAAGTAAGATTTCTGCCCTGATTTTCTCTGAGTTCCTTCCTGTAACTCCTTGAGTAATTTGTCTCAAAATGTCTGAGTTCTTTTAGCTCACTCTGGATTCCAAGGGTTTCTGTTGCTCTCCTTTCACACAGAAAGGGGTGAAACTCACACTTCCCCATAATTCTTATAAGAAACTGTTACTAACCAGAGTCGTCTAGCTTCTAACTTGATCAGTAGGGCCTCTTTCTCCTCAAGGATGCTCGAGAAATTAGTCTGTCGTCCATCCTCATTTGATACTTTATCCATTCATATTCACACCCCTTTGTTAGCTAATTCCTATGTTGTAGAGAGCAGCAGTCTGAGAGAAAGGGATATAGAGAAGAAAAGGAGAGAGAGGACTAAAAGGAGGATCTGTTACTGAGTTTTATTGATAACTGGAGGTGTTTGAAAATGGTTTTATTTTTTCACAGATTTCGGTGTTTAACCAAAATGAAATGGCAGAAAGTGGTGTTATGTGTTCTAAAATTTTCCCATTTTTATTAATTGTAAATGCTTTAACACCGATGCAACGAACATGAAAATGAGCGAACTCAGGAAAATAGTGGAGGACAGGAAGGCCTGGCGGGATATGGTTCATGGGATCACGAAGGGTCGGACACGACTTAACGACTGAACAACAACAAATGCTTTAAAAGTGTACTAGATAGGTGGTATAGGTTGTACAGTGTCAGGAGATGAAGAATGACGCAAAATTACATGGTTTTATTTTATTTTTTTGCAGATATTTTTGCAGAAAGCGGCGTTGTGTTTTTATTTCGTATTTACCATTTTCAAACACCTCTACTTATAGGTTTTTCCCCAATGTTCAGCATCATCTCCAAAGTGCCATAAGAGTTTTCTTATAATATTATTTTGATGAAGTCTATTTTCTAGGTTTATCTTTTTCTTCAGTGTCCTATGTGCATTCAGTCAGAAAAACCTTTCATTTTTTTATTCTAAGAGTAAATTGGTTGACTCTTCTTACAGGCAGAACACACACAAAAAAAGAGAAGAGTGCAAGAAAACAGAGATGAAGGTAATAGGTTGGAATGAGTAATGGAAGAAATGCAGCGGGATTGATATACTTGTTGTACAGAGTATTTTATTAAAAGAGCATCTCTGTTTCAGTGATTTTCATCATTTAAATAACACGCTATCTATGTGCATAGTGCTTTATAAAGTAATATGTCCCTGTCCCTGATGTTCACAATTTAAAAATCACTGAGAATGCTCAGAGATTGATTATATAAAGATATTGACTGCTGAGTTTGCTTATTTACATATAAACAAGAAATAGAGACTCCCCCAAACAGAGTTTGCTTATTTACATATGAACGAGAAATAGAGGAACAACCCCCCCCCCCAACAATTGGAACAGTTCCACAGAGAGTGACCTTCTGAAGGGAAACAGACGAAGGTGACGTTTCTTTGAAGGGAAGAACGTCCCCTTTCCTACTATTCGTTCTCCTCGTATTAGCTTTGTGTTGAGCCTCAGCCTAATAGGGTACCAAGAGTGGGGCAGGAGGGCAGTTTGCCCTGGGTGTCAAATGCGCCACTGAATGGCCGGTAGACCTGGCCTCCACCAGGATATCTTGAGGTGGACGCCGTGTCTATCCATCGCTATGAGTGGCTGCTCGAAGCCATGGGTAGACTTGACCTCTGCTGGTGGAGGCCTGGTGGAAGTCGGGTCTGCTGGTGGTTGCTCATACCAAAGGGTAGACCTGGCCTCCACCTGATCTCAAGTGGTTGCTCATACCAAAGGGTAGACCTGGCCTCTGATCTCGAGGCAGAGACCAGGCCTACCTGTGGCCTCAAACGGCCTGACCTGGGTGTCAATACCCTAGGTACGCCACTACCTCAGCCACCAGGCTCTTCCTGTGGTTTTTTGTAAATAAATAAAAGTATTATTTCTTGTAAATAAAGAAATACATGAATAAAATTGTTTCTTTCTAGATCTTTCTTTGTCTAGTAAAGCTAAGTGGGTCCCGATTGGCATTTTAAAAAGTGGGTCCTGGTGCTAAAACGTTTGGGAACCACTGCCCTATAAGGTCCCAGGTTCAGTCTATAAACAGTAGAGCAGTTCTCACCTACCTATGTATCCCTCACAGCATGTTCTTCTTGCTTTCATTATGTTATGAGAAAGGTACTAGTAGTGTGCCTGTTACTTGTTTACTTTTTTTTAGCACTGCCGCCACCACCCCCTCCTGAATTCAGTGCTGCTTTCAGAAATGTGGTGAAAATTCTGAACTCTGATATCATGATGCATATTCTTAGAACAGTCTTGCAGAGAGCACTGGAGCTGGAAAGCCATTTGTGGACTGAAGCTATGATCCAGATGGTATGCTTGCCATTTGTCTTCCTCGAGGATTTCTGTTTTGACCGTGTGTGTGTGTGTGTGTGTGTGTGTGTGTGTTGCAGTGTTTTACATTCAGTGCCTTCAGGGTTTTCCTGTTTATATGACAGCACAGTAAAGTGTTGACCAATACCATATATGTGTCCTTGCATTTTTGTTTTCCTAAACAAGTCAGAGTAGTAAACCTGGGTAACTGCTAAACAGTAAAGTTATTGAATAAGGGTTAAAATGGTAAAAAGTGTTAAAATGGTGTTAAAATTGCTCTATAGTTTTTAAGTATCTGTTTACTGATAAGAGTTTAGACTTTCATGGCCAGTTATAATTAAAGACAATAAAATGTGTATCATCTGAACCCGATGATGATCTTCAAAAGATGATCAAAACGTCGTCTATATTGTTACTCCTATTACATTTCGCAACATCCTCTAATGTAATAAAAAAATCTAAGTCATGGCTTCAAAACCCTGTATGCACATTTTATCGTCTTTAATTATTTGTTTGCTGTTGTCTAAACAGTTGGACAGTGTTCATAGTGTTCAACTGATGGGAACACCCATCGCACAAAGGTCTTACCAGCTTGTGATTTCAGCCTTCCTGGGTCTGGGGGGCTCCTTGCTGATAATAAAATGGAGGGAGGAAGCTAAACATAAAAGCGCTAAGCTTGCACCGAACAGCTGATGGGCTGAGGATTTAAAAAGACCCATCTTTTTAAATCCCCAGCCCATCAGCTGTTGGGCGCAAGATGCTGCAGGAAGCACTCACAGGAAGCCTGGCTGAGGGCTGTGAGTGCTTCCTGCCTCCGTTTTGTAATTGGCAAGGAGTTCCCCAAACCCAGGAAGGCTGCAATAACAAGCTGGTAAGTCCTTTGTGTGATGAGGGGGGGAGACACTTTTTTCAACCATGGATAAGTGAATCTGCGGATCTGCAATTCGGGAGCCCTACTGTACTCAATACAATAAGATATACAGTAGGCTCACAAGATCAAATTTTACAGTCTAAATGGTTTGTTTTTCATTTTTAATAAAAATGGGAATAGGCACATATATTTGTAAAAGCTAATTATCAAGGACCGTCACTATGACAACCTTGGTTACTAACTGGGTTCAAAGGAAAAAATACCCACATGTGCCCGCACTCTCCCTCTCTCTCTTGTGTTCTCCAATTCTGGAGACTGATTAGGTCTATGCCTAGTTGGCTTTCACAATGCCGACTGCTCATTGGACAGAGGAAAATGTATTTTAGCCACTCTATTCAAAGTGGATCTCATCAAACATGTCTCAATCTGATTTATAGGACTTGCTTCTCTTTTGTCAATATTCTGACACTTCTATGTTCTACATGACTTTGGGCCCAATCCTATCCAACTTTCCAGCACTGATGCAGCCATACTAATGGGCCATGTCTTGCATCCTGCGGTGGGGGGGGCAGTCATGGAGGCCTCCTCAGGGTAAGGGGAACGTTTGTTCCCTTAGCTTGGGGCTGCATTGTGACTGCCTCGGCACTGGAAAGTTGGATAGGATTGGGCCCTTTGAGAGCAGCTCATAGCATTATAGGAACACCTCAACATACAGCAGTTTGTTTGCTTGCTACGTCAGGGAACTGTCTTTAGGTTACTATCAAGTGCTGGACATCTAGGCTTCCAAGTGATGACAAACAGTTTTTCTCCTGCAGTTCCAGGTCAGTCACTACAGCTGGGAATCTCCTTCTCTTGATAGGCAGGCAGGATCAAATGCAGATGGACACCAATGAGTGGGATTCCCTTCTGTCCTTCAGAGTGGCCCTGCCAAACACAGCAGTGTTTTCCTCTTTCCATCTCTTCTCAGCTAGGGCAGTGGGGAAGGGAGCTTCAGTGGCTGCATCTTAGGAAAATCTCTCCCAGTGCTCCCTCTTGTGGCTCCAGTGCTTTTCTTGGAGAGCACCCCGGTAGGAATGAAGAGGGACATCTCTTACTTGGGCTTAGCCCACTCAGGTCCAGTAACGTCCCACACTCCTCTGTGGGAGGAGAAAGTCTGGTAGCACTGAGAACTCAGTGGCAAACGTGCACAGAGCAGTGTCCAAGTGGATTTTATTTATTTATTTATTTATTTTTCACATTTTAATACCACCCTTCCTCCAAGGAGCTCAGAGTGGTGTACATATTTCCCTCCCCTCCATTTTTTTGGGTCCTCACAACAACCCTGTGAGGTAGGTGGGGCTGAGAGATAGTGACTGGCCCAAGGTCACCCAGGAAGCTTCGTGGCTGAGCGGTCAATTAGGACAAGCATGGAGAAAGGCCACAATATTTTTGCACCAGGAACTCTTGCATGCTCTTCTTCCCCTCTCGAGTGCTGGCAGGGATGATGCCAGTCGTTCCTGCACCTTTTCTGTGAGCTTTTCAACTTCCTCTGCATCCTTTCTTCTGCATCCTAGCAGGGGCTTAAACCCCAGTGAGTGCTTAGAGCAACGCCTGAAAGAAAATAGTTTTTTTTTTAAAGGGCTTCCCTCAATTTTTCTGGAATGTTTTTGTGGAAATTAGACAGGTGAAACTATTTTTAAAACAACTTTCAGAGTTCTAGGGTCACCCCACTGACCCCCCCAGAAGAGCAAAGATCACTGTTTTTAGGGAAAATGAGGTGCAGGAATTGGTTGCAGGGTACCCCCTCCTCACTGAAATTAGAAATGAAACTTTGGCTTTTTTTTAATCCACTTTGTTTGGAGCACCTCAGGTGCAGGTGATCAGCTGTACACAGCTGTAAGCAGGAGCAACACCAGGCGTTGCTCAAAGCCCTCATTGGGGTTATATGGGTAACTGAATGTGAACTATGCAGCCATTTTCATCATATTGCATCATTTCCTATACTTTGTGAGTCGATTTCTGGCTTTTTTCTCATGGCCAGGGCCCTGGCTTTTGAATCCACTTTGTTTCCAACACCTCAGGTGCAGGTGATCAGTTTTACAGAGTTGTAAGTAGGAGCAACACAAGGCGTTGCTCAAACAACTCATTGGTCCTTAGAGGGTAATCTAATGTTGTTCTTGTAAGTTGGCTGTTTGTTTCTGGGTGTTTTTTCTATTCCCCCCCTCAGGCTGAGCCTAGCAGGGGGTGAAGGTTGGGGTACTAAGAATTCTGTCTCCAGTCTCAAACTGACTGACTGCAGGAATCTGCCAGGTGGCTGTGTTATACTGATTTTCAGCAGGATTTTTGCAGGCAGCTCAATGTAGACATTTATTTCTAGGGTTTTTTTCTTCCCCCCCTCATCAGGCTGAGCCTATCAGGGCAGGGTTGAAGGCTGGGCTACTCAGAATTATGTCTCCAGCCTCAACTGAGTGTTTGCAAGAACCTTGCAGGTAGCTGTCGTTATATACTGATTTTTAGCTGGATTGTTGCAAGGAGCTCAGTTTAGCTGTTTATTTCTGGGGGGGTTCTCCCCCCCCAGGCTGAGCCCAGGGCATGCTGAGGACAGGGGGTGAAGGTTGGAGTAATCAGAATTCTGTCTCCAGCCTCATGCAGCTACTGCAAGGTGCCTGTTGCTTTTGAGCAACACAGCGACGGTGAGCTCATTGCTGAGATATATATAATTGTAAAACATAGTAATTTTCAACTGACATTCTTCTACTAAGAAGTGCATTCAAAGGTCAGGAACTAGCCTGCAGCTAAATGGGGAACAGCTGCCTCTCTGTATAACTGATTGCTGCCATTACGTTTGATGGCCGAGGCATTTAAATACCTGTTTCTTAAAAAAATTAAAGGGCAAGAACCAAGACGATCTTGCAAAAACTAACTCTAAGAGCTATTAAAAAAAATCCCTGGCAGGTAGTGACTTGTAACTTGGGGTGCACAGTGCTGAGACATACCCCTACAGACCCCTAAAGCACAGAAGTTATGTGCACAACACAACTATGTTAGTTTGAGCGTTTTTATGCTGAACTCACAACTAAAGCTGCAGCATTTCAAGGATTTGAAGGGTCACTTAAAAAAAACTCCTGGCAGGTAGTGACTTGTAACTTGGGGTACACTGTGCTAGGACATCCCCCTACACAATCCTAAAGCACAGACGCTGTGTGCACAACGCAACTATGTGTGTGTTTGAGATCTTGTGTTGTCAGGTCTATGTTTTACATAGGAATGAATGGATAAATTTGTTATGCCTTAAACCCCAATGAGTGGTGATTGCAACGCCTATGCTACAGGTATATGGAACACCTGGGAATTTTTTTTGCAGGTGGTTATATCTCTTTGGGGGTCCCTTAAACATGTGGAACACACTGACATTTGGGAATTCTGGGGAAATCTGACTTTGGGGCAAAAGGGTTAATGTGGCTTCCAGGGGGTGGCAGTCTGTCTGCCTGATGTCTGTTTCTCTGAGACCAGTGACATTGAAGAAGGGATTGGGGTGCTTCATTCCCCCACCTAGGTTCCTCTTTGATTCCTGTCCTCGAGCATCAGGGTGCAGATAATTTCAGAATCTGGATACTGCCTTCTCTAACTTAGCAATGGTGTCTTGTGCAATGCAAAAATTTTAATTGGGTTCAGCAACTAGTTTCTAAGAAAACTAAAAGCTTTACCCATTCCAGAACCACAGAAAAAGGGTAAGCTGAAGTTTCCCTACTCGCTTTAATGCCAGTCATGACCAACATGGGAAGGACCACTCGCCTTGCTACCCAGAGCTATTTCATTATAGCAACCCAAGTAGTAAACATGCATGTGTGTGGCAATATATTATACTTGTTTACCTTTCTCTAGGTACTTCACCTCCTTGCTTTGGGGTTATTGGAAGAAAAGCAGCAGTTAGAGAAGGTTCCAGAGGAAGAAGTGACCTTTGACTTCTATCACAAAGCATCAAGTAAGTGCCCCTTCTTACTAAAGCAGAATCTTCCTGGTAATCCTCTTTCAGTCCAATCCTAATTAACTTTCCAGCACTGATGCAGCCATGCCAACAGGGCATGCGCTGCATCCTGCGATGGGGGGGCATTCATAGAAGCCTCCTCAAAGTAAGGAACATTTATTCCCTTACCTCGAGACTGCATTGCAGCTGCATCAGTGCTAGAAAATTGGTTAGGATTGGGCTGTTAGTAAAGTGAAATATTTAGTTGCTGATCTAGAATTTGAATTGCACTGTAGTATAGGGAACCAAATTATAAGTAGATGTGTTGAATGATGGTTTGCTGCTGCTGTCTGTGTGTGTTGTTGTTGTGTTTCTTGTATGCCACTTTTGTTGTTGGAAATGTAGCCAGTTTTTTCTGTTGCTGCTAGTATCAATAAAATAGTTCCTAAGTGAAAGGTAGACAAAAGTGTGAAATAAAGGTGCTACTCTTGATTTTAACTGAAAAGTCATGTACAGTTATTTCCAACCCGGGGGGGGGGGGGGAATGCTTACTAGAGATTTTTTAAAAAAAAATGAGAAGAATATACAGTTTTTGTAGCTGGTGAAAAATGACTTAGATTCCAAAGGAACTCATTGATATAGCCTTCTGTTTATAGCTTGTTGCCGTTGCCACTTATGAATAAGTGAAAGAGAGAATTGATATAGCAGGGATGAGTCAGCTGTAACATAAAACAGGTCCATAACTATGAAACATGATTATATCTAATTCCTTTAAGTCATAGTGGTGATTAGTAGAAGGGAGAAAATGCTAGTCGCTTATGAGTGCATGTGTGCTTTTTAAACATTCTTGTGTGTGTGTTTGCAAAGGAATGGGAAGCTCTGCTTTGAATGCAATGAACATACTCATGATTTTGGAAAAACTGAAAGGAATTCAACAGCTGGAATTGCAGAAAGACATGATCAATTGGGTACTACAGGTAAGTAAGGCAAGAGACAAATGTGTTTAAAGCCAATCAGAAACTTTGAAAAAGAATATGCTGTGTAATTTCATAGATTGCTGATTATGCATAGAGTCATCTCTGCATAGGATAACCTACACAGGTGTCTTTTGTTACTGGCTGCAGTAACAAACTGCATTTATAAACTGAAGCTTTGTAGAGCTGCTAAAACCTTACTGTTTGTCATAAATAATGAAAGGTTAAAGAGTAACTTTAAAATGTATAACTTCTCATATGCTCTGATGGTATAATGGTATGTAAGACATTGGTAGACAACTCCCCCCCCCATCCCATAGTACCTGAACTTTCGGTCACCCGTTGAAATTGATTGGCAGTAGGATTAAATTGACAATATGACAAAAGGAAAATTATTTTCCACGTATCATTAACTTATGGCATTCAGATAGATTATGATTATGATGAATATTATGATTTATATTAAGAATATTTATATACTGCTTTTTAAAAAATATTTCACAAAGTGGTTTACTTAGCCAAATTAAATAAACAAATAAATAAATGGTTCCCTGTCCCCAAAGAGCTCACAATCTGAAACATATGCAAAAGAAACACCAGCAACAGCCACAGTGCCATGCTGGAGTGAAGATGGAGAATAGGTCTGCCTGAATGTTCCGCAGCACTGAATACCAGACGCTAGGGGACAAATCAAAGTGGGAGAGCTGTTGCCTTCATACCTTAAGTGGGAGCTTCCTGGAGACATTTAGCTGGTCGTTGTTGGTAACAGGTTACTGGACTAAGAGGACCCTTAGCCCGATCCAGGAGGGCCAGTCTTATTAACTCTTTAGCAGGAGACAGGAGAGCCAGCCTGTCCATGAGGCCAACTGAGGTGGTCACTGCAGATGGTGAATTGGTGGGACTGCCCATGTCTATCTGCCCACCCTTCTCCACTGTATGCTATAGCTCACCACTCTCCACTCCTTCACAATTCTTCTTTTCCTTCATTTCCTTCTTCCTTCTCAAATCCAGAGAGCAAGAAGAAGGATAGTGACTGGTACACCACCGGGTAAGGGGGTGGCGGCATCTGCCTCAACTATTCAGGTGCCCCCCCCAACCCTGGAGGGGAGAGGGTGGCATGTTCTCCCCCGGCCCCAGATTAATTCGTACTTTCCCTGCTAACTTGTTTAGCAATCTATAGAAGACTAGATTAGTGATTCTCAAGTGATGGATCCAAACTCATCAGTGCATTATGATAGCCTTATGTGTTGATTGCCAAACTGCTTGTGGTGCTGCAGAAAGCACATGAAGGGGGCATTTGATTGTCCGGTCCTGTGGTGGAACTGGCTAATGAGAGCCATTGGTTTAAGGGATTAAGAGTGTGTCTCACTTCAATCGTATATATGGTACAGAACAGTAATTACTGAAACATTGCTATGGTGCCTTTTTGATAGGCTACCTGAAAGAAGCTGACCCTTCTTGTTAAGGATTTTGTGTGACAAAACATGATGCCCAGTAAATACAACACAAGATTTATGACATCTACTGTTTAGTAAGGCACTTTTTCAATATCTGTAAGTATGTAGTTGTGATCCACCTTAGTACACTTCGAGAACTCCATACATACATACCACTGGATTGTATCCAAAGAAGCACAAGCTGAGGAAGTTCACAAAAGGAGACTTCCCTGTCCTCTTCTTGCCATAGCATTCTTCAAAAAGCTGCTTTGAAGGTCAGGGGCCCTTGGCAACAGCAGTATATGGTGTGGTTAGATGTATAGGGAAGAGAGAATTGGCTGAAATTGGGGGGACACACCTCCCCCCTCACTTCCATGTTACCCCATCTTTTCCCAAGAGTCCCTTGACCCTCAGTGTGTTTGGAGTGTGTGCGCAAGGAACTGCAATGGGGAGGATGGCGCAGGAAGGTCCTTCTCCAAAAGCCTCCTTCTGCTTGGTTCAAATATAGCCCATTATGACCAGCAATCTCCACAAAGACTGAGTAGAGCAAAGTGACTAAAGATATTTTATTCCAACTATAGAGTAGCTGTAGTGAGAAGAATCATTGTTGGCTATATTGAAAAGTGGTATTAACCTCCAGTATGTGGTTCCTCCCAAACCTCTTGCAAGGCATCATACAACCTGAGTTGGAAATGTGTACATAATGCAGTGTTTTGTATTTTAATAATTAAATCTGTATTCCCAGATGTTTGAAACAATAAAACGTCTGAGAGAGAAGTCTTGTTTGCCAACAGTAGCCACCGCGTCTGGGTCAGAATCTACGAAAGCCAAAGAGGTAACAATAAAACAGGGAAGAAAGTATATGTACAAGAAGATGTGAAGCTTGCAATCAGATTCTAAGCCCTGGATTCACAGCTCCAAGCATGTAAATGTAATGTTAAATATCCACGTCATTACATAAATATTTGCATTACTGCTGGAGAGCAAAAATCATTTGGAAG
This sequence comes from Plestiodon gilberti rubricaudatus, assembly GCA_026170595.1. Lineage (NCBI taxonomy): Eukaryota > Metazoa > Chordata > Lepidosauria > Squamata > Scincidae > Plestiodon > Plestiodon gilberti. Next base: position 260,755,050 of record JANXHW010000001.1, read on the forward strand.
GAGCTTTTCTGTTTGCCTTTCCACCTATATATCTTGATTCCTGGCCTGGAAACAGGCCAGCAAGACCTAGTGGACCCTGCTGTCTCACTGGAGCACATGAAATGTAACCTCACCCTGGGAAAAATCCCTATGCTTTTTTTTTTCTCCCAAGGAGTACTGGGCACAGAGGCCTTCGCAACTGAGGAGTAGCATTGTTTATGCCCAAGCTTTACTACTTAAAACACATTGCCAGCATTCTGCAGATACTTCAGAAGTAAATTGTATACAGAATGCTGATTCATCTGTTGTGAGGGCATGGTCTGCTACACTTCAGATTGTGGAAGCTTTTGTTTAGCAAAAAAATGGCCACCTCTCTCCCTTCCTCAGATTGTGGGAAGGTGCCAGCAGCTGAGAATAATGTGCACAAATTAACTATGGGAGGTTTTGGAGGTGGTTACTTTTGGGCAAGTCTACAGAGTTCCACAAGCAACAAAATGGATCCTGCTATATAAGCCTACTCCATTATTAGTGGAAGAAGGCAGTTTATCTTGATTTTATTTTGGCTGTCTGTTTTTGCTAATAAATAGGGTGCTTGTTGTTCTCCACTGCTAAATAAGATGCAAAAAACTCAAGACAAGGAGAAGGCGGAGAGAAAGAGGAAGGCAGAAGCAGCCAGACTACATCGCCAGAAGATCATGGCCCAGATGTCTGCTTTGCAGAAGAACTTCATTGAAACTCACAAACTCTTATATGAAAACACACAAGAAACACAAGGAAGAGAAGTTATGGAAGAGGAGAGGTAAGAAGGGAGAATAATCTGTAATCAAACCTTGACTAGCTTTCAGCAATATAAAGTTACATAAAATAATCAGAATAGCCAATCAGTGATGTAGCTAGTCACTGTGGTACCCGGGGCCCTCCTCCGTGTGACACCTCTGAAAGTGACTTCCCCACCGGAACACACACACACACACGCACACTGGAGGTTTTTTAAAACAAGGTATGTGGCCGCTCACCGCCCCCTTCCTCTGCTGCCTTCTAGTTGCCCCCCACCTCATCCCCCCTCCTGGTTGCCCACCCCAGCCCCTTAACCGGTCACCCTCCAGCTCCTTAACTCTAGATCACCATCTCTTTAAATCTTTAAAACCCAGCCGGGCAGAGCGACAATCTACAGCTCGGGGAAGCCCACAGAAGGGGTCGTGGGCCTCCCTGAACCCTCTGGAAGGCTGCAAGACCCCTGGTAAGTGTTCAAAGTTACGGTTTTTCTCTGGGATCTACTCCACCGCTGTCCTGCCCCTGCAAACACTTGAGAATCACTGGTGTAAATTATAGTGATCTATGTGGACCAATGATCCTACTCAGCACAAGGTGGCTTCATATCAGGTAGCAGGAGATGGAGCACATATGCCTGAGGCATTCTCCCTGTGTCTTGGTGAGTGTAATCCCAGGGCAAAAATCTTGATGGACTTGCACTTTTAAAACTGAGTATGTGAAAATTATTTTCAAATATAGAGTGTGTGTATGTGGTGGCTGTGCTGTGAATTGGGACTACCCAGGTTCAAATCTCACCTCTGTCGTAAACTCACTAGGTTTCATTAGGTAAGCCGCTCTGTCAGCCTCACCAGCAATATGTGAATAATAATGCTTAACTAACAGGGTAGTTGTAAGGACTACATTAAGATTATACATATGAAACACTTTGCAGAGTCAGAAAGCTTTTATGGAAATGCTAAATATTATGGATATTATCCATGGCATGTAGCTTTAGAAAGTTTAGTAAAATGTTAACAGCTTTCTGTGGATCACTGTGCTAATGAATTTCTGTTCAGATCTGTTTTGTTTAGTGTATTCTATTTGATAATGTTAAATTCAGGTTTGACTTTGATTACAGTTCACCTGAGAGGAAAGTAATTCATTTATAACTTTTTAAGGGCACAATCCTACCCGGCCACTAGGCTGGCGTAGGTCAACTGTGTCGGCCCAGAACTGTTGCAAAAGCTGCCGTAAGGCAGTTGTGCCAGCCCCAGGCCGATGCAGAGGCCTATGCTGGCCCTGCGGGCCGGATCTGGACAGCATGTGTCGAGGTAAGCCGTGGCTGGACCGCACAGCATAGGGGCGAGGGGAGGCATTTGGGGGGCGGGAGAGGGCAGGGGTGGATCAGGCCGCAGGAGGGGGGGCAACAGCACGCGCCATATCCTTTTCCCCTCCCCATTTCTCCTGTCATGGACCTCCCGGACTTACGCTAGCTTAATAGCTGGTGTGGATCTGAGGAGACCCGTCCGGGAGGCAAGGGAACAAATGTTCCCTTCTCCCAAGGTGACCTCCAACCCGCCTCTTTGTGCTCTGGATACAACATTGGCTGCACCAGCCTCGCTGCATCACAGGTGTAAAGTTTGGCAGGATTGGGCTGCCCATATCTTATTTGATTTTATTTAAATATAAATTACAAATTTTGTTTGCTTGTCTGAGGATGTCTATATGTTGACCAAACGTTCACTGGTTTGTATCTTTATAGCATTCCACCAATCATAGATGACTACAGAATTGCCTTGGGACCCAAGCGAGGTCCATGTGTTACAGAAAAAGAAGTGTTGACGTGCATCCTATGTCAGGAAGAACAGGAAGTGACGCTAGAGTGCGCTGCCATGGTTTTATCTGCCTGTGTCCAGAGATCCACTGCCTTAACCCAGCGTAGGGGGAAATTGCTTGAACTTTCAGGGGGTATGTATCTCTCTTCAAAGTACCTGCTTGCATTGTCACTAATGCAGCATTGTATCCAAAGAAAGTTAGTCATTACTAACTTGTTCCCTGGTAGAGGAAGGGGCATTCCTGGACTACATGGAATTAGCCCTTGCGCCAGCTGTAGGTAGGGTTAGCTTTGAAGTCACGTGCCTCTCCCCCATGCCGAGGGCTCCCGACTCCCCAGTTCAACCCTACCTGCCAAACGGGTAGGACGTTGGCTGTTGGGCTTCCAGCCCTCACGTGCTGTTTTTTGGTTGTTTAACGGAGTTTTTTGGAGCTATCCTTAGCTCGTCTTCGTCTTTTCATTTATTTCAGTGGTGCTTTGTCATGCCTAACCTTGTTTAGAATAGATACAACCCATAATCTTAGATCTCAGTTTGGAGCAACAAAGGAAAGTGATACAGCTGAGAGAAATTTCAAGGAAAAGACCACAGTTGCTATAAACTATATTTTAAGTTGTATTTAGATTTAAAAAAATCCACCTCTTCGTTCCATGCCTCATTGTAATGAAATCATAAGAGAAGAAAAACTGTTAGTCTTTTGTTTTGGCAATATAGTACAAATGAACTTCATACAGTTTATTGCTGAAAGCTTAGTCAACCAGTTGGCTCTTATCATTGCCTTCTAGTTTTAAAAAAATCTACATTAATCAAATTCAAGAGTAAAATTGAAATGTTGGATATGGTACTTAATGCAAGAGACTCATTTGTCAATGGGTCATTTCTTAAGTGGTGTTAAATGAGAAACAAGATCAAGAGTTTCTGGTTCCTTAAAATATCCTTATCTGTTTTCAAAATTAATGTTCATTTTATTACAACAAAATAGGCAAAACTTTTCATCTGATGGAATGGTATAATCAATCTTTATATCATTTTTCCTCTATAGATAAAATAGATAGTCTTTTCATGGATCCTGACTTGTCATGTGGAACTCATACAGGAAGTTGTGGTCATGTGATGCATGCTGCCTGCTGGCAGAAGTAAGTATTTAATAAGTTCTAGAGCAGACTCTCTGTTCCAGAATGGGTAAGCATTAATGCCAGTGGCTAAAGTAAAGAAGCATCAGCATCAAGTATCTCAGTACCTTCTGTACTAGGGCTGGCTCATGTTATTTTGTTGCACTATGTCAGAGGTTCCCAAACTGGGGCGTCGTGATGCCCCAGTCGGGAAGAATTGGTTGCTACTCCCTTAAGGGGGGTGGCAACGTTCCGTGACGTGCAAAAGCACTCCATGGATCGTGCTGGAACTAGGGGAAAGGGGGCGTTTTTGACTCACCGGGGTTGTGCTCACCCTCCGTAGGGTGCAGGGCCCCCCGCGAACCTCTCTGTGGGCTTCTCCGCACCCCAGATTAGTTTCTAAAAGCGATTTATAGCTACTTCTGTTTTACTTCCTGGTTTTGGCAAAAACCAGAAGTAGTTTTAAATCACATTTGGAAGCTAATCTGGGGTGCTGGGAGGTCCACAGAGGGGTCCGTGGCCCCCCCTGCACCCTCCAGAGGGTGAATACAACCCCATGTGAATCAAAAAAGCCCCTTTTTCCCCGGTTCCAGCGCGATCCCTGGAGTGCTGTAACTGCTATCGGGGGGAGGGGGGCATCGCAGCAACTTGCAGCACGGAAAGCTCTTCCTGGGAGTTTGGGAACCTCTGCCCTATGTGAAATATTGTCCCCAGGGTCTAGAGTGGAAATTGTGTCCTTCGCAGAAGATTTTCTAGAGCAGGGGTTCTCAACCTTTGAAGGCCCGGGTACCCCCTATCACGGTCCAATTTTCTGAAGTATCCCCTGCTAATCAATTGCTAATTAATTGGATTAATCAATCAATTAATTAGGCAATTGTTAAAAAGTACTAATACAATTTTAAATGTGAAAAATGTTTTACTTAACTGTGTGTGTGTGTGTGTGTGTGTGTGTGTGTGACAGACAGACAGACAGACAGACAGACAGACAGACAGACAGGGGGTTGCATTTAAGTTCTAATAAGAAATTAACTACTGATTGATGCTGATAAGGAGCAGGCTCTGGCGTACCCCCTGCCATTGGTCCGCGTACCCCTAAGGGTACTTGTACCACAGGTTGAGAACCCCTGTTCTAGAGTGATCTGAAGCTCCAGGATTTCTGCTTCCTTGGGTTGTGGTCTATACTGTATCCTGATGTCTCTCTGCACTCTATTTCTGGTTACCTCCCATAACAGATAAAAGAGTGCTTTGATTGGAGCAGACCAACGTCTCAAGTAATACTTTCTTAATCGTTTGTTTGTTCTTTCCCTTCTCTTAGGCTCAAGTATATTAAATTACTACAGTAAAGCAAATGCTTAATGGCAATGTATTCTGGCATAGAAAAGGATTTAACACACATCACAACTCTGTTTTGGCATGTTGTACTAGCTAGAAGAATTTCCCTTGGCTGTTTGTTTGACTCTTTCAGGTACTTTGAAGCCATTCAGCTAAACTCTCGGCAGCGTCTTCATGTTGAACAGGTTTTTGACTTGGAGAATGGGGAGTATCTCTGCCCACTTTGCAAATCTCTATGCAACACTGTGATACCCGTGATTCCTTTGCAAACACAGAAAATAAACAGGTATGCTATATCATTTAACTGCCCATGTACTTTTCATCTGATAGAAATCTTCTTGTTGCTTATGAGGGGAACATATCCTATTCCTGTATGAGTGTTTTATATCTGTAATAATTATGAAAGTGCCTATTTTGAGATCTTGCAGTTCACCATGCAAGGGAGCATACATTTTGAGTGGCTAGAACACATTTTTATAAGATTAGTTCATATTTGAATAATATTTGCACTACTAAATAGTTGTAAATGATTTATTATGGTAGCATCTCAGTCTGGTATCTAAAGATAGGTTTTTTGTTATGGTTATGAAAGCTACCTCTTTTTCTTTCTCTTCCTTTTTTAATTTCCAGTGAGGATGCAGAGGTGGTAGCTCAACTTCTGTCTTTGTCAAAGTGGATAGAGATTGTTATGGCCCGGATATCCGGTTACAACAAGAAAAATATGAAAGGTTTGTGTACATTCAAAACTTTACATTTAGAGAAACACTTTTAAGAGTTGGTAGCAGGCAGAGTGCCTTCTGGATACATAGGGATGTAAGGAGAATGTTCCTTACATTGGGAGAGGAAGCTCCCAGTGCTGAAAGCACTAGTCACGATACTACCCTGAGTTCTTAGACAGTTATAGTGCAATCCTATCTACTTCTAGATCAGTGGAGCAATTGTTCCGCCAGTCTAAGGTGTCGCAAACGTTCCGGAAAGCACATTTGCAGCTCCCAGAGAGTAAGCAACACCAGTGGAGAGGCCTGTGCCTCTCCGCCGGTGCTGTGGGACAGATGGACACCATGGCGGAGAGGTAGGTGCCTGCAGCGCGGCAGGGGGGAGGGCGGAATGGGGGATTCAAGTGGGTGGGATTGGTTGGCTGGGCCCAGGAAGGGGGAATGATCAGCAGTGGCCTCCTCCGCCATATCCCATCCCCCCTTCCTGGGCCTGTTGGGTCTTAGACGGGCCTCTTGAATGTGCGCCAGCAAAATAGCTGCCACGCATTCAGGTAGGCCCATTGGGGCAGCTGGGGCTCTGTTCGGGGTAAAGGGACAAACGTCCCTTTACCTCGAGGAGGCTTCCGGCTCCACAGGTGCAGGCCCCATCCTGTGCAGGATGTAGCAGGCGCCTTATCTGCACCGCTGCATTGTGCTAGACAGGATTGGGCTGTAAAGCATTAATTAATTGTTTTTGTTACACTTTTGAGAAGCATTGCAATCCAGTTATCTGACTTAATTGTAACCAGTTTGAGGTATCTTCTGATGCCATACCTCTGAGAAGGGAATATAGCCTCCCTAAGGGTGTGTAGAGAGTTGCAAAAGGAGGAATTTGTTTTCTTCCCCCACCCTCCGATGCAAATTGAATGGATTAGGATTCCATTTATTGTGCTGATTGATAGTACTGAGGTCCAGTGGTTACTTGCTTTTTGTTACTTTTCATTGTCTTTTTCTTTAGGCATTTGGTTCTCCATGTAGTGCATTGAGATATTCCCCCATTTCTTTTATGTTAGAGTCGCATAACCACACATTAATATGATGTGCTATATTTGCATGGGTTAGTGACTGGTTCTACAGCTGAAGTCACACAGAGCAATCCTATGTAAGGATCCAGCAGGCGACCCAGGACGCCCGCCGGATCCTGTGCTCTGCTGCGGGCAGGCTCCTGCTCGGCCGGAGGTCTACTCGGGGAAGCGGACACCCGTCCCCTTCCCCAAGTGCAAATGACCCTGGGCCGATCAACATCCTCGGATTTCCACCAGCGAAATCGCTGGCGGAAGTCGGAGGAGGTCGTGTAATGGCTCAGCCACCCAGCAGGGGACGGGATGTGGCCGAAACCATCCCCCTCCCGGACCAGCTGGGCCAATGACTACCGCCAAACCGCCCCCCCCCCTGTCCGCTGGATCCTTACCTGGGTCTGGCGGCAGCAATTTGTACCTGTGAATAAAAACACAAAATGTCACATTTCGCATTTTACTTCAAACGTTTTTCAAAAAAATAATACCAGTTTCAAACACCTCTATAGGAATGTAGGAAGCTGCCTTGGGTGGAGTCAAACCCTTGGTTGATCTAAATCAGTATTGCCTATGTTGTGGTTTTCCAGAATTTCACAGCGCAATCCTACCCAGCTCTTCCACTTTTGCAGCAGTGGTGGAGGACGGAACAGGAGGCTTTGGAAGGGAAAGGAGGATTTACATGCACCAGTGGCGAGCTGGGTAGAATTGTGTTGTTGGACAGGTATCTTTCTCAGCCCTACCTGGAGATTTCAGGGACCTTAGTTTAAACCTGGACCTGTAACCTGTACAACCTGTAACAACTTGTGACTTTCTGCATCCAAAGCATGCTTTCAGCCACTGAGCTACAACACTTCCCCAATTCAGGAAGTGGTGGTTGGAGTGCTTCAGTTATTGCTCAGTTCAGAACAGATCCCCCTGCTTTATTCTTAGACTATATTGTTTTATAGGAATTATGGTCAGATCTATGTGATGAGGATTGCACGTTCTAAGACAGTTTACAGTAAAATTGATAACTGTATTTCAATTTTGTAAGATACAGTGGCATGACTTATGAATTTATTTCTTTAATAGAAGAAAAACATATAGCTCCTTCCTTACTTGGTAAAGAAATGGAAGATTCGTCATCGGAATTCCATTCCATTCTTAGCTTTGGTGTTCAACCTTTGTAAGTGTTAATCACTTTTTACTTTCTTTAGATGAATCTGAAAGATTTACATGGGGCATTGTTTTGTTTGGTGAAAGCATCAATATTTGGAAAAGCAGATTTTTATTTATGTGAAATGGCCATCTCATTAGTTCAAAAGTTTGCTCCCAATGGAGTTGCTTTTGAACGCTGTTGTGTATACATATTAGGGAAGAAATGTACCCTATGACAATTCTATTCCTTTATATTACTCCTCTAGTAATCCTCCTTACTTATTTTGCAATGAGACAGTCTTTATAAATTTTCCATGCTGTAAATGGTTCATTTGCCCCACCTTAATAACTTTGATAACCATCTCTGATTTTGTTTGCCAACATGGCTAACAGCATGAAAAGCCGAGAGACTCTTAGTTTTATCTGATTAACTGTCATTGTGTTAGGTAAATTCCTGTGTTTATAATTTACTTCAAGTACAGATACCTGAGAGTAGTCCACAGCAATGAGTAAAAGCATCTGGTTGAAAGCTGAAATTTCAAACCTGTTATCACAATGGCTAATTCACAGTGACAACTCACAGTTGAACTTTTCTGAAATAAAAATAAATTTGACTGATCTGGCAAATAATCTTATCACTTGTACTTCAAGTACCTACATTGGTTGACAGCCTGATATTCTGCTGGTGTCCTCCACAGATTCAAATATTCTAATAGTATCAAAGAGATGGTGGTTCTGTTTGCCTCTGCAATTTACAGAATTGGTTTAAAGGTTGCTCCCAATGAAACTGATCCACGTATTCCTATGATGACTTGGGGCACATGTGCTTATACTATCCAGTGTTTAGGTAAGTCAAAAATTGTTTTTCACAGCTTTAATTTTAAGTTTTTTTTGCATTGGGCCTGAAAAGGTTAGAACTTTAGAGTTGGGAATGTAGTAAATCTACAAAAATGTAAGTTCTGACATACTAGTACAGGGAACAGTATTAAAGTAGACAAATATTGGGCAAAACAAACCTTTACAGTCTCTTCTGTCAAGCTGTGTCATTTGAAATGAAAGGTGAAATGTCTTGTAATTTCAAGGTGTCATTGTTTCCTAGACCAGGGGTTCCCAACCCTTGGAGGCCCGCGTACCGTCTACGCGGGCCTCCGGTTGCCCCACGTACCCCCTGAACTTGCTACCCCCGTGTACTCCCTGTTAAATTGGTTTTTTCCGGGTTGCAGCGTGGGCGGGTCCTCCCGCTTGCGCCGCAACCCAGAGGGAAAGGCTACAACCCTGCCAATGTCCTCGGTAGCTCGTCCTACTGTTCTCCTGGGCGGCGCCATCTTGGATCTCGCGAGATTTCATGAGATCCAAGATGGCGGCGCACAGGAGAACAGGTAGGAGGAGCTACCGGGCACATCGACAGGGCTGTAGCCTTTTTTCCAGGTTGTGGTGCGAGCAGGATGACCCAGCCGTGCCGCAACCCGGAAAAAAAACCACTTGGAAGGCTTCCCGTTATCAGCTGCTAATCACAGCAGCTGATAACGGGCAGTGTCTTGCGTACCCCCTGCCTGCGTTCCACATACCCCTAGGGGTACGCGGACCACAGGTTGGGAACGCCTGTCCTAGACTGCCTCTTTGTACTAGTTAGACTAATAGCTTGGGTAGACTTCAAAAGTCTATTTTAGTTGCGAATCTCTAGGCTCAGTTCTCACAGGTTACAAAATAGTGAGCGCACAATCCTAGATGGTGTTTGCCCTAAAACTGGTGTCAACTCTGTGCTCAGAGTTTAAATCAAAAATATTGGTGGTTTTTTTCTCTGAAAAGAGGATGATTAAAAGTTAGATGATATTACTTTAAGGCTGCAATCCTATACACACTTTCCTGGGAGTAAACCCCATTGAATACAATGGGACTTCTAAGTAGACATGCATAGGATTGGGCTGTAAGATTCTGGTCTAGTTCATTAAGTGTATCTGCCAACTCTGCTTATGTAAATCTTTACTGTTTTTAAGACTTAGTTATGCCTCAAAGATATTACTAAAAGGTAGTATTACTCAGTGTATAGTTACTAAATGAGCATAACACACCTATACTTGTGAAAATTAATGAAAAGCAAATGGTGGTGCTAACTGGGAAGTAATTCTCATTGAATTTAGTGCAGCTTGCTTCTGAGAGCAGGTTCTCCAGAAATTGTATATAACTTTACACAATAGAATGCATACCTCAGTGAATACATTTGGATTCATAATCTACATGCGGAAAGATTCAGAAGATCTCTAAGTTGACATGCAAACCATTCTGGCTGCTTTTTGAGTACATATTTGCTATACACTTTCTTTCTTTCACTTTAAGAAAATCTTCTAGAAGATGAGGGCAAGCCTTTATTTGGATCTCTGCAAAATAGACAGGTATGAATGATCCAAAATTCAGTTAATAAATAATACTAGACAGTTGTGATATGCCAAATATATTGGCAGTTTCCTAAGAGAGTCTCCATTTCCATATCATGTCAGGCGCAGTGCATTACTGCAAATTCATTTTTGTATCTGAAAAATGTAAGGTGAGTGTATGAGTTGTGACACTCTGAAAACCACTCTGCAGCTCATGTAGCTAGCTGCCAAGACTCATACTATGTATGTTTTTTGATTGATTGGCGCCAAGGACAAACTGCGAGAAATGGGTTTCTCCATTGTGTCTCCAGTCATAGCCAGAAGAAAGCCCAAAGAGTTATGGTTTAGGGTGGACTATCAGGCATGGCTGTTCTTGTGTTGTGATATTGCATGTCTTTCACCAAACTAATTATTGCCTATTTCTAGACATGGAAGTTAAGTGTGGTATTAAATATATTTATGGTAGCATATGTTTGTACTTTGATAACGTAAAAAGAAAAACAAAGTACACAGTACCTAGTCAAAAACCCTGAATGATAGCTTCATGTGCTCAGCAGGGCTTTGGAGGTGAACATCTGAGTCAGCAATTAACACCCCCTCCCCCAATGCAGCAAGACAAATAGCTTTGAAATCTGGGTGTCTGCTACTCCAAGAATTAAAATCCCAAGAATTTTAAAATCCCCAAAACTTCAAGAATTAAAATCCCAGTTGGTGCATACAAGCCTTTGTACATTTCTTAAGTACTCTTTCATCCCAAGTTTTTCACTTAGAGCCTTTTAGTTCAGCAGGAATTGGCAACCCAAGTACCTTCTTCCTTGATTACGGTATGTTTGTTCTTTCTACTTGCTAGTTCGTATCAGCCTAGGTTTTAGGTGCTGTGTCCTCCAGCCACCAGAAGGTAGACTTTTAAAGTAAGCTAGCAAAATTTCCTTTAATTAAATCTTTCTTCCCCTCTCCTTGACCTGTAGCACAGTGGTCTTAAAGCACTGCTGCAGTTTGCAGCTGCTCAGAGGACTACATCACCACAAAGCCTGATCCAGGGACATCTTGTACGTCTCCTAGGAGGTAATTATCACAAGTTTTGGAAAGAATTAATATCGCCTTGAAAAAAAAATATTGCAAATATCGACTGACATGGTTACATAATTCAGAAAAGGCAAAAAGTTTTTTCCTCTGTCCAATGGGGTTGGATGGAGAGAGGGTTGGCAAAAATTGAGGAATGAGACATCTGACGTTCCATATGATGCAAATACTTGTCATTCTGTTGTAGTTACTGTCCTGTTGTGTAGTTCTGTTGTGTAGTATTGTTCTGTTACTGTAGTTCTGTTACTAAAAACAGTCAAAATGTCCATAAAATATATGATGATTTGTTCTTCTAGTTCTTCTTCCCAGTTTAAAAGTAGAAGACACGCCATCGCTTCTGGATGTAGATCTGTTCCATGTTTTGGTAAGTGCTTCAAGTTTATTGGGACCCTGGTTTTCGTCAGTGTTGAAACTTGCTGTGTACAGATATTAGTCCTATAGCCTGTCCCACTTTCTAGTCATGTCTTCAATAGCTTTCCTTGGTGGTCATTATAGGAAGTATGTTGAGACTGCTGTTTTGCTTATTTGGGGTTTGACTTGCATTTAAGTACAGTTGGACCTCCGTATCTGTGGGGGTTCCATTCCAGATAATCCGCATAAAGCGAAATCGCTTTAGCGCTGATACAGGGGTTACTGAAAAAACTTGGGGGGGAAGGTTAAAAATAATGTTGCTTACCTTTTCGCTGGCAAACCGCTCTGTTTGCAGGGCAGAATGCAATCTGGGGCGACCTTGGGGAAGGGAGGGGAAAGTCCAGTGACATGGAAAAGGCTGTAGGAGCGCGATTTCGCTCTCTACAACCCTGCAAACGGAGCGGTTTGCCAGCGAAAAAGAAAGAAATGCTATTTTTAACGTTTTTGTTCCTTTTTTCAAGTTTTTATAGTGACCCTCGTATCCGCGTTGAGACAGATCCGCGGATAGCGGGGGTCCACTGTATTGCACACTTTCATTTTAAACTTAAAACATGACATCAAATCTAAAAGCTTTGTTGGTTTATGAATTATCTACAACTATGTACAATTTTAGGTTTTCATGGCCAGCAATAATCTTAGATTGGTTAGAATTCACAGGATAAAAGGCCATGGCAACAAAGAAAAAACATGTTAAAAACAGTATTAAAAACTGCTTGTCCCCTGTCAAATTCTATTATTTCTGGAACGTTGCGAATTACAGGCTCAGAATACTAAAAAAAATATTATTTATCTTTATCACTGATATAGTCAACCTATAGGCTGATTCTGCCTGCAGAGGTCATCTGAGGTTAATAGAGAGTGTGAGACCATCAGGTATAGGTAAATTAGCTCATTCTTTCTACGAGTAGAAAGAATGAGCCCCTTTCTCTGCCCTTTTAAATGGCAGTTAGACCGAGGGTTTGTACCATTCTGTCCCATGCCACTAAGGGACCAGCTTGAAAAAGACCAGTATAATCTGGTTCGAAACGTTGCTGTTACCAGTTTTTAATACGGTTTTAATACGGTTTTAAAACATGTTTTGAATGTGTTTTTTACTGTGTTTTACTGTGTTTTTAACTGTTTGTTTCTTTGTTGCCATGGCCTTTTATCCCGTGAATTCTAACCAATCTAATATCTACAACTATCTTTGAGGTGTATTTTTATTGTTTGTGAAATTACTTGTTTGAATGTATTTGAGTGTATGTCTTATCAATTTCTTATTTCTTCTGTAGGTCGGTGCTGTATTATCATTTTCATCTTTGTATTGGGAGGATTCTGTAGACTTACAACCTTCATCTATTAGCTCTGCCTGTAATCAACTCTACCTCTTCCATTTGGTCACCATGGCACACATAATACAAATAATTCTTACCACTACAACAGGTAAGAACATAAGAGCCCTGTTGGATCAGGCCCAGGACCCATCCAGGCCCAGGACCCATCTAGTCTTGATGCATCTAGTCTAAATCTAGTTCCTGTATCTCTCAGTGGCCGAGCAGATGCCTCAGGGAGCACACAAGACAACAAGATACCCGTCTCCTATTACCACTCCCTTGCATCTGGCATTCAGTTGCCCAGAAGTTGCATATATTTACCATGGTTTGCAACCTGTGATGAACTTTGCTCCATAAATCTGTCCAGTCCCCTTTAAAGACATCTAGGCTAGGTGCCACCACGACATCCTGTGGCAAGGACTTTGACAGATTAATTACATGCTCGGTAAAGAAATATTTGTCTGTTCTAACACTCCCGCTAGTCAATTTTAGTGGATGTCCCCTTGTTCCAGTGTTGTGTGAGAGGGAAAAGAATTTCACTTTATCCATTCACTCTAGCATAATTTTATGTCTCAATTATGTCCCGTCCCCCACAGACACCTTCTTTAGAGCGAAGAGCCCCAAACACTGTGTCCTCATAAAAGAGGTTCCCTAGCCCACTAATCATTTTGGTTGCTTCTCTTTTGCACCTTTTCCAGTTCCATTATATTCTTTTTGATATGTAGTGACCAGAACTGGACACAGTATTTCAAATGTGGCCTCACCATCAATTTGTACAACAGCGTAATAATATTGGCTATTTTATTCTCAATCCCTTTTTTACTGATACCGAGCATGGAATTGGCCTTCACAGCCACCACACACTGGATTGACGCTTTCATCAAGCTGTCCTCCAGCATCCCAAGATCTCTCTCCTGATCAGTCACAGACAGCTCAGAACCCATCAACGTACTGTATATGTGAAATTGTGATTTTTTGCACAAGTGTGTGTTACTTCACTTTGAAGCGTATCTGCCATTCTGCTGCCCATTCTCCCAGTTTGGAGAGATCCTTCTGGAGCTCTTCACAATCCCTTCTGGACTTCACCACCTGGAAAAGTTTTGTGTCACCAACAAATTTGGCCACCTTGCTACACATCCCCAACTCCATGTTATTCATGAACAAGTTGAAAAGCACCGATCCTTGAGGCACTCCGCTTTTCACCTCTCGCCACTGTGAAATTTGCCCATTTAGACCCACTCTTTGTTTCCTGGTCTTCAACCAGTTCCTAATCCATAAGAGGACCTGCCCTCTTATTTCCTGACTGTGAAGTTTTCTCAGGAACCTTTGATGAGGGACTGTGTCAAATGCCTTCTGAAAATCCAGATATACCGTATTGGCCTGAGTATAAGACTCACTTTACCCCCCCCCCCCTAATTTATGTTGTTTAACTAGGGGTGCGTCTTATAATCAGGCTGTTGCAATTCCGGTTTGCAACTGCCCCTCCCCCAGGCTCAGCAGAGAAAGGGTGGCAAAATACTCACTGCTGCTGCTCAGCTGTGCAGTGAGAGCCTTTGGACGTGGGACATTGCTGGAAGAAGCAGCAAGGGACTGGGCCATCTCCAAAGCAAGAGCTGCTTAGGATTATCGCTGCTGGCTGTGATAAGTGATTATCACTGCTGGCTGAGACAGCAGAGACTCCCTGTTTCTGCAGTGGATATTTTCTTAGTTTCTGTTTCTGCAGTGGATATTTTCTCATTGTTCTCCCCCCACCCAATCCTTTTATCAGTCACCATTGCTTTAGGTAGGTAGGTAGTTGAACTGTTTTTTTTTCCTTAGAAGATAAACATTTGTTTTTGTTCAACCATATCCCCTCCCCATAGAATGTCCCTCTGCTCAGGTACAGGACAACAGTGAGGAAGCACATGCGGCTGACTCTTTCTGTAAAGAAGTTTGCAGATACACAAGTGGGTAAGTAACATCTTGGCAACCTGCGTCAATGGATGAAAATATATTGTATTGATCCTTCATAGTTCCCACAAGAGAAGGAGAAAAACTAGTATTCCAAATCTGTGTGTGTCTAAAGTTGTAATTCTCTGCACAATTATCTGAGAAATTCCTTTAATAGTGTTGACCTCCACCTTTTTCGCTGCCTTTAAGCTTCCAGGTGCAGCTCCCAGTGTTAATAAAAATTAAATTTTGATTCCTGTTTTCTACTCACCTGATGCTAATTTCACAAGTGGAATGAAACTCATGCCAGGTATTTTCCCTGCATAAGAACATAAGAAAAGCCCTGCTGGATCAGGCCAAAAGCCCATCTAGTCCAGCTTCCTGTATCACACAGTGGCCCCACCAGATGCCTCAGGGAGCACAAGACAACAAGATAACCTGTTTCCCGTTGACACTCCCCTGCACCTGGCACAGAGAAAACCCACTTCTAAAACCAGGAGGTTGCTTATGGCTTGTAACCTGTGATGGTCTTTTCCTCCATGAATCTGTCCAAACCCCTTTTAAAGGCATCCAGGCCAGGTGCCATCACCACATCCTGTGGCAAGGAGTTCCACAGATTAATTACACGCTGGGTAAAGAAATATTTTCTTTTGTCTGTTCTAACTCTCCCTCCACTCAATTTTAGTGCATGTCCCCTGGTTCTGGTGTTGTGCGAGAGGGAGAAGAATTTCCCTCTATCCACTCTCTCCATCCCATGCATAATTTTATAAGTCTCAATCATGTCCCCCCTCAGGCGCCTTTTTTCTAGGCTGAAGCCCCAGACGCTGTAGCCTTTCCTCATAAGGGAGGTGCTCCAGCCCACGAATCATTCTGGTCGCTCTTTTCTGCACCTTTTCCAGTTCAACTATATCCTTTTTGAGGTGTGGTGACCAGAACTGGACACAGTACTCCAGATGTGGCCTTACCATCGATTTGTACAAAGGCAGAATGATATTGGCCGTTTTATTCTCAATCCCTTTTTTAATGATCCCGAGCATGGAATTGGCCTTCTTCACAGCCGCCGCACACTGGGTCGACACTTTCATCGACCTGTCCACCAGCACCCCAAGATCTCTCTCTTGATCCGTCACAGACAACTCAGAACCCATTAGCGTATATGTGAAATTTTGTTTTCTTTCCCCAATGTGCATCACTTTGCACTTACTTACATTGAAGCGCATCTGCCATTTTGCTGCCCATTCTCCCAGTTTGGAGAGATCCTTCTGGAGCTCTTCACAATCCCTGCTGGTCTTCACCACCTGGAAAAGTTTGGCCACCTCACTGCCTATCCCCGACTCCAGGTTATTTATGAATAAGTTGAAAAGCACTGGTCCCAAAACCGATCCTTGGGGCACACCGCTTTTCACCTCTCACCATTGTGAAAATTGCCCATTGACTCCCACTCGCTGTTTCCTGGTCTTCAACCAGTTCCTAATCCACAAGAGGACCTGCCCTCTTATTCCCTGACTGTGGAGTTTTCTCAGGAGCCTTTCATGAGGGACTGTGTCAAACGCCTTCTGGAAATCCAGATATATACTATCCACAGGTTCGCTCGCATCCACATGCCTGTTGACCTTTTCAAAAAATTCTAACAGGTTTGTGAGGCAAGACTTCCCCTTGCAGAAGCCATGCTGACTCTCCCTCAGCAGAGCTTGTTCTTCTATGTATTTTAAGATTTTATCCTTAATGAGACTTTCCACCATGTTCCCTGGAACAGATGTTAGGCTGACCGGCCTGTAGTTTCCTGGGTCCCCCCTCCTTCCTTTTTTAAAGGTTGGCGTGACCTTAGCTATCCTCCAATCCTCTGGCACAGTGGCCGTTTTAAGGGACAAGTTGCATATTTTGGTCAAGAGGTCAGCAACTTCATTCTTGAGTTCCTTCAGAACTCTTGGGTGGATGCCATCCGGGCCTGGTGATTTATTGATCTTTATTTTGTCAATTAAGTCTGAGACGTCCTTAGTCCTTAGTCAGGGACTAAGTCAGGGACTAATTCCTTAGTCAGGGGAGACCGTTCTGGCAGTGGTATTTGCCCGAGGTCTTCTGCCGTGAAGACAGATGCAAAGAACTCATTTAATTTCTCTGCAGTCTCCAAGTCCCCTTTTATCACCCCTTTCTCTCCCTCACCATCCAGCGGACCAACCGTTTCCCTGGCAGGTTTCCTGCTTCTAACATATTTGAAGAAGCTTTTATTATTCCCTTTTATGTTGCCTGACATACGTTCCTCAAAGTCTTTCTTGGCCTCCCGTATCATCTTTTTACATTTCTTTTGCCACAGTTTGTGCTCCTGTTTATTTTCCTCATTAGGGCAAGACTTCCATTTACGGAAGGAAGCTTCCTTGCCTTTTATAGTCTCCTTAACTGTGCTTGTTAGCCATGCTGGCACCCTCCTGGACTTGGTCGAGCCCTTCCTCCTTTGTGGGATATACTCCCACTGGGCCTCTATGACTGTTGTTTTAAACAGCCTCCATGCACTCTGGAGCGATTGGACCCTTTTTACCTTCCCTTTCAGCTTTTTTTTAACTAGTCTCCTCATTTTGGGGAAGTCTGCCCTTCGGAAGTCAAGGGTTTTTGTGTCAGATTTGCTCGGCCCTCTCCCTCCGACATGCATGGCGAAACAGATCGCAGCATGGTCACTGTTCCCCAACGGTTCGGTAACATTTACCTCCCTGACCAGATCTTGAGTGCCACACAATATCAAATCCAGAGTCACCTGTCCTCTGGTCGGTTCCGTGACAAGCTGCTCTAAGGCACAGTCATTTAACATATCCAGAAATCCAGTCTCTCTTTCACGACCTGAGCATGAATTGACCCAGTCGATGTGAGGATAATTGAAGTCCCCCATGACTACAACCCTGTCTCTTGTTGACACCTCCCTGATTTGCTTCCTCATTTCAAGATCCCCTTCAGGTTTTTGATCTGGAGGACGGTAGCATGCCCCTACTATTACATCACTCTTTGAGCCTGGTAATCTAACCCACAGTTATTCTGTGGAGGAGTCAGAGCCCCCCTCCAGCTCTACTCTGGTGGATTCTACCCCCTCTTTGACATAGATGGCCACCCCACCTCCAACACGCCCCTCTCTGTCCCTCCTATAGAGTTTATATCCTGGAATTGCAGTATCCCACTGGTTCTCCGCATTCCACCAGGTTTCTGTTATACCTACTATGTCAATGTTTTCCCTAGCCACCAACCATTCCAGTTCTCCCATCTTTGCCCGTAGACTTCGGGCATTTGCATAAAAGCACTTATATACCTGGTCCCCCAAGAAGGGCTGCATGTTTGCACCTTTATTCCTGCAGCCTTCTGTCCTGCTAGACTGGCTGTCATGTCCCATCACACTACCACTCCCAATTCTTACTCTGTTATTACTTGACTGTTCCCCATCCTCTGCACCCTCATTCCCTAGGGATGAGGAGTCCCGAACCGGATGCCCCTCGGCTCCTGTCGGCTTTCCCCCACTGCATCTCTGGAGACTTTTATTATTTAAGTTCCCAAGCTGAATAAGACTCCTATACAGTCTTATAGGCCTATTTCTCTTTTAGATAGTGATTTACAAGATCTTAGTTCTCATGAATAAGATTCTTCCAAATTGTATAGACGCCAAGCAGATTTCCAGTCTGAATTACAAATCTGAGAAAATTTGCTGTCAATGTTAGTTGGTAGTTGTATTTTTCAGATAAAATCATTCTCTGTGTAGAGGTATTGGCAATTGCAATCAGAACTGAAAATGTAGTAATTTCATTCGGGAAACCATCAAGACAAATTAGCAGTGTAAACGACTAATATTGCTATAACAATTCTCAGCAAATGTCCAAGTGTAACATTTGTGTTGGAGAAATATCTGTTGTTGTAATGTAGTGGCTCAAGGAGTCTTTCCAGGGAAGGTGCTCCTCACTTTCACTGATGGGGCATTTTTTGTGTTGCAGTTGCTATACCCAAAGAGTTCCAGGCTGGTATCTGTGGGATTGTATTAAGAAGGGCATCACACCCTACCTCCGTTGTGCTGCTCTGTTTTTCCATTATTTGCTGGGAGTGCCTCCGCCTGAGGAACTTTCATTAGGTAAGTACTAGTGGAGTGTAGCAGTTGCCAACAGGTGAAAAATGAACTCAAAGAAATATCTGTTGAACAAATAGCGGCTTCTTACAAAAATGGTTGCCTAAAAATTTCTGTTCATAAAATCCTCAGTTTCATGTTAACTCTTCTTCACAAATATATTTATTTTGGATATTTAGATGTCCCCTTTCAAGCAGTTTCTCAAAGACAAAGTCTTTGTCAGTGTCCTTCAAGTCTGAATCTTTCACTATTTTGTAAGCAATTCTACTTTTCATTAGAAGTAACCAGAAGACTCAAGTATAGTATTTGCTTTTTGTTGTTGTTGAATGATGGAGATAGTCACAGTGAAAAGGGAGGCATGTTTCAAGTATAGCCTCAGAGTTTTAGTGCTGTTAGTTGTAGTAGCACATGAATCTTAGCCCCTTCCATCGCAGTTTCTCTCTTGTGACAGACTTCCTGCCTTCCCAGACTCCTGCATTTGGAATATTCACATCCTACAAAGAGGAGCTGCATGGGCACCCCCAAAGGATGGGGGTGCCCATTCACTTCTTTCTATATTTGTTTAGCATGGGAAAGAAGCTTACAGCTTGCGCATTCATCTTAATCGTCGCTTTGATTGCTGTAGTAAATGAACAGGTAGCTTTTGGTCAACACTCCTCTGCAGTTGCCCTCCACAAGAGCAAGAGTTTTCATTAATTTCTTATCTGAAGTAGTAATAAGCTACCTAATGTGGCTATTCCCAATGTGTTTCCCCCCCAAAAAAAAATCACAACTCTCCGTCTGAAATGCACTTTTATTTTCTAAATTTGTAGGGAATGCAACTTAAAAAAACACACCTTAACTTATTCAATTATCCACTTCATATCTTTTTCTTTGCAGTTGCTGAGGAAAGCCATTTCAGTGCACTTTGTGGCTACTTGTCGCTGCCCACCAATCTGTTCTTGCTTTTCCAAGAATATTGGGGTACTGTAGAACCCTTGCTCCAAAGGTAAGCTTTGTATATATCCATTCCTCCCCTGTCCTGTCCCCCATGATGTGACCGCAAAAATGCTAGTTAACCACTTGACTAATATAGGCAGCAATTGTAATTATCAGTAAGAGTAGCAAAGCACCTATTTAACTGTTTTTCTGTAAATTAGCAATAAAAGAGTACCGCATATAGCAGTCTTCATGAAGAATTTCTCACATAGGTGGTGTGCAGATCCTGCTGTTCTAAGTGTTCTGAAGGGGAAAAGTATTGCAATAAGGTCAGTTTCACTTTCTTGGGGTTCTGTTACAGAAATGGTTTTAATTGAACAGACTTAAATATTCAGATTTAGAGTTCTTTTAAGTTGCTTTTTTAAATGTTCTAAAGTTTAATTATATTTGCCTTTGGGACAGGGCCTCTGAGAGGGGAGTTAAGGGGGTAATTTGCCCAGGGTGAAAAATGGGTCAAAAGGGGGGCCCTGGAGCAAAAAAGGGGGCCCAGGAGTCAAATTCATATGTAGGGAAGGGGCCCAAAAGAAACTTTGTACCCCCTGATAAAATTCCTCTGAATGACCCTGCTTTGGGATCCTTGGACTGAAAAGTGGGATAAAACATGTGATTCAAATAATCCTTTTCAACAAATGAAGTGTGCTGAGCTGGTTTGTTCTTAAGATGATTATATTTTATTGTTTCAATCTCTGTTGTGAGCTGCCTTGAATCACTGGAGAAAGGCAGGATATACATCTCTTAAAATACCCTTTTTGATCTACTCGAGGCATGTGCATGTTGAGCCAAGCTGTTGAAACTCCTCTAGGTTTTAAAGCTGTTTACTATGCAACAAAGAGTGTTGGAGAATTATGACCAAAGTCATGGGGCCAAAACAGACTTGATAGGCGACCCATCATCAGTTAATCCATCTCTCTCCCAGTGCCACTGTTCTGATCATCTTCAGAGCCAACCCCTTACCCCATAGCTGCTGTTAGCTAAAAATAAAAGAGCTGACCATGGATCTCCTGTGTCTTGTCTTTTTTAGCCCTTACTCTGTGCATGGAGCTAGTTATGTGGTTCTCTAGATTAAATAGTATCCAGAAAGAGTATTAGCATACCGTACATCTGTGTCTTCGCTTCCTAATTTCTCAGATGATCATGTGATAATTTGCTGCAAGCTTTATAATGCAAATGTGTCACTTGCAAGCTCCTATTGTAGAAACAATAGCTGCCTTATCTTTGCATGATCAGTCAGGACAAATCATAAAATGTCGGGGGGGGCTGCAGAAGGTTCAAAGTTTGATAGAACTTTGTTCAGTTATCGTTGCTTTGTATAATTATATTTTCTTGCATTAACTGACTAGGTATCCAAGGAAAAGAAATCAGTTGATAGAGCTTCCAGAAGACTACAGCTGCCTGTTGAATCAAGGTTCTCAGTTTAGGTGAGTACCAGAAAGGGTTTTTTTAGACACCTTTCCAGTTTTTGTTTATAACACTGAATTTAGCATAACCAATCTTATATATGGCACAACTGTTCTAAAGGAACAACTTGTATATAGTACATTTTAAGAGATGTAATCTCTGATCCTGCAAATGGCATTGCAGATGTGATATTTGTGTGGTTAGGTTTTTTCCCTTGAAATTCTAAGTATCAAAATCTAAAATAGTCTTTAGATGTTCATATACAGGGAAGAAGGTGTTGGCTGTTGCAGAGAATTACAGTGCTGGTAGTGAACCAAGATGGATAACACAACCCAACACACATTTTGGAGCCTTAAAAGTTAGACTGATTCTTGGGTATAATTTGGGGGCGCTGGTTCCAAAAATTGTATCAGTTTTGCCCTATCAGCTCTAGTTTTGGAGATACGGCATAGCCACCTTTATATGCTGATTCAAGCAGCTCCCTCTTGAGGAACCCAATGCCATGGCTTCCTCACAAGGAAGCTGCTTCAATCTGCATATAATGTGGCTATGCCGTATCTCCAAAACTAGAGCTCATAGGCCAAAACATGCCATTTTTGGAATTGGTGCCCCAAATTATACCCAAGAGTAGTAGGTCTAACTTCCAAAGCACCAGAAAAAAAATTGTTGGGCTGTGTTATCTGGGCAACATAATCGCAGACAAGATACCTACAGTTCTGGGCCCTTAACTCCCACTTTATGATCTTTGATGCAACCAATGCAATGGCTGAGACGTTTTGAGTGAAGATGTATATTTGTAAACCTGCTGGCTGAGGGCTCAAGCCTATCTGGCCAGGCTGACCCCTAAACCTCCAAAACTAGTGGCAATGGTAGTACCCAATGCCAGTTAGTGGCTAGGTGGAGTACCACAATGTGGGTGCCAAATACAAAGCTTTGCCTAGCAAACCTGACACCAATGCTGCTGTTAACCATATTTATATTATGACCAACTGCACAATGGCATAGCTAAGGGGGGCTGGGGGGTACAGGGCCCCCAGTGCCATGCCTCCTGTGGGGGGTGCCCATGCTGTGCACCCTGCTACGGCATTGTATAGCAAAGCACTAATCTAGCACTGAACAGCAGATGGCACTGCGGTTTAAATCTCCAGTGCCGGTCAGCTGTTGGGGACTAGATTAGCTATTTGCTGTATAGCACCGATTCTGGCACACCCTACGGCTTTCGGTCACCCCTCCATCTGGGTGTCAAGCCCGGGGAGGGGTGATAGAAGCTGTGGGGGTGCCACAAGCCGCCACAGCAAGTGCTTTGATCGATTTGCAGCGGTGGCTTTCAAGGAGCCACTGCTGCAATTGATCAAAGTGCTTGTTGCGGCGGTGGCTTCTTGCACTCCCTTGCTCCATGGCTGGGGGTGGGGGCTGGGGGGGGCAACCAGGAGGTGGCAGATTTACCTTTTTTGCTGCTGCCGCATTCTTTTTTCACTTTTTTTTTAGGAAAAAAAGTGAAAAAATATAAGAAGTGATGTCAATTCTGGGGTGACGGCACTTCCAGGGTGAAAGGGTTAGGAGGGCCCCAGGTAGGACATGTCCCAGCTGCGCTACTGCAATTGTAGACTTGGCAGATGTACACAGTTCTCACTTCTCTTGTCAAGGATTGATAAATAGGAGTGTTACAGAAGGAGAGCCTGCCGAAAGGCCACACCACAGATTGTAGTGATTAGTGCTCATGCACCCCTTCTTGCTCTCCACTTTCCCGTTTTACTGGTTCAGCTGCTGAATGGGGGGGGGGGGGGACTGGTGTTGTAGCTGCTGCCACCATCCCAAACAAAGGAAACCAGACAGAAGAGAACCATCTGAGAAAAATCACACCTCCCAAGAAGAGCACAGAACTCCAGGGGTTCTTATTTTTTAATCAAAATCGCAGTAGAATCTGCAGGGGTTCTTATTTTTTAATCAAAATCGCAGTAGAATCTGCAGGCTTTCAGATATGGCAACCCACTGAATTATCCATGAACACAGACTAGGCAGGCAGAGAGTCAAAATATAAACAGTTTATTAATAACTCAAAAGAAAAGGAATTAAACACATGGGGAAGGGGGGGTAGAAAAGTGTAACAAGCAGTCTGATGTAAAATTCCTATACTTGGCAGGATGGACACTAAAAGATAGCTTGACCAAATTGGATGCAGGATTTAGTAAGTTATCCAACATAGGGAGCTGGGAAGCTACTCAAGTGCAAAGCACACAAAACCCCATGTCATTTGACTTCACATTGGTGAAGTTTGCAGGCTGGCTTGAAGTGAAAAGAGCAAACAAAACTAAACCCTCTAGTTAGAAATACAGTCTAGTTACAGTTCATTTGTGGTGTTCCAGGAATCCTAGTCCCTGCACTTACTGGAGATTCTACATTTACTTCTGCAAACCAGTAACTGGTTCGAATGGCGGACCTGGTAAAACACACTTGAGGTTTCCTGTGCTTTAACGAAACCTAGATTTTTATGATGCGTAGGGTTACCTGATTGAATGAAAGGGAATCACCTGGGCTCTCCATCCCATCCCTTTACCTAGATAGGCATGTTTGACTGCCCAGTCGTTGGGCACATGCCAGTTTCAGTAGGAGGCTTGGCTACTCCAGACATAGAAAAGGACCAAGTCCATACCTCGCACATGGCTGTCTGGGAATGGTGTTTCCAAACAAAGGACAGGGCTACTGCAGGAGGATGTACCAGCATCTTTTGGACTGTTGAACCACTACAGAAGCTTCTGGGGGATTAGAAGTGTCCAAAATAATGAAAAATAGGGGAAGAAGACAAGTATTTCTCATATTACCTTAATAAGAACATAAGAACATAAGAAGAGCCCTGCTGGATCAGGCCAAAAGCCCATCTAGTCCAGCTTCCTGTGTCACACAGTGGCCCCACCAGATGCCTCAGGGAGCACACGAGACAACAAGATACCTGTGTCCAGTCGCCACTCCCTTGCACCTGGCACAGAGAAAACCCACTTCTAAAAAACCAGGAGGTTGCTTATGGCTTGTAACCTGTGATGGTCTTTTCCTCCATGAATTTGTCCAAACCCCTTTTAAAGGCATCTAGGCCAGGTGCCATCACCACATCCTGTGGCAAGGAGTTCCACAGATGAATCACACGCTGGGTAAAGAAATATTTTCTTTTGTCTGTTCTAACTCTCCCTCCACTCAATTTTAGTGTGTGTCCCCTGGTTCTGGTGTTGTGCGAGAGGGAGAAGAATTTCCCTCTATCCACTCTCTCCATCCCATGCATAATTTTATAAGTCTCAATCATGTCCCCCCTCAGGCGCCTTTTTTCTAGGCTGAAAAGCCCCAGACGCTGTAGCCTTTCCTCGTAAGGGAGGTGCTCCAGCCCACAAATCATTCTGGTCTCTCTTTTCTGCACCTTTTCCAATTCAACTATATCCTTTTTGAGGTGTGGTGACCAGAACTGGACACAATACTCCAGATGTGGCCTTACCATCGATTTGTACAAAGGCATAATGATATTGGCCGTTTTATTCTCAATCCCCTTTTTAATGATCCCGAGCTGGGTCCCAATAAAAGCTGGATCCCGGTCCCAATAAAAGCTGGGTATTGTTTTGAAACTTTAGTAAGTACAATACTAAGTTAGTAACAACTGCACAGGTGTTCGCTGGGGCTGCTTCTGACTGGGTAACTAAATGATACCAGTTATGTGCCAGCTGTTCTGTATTTGGGAGGAAGAAATACCCCTTCTGAAAAAGGTTTTTACCATCTGGGTTTAACACTGGGTTTCTAATCGAGTCTGTTTGAAATGCACATTGTTGATGAAGCAGGCTTTTTAGTTGCAAAGCTCTTGGCAAACCCAGTGTTTTTAAATTCCTTGTTGGATCCAAATGTCACTCTGTTTTACTTGATTCTTCCAGGTGTCCTCGATCCTCTGATGATGAACCCACGTACCCAGTATTGTGCTTATTCTGTGGGGCGATGTTGTGTTCTCAAAACCCCTGTTGCCAGGAGCTGGTAAATGGGGAGGAGCTAGGAGCCTGCACTTCACATGCTGTCCATTGTGGTGCTGGAGTGTGCATTTTTCTCAAGTAAGTGACAGGCTAAAACATAACACTCACCAAGGGAAATAAACTTTCTCCTGGGAACATTAGGTTATTGATATCCTAATATCCTGATGTTCACAAGAAGAAATTGTGATTTGAGGAATAGCATGTGTTCTACTTAGAACACAGTTCTATTTAGTTGTTTGATTTTCTTTGTGAACTTTTTTGTTAAAGTGATATATAAATATTTTTAATCATCATCATACTTGCTGCTTTCCCCCTGCTGACAAATGTCAACATCCAGTGAATGAGAGAAGGAATGTACATTCTTCAAGGTGCTGAAGAGAATAAATTCATGAAACAGCAGAGTATTGGTGCAGGGAAGGTGGATAGCCTTGCTGGTGTCTACAAAAGTGCTCTCTACTTTGCAGGGATGTATCAGATTCAGAACCTTTATTGGCATAATTTATTGGCAAGAGCCAGGATGGTGTAGTACAGTGGTGGCCAACCTTTCAACATGAATGCTGGCCCTTAAAATGGTTGTCTTGGTGAGGGCATTTCAGCAGGTGTAGCTGCTTTAGCAGCACCATCAGCACTTGCAGCTGCCAAGATTCTGTCTTCTACACCACTCTTAAGAACACAGTAGCCCTAATGGTGGAAGGTTGGCCACCCCTGGTGTAGTGGTTTGGGAGTCGGACTTAGACCTGGAAGATCCAAGTTCAAATCCCCGCTCAGCCACGAAGCTTCCTGAGTGACCTTGGGCCAGTCACTATCTCTCAACCCCACCTACCTCACAGGGTTGTTGTGAGGACAAAAAAGGAGGGGAGGAAATATGTACACCACTCTGAGCTCCTTGGAGGAAGGGCGGTATAAAAATGTGAAAAATAAATAAAATAAAATTAACAACATACATAACATACAACATAAACATATAACAGGTACATAACAGTAACCATAACTATGGGTTAAGAGTCCTAAACCTAGCATGCACTACCCATATGACTCGCACTACGCCTCTTTACAATCTGCTTTAAGTAGGTTGCAATTTTTTCTGTTAATACAGCATCTACACCCTGTAAAATCCGGATTTTTCCTGATCCCCCCAACCCCACCTATTGGACAAGATCGGATATAAATATTTCACTCGTAGATAAATATTTCACTCGTAGATCATTATACAGAGGGCAATAAAATAACATATGGTGTAGAGATTCCACACCTCCCACAGCACACGAGCAACATCTCTCCCTAGATGGAATCCCTCAGTATCTCCCATAAAGTAACTCTGATGGCATGACATTACACCTTGCCAATAAGAAGGCCCTACAATCAGATGGGCATTTTAGATGGTATAAATACTCTGCCCGTTGGCCATACTTAATAGGAATCTGATAATGGAGTGGTGAGCATGTCGGGTTGGCAGCATGCTGAAGTTCTTGCTGTTCAGTATCCAGAAGCCTGCCCCTAATTGTTCTAAATGCTTGGTCATGGGTCAGTGAACCTACTATATCTAAAGCAAGGCCTAGAGATTGTATTTTCTTTTCAAAATAAGTAGCCCCAAAACGGGGCTCAGAGTCCAAGAGAAGTCAGGTAAGTAAACTATCCTGCTCTAGATTATAGAAAACGCTTAACCAAATTTTAAAAAAAAATCTCAGCTATGCCACAGTCTCCACCTGAGATTGACCAGCTTCTAAACAGAGAGTGGCATAAGCCACACAACCTGGCAACCCAAAGATTTTCCGGAGAAACGACGCTTGAATCCTCTCTAGAGAACGGTCCATAGCACGCATCCACACAGATGTATCTAACTAGGTCACAAGTGCGAGTGCAAGTCATTTTTGCACGAGTGCGAGTCAAGTGCGAGTAAGGCCAAAAACCACGAGTCACAAGTCGAGTCACTTTGGGGATAATGGCTTTTTTCCCTTGAAAATGGGGTGGGTGGGTGTCTGTGTGGGGTGTGTGTGGGGACCTCTGAGGCTTTTAAAGTACCCACTTGGCTTCCCCTATGCCCTTCCCCTCACCTCTCAGTCTTGTCACCACCCATCTGGTTTGGGAAAAACAAGTGTGTCTACATTCAAACCATTTATTATTCCTTCCCTGCCCCCTCCCCTTGCTGAGCCGAGCATCCCTTGGGCTCAAAGTTTTGGCCAATAAGGAGGAACCACTGCGGAAGCTTCATATTCCCTCACTCCTCCCCACCCCTTGTGCTCGGAGTTGTGGCCAATGGCGAACAGACGGCAAAAAAAGTAAAAACTCCAAGCCAGGCTTGCTTTCCCACCCCTTGAAAACCCTCCCTCCCTGCTGCCCTCCTCCTCTGAGGTCTCCGCTGCGCCTGCCTGTGTTGATGCTGGCCATTAAAGGAAAATGACTCAGAAATGGCACGTCGTTACCCCCACGAGTGCGAGTCAAGTACGAGTCCCGTGGGTTGCGAGTCCGAGTGCGAGTGCGTGGGTCACAAGTATGAGTACGAGTCAGGGAAAAAGTGACTCAGTCACACTTGCAAGTCGAGTCATTTGACTCGAGTCCCCATCCCTGCTACTTCGGGAAAACACAAAACGAGACTGGTATTTTTAGGGAGGTCAACAGTTGTAGTATCAATTACGTGACAGCTACTAACCTGCAGGTGCTGATTCCACATTCCAGCAAACACTCCAGATCAGGAGTGGCCAACCTTCCACCATTGGGGCTACTGTGTTCTTAAGAGTTGTATAGAAGACAGAATCTTGGCAGCTGCAAGTGCTGATGGTGCTGCTAAAGCAGCTGCACCTGCTGAAATGTCCTCACCTATGCAACCATTTAAAGGGCCAGCATTCATGTTGAAAGGTTGGCCACCACTGCTCTAGATAGTAATACCCCGGTTAGCTTGAAAAGAATTGCATTTTCCTTTTATTAATATATTGCAGTTTGCCGGGGAAATCTGATATATCCCAAGCAGAAGAGCTGTCATGGAGGAAGACATCTGAATCCTTCTCAATAAATATGCACTTGTTACTCGTTATACTGATCATCTAGAAAAGTTCTGAATAAAGATTATAACAGGGAACACTTTTACTCAGATGTTCTTAAAATGTAGTTTGTGTACTGAGACTTCCTGAAGACTATTGCCCCTTTTTAACATGGCTGGTTTGTGTTTTTTTTTTTTTTGTCAGAATCAGGGACTGCAAAGTTGTCCTGATTGGAGGTAAAACCAGAGGCTGTTTCTATCCTGCACCATACCTAGATGAATATGGAGAAACTGATCCAAATCTGGCGTACGTGGATCTTTTGCTATTTATTTCTTAGAAACTCCATCTTGTTGCTTTCTACATTTTCTTAAACCTCTTTTGTATTCTGCTAAGCAGATCTAGCAAATATACTTCTCTTAGTACTTTTCTAAAATAACAATTTGTATTCCTTCTGCCTGTTTTTAACCTTTTCAACAGAAACGTGCATTTGCCATTAAACTGCCAGTAAGTGGTTGTCTGATTGCCCTACAGCCGAGACTTGTGTTGCTAGTGAAAGATCTGTGGCAAGTCTGGTAACCAGCTACACTAACACTTGTTTTTGAGTTAACTGTGACTGTTAACTCCTGTGCAGGAGTGACTGTGACTGTTAACTTCTAGTTGCTTGGTTTTGTACATACATTTACTTGAATGAAAATCAGAATGAAATTATTACAGTTGAAAAGCTGCTTATTAACACTTCTCAAATTGAATTTGTATTCTTACTGTTTCTCTTTTGAAGAAGAGGCAACCCTCTGCATTTATGTCATGAGCGCTACCGGAAACTTCACTTGTTGTGGCAACAACACTGCATCATAGAGGAAATTGCTCGGAGCCAGGAAACAACTCAGATCTTCTTTGGATTCAACTGGCACCTGCTCTGAGTACCAGCTTTTCTAGATTACGTTGTTCTAACTGAGTCTTTTGAGGAGAAATAGGATGCTTGCTTACTTTAAAGAGAAATTCCCAGCCCGATCTCATGGTGTTAAAGCTAAACAGTTCTTGATGGGTCCGACATGCTTAGAGAAACACACATGTATACAACCTCCCAAATTTGATTGAAGAACAGAACCAGAAATGTTTAGGTTTAGTAGAAGTGCAATGGTCAAAGGATGTTTTGGTGCAGTTATCTGTCCACCTGAGTCTGCTGTTTGTATAACTAATTTAGATACTCCAAACAACCTTCTGTCGTCCTTACACACAATAAAAGGAACAGTTTATGTAATAAAAGGAACAATTAATATTTCCCTTCATGTGTATAGTAGCAGTTCAGAATTGACATGTGATGCACATACCCCAAAGTGGTTTCAGTGCATCTAGCTAGGAGTCTTATTAAATCCTTCCTTATTCTACTCTGCCTCTGCTTTACTCCTCCAGCTTAGCAGCACTCAAACTAACCATAATCTGCGACGGACGTGGTCTATGACATTCTTAGGAGGAACAGTTGTGTCTAGGTACCTAGCAATCCATAGCAACAGTCTCTGAGAATGAAGCAGGGCAGATGAGAAGGTGCACTTGGCAGGGTACACTGTGATCTTGGAATTTAATGAAGACTACTTTGTGAAGGGAAGTGCAAATGTCAGTTTATTCCGTCAATCATTTGGAAATCTTTCTGTTGGTTTTGATGCATTCCTTTTGCTTTAGGCATTGCTAGAATAGCACTTTGTATTATGTAGTTATTTTGTTCCATTAATATAGTATGTCTTTACTTGCAGCCCAAGAGTTTGTCTACCCAATGCCATGGTCTGGCAATGGCCGCCAACTATTACTTACAGCTATGGTACCTTGCTCACCAGCACAGGCCACAGAATGTAGTGAAACAAGCCATTTAGAATGTGCATCTGCTTTCCAGTAGTTAATACCATCTAGAGGCTAGGAGAACAATTAAATAAAGATGGAAGTTGGGTACATGTACAATGCGCTTTTCCTTATGTTTTGCTACTACGTGTTGTCTGCTGTTGTCACATGGACTACAAAAACATGTTTTCTGTAGCTAATGACATATCGAGGCTGCTCTGGCATAAGAGCTGGCACTGAAATACTTCAGAATTGCTTTTCCTTACATATTGATTATAGCCATAATAACCTGTCAGAGGGGGTATGTGGAAAGACTATTCTAATAAATATGCCCTTTGTGTAACCATCACCTTCTGAGGAATTGTCCTGTTTCGTATTAAAAGTCTAAATTATCCAGATGATGCATTTTATTGGTGTGTTCTGGCCACCTTACTTCCTTTTTGGAGACCTTGTGTATATTTAAGAGGGAAGATAAATATTGTGTGGGTTTGTATGTGTGAAAATAGTTTCTTAATTTCAAAAATCAGCCCTTCAGTTGACAAAGTAAGAACAGCGGATGAGCAGCAGTATCAGATGACAATTTCACATTTAATATAATAATCCTTTACACCAGTAAACTAAGGAGGAGTTATCACAAGCAAATGTAGAATGAGTTGGAATGCTAATTATGTTTCAGATTGCCCATAATACCTTTAAAATCTTTGCGCATTTGTCCATTTACGTTTCCCTTTGCAGCACAAATAGACTTCAGTGACCTGTTTTCAGAATATTGCCAAGAAGATTTCACTGATTGCCTGAACAGCAGAAAAAGCAAATCCCTGTGCAGATAAATATTTTGGCACAGTAGTAAATGCTAAGCTGATTTCAAAATGCAACTGTTGGGGTTAGAGTGAGGTGTTTGAGTAACACTTTATGCTAAGAAGAGATTAGCTAATGCTCTCCTTCAGTATGGGTGTGTCTAGCCATATTCACTTACTTAGCCATACATTCACCCATACTTCCCTGCTTTGGTTTTACCATGGGAATTACATGTGGATGTGCTGCTGCAGTCTTGGCATATCCTGGTAGTTAATTTGTTTAGTGCAGAAAAAATCACTCTTTTCTTTCAGGCGCCTTGTGCTAGTTTTCTGGTGTCGATTGTTCTGGTATACGTAGTAATAACTTCAGTCTCCTGGTCAGAAGTTGTAGCCTAGCGATGTACCTAGTACAGCATTTTTGCTGTTGTAACTGTCAAATCATGGACTGGATTTTAAAATAATGGGCGCTATTCAACCAACACTTGAGTCCCATTGATTTCAATTAGCGAGTTGAGCACATTCTTAATTTCAAAGTAAGAGTTATTCAGACTCTAAAATGCTTAATATTACCTGGATTGAGCCCGATAAGATTAGCTGAAATTCAGTTGCGTATGAATGTTGCCGTAAGCTGAAGCAGAGATCATGGCCTCAATTCAACAGCGTGCAAGCGCAGTAGCTGAAACTGAGCATATGTAGCCATTTAAAGAAAGCTAAAATTGTGCTGATCAGTTGATTGGAGGGGTGGGGAAACTGGGGAAATGGAATTGAGCCCCCTCCCCTGATTGGTTGGAATTCTTTAAAGGGCTATGTGCATGCAGAATTGGGCTGGGGAATTATACATGCAGCAGTTGGTTGCACAGTAGTTACCTGTGCAACTAAGGATATACACAAGGAAGCCATCCCTAGGCTGGATCAGAGTGCTGATACCCTGTGGTTGGTTAGTTGCTCAAATTATCCTAAGACAAGTCAAATCAGAGAGAAAAGAAACAAGCTGGCTTCTGTTCTTATGTGTTTGGACTTTTCTAGCATATAAGCTTGAACCTTCTGCACAGATGAGGATGAATGGTCATTTTTCATTTCATGGATTACTATGCAGTTTGGCTCACTGTGAGTATAACATATTTAGTGAACCTGCAGTGCTAATGCCACTGATCTGAATTATAAAGAAGATGAATGGAATTTTATTTACATACATGCATATATTGGTATCCTTTAATTGCAAAAATGTAAATTTGAGCCTTGTATAATGTTCTTGTTCTTTTAAAATACCTTGTATATGTATATTTAAAAGGAAATAAAGCAACTTCTCATACGTTGTGAGCTTTCATTTAAGAATGATTTCATACCTCTAGGACAATGTAATGGATAATATTCAGGAAGGAAAACTAATACATTATTAGTCAATACGATAGTGTGTGTTGAATATGTTTGGTTGCATTACTAAATTGTTTTAACCTTCAACTTTTTTCCCCCTTTCCTTCAGCCTTTTTCTCCTTTCAGTGTCTATGAAACATTGAACTGTAGACTGTCATGTTTCTCAGACAAAAATTATACAATGCATTAATGTTCATGAAACAAGGCCAAAGTTTTCTTGAGAAAAAAATATCTAGTTAGTACACCAATAATTTCCAAATTGTACAGTAACTTCAGAATTAGAAGTTTAGTTTTCCTCTTCAATTTTCACAGTTTATAGCAAGGATTTTGGCTCCTTGCCGCTTTTCTCCTTTCATTGCTCATCAATTGTGACTTAAGCTTAAGGAGGCAAATTGGTGCTGAAGAGTTTAGTGATTCTTGATTCTACAGAAGTGCGTTGACTACAGAATAACAATGATTTGAATTGTAGCCAATATTATTGCAACGGTGTCTGTAATACACAATTCAGTATGTTGTGCCAACATGGATCAGGGCTTACAGCACCAGCACCAGCAACTGCCACTGTTGCCATCTGCAACACAGAGAACATAAGAAGAGCCCTGCTGGATCAGGCCAAAGGCCCATCTAGTCCAGCTTCCTGTATCACACAGTGGCCCCACCAGATGCCTCAGGGAGCACACAAGACAACAAGATACCTGTGTCCAGTCGCCACTCCCTTGCAGAGGTGATACATAAAGCTGTTAACAGCAAATAAATGGGCAAAACTCTAACTGGGAATGACTTGCCTCTGAGCTGTCCTAATTACGCTGTTTTCCAAGAGGATTCCGTGGCATTCTGCGGCTCCCCTGGGAAGCATGTAATCTAGTGTGTCACATGGTCAGCTATGTCTGTGCAAGCCTGTGACTCGGCCATGTCGTACTTACCTCTTTATGATGGGCTTATAACCACTAGGCAAATGTTCCGCAAATTTCTGGTATCTGAGCCCAACATGTTTTTTCCTAAATCAGTAAAGTTACACCTAAGGTGAGTTCACACATTCAAGTTCATTGCTCAGTAATAGCAACAAGAAATGATGAAACTGTGTATGTGAAGGTGCCATAACAAAGCACACATTACTGCAAAAGGTTTTATACCATGTGACCACTTCAGATCATAATTATTTTCAACAGAGGCTGTTCCCCCACTCAGCCGCAGTCAATAAGTGAGAAGGTGAATGAGATGCTTGTGTACGTTCAACAGCTTTAAGTGGTAAAATGATGCAGCATTTGAGTGGTTTTCAGCAGTGGAGTGGGTTTCCTTTCACAAAGGCAAGAACAGTTTTTGTCAAGAATTTTCCTACCTGCAATGATCATCCATACCATGTGTGATAAGTTTTCCAGAATGTTATCTTTAAGCAAATATATAACTTTTGCTAATTCCAGCTGGTTTAATAATTGATGATAGGATCAGAAGGCTCCAGCAAGCCCCAACTATTTCTGTAACTGAGCAGATGCTGCAGCTTACAGGCTTGCCGTGCTTAAGCCATCTGTGTCTGCACAAATGTAATGAGAATTAGAGCAAGGATTGTGCAACTACTTGAGTTTATTTCCCTTGGAACAGGATCTTGGAACAGAAATATTTTTAAACTCTGGAAAACAGTTGTCCTGTACTGAAAACTACACTGAAGATGTAGGCTAGAGCACAGACAGACAGACTTCAATTTTCTGTGGTCTACTCCTGTTTTGTTTTTATTTGAATCCCTGTGGTTCACAGAGGTGCACTAAATTTACAAAGCAAGAGTGCATTCTCAGAATCTCTTAACAAGGTATGAATAATCTGTTAGCAATTCAGCCTTGTTGCATAAGAGGAAATGCCTTGCTGGTAAGATTAGGGTACACCCCTAGACCCATCTACTCTGCAGGAATCCATTCCCAAGTACTTCGGGTGTGATAGGTGGTCCAGTGGAAATTATTGCCTGGCCACAAGTCTAATTTCTGTCTATCCCTCGAAGCAATTATGTGGATCACCTTATGCTATTTTTCTTTGCCAAATGTGGGATATATTTTGAAAAGGAACTAAGTGCAACATTAATATTGTTTCAGTGCATCAAATCAACCTCCTTGCAATTTAATCCTGAATAATGCAAGTTAGGTAAAGGTATCCCTTGACAATTAAGATCCCTGCTCAGGCACGAAGCTTCCTGGGTGACCTTGGGCCAGTCACTATCTCTCAGCCCCACCTACCTCACAGGGTTGTTGTGAGGACAAAAAGGAGGGGAGGAAATATGTACACCACTCTGAGCTCCTTGGAGGAAGGGTGGTATAAAAATGTGAAAAATAAATAAAATTAAGTCCAGTCGTGTCCGACTCTAGGGAGCGGTGCTCATCTCCATTTCAAAGCTGAAGAGCCAGTGCTGTCCAAAGATGTTTCCATGGTCATGTGGCCGGCATGACTCAACACTGAGGCGCATGGAACGCTGTTACCGTCCCGCTAACGCGGTACCTATTAATCTACTTGCAATTTCTTGCTTTTGAACTGCTAGGTTGGCAGGAGCCGTCGTACGGATTCGAACTGCCGACCTTTTGATCGACAGCTCATGGTTCAGTGGTTTAACCCACTGCGCCACCCGCTGGCTTGATTTTCAACCAGCAAATTTGGAGATACTAAAAAATTATGTTGCTGATCTCTCTTCCACACCCAATATTGTCCTACAAGCAACTCAGACTATTCTGAGTTTGAATAGTTTGGAATAGTTTCTTCCAAAGGTAGCAATATGCCTCTTCAAGGCGCAATTTCTCTGCCTGTTTGTATGTTTTGCATAAGTGTCCACATTCAATGTCTGCCAAAATTTTCTGCAGAACCAGCCAGCTGACCTGTGCTATGTGGTGAAGATACTGTTTGTATGTAGATAATGAGATGATTGTCCTCCTTACAAGACTTGGCTGCTGCAAGAAAAAAGTTCTCTGTGTGACCTGAATGGAAGCTGCTTCAGCTGTCGTCGTGTGTGTGATGCATTAGGGTCTAGAGATGCTGCTGTACCACCATAACATCTCTACCCACCCACTGAACTACTGGGGAGGGGGAATCAAGGGAAGAGGAGGCAATTCCCAGCCTGGTTGCTTCTCTGCTGTTGCCTGGTACAGTTCAAGCTACACAAGCCTGCAATTCAGAGGAGCATAACAAAATGGCAGCAACAAACTGGGATCAGGAGAATAATGCGTGTAGATGTAGTTTGAGGAGTTAGTGGCACATATTATTACAATCAAGGATATAACATTTACAAATGGCTGCTTCCGATCAACTAGCTCCACAAATTGCATGGAGCTTGTCTTTTGTAATTTTACATATTTGTTGTTGTTGTTCAGTCGTTAAGTCGTGTCCAACCCTTCGTGATCCCAATTTTACATATAGGAAATACTAAAGGGAATGTTTCCATTGGGGCTTAAGTGTCGTACTGGTACATAAGTCCCCAAACTTTGGGCACTTTAATTAAGATTTCCTGACAGTTCCCCAATGGGAGTGGTGCTATCTTGAGACTTTTTGTGACAAGGGAAGATATAAATTCACAAATGAATGAGCATACTAGCCCCTTGTGGAGAAAAGAAGTTGTCAACCCCCAACTGCTGCCACCAAATCTTTTTTGAGCTATTTTATTTGAACTGATACACATCAATGGAATATAATATGAATGCTGGACCTTGCTTTTCCTATGATTCAGGTCAAGCCAAAAATTCCACCTTGAACTCCGTCTTCAACAAGCCTTGTGACCTTGTCATGAACCCAGGAAGCGGGGGAGTGAGGTATCACAGTCCCTGCTGCAACCCCAGTGCTCATGTCATTGTGTAACTGAGTCCAATCTTATACATGTCTACTCAGAAGTAAGTCCCATTGTGTTCAATGAGACTTCCTCCCAGGAAAGTGTGTATAGGATTGCAGCCTGTGATTAGCTCTAGACTAGAGCTAAAGATATCATAATCTAAATATTTGAATTTAGATCTTAGGAGGGCACCCTTCCTGACGGCACCAGATGAGCAGCGCTGATGTGGAAATAGCATGACCACACACACAGAATGAAACATTAATACTCTAAAACAGGAATAATTAGCTCTCGGGTAACATACTGAATAATGGGATTACCTACGGAGAAAACCCTTCCCAGGGAAGACACCTAGGATCTCGTGTACACCTGACCTTTTCCCTCTAACCCATAAAATATTGGGGAGTTTCAGGTTGCATTTTCTGATCTATCTGAAGCAAGGAGATGCTGAGGACTAGTGTCTCAGGCCAAATCTCCAAATGCTGCATGATACATTGGATCTCTGCAAGACTTCATATGCAGGTAGCTATAACTGCACTTTTAATATCTCTCTCTCTCTCTCTCTCAAATCTTCCCACTTCTTTCCCGTCTTTGCTAAGGAATCAGGATAAAAGAGCAGATTTTTACACCCCCCAAAAAGAACATTTTTTTTTCTTTTGGTGCACCCAATACATTTACACACCAGGTAAGCATTCACTATTCAGCACATCATTTATTTTGATAGGATATTCATGGTTATCCATGAATATAGCTAAATCCCTTTCAATAAAGTGTATATCTTTTAAATTGCTTTCTCTCAGTCTCTTAAATTGTTGGATTTTGCTGATGCTGACTTGTACCTTGCCTGATATTGCTAAAATCACTGGATTTCTAAGGGAATCCTGAAGGTGGAATGGGAGTGTGCACCCCACACCATTTCAGCTACCCACACATTCATTCCCTAAATTAAGCATTGGTTTAGAAAAACAATCTGAATACAACACACTCATTATATAAGGATTTATTTGGTCGCTCTTTGAAACATTTACTAATGGGTCACCAAAGCATCATATATGCTTGTTTTTCTTTGTCAAATGTGGGATATTTTTTGTTCCTTTTCAAAGTGCAATCTTGTTGTTACTTCAGGGCATCTGATCACACCCTTGCGTAATTTAATCCACAAATTGCCTGACCAGTACAAGAAATAGGAAGTGGAGAATGACCGTCTCTTACCCTTATAGAGATGATCCATGATGATTTTGACTAAGGGTAAGATACCCTGTGATGTGAAGGTTTCTTGATTTAATGTGGTGTCTATTTCTCCATCGCCTACTAAAACACTGCTACATGCTAGTTGTGTTAGCCACAAAATGCAGCTCATGCGAAATTCTATATTGTAAGCATCCGTTGTAGCTTCCATTCATTGGACTTCATTTTGTTATCTCTCATTACCTTTCTCTGTATAATGGCCTGATAATGTATCTTCAACCATGAGCATAGAGTAATTGCATTTGTAGACAGAAATGTTCATTAAAAAGAAATCAAATACCTTTATTTCCTTCAGTTTCCTGTTACTTTATGATCACAGTGAATAGACAGATTTTGCCTGTAAGTCTCTTTTGAAGCACTGCAATATATTTTGAGCTGGTCAAGTATTCATTTAACAGTTTTAACACTTTTTAGAGGGAGCGCTATCTCTAAATGCAAAATTGTAATTGCCTTTTAACTTTAAGGCAATTACAATTTTGCATTTAGAGATAGCGATTTTCCTTAGAAGCCTGTAATTGTCATTATTAGGTTAGGGAGCTCAATCTGGAATTGAGTGAGCAAAGGTATTTTTGTAATATTGAGGGAAATAAAGGCTGTTCAGATGATACACCTAATTCATTGGGAAAACATTTGGCAGTGGGAACGCAAATCATCAGTCTAAAGGCTGATTCACACTAGCCCTTTCCGTGCGCGTTTTTGATCTGCGTTTGGTCTTTTTGTGCGTTTTTCATGCTTACGCCTGAGTTTACGATGCAGCCAGGAGAGATGGTTTCCTTTTATCTTTTTGGTGCGCTTGCGTTTAAGCTAGCATTTATGCTCGCGGTGCTAGGCAGCCCACCAATCAGAGAAGCGCATTTCTCTTCACCAAATCACAGCTGCGCTTTCTTCAAGAAGACGGGCAAACGTTCAGAGAACTGCTAGACGCACGTACAGACGCTAGAGCAGGGCATGCGCGCCGGGAAAAGGCTAGTGTGAATCAGCCTTTAGAGTTACACGTAGTTCTTCTCTAGGTAAATATGCTCACAGCAAAATGCTTCATCTACAACCACATTATCTGAGTGAGAAATTAGCCACAATCTCATCACATCTGGAACTCTTTGATGTCCTCTCTGTCATTTGTATCAACGTGGTTTTCATTCTCGTGCTCATGTTCATCACAATTTGGAATAGTATATGATGAGGAAAAGCATTAAGAAAACATTGTAAATTGATACAATCAATCTGTATGCGTTATATAAAAGAACTGGGATGTGTAGAAGTAAACAGTACCGCAGATAGTAAAATGAAGTTCTACCTTTTTACCAGAGGCTCCCATTGCGGACCCTGTTGGGATGATATAATTTACCAATTTCACATTTGGGATTCTTATTCTCACCTGTTGAAAAGAAAACCAGGTCACTGCACAATAGTGATTGTGATGCCAGCCATATTAAAGTCTTCAGTGCTGCATCCATCCGCTTAAGCTGTGGGGATAGATTTTGTTGGAACATTCTGTGGTCCATGGTTTGTAGTTTGGACATCCATGTTAGGATCATTCATTCCTGAAACGGTGGATATTTGATTAGCTTTGCCAA
Source organism: Plestiodon gilberti rubricaudatus (assembly GCA_026170595.1). NCBI lineage: Eukaryota > Metazoa > Chordata > Lepidosauria > Squamata > Scincidae > Plestiodon > Plestiodon gilberti. Next base: position 260,794,147 of record JANXHW010000001.1, read on the forward strand.
GATTTTTAATGATGTTGATGTTGTACTTGGCAGTTTCTACAAAGCTGTTCTCAAGTAACCAGCCATCTGAGTCACACTGTGGATCACCCAAGAGAAGAACGTTCTTCATTGCAGTTTGAAGGTAACGAACACCAGTAAGCACAGACAGCTAGAGGGAAAGGGCACCAATTAGCACTGCAAATCATTAACACATTAACAGTTTATGTTATGTCATCATCCACAATTCAGAGTACTGAGATGCTGCCCAGTGAATGCCAGAATTGCTCAATCTTTCACTTCCTTATTTGTGGCATCTCAGTGATTCTACCTCTGAACAGACTCAGAATGATTCTTGCTCTGAATGTTAGTCAATCTCCTTCTTTCTTTTGAAATTTCAGGATACAAATGCACACAAGACCAGTTCCAGGGGCTCTTAGCAAACTTCCCTCCACGGGCCCTGAGAGTCACTCCGCCACCAATGTGCAAAAGCCATGGGCACAGAGATGGTGTTGTCAAGTGTACCAGTGGGCCCTTCTGAGATCTCAAGAACTGCCCAATTCTGCTTTGATGCTAGCCCTGCACATCAGTCAAATATTTCCAGGTGATGCATGCTACCTGCACTGCTACATGATATCACTTGAGATATTATTTTCCGTTCACTCTCTCCCAGCCCCCCATGTTCCTCTCTTTCCCCCACTTTTATCTATACCTTTGCTAGACTCGCACTCTCTTTTCATTTCCTGTCAAAATTCCATCACTGAGCATTTGGAATAGAATTCTATAATTGGAAACTCCCTCCAAAAGAAAACCCACAGACTACATCTGAGCACCTTCTGCCCCTACACAGCAAAATTCCCCCTTGGGGGTGGTCATGTCCTGAAAGTTTGCACTTCAGGTACAGAAAAGATCGTTTGACACCCTTAGAGCTCATAGAAAGGGGCTTGTAGTTTTAAGGACTTCAGGCTAAAATACAGGTAATGCTGACTGACATTTTTTAGAAAGAAATGAACCAGCAGGTTTTTATTATGCCTTTATTCTTTACTTAGAATCCTCCCTGGCTCAATGCAACTTCAAAACAAGCATCACAAGGGATAAAACTGAAAGTATTTTTGGATGCCCCCGATTCAAAAGGTTACTGTTTCTTGTTGGCACCATCAAATATAAGAAGCTGTCATTAGTCACACTCTTGTTATCTGCCCTACATTGAAGAAGGTGACGAAAGGGAGTGGCCTGCTGTTAGAATGGCATGTCTCCTTTTTTTCCCAAGAAGCTATGACTTTTCCCTCCTAAAGCATAGTGGTTTGGGAGTCAGACTTAGACCTGGAAGATCCAGGTTCAAATCCCCGCTCAGCCACGAAGCTTCCTGGGTGACCTTGGGCCAGTCACTGTCTCTCAGCCCCACCTACCTCACAGGGTTGCTGTGAGGACAAAATGAGGGGAGGAAATATGTACACCACTCTGAGCTCCTTGGAGGAAGGGCGGTATAAAAATGTGAAAAATAAAAAATAAAATAAAATAAATTGATGGAGGGGGCTGTTCAAAAGGATAGAGTGCTCTAGTTTAGCAGGAAGACTAGCAGTTGTAACTCTATCATGCTATTCCCTCAATGTGCTGAAATTTTTTTTTCTTTCTCCAAAAGAGCATCAGAGAGCAAAAGAGCATCTCAAGAACTCTTTGAGATGCCAGGATAAATCAAGCTTTGTATCCAATATAATCAATCAAGCCTTTTCAACTTGATCAGGTCATAAAGCTGTAAAGTCACATTCCTTGCTCTTTGGGTCTCTTCTTTTTCCCCTTTCAAAAATATGCTTCAAAGCTGTTTTTCAAGGAACTTGTTTTCATGTCTCATCATGTCATTTCTGATATACAGTATCATGGAAACTTCTGGCATCTGATCTTTCTTGTTTGATGCTTATATTTCTCTGCAGGGAATGTGATTTACAGCTTGATTCTAAAGCCGGAGCTACACCGCACGTGTTCGCGTTTCGTATGCATCTGGTGTCCCGCCCCCAGGTGCAAACAACGGGCTCTGATTGGCTGAACGAAATGCAAATGCGACCAAAGTCGAACTGGGCTTGACTTTGGCCAAGTTTGCATTTTGTTTAGTCAACCAGAGCCCATTGTTTGACCTGGGGGCAGGACACCAGACGCATACGGAACGCAAACGCGTACAGTGTAGCTCCAGCTTTAGGCTATAATCCTATGCATGCATTCTTGAAAGTAAGGCCCAAACCACATGTGCAAAAAACTCACGTGGAAATGAGCATTTCTCATGGAATAACTGCACATTAGGACGCAAAACCCACATGGTGATACAATTATGAGTTTTACAATTGTGAGCTTTTGTGAGTTTTCTTCCATGGAACAAGCCAAGAACCTTTTTCACTTCTTCATTCATGAAACCTGAGCCATGTGGGTTTTGAAGTATGGTTGGAAAACTCATATGGTTCTCATTATCCATGAGTTTTGAGTCCTTGGAGATGGCATCCTAAGCTGTCTCCTCCTCCTTTGTCAGAACTGGTCCTCTCCTTGTTTTTGGCTTTAAATGGCAGCTGTCTCCTCTCCCTTGCTTATGGCAAGTAGGACAGAAAGACGCAAAGCCAGACCTAGCTTGATGTTTTGGTTGAATCTTAAGATTTTTGGATTGAATAATGATGGAGAAAAGCAGTGTTTGGGTGGTTCCAGCTACTTCTGTCAGCCGCGAGGGGCTTCCTCGCCATCTGAGGAAGCAAGGAGGAATTGAGAGCCTTTACTGACATTTTGGCAGGGAGAGTAGAAGCATGAAAACAGGAAGGCAAGGCACTCAGTGCTGCCTGTCCCCTGCCATGTTTAGGTCCAAACCTATACTTAAAGTCTCAAATTTGGATAGTTAAATTTGGATGCTAGTGCTAGACTTGCTCTGCTTAGCAATCAAGGCTGAGACTTACCGATTGCTATACCACCACAATGTCACAAACTCAACAATATGCTGGCATTGCAGCAAAGTTATACCAGCAATACAGCTATCTGTTTTTGTGTAATTTTATCATTAACTACATGGTTTTCTCTCCAGGATCTGTGGTGGAAGAGTTTTATTTTTAAGTTCAAATTGGTCTGAAGAAAGCTACATGCACTCAAAGGATACCAGTTGTGCCAAGATTCTGGGTAACTGGGGACAGCCAAAACTACATAAGAAAGTGGGTCCAGCTTTTGACAAATCATATAGCTATGAAAGAAGAACCTCCCATCCCTTCACTATCAGCTTTTACCTCAAACAACCAGATGATGAACACAGCGATTCCAATGGACCTCATGATGTCAGTGTAATAATCCAGGAGAGCTTCCCTGCAACCTTTCATCCAAACATTAAGTTCTTCTGTCAGAAAATCATAGTTGTAGTGAGCACTGTTGTTTGTGAGCTGATATTGGATACAGGGCCGTGGCGAAATTGGATTGCAACAGCTGAAGGGCACGCCGTCCACCAAGAACTTGCCATCAACATTACTTTTCAGGCGGCTGCAATAAGACGGGGAAAACAGGCATTGTATGTGGTTAATGGTTTGGCCTGCTGCATTTTGTAGAGAGGACATCAACTCTAGCACTCCAGTCTAGTGCTGATGTAGCAGTATAAGGCAGTAGAATTTACAGTACCATTTCAGACAGTAAGTGAGGAATATACCATGGGTAATGTTGCTCATGTTAAAGAAAAAGTTTTTTTTAAAAGATCCTTGATCATCAGGGAGACAGATTTTAGCCCAAATTACTCCCTGTTATGCTGGTTTTGTATTATCAAGGAGTTTTTAAAGTAGGAGAATAATTTTTTAAGTGATTTCCCTGCCCATACCCTGAAGTGGTACAGTCCATTCTATGACTAAGCAGCCCTTTTCAGGGTGGCTTGGGGAAAATGAGAAACTATTTCCTCACTGAATGGCATTGTTTTGTGTGAAGGAAAAGGGTACCTCACCAAGGTCCCTCATCTAATGTTTCAAATTTTGAGTTCAATTTTCACTACCTCAAATTACTTTTCCTATAAAGACACATGGTGTTTTGTAGGGCCTAGAGACTTACCCACATTTGAATTCTATCATCTGATTGAGAGGACCCATTTCAAATGTGAGCAACAAGAGCACTTGTTTGATTCCCAAACCAGCACAAAAAACCAGTGTAACAAGTACACTTAATTGAAACACTATTTGTGTGGAATATCAGAAAAGTCGTGTGGAAAAAAAAACCCCAGCCATTTTTTCGTTGCTCTTAATGACCCCTTGTTATGCTATACCTTGTAGTGCTACCTGCTGCTGGTGTAGTGTAGTAGCAACAGACTAAACTACAAATCAGAAAATTCCTAATTCAAATCTTCGTTGTACTATGAACTCACCAGCTGGCCTTATACAAAGGCTCTCAGGGTGCAATCCTGCTCAAGATTAGGCTGGCGGAGTGTGCGCTCCGCTGGCCTGAGGTGTCACAAAACTGCCGGAAAGCACTTTTGCGGCACCTCTAGTGTAAACAGCACTGGCACAGAGGCCTGCACTGCTTACAAGGCCGCCGTCCCAAACCCACACCAGATAACCCAGGTGCGCTGGTCGGCAGGAGGGCATGGGGAGGGAGGGCCAGGGTGGCAGGGGGAGGGGGCCATTAGTCCGGCCGGGAGGGAGGCAGGATATCGGCAGTGCGCTCCGCCATATCCATGTCCCCTTCCTGGAACGGGCTGGCCTTACATGGCCTCCCCAGCTGTGTACCGGGGCCTCCGGTGCTTACACTCCCCTTCCCCCAAGGTGAGCTCCAGCCGTGCCGGCGTGGGCCACATCCTGACTAAGATGCAGCGGCCAGCCATTTTGGTCGGTTGTCGCATCTTAGGCAGGATCGGGCTGCTCGTCTCTGTCTCTATTTCTTATGCAATACAGGGAGCAGAAGAATGATGTATCAAGAACGAAACATCTCCATCGGGATTAAGGTCATAAAACAACAAAGTTAAAAATGTGATTAAAACTTTAAAATGACTTTGTATGTCTTCTTAAGATGCAACCCTGTGCAAATAAAACACTTTAAAAGTCTCTTTTAAAATTCAGTAAAAACAATTTTAAAACACTGTCTGACGTTTCATTTATGAGCCATGAATATCATCAGATGCGTAAAAGGCTACAAAGGGCAAAAGATATTAAAAGCACACAGGTAGCTTGTTGTTGTTCAGTCGTTAGTCGTGTCCGACCCTTCGTGATCCCATGAACCATATCCCGCCAGGCCTTCCTGTCCTCCACTATCTTCCTGAGTTCGCTCTCATCTTCCGGCGTCATATCTTTTAGCCTTTTGGTACCGTTCATGGGATTTTCTTGGCAAGGTTACTGGAGTGGGTTGCCATTTCCTTCTCCAGGTAGCTAGCCACCATTTAAGGGAGTTTGGGCGCGCATTTCACCCTGGTAGAACATATGAATGAAATGGGACATGATATTGACTTTGGAGCTACAGAAAGTTTGTATCACGAGCCAAATTATAAAGCTAGGCTTAATTTGGAAGCCATAGAACTTTTCAAACATGGAAAGCAGGTCCTTAATCGCAAACAGGAATTATCAGCAATAAATAGAATTTGGACTCTGGCACTAAGCAAGATTGCAAGGACCAAAACAACTACTAGGGGCAGTAGTAAGGGGGATCGAGGGTCAGGTCACTAGCGGTCAATATTTGAAGTCCTAGTTCCGGTGCTAATGAACTCCACTGCGAAATGCACGCCCAAACTCCCTTAAATGGTGGCTAGCTACCTGTGTGCTTTTAACATCTTTTGCCCTTTGTAGGCTTTTACGCATCTGATGATATTCATGGCTAGGCTTACCATATTTTTCAAACTTCAAACCGGGACACCCCCCCCATACCCCCCCGAGGTAATTAATTAATTAATTAATGTGAAAGCAACGAAAAAGCAAGGCCAAAGAACCACAACCAATCGTAAACAAAAAAGCAATCCTAAACCGCACAAATGAAGCCCAAAGTCCCATCCAGAACGAAAAAGCCACTCTAAAGCACAACAAAAAGCAATCCTAAGCAGCCCAAACGAAGCCCAAAGTCCCATCCAGAACGAAAAAGCCATTCTCAAGCACAACGAAAAAGCATAAAAAGACCATAAAACTCCTAATAAAGCATTAATCCAAATAAGAAAGCCTTTTAACGAATAAAATCTAAAAGAAATGGGGCGCGAAGCGCCCCCTCCTGCCGCGTGAAGCGCGGCCGCAATTTTTCAAATAAATAATCAATTTAAAATAATTAATTAAGTAAAGGGGGCGCAAAGCGCTCCCTCCTGCCGCGTGAAGCGCGGCCGAAATTTTTAAATAAATAATTAATATTTCTATTAAAAATATATAATTTAAAAATAAGCTTACCTGGTCGCTGCTGGTCACTGGTCCGTGGTCGCTGCTGCTGCTGCTGGGGCTGCGGCAAGCAGGCTGGGGCTGCGGCAAGGCAAAGCAAGGCAAGAAGCAGGCTGTGCTTCTCCCGGTGCCGCTGCAAGACCAGCGGCACCGGGAGAAGCACAGCCTGCTTCTTGCCTTGTGTTCTCCCTGCGCAACGCAGGCGAGCAGGCTGTGCTTCTCCCGGTGCCGCTGCGAGACCAGCGGCACCGGGAGAAGCACAGCCTGCTCGCCTGCGTTGCGCAGCCCTGGAGAACACAAGGTAAGAAGCAGGCTGTGCTTCTCCCGGTGCCGCTGGTCTCGCAGCGGCACCGGGAGAAGCACAGCCTGCTTTTTGCCCGTGTTGCGCGAGCTACAGGGCTCGCGCAACGCGGGCGATCAGGCTGTGCTTCTCCCGGTGCCGCTGGTCTCGCAGCGGGAGAAGCACAGTGCTTGCCCGCGTTGCGCGAGCCTGCTGGAGGCTCGCGCTGGCCGGGCAAGCAGGCTGTGCTTCTCCGGTCTCCCAGCGGCTCCATGCGGTGCCGCTGGGAGACCGGAGAAGCACAGCCTGCTTGCCCGGCCAGCGCGAGCCTCTAGCAGGCTCGCGCAACACGGGCAAGAAGCAGGCTGTGCTTCTCCCAGTGCCGCTGGTCTCGCAGCGGCACCGGGAGAAGCACAGCCTGCTCGCCCGCGTTGCGCGAGCCCTGGAGCTCGCGCAACATGGGCAAAAAGCAGGCTGTGCTTCTCCCGGTGCCGCTGCGAGACCAGCAGCACGGAGAGAAGCACAGCCTGCTTGCCCGCGTTGTTCGAGCCTGCTAGAGGCTCGCGCTGGCCGGGCAAGCAGGCTGTGCTTCTCCGGTCTCCCAGCGGCACCGCATGGAGCCGCTGGGAGACCGGAGAAGCACAGCCTGCTTGCCCGGCCAGCGCGAGCCTCCAGCAGGCTCGCGCAACGCGGGCAAGCACTGTGCTTCTCCCGGTGGCGCTGACGACCGGGAGAAGCACCCGCTCGCCGCGCCGCCATCTTTTTTTTTTAATTTCAAACTTCCCGGGCAGCATCTTGGGTCACGAAATCTCGCGTGAAAAAAAAAGATGGCGGCGCCCATTCGTCCCCCGGGACCCGACCGGGAATCGGGTCCGATTTCCGGGACTGTCCCGGCGAAACCGGGACGAATGGTAAGCCTATTCATGGCTCATGAATGAAACGTCATGCAGTGTTTTAAAATTGTTTTTATTGAATTTTAAAGGAGACTTTTAAACTATTTTATTTGCACAGGGTTGCATCTTAAGAAGACTTACAAACATTTTAAAGTTTTAATCACATTTTTAACTTTGTTGTTTTATGACCTTAATCCCGATGGAGATGTTTCGTTCTTGGTATATCATTGCTGGTCATAACAGTTTCCGTTCCATTTTTTAATTATGTATCAGTTGGCATTTAAAGATTGCAACAAGTTAAGGTACTGTATAAGAATGGATTTGAGCAACTGAAAGCACTATATAGATGCTAAATATTATAATTGTATATTGTCCAAAGCTTGTGACATCTAGACTTCAGTTGATACATCTGAAAAGTGGAAAAAAGTATCTTTGTGGAGTCTAGTGTTAGGAGACAGAAATTGAAAGGCAAGCTTAAAAAATGCTGAAGAAACAGAACACAGTACAAATGTAAAAACACTCCTTTTCCTGCTTCAAAGCAGGAGGTTGGACTAGATGGTCTTGAAGGCCTCTTCCAGTACTATGATTCTATTAAATTTTACAAACAGAACTCCACAATGGATTACAAGAGAAAGTAGACTGATCTCATGCTCGTCAGACAGAAAGTCTGTTTCCCATTGAATAAAATACCAAAGCTTTAAATAGTACCACGTACAATTAAATTGAGGGTCATTACCCTCCTACCCCCACCACTTCACAGATGATAATAGGTATGTTCCAGTGCCTTACTGGGCAGGGCTTGGGGTAGTGTTCAGCAACATAGCCTGTTGGATAATGCTGGGGCCGATACAATCCAGACCAAAATAAGCCACAAGCAGTAAGCAGAACTCAAAATGCATACAAACAGATGACCTCCAAATGGCAAAAGCAAGCAAGCCACAGACTTCAAGGTAAGTACTTAAATTCTCTCATTGATATGGGTATGAGAACGACGAACACTTCCTGGTACGCATAGGTACTGTGTTGCAATAATATTGTTCAGAGGAATCTGTTTTCAATATCAGGACTTGAGACCTAGAATATGGGAAGAAAGTAAACACCTGCAGAATGCCCTTCCCTCACTACTGAACAATTGCAATTCCTCACTTCTCTACCCACTTCAGGATTGGATTGTTTCCAGAAAAGAGCTGAGCCCACAATCCTTTCCTTCCACAAAGAAGTCCACTCTTGGTTTCCTTCCTTTCCATGGTTACCTCAACATCCCTCATTCCAGCAGCCCACACAATAAAGATGATAGTGCGGCATGTTCTAGCACAGCGTTTTTCAATGAGTGCTTCTCGGAGCCCTGGGGCTCTCCGAAACCATTGCTAGGAGTGGAAAGGGCTTCGGAGGCCAAAAGGGTTGAGAACGACTGGCCTAGTGTATTCTGGTTACCTTTGGTGAAGACACACAAACTGATGATGAGAGGATATAATAAACACAGTTTCACTTTCACATTAATACTTACTCTAGAACTTCCCTGGAAGCCATATCCAGATAGCGAACGGATACCCACTGAATTTCAAACCAGTCCCTGAAACCGTTGTTTCCACAGCACTGGAATCTGATTTGTAACATATCTATAGTTCTCTTTAAAAAGCACCTTCCCGGGATGTCTGTGTCTTTGTAGAATTTAATAGCATCCTTTAGTCCCAGATATAGAGATTCCTCCAGTTCATTTCTCATAGTATAACACATAACAGCACCCACCAAGATGCAGAAGGTGAAACAAAAAGTGCATACGATGTACGGGAGCATAACCAGCTTCCACCGATTAAATTTTTCGGAGTCTGTGCAGTCGTAGCAGATTTTGCCTCCAAGAAAGTTGATGATGCAGGCCATGACCCCTACAGAGATTAGCATGTTGGGGACAGAGTTAATGTCACCTTTGGCCATCACCTCGCTGCGCTTTCTGATTTCTATTTTCAAGAAGAGTCCCAGGCTGCAGAGAATTACGCCAGACACCACCGAAATCCAGTTGAGGATCCATAGGATTTGAGCCAGTTTGTCTCTTTTTGTTTTGGTGAATTTTACTTTAAGGACAGCCATGGTCACTACAGCATTAGGAAACGTAGCGTTGTTCAGGAAAATCTCCTAATCAGATTATCTGAGTATGTCCAGACTAGTGCCAAAGGCATACAGCAGAAGCCTGTGAAGCAGAGAGAGAGATAGATTAATGAATGTTTCTTGTGTATTTATATAACATGCATCCTAGTTTCTTGTAGAGCTTTAACATGTTATCAAAGACCTGCATGAACTATCACAGCCGTTTACATGAAATAACCACATATTCTTTCTCCATTTACTCTGACACTATTTCCCTTTCCTGTTTCTGTCATCTGTCTTGTGTCTGTTTCTAGATTGTAAGGCCCTTAGGGGAGGGACCTGTCCTCTCTTCTGTTGTGAAATGCCCTAAACGTTGATGGCACTATATAAATAATACATCATATATAAATAATAATAATAATAATAATAATTAATGATGTAGGTTTCCAATTGACAATACAGTACTGTATCATTTCAGAAGCTTACAGCTGATCCTATGCATGTTTATGTAGAAGTAAATTCCACTGAAGTCCACAGTGCCTTCTCCCAAGTAAGTATGCATAATATACAAAGATTGCGGTTGGCATACAGGATAAGAAGCCGTGTAAAATTCCAAAAATATATTTGTTGTAAAAACAAGCTAAAAATCCACACAATTAAAAACCAGTTCTCTTTAAAAAGACAAAACAAACAGGGTGCAATCCTGACTAAAGATCCGGCCAGCGGCCTAGGGCTGCCCGCCAGATCCTGTGCACGGGCTGCCCAGCGCGTGCCAGGCCAGAGGTCTACTAGGGGAAGGGGATGCTCGTCCCCTTCCCCGAGTGTAAACCCAGGCCAGCCCTATCAGCCTCCTTGGATTTCCGCCAGCTAAATAGCTAAGCAGAGGAGGCCGTGTAACGGCGTAGCCGGCCCGGCAGGGACAGGGATATGGCCGACGCCATCCCCTTCCCCCTCCCAGGCCGGCTAGGCCAATGGCCACCCTCCCTCACCCGGCTGGACCGCCCACACGGCCGGCGAAGGAGCACTTACCTTCCACCGCCGTCCGTGTGGAAATCCAGTGCTGGAGTGAGGGAGGCCAGCCTTGTGCCGGCCTTCCTTACTCCCGAGTCATCGTGAACGTGCTTTACGGCACGTTCACAATGGCTTCCGGCGATAGAACACTCGTTCCGTCGCCAGCCGGAATTTCAGGATTGTGCTGTAAAAATCCAAAAGATTAAAAACCGATTTTCTTTAAAAAGACAGATTAAAAAACATCCAGACATTAAAAACAAGTTTTAAAAACATAAACACTCAAATGGTAGTTGTTGCATTCTATGTGCTAACATCAAAACAGCTTTTGTTGCTCCTCCTGTCCACCTGATGAAGTTTCACAGAAGTGTCGTGGTTTTGAATGTTTATGTATGAATGTTTTATGTATTCATCTATATCATTTTTGAGGTGTGGTGACCAGAACAGTACGCAATACTCCAGATGTGGCCTTACCATCGAAAAGATGTTTTTTAATCTGTGTTTTTAAAGAGAACCAGTTTTTTTAGCCTGTTTGTTTTGTCTTTTTAAAGAGAACTGTTTGTTTTGTCTTTTTAATCGTGTGGATTTCTAGCTTGTTTTTACAACATAAATATATTTTTGGAATTTTACATGGCTTCTTATCCTGTATGCCAACCACAATCTTTATATATTTTAGCTGGCCATGACAGTTTTATATTGTGTTTGAAGTATGCATAAATGTTTCAAATAATTTCAGACTTTTTCAAATAATTTCAAAAGCTGATGCAGATGCAGAGAAACATTATAATCAGATGCAGAGAAATCAGATGCAGAGAAACATTAGAATTATAACTGATGATGTGCAATGAACATTTTTGGCCCAATCCAGAATTGTGCATGTCGACGTGGGAAATTAAGTTGTGCAAGTAAAGTTCGTTGTGAATTGTTGTATGACCATGTTCCTCTAAAAACCAATGGGATTGTGTGCTCTGCCTTTCCTGCTTCGTGTGAAGAGCCTACACAAAGGAAGGAGTGAGATCACTGTGTTCTGATCCTTAGAGCACAACAATCTGTCTCCTTCACCTTGCTCCTTTCTCTTTAAAAGAACCTGGTGGAGGAAGGAGCAATATGAGAAGAAGGCGGGGGGGGGGGCAGATTACTGCGCTCAAGAATCAGAACATAGCAATCCTGCCCGCTTACTTGACTCCTTCCTCCAGTTCTTGAAATGCAAAGCATGCTGGATCACTCCCAGCACACTTTGCATTTCCCATTGTTTAAAGAACCAGGTGGAGGAAGATTGCTCTTCCCTCCACACTGGGATCTTTAAACAAAGCAGAAAATACAGAGCATGCTGGGAGCTATCCCAAAATGCTTTACATTTCCTGCTTTGATTCAGAGCGTTTGTCATAAGAAGAGGAAGAGCCCTACTGGATCAGGCCAAAGGCCCATCTAGTCCAGCTTCCTGTATCTCACAGTGGCCCCACCAGATGCCTCAGGGAGCACACAAGACAACAAGATACCTGTATCCTGTTGTCACTCCCTTGCACCTGGCATACAAAGAAAACCTACTTCTAAAACCAGGAGGTTGCTTATGGCTTGTAACTTGTGATGGACTTTTCCTCCATGAATCTATCCAATCTCCATTTAAATAGGCTTACCATATCGCCGACACGCTCTGGCTCCCTTCCCCCCGCCCCGCCCCTTAAGGGCAAAACGGAGCGTCCCAGTCGGCGATATGGTAAGCCTACTTTTAAAGGCACCTAGGCCAGTCACCACATTCTGTGGCAAGGAGTTCCACAGATTCATTACACGCTGGGCGAATAAATATTTTCTTTTGTCTGTTCTAACTCTCCCTCCAATCAATTTTAGTGCATGTGCCCTGATTCTGGTGTTGTGCGAGAGGGAAAAGAACTTCCCTCTATCCATCTCATGCATATTTTTATATGTCTTAATCATGTCATCGTCCCCCTTTTCCTCATAAGGGAGGTGCCCCAGCCTACTAATCTTTTTGGTCACTCTTCTCTGTACCTTCTCCAATTCATCTATATCCTTTTTGAGGTGTGGTGACCAGAACAGATGTGGCCTTACCATCGATTTGTACAACGGCATAATGATATTGGCCATTTTATTCTCAATCCCTTTTTTAATGATCGCAAGCATGGAATTGGCCTTCTTCACAGCTGCAGCACCCTGGGTCGACGCAGTCATTGACCTGTCCACCAGCACCCCAAGATCTGTTTCCTGATCTGTCACAGACAGCTCAGAACCCATTTGGCTGAGCGCCAAAGAATAGATGCTTTCGAACTGTGGTGCTGGAGAAGACTCCTGAGCAGAGGCGTAACTTCCCCCGTTGGCGCCCGGAGAAACGGGGGGTGGCGCCCCTATAATTGAATATCGCCGCGGCCTTTGGCTGCGGCGCGCTCCGGAGGGGGGGCGGCGCACTCCAGGAGGCGGCGGCGACCCCCCCCCTCAATCGGGAGAGCCGGCTCGGGGAGGTCTTCCCCGGCCGGCTGCCAGGGGCCTTCTAAGGAAGGCCCGCTGCGAGAACGGTATTTACCGTTTTTGCGCATGCTCAGGCTGTTACAGTCTGAGCATGCACAAAAAGAACGGTATAAATACCGTTCTCGCGCGGGCCTTCCAGAAGGCCCCGGGCAGCCGGCCGGGGAAGACGATAAGTTGGCATTGTGGTTACTATTCTGAAGACTCGGAGACTCGAGTCCGACTCGGAGACTCGCAGGCGGGGCGCCGGGCAGGGCGCCCTTCGGGCGATGACGCCCGGAGCTGGTGCTCCGCTTGCTCCGCCCTAGTTGCGCCTCCGCTCCTGAGAGTCCCTTGTACTGCTAGGAGATCAAATCAGTCAATCCTAAATGAAATCAACCCTGACTGTTCCCTGGAAGGACAGGTACTGAGGCTGAAACTCAAATATTTTGGCCACCTAATGCAAAGAGAGGACTCTCTGGAGAAGACTCTGATGCTGGGAAAGACTGAAGGCAAAAGGAGAAGGGGAAGGCAAAGGATGAGATGGTTAGACAGCATCACCGATGCAATGAACATGAAAATGAGCGAACTCAGGAAGATAGTGGAGGACAGGAAGGCCTGGCGGGATATGGTTCATGGGATCACCAAGGGTCGGACACAACTTAACAACTGAACAACAACAATCTACCTATTTAGAGGAATCTCTCTGCAGGACAGGGGAAATCACCCTTTGTGTCTTTACTGTAGCCAAAAGACTTGTAGTGAAGCACTGGAAAGATAAGTGCCCCCCCCCCCACTACTCTTCAGTGAACTGAAGACATTTTAACTTTATCAACATTTGAATGCCTGGCTTATAGAAGATAACTATGTATGGACATATTTTTGGACAATTGGAAGCCTTTTAGAGTTCTATGCATAGAGTGCTTATTAATATCTTTTCTGCAGATTGCTTATTGATAAATTTTGTAATCAATATTTCATGTACACTGTACTGTATATGAATATTTCCCCCCTTTTTTCTTATTTTCTTTTTGTTTTGTTGGCATTGTGGTTACTATTCTGTTTGGTTTTTTTATTTACAAATAAAGGAAATGGGGGGGGGAAGCCCAAACAATCAGGTAAATTACATCAGTTTAAAAAAATAAAATTAATACATTTGGGAGGGTAGTCGTGCATTTAAACTGATTCACTTTGTAATCTGGTATTGTAATCTAGTGCTGGGATCCATTTATTCCTACTCCCCTTTAATTAAGATATGCCAGCATTGAAGGAGGTTTCAAGCACACTTATAAGTCTCTCTGGATATTTTTAGCTGGTCTGGAACTGCAGTTCCCTTTGGCATCAATGGTGACTGTAAATTACAAATGTTAAATAATGAATGCCTTTGAGAGTAAGTAGCTACTTCTTTCAGGCCATCTGTACAGCTGAATAGATAATTTTGTCTTGAATATTTTCACTGTCTCCTGTCAGAAGCTAAGTAGGTGTACTGTACACAGATGCTGCAGATAAGCTTATTTATTTCCTCTTATCCTGCTGCTTTGATCTAGTTGTATTTATAAAATACAGGCATTATACTGGAAAATCCTTAGCTACAGTGAAGTACAGTAGTGTATTAGCCAGTTATACATTGAAACAGTCAAAAAGGTTACACATCTGTGCAGGGCAGGCTTTAAGCCAGTTGGACCAATTGCTCCCAATTGGGCCCCATGCCTAAGGGCTCCCCGAGCTAGGGTAATTTTATATTAAAATGAGCTTAGATCCATTTGGTCCATTAACTCACATGCACTTTTTAAGCACACATTTTGATTGCTTTTCATTCTACCATAGAGATATAAAGCCTATAATAAATTTTATTTCTATCTTTAAGATTCTGCATACCTTGGCTGTGAACCTGCAAAAATGTTTCCAATTGGGCCCCTCAGCTCCTAAGGCTTGCTCTGCATCTATCTGTAAGGTTCTATGAGAAAGGTGCTGCTTCAAACATAACACAAAAAGGTGCTACATCTAAAATGATCAGTAATCCATTGCCAAATGAGATGCTCTTCTGCTCCTTTTGTTTCCCATATCATCAATTTACTGCCCGAATTACAGCCCAATCCTATGCATGTCTACTCAGAAGTAAGTTCCATTGTGTTCAGTGAGGCGTACCCTCAGGTAAGTGTGCATAGGATTGCCGCCTGAAAGCTTAGCCTTCTGAGAAGGCTACTTATGATCAACCTTTGTAAATTTATTTTTCCATTAACAATGTAATTAAACTTCATCTATTAGGTTAAATTTCATTGTTTGTTTCTTACTTTTTATTTTTGAATATTTAGTTTGGCTTTGAAATACAAAATATATTTAAGGATTAGCAAGCAAACATAAAAGAACCATAAAAGCACAGCAACAATTAATGTCCTAATCAAGGACATGCTTTCATTGGATGTAAAACTAATGCAGCGGTTTGGCTGCCTGTTCATAAGAGCCTGCTCACTTCCAGTTATCCCTGCTTATATGTTTGTAATAAAGTAAGAGTATCAGAGATGGTGTCTTTGTAATAGGAAACTAAAAGCCTGATCCTGCCTAATTTTAGACTGGCGGAGCAAGCACTCTGCTGGCCTAAGAAATCGTAAAAGTGCCGTAAAGCACTTTTGCAGCTCCTCTAGTGTAAGTAGCGCCGGCGCGGAGGCTGGCACCCCTCACACCGCCACCAGATGGACTCCATGCCGCCGGATCCAGCGGAGGGCGTGGGGAGGCCATTTAGGCCAGCCGCCACAACTTGCGCAGGATTGCGCTGTAAGTCTGCAGTCCTGTACATACTTACCTGGGTGTAAGTCCCACTGAACTCAGTGGAACGTATTTCTGAGTCGACATGCATAGGGTTGCACTGTTTAAGCATGTAGTGTTGACTTCTCAGTTCCCAGAGAAGTGAGATGTTTGTACATAACACTGATACCAAGGATAGGATAGTGTTTTCTTGGAGATAAAACTATGAACTGGTGAGTCAAGATGGAGTGAACAACAGCACTCCTGTAAGAAGCCCAAGCATTACAGCAGGCAGCAGCTTCTACAGAAGAATTAAAACAACCATGAGGACAGGATGGAGTCTCACAAAGAGGAGCTGAGAGATTTGTTTGATCAGCCCCTGGGGGCGCTGGGCTGAAATAGAAACTCAGTCATAGAGAACTCAGTCAGAACTGGCTGAAGAGGCACCTGATGAGATTGCCCTGTGGAGTTTTGCAATCAGGAACAGAAAATCTGGAGACTTGGTCTGTTCAGGGGTGGTGATAGTAAAAGATGGAAGGAAACTGTTTGGGGACTGGAAAAGTACAAGGAAGGGTAAATGGAAATGGAGGACAAAATGCTAGCAGCACAAGAGCAGAAAATCAGCTGAAGCCTGCAGTCCAGGGTGAACAAAACCTCCTTATAGACTTTTTTTTAACCACAAGTGCATGCATGGGATATACTGATAGATAAAAACTTGTTTTTGCAAGTCTTCAATCAGACGTTTGGACTGGGTATGTATGATGAGTCCGAGTGGGCCAGAAGAAAAAAGAATCCATTGCAAAAGGAGCATTGGAGATTTGTGAGCCTGGCACACTAAGAAGCTTGCAAAGCAGAGCAAGAGATCCTGGCAAAGGACCATTTAACAGAGAAACACTTTGATTGGAACTTTTACATATGATCATCAAAATATCCTAGGGACCCTTTGCCAAGCAGCAAGAGTCACTCACGACAGAAGTGGAGTCATTTTACAGAGCCTCTGGATTCCCATCATGGGAATGGTTGGTATTGGGTGAGCAGCATATTTTTGTTCTTGTTGTTCTGATGTGATGATGGGACATGTTACAACCTAACCTGGTCATGTATCTGAACATTGAGACTTGTTAGAATTGATTGATTGATTGTTTGTTTGTTTGTTTGTTTCAATCAATCAATCAATCAATCAATCAATCAAACAAACAAACAAACAAACAAACAAACAAACAAACAAACAAACAGTGTATGTGAATTGACAAAAATAAAAGATTTAGTGTGAAAATTTCCTTTTAAAGGGGCTCCCATAAAATTAGCCACAAAACAGATTCCTGATACCCTTTTGAAGGAAGGTAGGGTAAGGTGCCACATGTACAAGAGATAATTTATTCTGAATGGAAAAATATGTCTCTTGTTCTAAGTATTGTTTTGTGGCTGCTATAAAGATACTGCTACTGCCAAGATCTATTTTAGTTCCAGATTCTTTCACTATATTTCTCCATTTAATTTTTTTTAAATGGAAATCAAATGGCAATCAGTTAAATTGAGCAGAGGGACAAAATCTAATTTGATTACAAATGCGCTTTATTATAGGCATTTTAGGAATGGGGGCTTTGGGTTACCCAGGCTGCAGTTTTATTATTATTTGTGGATCACTGCATTCACCCTTGAAAACTCTTCCCTTTCTTCCATCTGTTTTATGTAATTTAGATATCATGATTAAAACATGTACAAATGCTTCTTCAACATATGGAAGAATTGGGCATGTGTGAGGCAGCTCCTCCAATTTCTTTCTTAATTCTTTTTTTAATCACTCATTCTTTGACAAGGACAAATGTCAACAATTTGCAACATTGGAAAGCAAAGGTATGTATCTAATTGTAGACTTGTTTGAGGTCGGCCTTGTCGACCACTTTTTACTAAAATTAATAATAAGCCCCATGTAAAATGGTTCAGGATATTCCAGGTTTGCCCCCATATTACGCGACCACAAGCTATTCACACTCTCACAGAATGTGAACATCTTATTTATTCCTGTTTACACTGAGTAAGAGACATGACTCCAAACTTGCCCATAATTGATTAAATTGTCTGTGAAGAAACGTAGGGCTTGTATATAACTAACTTGGAAGTAGGGTTACCATCCCTCCCGGATTGGTTTGGAGTCTTGAAGAATCAGCAGCAATCTCTAGGTGACAACTGAAAGCCATTCTGGAGATTTTAACTGGGCCTCCAGAAATTTCCAACATTATATCATATTGGGGAAAAAACAAATCCAGGAATAGCTTCCATCAGAGTTGGCAATCCTACTTGGAAGGTAGATAGGGCAGCTGATATCATGTGAGTGATGGACTGCTGTCTGGAACAAGGCACCCATTAAAACTGTTTCTGTCAAAACAAATAAGGCCACACTGAAAGTACAACATCACCGGCATCTTACACCACTAACAGCGCAATCCTGTGTAACTCTTGGACACCCCCGGAATGCCCCCTGTACTGGCGGAGTTGTGCTGGCATCTGTCCTGCAGGGGGGGGTTATGCTGGTGTCTGAGGGGGGTTATGCTGGTGTCCGTCCTGTATCTGTCAGCGTACACCAAGTTACACTGGCATAAGTGCACTTACACGAGTGGATCTACTGTTACAAGAGTTACACAGGATTGCGCTGTTATACTAGTTATATCCAACCATAAACCAGTATCAGTTTGGTGTTGATGGTTCTGGTGCCATAGGCACTTATTATGGTATATGTTTGTTCTCCATTCCCCCCCCCCCAAAAAAAAAAACAAAATAGTTGAGAGGAGATGTTTCAACAGGTGAGCAATATTATTGAACAATAAGAACGTAAGAACATAAGAAGAACCCTGCTGGATCAGGCCAAAAGCCCATCTAGTCCAGCTTCCTGTGTCACACAGTGGCCCCACCAGATGCCTCAGGGAGCACACAAGACAACAAGATAACCTGTGTCCAGTCGCCACTCCCTTGCACCTGGCACAGAGAAAACCCACTTCTAAAAACCAGGAGGTTGCTTATGGCTTGTAACCTGTGATGGTCTTTTCCTCCATGAATCTGTCCAAACCCCTTTTAAAGGCATCTAGGCCAGATGCCATCACCACATCCTGTGGCAAGGAGTTCCACAGATGAATTACACGCTGGGTAAAGAAATATTTTCTTTTGTCTGTTCTAACTCTCCCTCCACTCAATTTTAGTGCATGTCCCCTGGTTCTGGTGTTGTGCGAGAGGGAGAAGAATTTCCCTCTATCCACTCTCTCCATCCCATGCATAATTTTATAAGTCTCAATCATGTCCCCCCTCAGGCGCCTTTTTTCTAGGCTGAAAATCCCCAGACGCTGTAGCTTTTCCTCGTAAGGGAGGTGCTCCAGCACACGAATCATTCTGGTCTCTCTTTTCTGCACCTTTTCCAATTCAACTATATCCTTTTTGAGGTGTGGTGACCAGAACTGAACACAATACTCCAGATGTGGCCTTACCATCGATTTGTATAATGATAATGATATTGGCCGTTTTATTCTCAATCCCTTTTTTAATGATCCCGAGCATGGAATTGGCCTTCTTCACAGCCGCCGCACACTGGGTCGACACTTTCATCGACCTGTCCACCAGCACCCCAAGATCTCTCTCTTGATCCGTCACAGACAACTCAGAACAATCTACCACTCTGGAACCAAAGCTGGATTTACTAAATATTTTAAGGGAG
This sequence comes from Plestiodon gilberti rubricaudatus, assembly GCA_026170595.1. Lineage (NCBI taxonomy): Eukaryota > Metazoa > Chordata > Lepidosauria > Squamata > Scincidae > Plestiodon > Plestiodon gilberti. The sequence goes on from JANXHW010000001.1 coordinate 260,813,638, forward strand.
AACTCAAACATCATCATTCCCTTTTGAGCAAGGCCTGCCTGAGTCATACAAACTTTGGGTATTTTCTATTTCTCCTACAATTTCATAGGGTGAAGCAATACACATATACAGGTGTCCCCTGCTTTTTGATGATCCAGTCTTTTGAACCTTTTCAATTATAACCAGAACCCATACATTCAACGCGTGAGAGAACCATACATTCAACGCGTGAGAGAAATAGGTTCTTTCGACCTATTTCATCGTGTTTCCACGACCTCACAACTTCTGCGACCACATGCTGCTTGTTCATTTTACTGTACTTTTGTATAAATAGTGTGTTGTTTAGCTTTCATACACATTCACAAGTGATATATAGTGTAATATATAAAATGCATTTGCAAGCTAAAAAAAAAATGACTGGGTTCCACATTTCAATGCAGCAGTTTGTGTGATCCCGGGGGCTTGGCAATTTGACTTCATCAAGCTGCTGCTCCTGTGACTGCACTGGCTGCTTGTTTGTTTCTGGATGGAATGAAACACAATGCTAGTGTTGACCTTTAAAGCCCTTTACAACCTGGGACTGGGGGTATCTGAGGGACAGTCTCCTTCCATATGAGAAGGACCACCCCCAAGGTAATCTGAGGAGCCCTCCTATATGTGCTGCCATTGGCTGAGGCTAGACTGATGGCAACTACAGACAGGGCGTTCTCTGTGGTGGCGCCACATGAACGGAATTCTCTTCTTTTGGGATTAAGAACATTACCCTCCCTGTTGGCCTTCGGGCAGGAGTTAAAAACGTGTTGTAACTTGTTCTGCATTGCTTTTCTACCTTAATTTTCTGTTTGTTGATTTCTGCTGCTCATTGTATTTTAGTAGTAGTTTTCTAATGCTTTTTGATGTTATTGTATTTCATATTTTCAACTATTGTTGGGTGCCTTGAGAACAAGGGGAAAGGCAGCGTATTTTAAAATTAATTAATTGAGGTTTCCCCATCACTACCACCAACAGGTAAATCATGATGGTGGAAAAGAAGAGGGTGGCTCTGGCAGTGGGGAGTGACAGTGCTGTTGCAAGCCCATTAGGAGCCAGGCTTGAACTTCAGTAGAGCTCTTAATGAGCTCCAGGTAGGGGGAAAGTCTCGTATTTTTCTTCATGAGCCCTTCAGTTTCAAACCAACACTGAGGCCAGAATTTTCAGTTGAGAAAAGCAGAGAGAAGTGTTTTAACTCGAGTTAACTAAAATTGGGGTGCAGCCTTGGGGGAGGGGCGTGAGTAGTTGCTAGCTGGAGTCTGATGCAGGGTCAGCAGTTGTGCTGCCTGTTTTTAGGAGTCCATAGACTCTTTACTTGCTTCCATAGACTCTGCTTGTATATTTGTAAAGAAAACATTAAGGTTAAGGTAAAGGTATCCCCTGACAATTAAGTCCAGTCGTGTCCGACTCTAGGGTGTGGTGTGGTGCTCATCTCCATTTCAAAGCCGAAGAGCCAGCGTTGTCCGAAGACGCCTCCGTGGTCATGTGGCTGGCATGACTCTCCTTGCCGCAGCGCGTAGCATGCAGCTGGAACACGGAGCACTGTTTACCTTCCCGCAAGCGGTACCTATTTATCTACTTGCATTGACATGCTTTGGAACTGCTAGGTTGGCAGGAGCTGGCCAAGCAACGAGTGCTCACCCTGTCGCGGGACTTATGGTTCAGCGGTTTAACCCGCTGCGCCACCCACTGGTTACAAATACGCTATCAAGTCCCCAGTGCTCTCTTGTTCAAAGGAAAATAAACTCAGGGCAATGTATTACAAATTACAGTTTGGTCTAGCCCCTGCCTTGGGTAAAAACTCAATTTAATGGAAGTCTTGTACCATCAAGTAATAATTTTGAACTTCATTTTCCAGCATTTGCTCATTTAGCGAAGGAAGGGGTTTTGCCCATATGGCATCTCAAGTATTTCTCAGCTTTGCCTCTTTGACATTCCAGATGAGCCTGATATCGTCAGCCTTGTCAGTGCTGACTGGCAGCAGTCTTAGTGCATCACAATTAAAGACTCTATAAACACAAACAATGAAAGCCTAGTATAGTATTTTGAAATGCATTTGTAGCAGCAGCAAAAAAATAAAATTGCACTGGTCCCCTCTGTGTATATCATCTACATATAAGTGTTTTTAGGTTATGACTAGAAAATGTAATGCTATCAACCAGCTTTTACTCCTGTTGATCCTGTAAAACCAGCATAGGAAGCATAAACGACCATATATATTATCTCATATTATACAGTACACAGTTTCCTTTCTTTGTCTGGAAGAACAAGCTGGACTATTGTCTGTAAATAGAGAGAATTGATTTTTTTTCTGGAAAAAAAGGAAGATGTGATCAATAAATTAAGTTTACCGTTGTCGACACGAAATTTTCCTCATTTAAATATGCACTTTGAAAAATAGTACCAAAAGCAGCATGTTGCAATATTCAATGGCTGTTGCTATTCACTGTTTCATATCATACTGTGACTAATTTCTTGAAACCAGTGCTCTCTAATAATTTAATAACAGAACGGAAAATGAGAAAGTTGCTTCAGAATGATAGGGATTAGACAGATTTAATAAGGGTAATGAAAACTTGCTTTTTAGGTATATATATTCGTCTTAAAATTAGCACACAGGGTCGATGTGCAGAAAGGCACTAACCTGTTTTGGAGCTTTGTGAGCATCTTGTTTAGAGCTGGTGCTTTTATAGTAAAATGTAGCTCGGTAGACGGGAGGCTGAATCCCACACCCTTAGGAAGAGTTGTCTCCTGTCATCTCAGGCTGTGTAGACTAGAACTCAAACAGGATGGAGAAAATGGTTTCTGTCTGCCAGCCCTTGCTAATCCCTGCCACATCCCTAATCGTGGCTAAGAGATTTATTGCAGGAGCCTTATGTCTCCAAGTTAAATCCTGCAAAACATGCCACTTAACCAAATGTAATTTGAAACTCCTGTGATATACCTGCCCTCAGGGCACTTGCCTTTCACTAACCTTTCTGGGGGAAAAGTGGCTTTTACCAGGGTCCTCATGTGTTAATAAATTGCCCTTTGAATTTTGTCAAAGTCAAAAGTCAAAAAACCTTTTATGGCATAAAAGAACTGTACAGAAAAGATATGGTAGCCCCACCAACCCCCAAATGCAATTTCCAAACAGGTACTTTAGAAAATAATACAAATAAGATGCACACATAAAAACAATACTAATAAAATGTCTATAATCTTTGTCACTCGCTTACACAAAGAAAAAGTTAGTCATAGGTGCGTCTGGTCCAGATTAAGTGAAGATATTTGGCTACCAACTGAATGCGATTCTTATTTTTCCCATCCAATAAAAAACAGATAGTGTCAATATCCGACCCAAAAGAAAAGGTCAGAAGTGGCATCAGAAACTGTTGACCTAGATCATTATAATGGGGGAAATAGAGAATCATATGGGGTAACGACTCGGGTGTAAGCGAATCACATGAATAGGCCTGGCTTTGAATTTTGTATAAATGCCATGGAAAAAACTCACTCAAGTGTATGCCTACACAGGACAAAAATTCTAGTAAGCAAGGAAATAAGCTAGGATAGCTTTTTCTCTAGTCAACAAAATACAGATCCTGCACTATTACTGGGCTCGCTGGCCAGTGGCCGGTGGCCCACTAACATAATATAAAACCAACAGAGTTATCATCATTACATCCACTGCTTGATTTTATCTCTTTCTTTCTGTATTACAACTTGTTACTTGCTAGGACAGTTTGGAATAGGGAGGGCTATGAATCTACATAAAAATTCCTCAAATTCCAAAGTTTATACAGTGGAAAATATAAATATAAGTGGAGATATGAATATGCCCAGCAGGTTGTTTCCACCAGTGGCCTCTGAAAATTGCAAAATAGTGCAAAGTGAAGTGACTTAGTCACAACTAACTTTGGCTGAATTGGGGCCAATAAATATTCCTTGGAAGCCACAGAGGTTATCCCAACCTGCTCTAAACCATCAATTTTATGAACGTAATTTCATAATGCTTCCAAGGCAGCTCATGTTATCTGTCTAGATACACGGAGGTGAGCTCACCTGAGCTCTTGATATCTATAAAAAGCCCTTGACTTGAGGGTTTTGACAGCTCATCTCTGTTCTGGAATGATGGCCCATTGCCAGTCAAAGTGGCCATTTTGTGTTTGTTGAGGGGAAAGTGCAAGACCAAGCCACCACTGCTGCCTCTAGATGGCCCAGCTTACATTACTCCACTACCGGATGCAATATACAAAGTCTCCCTAGAGACCCCCACCTCCATACAAGTGCTGACTGTCATAATTTATAGGTCAGCATTTGTATGGAGATGGGGGTCTTTAGGGAGATATAATAATGATGGGCATTTGCTCCCTACAAATAAACAGTTTATTTAGATGTAGTGTTACGAGCTTTCAATTATTATAATTCAAGTGAAATTAACTGATGAAAAATTCTGACAAGGAAGTGCAGAAATGCAGACAGAGTAGGACTAAGAACAGCATGATGCTCACTAAGAAATGTGTGTTTCTTTTGGAAATGTATGTTCATTTGTCCAGATAAATGTAGAGAGTGACTGTCAGGAGGTATCATCAGCTGACCTAGTTCCTCATGTGAGTTGCCTGATCTAATCGTGGAAATCGCTGGAAGCTACTACAATTAAAGTGGAACCTGCAAATGAAACTGAAAATAATCCAGAGTACAGTACTGCTGTTCAGAAAGGAACAATTCCTCCTCCTGGCCAGAAAACCTGAGCCTTCTGCACGTGTGACAGCACTTTTGCCTCCACGGAACAACGTGAAACGTGGCAAGCGAGCAGCCCATTTCAACCCAACTCTCAGATAGATGGAAGGGAAGAAGCCAAAGGAGTGGACTGTGAGCTGAAAAATGTTCTTTTCATACTTGACAGGCATTGCTGATGAGTTTTATGTTGGGCAGATGAGGAGGGACCAACAAGCTGGGAGTTCAGGGTGGAGTGAGACTGGGGATGTAACACTTCAATACAATATGTCACTGTTGGTACTAAGAATGCCCTTGGTAAGGCCTGAGGAAGATTTTTAAAAATTCCATGCTAAGAAATATTTATTTATTATTAGTATTATTAACAGTATTTATATACCGCTTTTCAACAAAAAGTTCAGAAAGCGGTTTACAGACAAAATCAAATGATGAAATGGCTCCCTGTCCCAAAAGGGCTCACAATCTAAAAAAGATGCAGAACACCACCAGCTAACAGCCACCAGAAAAGACACTGTGCTGGGGTGAAAGGGGGGCAGTTACTCTCCCCCTGCTAAATATAAGAGGAGCACCCATTGAAAAAGTGCCTCTTGCCCTGTTAGCAGGGGTAACAAATAATGCTGGTGCTCCTGTTTTGTTTGTTCTTTCTAGGCCTTCTTTGCAATTCAAGGCACAAAACAGTAGATGGCAGTATTGGCATGTACACTCACATCTCGTTTTATGCAGGGTTTTATTTTTTACAGTTTTTGAAAAGCAGCACATATCTCAAAAATGTGTAAGTTAAAAATATTTTTAACATAAGAATGTAAGCAAATGGTACAGGTTAGGGGGGAAAGTCATATAACTGTCTACATCACAAAATAAACGTGTTTCATTATAGAATTCCAAGCATAAGAAGTTTTCTTTGCACTTACGGATATGTCCCTGATGTGACTGAGCATTTCTTGATCTTCCCAGCACTGTCTCAAATGGTACGAACAGCGCTCCCACTTAAACCAAGCACGCGGCCAACGTCCAATATGCTCTCCTCTCTGAAAGTGGTTGATCACATCTTAATTTCACATCCATTGTGATTGCTTTTTTGCCTTTTTAGCTTTAGGCTCCCCAGACAAGGTAGAAGAACGTTTTCCAGACATGTTTGATGGGGAAACCAGAGTTTCACACTTTAAAAAAAATGCATGAAATACAGCAACTCAAAAGGCATTGCGCATGATCACGCTGCATGCTGAACATATGGGAGTGCATGGGAAATTTGACTGCATTCGTCCAAAAATATTTGAGAGTAAATTAGGTTTTGGTATTAATTAAATGTGTTTTTCCAAAACATCTAAATCAAATGTGTGTAAAACAAGAGGTACCTGTATACCTAATTGTGCAAAGCCATACTTCTTTCCCTTTCCTTTATCTTTCCCCAACTCCTGCTGCAGCCTTGCCATTTCTCCCTCCTTCTCTGTTTCTGCCTCTACACACCTCCCCCAGCTTTCTGCTTCCGCTCACATTGCCCCCACTTATCCTTGCCTTTCTTTCTCCTTTTCTTTTTTGTTTCTCCTTTTGTTTGTTAGTCCTTGTGTTGTACTCTGGTTTACTTCAGAACTTTCTACAATACTATAAATCAGGGGTGGCCAACCTTCCACCATTAGGGGGCCTCTGCGTTCTTAAGAGTTGTGTAGAACAGCGTTTCTCAAAGTTCTTTGAGTGAGGCATTTACAAACTTTGAGTGTGTGTGGGGGCGGAGCCAGCAGCGGCGGCGATCCAGGGGATCACCACCGCTGCTGCCGAAACCGCCCTCCGCACTTGCCAGGACTTGGGGGAGCTTCGGGGAGGCTTGCGCGACCCTCTGCAGGCCTCCCCGATCTTCAGGTGCTTCCAGTTTTCACAAAAACAGGAAGTGCCCGAAGATCGCTGCAAAATGGCGATCCGAAGATCGGGGAGGCCTGCAGAGGGTCGCACAGACCTCCCCGAAGCTCCCCCAAGCCCCGGTAAGTGTGCAGGGGCTGTTTCGGGCACTTTTGCGGCGGTGGCGATTCCCCGGATTACCGCCGCCACCATGTTGTCCCTGCCCCTTAAGGGGGCAGGGGACAGCTTAGGTTCTCAATGGTGGGTCACGACCCACCACTTTGAGAACCACTGGTGTAGAAGACAGACTCTTGGCAGCTGCAAGTGCTGATGGTGCTGCTAAAGGATGGTGTAGTGGTTTGGGGGTTGGACTTAGACCTGGAAGATCCAGGTTCAAATCCCCACTCAGCCATGAAGCTTCCTGGGTGACCTTGGGCCAGTCACTATCTCTCAGCCCCACCTACCTCACAGGGTTGTTGTGAGGACAAAAGGAGGAGAGGAAATATGTACACCACTCTGAGCTCCTTGGAGGAAGGGCGGTATAAAAATGTGAAAAATAAATAAATAAAGCAGCTGCACCTGCTGAAATGCCCTCACCTATACGTAGACATGCATTAAAGGGCCAGGAGCATTCATGTTGAAAGGTTGGCCACCCCTGCTATAAATACTTAATATAACAGCACACTAGTCTGGAGCTATGTATCTCAGATCAATTTGGTTTCTCACAATGTCTGTATGAGAAACCATTTCATGGTTTCAAACCATTTAGGGATTGTATGTTAATTTCTATAGGGAAACTTCTTCCTTATAGGAATTTTGTAGTGTTTGAATTGAACCTCAGTGATGCATTCATATGCATAGCATCATAGGTCCCTAATCTCAGATTTTTAAAACAGAACATTATTGAAAACTAAAAGAACCCCCAAAAGGCCCAGCATTGGATCACAGCGATTAATCCATTGAGTATCTCTCAGTAATACTCCTTTCTATCCAGCTTCAGCTGTTTGAATATTACCTGCTCCCTCAAATGGCTCTGGCCTTTCTTCCTTGCTGCCCTGTATGCCTGGAACTCTCAAAATGCACATTTTTCATGAAACCTTTGGCAAAACCTCTTAAAGCCCAATCCTATGGACTATGGGCGCCGGCACTGTGGCTGCAACGCTGGCACCAGGTGTGTCAAACGTGCCATAAGGCACACTTTGACATCTGGAGAGGAGGTGGCACCAGCAAGAAGGCCTGCGCCATCCTGTTGGCACTGTCCGTATCCAGGCCCCCACACGCTGGAGCAGGTAAGGCCGCTCCAAGCAAATTGTCAACTGATGTTGTGTTGTATTGCAGGATAACCCTTCTCACTAATCCTAGGCTTTAATCCTCGAAGTGCTTTCTAAAAGAATATAGTAGTGTCATGTATTTACAGGACAGTGCCTGTACGAAGTATCTCTTGAACATCATCATGGGTAAGTGGTTGTCTCTCCAAGGCAAATGGATCCAAAGTGGAGTAGATCACTGATTGGCGCTGAACGTTCAAGGTAAGAACCAACACCTTGACTGGAGCCCAGACAAAAATAGATAACAACTGCAGCTCACAACAAATTGAGATAACTAAGCCAACAGCCTTACTGCCCTTGCTCACTGTGGCTGCAATCCTATGCATGCTTTCCTGGGAGTAAGCCCTATTGAACACAATGGGACTTACTTCTGCATAGACATGCATAGAATTGTGCTGTGAATTGCACTTCTTACAGTACTTTTAAATTTTTCTTCTATTCCTATCTTTCCAAGCAGCACCTTTGACAAATAATATTGTCATGTAATGGAAGAGACCTTAAGGCTTAGCATAATTAATGGCACCACTTCCTTGTTTTCTCCCTGAGGTGCTCCCATTTACAGCACTTATTTTTCTTCCCCTTTCAGTCTGGAGACGCAGGAGTTCTGTAGTACAACATTAATACATGACAAGACCAGTTTTATTGGTTTATGTGCCTTCTTTGACCACTTGAGACATTTATTAGTCTTCGACTAATGTATATGGGGCATTCTGTCTTTCAAACATTAAATAAGAGTGCATCCCCAATTGGATGCTAATGTTATTATGAACAGGGCTATACTGTGTTTAAGAACATATCACATAATGTCATGAGTAAAAGAGAGCCCCTTAATTAAGACAGACAACATCTTTTAACATTTATTATAACTAAACCATCATGGTAGCTTTCAAGCTTTAAAAAAAATAAAGCAAATATGACTCAGAGGAGGTATGATGCTGTTGTTAAGACAGTTTCCACTCTTAATGAATCTTAAGATTGTTAAGTTATGAGTATTCTGCACAATTATAATAGTGTTAAATTGTCTTCACTTTATGCCTTCTGGATGGATCCGTACACTTTTTTGTGCTTCTGTGGGACCTAAGTAGTGAGAAATGTATGTTGTAGTCAAATGTATCATGATGACACAAGAAAAGTGCTTGTCTGGGATTTCCTGTGCTCTCAAGTTCAGAGTGCTGAATGGAAATATCAGACGTAGTGAATGTGGGAGTATACATTTTCCAAGGATTTTGTATATCACAGCTACATCCCTTAGTAGGGTGCTTCAATGTCATGATGCAGAATCATTCCTGCAGACCAAACATGACCATGTTAATCTAGAATTAAATGTCATTGATTTTTAATGGAATTTATTTCCAGGTAAATGTGCATAGGATTAAAGCAGGAGTGGCTAACCTTTCTAGCATTAGAGCTTCTGTATTCTTAAGAGTTGTGTAGAAGGCAGAATCTTGGCAGCTGCAATTGCTAAAGTAGCTGCACACCTGCTGAAATGCCCTCAACTATACAACCATTAAAGGTCCAGGAGCATTCATGTTGAAAGGTTGGCCACCCCTGGATTAAGGGGTTTATTTATGGCCCTGAAAATGGCCATTTTGCCACTGCCCCTTGCCTTGCTTTACTGTTGCTGTCCTCCTTCCTGCTGCTGCCGCCTTCTCTCCTGGCTGGCTGCGTTCGGGCCGGCCAGGACTCCGGGCCCTCAAGCTGCCGCTGCGACTGAGGCTTGGCCGGCTGCATTCGGGCTGGCCAGGACTCCGACTGCCCCCTCGAGCCGCCACTGCCGCTTCCACAATTTAATTTTTGGGGGTGCCGCCATTTTGGATCTTGCAAAATCCAAGATGTTGGAGCTCAAATCTCGTGATCATTCTCCATAATCAATGGATAATGGTATTAAGAAATATTTCAGCAATATCTATGAATCTTAGATTACGCTTAATACAACAGAAAATTATCTTTAGGGTGTATTGGACGCCACAGAGAATTAACAAAGAATATGACAAAGAATTAACCACAGATTCCAGATGTTGGCGTTTTAATAATTCAGATGCCTCTTTAATACATATGTTCTGGTCATGTCCTAAACAGGACTCCCCCCATATCCGCTGGGGATATGTTCCAGGCCCCTCCGTGGATACTTAAAACCATAGGAGCGAACACCCCCTCCATGGTTTCCTGAGGGGCCCCCGCTCTGCCTCCCCTGTGGGCAGGTGTGTGCGCGCCCCCAGCTCTTATTTTTCTTTCAGCAAGCATTTTTTTCTTCCTTAAAACAAACAGATGCCTTTAAAAGGGGATTGGACAGATTTATGGAGGAGAAGTCCATCACAGCTTACAAGCCATGATGGGGATAAGCAACCTCCTGGTTTTAGGAGTAAGTTTTCTTTGTGCCAGGTGCAAGGGAGTGGCGACAGGATACAAGTATCTTGTTGTCTTGTGCCCTCTGAGGCATCTGGTGGGGCCACTGTGTGATACAGGAAGCTGGACTAGATGGGCCTTTGGGCTGATCCAGCAGGGCTCTTCTTATGTTCTTGGGCGCCACCATCTTGGATCTTGCCAGATTTCGCGAGATCCAAGATGGCGGCAGCGGGAAAAATGTTAAATTGTAGAAGCAGAAGCGGTAGACCCAGAAAAACGGCACTGACCTGGTTCGGGCCGGGCTCCGGAAACTGGGGCAGTCCCGTTTTTTCCAGAACGGATGGTAAATCTACTAAGGCTAATTTTACCGTTTTCAGTCAGTGTCACCTTTTAAACCTGACAAACTATAGACAGTCTATCTGCTTTATGAATGATATCTTTAAAAAGAGAAAACTATAATATCCATTGTTCACCTGTTCAAGATATCTGTTAAAGATATAGCAAGTAGGACATCAAGTAGCTTATTTTTTACTATGGAGTAATCATTAATTACATTTACAAATATTTAGGTGGCTGGCAAACAAGTCATTAACGTCTAGCTAGCACAGTGCTGAAAAGAATAATCCCTTTCGTATCGGTTTGATTTTTTTTAGATTTTCATCATATTTCTCTAAAACAAACGTTCAGAAATATTTCCTCTGAGAAATAGTTACTCTCTAGCTTTGTTCTGTTCGGGAAAAACTACAATTCCCACAATTCTTTTCAAACCAAGGCAATACGAACGAACTCGCTGAATTCGCCTCATAAGCAAACGTGAGGACAGCCGTGTTTCTAAGATACGGCCGTCCGCCAGAATGATTGAGAAGGCCTTTGCCCAATTGGCTAAGCGGTCCCGAACAAACTATCCAATCCTCTTTCAGATTGTCGGAAGGGAGGGCGGGGAATCTTGGGGATAGCTCTTTGATGGAGGGCAAGGAAAAAGGAGGGGGCTTGTGGGGAAAATAGAGAAGGATCAGTCGCATCCTGCGGGGACTGCAGCGAAGGCAACCAAGGTTGGCGACGGCGACGAAGCGGTTAACCCTGCAGGGACAGAGACTCAGACAACGGTCGTTCGGCGAGTGCGGTTGAGCCGTTCCCCGATTGCCTACCTGCCTCCTTTCCTCCCCCCCTCCCCGTTAGTTACCTCGCCCGCCTGCTCCTTCAGTCTCCTTCTAAGCTAGCCTAGCCCGGCCCGGCCTCGCAGTCACCATAGAGACAACAACGACGACGGCGGCGCCGCTGGTGTTGCCGCCGCTTGCTGGTAAGCCATGGGTAGGAGCCTGCTGGTGGTCTGCGCCGGGCTGAAGCGGAGGACGCCGCTGGACGAGCGATAATATTCCCCTCCCTCCTCTCTCTTTCCTTCATCCCTCGGAAGCGCCTGAGAGGAAAGTGCGAAGCCCGCCTCGGCCCCGCTCGGAGGGGCAGGAAGGGTCGCCGGCCGCGTTTCAGGTAAGCGCGCATCCCAGGAGGAGGGTATCTAATCGAAGTGGATTGGTGGCGAGTGAGGACAGCAGTGAGTTGCCACCCGGGCGTCGCGGCGCATCCCCCGGCCCGAGGCTGCTGGCCCGCCCGGTGCTGGAGATACTGAACAGTCCCTTGAGATTTTGACCAACCTCGCCGCGCCATCCCTGGGGCAGGAGCAATCCGCGGGATGCGTCTTCTGTAGCCTCAAGTCCAGAGATAGCGGCGACGACGGCTTCTGTTACCTGAGGGCAGTAAAGGAGCCAAGGAAGGCAACCTTCCGGGCAGCAGCCACTTATCATTTGGTTCCCCGGGTTATTATTCCGGTTTTATATGCAGGGACAGAAGGGGGCGGGGATGCTGCATGCAAGAGCTCCGAGCCAGGCACGGGAGAGGATCTGGCTTGGCCTAGCCCTGCCCTTTTAGCGGGTCCCTCTGCGCTTCGTTGTCCACTTCCCGACAACGTACAATATAGTGGGGGATGCGGGATAACTGCTCTCCGTGTGTGCGCCTGGTGATAAAGCAGTGGGCCGGTGGATTGGAATGTAAAAGAAGTACACTGTCTGTGTACGAGATCGATGCTACAGCACTTCGTGAACGATGCTGGCAAAATATTATGGGCTCTGCAGGTAGGAGGCAAGGGGGGAGTGGTGAGGAAGAGCTGTCCGCTTGTTTGATTTAAGGTCACCGGGTCTGATTGTTTCAGCCTTTTCTCTCTTGGTCGATGAGTACTAAAAGGGGAGAGGGGGAGGAGTGCACACTAGATTGCTTGGCGAGTAAATCTGCTAATGTTGACGCTTCAACGTTTCCTTTATTCATACAAATATGCTCTAGCACGGAGGCAGATGGAGGCTGAGGCCAAACATTGCTGCTGCTATCAGCAGTTGCGTGAACATATGAATAAAGATACATAGACTTTCTTATACATGAGGCATGCACCTATGCCAGAGATCTTTTAAAATTACCAACCGCAGCAAGGGCAGTGGAAAAAATATATTAGAAGGATAACAGTGTAGAATGCTCTGTTGTCTTTACACTGCCAAACCTCTTGCCCTTTTACAGTTACACTGACTTAGCTATGTCGTGTGTACCATAGCATCAAGCAATAAGAGTGGGCTTAGAAATGCAGAACCAATATAAAATCCAGATGTTTGGGGATGAGCATTTTCAGTTTAATGCTCAAAACATGCTGTTGTGTGTCAAAGGAGTCATTTGTGAGATTACTTTGATGCTGAGTTGATTTTAAAAAGTGCCTTTTGGTGGGGGGGGCACCAGTTCAGATGCTGCCGTTGATAAGTGAAATGGCTATTTAAAGCCATAGTCTTATTGATGAGAAGACTTCATTGACTCAATTCTAGCTTTTCAAATATAGGTCAAGTGAAAACTATTCCATTAATTTTATAGCTCTGCACGTGGGATAGGGTTAGGATTTGGCATGGGTTTGTTTTTTGTTTTTTACACATCTTGTACAGGTAACAGTTTAACTGTGCTGTTTTGACTTAAGTGTCTGGGACTTAAACAAAAAGTGGGAAACCAAATGACTGCCTAATACTTACTGGTATTAATTAATAGCCCAATCCTGTGTAACTTTGCACCTTGCGATGCAGCGAGGCTGGTGCAGCCTCCGCCACATCCAGGGCGCAAAGCTGGCATGGTCACCTTGGGGGAAGAGCTGCCCTGATGGGGCTGCTTGGATTTGTGCCAGCTATTTTGATGGTACAAGTCTGAGATCCCTGTATAGTGGTGGCCAGGCCCAGGAAGGGGGATAGGATTTCGGTTTAGCCTTTGCTGCTGATCCCTCCCCCTTCCTGGGCCTGGCTGACCAATCCCACCCCCCTGGAATGACCTATTCCACCCTCCCACCACCCCTCTGCAGCCCGGTGGGGAACCTACCTTCCTCAGCGGGCGCAGCATTGAATGCGGGGTGAGTAGAGCTGCACCGGTGCTGCCTACTCGCCAGGTGATGCAAGTGTACCTTACAGCACGTTTGTGACACCCTAGACCAGCGGAGCAGTTGCTCTTCTGGTTGAAGGATTGCACTGTAAGTTTCTTGGACTGCAATCCTATACACACTTTCCTGGGAGTAAGTCCCACTGAACTCAATGGGGCTTCTGAGTAGACATGCATAGGATTGTAGTATTGGAGTCTTTATTGACTCATAATAGTGGAAATAAGAATTATATATACTTCACAATTTTCTTTTTTATGTATGTGGTATTGATCTGTGCTGACTTGGTTGTGTAAAATGAACTAAAGCAATAGTCTCATTGGTACTTAACAATGCATTTACAGGTGAAAGTATTGTAGTGGAATTTTAAGCAGATGATAATTTTAAGCAGAGGACCAGGAAGACTGGCGAACAAGGAAAAAGTATGGGTTTATTGTTATGCAGCGCAGTGGACAGCACCCCAGGCAGGGATGCTGACCCTTTGCTATAAGTGAGCACACTTTTTATACATTACAGAACTGGCCATCACATGCTTACAAGATATGTGCAGGCTTGGGAGGGCATTTACATTTCTTACAGCACAATCCTATCCTACTTACACCACCAGTGTAACCAGCGGTGCAGCAAGAACGGGAGGTCCCAGAATGGAAAGGGGATTTACATCCCTTCCAAAGGGGAATTGAAAGGGAATTTGAATCCCCGTTCTGTTCTGGAGCCTCCTGTTCTCGCTGCACCGCAGGTTACACCGATGGTGTAAGTTGGATAGAATTGCGCAGTTAGGGACAAAGAGGCAAGGTAGATATTTATGTGGGTATAGTAGATACTGTATGTGGGTACAGTAGAATTCTGAAGACTCAGGATGGTCCCAGCCAGTCTTGTGGGGCTTAATTGAGTTAGCCCAAGTGAGTTCCTGACTCCAGGAGCCACCCTAATGAGCGTGATATCCCAGAGAGGAGGGAGTGGTGAAGCTGTTATGTGAGAGATTCTCCCCGGGCAAATGGATGTGAATAAAACAATACCTAAAAATTCTGCTTCAGTATATATTCAAAATGGCCTGTGCTTGTATTTTTAGTTTTCCAAGAAAAGTAAATTTTATATTGTGAGGTCTTGTCTTAATTTTTGTCTGGCTACTATGTTCAAACTTGTCAGGGTGAAAAGAGAAGTGTGAGGGATTGGACAGAAAAGCACCTCAGAAAAGAGAATGGAAGCTTTTCTGGCATTACTTGAGTTTGCTGTCATTGTATTGCATTTTCTCTTAAAACATTTATGTAGTGGTTATAAAAGTATTTTAGGATTCAGTCATTAATTGAAGTCTAGAGTTTTTACAAAAACAAACCACATTTTAATGAAATATTATGTAGTATTTGTTCTCAAACGTGGTCATACTGAGTATCCACAGGGGTGTTTCTGAAAGGAATTGATTACTTTTTGGTGTGGGGAGGTCAGTCAGGGCCACAAGCCATACAGTCCTTGTGCACATCTGTGTCTGCATCACTTCCACATACAGCACGATGTGAGGAATTGCAGACTGTACTTAGACTAGTTCCCATTAAGGAAGGACTGATTGTGGTGTGTAGTAGCCAATACCATGTCACACCTCTTTTTGCAGATCAATGTGGTGCTTTAATTTTTAAATTGACAGTTATCCATAGACTGATAACATTCCATTTGGACTACTGCAATGTGTTGTTGTAGGGTTACCTTTTGAAGACTATTTGGAAACTGCAGTTGTTTAAAAATGTGGTGGCTAGATTGGTGACTGGGCGTATAGACCAGATCTTGCCAGTTTTGAAACTACCACACTACCTCTCAGTCAATTTCTGAGCATTACTCAGTGATGGTATTAGCCTTTGTAAAGCCCTTAACAGCTTAGGACCCAGGTATCTTAAAAACGACCTTCTTCTTCTGTGTGACTCTACTCAGGTATAACCATTATCCTTGGCGACCCTTCCCTGGTTTCTTTCTTTTGGAGATGAAGTGGGTGGTGACTGGAAATAGGGCCATATCAGAGAGGTGCTGGGGTTTGTGTTTGCCTGTAAGGCATGTCTTCTGATCAAAAACACTTTCCACCGATCCTAGATGTGTGTTAGTGAACTCGTTTCTGCATATTTTCAGAGGAATATTTTGTTGGATTCAGCTCTGTCCCAAATTAAGTCCTGCAGGTAGGCATTTTAGGCTTCCAATGGCTATGTGCTAATATGAGGAGTACAGGGAGCTCCCATGCAGATATGCCCCAAGTCGAACAGTGTAAAGTTTCTTTTAACCAGGGGAAACTGCTCAGTTGGCATTGTTCATTCTCCTTTTGGAGTCAGGAAAAGCGTGACCACACTGACCCGTGTAGTGCTTTAAAATTGTGTAGGAGGAGGGTATTACGGTATTAGGTAAAGGTGACCCCTGACAATTAAGTCCAGTTGTGTCCGACTCTAGGGTGTGGTGCTCATCCCCATTTCAAAGCTGAAGAGCCAGCGTTGTCCGACGACGCCTCCATGGTCATGTGGCCGGCATGACTCCTTGCCGCAGCGCGTAGCATGCAGCTGGAACACGGAGCGCTGTTTACCTTCCCGCAAGCGGTACCTATTTATCTACTCGCATTAACATGCTTTGGAACTGCTAGGTTGGCAGGAGCTAGCCAAGCAACGAAAGCTCACCCTGTCGCGGATTCGAACTGCCGACCTTTCGATCGATTACTGAGCTTGAAATAAGAGAGCTTGTGTCTTCTAACTTTGTCAAGATGAAACACACAGAAATAGGGTGGGTGTGAAGCAGTAGCGTACTAAGGGTGGGCGGGGGGCAGTCTCATGCTGTACCAGTGTGCCTCTC
Source organism: Plestiodon gilberti rubricaudatus (assembly GCA_026170595.1). Classification (NCBI taxonomy): domain Eukaryota; kingdom Metazoa; phylum Chordata; class Lepidosauria; order Squamata; family Scincidae; genus Plestiodon; species Plestiodon gilberti. The sequence goes on from JANXHW010000001.1 coordinate 260,830,141, forward strand.
CCTTCGAATGCCGGGTAGACCTGGCCTCCCTTTGGGGGAGGGAATCTCAAGGCAGAGGCCAGGTCTACCCGTGGCTTTGAGCAGCCACAGGTGGGGTAATAGGAGCAATCTATCTCGGGTACCAGTGGCGCTAGGTACACTACTGATGTGAAGGTTAGGATGGACCGTGTACATATATCTACTTGTAATTATCTCCTAAAGCAGTGTTTCTCAAATTGTGGGTCGGGATTTCTGGTGGATCCTCCAATGAAACCTCCAATGAAAACATAGGTGATGGAAAGATCAGATAACTAATTGCATCAAGCCCTGAGGCTATTCAAAAATCAGATAGCTGCCAATTGCCCTACAAAGAGCTGAGCTCCAGCAGTTTGCAAGCTTATGTAAATATAGGGAGATAAATGTTTGAGTTTCTTTTTTCTGGTCGTTTTTTTCCCCCAAGTCTGTCAGTGACAGATAGTGGGGGCAGGTGAAGGCTGTTCACTAACTAAGCCCCTCAAGTCTTGAGGCTATTCATTACGAGAAATGGATTGATTTTTTTGCAAATAAATTAAAATATTGTAAACAAATAAAAATATTATTTCTTCCTAGATTACTTTTTTAGGTCTCGTAAAGCTAGGTGGGTCCCGATAGAGTGTTGTTTTAAAAAAGTGAACCGCAGTGCTAAAACGTTTGGGAACCACTGTCCGAAGCCCTCCTCGTGCTTCCAGAATTGTGGGTTTAAAATACATTGGTTGTATATGTATTCTAATTTAGAGTGGACAAAGTGGTAAAATATTTACTCAGCTTGCAACATACAAGGAATATCTGTTTGTTACTTACCGCTAATTGGCCAGCACATCAAACTAAATTTTAGTTATAAGTAGCCTTACCAGATCCCCCCCAATGCAGGGGGGGACAGAAGCGATACTCGCCGGTACACGCCGGGACTGGGGGTGTGGCCTGGCCGGGGGCGGGGACTTCCTCCCTCGAGGCTGGGAGCTCTCCGGAACAGCCTGAGTAAACTCGCGACGAGCCTGGGAGCTCTCCGGAACAGCCCGAGTTTACTCAGTCTGTTTCGGAGAGCTCCCAGTCTCGCGCAAATACGTGACGAGGCTGGGAGCTCTCCGGCCTCGTCGCAAATACGTGACGGGGCCAGAGAGCACCTAAAAAGTCCCAGCTGGCCGGGACAATGAGGAGACCGGCCGGGAGCCCGGGATTGGGCTCCCGAACCGGGATTGTCCCGGTCATTTCCGGGACTATGGTAAGGCTAGTTATAAGTGGTTCCCAAACTTACCTGGCTCATGACTCCCCACAGCCTCTTCTTCCTGGCTGACGCCCCAGTTTGGGAACCTCTGCCCTAAGGCGTTGCAACACACAATTTGGGAACCCCTGTTCTAGACTATAGTTTATTCAGAACTGGTACTTTATTGCCGTTGTCTAGTTCTGACTCTCTGTGTGTCCCTGAACTGACTGAGAACTTTCTTTTGGCTGATTAATGTGCTTATTCAAGGTACACTGTTCAAATGCACCCTATTTAAAAAACGGATATAAAAGATTTTTTTTAAAAAGAATAAAATCATAAATTGCAAACAGAGAGCTACATTTGTTAAAATGGCTTATTGCCATCAGCTATGCAGTATATTGATTTGTTCCATGTTTTTCTAATGGAGGAGCTTTGCCCAAAACCTCTTAAAGAGACAAGAGCATATTGTTTCGATAGTCAACTTTGGGTGATGGATAAAGAATTTCAATGTTACTCTGCTATCATGCTGTTATTTTTGAATTAATAATTATGCTGTTGCTGAGTAATTTTTGAAAATGTTGGAGATTGGGGTTGGGTTCTCCTGGTAATATTTTGCAAACTTTATATTTAAAGTTTTGAAATTTGTCTATTAAACCTTCTTCTGATATTGTTTAGATCTAAACAAGAAAGTAATACTCTGGATAGAATATGTTAATCTTCCTAATCGATAGGGTTTTATGGGAAAACATCCCATTTGTCCAAGTCTAATATTTATCACATTTCATTCAGTCCTCAGTTAAGTCCCTACATCCTGGTATGTAGCATATCCTTCTCATGGTGCAGAATGAGTTGAGTCAGAGATTTCTTTAAGCTTACAGTATGAGCATTGTGCTATACCCTAGTTTGCCTTTCTTACATTACTGAACAACAAAATGCCATACAACAGACAGTACTGGCTTAAGCCAACGTGATGCCTGAAGTGCTGCCCAAATTCTGTCCCCTTTTTTGTGTTGTTGGTATATGCCACTGGTTGCACCTCCTCCTCTGCCCACCACATCTTCATATTTGTCCAGGTGTGGAGGATCTTGGGGGTTCTGCTGTCAACATCCTTTCTGCCTGGCCAGTGTGGACATGGAGGCAAAAGAGGAAGGGTGGAGGCAACACACCTCTCTAGTAGTCAGAAACAGAATTGCAGCAGCCATTGCTACCTCCTCCGCTGTTCTTCAGCCGCAGCATTGGAGGTGTGTGATAAACCTCCCCTGTCCTCCTCCCGCTTGGTGTACAAGGGGTGCAAACAAGAAGAGGATGGGGCAGGTAATAGAAGAGGAGCAAGTGATGAGTGCAGGATGTGGGGCACCCCCCCTGCTAGTTGGCTGGGGGAGGCAGCACACTGTTTGAAGTGGGCGCTTCAGCCATCCATGAACATGCAAGAGTGGGTGGGATTAAGACATATTCCTACCTGTGGTGATATTGTAAGGAATGCACTACAGCTAAACTAACAGCATAGTGACACTAGGAGAAAAAAACCACTTTGCATATAGAACTACAATTTTTATTGTGGTACTACAGTACTGATACCTTACTAGTAATAATAGATGCAAAGGTTGGAATCCATAGAACAATGAAATTGGTTCTACATGTCCAGGGGGTCTTTGAAAAACATTATCCCAAATAGCAGATCTCTGTCGTTCAGGACAAACCAGCCAAGGAAAGCTCCACAAGCAGTTTGTGATGTATCCTAGAAATCTGCTCTTCAAAAGAAGAAAATTTAAAACTCTCACTAGATATGCACAAACGTTTGGACACATCTAAAGTAATTCTCTGACTCCTGCCACATTCATTAGCACTGATCACTTGCAAACTCTAGTTGAATTGGTGACATAATATAGCAAGGGCAACAATTTATGAAGATTTCATTATCTCAGAGTGGATGTGTGAATCATGATAGGCATCTTCTCCGCCTGGTGGTGCTCAAAGGAATCGTTTATCTTATACTGTATTTCTGTTTTAAGTGACCTTTTTTGATTTATCATTTCCAGCTACAGGCTTCAGATTGAATACGATTTTTTAAATGTGCCTTCTTGTATGCTCTGATCATCATTCAAGGCCTCGCTCTAGATGGCTGGGCCCTGTGAGGCATGGTGGGCAACCAACAGGAGCAGGACCTTTTTGGTTGTGGCTCTGACCCTGAAGTGTCCTCCTTACAGAGACCTCATGGGCCCGTACTTTCCAGTCCTTCAAGTGCTTCTGGGTATTCCCCATGCTGCAGCAGTGGCTTTTCAGGGGATTGGGGGGCTTCATTAGTAAGGAAGGGGTAGAGTGGCTTCCATGAATGCATTTCCATGCGCTGTATGCTCTGTATGCTAGCCTACATATTTAACGTTCTGGCTGAGTGCTTGTGCTCCAGAATTGTAAAGCTAGACAGTGCTACTGGTATTATGAAGACTGAGCAGTAGTGAGGGGGGTCATTTTGTGTGTCAAAATACACTTGTGACCTTTGGTATACCATCTGGAGAACTGTAGCCCCTGAGAGTACTGAAGTTAGCCGTCGTAAGTTTGTTTTGTTAATTTATTTTTTAAAAAATCCTCTCCTTCAGCAAGAATTCAGAATGACTTATACACCAATACAATTACAGTAATAACAAACAAAATAACAGCAGCATAACACAGTATATGTTCTATTGGTCTAATTAATATATTCTATTCAAAATGCATTTTCCCAGGCTCTTTCCTATTATGGATATATAGAGCTGCCTTATCCCGAGTCCAACCATTGATACTAGCAGTATTGTCTGTGCTAACTATCAGAAGTTCTTCAGGGTTTCATTCTGAAACAGAATTCACTTCCTGGAGATGTTGAAGATTGAACCTGGGACCTTCTCCATGCAAAACATGTGCTCTACCACTGAGGGATGATCCCTTCTGTTGGGTGACCCTGTAGTGACCCAAAGAGACTTTCTCTCTTATATCTTCTTCCAAAGGTAGGAGTTGTGTACCTCGACCAGTGTTTCCTTTCCCAGTTGGAGGAAGGTCAGTTTATTTTAACATAATGGCTTTCCATATTTCTGGCTTTAGACTTCTTATCCTTCTAATCTTTATGAGATGGGTGGTGGGTGAAAATATTTTATCTGTAAACACTGAAAATACAAAAATAAAGGTACACCCAGACCTGATGGCAGATTAGGTGTTGAGTTTGAGTAGTCATCCAGAAATGCAATAAGCACTTACAGACGTCTGAAATCATAACTATAAATAGTAGCTGTAGCTCTTTCACACTCCTCTTTTTGTGGAGGTCAAGCAAAGTCAGTGCAATCCAAGATGAAAAATTATTATTGTGCTTCTTGCAGTCTTGCATTACTTTCTGTCTGTGGTTTCAGTAAATGCAGAGAATAATTTGTTCTGTCTTGTATATGGGCAAGCAAGTGTAATTAGGAAAGTATTGGTTCCAAAACAAAAAAAAGTATTACGAATATTTATATTTATACAGTACTGCTTTTAAACAAAAACGATCACAGTATGCGTATATTATTTGATGTAAATGAACACAAATCCAGTATATCTCAAAGTGAAGAAATAAGTCACGAGTAGAGTCATCCGCCGCACACTGGGTCGACACTTTCATCAACCTGTCCACCAGCACCCCAAGATCTCTCTATTGATCCGTCACAGACAACTCGGAACCCATTAGTGTATATGTGAAATTTTGGGTTCTTGCCCCAATGTGCATCACTTTGCATTTACTTACATTGAAGCGCATCTGCCATTTTGCTCCCCATTCTCCCAGTTTGGAGAGATCCTTCTGGAGCTCTTCACAATCCCTGCTGGTCTTCACCACCTGGAAAAGTTTAGTGTCATCCGCAAACTTGGCCACCTCACTGCTTATCCCCAACTCCAGGTCATTTATGAATAAGTTGAAAAGGTGCCAGGGTGGGTGGGTGCATGGGTGGGTGCATGTTTGAGACATAAAATAATGCATGGTTGGATAGAGGGAAGTTCTTTTTCCGCTTGCACAACATTGGAACCAGGAAATTGAGTGGCAGGAGAATCGGAATGGACAAAAGGAAATACTGTATTTCTTTACCCAGCGAGTACTTAATTTGTGGAACTCCTTGCCACAAGATGTTGTGATGGCACCTTACCTAGATTCCTTTTAAAAAGGGATTGGACAGATTTATGGAGGAAAAGTCCATCACAGATTACAGGTTTGTATGTAACCTGTATGATTGTATGCAACCTCTGGGCTTTAGAGGTAGCCTATGTCCGAATGCCAGATGTGGGTATCTTGTTTTCCTGAGTGCTCCCTGAGGCATCAGCTGGGCCACTGTGAGATACAGGAAATTGGACTAGATGGACCCTTGACCTGATCCAGCAGGACTCTTCTCATGTTCTTTTGTATAGTGATGGGTTAGTAAATCTGACTAAGGTTTGTGAAATCTTAGCCCATTATTTCATTCTGGGCTGCTGTAACAATTTTTCTCTTCAGATAGACATTCTGTGTATGTGAGTGGAAATCAGGTGTTAAGGTATCTTGTCTTGTTCATTTGATACCTTTTTAGTAGACTCCTTGTATTCGAATTCTGATATCATTTCAGCTCAAATTTGTGATATTGTACTTGCTGCGGTCACATTTTAACAACTTGTATATTTCTCCAAAATTTGTTGATATTTCTGCTTCTGGGTCTGATAGCTGATTCAGTGAAGCATGTTCCTGAGGTAATTAATCAGGAGTGGTAATTGGGTAACTAGTGAATTGGGTCTTTTATGTTCTACCTTTCTATTTGACTGACAAAATGTTGCTGAATGATCTTCCCTTGTTCCTTGAAGTGACTTTTACTAATATGCATTATATTTTTTTCTGCTCACTGAAATTTCTTTACATACCAGTGTTAGTAAAATCAACATTTTATTTTAACATCAACAGTAAAATCAACATTTGCAATCAACATTATCCCCATATTGTGGGGAAATAGTGTCTTGCATAAGGTCACATACTTTACTATACATATACATACACCGCTTTGAGTTTTAGAAAAGCGGTATATTTATAGTATTTTTTTTTACCCCGCCTTTCTCCTCGAAGATTTCTATTTAAAAGATAGAAATCTTTTAAATTAAATAATAATACTGAGTTCATGGCAGAAATAAGATGTCCTATTCAACAGTTTAGCCTCTCAGCCACTACACTATACATCCTCTTGATTCTTATAGCTACATTATTTACAAGTTGTACTGGAGCTTTTGCAATTCATGCTCCTAAATTGTGCTGTGTATTTGTGGTTAATTACAGTGCAGTATTTTGTCTCCATTGGCTCTTGTGGAACACTTTGCTTCTGAGACATCTCTAGCTAAAACCACAACTTATAGATGGTGGATAGTGCGGTACCTACTTAAAGTTGTGCTGATGCCATTAAGACTACAGTAAAGGGTGCAAGATGTATGTACCTGTACTGGTGTGACACTGCAGTCACTTGAGAAGATTGTATATGTGTCGTATCAGCAACAGGTTCCTAGTGTGTGTAGCGTGTGGCAAAATGCTTACACGCTTTTTGGAAGCGAGTGTGTACATGGCTTTTCCTTTCAGAGAACTTGTAAAGCACTAACATCTCAAAAAATGCCGAACTCTAAACGTCTAAAAAGAAACCACTAAAACTGTGGAAGAAGGCCTCTGCATTTACATCATAGCATCTGATTACTGATGGAGTGCTTTTGGGATTTAATATTTCTGCCATTCAGCTGTAGGTTGACTACCAAATGGTGTCTGACATCTAGGTGAATTTTGGGCATCTTTTGATAATTTGTCATGTGTCCATTATTTATTGTGGATGGGGCAAAAATTATTTATTTTTATTTATTTTTCACATTTTTATACCGCCCTTCCTCCAAGGAGCTCAGAGTGGTGTACATATTTCCTCCCCTCCTTTTTGTCCTCACAACAACCCTGTGAGGTAGGTGGGGCTGAGAGATAGTGACTGGCCCAAGGTCACCCAGGAAGCTTCGTGGCTGAGCGGGGATTTGAACCTGGAACTTCCAGGTCTAAGTCCGACTCCCGAACCACTACACCATCCTTCTGTCCTGTGTGTGGCGGAATAGCTTTATTAGCTTATTCTTTATTTCAAGGGACTGCACAGAGTGTGTGTGGATGGGTAGGGTGTTGCATGGAGCTATAATCTCTACTTTTTAATCTTTGGCTCAAATGTGGTGATTGAATAAGGTTAGGAGAAGCATGGAGAATGAAATTGAAATGTTTTCTGAAGGGTTCATGTACATCAATTTTACAAGTTATAATTCTCATATTACAGGCTGGGGCTGAACATTACCTCGACCATGACCTCAGTCTTTTGCCTTAGTAAAGCCGGTGTTTCAATGCTTCAGCCTCGCTCTGCCTGTAATATGAGAATGATAACTTCTTGTAGGATTTCTTGTAGGATTGATGTAAAATTGAGATGATGTATGTGAAGTACTTGGGAAGCAAGTCTTATGTGGTGAGAAGTGCCATTCTGGTGTTGCTGATTTTTTACATTAAAATTTCTAAGCTATTCTGCACACAAAAAAAATTGTGAAAACTTCATGCAGTATACTGCAGAAACTGTTTTGTCCTTAAGAAAATGTTTGAAAACATAAAAAGATGCAAGTTGACTTATTTTCCAAAATAGGAATAGAATATACAGTAGAACAGAACACTATAGAAATATCAAGGGCTTTTTGTGTTTGAAACTTTTATTCTTTGGTTGTCTTTCAGCTTTGCTTCAAGTTGAAAAATAACTCAGGTTAGGGTTAGGAAGGCAATTGTTTTGCCCATGTTTTAATTAGCAAGATCTCATGTACTGCTGTTTATTTCTGTAGCCTCTGCTTAAATGGAAGCCTCCTGTGGGAACTGGATGGTCTCTACTGACGTTAGCTTTGCATAGCAGCTGCACTACCCCAAGATATTGCAATGAGTGGAGGAGGGGAACAGCCAGATATCCTTAGTGTGGGAATATTGGTCAAAGAAAGATGGAAAGTGGTGAGTATATTCCCTCTTGTAAAAACACAAAGCTTCTTGATTCTTTCAGAGAGAGATGGATGAATACAGAAGCATGCAACCAAAAACAAAATCAAAACTGTGAGGGGGGGGAGGAGGGAGAGGGAGAGAGTCATATTATCTAAATAGGAAAATACAATAGGACAGAATGAGAAGGGTATACTGTATTTCTCCCTTTTTAAAAAAACAATCTTTGTCAGCTTTGGAAATTAGTTCATACTGTCTGTCAATAATTATTTATGTTGGTCCCTCCTGGCACATTACTGGTCTCAAAGAACCTTTCGAATATGGGATGAGAGGTTGCCATGACATGAAGATAGTAGGCTTGCTGCATGGGGGATGGGCTGTGTCTGTATATTTGGGGTGTGTTCACATACATAGTGAATTGCCCTTGCTGGATGACTCAGCATTGGCATGTGGTTTCCATAGGCTGTGTACCCTGGGGATTGCCACAGCAACTCCTCATGGAGCAGTCTATTCCATGATGAAGGAACTGGTTTTCCCTCCTATGTGGGTTTTTTAAAAAAAAAATCTAATGGAGAGCTAAGTAGAAAAGTCTATGGCATAGCTCAAGACCCACTTCGCTTGTAGAAATGCAGTATTTTAGGAAGAACTGAAGGTGGGTACTTTGGTTGACCCCGCCACCGACACGCCCCCCACGGCTGCCACATGCCCCGCCCCTGGGGCTTGTGTCGGCAGCGTAGCACACCTCCGCGCGTGCGGACACGCCCCCCGGTGCTTTTTGGCTACTTTTTGGAGCCAAATGTGCGCAAGGGAGGGTGGGAGGGCCAAACTGCAGCCATTCTCGGCTGCAAAGAGGACGAGGAAGCGACGGGGCCGTCAGGGTGGCAGGTAAGTCTGGCCTGCGCCCTGTGGCCCACCACCCCAATTATCCCCGGTGGTGTGACGCCTCTGAGTGGGACACTGACAAGAATAGATGTTCAGAGTCAGTTGCCTAGAGGCAATGTTTAGTTGCCATACATAACAGTGCAAGTGCCCAGTTGCAAGGCTGATGTAGCATCCTGGCCAAGAGACTGACTGAGCTTTGTATCGGGAGCTCCCCAATTCAAATCTTACCACCATGAAGTTAGTTGGTTTTAGGGATAGTCTAGTCCCTGACCATAAATCCCGTAGGAATTTTGAGGTTAGATGAGTTCTCTCTTCAGATCCTGTTCGGTTAGGGCATGCCTAAAGGAAAGGTAAAATCTTGGGTAGACATCTGGCAACCCAGGCAGAAGTCTTATAAGACGCTATTTAGTTTTTGTACTTGCAAAAGCTGTCATACAAGATGATTCTGATGCCGCAAAAACTTTGTTTCACCTGGAAGTAAATAGCGGTGATGCGATGACGCATGTGTGATGATGTCATCGCAACTTACTTCCAGGTTCTGAGATCACAGTGTGACCTAGAAAACGGCGGTAAGAGACTCAGGGCAGGTGGGCATTTCAGTTCCCAAAAATACCGCACATGCTGTTTAGCCTGCGGAGCCGAACCTTTCATGTTGCAGTTGCGCTGCTACACACTTTGGGCACTGCTGCTTTATACCCATGTCATGGTACTGTCAGGACTTTTTTAAAAGTTAAAATTCTGTTCTGAGACACTCAGTTCTGTAACTTGTAGAAGTGTTTCAAAATAAGCCAGTTTGCATGGTTTATCTTATTTTTAGGGCTATAATATGTAGTTGATAAATTTTAAAAGATGTTTAAATTGATTCAAGTACCACCAATTGTTGGGGCAGCAGATTGTTAAAAAAAAGCATTTTCTATACATGAACATGCAAAATCTATCTGTGGCAGACGCTATCTTAAGAGGCATTACCTTTCATTCTTGTACATGAGGAACAAGGTTCTTCTAAGATTGTGCAGTGTGTTCATGCATCATTTTTAAAAGCAAGGAAAGTACCGTATTTTTCGCTCCATAAGACTTGGCTTGGCTGCTTACCGCGTTGTTGTTTAGCACCTCCAATCTTTGTCCCGCGTTGCTGGATGCATTGCGGCCCTGCTGGGACTGCCCCCAGTCAGCAGCTCCAAGATGCGAACCTCCCAGGCGCTGGACACAACCAGGAAGCTCTGCGCAAACATCGTAGTAACTGCGATATTTGCGCAGAGCTTGGAGTCGCGTTCAGCACCTGCGTGAAGTTCCCAGGCGCTGGATGCGACCAGGAAGCTCTCCGCAAACATCGAACGCGACTGCAAGCTCTGCGCAAACATCGCTGTTACTACAGTGTTTGCGCAGAGCTTCCTGGTCGCGTTCAGCGCCTGGGAGGCTCGTGTCTTGGAGCTGCTGACTGGGTGCAGTCCCAGCGGGGCTGCAATGCAGCCGGCAGCGCGGGACGAAGATTGGAGGTGCTAAACAACAACAAGGTAAGCGGCCAAGCGCTGTGAAAACTAGTAAAAATAAGATTTTTTTCCCTATAATGTAGCTTCAAAATACACGTGCATCCAATAGTCCGGTGCATGTTACGGAGCGAAAAATACGGTATGCTTTCTTCAGAACTTCTTACATTTTTTCAGAATTATGACTGGCTTCATATGCAATCTGTGTAGATTTAATCATTTGTGTGAAGTTTTAGTTAATCTGCTAAGATTCTTTAATCATTCTTTAATCAGATGTCAGCCTTACTTATTCACATTTTCTGCAGTTTTTCTTCTAGTTTGTGTAATTCTGGTTTGCTAGATGGGAAGGGGAAAAAGCTATTCAGGCCACAAATGTGCAGCTTTAGACCACTATCCATCTAGTTTCTGACACTTCAGAAGGCATTGGCCACGCAGCTTTACATTAAGTAGGCAATGAAAAATCTAATAGTTTAATAACTAGATAGTGTTCATATTGTTGGCTACTCTGTCCAGTAGCTCTGTCGTTCTTAAAACTGGTATCGTGCCTTGTTCCTTGTTTACTACAGTTGAGAAAGATAGGTGGTGGAGGGTTTGGAGAAATTTACGATGCATTGGACTTGCTTACCCGAGAGAATGTTGCTCTGAAGGTCGAATCAGCTCAGCAACCAAAGCAAGTTCTGAAAATGGAAGTAGCTGTGTTGAAAAAACTGCAAGGTAAGGGGGACAAAAGATCCTTGTACTATTGTTTGCTAAATATGAGACACACATTTCTAATGAGGAGTGATTAGATTCTATCACCTCTTTGTACCTACATCCTAAGAAAAATGAATGGAAAGGCCTAGTATTAAATTATAGTGTATTGATCAGTACTGATGAAGATTTCTAGCTGTAGTCATGGAAATAGGACAATTATCAGAAAACTGCATTATTTTGATATTATAAGTGATTTAGTTATGCTTTGATAGTGAGCCATCAATCTGATGTAACTACAGTATGCCCTCGTTATTTGTGGGTTCTGCTTCTGTGGATCTCAGTAGCTGAGCTTCCCCCCCCCAGTGAGTAATGGACACATCAGGTACTGGACCCCAACATCCGTGGTTTGCATTATCTGTGTGTGTGTGTGTGGGGGGGATAACAAAGGCTGACTGTATAAAGAAGGCAAATATGATCCAAGTCAAGACAGTGTACAGGTACATGGGTGTGGATCTGTCTAACCCCTAGCAGTGGAATTCAAAAACGTTTCAGTCACCCCCAAGCCTTGGACAATTTCTCAGATCATGGGGTGTCTCGGCTGTTTGCCCTGCCTGTTTCTCATTTGGCTGTGTTTCCAAGAGGAAAGCAAACTAGCTCCCTAGTTCAACAGGGGATTGAGGGAAAAAATTCCTTGTAACACGGCTATCAGGCAAATTATCTTGGTCTGCAGCAAATTGAATTGAATATGTTCAAGTTACTGTACAGTCAGTATGTATGTGGTTTGGGTCGTTACTAAATACCTAATCTTCTCTCGTATCCCTGTGAGGTGCTTCCACTGTGTTCCCTGACCCATCTCACCTTTCTAGGATGTACATTTTGTAAAGACTGCTCTAGATTTTCATATGAGCGTTGGACTGAACCCTGAAAGACTTGCAAGAATATAGACAGATTCTAACAAATACTGACACCTACAATTGTAGAAGCAATTGGATGGTTACAGCTCAATTGGCCGAACACTCTCAACTCTGCTGCTTTGTATGGCAAATCATTCTTGGTCTAGGATAATCTGTGTTTCTTCAAAATAAAATAGCTTCAGTCGCCTGGTACAAGGGAAAAGCTATATTCTGTATTGGTCTTTATAAGACACTTTTAAAAGAGTGATGAGATTTCCATTTTGAATTAATTAACTTCAAGAAGAAAATCAAGTTAGGAGATGTGAATCTACATAACAGCTAAAGTTTCTCATGCTGCCTTGAAATATGTGAATAAAAAATTGCAAGCACAAAACATGCCAAAAGACACATGGTGCTGTTTAATCTGTTTAGAAGACAATAATTTTGTCATAGACGGGTTTTGGCATACATCGGCTTGCATGTGCTTCCATGTGCAAAATTATAGCTGCTTGAAAAAGCAGCTCACTCTAGATATCTGAAAACCTGCGGGATAATTCTTTACAAATTAATACAAAATGTGTATGTTTGAATATTGTAAACTGTTGGTATAGGTATATTGAACATACTAAAATGTGAATAGCAGGGTATTAAACCTATTTTGCCTTTTGAAAGTATGGCTATGGTTGCAACATATCTCTTTAAGCATTATAACACTGCTGATTTTGTGAAAATCTGGTTATTTGGGTATTTGAGAATAAGAACATTACAATTACTGGAATAGACGAAATTGGCTAATTTTGAGGTCAGTATTTACAATAGTATGCACACTAGGGTATACAGTATTGTGTGTTGATACTTGGATTGCTTTGAAATGACTACATAGTCAGAAAATTGAATAGTGCACCAAGAATTGACTACTTACTGTTGTCACTAAATTTTAAATTTAGTAACAACTAAATTCTTCTTACTAAATTACAGTACTACATTCTAATTAGATCTATAGCAGGGGTTCTCAACCAGTACTCGGACCACCGGAACCCTGCTCTGATGTGGCGCTTTTAGTGGTGCATTTTTGCTCCTGAGAGGCCCCTGCCTCTGACCAAGCCTCTCGGAAACACTGAGAAGGGCCCCCCGACTTGCCCAGAGCCTCCTACCTGTGTTTTCTGACCTCTGAAAACCCAGAAGAAACTGGCCAGGATGTCATCGCCAGTCTCTTTCGGTGGTGCACAGCAGGAGAGTGGTGCCTGAAGTGGTACTCGGCCGGGAAGGAGTTGAGAACCCCTGACCTATAGGGAAGGTTCATCCATCCTCTTGTGAGGTGCCTGTGGATAAAGGCTGACCTGCACCACACGGGTTCCGGTGCCTCCCGGGCGAGTGCAGAGCTGTGTGGCTTCAATTTTATCAGATCACATCGGAACGCCGGGAGCCGCACTCTCCCGAGTTCCGTTGCGATCTGCTGTGGACCCTGCTCATGATTTTGAGAGGGCGGGATGCGGAGCTAATAGTTGGACCAATGGGATAAGAGTGGGTTTCAGCCAATCGGAGCGCACTTGTGTTTCAGCCAATCACCGCGGAGCTTTAATAGAAGGTGGGACAATCAGGAGGGACTATTTGCATGAAGACACTGGTAGAGACTAGGGCAGTGTTTTGAGGCGGGGCATCCAGTCCCCTATGCTCGCGTGCCTCCAGACGCAAGTGCAACGGAAATCGTGCGGTGGAGGTCAGCCTGAAGTCATTTCTACAAGGCTTATCTTCCAGTACAGTGAGGGTGAGGGCTGTTTCTTAGTTAGGTCCTAGAAAATAATTATTGGGAACTTCCTGTAGGTAAGACTTTCTGGCCAAATGATGGTCTGAGCTACAGCCCTTCCTTTTGTACCACTGCCCCTCCCTTGTGACTGGTGGTGGTGGAAGGGAATGGGGCAGTTTTGACCGCCTTGAATAAATATGATGAGAAATCTGATGATGAGAAAGACGGTATGTAAATACAGAAAATAAATAAATTTGCAACAGCAGGAGGAGTGTCCTGTTGTCACAAAATACCCAGCAATAGTATGTGGAGCACACCGCTGCCAGGCCAGTCAGAGCCGCTGCCACAAAGCAGTGGCAGCATAAGAGCCCCACAGCGATGGACCCCTTATTGTTGGCCCCAGTAAGTCGGGAGCAGGGGCGTGTCATGGGTGGGTAGGGGAGCTTCTGGGAGGATTGGAGGGAGGGGGTGGATCCCAGCAGCAGTGACTTGCACTAGGATCCTACTCATCAAACCTCACCTCAGAATGCTCCCTGACTCTCCTGCAACTCTCTGCTCTGCCCCACAGGGCTTGGAAAAGCTTGCTTTTATTTTTTATTCAGGATTCATTCATAATAAAACAATTTTTCACATGTAAATTCCTTTTCATTTATGGCTCTTTGAATAAAGTTATGTTAAAAATGGGTAAAAGTCTCTTTAAAAGTAGGGAGAGAATTTTTTTTTGTATTTCAGTTAGAATACTTGCTAACTTCCAACTGTTCCTGACTATAAACTTGGACTCCTTCCTAGTTCTCAACACTGTAATTCTGTGCACGATTACATGAAAGTAAGCTTCATTGCATTCAGTGTGACTTATTTTCTGAGTAAGAATGCGTTAGTTCAAACTGTAAAACATATTGAATGCTTGCTAGCAAAGGCTCTTCTGCCAGCTGTAATGCAAACTTTATATTCCTAATAACAAGCTAAATGTTCTTACAAAGATCTGTTACCATTTCAAAATGCTTGCTCATTTGTCTAAAATTCCAAATTTTAGTCAAAGAAAAAGGAAAGAAATATCCAGCTCTACCGTTCATGGTTCTTTACCTCCTTCTCTCATCTTCAAGTTTCTCCAGTCACAGTGCCTGTAATCCCTCTGTAGCAAAGATACTTAATGTTCCTCTCCCCTCACATTTCTTCACAATGACTTGCCCAGTTTCCTGTATTTCTACACCTTTGGAATTTGTGCTAAATTTTAAAGCCTGCGTGCGTCTCACTGGTATCTCCTCATTTATCGTACTCCTGTCAGAGAGGAGGGAAGAGACTCAAACCAGGTTTTGAAGGTGCTATGTCCTAAAATTAAGGCCATGACTGTCATCTTATTTGTCTAGGCAAAATGAGTCCTGGCAGCTACCTCCAGTATACTCTTGGCAACCTCTTCAGAGGCTTTTAGCTTAGCTTCTGACATTTATCCTCTCCACCAGTGATTGCCACCCCAGTCAGAACTGTTTCCAAAGGTTTGTTCTCCAGTAACCACATCTGAGCATGCATCCAAATTGGCTGCTGAATTTTCAAAAGACTGTTTCATGAATTGGGGCTCCTTAAGCCCATTGATGCTTGAATTCTACTGAGGCATTAGAAAGGGCCTTCTGACAGCGGGGGGGGGGGGGAATTGCAACCTCAACAACCATTTCTTTTTCTACTTGCTGTTTATTCTTGCCTTTTAGATGCTTCCAAGCATTCCTCTGTACTGGAGTCTACTCTGTGTGTTAGCTTTGACCCTGTTACGTCAGTGGGTGTGCCAGCTATTTTTCTATGTCTTCCATCTCTTAGTGTTGCCTAACAAGCCAAACTGAATATGACAAACCAGAGGACCTAACATTACCATCAAAGCTTCCTCACAGTGCTTTGTTTCTGTCATAGATATTGTCATTTTCCTTGGGGTCCTATCCAACTCCTTCCTCTTCTTCCTGTTCCGTATCAGTGTCAGTGCCAAGTCCTGCTGTAACTGCTTCTTCAATAACTGCATTTTTTTAGGATTACCAACTGTATATCTGGCAGGCTTCACATGCCTCTAGTAGTTGCATTACTAGCAAAAGCTCAGCAGGTGAAACTTTTTGCCTTATTGTATTTCTCTGTAGGGAAAATTTCTGCTTGTCATTTACAGTAGCCCTGCCCAGGGAAAAAGTTGGCAACATGGTCCCTCTTCCTATCTACATCTAATGCTAAAACTGTTGTCTAGATCTGTGGTTCCCAATCTGTTTCGCCCTGCAACCCACTTTCAGTGCAGAGTTTACCAATCTGGAAGTTTTGGCGGTGATGTGATGGCATGATTACATGATGACATGATGACATCATCACGTCACTGCCAATATATCTGGGTTGCCAAGCGTTCACATTTTTCTAATGTGAACAACTTGCTGCCCGAGCCTCTGTTTGGCAGTCTTCCGGGCATTGTTGTGTTGTGTTCTTGCTGACAAGCAGGAAAAACACGCTCGTCAGCAAGAACATTATGCAGCGAGGTCTGGAGCGGGCTGAGGACCACTGAGCAGAGGCTCGGGTGGCGGGTTGTTCGCAACCCACCAAAACTCAGATTGCGACAAAGAAATAAAAATACTTTGAAACTTGCGTTTGTAGTTTGGAGGTTTCTTTAAAAGCACATATCAGATGACATATACAGAGGAAAAGATTCCAACCAAGGCAAACAAGATCCTTATTTCTCATGCCAACGTTTCACTCTCCACTTGGAGCTTTCTCGAGGCAAACACAGTAAACACTGTTAGATGAAAAAGACAAAAGAGAAGTGCTAGTAAGCTATATACAAGCCCATCACTAAAAGGGGCGGGAAACTGCTAATTGACCAGGAGGCAACTGCTAATTGACACCAGGAGCACTTTCCTCCTTGTAATCGGGAGACCTGTCAATACTTAGCTGTCAGTCTCCATGAACTATTTAAAATAGGCATCCACATTTTATTCGCAAAGGGAAGTTCCTGTTGCCTGTTCATCAGGCTAGATGGTCCCTTTTGAGAAATCATTAAGGCTTCCAGGTTTAATCTTTGTTTTAATCTAGGTTTGTGAAAAAGTGACCGGGACTGTTCAAATTCAATTACGTGACCGGTTTCTATTGCATGTGCAGCCACCGCCGATTTTTCATCCTGTAGCGATTTGGTGGCCCTTTGATGTTCAAGCAGTCTCACCCCAATTGGTCTTTTAGTATGTCCGATGTAAACTTGGCCACATTTGCATTTAATTTCGTAAACTCCCGGGTTTGACAATATTGAATACATGGCTATTGAACCTATATTTCTTTCTTCCTTGACAATTGTATCAGGCCATGAAAGTCTACATGCTATCTTGTCTTTCTACATTTGTTTTACTCCTGCAGGCTAAATCTCGGGATGTTTACCCTTATAAATGCAGGGCTGTGTCCTCAGTATGAAAAATAATCTGTGATCCCAGCATATAAAATAACATCCTGACTAGTGCTTTCATCATTGTAAGCTCCCTCTGTGAATGGAAGGAGCACTGCTTTTGTGCAAGGGGTCCTTTCATTCACTGAGAGAGCTTCCAGTGACGGAAGTGCTAGTTGGTATGCTGCCCATAATATTTTAGAGATGCCTCCCTTTCTTGGAGGACATTTACAACCTAAATTACAGCATTGGTTCTATTTTCTTGTTAGTCTATTTATTCAATATCCCAAATGCATATAATGTTTAAAGCTTGCTTTTGCTTTTGAAGCAAATTGTACTAAACCAAACTGTAGAATAAATACAATTTCCTTATGTTTAAACAAGCATTGTAAGCAAAGGATGAAATAACTTTAGCTGCAGCAGAACTTAACAATATAATTGAGGCTAATTTCTGTACTGAACTTTAACTTTGATTAAAAAAATCAAAAGCTGGTTTTTGTTAGATAATTGTTTATCTAACAAATTTTCATTCACTGCAAATTATTATCAAATTGTTAGATAATTATTGCTCCAATTAAAAATTAAATTCTCAGGAGCAATTAAAAACATTGCTAGAGTTTTTGAGCTACGGAATCATGTACGACATAGGATTTGATCCCAACATTTTGCTTCCAGCTGTGGAAAGCATCTTCAGGGGTTGCAAGAAGTCTGCTCAGTCTTCTAGGCAGTGTTCTTTTGAAGATAGGTCAGGTGAGTATCTAATTAGCATCACCTGCTAGTTAGCCACAGACTCAATTGCTAGTTTTGCTTGGATTTTTAAAAGCACACTTGCACTTTCCTTTGCCTGTCCATCATTGCCACAGTTTTTTACACAATTTTCACTTCCAAAGTTTTTTTTTATTCTGGTGTGTTTAAGTACTGGAAGCTAGGCATTGTTTATGCTGAGAGTCTCTTTTCTGTTTATTGTTTTTGTTTTTGAATTTCTATTGCCTCCCTATAGATTCTGGTATGATATTGTTACACCGTGGAGAGGGACTGAGTTTGATTAAAGTTACTAAAGATTAAAGTGAGATACTTCTGTTCCCCAGGGCTCTGTGTGCCCAGGACTTGTACCTAGTGCCTCAGTGCAAAAAAAGAGGAGAGAGGGTTTGAGCAGCACCCAATTCTTCCTCCTTTGCAGGGCAGCCTCCTTGTGCCTCAGGTTTCTCCCAGGCCTGGCCAGAACCCTCAGCTTTGCATCCTGCTTTCTTTGCCTCACCATTGACAGTCACTGGGGTTTTAAACTCTTCTTGGCCTTGTGAGCGTGTGTGGCTCTACCCCACTCCCAGATAAGACTCTTTACCCTGGCAACCTAGTGAGATGTATTAGAGGCCTCTAGAGAGGTGGAGTTTCCCAGTGCCTCTTAAGGGCACCTCTCATGGTAGTGGGGCTGGAGACCAGAGACGATCCTGCGCCCCCCCCCGCGGGGGGGCCCCCAGATCTTCGCCGCCCCCCAATAACAAACAAACAAACACACAAAATAAAATAAAAAAACACCCCTGGGGGGTTTTTCGGAGGTTTATGGGCTTTTTTACGGGGGGGGGGGTTTCGGAGGTTTATGGGCTCAAGCAGGCAATGGTGAAGCAAATGGACAAGTGCCGAGGCGCCCCCACCTCGCTGTCGCCCCTAAGGTCGGTTAAGCTCCCCATAAAGGCAGGCAGCTGAGCGCCCCAAGGTACGCTGGACCGCTCCGTTTTGCAGCGCCGCGCGGTCATTTTAACCTTTTTTTTTTCGGCGGCAAGCCGCGAGGGCCATTTTTTTCCCTTCAGCAAGTTTGGCTTGCCGCCGAATTCCGGCGGCAAGCAGCGGAGGCATAACGAAACCACCAAACCTCTGCGCCCCCCCAGCCAAGCCTCTGCGCCCCGCCCTGGGGCCCTGGCCCCCCCGCCCCCCCTTGATGACGTCTCTGCTGGAGACAGCAAGTCCAGGCATTGCACCTGGGGGCACAAAGTGGTCCAGGAATGCCACTGCAGTATAGTGGATGACTGTTCTACAATACAGATGGTAACCTTCTTCAATCTCAAATCTCCAAATTCTAACCCTCTTCAATCTCCAAGACTTGGGGGAAAAATCATACAAATATGAATGCTTTGTTCACTGAATGCAGTACTCTAGGCATCTTCAGGGCTTTCATTTCGGTTCTAGTTCATCTAGCAGTCTTTGGTCAGTATAGAACTCAAATTAGATTTGGTTGAGCTAAATTTATTAAAGTTTGAAGCAAGATTTTAAGCATGTATTCATTGATCTTTCAGTTATTATCTGGTATCCCACCTTCCTTTCAAGTTGTTGTGTTTATAGTAATCCCAGGCTGTCTCTATGCAAGCACTGGCTAGGCCTGCTTCAGAGAACCTTTATGTGATTTAGGGTCAAATTTAGCCTTACCAGAGTCCCGGAAATGACCGAGACTTTCACGGTATCCAGGAAAATCCCGGCAGCTCTAAAAAGTTAAAAAAAAACCACCTGGTTCTCAGCAGCTTTCAGTTTCACATTGTAACCAGAAGTTGCTGTGAATCGGATTTTTTTTAACTCTATAGAGCTCTCGCGGCTTCCCAGGGCTTCAAACGGCTAAAAATCCCCCGATTCACAGCAACTTCCGGTTGCATGTTGTAACCAGAAGTCGCTGTAAATTGGTGTTTTCTTTAACTCTTTAGAGCCGTTTGAAGCCCTGGGAAGCCGCGTGAGCTCTATAGAGTAAAAAAAAAAAACCCGATTCACAGCGACTTCTGGTTACAACGCGAAACCGGAAGTTGCTGTGAATCGGTGTTTTTTTTTACTAGTATTATTACAGCATTTTGAAGCAATGGGGAGCCGAGCAGACAGCAGGTGTGTAAAACTTGGTACACAGGTCTTCTTGTTCCTTGTTAAAACCCCAGCATTCTGCATTTAACCCTAACCCCGGCCACGTCCCGGCCATTATCGCTTCCGCCCCCCTCTGCGTCGGGGGGATCTGGTAAGGCTAGGTCAAATTAGATGTGATGCAGCAGATTCATGGTTAGAATCTCCTCTGTGTGTGTGTGTGTAGGTGTAGTTTTAAATAGCTGGAGGGCCTGAATTAGATTGGAACCACAGTACTAGGGAGTACCGTCTACTATCCTTTTCTCCCTGAGTGGTTTTCTCAATTTAAAATTTGTACAGGTACCTGTATGTCTTTCTCTTTGGAGCAAAGAGCTTTAGGCAGGGTAATTTAACTGGGGAAATGGCTTGGGTCAGGTCAGGGAGAGTTAACTCTGCAGCTGCTATTGTTAACACTACAGAAGATTTGGGCTATGGATCTCCCACGTCATGTATATTTGGTTTTGATCTCTGAAACTTTGAAAAGTAAATACTGTATTGTCTCGAGTATAAGATGCTCCTGATTATAAGATGCACCCTTAAAGTTTGGTGCTATTTTTAAAAAATTAAATGTTTGAATGGGTTTTATTTTAAAAACACTGTGACTTTAATTTAAAAACAAAAACAACGGTGCTCAGTGACCAGCAGAGGGAGCTCCCAGTTACAGCAGCAGAGGGAGCTCCGGTTTACAGCAAAAGCGAAACTGCCTGAAGGCTGATTCACACTAGCCCTTCCGTGCACGTTTGCTCTACTCTAACGTCTGTATGTGTGTCTAGCAGTTCTCTGAACGTTTGCCCGCCTTCTTGAAGAAAGCACAGCTGTGATTGGGTGAAGAGAAATGCGCTTCTCTGATTGGTGAGCTGCCTAGCACCGGGAGCATAAACGCTAGCTTAAACGCGAGCGCCGCAAAAAGATAAACCGAAACCATCTCTCCTGGCTGCGTCGTAAGCTCATGCTGCGTCAGACGCAAGCATGAAAAACGCACGAAAAGAAGCCAAAACGCGCACGGAAAGGGCTGGTGTGAATCAGCCTTGAGTGTAAAATTGTGCTAGTAGCTTGCCAGTGCTTTGGACGTGGGAAAGATGCTCCAGTAAGCCCCCTAATAAATTGGGAAAGGCCCTTGGTGTCTTGGGAGGCCTGTTAGCTCCCTGTTTAAGCCCTCATGGGTGCAGCCATCGGGAACTAAGCCAGTGAACACAGCAGCTTTGCTGCAACAACAGACTTGGGCAAATCACCGTCGATGTGGCTGCCTTAGGAATCGCTGCCAATTTGAATTAAAAGCAGAGAAGACTTGCTCAAAAGACACCAGTATTTTTATTGTTTTTTTTTTTGCAACAGCCCAATTATAAGAAGTACCCCTAGTTAAAAAACTTAAATTAAGGGGGGGGGGAGTGTGTCTTATACTTATACTGTCACTATATTTCAGTGGGACTTGCATAGGACTGCATTGTGCCTCTGCTCAGAAGTAAGCCCCATTGAGTTTAATGGGACATGCTCCCAGGTAACTGGATTGTAGCCTTCAAAAATGGTTGGTCCTGAAACTTGTTTTCTTCCATTCAGTTAAACAACTTTGGATAATGAGGAAAGGTTTACTTATAAATGGATGGAACAATGAGTTTATGGGGTGGTGGAATGGTAGGAGAGAGAGAAGTAGAGATAGCATTTTTGTTTTTTGTGTGAACACTTTCACATACATGTGATCTGCTTTCTTACGTTTCTGAAAAACATATTAAGACTTGCTTGTGGCACCTCCTAGAAGTGTAAACTATGAAAAAAGTAATTTTATTGTTCCTCAGGGAAAGATCACGTCTGTAAATTCGTTGGCTGTGGAAGGAATGACAGATTTAACTATGTGGTCATGCAGTTGCAGGTGAGTTTATTAGATTTTTATTTATTTATTTATTGAAAACATTTATACCCCATCTTTCCCAAGGGTTAAGGTGGCTTACAGTACTCAATAAAACTGATCTAAAATTCAAAATGTAAAAGATATCAATTTAAAACAAACGAATTCAAAAAATGTATTGCTTCGTTGCTTAAAGGATACTAGCTGGGTATGGGAAAGAACCCTTTATGAAGCATAGGGCATCATTAACAACTTAATTTGTACTTTGATGCTAAGAACACCATTTTTATGTTTTCAGATAATCTTGGCCTCTGTTTCTAAAATTGTCCAGTTAATTTATTGGTGCTATTTTTCATTAGAGAAGTTTGATTTTTCTTCTGAAATTTCTTCTGATAGTTTCAACTTTCTTTTTGAAACAAGACATTAATCTATTCAGTATTTTTCTATTCCATTTATAATTTCTCCAGTAGTGTTGAAAGTTCATAAAGAGACTGAATAAACATTTCCTCTAAATAAGGAATCATAGTCTGCAAAACTATACCCAGACTAAAACTACCCAGACAAAACTAAGACCCAGAGAAGACTGGGTCCTTTCAGTGGCAGCCCCCCCCCCCCCGACTATGGAACACCTTCCCACATGAAGCCAGGCTGGTCCCTATGCTGCCTACTTTTAGGCCCACTAATATGCAGTTATTCCATAGGAAAATATGGGGTCTATGAGTGACCAGCAGAGGGAGCTCCCGGTAGGGGCGAGGATATGGCTGACGCCATCCCCGCCTCTTCCCAGGCCGGCTTGCCCAATGGTCCCCCTCCCTCACCGCCCGGACCGCTCATGCGGCCGCCAGCGGGAGCCTTATCTGCCTCCAGTGGCCGCATGCTCGTTCTGGCGGCGGAGTGAGGGCGACCAGCCTTGTGCCGGCCTCCCTTACTCCAAAGTAGTAACCTTATGTGCCTTATGGCACATTTGCGACTACTTCCGGTGCTGGAAATTTACACTGGATCTTGTTGTAAATTATGTATACAATTCTGTATAAATTTATTTATTTATTTTATTTTTATTTTTCACATTTTTATACCACCCTTCCTCCAAGGAGCTCAGAGTGGTGCACATATTTCCTCCCCTCCTTTTTGTCCTCACAACAACCCTGTGAGGTAGGTGGGGCTGAGAGATAGTGACTGGCCCAAGGTCACCCAGGAAGCTTTGTGGCTGAGCGGGGTTTAAAAAAAGGTTTTCAAAATATAAGCGTGGTCTCACAAATCCCCTTTGTAAGACCAATAGCATTATATGTAATACCATATAAAATGTAATGCCAATAGCATTATAGGACACCTGTCTTTAAAAATTGTAAGGACGGACCCTTGAAGTGTTAGGGAATTAGACTTCCTTGAAATAAGCAAGCATCTCCTACTGTAGACTAGTATAATTCTATTAACGTGGAACAGTTCATCTTTTCAAGTGTACATTTGCTTCTACAATATTCTGATATTTTAAGTGTCACTTTTGATGCAGTTCTTAAGGGTGCTAGAAAAAAGAATCCTCATATAAGAACATAAGAAGAGCCCTGCTGGATCAGGCCAAAAGCCCATCTAGTCCAGCTTCCTGTGTCACACAGTGGCCCCACCAGATGCCTCAGGGAGCACACGAGACAACAAGATACCTGTGTCCAGTCGCCACTCCCTTGCACCTGGCACAGAGAAAACCCACTTCTAAAAAAAAAATATGGATTTCATTTGTCCAGTTTGAGCTGATTTTGAATACATAAATGAATCTTCATATTAGTGATGTTTTGCTTTTTTTTGACTTGTGAGAGACCTTAACTGAAAAATATCTCCTTGCTTCTCAGGGTCGGAACTTGGCAGATCTACGTCGAAGCCAAACTAGGGGGACCTTCACAATCAGTACTACGTTGCGACTTGGCAAGCAAATTCTGGAATCTATTGAGAGCATTCATTCTGTGGGTTTTTTACACAGAGATATTAAACCAGTGAGTTTCTTCGTAAATAAATTTGTCAAAACCAAGAACGAATGTAAGTTGTAAGTGGTTTCATTACATCATAATTTATAAGATGGTGCTCTCACATGAGAACAACTAGGAAATTAACAAAGCATAAAATGGCAGTGCATATATTAAAAGCTAATGCTTGATTGTTGCTTTTATATATCGGTTTCTGGTTTGTCCAGCAATAATAATTGCTTTTGTGCTATAAAAGCAAGCTTTAAGAAATCCAAAGATGATGACATCATTCATTGAGTATATATTATTAAGCATATCTCACATCCTAAAGAGGTGAGAAGTTCAAAACTTCAGTTTTGTTACTTCCATTTAAACTCTCCCTTCTCTCCTTGACCAGACTGAAACTGCAAAACCTCTTGTCACTCACAGTCCTGCAGAGCATGAGTGCTAGACTATACCCGGGCAGATAAATTGCCCATTCAGGAAAAGTATACACAGTAATTGAGAACAAAGTCCTTGTCTGCTCAGCAGGCAAAACATAGGACAAATCATAGTGATGAGCCCATTTCCAGAAATCAATCTTGGAACAATAATGGGTTTCAAAAGGTGTAGCTTTCAGAGCTAGGATGAGATGGGTATACTCATAGTTGGTGCTGAGAGCAGGAATCCTACATTTTCATCTCTTCTGTTCCTTCCGGTAGCATCTTGTAACATCATCATCATCATTGTGAGTTGCTTTACCCCTTTGCCACTTCATTAGCTGCTACTTGCTGGGATGGAAAAACTCACAACATGATACTATCATCTGTTTTGTATTTGGGGGAAGGGGAGCTTGTGGCAATTGCATATGTGCTGTAATGTCTAGTTCCAGCTTTCAGATATCCAAATACCTTTTGTGTGGTTCAAATATCTGTGGGCAGAGCTTCTGTGTGGGAACTGAATTACAACAATTCAACCCTACCTGCTCTTCCTTTCTAGAAACCCATCCAGAAAGACCAGGTACTCTCTGCAGCAGCCTCTGGTGCAGCATCAACAGTTGCATCAAAAGGGAAAATTAGAGAGGATTAGAAATGCTTGAGCATAGTTGCATGAGGCTCTGGATTTTTGACTGTGTGTAGGGACCCTTGTTCTCTTCCCAGGCAAGGAGCTCTGTGTCATACGGTGAGGGGAAAGACACTCCATTTACTTATTTGAGCCCCATGTACAGACAGAGGGGTGGGAGATGGTGATGCTTTTTCCAGTTCTTGCTTATTTGCATGCTTACACCGGCAACTTGGGAGCCTTCACACTGTCTTGCTGCCTATCCACCTCCTGTCACCAGGAGTTCATTTGTTCTGAAGGTCCTTGTTGCCAAGTGGACTCCACCTGAACCCCCCACTGTCTCTCCTGAGCAGCGTCAGGGCTCAGCAGGTAATGGCTTGGTGGTCCTAGTCCACTGACTACCGTAGCTGGGGAAAAGGGGCTTTGTCTCTCGTCTCCACCAGTTTGACAGACTGCTGTGCCTTTGAGCTCTCCTCTCCCTGACCTTCAGGCCCTCTTCTCTGACCCTTTGACTACCTTCCTGTTTCCTTTCCCCTTCTCTTTCCTCACACTCTCCTCCTCCCTCCTTCAGTTTTCCTTGTCTCTCTTTCCTCTCTCATAGTTTTCTCCTTTGTTCCCCTCTTGCTCATTCTGTCTCCCTCTTCATCCTCCTTCCAGCCCATCTGTCCTTCTCTCCTTAAGTGCCCAGCTCCTTCAAGGCTCTGCTTCCTCCAACTACGGAGGCCAACAAGTGTTCATCATTCCGCGATGCCCAGTAATGTCACTGCCAGGCACCTTGAACCACAGTGGCTGCTGCTCCAGAGCATTCTTTGGCCTCTGGGTTGCTGCAGGGCCGTCGAGCGTCACGCCATGATATAAAATTTTACGATGCTCAAAATTGTGTATCCTAATCTATTGCTAGAGGCGAATGAAGACTGTACCTTTATCCAAGGAAGAGACTGCAATTCTGGATATCTTATATGCAATGAAAAGCCTTCTGATGGCTTAGCTAAATATAAATACAGATTAGGAGAACAATACAGTTTTTCATGTAATGTTTGAGAATTGTTTGCCATTGTTAAGGCTTTTTTTCTTTGCACCTTGTATAGAACTGAGTGAACTTGATTTTGTGTTTCATTTTCTGTATTGCTGTTCTGCCCTTTGGTTACTTAGCATTGGACATTTTAACTGTATTAATACTGAATCAAAAATTGCAGTCTTTTTTAAATAACCAAATAATTAGCAGTAGGCAAGCTTACATTAGGCTAGTTTAATGAAGCTAAGTAACACTATTAGTTTTGTTTGATTTGGTATGATTTGTGTGTGTGTTGCTCAGCTGCATCCATATAGGATCTGATGCTTGAGCAGTGATTTTAAGACTGAATTCTTAATTCCTGCTCCTGTGCATTTTGTATGTAAGTGGGTGTGGATCTTGCACGGTTCATATTTCCTTAAGAGGGTTTACAGTCTTAAACCATTGTTATCCAGAAGTAAATTCCAAGTTCAGCACTAGAATGAACTTCAGCAGTCATTCTTTTGTGATGCTTTGTACATGGGTGTCAGAACCATGCACATTGAGTCAGAAAGGAATGTATATAAAATGCACCTTTTATATTTATACGTGAGTGGAGTCTATTCCCAAGGGGTGAGTAGGACAGGGTATAAAAATAATTGTAGCATAAGCTTTTGTGGACTAGAGCCCATTTCATCACATACAATAAAATGCCCCCCCCCCCCACAACAACGCATACTTTTAACATAATATTATGTTAAAAGCCCCTTGCAGAGCAGTCCTAACCAGCTTTCCAGTGCTGGTGTAGCCATGCCAACAGGGCGCACACTGCATTTTGCAGTGCAGGGGCAGTCATGGAGACCTTTTCAAGGTGAGGGAACATTTGTTCCCTTACCTCAAGGCTGCATTGCGGCTGCACCAGCACTAGAAAGTTGGTTAGGATTGCGCTGTTAGTCTGTTCCTTTAGTGTCTTGGTGTCCATCCTGGAGCATAGCAAAAGAGATCTGGTATTGCTTCCCAGTGCTTTGTGGATTAAGCTGAACTACTATATTTGAAATGAACATACCTTCTAGATAAGAGTTGATTTGGCAGAAAAGCCTGGTAGTTCGCAATTCTTAGTGATACTTTTTGTTGTTTTAGGGCTGACAGGAATGCAGAAGGAAGTTCCTAATCCATGTCGTTGGTCCTTGCGTCTTGTTATAGCAAAGTACTGCTTTCCATGATATGTTGCATGTTCCAAATCTTCTAAATTCATGAAGGCAATATTGCAATACTGGAGGTTGTCTGTCTTTTGATGTTAGAATATGGAACACAGTTTTGTTTGTCTTTTTGGCCAAGTAGTTATTGACTGAGAATATGAAATGAAGGCAGAAATCGGAATGAATAATTTGTACATTATAAGGGATAAGAATGCATTTCTTCT
Source organism: Plestiodon gilberti rubricaudatus (assembly GCA_026170595.1). Lineage (NCBI taxonomy): Eukaryota > Metazoa > Chordata > Lepidosauria > Squamata > Scincidae > Plestiodon > Plestiodon gilberti. The sequence continues at coordinate 260,857,568 of JANXHW010000001.1, forward strand.
TTTTCTTCTAGTCCAACTTTGCCATGGGCCGTTTCCCCAGCACCTGGAGGAAGTGTTACATGCTGGATTTTGGCTTGGCACGTCAGTTTACAAATTCGTGTGGGGATGTCAGACCAGTAAGAAATTCTAATTAAACTCTTAATAAATAATTTTTAATTTGATATGTTGTACTAAAAATGACTGCCAGATGGAATTGTTTATCTGTATCTGATTCGTTACATTTATAGGACTGAAATTTTTATGTGATCCTAGCAGTTACTGTAAAGAAGAGTTGGATACAGTTGTGTTCTAATTTTGTCCTGAGATATTGACATATTGTGTGACCTTGAGCAGTGTTGAATGCTTTGGTGCATCAGCTGGTCTAGCCAGCTGGAAAACTGTAAAAAGCAGAGCATCTGAGTACTGTACTACATTCTGTGTCAAAAACAGACTTTGCCTATTACAATAAGTAGTTGAACTTAGTAATTTTAATACAGTAATGCTGTTTCCTATAAAGCCATTATAGCACTCTTTATCCTGGGTGTAATTTTTATAGTATTATAAGAATGAAAAAGCTTAAAATCCATAAAACTGTTTAAAAGTTTGGTGCCGAAAAGCACAGCTGTCTGTGCTATACTTTCAACCAATAGAAGCTGTATATTTTGGCTAGAGCAGTGTATTCTGCCTAGCATGGAGCGAATAAGAACTGTGTTTTGGGCTGGTATGGGTCCATTTGCTTGCTATCAGGAAACAATTCAGGAGAGGAAACAGTAGGCAAGGCTATCTACCCTAAGGTGTCTTTGTCAGCAAGAAACCTGTAGTTTCCAAAGATGAGTCACAATCTGGCTCTTCCTCCTGAGAGCAGCTCCTCCCATTGTCTTCCATCATGACCATGTAGGTAGGAGGAGTGATAGCAGACACTTGACGGAGTGTCTCTGGAAGGAGGTTTCAATAACCTCCTTGTAACAATAATCTTATTCCAATAATAAAGCTGCACTCCCTGGTACATGCCAAGATGTAGTTGGTGTAGTTGAAACTGATGTGTGTCATAATCTGTAATACTGAAAAATATTTTTCTGTCATATCAATAGCCTCGAGCTGTTGCCGGTTTTAGAGGGACAGTGCGGTATGCATCAGTCAATGCTCACAGGAACAGAGTGAGTACAGTATTACTACTTAAATTAGTCTGGCTGTTTAGTAACTATTGGCAGTCGCCACTGATGTTTTATCTTCTCTTTCTGCCTTCCCTGCATGTTTCTGTGACTAATTCATACACAGAAAATATTATTCTGAAATGTCTAAAATGTTACCAACAGAATATGCATGCTTACTCTTCTTTAATCAGACAAGGTGTTCTGCCTATGAAAATAAAACAAATACCAATTCTAGTATTGAATCCATCACCATAGAACCAGCTGCCTGTGAGGAGGAGGACGAAGAGCCAGCAAGTTGAAGAACCACCACGGCCACCTCCACCTGCTGGTGCTTCTTTAAGCCTGGACTGTGCCCCTCACCAGTGGTCATAGAAACACCAAGTGTGGGGGGAAGAGGAGGAGAAAAAAGCCAGCAGAGCGTATCTCCCCCTTCTCCCCAATCTCTTTCCTGTTGTAATGATTTCCCATTGTTTGTTTGTTCCCTGGTAGAAGAGGGGTGAATTCCCCTTTTTCTTTGCTTCACCCTGCACCCACCCACCCACCCCTTTTCTGGTCCTGAGAATCTCCCAGTACTCAGAGATGTCTGAGGAAGGCAACGGAGGCTGTAGACGGAATTGGGAATTGACATTAATTGCCTCTTCCCTCTTGAGTGAGGGAAGTACTTCCATTCACAGAAGTACTAACTGGGATCTAACCCACTGTCATTATTGTAAGAGCATGCATATAGAAAAATATACTGTTTGTACTGAAGGAGTATATGTGAATTATTGGCATGCCAGATTTATCAAATCTTTTTTGATATTTTACAACCCAATTCTATCCACTACCCCCCCGGGCAATGTGGCGGAGCCAAAATGATGACCGCTGCATCCTGTGGTGGGGGAGGCGCGGATCAGGAGGCTTCAGCAGGGAAAGGAAAAATAAATCCCCTTACCCTTACACAAGTCTCCCGACCTGCAATTGGTCCCCTTGGGCATGTGCTATCAATTTTGCTATTGCAAGTCTGAGGAGAGAGAGGGGAGGCTGCTGCTGGATGGGATAGGATCCAGCGTGCGCCTTTGGCACTGTATCCATCCCTCTTCTCCCCATCATGCCCCCTCCCCGCCCCCATTTCGCCTGCCTCTCCCAACATCTTACCTCCTCCGGTGAGCGAGAGAGCCAGTGATGAAGCAGGCGGAAGGGTGCAGGCCTTCCTGCCCGCACTGCAGGCAGTGTGCCAAATGGCGTGCTGTCGCAGCGCCTTTTGCGTCTGACGCTGACTGCTTTATGGCACTTTTGTACTAAGGGGGGATTTTATTTATGTCAAGTATTTTTACCCTACTCTTCAGCTGACAAGGTCCATAGAGCAGCATACAGAAAATCAGTCATGATAATAGAAAAGGTGTTGGGAGCAAGATGGGTGTTATGCTTCATTGGCTCCCTGATCTCCTGCTCCTCACAAGACAGTTAGTGGTTCTGTGGCTGTTGTGGGGAGAGGGGCCCACTCAGTTTGTAAGGTTCTAGTGTATGGAGATGGTGCTAGCTTTTTCCCCTTTTTCTAGAATGTTAATTAAATTAAATGTAGTGGGTGCTGAATTGGATGAAAAGGGACACATATAGACTGGGATGGGTTTGATTTGGCTATCGGGAGGATCACTGGCGTCGACGGGGGGAGGCGGGGGGGCGGGCCGCCGGGGGGCGTCGCGCGTATGGGGGTGACGCGCGATGCCCCTTACTTACAATTTTGCGGCGCAGGTGGGCCCGCCCGCCCTCCCTCGTCTCCGTTTGGCTCCAAAATGAGCCGAAAACGGAGCGGGGAGGGCGCTCCGCTCCTGCGTGTGACGTCACGCGCGGGGCGGAGCCTCCCCCTTAAGGGTGACGCGCGCCCCCGCTCAGGGGTGTCGCGCGTCGTCGCGACGCCACTGGGGAGGATGTTCCTTTTGTGAGGTGCAAGACAGTGATAATATTTCTAAGTATTATAATTAACAATAACGAAACCAAGTAAAACAAAAATAAATGCTGTGTAGCTGACTCTGTAATAAGAGAAATGTTTTGAACAGTTAAGATTTCCATCATCAGAAGCTTCCTCCTCAAGCGGTACAAGGACCCTTTCCAACTCATAAGAGGGCCATGTGTGAGCGGAATGCTCCTTTGCTTGAAGAAGAAGCTTCTGACAGAGCTATTCTTCCTAAACTCTTAGGATACAACCCTTTTATTATGCAAGGTTCTGGCAGGGGAATACAATGTGTTGATTAGCACAAGAAAACTTCTTTTCTTCCTTAGGAAATGGGACGTCATGATGACCTCTGGTCTCTGTTTTACATGTTGGTGGAGTTTGTGGTTGGACAGTTGCCCTGGAGGAAAATTAAAGACAAGGTCTGTTGAGAAATAGTACCTATTGAGATGAACTAAGGATAATATCTTTCAATTCTCAGTTTCCTTAAAATTCGTTTCAAAATCTAAATGTTATAAAACTGTTTTCTTATTTCAGTGTATTAATTTTTGAACTAGATTCTTTGCATGACTGGTATTGGTAGAAACTTCCATTTACTGTAGTTAAAGGTAATAATACCCATTTGCTAAATGTTCAAGCTAGCAAGTTTTTTCTGCGTAATCACATTACTCTCAGAGACGTTTACCAACAGTTGGTATGCATTTGCTATTGGATAATTTTAATTTGTTTTGGTTCTGAGCTGTAATAATTGCCAGAAGTTAATTTGATTTCAAATGGCTTTGACGCAGTTGGTGTCATTTTTCAATTTAAAAGCTTTTTAAAATTTAAATTATGTACTTGGCTGTTTGAGCAAAGATGGGCCGTATTAAAGCTTACTGTTGACCTTGACCTTTAAAACCAGAATGTTTAATATTTACCTATATGAACAAATTGGAAAGTTAGATCTGAAGTGCTACAGTGCATAAAACGCGTTAATATGATAATAATAATAATCAAGAATATTTATATACTGCTTTTAACAAGAGTAGATCACAAAGCGTTTTACATAGTAAAATAACTGCAATTCTAACCAAACCCCTGCGCTGGGAGGCAGTGGTGCTGGGGCAGGCTCCGCAGTAACTGGCTCGGGGCTGAAGGCTGCTGGAGGTCTCCTTGAGGTAAGGGGACGTTCGTACGATTACCCCATGTCAATCCCCAATAACCTCTGTGGGGCTACTCGAATCTGCGCCAGCTAAATGGTTGGTGCAAATCCAAGCTGCTCCATGTCAGGCTTTCAAGCCCAAGAAGGGGGATGTGATTTGGCAGAGGCTTCCTTGGCCGAGCCCACCCCTCTCTCGGACCTGATCTGCTCTTCCCCCACCCTGAAACGCCCCTTTCCATCACCACCCCCACAGCTTGGTGGGAGCTTACCTGCTCCGACAGGGGCTCCGCAAGGATCTGGTGCCGGCAAGTCAGCGCAGGCCTTTCCATCAGCGCCACAAGCTCCCGCGCTGCCGCAACGTGCCTGATGGCACGTTTGCAACAGCATGTGTGTTTGTTCTGCCAGCATAGGATTAGACTGCACATCAAAAATGGTTCCCTGTCCCCACAATCTAAAGATGAGACACTAGCAACAGCCACTGGAAAAGGTGCAATGCTGGGGTGAAGAGGGACAGTTACTCTCTCCCTGCTAAATGTAAGAGGACACCACTTTGAAAGGTGCCTCTTTGCCCAGTTAGCATGTAATAATAAGAGTTGCTCTGTCTGTACAATAGTGGGTAAATATTTGCTGTTAAGAAGATTAGTATGGTCATTATTTTGTTTTCCTATTCATAGGAACAAGTGGGCTCCATAAAAGAGAGATACGATCACCGTCTGATGCTGAAACATCTTCCTCAAGAATTTAACATCTTTCTGGATCACATTTCTACTTTAGATTATTTTACAAAACCTGACTACCAGGTAAGGTTTTAAAATAAAATATTTTATTGTAAATGTTCTTTCCTTGATTATATTTTCTTGGTTATATTGACATACAGTCTGCTCTTTCTTGGCCTATTAAAAAGGCTCACAGTAATACTAACATGTTTGACAGGCTCCTATTATATGAAAGATTATTCTTGCTTTAGCAGCCAACATGGAAAGTGCGTTGAGTGTGATGTGCCAGTTCTCTCTTTCATGATCTTTCTCTCAAAGTATTCCTGGTTTAGATTAGTAATCTCACTTTGGGCCGAATCCTATCCAACTTTCCAGTGCCGATGTAGCCGTAATGCAGCCCCAACGTAAGGGAACAAATGTTCACTTACCTTGAGGAGGCCCCCATGACACCCCCCGGCAGGATGCAGCGCATACTCCATTGGCACGGGCTGCATCAGCGCTGGAAAGTTGGATAGGATTGGGCCCTTCAAATGTTACTTTAAGAATGAGAAGTGTGTTTCACCCACTTTAATTCTAATAGTAAAAGTTAGTTATGTGCATCATCACAATACTCTTCTTTGGATCTTGTTCTTGTGTTCTGGGTTGTACAATTCATTCTACCCTAATTTGGAGACTGGTAAAGTTTAGTTTATTTTACCCAGCGGGTGGCGCAGTGGGTTAAACCGCTGAACCATGAGCTGTCGATCGAAAGGTCGGCAGTTCGAATCCGCGACGGGGTGAGCTCTCGTTGCTTGGCCAGCTTCTGCCAACCTAGCAGTTCCAAATGCGAGTAGATAAATAGGTACCGCTTGTGGGAAGGTAAACAGCACTCCGTGTTCCAGCTGCATGCTACGCGCTGCAGCAAGGAGAGTCATGCTGGCCACATGACCACGGAGGCGTCTTTGGACAACGCTGGCTCGTCGGCTTTGAAATGGGGATGAGCACCACACCCTAGAGTCGGACACGACTGGACTTAATTGTCAGGGGTCACCTTTACCTTAAAGTTTAGTTTAAAAAAACCCACAATTTTCTTTTTAGTGTTTGTTTTTCTGCTTGGACTTCTCTTGTTGATTTCTTCTGTGTCCTGGTGTCTGTGACAAATGCAATGGTCATGAATGGTTTCTGGGAATCAGGTTTTCTCCACATTTTTGTGTGGTATTCATTGAAGTAAAACCGTCTTTCTGCAGGAAATGCATTTCTCTGACTAATGGAGAAATGACTTGGACAGGCAGAATACTCCCACATTTTTATTGAGTAACTTTGCAAAAATTTACAGAAGAAAGCTGGAAATATTAGTGGTGAACAGGACCTCTTCACTCTAATAGAAAGCCCAGATATGTGTATAATCTGGAGCTGGCTTGCCTTAGCTAATAAAGTCCACTGTTATGATTTTAATATATGCACAGAACCAACTAGCTTAACGTGGGGTGTGGAGTGACAGCACCAGTTTGGTTGACACTCAGTCCAGTTAGAACAAAGGGCCAGACAGAAAATGCATTATCCTGCTGGATTTTCCTCATGCCTGTCCTTTGGTCAAGTTCATCCACCTGACTGTGGCCAAGGCAGAGGTGTTTCCATGGTAGGGGCTGCGCCATAAGTCACGCCCCATCCTAGTACCGTGTTTACCAACCGGAACGAGGAGGCTCCACCCTCTCGCCGTCGCAGCCATTCCGCACTGTGAAGACGAACGGGCAGGAGACTCCCTGCTCGTCACCTTCGCAGCGCAGAATGGATCCGCCAGCGAGGGGGCGGGGCCTCCTTGTTCCGATTGGTAAACATGGTACTAGGACGGGGCGCGACTTACGGTGCGGCCCCTACCGTGGAAACGCCTCTGGGCCAAGGGGGAGGTCCAGGTTTCTTGCCTTTGAATCAGAACAGCAGAATCAAGTTCCCGCTCACCTCATAAAAGGAGCTGGCTAGTTTGAACCAGTGCCCATTTTGTTCCAGTGTGCACAGAGTTAACCTGCCTTGTGTTGACACATTCTTCCTGTTCCAGAGGTGAACAACGAATCTGCAACTAAGTAAATACTTTTTAGGCAGGACTTGCTTCTAGATAGTTGTTAGGTTTTGTTGTTTTTTCAGTTGCATTTAATTCCAAGACCCTCTTTTACCTATTTGTCCTTTTCCCATTTTCTGTTTGTTCTTGTTGCCTTAAAAAGACCAACAAAAAACCTACTAGTATTTTATAAGTTGTTTGCCTGTTACTTTCTGATCAGAGCTGACAAGGATTGCCCTTGCTTCCTGACAGACATTTCCTGGCTAACTCTACCCAGGGCAGGTGTGGGTGCAGAGAAGTGGGGTCAGTGAGGCTAGTTGGCTTCCCGGATTGCTTTTGTAGCAACCAGCTTTCATACTGAAAGCAATTTGGCTCCTTCCAGACAGGTGGTGGGGTGAGGAAAGCCTCCCCCTTTTTGGTCTTTTCTCTTCCAGTAGCAGCATCTACTCCATGTTTTATTACTCCTCGCTGCCTGGGATCATTGCATGGTGGGCCATAGCACCTTCAACTGATTACCACAGTACAGTGGACCCTGTCTATCTGCGGATCTGGAATCCCAGATCCCCGAGATCCACATTGGAAATGCTGTTTAAAGAACAAAAAAGTCCCCAAACTGCCTTTTTAAAAAACCTTTTGTGTGGTGGTTTGCAAGCCTCTGAAGGGCGTTTTCAAGCTGAACAACCCATTTCCGGGTTGTGCGAAGGCTCCTCTACATTTTCACAACTAGGCCCTAAATGTAAGTGATTTCTAGGGAGGGGGGGGGAGAGAGGTTGGGGCTCAAGCAGGGTGTTGGACTAGATCGCCTTAAAGGCTCCCTCCAACACTATGATTTTTACAAGGAGAAAGGTGTGTGTAATGGCACCGACAGAGAAGGAGAGAAAGGAGGGAGCTGAACGTTAGCATAGGGAATTCTGGGATTACCCTGGGGAACAAGAACTGAGAACAGGAGACATGTGGATGCCCCGTGTCATGACCAGCGGGCCCCTTGACTCAAACTGGAGAAGGGACTGCCCACTTGGTCGTGGGTTTGGGCTGCCCCAGCTCCGCACAGGTGAAGCCCGAGTGAAGTCAGTTCTCTGTCACTGTCTTGACTGATCCTTCCAGAAGGATGATGTAACCACACTCTTACCCCTCCCAACTGGGGATTCACAGGTGTCTTGGGTTCCCAATCAAGTGTCCTTGAGCATCTGGGTTGCTCAGGCAGTTATCTGTCTCTGGGCAGATCTGTGAGCTCGTTAGCATGCTCTGGTGCGGCCGTTGCAGTCTCACAATAAGAAGTTCTCACGTCAACTAGCTCTGTGAACCAGCACAGTGAATCAAATAACTTGCTTAGGCAAACAGGATGTCAAAATGAAGTCAGAAATCAAAATGGATTCCTCTTAACTTCATACCCTGCACACATCTTGGGAAAAAGTAGACTTACCAGATCCATACCGGGACAGAGTGCTAGACCTTTAGGAGAAGGAATGTGGGCAGGTGTAGCTTGTTAAACCTTTAGAGCACAATCCTAGGCATGTCTACTCAGAAGTAAACCCCTTCTCAGAGTGGAATAGCTGATGTGCTAAGTTAACACCTTCAACTTTCCTTGTTTTGCCCTTCCTGGATCATCTGTTGTTTTTTGATCCTTACAAGCTTGTGCAATATGAGGCCACAACGTGATTTCTGTATGTTCTGTATGTTTGTCTGGACATGTATGAAAAGGGCATTCATATTTCAGAAATTCAATTACTCTACATAAAAATCTTCTTGATGTTGAACTAAGCTGGCTACAGATTCATCAGATACTTCACTTTAATGATTCATTGTATAGTAGCACAGCAAGCAAGCCTCATGAATTTTGAAATCAAAATGAGTAAAAATCAGCTGATTTTGGCAGGTCTGATCATCAATATATATATAACGTACCAATAATAAAGGCCTCTGGAACATTGGATAATTTGTTGGCAGTATGGGAGAAAGTTGTGGGTCAGGACGTTCAGTTATTATCATCTTGGAAAGAGTAATTCAGATCTCTTTTCTGCAGTTGTAAGCAAATTGCATAGCTGGTATATTCAAATATTCACAATGTACAGTTGGACCTTGCTATCCGCGGGGGATCCATTCTGGACACACACACCCCTGTGTACAGTGAAGATCTACGGATACCGGAGTCTGCATAAAAAACCTTGTTTAAAGAAAAAAAAGGCCCCAAAGTGCTGTTTTGCCTTTAAATAGCAAAATCGCAGCGTTTTCAGGCCTCCATAAGGCTTCTTGAAGCTGCACGACCCAGAGGCGTCGCATATGAGGGGCGGGGGGGCCCAGGGCCCCGCCAATTTTTCCGGATCGGCAGCATCCATCTTGAATGGGCAGGACTCTCTAGGAATCTCTCTCCGTCTCGTTGGTCTCGCTGGTCGGTCCTCCAGAGCCCTAGAGAGGCCTGGAGGACCGATGGACCAGCGAGAAGGAGAGATTCCTAGAGAGTCTCGCCCATTCAAGATGGATGCCGCTGATCCGGAAAATCCTGCCTGCGCCCCGGCCGAGACAAGCTAAGTACCCCAAAAGCACCACACACCACCAGAAACATGCACATGAGGCAGCTGCCGCCCTGGGGATGCAGCGGGGAGGGGGGTGGCAGCTGCCTGCAAAAGTAAAAAATAAACAGAAAAAAACCAAAAAAAGCAACCCCCCCAAAAAGTGAAAAAAAAACCCCAAAACCGGAGCACCCCTTACAGCTGTGCCAAAACGTGTTCCGGGGGGATAAAAAGGGGAAGGGGCGTAAGGGTGCCAAATGACCTGGCTCCTCCTCTGGCACGACCGCCCCGGGTGCCAAATGACCTGGCTCCTCCTCTGGCACAACCCACTTCTGGGTTGCATGAAGGCACTTCCCCTCCCCTCCCAGCCTTGTCCTAGGGTGCATTCTGGGACAAGGGCAGGAAGGAGGAAGAGCCTTTGCATGACCTGGAAGTGGATCGTTCAGCTTCAAGAAGTCTTGTGGAGGCTTGAAATGCCACGATTTTGCTATTTAAAGGTAAAACAGCGCTTTTGGGGCTCCCCCCCCTTTCTACAGGGTTTTTAGTGTGGACATTCACAGGTCCAGGACTCGCGATGTAACAAATCCTCAGGTCCCGAGCCCGCAAATAAAAAGGGCCCACTGTATTTGTTTCCATTTCCTATCCTATGAAGCGTGTAGGTGATATATAGGTAGCCTTACCATAGTCCCGGTTCTGGCCGGGACAATCACGGTTTGGGAGCCCAGTCCTGGGCTCCCGGCCGGTCTCCGTCATTGTCCCGGCCAGCTGGGACTTGCCCCCGGCTGCGCGAGGCTGCAAGCACTTTGAAAATGTCCGAGTTTACTCGGACATTTTCAAAGTGCTTCCAGCCTCGTTGCGTACTTGCGCGATGCTGGAAGCTCTCCGAAACGGCCCAAGTAAACTCAGGTCATTTCGGAGAGCTTCCAGCTTCGCGCGACGAGGCTGGAGAGCTTCCAGCCTCATCGCATAGTTGCGCGAGAAGCTGGAAGCTCTCAGAAACGACCCGAGTTTACTCGGGTCGTTTCGGAGAGCTTACAGCTTCACTGGGGCAAAGTCCTCACCCCCAGCCACGCCCCTGGCCACGCCTCCAATCCCGGCCGTGTCCTGGTCATTATTGCTTCCGCCCCCCCCGCGTCGGGGGGGATCTGGTAAGGCTATATATAGGACAGTCACTATATCGAGTGTATCTAAAACCATCTATTATATACAGTATATATATAAGCCCACAAAATCAAAGCAAATTAAAATCTCCAATACAAATCTCCTTAGTGACAACACCCTCCTGTTTGAACTGGTATGCGGGTGCCAGAGTTAATACAGTACAGTACATACATTTCGAAAGATGCTTTTGCTTTGGTTAGGCCCTAACCGTTAGGGATTTGAGCGGTGGTCTCTAGGAGTGAATCTCTGTTCGTTTTAGAGTTCTATATAACAGGTGCAGGGATGGTCGAGTCAGAAGAACTCTTCTATGTTCATCTTAGAAATTGTGGCAGATATAAGGGAGAATTTGGGGTCCCAAGACGCTTGGTAAACTCAAGGCTGTGACAGACCGCATGCCGAGGCGAACGAGCGAGCGCCGAGGCGAGCGAGCGCGAGAGGAGTAGGAGTGTCTTCCCGCAAATAGTCCCTCCTTTTGTCCCGCCTTCTTGGAAGAAACCTCCACGGTGATTGGCTAACACACCCGATTGGCAGATAGCCACTCTCCTCCCCCTTGGTGGCTGCAGTAGCTCCGCTGTGTGGCCCCCTCAAACATGGCCCAGGAGGATTTTCGATCGTGCCGGAAATCGGGAGACCACTCGCTTCCGCTGTGGTAACCAGACACCCCAGCATGCCTCGACTAAGCTCCTCAGGTGTCCGGGACGAGCCGAGATTCGTGCAGTTTGTCATGGCCTTCAGACTCTATCCACCTTATGGAATTGATTGTGATCAAGAAGTAGCTTCGTGTCCTGGAAACTGTGGATTATTTCCATAGTGGCCAGTGCTTATTCAGTTGTCACAAATATGGAGGAAAATGCAGAAAATCAAGTTGCATTGTATGACTCAGTATATGACTCATTGCACAATCCTGGGGATTTTTAGAATGGTGGAGTAAGCGCTCCGCCATTCTAAACTGTCGTAAAGCACATTTGTGACTACTCGGGAGCAAGAGGCCGGCCTCCCTCGCCCCGTCACTGGAGTTCACGTGCGTCCGCCGGAGGAAGTGAGTCGGGATCCGGTGGGGGCGATTCAGCGGGTAATGGAGGGGGGCCATTTGCCTAGCTGGCCCGGGATAGGCAGGGGATGGCATTGGCCACATTCCTGTCCCCACCGGGCCGGCTAGGCCGTTACACGGCCTCCTCTACTTCCACCAGCTATTTAGCTGGCCGAAATCCAAGGAGGCCCATTGGGCTTGCCCCGGTTTACACCTGGGGAAGGGGACGAGCGTCCCCTTCCCTGAATAGACCTCCGGCCTGCTGGTTGACGGGCAGCCCGGGCTCAGGATCCAGTGGGTGGCCCTGGGCCCCTGGCTGGATCCTTAGTCAGGATTGCGTTGCCCATATTTTAAATATGGCTGCAATTGCATATCAGTTAACTGGATTTACTTGGGCATTGCTGCTCACACAATTGTATACAGTACCTTGCTTTTTCCTTTTGGGGCAGAAGTAAAACAAGGTTTTTACATGTTTGAGTTAATGTTTGTAGTAGTGTATAATGACCTCATCGCTTTATTGGTTTCCGGTTTCTGAATTCAGTTAGATTTTTTCCTTCCTTTTGTAGAGCTATGAGTTCTTGAAGGAATGCCCTATTTCGTTCCTGTATTGCCTTTCCCAACACTTGATAGGATGTTGAACATTTCTTTGCTTGGGTTCTGCTCCTGTCACATGGGAATGCTCCCCCCATTTCCTTATAAAGCAACTAGATTCTAGAATTATTTCCTTCCTTTTGCAGTACAGTATCTTACTGAGAATTCTACAAATGCAATTCTCCATTGTTTACCAGATGAATAATGTTAGTTCTATGATATGATTAGGATATATGTGTCTTGTATGACAGGAGGTAGGCCTGTGTACAACTTCAAAATATTTTAGGAGAGCCAAAGTTTACAAGATTGGCTGTGAGCTATGGGGTCTCTATAAACTCTTTTCTTTACTTTTGTAGCTCCTCATGTCTGTCTTCGACAATAGCATGAAGACTTTTGGGGTGATTGAGAGTGACCCTTTTGACTGGGAAAAGAGTGGAACTGATGGCTCTCTAACTACCACCACCACGTCAACTACTCCTCAGTTGCACACTCGTCTGACCCCAGCTGCAATAGGGTACGTTAGAGAGTTTCATTTCATGTCATCCTGTTAATAATGTAGCACCTGAAGCGCTCTCTCACCTGTCTGCATTTTTGCTTCTAAGGTTGCCAACTTCTAAAAGAGTGGGCTTCTGTTCCTTTTAATAAATCTGTGGTAAGGGGAAAAAATAGTAGGTGCTTCCTTGCCCATATGCTCCCTTCACAACTGGGTAAATAATCCACATAAATACTTCAGATTTTGCTGGGAAAAATATCTCATACTTTAGAGTTCGTTTGTTTTGATCTCCAAAAATAAAATCGGGGCTTTTGCTTTACACAGATTTTAGCAATCCCCTGTGTGATTATGGCAAGACTCTCACTCTAGATTTATATTGTAGTATTTAATATACTAGCGGGTGGCGCCAGTGGGTGGCGCAGCGGGTTAAACCGCTGAACCATAAGCTGTCGATTGAAAGGTCGGCAGTTCGATTCCCGCAACGGGGTGAGCGCTTGTTGCTTGGCCAGCTCCTGCCAACCTAGCAGTTCCAAAGCATGTCAATGCGAGTAGATAAATAGGTACCGCTTGCGGGAAGGTAAACAGCGCTCCGTGTTCCAGCTGCATGCTACGCGCTGCGGCAAGGAGAGTCATGCCGGCCACATGACCACGGAGGCTTCTTCGGACAACGCTGGCTCTTCGGCTTTGAAATGGAGATGAGCACCACACCCTAGAGTCGGACACGACTGGACTTAATTGTCAGGGGATACCTTTACCTATTTAATATTATGGCAACCAAATTGCCCTATTACCATTTTGAAAGCAGTGTGAATGGAGTCTGAAGCATCAGTATTGGTAACACAGTGATAATTGATTATGACTTGCAGAGAAATCTGAGGTGATACTGATACTATCAGAGGGATTTCAGAGCACATATTGTAGAGTCATAGTGTTCATATAGCACCACCTGCTGGATGAGTATTTCACCATCTTTTTGGAAGAGCAGGGTCGTTTCCTGGTTTTGTGAGTTCCTTTTTAGCACCATCAGTAGGGCTACTCCTAAAGAAATGTACATCCTCATATCTGTAAAGCCGGAGCTACGCTGTACGCGTTCGCGTTCCGTGTGCGTCTGGTGTCCCGCCCCCAGGTCTAACAAGGGCTCTGATTGGCTGAATCACCTGGGCTCGAGTTTCGCTGCGTTCGCGCTACGTCCGGACAATCAGAGCCCTTGTTTGACCTGGGGGCGGGACACCAGACACACACGGAACGCGAATGCAACGCGAACGTGTACAGTGTAGTCCGGCCTTTATACTTCTGCCAGACCTGTTTGGTTCCTGGTGACAAACCACCTCACTGTGTTCACAAATGTAGGTTATGGATAGTGGTTTATTTATTTTTCGTCTTCATAGAGTAGTTCTCGGGAGGGTGGCAGGACCAAACTATTTCAGTTTCTCAGTCTTTTTTTTTCTCCATGTTGTGCTGTGGTGTAAGGGAGATGCAGAAGCCTGTACAGGCATGGAGAGCTATGTATGTGTGTGGTGACAGGCTTGGCAGTGTCAGGGCCAGATCAGAACAGTGGCAGCTATACGTTGATCTAGAAGTGAGGTTGTATTCTGAGTTCACAGTCTCTGGGGTGAATAGCTTGAGCTAGAAGAAGCTGGAGCTTGAAGTGCATCCAACATGAAGTATTGTTCTGACCAGGCTCGTAGTATTTATTTCAGACCTGGCTGATCCAGAGGCTGCCAAGTACAGGGTCAGATGTTTCACACTCTTATTTCATTCTGTGCTGAAGAAAGCTTTGGGGCCTAGCGTGCACACACAGTTCTATGGAAACTCACTAAGTGAGTGCCAGCCTCAGAACCTGAGCTCCCAGTTTAAGCCCAAGACATATAGTTTTAAAGTGAGTTTCCCCAGCTAAGCATAATCAAGAAGGTTATTCCTGAAGGAATAACCTGTGCTGCCCTGTGAGCAGCATCTCTGACCTGGAATCCCTGTTCTCTGATTTTAGATGTGTGATCTTGTTGTGGTTGCTCACTGGTAAGGAAAAGTAATTATGTGCTTCGAAATATGCCTTACAGCTTTCTAATTTGGGGGCTGTACAACATAGCACTCTAAAGGCCAATGCAGATGTGAAGTTCCCTCTTAATTAAACTTAAACAATTGGGAACACGCTTTTCCTCTAACCCCACCCCAGCTCCTTTCATGTCAAGTGCAAAATCTTGGCTTAGGAATGAATCTTGAATAGCTTATGTCATCACTAACATGGGTGACGTGGAAGATTGGTTGCTAGTTGAGGGTCTAGTACTGAATCCTCCATACCGTTGGCAGTGATAGCACCCAGTGCACCATTGAGGGGGTTGAAAGCCACCATGCAGGGCTTTGTCCTAGGCCTCCTGCAACCTGACTAAGCTATAAATTAAGGTGGCAAGAATTCCTGCTTAAGAGGAGGTGGCTCTGGGGAAATGGAGTCCATAATCCTGTAACCGTAGTTTGTCTTGTTGCAAGGTTGTCCTCTCTTGAATTTCGTTGGAACATAGAATTCCTCTGGAGACCTTTCAGACTTCAGAGTATTTTCAGATATGATCTGTTAGTCTTTAACTGGTGAGTCAAGAATTCTGGGTGACAACCTGACCTAAGGTGGGTTGTGCTAAAGGTCACATTATCAAACATGTGTGGTAGAAAATTAAGAGGGTGCCGTCATGTATGTTTGTGCTAAAGGTGGGTCCTGGGTTTGAAAAGCTGGAAGACTGCTTTTGCTTGTCCTCTACACCAAGGGTTCTCAATCCTTGGGACCTGATGTACCACCTCCGTCAGGTTCCAGCTTCCGGAATACCACTGGAAGTAATGGCAATGACATTATCGCCAGTTATTTCCGGGTTGGAGACCTCGAAGAGGCTCAGAAAATGCCAGTAAGAGACTCAGGACGAGTGGGAGGACGAGTGGGAGGGCCTTTCTGAGCATGTGAAAACTGCGCTCTGGAGCTCAGCCTGCTGGGACAAGCTTCCTACTGGTGTTTTCTGAGCCTCTTTGCAGTCTCCATTACACGAGGTGGGTGTCAGTGGGTGCCGTGCATACCACCGGACACCACCTCATATACCACTGGTGGTATGCGTACCACTGGTTGAGAATCGCTGCTCTACACAGAAGCAGGCTCCTTCATGTTTGTGCGTTCTCTCGGTGAGATTGTCTCCACTTTTAGCTAGGTCTGTCACCCGACTAAAGAAATCTTACTTGAGTAATCATATGCGTTTGAGAGTCAATAACTTGTTTATAAATCAGAATTTGCATAAAGTGAGTTCTGAAGAAAAAATCATTATCTGGATCACACCACTCAGAAGTAAGTTCCTCTGATTTTTACTGGGACTTACTCCCAAGGAAAACTGTAGAATTGCAACCGAGTAGCCAACTTGTAAGTGCCTTGTGTGATGTCTTGCCTTTATGGTGGAATTGGCCAATTATCACTTTTGTTTGACAGCTCCTCCTTGGAAGAGAAGCAGCAATGGTGCCAGCCTTTGTGCCTGTATCTTAGCTCCTTCTCCCTCCCTACTTCTGTTGCCTATGGGAAGGAGGGAAGTGGTGGGTGCCAATTTAGAAATAGGGGAATGAGTGAGAAGGGGAATACCTTTCCTAAATGGTTCACAATTTAATTAATTCTTATTTTGTTTGAAAGGTCTTTGGTTTTATTAATTATGGCTATATGCACATTTACTTGTGAGTAATCCCTATTGAATACAGGGGAGTTGTAGCCCTACTTTCAGCACACTGATACATTTTCACTGTTGTTTTTTCGTTTCTGTATAGAATTGCCAATGCCACACCAATCCCAGGAGACTTGATGAGAGAAAATACAGATGAAGTGTTTCCAGATGAGCAGCTTAGTGATGGTGAGAATGGGATCCCTATTGGAATCTCTCCAGAGAAGTTACCAGAATCTCCTGGACATCATCGTCCTCAGGAAAAGGATGTGTGGGAGGAGATGGATGCAAATCGGAATAAGATACAACTGGGCATCCATAAAGTAAGTGCTGTAGCTGAGTAGACACTAACATTTAACAGTTGCTTGCTTTCTCAATATATGATTTGCCTTCCTGAATCAAATCAAAGTACTCTCTCTCTCCAGCAATAGCCAGTCAGAGGCCAATGAAACACTAATAAGCAGGGTATGATTGAGACAGCCTCTCCATTTGTTCCTATCACCTGTTATGCTACTTTTAGCCCTTTTGGGAGAGGGAGCCATTTAATCATTTGATTTTGTCTGTAAACCGCTTTGTGAACCTTTTGTTGAAAAGCGGTATATAAATACTGTTAATATACCAATATAATCTCTGTGTGTATTGGGGTCTGTATTCTTAGGATTGTTTCTGTTTCAGGAAACATGAAAACCCATTGCTTGTACTCAGTAATCCCTTGGGTGTAAATTCAGGGTTAGATCTTGAGAAACATGAGTGAAAAGAAGCTTGCACAGAAGAACTCTTCTGTCCTACCCCCAAAAGCCAATCCTGAGGGACCTCCAGAATTATGTGGGATGTGGTGCAGAAAGCTGCAGAAGAAGAGGGTAATCGGCAGAAATTGGACAAGGCACATTGTATGAGCAACATGGTGGAAGAGTCTATCAGCTGCGTTTCTGTCTACATGCAATATTGCAAATTTTTCATATATAAGAACTGAAATATCTTCCTTATCAATGTTTTGATAGAATCAGAAGCTGGCACATCATCCACTGTATACTGTATTTGGTGTCTTTTTGTTTGTTTTTGTTACCCCAATGAAATATAGTTAAACTGTGTTATTTTATCATAGGCTGCTACAGAAGAGGAAAACAGCCATGGGCCAATTAATGGTATGCTTAATGCACCAAGCCTTGGTTCTCCAATTCGAGTCCGCTCAGAGACCACTCAGCCAGACCGGGATGTCCCCTTGGTGCGGAAATTAAGATCAATCCATAGTTTTGAACTGGAGAAACGTCTGACCTTGGAGTCAAAGCCAGATACTGATAAATTTCTGGAAATCTGGTATGTAACAGTTTCTTGTGTGCTGAGCTTTCTTTTCAGTTGTTTAGCTTATCCTTAATCGAGTGGTTCTTTGACATGCATTTTGCTGTTAATTCATATGATTGATCCTGCAAATGCTAGGATGGTAATCCCAGGTTTTGTAGGGGGGGGGGGGCAAGTCTGTTTTTTCTTTAAACTTGTAAGTCTATAATTTGAGTCAAGTTCTAAAAGGCTAATTAAAACATACATTGGAAATACAAATGTTCTAAAATAGCAAATGACTTGAAAGCTATATCTATATTAAGAATCCTGTTGCTTTCTACTTTTACATTGTTCAGGTCTGATGGTATCAATTTGCTATCTTGTGTGTAACTAATTTCTTTCTACATTCCCAAGCATGGAGAAGAAGAAAAGAGAGTTAAATGCTGGCAAGGAATCTGTTGCTGCTGCTGCTTCTCAGAAAGTTCCTGCAGTCACTGCCTCCAATGAGCGTGCTTGGCGCTATGATGAAGAATACCTACCTGAAGCTTCCAAGCCTGCTTCCGGCAGTTCTCCAGAACAGGGTGATGGCGGTGTTAGCAATGGCTATGTAGCTGTCAATTTGAGCTCCTGTCAGCAGGACATTGACTCTAAAGAATGGGTGATAGTAGATAAGGAACGGGATCTGCAAGATTTCAGGACTAATGGAGTTTTAGGGCATAAAACAACTGGAAGTCCTTCCGATGAAGAGCCTGAGGTCCTTCAAATACTTGAGGAGTCACCACAAGAGGATAAGCTTAGAGCTTATACCAAGAACACAGCTGTGGGAACAACATTGAATCTAGCTGTTGAGCATTGTGGTACTGCAGCTTCTGAACAGTTTACTGATCATCTTGAACTCCCAGTTGGAACTGCTAGCCATCTCCTTGCAGTCACACCCACAAGTCTGATGGAGGCCCAAGCGGAAGGGGCTTTTACTCCCGTAAGTGAACTGCTGGTACTTCTCTATTGTATTCAGACAATGTGAGAAATCAGTTACTGAAAACGTAACATCTGAAGGGCCCAATCCTATCCAACGTTCCAGCGCTGATGCAGCCACAATGCAACCCTGAGGTAAGGGAACAAAGTTCCCTTACTTTGAGGAGCCCTCCATGACTCCCCCCCCCCCATCGCAGGATGCAGTGCACACCCCATTGGCACTGCTGCATCAGCCTGGAAAGTTGGATAGGATTGGGCCTGAAGTCTAAGCAAAATACTATTTAGAACAAGTACCCTGCTTAAAATCAAATCTAGTTCTTTAAGAAGGGGATAGTAATTGACAAAGCTTTACAGGAACCATTTCCTGGGATTTAACATGCATTTCCATGATAGTTCTCAAAGATATGAAGTGTAAAATACACACTACTAAATGTCTCTGAAATATTTTAAAGCCATGGTCTCAGCTTGTGAAGGACTGGGTCCCATCTCAACCCTAATCTGCAAAATGGGACCCAGCTCAAGAGCCAGTGTGAGAGACGGGAGGCAAGTGAGCAGCCATGCTGTTATAGTTGTTCTTCCTTTTCTCTTGGTGGTGGCCAAGCAGCATGTGCTGTTACTGTGTTGTTCTCCCCTTTTCTCCCAGGCCTGTTGGAAGGAGAGAAGCTGCAGAAAGTGGCATGGCAACAGCACATACTTAGTTTTAAAAGGCAGAGGAGGAGAGAGAGGAAGTTAGGCAAGGCTGAGCAGAGGGAGTGCCACAACAGGGCAGCGAAGGCAGATAAGTGAGAGACCAAGAGGGTCTGTTGCAGAAGACCTTCAAAATCTTTGATGGGATTTACATCATCTAACAGTAACGGGGGTGTTACCGGCAATGCTTTTTAAAGCATATGTAACATGCTCACACAGGGGAAAACAATCGTGTGCAGGAACCCAGTGTAATGGCCAGTGGTGTAACTGTATAATTTGGTGGTAAAAGAAAAATGGACACAAGAGTGATGGTGGACAAAAATGTACTATAGTGCTCAAAAATAAAAGTGCGTTCAAACTGAACAAAGGTCTAACTGAATTAGCTCACACACACTTACGGCCCAATCCAAAGAAAGAGTGGCGCTGGCGGAATGTGCGTTCAGCCGGTGCAGGCTGCCACAAGCTTTAAAACATTTTGCGGCAGCTCAAGCAGCCAGTGCCGGAGCCTTCCTGCACACGCCGGCGGACATTGGAAGGCCCACTGCAGCAGGTAAGCCCAATGCAGGCTTTGGAATGGGGCAGGGGATGGGCAGATTGGGCCCGGGAGAGGGGTGGGATTGGCGGAGGCGATGCACACCGAATCCCGAGCCCCTTCCTAGGCCTGATCCGCCTGAACGGGGCAACACTTGTCTGAGTTGCTTCATAGCAGTTGCTGAGGTTTACCCCGAGGAGACCTCCAGCAG
This sequence comes from Plestiodon gilberti rubricaudatus, assembly GCA_026170595.1. Classification (NCBI taxonomy): domain Eukaryota; kingdom Metazoa; phylum Chordata; class Lepidosauria; order Squamata; family Scincidae; genus Plestiodon; species Plestiodon gilberti. The sequence goes on from JANXHW010000001.1 coordinate 260,877,668, forward strand.
CCGAAATCCACCGCAGGATGCAGCTGAAGCCATACCAGCATCGCTGCTCAGGGATTTAGGTAGGATTGGACTGTTAATCTAAATGGGGAATTTTGCAACTAACTGTCACACACAATGGAGACCTTGGGAAAGCGGTTAAAAGAAGAAATGAGGAGAGGGAGGAGAGAGGATCTTCTTAGAAGGAGAAGGGGCAGAGCAAAGGGGAGGAATGTGGGGGGTAAAGGGACATAGGGAGATGAGGTTCCCAGAGGAACCCGAGGGAATGAAGGGGAGGTTTTGTGGTGCTAAGGAGAAAGAGGAGAAACAAAAGGGGAAGTTAGTTGGAGAGAAAGGAGGAAAGTGAGTTCAGGCTGCTGCAAAGGGCTGTGGCTGGGAATGACTCTGTGTAGCCTGAACGACAGGCAAGGGTTGAGCCTAGAAACAGGCTGTGAATGCACTTCACCTTCTTACAGTGGAGGAGCTTGTCTTGAATAAACACTTGTAACTGATAGCCAAATCCTTTAAAGGGAGATCACCACAGGGAAGTGAGATTTTCCTTGTCTTGGAGGAATAGAGGAGTCAGGGGGATTTGTTTGGGAAGGAGACTTGAGGCTGATCTCAAGTGTCCCCAAACGATACAAAAAAGCAGGGGAGACGGGGAAAGGGAGAGGGAGAGAGAATGAATTACTAAGAGTGCAATCACATGAGACAAAGACAAGGGAAATACTGGAGAGTTGGTTGGTCTTTGGCAAGGCTGCACTGCGGACCAACACCTATCCTGTTTCTGTGAGGCTTGAGAATGCTGAGTTGCAAGGGTCATGGTGGCAAAGGACAGACTACGCAAATCCCCTTGGTCAAAGGGGGCCCCTCAAAGACTGAAAGAGGGCTATGAAGCAAGCATTTAGCATGCAATTAGGTCAGTAGCCTTGAAAGGGAGCAGGGCAAGGAAACCAAGCTGCCTGTCTTGGAAGGAAAGTAAGGCAGTTGCAGAGAGACAGAAGTGGCCCACAAGGTTTACTGGCCAACCCACACTGACTCAGCAGCTTCGGTAGCACTCAGGGAGATTAAAGGAGAGAAGGATGGAAAGGAAAAGGGGTTGCAGGGTGTTACCGATCCTGGGTGCTGGCTGGCACAGTGGTTCTCAGATAGAGGCTGGAATGGGGGTGACTTGACGCAGCATGAACATGTTAATGTTCCGAAGACAGTAAGGTGGGCAACACACCAGATAGTGGCACGGACAGCAGGGTGGTCAGTGGAATGAATAACATGAGGCTCTAAAGTCAAGTGTTTTTATCAATTTTTGCCTCATAGAAACTTTTATGGGATTCTTAGGTGGGATGACTCGGTCAGAAGGTCATCTGTTGCTGGTGGATAGATCCCTGCTGTTCTACCATTTGTTCTACCATTTGTTTTTCCACTCATTTGGGAGTGTGGTGACTAGTTGGAGGATTGTTAGCTTGTTCCTAGATTGGAGCTCAAAGCTGGGGTTGGTGAGGATCATTGGAAGTGTGAAATGTTTCCTTTGTTTTACAAAAGTTGTTTTTCCTAAACTCAGGAGTCCTTAGGTGGTACTTATGGTCACTGTTCCAGCAGGATTTGGAAAGCTTCACCTGAATTTTGGAGACTTAAAATGTCAATTTACGTTGAAAGCCACAATTTTCATCTAAACCATGTAAATCACACTCCACTCCTCAATTAATCCATGAACCTAACACTCCAAATATGATGGAAACTTGTTTATTCCTTAAACAAGTTTCCATCATATTTGGAGTGTTAGGTTCATGGATTAATTGAGGAGTGGAGTGTGATTTACATGGTTTAGATGAAAATTGTGGCTTTCCTGGCCCCTGGATCTGCATCCTCTTGCCGTTATGCTTGTAAAATAGTCCAGACAGGCACTTAGCCAAGTACGCATGCTCAAATGTGTGTCTTCTGCGTGCCTTAAATCGGTGATCTTCAACCTTTACCCGAAGGTAAAGGTCACTGTAAATCTTTGCAATTTGGCGGGGACGGCACTTCTGGGTTCGTGCCACCTCCTCCTCCAAATAAAAAAGGGCGTTTTGGACTTACCCGTCTGGCGGTGGCGAGAACCTGGGTTGTGCGGCATCTCCAGCTGCCACCAGATAAGTCCAACCCCCTTTTTTTACTTAGTTGGAGGTGGCGGCTGCATGAACCTGGCAGTGGCAGCGCCGCTGTCTTGATGTCATGGCCAAGTCACCACTCCTCTTAAGGGAAAAAAGTCTCCCTCCGGACTTTGGCCATGACCCCAAGGTTGAAGATCACTGTCTTAAATTAAATAGAAATAAAAAGAACTTGACCATGTAACGGGCTATGGATTGTAAACTGGGCAGGCCTGATCGGCAAAACAAAATGGCAACAGCAGCACTTTGTTGAAGGGCAATACATACATGTTAAGGTACACGTACATTAGTAAATAATAAGGATTGCGGCATGCATAAGAATAATGAAAAGGTAAGGGTGACTTTGTAATACCTATAAAACACACAGTGCAATCCTATCCAACTTACACCACTGGTGTAACCAGCAGTGCAGCAAGAACGGGAGGCCCCAGAATGGAAAGGGGATTCAAATCCCCTCCAAAGGGGGATTCAAAGGGGATTTAAATCTCCCCTCCCCTCCAAAGCCTCCTGCCTGCCCTCCCCTGCTGGTTACACCGGTGGTATAAGTTGGATAGGATTGTGCTGACAGTCTTGTTCCCCTAGCCCAGGTGTGGACAATTCTTTCAGTTTGAGGGCCACATTGGAAATATAGAGAGAAATATAGAGAACTTAAGTTAGTTGGCACATTTACAGCGCAATATTGCCAAGTCATTATTAAATCATTGTTGTTCGTGCAATTTTTCCCTACAGATATTTTAAAATTGTCAGTACTGTATTTCTTCTTTGCTATGTTAACTACAGGAAGAGATGAGGTATAACATTACATAGAGCAACCAAAATTAAGTGGTGTTAATTTATATTTGAAACATTTTCTCTTTTCCCTGCCATGTTGTTCTCACAGCTCAACTCACCTCACATGCTGCATTTCTCCATCCCAAGAATTTCAAGCCCCATCCTCCGTACCCTGAACCCTATAGCCCATCTCACCACCCACCCGGACCCTAAGAAAGAGGCTGATTTTCCAAGGAGTCAGTCGGCAGAGAGTCACTCTTCCTCTTCTTGGTCAGCTGCCCGTAGGCAACTTCCTGTCATTCCCAGTGGAAACAAGTTTCCCCCTATCATTCGCATCTCAAAAGCACAACTCCAGCAGGTGAATGCATCATCATACAAGCAACTACACTGTGTCAGTCATTTGCCAAGTCATACAGTTCTCAGCTACTTTGCGTTGATCTCATGTTACTCTAAATTTTATCTTTGGGAAAAGGGGTGGAAGCATTTTTATATCTAGTAGTTGAAATGCAGAACAATCTACCTCATAATCGCAATAAGTATTCCAGCCAAGAATAAGTCAAGCCTAATGTGTGGCAGAATGCATGGATGTGGGAGCTGTCCTATTCTCACATTTGACCCAGCCATCCACATGCAGGGAATGTGCAGCAGCCATCAGAATGCATCTAATTTTGCAAAATGCAATCTGTATTTAGCTATTGTGTGTATCAACACCTGTTTTTTGAGATCAAAATCTTGATACAGATCTTGCATAGTGTATTTACACCAACAGGAATTCAGATCCTTTACAGTTTTCTTTCAAAGTCACTTTTAACTGTATTTGTGACTGAGGTAGTTTTATTTTAGTACGAAGTCAGTGACAAAGTTCTGCGAATTTTAATGGCTGTGGATTGTCTCCTAAGTCGATCCACTTGAGCAAAACTAGGTGTGCGGTGGTAGCTAGTGGTAGGACAAGGACAATTGTTTAAAACATTGAAAATACAATATCCATGCTAGTTAAAAGCAGCTGGGTAACTTCTGCTTGCAATGACTATTGAGCAGTGTGGCTTAACCTGTCATTTCATCATACCATAAATATTGGCACATATAAATGACTTTTTCTGCACGGCCCTATATATTGCTTTATATACAAAACATTTGTTTAAAATAACATATGTGATAATGCATTTTATTTTTTCCATTAAATTTTTTTGCTGATGAAGATCAATGGTTAATTTTTATAAGACAATCGAAACTGTATGTACTAGTGTAAAAATTATGTCAATTAATCAAATAACCAGCTTTCTCTGCAGTAGGAGGTGGCCTTTCTCATCTACATTTGGGTACTTCTTAATTTGACCTTTGATTTCTAATCTGTTTCATGCTTAAATTGCACTGTTTAAAATTCTCTGTCGCCAGGAAAATGAAACATTTTCATATGAGGGTACATAGTGCAATAACCTTGATGAAGCTAAGTAGAATTGGTTATTGCCTGAATGGAAAGCTGCCTTGAATTTCATGGAAGAAAGGCAGGATATAAATGAATTCAGCAAAACATGTTCATGTCCTTCTCAAGTTAAAATAGCCTTGTGTATTTCATGTTGTGTTCCCAGGGTATAATGTACTTTTATAATCCTATGTGTTAAGAAAAATTGTGTCAAAAATGAAGAAGGGAATTTTCACAGGGTTGTATTCCAAGAAGTACATGTGGAAGCAGCAAGCAGTATTTGCACTGTTTCATGTGTGGAGAGCAGAGGGAGAAATGCATGATAAAGCGAAGGCTTCTTATCGGTCAAGAGAGTTGATTATAATGTCAATTTAGAGAGTGATCAAGGAAATGAAAGGTTGGGAGGAATGAGCAATTGAGTCTTGGACACATGGAATTTGAGTTTGTGGGGAGACATCCAAGTAAATATCAAACCAATGGCGTTTTAACGCCTTCCGGCGCCCAGGGGGCTGGAGCGCCCCATCGCGCCAGAGCGCGGCTGCCGCCCCCCCCGGAAGCGGCCCGTCACCGGCTTCGGGAGACGCTTTCCTCCGAAGCCGGGAAACCCTCCTCCTTGCGACCGCCCAGTTCGGCGGTCAAGGGCTTTGTGAGCCGGCCGAACGCGTCGCAGGCTTTTATTTGGGTTTTCTGCACGTGCGCAGAACCTTTCCTTCCCGTTTGCCCTCAGAAAGGTTCTGCGCATGTGCAGAAAACCCAAATAAAAGCCTGCGAAGCGTTCGGCCGGCTCACAAAGCCCTCGACCGCCGAACTGGGCGGTCGCAAGGAGGAGGGCTTCCCGGCTTCGGAGCAAAGCGTCTCCGGAAGCCGGTGACGCGCCGATTGGGCGCGTTGCTTCCTGGGGGCTCGGCAGCCGGGCTCCTGTGCCGCGCCCCCCGGAAGCACCGTGCCCACTCGGTGCCTGGGGCGCAGCACACCTGCTCCCCCAGGGTAAGAACGCCTCTGTATCAAACAGTTGAAGATGTGCGATGGATTGAGGAAAAAGTGTTCTGGAGTAGAGTAACTGCCAAATGTCATCAGGCTCTGTGTGTAATAAAATATTTATACACAGTTTATACACATATAATATACTAGTTTGAGGTCATTCAGGAAAAGCAAGCAGAGAGAATAGCAGGGAACAAAGAACAGAACCCAAAGAGTCGGAAGAAGGCAGAGAAGGAGAAGGAAAACAGAGTCATGGAACTCTAAGGCATAGAGGGAGCCAAGGAGGGAGCCAAATCAAAGGCAACAGAGGACAGTGGACAGAGTAGAACTTTAGAGCTGGTAGAGAGGAGATGAATGACTTTGATGCAGGCATTTACAGTTAACATTTTACTGCACATAACTTTAATGGTATTGCCAGGTTAACCATGTGGACTAACTTTTCTTCAGTTACCTTATTATTTTGGTGTGTTCAGTAAAGATTGTGCCTGTTTGTATAGCACTCATATCCTAGAATGCTGACCAGTCCTACAAAAACAAATTAACAATTAAATGTCCTCAACATAAGAAGATTTTACAATATGAACAAGTTATAATCTCAAAGCCAAGAAAAGTTACTTTAACATAATATTCAATGTTTTCTTCCTCTTCTTTGTGTAGGTTACAATACCCAGACCATCAATGGCATCCACACAGTCTGCTTCTGAGAGTTTTCACTACGGCCAGCAGCCAGATAAGAGGGATCGAGACCTTCGGCTTATGGACCATACGGTTGAACTTTCCTCTCCTAAGGAGAACGTAGCTGGATTGGTGGTGGCAAATGACCCATTAGCTCTTAGTGGCAGTAGAACAGATTTAGTCCTCAAGTTAGACCATAACCTAGAAGCACTTGATAAGGAAGATAATGTTAGAGAAGGTGTTGGAATCCAAGACCATAGCCAAAAAGACGTACTTGAAAAAGGCATGAAGAGACAGGAAGAGAGAGAACTTTCAAATGTCTTTGAAGAGGAAGAAGTCGGTCAGTTTCCCATGACTTACGAAGATGCCATTGAAATACAAAGTAAAGGAGCATGCTCACCTGCTCCAGGAAACACAGAATCTGTGTTGGGTGGAGCTCAGTCTGGTACTGAACCTGAAGAACTTAAGCCAATGACTTCCTGCTTGTTGCCAAATCACGATGCAAAACTGGAGATATTGAAGCCATCTGCAGCTGAAACGTCAGATATTTCTTTATCAAGAAGTACTGACCCATTTGCTCATAGACAGGAAAGCCAGGTAGTACCAGTACATGAAAATGGTTTCCATGATGATGGGGATATTGATCATGCTGAAGAACTGCAATGCCAGCAAGCGAATCTTGCCACCTTTTTGCATCAGGAGGATAAAGAAGAGCAAAATGTTCCCCAAAATGGAGAACTGTTCCACTGCATTTCAGAGAATGAGAGTTCTTATCAGTCAAAGAAGGAGTTGGTTAGATCGCCATTTGTAGCTAGACAGAGTCGCATTCCAGTTTTAGCACAAGAAATAGACACTTCATCGGAGTCCTCTTCTCCTGTTTCAGCAAAGGAGAAACTGTTCCTAAAAAAGGCCCATCAGACAGACTTGGTTAGACTACTAGTTGAAAAGAGACAGTTCAAATCTTTCCTTGGTGATCTCTCAAGTGCCTCTGACAAGTCACTGAAGGAAAACGTAGCTACTGGCTCCTTACCACTTTCCGAGGATGTCTTGTCCTCCTTTTCCAAGCTGACATTGGACACTCATTTGCGCAACCAGGTGGAGGAAAGCTTTTTGTCACCAAGCAGTCTTCAGTCCAGAAAGAGCAAAATTCCAAGACCTGTCTCTTGGACTACTACAGATCATGTTAGCGGTTCAAACTCGACTCAGTTTTTCCCTCGACCACCACCAGGAAGACCACCAACAAGACCTGGAGTAGAAGCTAGGTAATAATACTGGACAACAAATTTTAACAAAGGTCATGCCCCCAAGATTAAATTAGTCATTTCTTATAGATTTTGAGGTGCTGAACACGAACACGAACATGACAATAAAAATGCAAAATTGGCTATGGTGAGATATCCTCAATAGATAGTTCCATAGACATGTACTGGTAAATGTCTGATGGCACTTACAACACCTATGTACAGTACAAAATGCGGATTGCTCCTCCTAAACTAGAGCCAATCGATAGATTTTATCATTTTTGTTTTCAGCACATCAAAATTAGTAAAGATTAGCTATTTTCATTTCAGAGGCAAATTGTACATTGTTCAGTGTAATCATTCTAACAGAGAACAAGAACAGAGAAATTCACCTCTGAAATAGATGAGTGATTTTTGTCACAACGTCTTTATCATGAAGATTGTTTTCACTATCCCAATTCCCAATTCCAATTCCAAAACCTTTATTGGCATCTTACATGTATAAACATACATTAACATAGACATAAACAAACATACCGTATTTTACGCTCCATAGGACGCATCGGTCCATAGGACGCATGCATCCTATGGAGCATAAAATAGAGAAAAAAGGGTTTTTACTTACCTGGGCTTGGGGGCGCTTCGGGGAGGCCTGTGGGGGCTTCGGGGAGGCCTGCGCGAGCCTCTGCAGGCCTCCCCGATCTTCAGTTCGGCCGAAAACGGCTATTTTCGGCCATTTCCGGTTTGGAAATGGCCGGAAATAGCCGTTTTCGGCCGAACTGAAGATCGTGGAGGCCTGCAGAGGCTCGCGCAGGCCTCCCCGAAGCCCCGGTAAGTATTTTTTTCCTGCTTTTTTTTAGGCTTCGCACCATAGGATGCACGCTTCCCCCCCTATGTTTTTTGGGGGGGGGAAGTGCGTCTTATAGTGCGTAAAATACGGTACATACATATATGCTTGGCCCTTAAACAATAGCCTTGGTCAATATTCTAAAACTTTATACTTTAAAATATAATGCCTCATAAATTAATAAAATCTATACTATAGAAATACACTTTTCTCTCCTCTTAAGTATAGCGCTTAGGTAATAGGCCACCTTTTCTGTTAGCTCTACTTCAGTTCCCCCAAGGCTAAACCGAACCTTATCAGGGTCAGCACAACCTCTTTTCTTATTCAAAAAGCCCTCAAGGTAAACCCTGCGCAAGTCTGAATAGAAGGGGCAGTACAAAATAATGTGCTGCACCGATTCCACCCCCCCCCAACAGAGCAGGTACAAGTCCTACTTTCTAGAGGAATACCCCTAGTTTTCACTATCTAGAATTTACTGTACAGGTTATATGCATATTGGGAAATACCCAATTTTCCCCCCTCTCCCACTTCAAATTTCTGAAAAGTGTTGACTAAATAAGAAAATGAACTACCTCATAGAAGCTTAGCTTTACATTTCTAAAATGTTTTGCTTCTAGATTTAAATGAGCTTGGGCTACAATCCTATAACATTTTCCTGAGAGTATCGGTAAATCCCATTGAAGACAGTGAGACTTATGGAGCAATCCTCTGTAAGCTTCCGCCTGCAGAGTGCTTGCTCCGCATGCGCCGGGTGCCATAAACTTGCCATAAAGTGCATTTTCGACACACAGGGAGTAAGGGCTGCCAACACGGAGGCTGGCAGCTGTTGGTCCACCTCTGGACCGACCCTGCAGCCACTGGTGAGATTTGCACCGGCAGGGGCGGGTGTGTGTGTGTGCGGCGGTGAGGGAGGGCAGCTGTTGGGCTAGCTGGGCCGGGAGGGGGGCGGGATATCGGCGGTGAGCTCTGCCAATATTCCGTGCCCGTTTCCGGCCTGGGTGGCTGTTACCCTACCAACCCAAATACACGTCTGCTCGAGAGCCGACGTACATTTGAGGTGGCCCATTGGGGCTGGGCAGCCCTACACCGGGGGAAGGGTGTCCCCGGGCTGCGCTGTTTTCGAGGAGTCCCTGGGCCGCGCTGGAGCTACCCAGGAAGGATGCAGGATGCTGCGGCCGGCCCTATGGGCGGGCCGCAGATCCTTACACAGGATTGGGCTGTTACTTCTGAGTAGACAAGCATAGGACTATGCTCTTGGATTCACTGAATATGAAAATGAAGTAACAGTTAAGTACACTTACAGCCCAATCCTAACCAAATCTCCCCCTGCTGATTCAGCCGTGCCAACAGAGCATGCGCTGTATCCTGAGGGGGGATGGATGACAGTCCCGGGGGCCTCCTCGCGGTAAGCTTCTGTTTCCCTGATAGGTCTACGTGGACCTGTGTCAGTGCTTTGGCTGGCACAACTCCAAGTGGACCTGGGGAGGTGGATCGAGGCCAGGAAGGGGGATAGGAGGATATTGGCAGAGCTGCTGTCGCAGATATTCACCCCATTCCAGCCCTTGACAACACCCTCTGTCTGGTCCGTGGCCCACTCCATCCATATTCTGCACATATGCACTTTGTTTTCTGTCTTGCTCTGATCTCTGGTCAAGCAGGCTGTATGGGTTTTTGTACTGTAGGCAACAATAACGCTATTGTGCTATTTACAGATCTCTGAAAAATTAGTCATTGGTAAACAACATAAGGTTAGATTACTGGTACTGTAAAGGAGCAAGAAACAAGAAACCAAGAATAAGTTTCTTGAAGGGGCAAGGAACAAGTCACCGAACAACCACTGTTCAGCGCCTGTCCAGTACCTATAGAGTTTCTGAGCCCTCGTATGGACATGGGTGGCATTCAACGCTTTGTCTCCACACATTCAAGTTAAAAAGTTGCTTTTAGGATACGAAATTGAGTGCTACGTATCAGATTCTGCAACTTGTAGTACGGTGGTTCTCAAGTGGTGGGTTGCGACCCACCATTGAAACTGCAAACTGTCCCCTTCCCCCTTAAGGGGCGAGGACAGCATTGCAGCGGCAATCCCGTGGATTGCTGCCGCCACCGAAACGTACCCAGAAATGCCTTTTTCACTTAATGGGGCTTGGGGGGCTTCAGAGAGGCCTGCACAACCCTCCGCAGGCCTCCCCTAAAGCTCCTCCAGCCCCGGTAAGTGAAACAAAGACTTTTTCCGGCAGCGGTGGTGATCCCTAAGATCGCTGCCGCTGCTGGCCCGCCCCCGCAAGCACTCAGAGTTCTCCCCGCCTCACGGGAAGAACTTTGAGAATCACTGTTGTTGTAGTTGCATACGATCTCCATTCTTGTTTACAGTATATAACAGCATAGCTACACATCAGCGGCGTCACTGGCAGAAGGTCGGCACGTCAACCCTCCCCACTGCTTCCGCCGCGTCACCCCCCACTGCCGCCTGGTCCTGGTACAAGCCGGGAGAGGGTGACGATGCGTCTTCTTCGGCTGGCAGCTTCGCCGCTTCTGACTAGGCCAAAAGCGGCGTTTTTGCACATGCGCACAATGCTGCTTGAAGCCTCTTACCCTCAGCGGCGTTGTGCGCATGTGCGCAAACGCCGCTTTTGGCCTAGTCAGAAGTGACCGAGCTGCCGGTCGAAGAAGACGCGTTGTCACCCTCTCCTGGCTTGTACCGGGTGGCAGCAGGGTGTGATGTGGCGGTAGTGGGGGTGACGGCGAGGCGGGCAAGCGGTTCATACGGGCTGGGGGGGTGACACTGCTGCGGGGGTGACACTACTCGTGACGTCGGGCGCGTCACCCCCTACCGACGCGTCCCCCCCGCCACACATTAGTGATGCCACACATTCTCATACAAAGTACATGTTCTGCAGACTGTCATGGCACAGGAGAGTAAGATGTGAAAGTAATACATTTTTCTTCCTTTTCAAGGTTACGCAGGTACAAAGTGCTAGGAAGCAGCAGCTCTGATTCAGACCTGATCTCTCGTCTGGCTCAAATTCTTCAGAATGGATCTCAAAAACCAAGGAGCTCTTCCCAGTGTAAGAGTCCAGGATCTCCACATAGCCCAAAAACACCACCCAAAAGCCCAGTCATTCCCAGACGCAGTCCCAGCGCCTCCCCTAGGAGCTCTTCTTTGCCCCGTACTGCCAGTTCCTCACCATCTCGGAGTGGGCGGCCGCACCATGACCAGAGGAGTTCATCCCCACATCTTGGAAGGAGTAAGTCGCCTCCTAGTCTTTCAGGCTCTTCATCTTCCAGAAGATCCTGCCCACAAGAGCATTGCTACAACAAATTGAGCAAGAATGGTTTGAAAGGATCTAGTGGCTCTTGCCACCACTCCTCTAACATTAAATCCCCCACAGGGAAGAACAAATCAACCAGTAAACTTAGCAGATAGGAACTGAGTCTTGTCAGGTGTCAAAGCCCCCTCCTTAATCTGATGCATGTTGTGTCTGTGTACTGTGTATTTAAGCAAAGAAAAAGTCTTCAAAATCAGTGTTCATCCTGACTTTCAAAGGAAAGTAACTCTAAGATAAATTATTTTATATGACCCACTTTTGTATATGAGTGGGCAGGCATTGCCTAAGAACAGGCAGCAAACAGATCAGGGAGACTAGAGGGCAGGGATGGAGCATTGGAAAGTTCAAGGTGTGTGAAACATTCAGAATTAACATTGTCTCCGAGGTGAGTGTTTTTAATAAGATTTTAATTTTATTTATTAACTAAGGAAACGTGACCTTAATTAACGCTTTTTCTCAAGGAACATTACAAAATCTGAAATAGTTACATCTGTTATTCAGTTGTGTGTTTTTAAAAAACACGTTATCTGGAACAACAACATTCCTAGGTGTCTCTTATTTCAATATTGGGCTTCACACGTCTGTTTCCAAGTTGCTCATTGCCCACATACTCTCGTGGTTTGTACTTCCCTCCTTTTAAAACACACACACGCTGCTATCTTGTACCTCTCTATATTTGCAAGCTGCAACCCTGTGCAAAGTTAGTGCATATAAATCCATTGAAACTAGTGGCATTTTACCGGTAATATTCATGTAACTGTGCATAGGATTGTAAGCATAAATTCGAAGGTTTTCTGAAAAGAAATTGCATAATGATATTTGCAGGTCCATAAAGTTCTGTTAACTGCTGCTCAGATGCTGATCATCAGCCAATTTGATCATTTGTGTGTTAATTGCTTGAGCTATGATATTGTCCTCCAGGTTTTCTTCATATAATAATGATGCATCTGGAGACAAAATCACAGCCTAAAAAAGAAGAGGTTGAACCCTGGAGCGTTCCTATAATTACAACTCTATAAGTGCAATAGTTAATGAAGGTACAAAGGAGAGCCACTCTAATAGCTTGACAGGTGAGATATTTAGTCGATTTACTTTATTCACAATGTTCCTCTCCAGTGTTAACAGTACTGAAGAAGAGCAGAAATGTTTACACACTTGGACTTCTTACTTGAGAATGTAAGCTAAATCTAGAAGAAAAATGAAGCTTTAACCTTCTACTCCAGAATGACTGCAGAGCCTCCACATGTAGTAGATTACTTCATTTTCTTTCAAAATCTGGGAGAGAAAATTTGACAGTAAAACAGACAGGGCAATTGTTTCTCACATCTCAATGTCTCTAAACTTTTAAGTTGTATGGAAAGAGAGCATTTGTCTGCCTTTCCCTCAATATGTGTATAAGGCTGCTTAGCTTTAGATCAGGCATCCATGCTTACTGAAGTGGTGTGGTAGTAGAAGCCAACACCTCTGTGGCTTTGCTACATTTTCCTTTTTTACGGGAACGCTTGTGTTTAGTGACATTGTAAATGCGTAAAGCGACCCTTGGAAAACTCATGTTTAAGGATTGTCTTCCACTCCCCAGAAATGTTCTCTCTAAATAAGGTTGGTGGCTGCTAGGTTTCCCAAGCTTTACTTAGATTTCCTTGTATGACACTTATAGGAATGACTTCTTTTGCTATATCCAGAAATTGACAATGGATCAGAAGAATAAAAAGCAGGAGTGTTTTCCAGTGGATACAACCAGCTCTCTGTTGAGTACCTGATCTAGATGATGCTAGATATGAGGGGAGCTTCTTGGTAGTTACTGATCTGCTTGCTATAGTCATATGCCTGTAGTCAGCATACATTCATTTTAATTTATTTTATTTAACTTCATTTGCTGCCAAAATAGTATCTTTGGATGGAAAAGGGAATATCTTCTCTCTGAGCTAATGCATTTCTAATGCTGCATTGAAGCTGCACTGAATTTCACTTGTTCTGTCAGAATGTGTTGGAAATTTTTTACTCTAAAATGTGTATATTGTTTCCCATAAATAATGTAGCACAGTGTGGAACCTTAGCCTCATTCAGGTTTCAAACACTACAAAGGAATGCAATAGGGAAAGCATACCTGCTGTTTCTCTAGAAACTGTACGATTTAAAAGATCTATTCTGTTGTATCATATTGTATAATAGGTGCTATACTAATAATTGCATGTTCTCATGGTAAATTATATATTATAAATATTTATAAATATATATATATATATATACATACGCTTCTATAGAATTCCTTAGTCCCTCATTTTCCATTTGTAGCATTATAGACCACAGACAATGCAGTACTCTTTCAGTCGTGTGCCTGAATTAAATACCCTTGGCCTTGCAGCTCCCATTTCCTGGCATGCACAAAGCTGAATATTCTTCATCTCTCAGTTTAGGATGGAAGGGTTGGCAATTGTTCAGCAGCTCAGTGTTTTATATCGGCTTTGTCGCTTCATTTATAATTTTCTGAATGAAACTGAAAGAATTGAAGGAGCTGTGTGTTTGGCTGCCATTTACGGTGTGTGTTTTTTATTTTTGTCATGCCTACACCCTTCTATTTTGCTATGAGGCTTTCAGGTTTCATTGCTCTTCATGACAGTAACCATTGACATACATTAGTAATAGCTCAATATTAAACAAAGAAATCTGGATATTTTTGACCCTCCCCCCATGCCCTTGACAGCTGTTTTCCTCCTCTGATTCTTGGAGATCACCTGTTTTCGCCCGTTTGAGCTCCTCCTGCATTGGTGTAGGCAATTGCATGTTATAAATTTGTCATGTTTGTATTTCACAAATACATACTTGATATTGACAAAAGAATCTTTTGTGACTCTCAGTCCTTCCTCTAAGACTGCAGTTTGAACATTCTTCACATATTTATAGGGATATGTCCACCTAAACAAATTATCCCAGGATAACCTCAGTTAAACTGAAGTGAAGGTAAATTATTCCATCAAACCTGCCCCAACTTGAGAGAGTGCCTAAGTGCTTCCAGGGAATAATTTATTGGGAGTTTAAGTAACTCTAGTTGAATGAAAGTTAAGTCAGGGGTATATTACCTTGGGGTTAATCTGTTTTGAAACTACGAAGCTGTATGGATGTTTAATGCTTATTGTGATATTTCCCTGAGACAATTTATGGTGTATGTTAATCTGGATTCTAAAATTCAATTACGAAGAAACAAAATCCGACTTTCTCTGCTGCTTCTGATCTATTTAAACTATTTTGCAATATTTGCAGTTTTGATATTTTTGTTAAATCCAAGGAAGTGATGCTTCCAGAAGAGTCCTGGAGGAATTCCTTCATAAACATGTTCAGAGTATCAGTATTGTAAAAATAGTTGCCCTTGCATGTAGAGAGATGTATACTGCAAAGATTTATTTTCCTTCTTTCCTGTCAGGGACAAAATGATATCTATCCTATGCATTGACTTTAAAATATTGTTATACATTCCTTTTACATATGTTATACGTATTCCGACATTAAGATTCCCACTGCGTTGTATTGAAATACGTTTGTATTTCTTTCTGTGTTGTGGAAGTACAAACAGAAATAGGACAAACTAGGTAGTAATTGTGAAAAACACATGATGATACTTGTGTACTTTCAGTGTAGTAGCTGCTAAAGCAGTTTTCTGAGAGTATCACTCTGCCAAGTACTGGTCCAGTCATGATTAGAAAGCCATTTGTTTACTAATGAAGCTTTAAATTAACATAGTGGACTTAAATCAACCTTCTCATTTTTGTCTTAGTGAGTGGTTTTGCTTCTCCATTTTACATTGATTTCTCCGTAACTTTTTACCACTGCAGGAAGTGAACCAAAAAAGTATTGTGAATTAAGCTTGATTACCATAACATTAGCTGCATAGTAATGAAGTCATGATGAAATAACTTATTACTTCATGGAATTAATTGGAATTATTAATCTACTTCAATTTGAGGAGTAAGTCTCAAACTTAAGTCTGTAAACTAACAGCCCAATCCTACCTAAATCCCCACGTGGCGATGCAGCGGTGCCGGTGCAGGTTACGCTGCATCCCATGGGGTTATTTTGGCTCCTGGAGGTCTCATCGGGGTAAGGGGACATTTGTTTCCTCGCCCTGGGTTCAGCCCCAGGAGACTCAACAAATCAACTCAGATCTGTGCTGGTGCAAGTCCGTGTTGATCTGTGCTGGCGGTATAGGCCCAGGAATGCGGTTTGGATATGGCAGTATACCAGCACTGCCAATCCCGTCCCCTCCCAGGCCCGATCTGCCCTCCCCCTGCCCCCATCGCCGCCCTGTTCCACGCTCCCCGTGCGCCATTCAAACCCCTCTCCCCCCGCCCCTGCGCTGGACTTCAGTCAATGAAGTCAAGATCAATGACGGGGTCACTGGTTCTCTAAACTGTTGGTACTGTTCTGTAAAACTCTGATGGCATTACTACTTTTGGGGACTCTGTTCTAGCCTGGAGACTTGCATGAGAAGTGAAGGTTGATCCTTGCCAAGCTGTTCCTTATAGCATTTTTGCACAGTTGTAAAAAGTATCATTTGGAGGCTGCTATATTATGTTCTGTAGTTCACACTTTTGAAAATGACATTAGTGAGTACTTGCAGAATTTAGAAAGATACTGCAAGGCAAACATCACACTTACCTTTAAGAACAACAAACTTGAGCATTTGACAGAAGCTAGCCGCAGCATTGATCCTTGTATTAAATTGTGGCTGGAAGGTAAACAGCCTAGCCATCTGGAAAGGGAAGGCAGCTAGAAACTATACCATCTATTCTACAGCATGTTTGCAGGATAACTGGATAATAAAGTTTCGTAGTTCCCATGATGCTCATGTACTGTATATGGAAAGGGAAGAGAGGAAACCAAGAGGCTTTTACCTCTGCATTTAACACTGTTGTTAGTTTAACTGTAATAAGAAAACATGGAATTTCCTAATTTGGCCTTTTAAATTTATGTTATCTTTGATTTTTATTAGACAGTACGATACGGGTTTAGGTGGGAAACTTCTTGGATGTTGTCTCTTGATTTGATAGAATTCTGCAGGTAGACCTCCTTTTCACCAATTAAAAGGGACAGCCAATATTTAAACCTGCTCTAATTCTAGCTGTGACTTCTTACTCTTTTTTATAATTTTGAAATGTTCTGTAGTTTTACAATGACACCAAACTCAAATCTTCCCTGATATATAAGCAATATGTGATTTGTCTACAGTAGTAATCCTATAAAATAGGACAAGTGATCATTCATAATTGCTTTGGAACAGTTTACAGAAAACTAAGGACACTGCTTCTGGCAATAGCATGGAACCTTGAATACATGCCTGTCATTTATTTACATCATTTAAGAGTGTGAAAGAATAATTGTGCCTACAGTTTAAAACCTGTACTTCTGTTTAACGAAGTTATTGTTTGCACATTTTCTTTTATCTGCTGAAAATTAATCTTTAAACATAATAGTCGTAGGCCAACTGATTGATTAGCATAGGTGAGGTATAAAAGTATTTTGCTGCTTTTATAGGCTCAGTATTGCAAAGTGTGGAAGTATACTTCCCCCCCCCCCCCGGTTAATAGTAATGGGAAATTATTAAAGTGGTAATCATTTGTAGGCATGAGCCCCCAGGTTATATATTATTATTCCCAAATCAATATGCTGCTAAGTTGTCATGTAGTTGATCTTTTTCTTTTACATTAAGGGCAACCCAGTCTTCTAGGCCAGCTGGCGCAGATCACCTTGTGCCAGCCTTGCACAGGGAATGGATGACTGGAATCTCTGGCCACATTTTTATATCCTAAGATCAGGCCTCTTATGCATAAGATGAAGTGACTCCTCAAAAGTTCCTTTCATTTAGGTAGTGAGAGAATCCAGCAGAATGCCTGCTCCTCCTTGTGTTAGCATTAAATGCATGCTGCTTTGTGTGTATGTAGGGGGGGCACACTTGGATCAGCATGGGTGTGCGTAGAGAATACTGGCATCTGGAGATTCTGGGAGTTACACTGAGTGGGAAATCTCATGCAGTGAATAAGATCACATCCTCCTGATATGTTGTTCCTGTTGTTTCTGAGGATTGAGCTGTGAAAGGTGTAATGACTGCCCATAGTTCTGTGAAATTTTAGTATAGTGCCTAAAGCCTTCCTTTATCTCAAAAATGCAGCAACAAAAATAGCAAGGAAGGGAAACTTTATGCTTTTGTTTCTAGCTCGTGTTGCCTGTTCTTTTCACCAACTAGTTACTGGACAGGTTAGTGGGATCAGTGCGCACAGGCCTTAAATTGGAAATTTGGTACATTTATTATTGTGCTTGTTGACTGATAAACATATAGCAAGAAATTGTACATATGAACACAGCTTTCTCCAAATGTTGGCCTTGTACTTAACAGGATTTTTTTCTCCTTACAACCCCACAAAAATATCATTTTGAAAACAAATTGAGTAAGATTGAATGGTAACAACTCAGATTATAAGATCTTAGGCAAACTTGTTGCCTATACCATACACATTTATATAATTATAATCACAGCAAGCTGTGTGTACATAGAAGCTTATTGTGTGTGGTCTTTTTTTTAACATAGTGATTGCTCCATTCTCTCATGTCTTCAAGTGGTATTTGTCTCTGTTCTCTCTCTAGTAATATAGTGTATACTAAAAATAATAATGGTCAAACCCTGAGTGCTAGAAGATCTTCCAATAGAACTGCTGCTACTTTAGACTAGCAACTTGCCTTTAATGAAGCTCTACTCAGCTTGCTTGTAGATAACTCAAAGGAATAGACTTTTCCTTTGTCAACAATTGGTCACAAGGACATATTTTATTTAGAAAGGACTGTGATAACAGCATGTTGAGAGGGAGTTCTGAGCTGTGGCGCACTCCATTATGTCTAAAAGTTCCATGTAACTGCCAAACTCCTCAGTCTATGGAATGAATGGTTCAGCTGTCATTAGTACTAGAGACAGCAGTGCAACATCTAGATAGGCTTTAACTGGCATACTCATTCTGACAAAAATAAATTGTGCTGAAATATGTGGATTTAGACATTTTACTTCTTGGATCAACAAGATTTTTCCTATGGCAAGTGTCAGCCTTTAGTGTTCTACATTTGGAGCTTGTTAACTTTCTGCTGGCCTATTATGCTTTACTTCATCCATTTTATGCAGGCATAATTTTCCTTGTCATTAGCCAAATTGTTGCCTATAATGGACTAAAAGAATTAGCCTAGAGAAAGTAGATATACGTGCCAGAATTTCTCTCTTAAAACGTGAATACATACATTTTGTGGTGCCATTGTAAAAACTATTTCCCCAGTCTATTATAACGCTGCTCCACTGAGGAAGTCCGTTTCTGTGGCCAAAAATGTAGCTCACCTTTATTCACTTCAGAGCAGTGTTAAAGGTGGCACAGCAAACATGTCCCAAGGGAAACTAACCTGCATCAAACTGGAATAGATTGCGAGCACATGCATCTCATCTTGGAATCCATTATCTGGTCAGTATGCTCAGAGCTGTTAAGACCAAGGCAAGTTTTCAATTTCTCTATAAAAGACAACGTGATAGCCCAGGTCTTCTCAAATACAAGGACTAGGTCTCAACTGTCTTCACTCCTATCAGAATAATATTTATGTTCTTCATGCTAGCAGATGAAAGGCAGCCTTTTAAAAAAACATTTTGCACAGGTCTTCAAGTCCTCCAGAACAGCAGCATAGTGGATCTAGATCATCCTCTGGACTACAGGGCGTTCCTCAGAGATCAGAAGGCAAGTTTCTCAAAGTCTCCCCCCAAACATCTGCTGTCTTACTGATCACTCTAATGCCAGATCATGTTTTATTATTTGGTTTTTTTCTCACTATTTTACAACAAGTATCCAAAAATGAAGGCAAGAAAGGCTTTGAAATAAGAAATGACCACTGAAGCTGGGAGCTATTCCTTAATTCAAAATTTCTTCACAATATTAAATAATGAAATATTTACGTCAGGAAAAAACACACATTATTTACTAAGAAAACAATTAGCATCTCAAGTATAAGTTATGCTGATAAAATTAGGTAGAAAGTTGTCCTGGAGAGGTTATTTAGTGTCGTCAAATACTCCAACCTTTTTCTTTCCCTCTTCTTATTTTGTAAAGTTCAATTTAGATGTCTTTTTATTTATAGTTTTGCTCAGTCATTTCAAGAACGTAAGGTTTTGGCAGAAGAGCATAGAGTCTTCGTAATGGTCATTTGTACATAAAGTTGTAGATTTTTTTTCTCCCATTTGTATCATATCAAGGCTTTGTAAATGTTTTAAGTTTTGTTTTCAAATTATTTTGTATTTTATTTTTATAAACTGGTTCTAAATAAAAATCATTCAGCATGCAAACAATAGTTTTGACTACATTTGTGACTTTATTCTATATGAAACTCAACCAGAAATAGATCTCCTGGAAACATCTTCCTTCATTGTAATTCACTGCAGACCGTGAAAAGCAATGAAATTTGTTTTCTTGAAAAATGGAAGTTTGGTGCTGATCTGCAAATGATCAGTTTTGAAACACTGACTAATAAAGCATTTTAATAAACTTTTTTTTCCTACAGTGGTGGAATGAAGACACTTCTGCATGCTTTGTTTCCTGCTGTTGCACTCAACTAATCACCATTGCATCCAAATTGCATAAATCAACTATAAGTTCCTGTCAGTAGGGATCGCTTAGAAAACATGCTTCAGAGAAAAATGTATGCTGTACCCCTTGGAGTGGGTATACTTTGCACTGTATACCAAAGATGCACGCATTCTGCAAAGTCTGGAAAACGTTGGCTACAATGTTTAGGTATTTCCATGGTGTAGAATTTTATATTTACAAGCAGTTGAATAGTAGAAAGTAAAAGAGGTGTACAGTAGGATAAGGTTGTGCCTAGGCAAGAAGAGAAGACCTCACCCCCATGGCAGTAATATTTTGACTGAGGAATATTTGGAACTATTAACCACTTTAAAGCAAAGGGATTCATTTCTTCACTCTGATCAACATAAGTTTGCACCGTAGATTTGCAAAATTTCTACCTGTTAAGAACTTTGGTTGGTTCTTTTAACTGAGTGCCCGACAACCTTTTAGACATTTTAGAGGTGATGTAAACCAGTGCCTCGTTGAACCCTTGTTTGCATAAGGAAAACACAGATTTAGTGGAAAGTTCGATGGACAGAATTAAGGAAAAACATCAACAACCCCCCCCCCCCAAGGTAATGCAAAACTTAAACAGTTCCTGCGCTCACTACTGTGTTCTTTTGAATGGGTTAATAAAAGGAATTGATAACATTACAGATGAATGGAAAGGTGTCTTTCACTTAATTAAGTGTCCAGTACTAAGGAGACAATATGTGGTTCTAGACATTGTACGTTATGTGAGGATTTTCTGACCCCTTCTGTAGCAACCCCTTTCTGTCTTTTATAGTTGCTTTTAATAGGAAGTCCTCCATAGGATGCTTTTCCTTATACCTTCGTGCAGGTCACATCCTTTGTTAGCTGAATAGAATGCCACATATGTAATTTAATCATTTGATTTTGTCTGTAAACCGCTTTGAACTTTTTGTCAAAGTGGTATATAAATATTGTTAATAAAAATAAACCACTTTAACATTTAAAGAGTTAAAATTATAAAATGTTTTATTGTTCCTCAGAGCTTTCTCCCTAGCCTTATTCTTATGTGTAGTTTGCAGAATACAAAACCCCTTGCCCTTCAAAACACATTGAGGGGATAGTAGCTATTGTGACACTGTCCTTACCTCACTCATAGTACCGGTAAGTAATGGCTGAGATTTAGGGCGCAATCCAATCCTACTTACGCCACCGTTGTAACCAGCGGCGCAGCAAAAATGGGAGGCCCCAGAATGGAAAGGGGATTCAAATCCCCTTTGAATTCCTCTTTTGGAGGGGATTTGAATCCCCTTTCCGTTCTGGGGCCTCCCGTTTTTGCTGCGCCGCTGGTTACAACGGTGGCATATGTAGGATTAGATTGCACCCTTAATAATATAGCTGTTGGTCCGTATATCCACCATAGAAGAAAACTGCCTCATGCTTTCAAGCTCACACCTGAATGCACACAGCCATTATTATCAAGAGTAAACATTCATACTTCTCTGTAACACTTCAGCATGTAGCCACAATAAGTATACTTGCATTTTTTTTGGCAAATGGCATTAAAATGTGACATGACCCTATGGAATTTGAATGTCTCCAAAATAAAACAAAATGTAGTATACTTAACATGCCCTTCAGCATGTGTTTAAAAACCAAATCCTTTCAGAAAGCTGATTCACCCCTAGGCCACTGTTCTTCAACTTGTCAAGAGCTAGGATCCACCCAAACGTACAATTTGAGGCTCACCTTAAAGTCCATCCTCCCCCCACGGGCTACTTTGTAACTATTCCTACAGTACAACATATGCTCTTCCCCACTGGCGTCGCTTGAGGTGGGGCGGAAAGCTAGGTTCTGCAGCTTTCCGCCCCACCATTACTCTCCGGTACGAGGCACCCTGCCCCCTCATCATAAGAGCCCGTCAGCAGAGAGAAAGCAATGCGCAGGGACTCTCCTGCGCGTTGCTTTCTCGCCGCTGACGGGCTCCTATGATGAGGGGGCGGGACGCCTCGTACCAGAGAGTAATGGTGGGGCGGAAAGCTGCAGAACCTAGCTTTCTGCCCCACCTCGAGCGCCACCAGTGCTCTTCTCCCCTTAGACATCATGCATGGAAGAACAGTGCTATTGGCCTAGCCACAGTAGCAGCAAAAGATAGTTCATATGTACCCACTGTGGTGACAGGCTGTTCATGTGGACAGGCACTGGTTAACCAGCCAGCAGGCTACAGGAAATCATTCCTGCTTTGTGGCAGCTGTCACCATGTTCTGCTACTATGACTTCTGCCCTTTCTTTCCTCCAGTTAACTAGAAGAAGAGGGGCAGAGACTGGTATAGCAAACGTCTGCACTCAATTTTGCAAGGTGGAAAAGAGGAAGTGCTACAACATAGTAGGCGGTGGGCTGGAGAGACAGAGGGCAACCTGCTGAAAATTGGGGAACTTGACCAAAGCAAGCCCTCTGCATCCAAACATTTCATTGGAATTTGCCTCTTCTAGGAACCCTAGACCTGGCTAATCTGCAAATTCTGCAGGCTTGGGCCTCAAAACAAAGTGGTAGCAGCCACAACCTACTTCTGGGTCCCAACCTCCTGCTGCAGACCTCTGAGCAAGGAAAAGACTTCATCAAGAACATATCAGTCTCTTTTTGGCAAATTCTCTTTAATTACACAACAAAAAGTAGCCTCCCCGCCACTGCATGTTTGAGCAAAGCATTTTTGCAGGGAAGATTCATTTGATTTGAAGGAGCTTGTCATGAGCAACAACAAATAAGAGCATTTGAGAATAACTTACAAGGATTTTGCTCATGGCTCAGTAGCCCAAGTAATTTTCCAGTCCTAGATCAAACAAACTTCATATGCTTTCTTACAGGATTCAGACATCTTTCTAGTAGAAGCAAGCTTTAAAAAAAAGTACAATAAAGTACTAAATTTATCACTAGGCTGAAAGTTGGATTGCTAAAAAAATAGCTTGTATGACTGCACCAGGTGTAAGTAAGTGCTATTTTTCCATAATGCTTTGTTTTTAAAAGGTCTAATAGCCGGAAGATCCTAATGAGTCCACTTATTTCCTCATTCCCACCATGGGGAGACAATAAGAGAAATACAACATAAGAGGCATTGACTGTAGACGCTCCTTGATAACTTACTAAAGCTGCAATCTTATTCTCTTACTTGGAACTCTGTAGGATCTACTTCTGAGTAAACATGGCTAGGCTTGGGCTCCATGAATTGCAGCAATGTTATGCCTTCTACATGTAGAATTTCCCTACATGGGGATACAGGAAATAAGGTGTATTTAGCATTAAAAAAACAAAGG
This sequence comes from Plestiodon gilberti rubricaudatus, assembly GCA_026170595.1. Lineage (NCBI taxonomy): Eukaryota > Metazoa > Chordata > Lepidosauria > Squamata > Scincidae > Plestiodon > Plestiodon gilberti. The sequence goes on from JANXHW010000001.1 coordinate 260,900,973, forward strand.
CTAGTCTGTTCTGTCATGAGTTATTAGAAAAGTACAGATCATCCCCTCTCAGACATCACACTTGTCTTGAGTGTATTCAAGTCTTACACATCTGCAAAACAGAAATAATAACAACCATTTGGATGTTCCTTCTTAATAGGTCTGTGTAGGGGTCTTGGAAATTCTGAAGGGCCCGGCTCTTGCGACATAGAGCTGGAACTGCAGCTGCTGCTTCTGCTACTACCACTAGCCACTGGAACTCTGACTCTATCCTCAACCAATGGGGACCCAGGACTCAGGTACCCTGCAGTGGTCTGAGTAGCGACAGTAGCGAAGGCGGTTGGGCCAGCATTATTCTTCACATACACATTTTTGATAGATACTAATGTATGTGCCATGATGCTGAGGCTATTGTTGAGATCTTGCATGCCTTGTTGCAGTAGCCGAAGATTATGGTTGATGCTATCAAAGCCAGACTGAATGACATGCAGCTGGTTCTGCTGGATCTGCAATAGATCTTCTTCTGTAATTTCATTTGGATCCATCTGGGGTTGACTTTTTGTTTTTACTTTTCCAGAGGGGCCTTCATTTGGTATCTCCAAGAACGGTACTTGTTCTTGGCTCGGAGGAACCACAGCCATGTCCTCAGAATTTTCTTCTGGCTCCACTACCTTCACTACTATCTCTTCTTTTAGATTCATCTTCTCCAGACATGGTTGGTGGGATGGACCAGGATCATCTGTAAAATCTAATAAGGGGCAGGGAGAAGAAAAGAGATTAAGTTTCACACCTTTATGAATCACTTTCTAGCAACCAGCCTGCATAGCACATAAAATACTCTATATTTCTCTCCATTAACATGGCATTTGCCTGGTTTCCTCACCTTCTATTGTGGTTGTAGCTTCAATTGCAGGATAAAACTATTAAATGTGTTCCATTAATGATCAGTCTCAAACTCAAGGCTTGCTAGAGAGGAAGTGCCATTTCAAACTCTTCTTCCTTTCTATATTATGTACCCAGGAGAAGGGACAATACCAACACAGGGCAAAACAGCAACTAGGGAAAATGCCTTACTAATGTTTATGTACTAAAGTTGCCTTCAGACAGGTTTACCTTCCTTAGTAGTATATTATTCTGAATCAGTATGGATCTGAACTTCATTCAGCCAGTGGTTGAGTGTTGGAAAGCTAGAAACTATTGAAAGTTGTGTTTGTACAACTCAGGTTGCAGTTATAATGGGCAGATGTTATTGGTCCAACATTAATAAATATTTACACAGCATGCTTTTGCTGTTATCCGCTCTAATAGTTGAGGACAAGCCCAATCTGTTTTCCATCTGCATCTCTAGAACAGGGGTGCACAACTTGGCAGTGGGTAGGGGCCGAAATGAATAGACTAAACTTCTTCGGGGCCGCAGATAGGTGTCGCGGGGGGCGTGGCAAGGAACCATGATGTCACTTCCTCAGGAAGTGATGTCACAGGGGGGCGTGTCCATGAGCCAGAAAATCTCCGGAAATGCAACATATTAATAAATATGTAATGAGCCACCTGTGGCTCTTTAACATATAAAGTGCAGCTCTCGGAAATATGTTGGCTTCTTAATGCTTCTTAAATATTGTGGCTCTCAAACATCTGAAGTTTATCGTATGTGGCTCTTACATGAAGCAAGTTTGGCCACCCCTGGTATATACCGTATATATACCCATCAATCATCATCATCATCATCATCAGGGCCTTCCCCTCTGAAACCTCACATGGCACGGAGGTTCTGTGTTGGGAAAAGTATTTCCTAACAAACTCTGTCTTGCACGTTCTGCAGCTCTCAAATGCATAACCGACCAGCAGAGGAAAAACGTGGCCACCCCGAAGTGAGGGTCCAACGGCCTGAAGAAGAGCTGAAGCATCACAGAATCGGCCGCCAGTTACCTCAGCGAGCTTAGATGTTCATTCACTCCTCCCAGAGCCTCTGCAGGGCTTTCAGCCAGAGCTCATGCTTAAGAAGAAATCCCAGGATTTCTGGGATTACGTCATAACCGCTGTGCCAACACCAACTCCGGCACTTCTGTAATGCAGCTGGAAGCTTCGGAATCGTCCGCTCCTCCGACGATTCCGAAGCTTCCAGCCGCGTTACAGAAGCGCCGGAGTTATGGGAAGTGCTTTGCTAGAGCGGCCCAACAAAGAAGCGATGTTGCTGCTCTAGCCAGAAAACCTTTGGGGGCCACCAGAAAACCTTTGGAGGGCCGCATGTTGTGCACCCCTGCTCTAGGAGATTTGATAGTGGCAGACAAGCGAAACTACCAGTAAAATGAGGGAACAAGCAACATCAAGAAACCCTGGCAGTAGCTTTCTTGCCAGTGGGGTAAGCAGGTTGTACTATAGGAATTAGTGGGGTGGTTTTTTTTTTATACTTAGACTGGACATATGGGTTAAATTTGGTTCAGGTGGGCATCCCATTAGAGGACAGTGTAAATTAAATCTGATGGCTGCACTGCACCCATGCTTGCTGGTCCTCCCCAACTGATTTGAGTGTTTCAGGGTTACTTATGGAGAGAAGGCTAGACTTGCAATAAAGCGATAAACCAAGCAGGAGAGGCACCAGCACAAACATGCCCATAATGGTGTCAAGCCACTTACAGGCAAAAGGTGAAAAAAAGCACTACAAAATTTCGTATTTGGCAAGAGAAGCCGCTAAAATAAGCTGGCACACAGACAAGAATGTTAGTGCTGTTTTTAATGTTTCCGAGATGGGCAGCATGTCTAAATCTGAGCCTCCAGCCATTTCACAAACGATGCGAAAATAAGTTTATTTTCCCAGGACACACTGTAACGTTTCCCTGAGCTACAATGCACGCTAAATTAAAATTGGCGCTCTTCCATTTTTTTTAATCCCGCATTAGCGTTCACAAGCGACTTCAGAAGAACGAAGTGTCTGTAGCTTCAGTTGAGAAATCGTCCTTAACCGGAAGGACCCACTTGAAAAGCCTCTTTCTATCCAAACTCATCCCACTCAATGAGGAACGCAAGGTTGAGATTAGGATCCCGCTTGGGTAAAAGACCAAGCAAGCAGCAGTAGCGAGACGAGAGAACCAGTACACGCGTTCCTCCTCCAGAATATATAGAGCATGCCCACAGAGTGACCTGCAGGAGAAAGGAGCGGGTTGCGATCCTTCGTCCTACCTCCCCGGGTTTTGTAAGGGCTAAGAGAAGAAATCCGATTAAGTGCCCGTCGTGTGAAAAAGAGCAGCTCGAGGAAGAGAAGGGACGTCAACCAAGAGGAGGCGAGCGCATCCCCAGCATCCCAGCCCCACATCAGGGAAAAGGGTTGGCTACCCGGTTGCCCTTTCAACTCACCGATGTCCGCCACGGAGGCTCCCGGCAAGTCTAGCGTGTCGATGCCGCCAACTATAGGCATCGCCTCGTTGGCAGCGGGCAGCACCGAGCAGTAGGATCGGAGGTGGTCGGGCGGGGAGATCTCCTCGGGGGACATCAGGAGACCGAGCGAGGAAGGGTGCGGGACGGGCCCGCCGGGGCCTTGGGTGACGCGGCAGAGCTTGCTCCGGTCGCGGCGTTTCAGGTCCCGCCAGCGCTTCTTAAGGTCCTCCACCTCGCGGGGACAGGCGGCCACTGGGTTCACCTTGTGCCGGATCAGCTCCCAGACTTTGCGCTTCTGGCCCGGGGAGGCCCGGCCGGGCCCGGCCGCGAACAGCACCTGCTCGTGCTTCAGCACCTGCTCGATCAGCACCTCCGTCTCCGCCTCGTTGAAATTGGCCTTGCGCCGCTTGGGCGAGTCTTCTGCCATCCTGAGCACCCAGCGGCGCTGGCCAAGGGAAGCACTGCCTGCGGAAAGCTGTACTCGTCGACTCCGCTGCTGGTCCTACTGCACCCGCCGGCTCTAGGCCAAACCCCGGGCCCTAGTCGGGAAGGAAATACCGCGCATGAGAGGAAAAGACGCGCAAACACCCGGCGCAGGCGCCCCGCTTGTTGACAGGGGAGGGGGACGAGGAGTTGCTGCTACGGTGGCTCCTCCTCCTCTCAGCCTGCCCGCCCACTAAAGCATTTGCACCTCCCAATGGGAACCTCTGCCGGGAAAGGCTACTTGTGTGCGCGTTTTGATCCACGCCCCTTTTCCGGAGTCCGAGTGGTCTAACCACGCCCACTCCTCATGTACCTTTTGCCGAAAACGGCGCGCGCGCGCGCGCGTGTGGCTCTGATCCCGCCTTCCCTGGGGGCGGTGTCTGTGAGTGTTCTAGGAGGTGCGTCCTCCCTCCGCGCTCTGTCTGTTCGCTCTTCCCACCCCCACGTGCTGCGCTCTAACCCGGAGTCAGAAGGAGAGTAGAACCCGCCCCCCCTTTTTTCTTTTGCTTCTCTTCGGAGCTACTTGACGGCTTTGGGACCGCGCCGAAGGTGGTGTCCTTGCGCGCGCATTGCCTCCCGCCTGCTCGGAGGCTGCCGCCGCCGCAGCAACTAGTTCTCTAGGAGGTGGGGATGGCGGCTGTTCTGGAGCTGTTGCTGCAGGAGGAGGTGGCGGTGAGCACTGTGGTGCGGTGGCTGAAGCCAAGCCAGAGCCCCTGCCCTGTGGAGGTAACGCGCTGCCGCTGCCCCAGTAACAGCGGCGCTCTTAAAGAGTTACGAAGGCACCTTCAGTTCGGGCGGGAAGTTTCCAGGGTTGCTTCTCTAGCCTTAAAAGCCGGGGTCCTACAAGGGAGGAGGTGGGCGAAGAGGGGTCCGTGTGCGCTCCCTTCTTTGAGCCTTTTTCTTCGCTGGCCTTGGCCGGATGTCTGAATGAGGAAAGCTGTGAGCGGTTCCAGCTTTTAGGCCTGCGCTGTGTTGTGTAGGCTCTGTCCTGCGTGCCCCGGGGAGACCTTTCAGCGAGCCAATTGGATGGAGCCCGCTGAGGCAGTCGCCCCTTGAACTTCAGAGCTCGGCTTCCCGAGCGCACACGCCCGCCCAATTGGGCACCGGTTGGCAGAAATGAGATCCTGCGCGAAGCCCGTACCTTCGGGCTATGCAACCTATGCGTGTTTACTCGGAACTAAGACACACTAAGTACAATGAAACTTGCTCCCAAGTAAAAGTGCATAGGATAGCCTTCGTGAAAATCCCCTTTACACCTATACGCACGTGTGAGTGGTTTTAAAGCAGTTTTGGGTGTGTAGGAGTGGAGTCCAGTTTTTATTTTTTTAGATTTGTTCAGGAAGGCATATTTACACGTCACTTGCTTCATCAAAGCCTTACAGCCTTTGTATGCTTTTCATACTCTGTCGGAAGCACACTGTTGGGTCCCTAAGCAAGACGCTTATGATCAGAGCCCAGTCGAAAAGCAGCAAAGTAGTGCGATTTTTCTGTTTCTTCTCACAGCAGGAGGGTGTAAAAAAAGTGTGTGCTAGTGATGGGCTTTCTGGGCGGCTAGGCAAAGGGGAAGTCTCCTCTCTTGCACTAAAGGGAGAGTGTAGATGGCCTGACCTTTGAAATGGAGAATCCTTGCTTAAGATAATGAGAATCCTTTGGTGTCAAGTGTTGGTAGATGGTGATTAAATCACTTAAGTTTCATGTGTAGAAGTGCCACAGCCTGTTTGTGCAAAAGGGAACAGTGTGCCATATGGCTGGGGAAATCACAGCCAGTTTTTCTCTTGAATCTGTCTCAAAAGTAAGAAAACATTGGTTCTTCACAGATTTCCAATGATTGAAAAGTGAACTGTGCTGTTTTCATAAGTGGTGTCCAAATCTATATTTGTATTCCTTTTTTCTTTGAATTGATTGAGAAAGCTAAATTGGCTGTGCATGTTTTGAAAATCATTCCCTTCTGCTTTCTATCTTAAGTGGTGCATTCCAGGCTAAAATATATCTTTGCAGAGCAATCTGAAGTATGCTTAGTAGAGTTCAGTGGGATTTACTCCCCAGTAAGTGCGCAGCCGGTTAAACCACTGAACCATAAGCTGTCGATCGAAAGGTCGGCAGTTCGATTCCCGCGACGGGGTGAGCGCTCGTTGCTTGGCCAGCTCCTGCCAACCTAGCAGTTCCAAAGCATGTCAGTGTGAGTAGATAAATAGGTACCGCTTGCGGGAAGGTAAACAGCGCTCCGTGTTCCAGCTGCATGCTTCACGCTGCGGCAAGGAGAATCATGCCGGCCACATGACCACGGAGGCGTCTTTGGACAACGCTGGCTCTTTGGCTTTGAAATGGAGATGAGCACCACACCCTAGAGTCGGACACGACTGGACTTAATTGTCAAGGGATACCTTTACCTTAAGTGTGTCTTACAGTAAGTGTGCCCAGCGGGTGGCGCAGTGGGTTAAACCTCTGAACCATGAGCTGTCGATCGAAAGGTCGGCAGTTCGATTCCCGCGACGGGGTGAGCTCTCGTTGCTTGGCCAGCTCCTGCCAACCTAGCAGTTCCAAAGCATGTCAATGTGAGTAGATAAATAGGTACCGCTTGCGGGAAGGTAAACAGTGCTCCGTGTTCCAGCCGCATGCTATGCGCTGCGGCAAGGAGAGTCATGCCGGCCACATGACCATGGAGGCGTCTTCGGACAACGCTGGCTCTTCGGCTTTGAAATGGGGATGAGCACCACACCCTAGAGTCGGACACGACTGGACTTAATTGTCATGGGTCACCTTTACCTTTTTAAGTGTGTCTAGGATTGCAGTTTTTTTAGGTTGCAGTCCTGTATGCACACTTGCCTGGAAGTAACCTTCATTGGACACAGTAGGACTTCTGAGAAAACATGTATAGGATTGTGCTGTAAGTGTTGCTTGTGAAAGCTTCTTCAAACTTTGTACATTTGGCCCTTGTAAGCTCTCCTGTCTCAGCTTAGTAAAGCACTTCACCAAACAAAGTGAGCATGCTCGTTACAACCATTATTGTATGTTAAATTACTGAAGCCTTTGTTAAGCTTGA